>OX456991.1:19026181-21426181 GCA_949752705.1 Callimorpha dominula
TGTCTAATAAGTCTTATATGCCGTGGCTTACATGTGAACTGCTTAACAATTCGCATGTGTTTCGTATTTGGTAGTTAAGGCGGGTTTATGTCACTGAACCTGTCACATTAGCTGGCCACCGGCCGACGACGCCATCGCGACGCCGTCAATACTCATTAATCGGCACGTCGCCGTGTCGTTTCAAGCAGTAACCAAATATTGTCATAGTTACAAACTATAAACAATTTCATGTATCAAAAGTATGTAAGTACTCTTTATTGTATTGTACACCAAATAATAATAGCTCCACACATCTCACACACGTTCGTCTGATCCCAAACTAGGCAGAGCCTGTACTATGGTAACCAAACTGCTGATAAACATACTTATATATTCTTAAATACATACATATTATAGATAAACTAGCTGTTGCCCACTTCGTCCGCGTGGTGGCCAACATCAGTTATCGTAGACTGTAGGTACAACCAATCAATGAAGACTTCTTGTTACTGAGTACTAAAGAAATAAGGTTTAATAGAAAAAAAAAATTACCTACTTCAAAATGAAAAATCACTAAAAAGCTAAAAAATACCTATTAATCTATTTTCACCTTGAGTTTTATTTCTTAATTAAAATTTATTTATTTCACAACTTTTAGTAGATTAGGGCATGCTACATTGCTATAATTGAATAAGGGGTTACCTGGAGGAAATTCGTTGTTAGATAGTAATTGGGGAAGAAACCCCACTCATCTTCGGTTTGCAGACCCGAACGATGACAACAGCCTAGTATAAACCTCAACAAATTTCCATAGACATACATTGCTGTCGAATATTGCTGAGGGTACCTCATGTAGAGGCGAAACACTTTTCGATCTATTATTACTACTCAGCGGAAGATTGCAATTAAAGCTTTGGAGGTACCTGCCACACCTGGCAAGTATATCTCACTCTGGAGTATGTTCGGTTAGGATTCCCTGTTTATGCAATTCGTTGTCATCGTTGTGGTCTACAAACCGAGGCTGAGTGTTGGGTTTACCCTCCTCAATTATTATCACGCCACGATGTTGGCTATTAGACCCATCATAGAGGATTGGCCTGAGAGGTTATTTGGGCGTCCTTTTTATATTATAAATTTATTTTGTAAATTTGACTTTGCGTGATGCAATCGTCAGTCAGGATAAAAGTTTTGTTAAAAATGCAACCTTAGGTGTGTACAGTCCTGTCGCAAATCGATTCTCTCATTTTCTTTAAAGATTAAGTATTGTCCCTGTTTTCTTTTATGAATCGAATTAAACGAAACTAACCCATATGTATTTCGAATAACGAAACAATTGAAGCAAACCACCTTATCGACAACTAAAGAAATAGAAAGCAAAGACAACTAATGCTGGTTAGCGATCTGGGGGTCATGATTTTGTTACAAACGAAACTGTTTGAAAAGAAACTGCTGGATTCCTTAAATAACGTAAGTAAGTACTATTTATACACAAGCTTTCATTCCTTACTTTGACCCTCTAGCGGATGAATTTTCGAAAATCCTTTCTTATCGAATACCCACATCTTATAAGGAGTACGTCCTCTTAATTATTATTACTTGTAATGCGTAAATGATACTTATTTATTTTTAGGGAACACTGAGGATATGAAAATGTAATATAAAATTCTCAAAACATTTTTCTTCATTTATTATAACGCCATCTATTATGACATTGTAACCTTATATTATTTTTACCCTTTGCAGCTTTGTGCTTTTATTTTATCGTGTTTTAAATATTACATTATTTATTATACTATAAAACAATGTGTATAATTATTATTGTAAAGTATCTTGCAAATTTTTTACTATATGTATAGTTTATCATAACGCCATCTATTATGAAAGTCTTATTTTTTGATGAACCTGATTTGTATTAAGATATTTAACCGACGAAAAAAAAGGAGGTTCTTAATTCGACCGTATAATTATTTTTTTTTATTTTTTTTATGTCTGTTCAGCCCTCACTCCGTTATTTATGAACCGATTTTGATTATTTTGATGAATGATTAATTATCTACGTAGAGCCATGTCTATTTCTACGTAGGTACATATAAAATTCTGATAATTAATCTGATAAAGTTTATATAAAATTTGATAGTTTATGTAAATAAGCTCACTACTTCAGACTTAAGGTTTATTTATTTTTTGCTTTTTAGTTCTTTTCGTCGGTTTAATTTTTTGTTAAAAAGATTTTTATATATTTTCGTTTCATGATTGACGTCTTGACTTTTATTGTCAACTTGACACTCAACATTGTCTCCCTTTTTCAATTGATTTTGGCAAACACGTGTTCCTGTGAATGTTCATAAATCCTTTCTTATTGGATGCCTACATCATAATTTTAAGGAATGCGTCCTCTTAATTTCACGTCTCTACGACCTACAGTTTAGGCCGTGCGTTGATCCGTCAGTCAGGACAAAGGATTATATATGTATATATATATATAGATTACACCCAGACACAGAACAAATGATCATGCTCATCACACAATTATTTGTTCTGAGTGGGAATCGAAACCACGACCTCTGCTTAGCAGTCAGGATCACTAACCACTAGACCAACAGGCCAGTCATACATATAATACATATAAAAACCAGATAATACTTTACACTTAAAGCAAAATTTGTTGCTATAGCAAAGTACATAAAAATTACAAATACAACAGTGCCTTTCATCACTTTGGTTCAGTATTTAATTTGATTTTAGGCATATACCGGAAAAAAAGAAAGGCTGGTGCGAAAAAGGTTGATAAAGGCAAGAACCGGCTGTAACAATTTCTCAGACCAGTTTTATTATTCAAAAATAATAACTGGTATCTAGTTATTGACAATCGTTTTATGGTTATAATTACGATGTTAACGGGCATGACAAATGACCTTGCAGTCTAAGTATCTGAACGTCTCACCTGAATGCCAATGTCACACACACCACGGCAAGTGTATCATATAACGCGAATAATTTACGAGATTTTATCTCGTATGTATTTATATGTATAATCTACAAACGTGTGGATATCGAAAGACTTACGGATACTTGTGTTGCGCACGCATTTTTATTGATGCAGGGAGCTACTGGCCGTAACCTTTCTCATGCATTTTGCACAATACCGACTTCCGTTATGTCTCGCACATCAGTGTTTATCGGAACTGTGGACGGTGGAGTCATACCGGAACAGGCTAACATCGTCAGCAGGCGAAAGCGGTGTTTGATCGGTTTCATCGAGTGGCCGATGAGTCACGCAAGAGGAACGCCCTAGCCCTGTCCTTTACTGATTAGCAATTATTACTCATCGTTTGTTAACAACAATGGCTGGCCGACTGTAGATAAGATTACGTGAACTTAATCAATAATAAACATCGTATATCTACCGATTTTTTTATTGTTTAGCAATTTCATTCATTATTTAATGCTATTTAAAGAAATTATAACAAATTTGGACATTTTTGCGAACACCTACCATAGATGTCTAATAGTACGGATTACAGGTATATATTAGTGATGCAGCGATGGTCGGATTATTCACATTCACGAATGTGCGAATGGGCGGCTTAACTTTTTAAATAAAGCAATCAAAATTTTTGATAGGTTTGCCATTTTATGTTGGCTTTCATTGATCCAAGGTACGAATTATTCATAAATTCTTTGAAAATATTTTAGATTTACCTAATTATAACAATAATAAATCATTGAGGGACACTACGGCAATGATGATGGTTTGTAGTTGAAGCGAAGGAGAATTAGAAATTGAATCCTAATCTTATTGAAATTTTGATCGAATAAAATATAAATAAATAAATATGTATTGGATAAACGTATTAAAAATGAAGAAGGATCACTTCTCTGGTTTAAGGTTAATGGCAATAAATATGGTATTCTTTCTCCTGTAGCCAGATAATAATTGGTGCCTCCATCCACAAGTGTACCCGTGAAAGAATTTCAGTGGAGCTGAACTTCTATATACAATTCACCGAAACAGGCTTCATGAAGAAAGAATATGAACCCTTTTATTTTTAAAGTTTAACATTCCTTTAATTAAATTGAATGACCTACCTGCGTTTTGAGTAAAAAAAGTAAAGTTGTGAGTTTGTTAATATTTTAATTAGATTAACAAGAACAAAAGATAAATTATTTGTAGCATAGTTGCCGACCTCAAGACTGTTAAAATAATTTTTTTTTATTAAAATATAAGTAAATAAAAATATAAATGTTATATTATCATTCTAAATTTATATATATAATTTCTATTTTATTTGCCAAATACTTTCGCCAAATATTTCCATCGTTTCTTGCGAATGCGAATGTCAAAATTTTTGCGAATATTCGATACATCAGTAATATATATTTATTAATTGCATTATAATTGCCCTAATTATTGACAATGAGCAAGGTCAGTTATGCAAGGCATATTTTTCTTAAAATAACATTTATTAATTCGTATTAAAAATTTTAGTTAGAAGAAAGTCTATTGTTCGCTTTGACTTACTCGTAAAATATGCCATCGTGAAATAATAATTTCCTTATCTTTCGTCACTATTTATAAAGACTATCTTTATAGGAGGACCAGAGCTTAAAGCCTGTCTAGGGCCTTCTAATTGAGAAAATTATGTAACGCCATCTGGAAAGGTTTTCTTTGCACAGCCAACCTAAGTTAACACAACTTCTTAATATAAATAAATTAGACTTGATGACATGCTAATATTTACTAATAAAGTTAAAAACCCGTTTTCCTCATACTCTTGAACATAGATCTTTTGCAACAACATTGTACTTATGTAGCATCATGAGAACATTTAGTAGTCGTGACACAGTCAGTGTTCTTGTATAGATGTTTTTTTAGGGTAGAGTGCCATGACTCTCCAACACTATTAGTGCGGTGACGCTCTTCGAACACGGACATGATGGATTAATCTTTGTACACCGATTATAATTAGCTGTGTATCTAGGAACTAATATTAATTGAAAATTAACTAGTTGTGCCAATGGGAATGATTATAAAAAAATATCCCTCATGACACAACTAGTTGTGCATACATAGTTGGTTCATGAAGAAAACGGGGTTAAAACTATAAAAGTATTTTAATTTAATAAAGTATTTTGAAAATACGTATTTTGCATTTAGTAGATACTAGCAGCGCCCCACGGTTTCACCTGCGTAAGTCCCGATCCCGTGGGAATATCGGGATAAAAGTAGCCTATATATCAATCCAGGTCTCCAGCTATCTACATACCAAGTTTAATCGCAATCGGCTCAGTAGTTTTGGCGTGAAAGAGTAACAAACGTTAGTGAGTATGGATGTTTGGATAAACATCCATACTCACTAACTTTCACGTTTATAATATTAGTAGGATTTGAAACACAAAATAAAAATCTATTTTATGTTTGAAATAGAAAATACTAAAACTATTTGCATTTTGTATTTAAATACATTTTATAAGCTTTTTTGCACATTTCTGATTTTTTGACATCAGCAATCCAGAAAAAAAATATGTCAAACAGAAAATGAAGTATAAAATAAGTAAATGATACCTAATAAAGTTGAAGTTGTACAGTTCGAAAGTCGGCCATTGTAAATTAAAATAAACACGTGTTTAGAAATTAATCGTTCATACACAATTTAACCATCTCAAATGAAACACAAATAATTATAGAAACTAATTTACCTTACCTTAATTGTTAGCACAGTATTTTATAAACACAAGCCACAGCAAGGCTTTCTAATCATTAACGATTAAGGTTTTAGTTTTTGGTCAAAAGTATGAGAAAACAAATCTTTTTATCGAAAATGATTCTAATTAGTAAAAATCACACTAATTTGTTAGTTAGTGTTAGTAACTATGAATCACAACTCTACCTACTGTGTTCTTACTTTTTGTTAGTTTAGCAGTTCGACATAACATTACAATTAATTTATTTTTAAGGGAATTAAAGCTTTGATTTGTTCACCAAATCACAAATAGCTTTATTGTGATGGTACTTAAAGATTGTTCTAAATTATATGTTCATTAAATATTCTTATTTATACTACGCCTACTTGATTTTCGGTAACGATTTTAGGGTAATATACAAAAGAATATTCCTAATCTACGACTATGGTGATGATTCATCTCAGCCAATCAAACACGTAATATGAACTCAATACTCAACGTTGTTATTTTGTGCTTACATCTGCTTCGCATATTATGAAATAATTTAGCAGAACAATAGGTGTGTATAATCTAATTATTAACGTCATAAGGTAAACACTATAATTAATTTTACGGCATGGTTGTTTCGTGTTCTTGATTTAAATACGTTTATTAACAGATGGTAATTGCAGTTTATCCTGGTTTATCATTCAGCGTGTCAATTAAAAAGTTCATCCGAGGTTAAGTAGTGCGGTTTAACACATTTTGTAGAACAGTTATATACAGATAAGTATTTTATTTACAACAAATAAACAACCGTGTTTACTTTTTATTAAAGTAAAAGTTTTAGGGTCAAATATTTGTGTAACCAAGTTAATGTTTGTGGTATGATTAGGACATACTATACCTACTTAACTATATACATATAACTCATAAATTGCAAGTGCCTTCTAATTGTAAGTCATAAGTGTCATAACAACACTTCGAAACTTTTAGATTTAAAGGATTTATTCAGAGATTTAACAAAATCGCCGTTAGTAAATGGCTTGAGTTCTGACACATTTAAATAACAACTTACAACAATAATGTATACATTACAAGTATATAACACGATAATAACAATATCGCTCATGAAGTTAAACTAAAGAAATAGTGACTCATATCATGACGAACAAGTTTACACACCTGTAATCGTTATAGCATAGGCTTAACCTATACTTTATTCACGTGTTTAACTATGCGGAAAAATACACAAATTTTAATATTACGTAAACAAACGTAGAAATTCATAACACGTTTGCAAAAATAATTATAGCCCTAAGCACAGATACCGTTAACATACTGAGAGCCCTTTAAAATTTTGATACCGGACAGGTTTTTCACTTTATGCAATTGAAGCAGGCTTACACAATGTCACCTACAACAAGTGACATAATTTTTATGGATAATGCCGAAAGAAGCCCCGAACCCTATCGAGTTAACGCTTTCCAATACGTTCCAGATTCGTTTCGGTGTAACTTAATTAATCAAGACTGAATGGGTTAACAAATCAGTTATACGCTACGGCAATATGAAAGTAGAAGTCACTTAAGCCCGTTTTTACTTAAATTCTAGATAAATACCAAATTTTCATTAAATATTTTTTTTTATAGAATAAATAATATATTTTTTTATACTACTAGAGTTGTACTTAAATATGAGTACAGCCCATCACAAAGGATTGTAGTACACTCTCACATAAGGGCACAAATATATTTTTACGGAATCACTTACGCACCGAGTTTATAAATACTTTTGTCCCCTTTTTGGATGACCCATACTCATGTTTTAGTCTGTTTTAAAAAGTAAGGGTCTGCGGGACAAAATAGACAGTTACAGAATTTAAGGATATACCTAACCACTGAATTTGTCTTTATGTATAAACACAATTATAAGTAAACATAAATCAACTAGCAAAGGGTTGTAGTCCAATCTCAAGTAGTATTCTACTGTTAGTAATGGGGCTAATCATTCATATACTATACATAAGAGATGAAACGGGCAGCTGTTTGTCCGGACACCGAATATCCGGCCAGCCCTGAAGTCAGATAGCCGAATATTGTCGATTAACACCCGTTAATGCATTAAAGAAATAGATAAAGGTGAAATTTAGTAAAAAACCGATTTACCAAGCATGAGGGCCTTGTTGAAAGCTGAACTAGAATGCCGTTTCATCTCCTTAAATCAGTCTAACTACTCGAAGCAAGATTTAAGACAAACTACCGAGGGCTGTTGAAACTGAAAGAGCTCGACAAACGATTCGCGAAACAAAGAAATGTAAAGATTAATCATCCCTCACGATCAAGAAAAAACGCAATTTAATATGATTTTAGCTACATTCATACATTAACATAAACTGACGTCTTTTTCCTTCCGAGTAGGTAGATACAACAGCCGGTCACTTGCTTCTGCCCTTTCATATCTCAGGAGCTTCTACAGTCTACTGTCATTAAACCTTTCATTCATGTCATTAAACCTAGGGTAGACGAGAAGTACCCACTAACGTTAGCCGGATACTAGATAGTTACCGGATATTAATTTCAGCTCTAACGTACATACTCGTATGTACAATATTGTACATCATGGACATGTGTACTTATTTAACAAAATATCACTTTGTCTGTGAAAAATATTAATATTGTTGTAACTACGTATAATAGTAATATAACGTAGTTTTATATTTATTAGGATTAAACGAGCTATACTGACTGGCCTGTTGGTTTAGTGGTTAGTGACCCTGACTGCTAAGCCAGAGGTCGTGGGTTCGATTCCCACCCAGGACAAATAATTATGTGATGAGCACGATCATTTGTTCTGTGTCTGGGTGTAATTTATCTATAATATGTGTGTATTTAGAAATATATAAGTATGTTTATCAGCAGTCTGGTTACCATAGTACAGGCTCTGCCTAGTTTGGGATCAGACGGCCGTGTGTGAGGTGTGTGAGATGTGAGGAGTTATTACTATTATGTTTATTATACCTACTTCTCACTATAGAACACGGATAGTAGAAAATAGTAACAACGGATAACTATGTCAAAACATTTCATTCTGCATGTTTCTTACTTTAGATGTGATGTGATGTGTGATGGAGTGATCTAAGTAATCTTAAAAAGTAAAAACTTTTTTTTAAATATCCACCAAAATTCCAAAAGATAAATAAATTAATTTCATTTTTGACCAGATAGACGAGCACTGCTCAAATGAAAGAAGAAAGAAAGGTAAATAAAGTATTTATGAACACACATAAATACATACCAAATGAGTAAAACCTTAGTGAGTACAATACATTCAGGCTATTTATCTTCATGGTCTGCTAACTAACAACATTCACTGTATGAACCAAATAGAACGTTCACATCCAAATAGTTCATAAACCTCTGTTAACAACAAGTACTTTAAAAAAGTAAAGCCAAATGGTTATTTTATCATAGATAATATGTCTTTAGCTAAATTGGAGAAGTAGTTTGTAAGTGTGTTAGGAATTTTAATTACTAGGCACTTTTGTACTGTTGATATTTAACAAAAGCAAATGTAATGTACTTCGTGTTCAAAGCTGCCTTACGTTCATATTTCTTCACTTTATGATACAACAAGTAAATAACTAATTCAGAATACTTTTATGAAGGTTTTTAGAAAGCTAAACGAATTAATTTAGAATTGAACGTGACCATGATCTCAAATCCCGAGAAAATCTGACTAAATTAGTAAAACCATTCGTCATTCCAGTACATACATATTATATTGCAACTGCCAGGCAGATACTGTAAGCGCTTTGCCGTTTCGATGTAGCATAGTAATGTGCATCCGTCAGCAAGAATAAACTCTGAAAGGGTGAAATTACAATAAAACTCGACGGTTTCCTTTCAAAACGTTTCACATTTCATTTGCAGTCTAATTTTGGTCGAAGCGAGGTCGAATGCTATAACGGTGGTTGTGAGTCACGATTGGTGACGTCAGGGGTGCTAGGGCGCGCACCCCAACCTGCGTGACTCAACGTCGCACCCCCACCCACTCGCCCAGACGACCGCTCAGACACAAATAAATATAAATTGATAGGTACCGAATTGGTGCACGATATTCTACCTAAATAGACTAGGTATTGTTAATACATGTCGCAGGATAGTTATTATTGGAGCTGGAATATAATTTTATTAATATTCAAATAATTATTCTAAAGCACTCTAGAGATAAATTTAGAAAAAAAATAAGCAATTTAGAACTATTAATATTGTTATTCACTATTTAGGTAATTAATGCACCAGTATTATATGTAAAAGTACGTACGTAGGTACATATATTAAGCAAGGAGTGCAACATTGTTTTTTCAAAAGTAATATTACTTTTTCACTCGTGACTCGCAACGAGCCGTCTTCGAACTAAAGCCTTGAAAAAAAGAAGGACATTCACGCCGAGGTTTGGCAGCAGCAGGACATACAGAGATATAAATACTAATAATTAAAACAAATATTCACGTTATTTTATGAACAGATTATGATAGTTATCGCCGTATGTTAGCTATAACGACATCACATGCAGTTACATTTTTAAAAACACCTCCAAGGATCACCTTGGACAGCAAAACTCACCGGATTAGTTTTTAGTAAAATTGGATAATGGATGATGAGAATGATTCTGCAAAGAAAACATGCGGTTATCGTGGCATGGTTCCTGACTGTATTCCAGGAAAATATTAATAACTAGCAACCCGCCCCGGCTTCGGACGGGTAGCAGAGATATCTTTTTTTTTCATGGTAGGTATAGGTGGCATACCAGCAGACGGGTCACCTGAGTGTAAGTAACTATTGCCGCCCATGGGCATCTGCAACTAAAGAGTCACAAGTGTGTTGCCGACCTTTAAGGTGGGAAGGGGGGAAGGGGGGAGAGGGAGTGAGGGAGGGAGAGGGAAGGAATAGGGCCTCCGGGAACCTCACTCACTCGGCGAAAAGCAATGTAATCATTGCTTCACTGCCTGGTCTTCCGTGAGGCCGTGGTACCACTCCGGTTGAGCCAACTATCATCAACATATTTCCATCAATATATGCAAACTCTTAACAAATTATACACATAAACTTTCCTCATCGATCACTCTGTCTATTAGTGAAAACCGCATGAAAATCCGTTCAGTAGTTTTTCAATTTATCACGAACGAACAGACAGACAGACGGGCACGTTGTTTTATAATATGTAGTGATACCATGACCTATAAATTAATAGCCTAAACATTGCCTCAGTAGGTATAAAAGTGGGGTAAAGTTTATCATTATCACAAAGTTCATGTTCGTCGTCTGTTGTCGTTGAACTTATCTCTTAATTTTGACCCACTTCCGGCCATATCAATTTAGGTTACGAAATGTTATTCATTCGTTGTTTGTATTCTGATTATAATAGTCGTCTCATAGGCCGATTTCGGGGGTCTATCAATTTCACAGGTAAGTTAGAAACTTGTGGAAAAGAAATTTTATGTTGTAAGAAGTAGGCTGAGTACAGAATATGGCATGACATCTAAACAAAAGGTTGTTAAGGGAGATAAATATAAATACGTGGAAACTGGTTTGGTACCGCGATAGTTTCGTGGTCGTGTCTGTAAAGTTATTGGAGTTTATTTTTAAGGTTAAGGGATATCTGAGGTGCCTAAACTAGCAGAACACAACGAATAAACACAGCACCATGCCACACTTTCGTATTGTGCGTTCGAAAAAAAACAGTAAAAATTGCAGTCATCTGTGCGAAGCTACAGCTGGCTAAGCTACGTCTGAATGGTCAATAAACACCACCCGTAAATGGTGCTTAGACATACACGTAATTTCACACTCTCGCCAAAGCCTTCAAGGAAATAAAGCCGGACGTCACGTTATTACGCGAAAGTTATCAATATTATCTTATCTAATAAATATGATAGATAAATTCCATCGCAATAAAAACTGAGGTGAATGATAATACATTACTTTAAATGCAAAACTTTCTTTTTATGAAACTACACTCAGCACGTATCGATGCAAGCCACGTCCTAAATGAACCTTTTCACTTTCGTCTTTTCGTCTTCACTAACGAAATATAAATTAACTTATAAACTGTTTCGAGTACTGCCATTTATTGTATTTACATCAGCGTGATATTGAGTTATGAATTTGAGTTTAGTCATAACATCTGAATAGTTTGCCATATTCATGTTTTCCGATTTCCAATGCATTTCATCACCCCCTCAGGTTAAGGTTTGCACACACCTACGCTACGTTATAAATTACATTATATCTAATCCGAAAGTAAATATTGTGCCAGTACAGCTATGAAACCCACATGATTAAATTTCAATGTGCTAATATTTAGCACTTTAATTTTACAAGAATACTAATAATTCTTAACGTTGTTTAGACTGTCTTCTTACAAGTTACGTGAGTTTAAAAGGGTACGAGGAGATAAAATAACACAAATCGAATACCTGTTTCGCTTAAAATCACAACATTTACAGGTAAGCCTCGTAAAGGCTAAACAAAACGTGCCGTCATTACGTTGGAGCGAGCACCTACTTTATTTAAATCAAATCTGAGGAGCACGTACAATCTTTTACGGTCGTAACTTTTGGTACTTTCTACACTACACTGTTCTAAGTTTTTGTTGTCTGCACGTTCAGAGAATGCATAAAGAATCCTATCAGAATTCCAGACGACACCGATAAATTAGAGTATTATACAATTAAAATGTGTATTGACATAATGAGGAAAAATGTGTTTATAAATTCAACAAATTACATACTGTTTCCTGCTAGTAAACACCGGACACGGACAGGAACACACCAGGACACTAGCTAACCGACTACAAAATACAATTTACTGTTGTTATTATGTAATACACATATGAAGCAAATTATTAAAGTTTTCTAAAGTATAACAAAAAAATTAATTTTCATTTAAATATGACCGTAAATTAAATGAGTATACAAGATATCAAGTGCTGATGGGTTAAAGTGGTGAAAATCAACTCTCGCGCACGTAGAAAGTAACGCGAGGACACAGTTTCTCATTAATAATGATTATGCAAAAATTTTATGTTTTCAGACTGTGTTTATAGTACTTACCAAAATATAATAAACTAATAAGTAAATAAATGTTTATTAGTAAATCGTTCTCGGACAAGGCCTTCATAACCAAACAGTTGTGAAAGTCGCACAAGATCTGCGAGGTGCAACGCCTTCGGCAAACTGTGCCAAACATAATGTCATTACATAAGTACTGATTGATTTGTTACAAAACCCAAGTATGTAATCCTAAAAGAAAAATAGCATTCAACATTTTTAATTATTAGGCGATTATTAAAGAAAACTCAAATCCAAAAGGTGCAATTTATGACCTTCAAAGCTCTTTCGATGTTCTTTCAGCACATGGAAGGTTATAGGTTAGACCTACTTGTGCTATTAACAGCGAAATGTCTGATCTTATAATAGTTATTTCATCCCAGCCGAACGTGAAGTGCTGTTTCATATAACGTGGTTTCTCAATCTTGTTCATGTGATATTTTAATCTGTCTATTAGGCAAAACTCCAAAAGTTAGCTAATAGCATTTTGGCAGGCTGCAAAAACACTGAAGTGGAAAAAACCGCCCTTGTAGCAACAATAATATCCTAGCTTATAGTAATCATATCGTTATGCTGATATTATAGGACGTGGGTCATCATCATCATACTCATCATCCTCCGCGCCTTTTCCCAACTAAGTTGGGTTCGGCTTTCAGTCTAACTACGATGCCGAACTTTGATATTTTACGTGAAGCGACTGCCATCAGACCTCCACAACCCAAGTACTAGGCGCTATCGAAGTTTTGTAGTTAGACAGGTTGTCGGACTTTTTAGGGCTCCAACTACCCCTAACGCATGCCACAGATGTTTGTATGGCACCCGGGACCGACGGTTTAAAGTGCTCTCCGAGGCACAGAGGGGCCTCAATGTGTTAAGAATAGTCACCCATCCTAGACTGACCTGGCATTACTTAAATTTGAAATGTGCTAACCTACTCGGTTACCACTTAGCCACGAGCCCCTCTATTTTAGAACGTGGGTGCTGTTAAAAATATTAAAACATTGAATTGAAACCATTAATTGAAAACTCACGAATCCGTGTGTTACAGGTATCTTGGGTGAGATGATTTTTTGCAACACGTTACAATAAACTCAGGGACCGTGCAATAGTACGTGGGAAGACGGACGAAGACAGCCGCGGGCGCATTGTGCCAGGCCTGGATACTAAAAATGTTTTTGTCGTTCTATTGCTCATTGTTGAAACACAAAGGGCTTGTTTCCTGCTATAAGTATATACTCACATTAGAATGTGGGCATGTAGCGAGCGTCATTTCATTTTCAGATTTTATAGAAAAATAGGATAGGGTTATGTATCACTATAATTTTTACTCGCAGTGGTTGGATTAAACCAAGTATTTTGCACAAAATCGTGCTGTTAACGTTCGAGAATGAATGGTTCGGAATCGATAGTCGTGATAAATAAAAGAAAACTAATTCGATAATTATATTACAGTAATCATGTTAATTGAATATGATCGTTTATGGAAACATGTTTAATTGTATTCAAATACATTAAATATGTATTTGAATACAGGTTAAAATATAACGGTATACTGATATACACTATAGATTCTGTGACCCTGTAACTCACATGTGAGTAGTTGTAGATATATACACGGAGATAGGAAAACGGAACAGATCGGTCGAGTAGTT
This sequence comes from Callimorpha dominula, assembly GCA_949752705.1. Taxonomy (NCBI): domain Eukaryota; kingdom Metazoa; phylum Arthropoda; class Insecta; order Lepidoptera; family Erebidae; genus Callimorpha; species Callimorpha dominula. The sequence continues at coordinate 19,040,591 of OX456991.1, forward strand.
CAGTATAAAAGTGTATGGGAGGCATGAATCGGTTAACAGCCAGAGAACAAGAACTTGACTTGAATCGAATACATATTACATATACAAAAATTTACAGTACGTGATATTTTTTGAACCTCTCTCCAAATTCGTATTATTTTCCCACTGGATATGGTGGTTATTTCAAAAAACTAGCTAATATTATTATGCCATGCTTAGTTGAGAACATTCACTAGGTTTGTTTAGAATTATTTATTAAGTCAATAAACATTGTGCCAAGCAAATCCATTTGCCATTTGGAGTAACTTATCGATGTTTCTTAAAATAATATACAGTACGGACATAGAATGTGGATCAGCACGAGCCTCTAGCCTTTGTTGAGACACGCGCGTTTCCGCTTTCTCGTGGAAAAATGCAAGCGCATTGTTGGAAAGTAAACGTAAGCATACGAGTCGATTTCAAGAACGTGAAATATAAACATGTGTATTCCACTTAACATATTCAATGCGTAATTATTGCTATATTCGTATCGATTTGTCGGTATTTAGCTAAAAGGTCGACTAAAAGGGATCATGTTAAATCTACAAATGTATAGCCGCTTAGCCTTGAGAGAACTTCAAGGTTATCGGGCTCTAGAAATATCCATAATCGATTGCAAAGCAGATCTGTTTTGTATGGATTAACGCTTTAGCGTAGGAAGTTTTAAAAAGTATAACACGTTGAAGGGTATAAAATTAACAGTGTGGGTGCTCGTGTAATGTACATATATCGTGCGACACAGAGGCGCCAGTTTGTCGTCCACAAAAGCCCTCTGTTCATGAAGTTTCAATGTGAGTAGCGCAATCACATTAACGTATTTACCCAACCGTCCGCGGTCATGAACCACAACATGAGTTTAGAACTAAATTTTATGAGCTATTATATAATAAAGTCACTAATACTACATATACGTAGTACTGCTTGGCGGATTACTGTCCACGGTACTGAAAAATTAAAACAATCCGAACATCAATTGACATAATGATATTGTTATTATGTCACTTTTGAAGTGAGAAATTTATTAATTAAATGTTCATCACATTTCTTCTTTCAGCAAAACAATATGTAAAAAGCTCGCATAGTATACTTACATGTATGTATGAAATTAGCAATTAAAATTGTTATATGAGCAGATGTGCATAATTTCACAGTAGAACGGACGCGGGACCGGTCAGAGGGGTCGGGCGACCGCAGCAGGTGCAGGTGTAATGACATCGTCTGACGATAATACTTGAGTCCGCAGTGGTATTCTTGAGTGGAAGCAATATAACTTCTCTCAACTAGGTCCAAAGTCTTATAAAAGTTTTATGACATCAATTTATTTAATCATAAAGCTTATTATAGAATTTCAATAAATTGTTTTGTTTTGATTATTTATCAACAATTAAATAAATATTCTATTGATATTTAGTAGAAGTATCGCGTCGATTTCATTCAAATATTTAGTTTTCTGATATAGGCGCTTTTAGGACAGTATTTCTGATTCATTGTATAAATGGCTTGTTTGACGTTAACATTTGCCGAAAACTCGACCGAGCGGCTATTTTGGTTTCAGCGGCGCCCGTATTATGATGACTGAACTGGCAAAAACGATCGGTATTTCAAGTGGCACGAATACCTCTGTTAATAAACAATCCATTCTAAAATTAACATATCTAATCACAAATCTAATATGTGACGTATTTTAGTTCTATTATTGCTCTTCCCACGAGACAACATTAAACCGATTCTTCATATCTACAGTACACGCATTAAACATTAATCGATCATGACAAAGCGACTTTGATGAAAAAATACAACCTATAGGTATATAAGTAACACTTAGGCAATTGCCTTGTTAATTTGGTAGAAATTCGTAATAACATGATGAAAACGTAAGTTAAAAATAAATTTTTAGATACTAAATGAAATCAACCCGGAAGAATATACAACGGATCGGATGAGCAAGAGTGCGTTCACCCAAGAGGTGGCCGGTGCTCACAATAATATAGACTAAATGTGTAACACGCAGGTTACCCTGGCACTGAAAGATCGTTTGTAAACAAACCAATTTAAAAAGCGGTTAAATGTATTTAAAAATATAACATCTGTGCCAAACAATATAACTCATGATTTTGTTTCAGAGTGTCTCTAAATGTTTTACTTTGAAAAAAAGCTGTCTAAAAGTAATTAATCTAGGTGCATGTGGCTTGTCACAGGAAAGGGTGCATACCATTTTGAGCACGTGGTATCCCGCACGTGGTGACAACAGACCTGACAAAACTCGTCAAGTGTGACTACCAAGCATGGGGTTCTATGAAAAGAAAGAAGAATTTATTCTAACAAGATCATTTCTGCTGTCAATGCAACGGGAGTAACTTTTATTTCTTCGCTATCGACTATTATTGGACATTATTGGTTAAGTAAGCATAATTATGATTTTCTTCGAAAAAATCAACTTTATTACTCCTTGAACAGATTATGGTGCAATATTTATCACAATATTTATAATGTAATCCAGGGATTCATATAAACCTTTGTGTTTTCAATGTGTATATCTTAATGTAAGTACAATATAGCCATTTCCAACGATGCAATACCCATTCATTTGAGCCTAAGCACGTGAATCACATGCAATCAAAACAACACATGCTTTTGTGTAAAGTACCTACCAGTGACGCATTCATTTTTTAGGTACATAGAGAGAAAACTGGTGACTAGGTACTATTTGTAATGCAATATTACACACAAGAAAAAACCAACATTATATTTTAACTTTAAGTAATGTTTAGTGACAAAAATATTCTCTTGAGATAACAAGAACTTACGCGAAAGATTATCGCAAAAAACAAATGTAAACAAATAAAATTTGAGAATATACACTACATTCCGTCGTGGTTATAAAACTCTTGAAAAAAAAATCCAGTAAATTCCGTTTACTATTTGACGTAGGTTCCTTTCACAATTAAACCTTGAAATATACTCTTGGCAAGCAGCTGCGCAGACAGACGTTGTAATGTTGAAGCCCGCAACATCGGTCGAAGGCAAATTCTCACGGAATGCGCGCAATGCGCAATCATAACCTTACGAAGAATTATGTGAACTCGCAGCTCAACATATACACCATTGTTCACAAGAGCAAGGAGAGTTTACGTTATATGGTCCGATCATAATGACTACTACTACGATTCAAGTTAATCCATCTTTGAAGAGATTATGGGTATCAGTGTCGTAAGAATTTTGATCGTGTACGAATTACGGCAGTTTTTTTCTAATTCTACCTTCTACCAAAGTATGACCACTTAATCGACTCTTCTCTAATTAAAGACTTTACAACTACTTAATGGATTTAAAAAAAACATAATTGTTTTAACCTGACTAAATATAATAATGATAATAACTGCTTTGGTAAACAAATTATTTCAGTCATAAAATAATCTACAACATCAACAACCTCCTTAGATTGAAGTCGAACCTACATGATGCGTTTTGGATTATGTTGGATAATGAGTTCCGCAATATATTCATCGACACAGCAAAGCTTCTACCATGTTTATCAAAGCTAGGTATATATGTGAGAGCTACCGTTATCGAACTCCAAAATACCTTTCACTGAAACGTCATGCATGCCTGGACTAATAAGATAATGTTAGAAATATTTCAGAAAAAAATGCAGTTAACGATGCGTACCAAATGAATTAAAGTAAGTAGCTAATCTCAGTTTGATATCACCACTATGTAGCCACGGACATAAGAAATTCTATGAAAGCGAGCCAGGTGTGACCATTGCGAGTTGGAGCGCGACACATCACCCGGTTAGCGTCACGTCGGTAGGAAGGTCCGGTCCGCTGCGATATATGGTCTTTAAATCAGCACTTTCGCTCATCATACTACCATCATATTATATCAGATGCTGATTAAAGTTATAACGTTTCGTTATGCAAAATTATACATGGGTAAAAACGAACTTTCTAAGTACTACATATTTTTATAAGATGTAGAAAATATTAAACTAGCAAGCCAAAATTTTAATTAAATTTTATTTATAAATCGTAGCTCAAAAATTGATAAACAAAATGACTCCACATGTAAATTGAGTGCCTACGCAATACGCAATATCACACTGGAAAATATCGACACACTCAGAGGCATTCGTTAAAACGATAATATCTTTATAGCAGCCAGTGAACAGTGTTGCGAATAGGAATGAACTGTCATAGTCATCAAGTACCTACGTTGTGTACTACCCTGGCCTTGTATCCGCCGCAGAATATTCTGTAATCATGCACGCGGTAAACATAAGTTAACATAGAATAAAATAAAGTCTATACAGTTATAATAACTGCACCGAGCTGGAATAAGCCAAACCGGTCGTCTATCTTTAACCTCTTGCAACATCATAATATATGAAGAAATATTCTAGCGAAACAGCACTTAAACAAAACGTACCCACATCAACGAACATAAGCGAGATAAGGTTCCGTCCGATAGTGATAGGTTTATTATTATCTAATCAAATCAAACAAATGTGATAGGCATGGTTACCTATAAATGTATACATAATATTGCCGGACATTCTCACGCTGAAATAAACAAGATATGAAATATCAACCGTTTCAAAGAATGTCAAATAGGTGATATTAAAAATTGGAAGATAAGAACCAAGTTCGTGTGTTCAACTCGAGTTCATGCAATCATCATAATGTTCATCTTTATACAATGCCGTCAGTCAGGTTGAAGCAACAGGAAATCGATCTGACGCCAGAGGCTAATGGCTATGTAAACACAGTAACGGGCACAGGACAGGGGGCCTCCTAACTGAGTAAATCGATACCATAGACTTTTAACGGTTGCCATGACTACTGATTTGAGACATCATTTCTGTAAATATTGGTCTACAAAGCCAGCTTTAATATTATGTTATAGCATTGGGGATAAACTTAAATAGAACAGAGTATTATTTTTTGAAGATCTCTAACTCTTTATGGGTAATGTTTTCATATTATTTTCTTATTACCTGGACTGGTTGTATTTATTCTAAATTATTTTGGGTACCCAACGTGGTACCACGTTGGGTCACGCTTAGATACATATATACAGATATACCACATGCGTATATATATATACACATGTGACACAGTCCTACGACTGACTTTCTTTTTTTTAAATTGTATTAGTCAAATGATAAGAAAACTTATCAGTTGTTATTCATGTGGAATTATGATAATCGCGAATGTCATAAATTATAAAGTGTATCATGACTTGTTAATAAGTGTAGCGCGTATTAAATTGTGTAACAATTGCAAAGGTTCAAAACAAAAACAGAGGATAATTAGAACGTTTACGCTTACTCCTAATTGGAAGCGGGAAGCTCATGCACCAACTCGCAGTTAGATCATTTCCGCAATATTACATTGTGATCCAATACGACCTTCAGTCTCAAATTTTATGCGTAATCCAGAAAATTGTTAATTAAATGATTTCATTGCCTATTGAGCTTGAAAATAACTACTAGTTTTGTTACGGCATTTTGGAGCGAATAACCTCGAACTTGAGCGTAGGTACGTAGTAGCGGTTATTTTACCACATGGAATGGATTAAATGGAAGCACAAAAGCATAGGCATGAACGTTTTTATAACAGAATGTATGTCAATATTGTGGGCAAAACGTTCGGTTTGGAACGTATGCCTACTGGCACGTGCCAAAAAGAGGACTCCAACCAACCGAGCCACCGCCCGTGACAAACACATAATAATGTATTCAAGGGCAAATATTATTAATATTTTAAATTAAAAATTTCAGATTAATTGTCATGATCATGTTTGTTTCTACAAGTAGAATAAGAAACTTGCACACAGCCTGATGGTAAGCGATTATCGGTACATATAAACACAACACCAGTAGTATCAATTGTGCGTTACTAAACTCATACATCCCTCTCCCCCTCTCATAAAGGCATTACGTTCCAGACGTTCGGCACCAAATTGAGCAGATCAGCTGCTGTGATCTACGTTCTTAAAATTAATGATTTCATTGATGATTTTGATTTCAAACTTATTCATATAGGTACGTGATGTATGTATATTTATATCCTGCGTACGTTTAAATAGAACAGACATACATCGTATAACCACAATCCACACTTCATAAATTGATACTCCTCTGACGTGTGTTGCACCTGTTAACTAAAGGTGTAGATATATCTATGTAATCCTTCAAATTCAGTACAAGCAATGCTTTTCCTGTTTAATATCGATATGAGATACAGACTTGTACCGAGAAAGCATTCAGCTCATCGGAGACAGGAAAGCAACACGATCTGTCTTATGAGATGACAGTATTGCAACGTCGAGAGATACTCGAAGTTATATTAACTAGTACGATTACCCCACCTCGTTAGTTCACGTGTTTCAGACTTCCTGCTTTGAGCTTTGCGCACCATGCGTCACTAACGGTTTTGCAAGAACTACTTTTCTTTACTGCGCAACGGCAACATTCCGTTACCTTAAAAATAATGGGATAATTCCTCAACATGTAGACGTACTTTGTGCTTTTTAACTGCACTTTATAAATATAAGCGTACTACCAAATAACGGCCTCTGGGAGTATCACAATAAACGCCACTCCCACTATACGCTCAAAAAGTGCATCAAAGAGTTTCTCTTTGACCATTATCTCAACGTACATTGATAGAATGGTCAGTAGTGTATGTTTGACCGGTAACTTCGATAGGTTTCAGTTCGATGCAAGAACCCTTACTAGATCCGTTATATTGTCGTTTCCGCACAAAAAAAAAATCTATTTAAGATAATTCTGCGTAATTTACACTTTTTTGTTACTAGATTAATAGCCAGCGAAACTTTAATATCGTTTGTCTAAGAGTAGATCACAAAGTCAGATCTCAAGGGCATATCAAAAGATGGCATTCGTTTCACCATTGATTGGTAGATAACAATCAAGATTCTAATCAGATATTGTGCATTCTGTAATAGACAATGACCTTCACATTGATGTATTTGCCTACGCTACTGTTTAATCATCTAAGTACTTTAATTCTACTCAATAGAAAAAAAAAATAACTAGATAATTTTTAGGACAAAATAGATTTTAACCACTAAAACCACTAGTGCGTCATTCATTATTGCCGAATGCACTAATGCGCAAAACAATAAATTCTCATAATACGCTTGATGTCATATTTAAATGAAACAAGATCTTTTGTATAAATGTACGATGTTTTAATGGACGGTATCAATATTACAAATAAATTCCTATGAGAATACGGGTAAAATATCACTAGTAAAATGCATAAGTAGGTACTGTAAGAAATTTGACGTGACATTTCGGAATACGTTTTATGTAATATATCATAAATTCATAATATAACATAATTATGTACCCCCTTACTTTACCTCTAAAACATTCTAAATTCTCAACGACAACTTCATTTTAAATCCGAAATTTCCTAATCGACTTTATAATTTATTGCGTATGAGTACACTAAAGTTTGAAAGCGCCTGCGCCCCGGATCGACTGCAATTGCTCCATCGCCTTCTAATTGTTCGAGCGCTTCACATCAACAGACCTCATACGGGGCTTGCATTGTTATTCTCATGGTCTTGCTAACAAGCACGGCTTTGATCGAACACTACAACACTTTACTCTCGCTGAGAAAAAATTTGACGTTCGTGTGCATTTTTGTGCCTTGCGTAATATAAAACTTTCAATACCTACGTTCCTCGAGTTACATACAAATTACTGTCCATTTCTACATCAACAAAAATTGATTACAGTTTTGTCATTCATTCAATGTCTAGGGTCTACTGCAGACCCGAATGAGTAAAGGTACAATTATACGATCACGTAGTAAATAAAGCTGATTTACGATTATAAAACTTCAACCTACCACGATCCTCTGCACGACAACAAGAATTATTATATCAACTGTATGACGAGTACAACTTTGATAAATTACCATATTAAATTTAAAACACACCCGACTCGAAAATCCCTTCAACCGTTAGAAAATGGCTGATGATCTTCGAACGGCTGAACAGATTTTCTTGAATTATATCTAAGAACACTATCCGTCAGTCAAATCACCTTTCATACAAAAAAAACGTACTTAAATCAGTCCATTCGTTTCGGAGCTACGATGCCACAGACAAACACACAGATACACAGACACACAGGCACGTCAAACTTATAACACCCCTCTTTTTGCGTTCGGGGTTAAAAATTAAACAAAAGCCTGAATGTTAGTAGGCTCGGCTCTAGCAAAAAGCATGAATCAATGTAAGTGCCGGAATAAATTTCCTTTTACTACTTGTTTCTAACTTTTCTTCGCTCTCTCCTTCACTCTAACAACTACCGACTAGTTTCAAAAATATATTTTAATCTCTTTAACCTAGGTTAATGTTTCCTTACAAATATTATAATAATGATTTATAATTATATATTTATTTAAGAACAGAAATAGTGGACCAATACATTTAAAATACACTTTCTCTTGATGTGCAAATATGTTCATACTTTCTCAAAGAAATTAAGTAACGGACCATGAACAGTGACTTCCATATGAAATGAAATGCACATTATTACGAGTGTTTATATGTATAATTTGCTAATTCAGTAACAATTTCATATATCTAATTAATGTGGAACACAGATACGCTGTTCACTATATTACGTTCTACGGAACGTAATATAGTGAACAGCGTATCTGTGTATATCGCGTATCTGTATTAATTAAAGCGTACTTTAATAAGGAAGTCCGGCAGTTAAATTTCATTTCGATTAAGTCTAAACTTTATTTTAAATAAATTAAAAAAAATTTTAAACCTTAAAAAAGTGTTTTTAACTTGCTAACTTTAAAATTGAGGAGGTTTTTCAATTTTTTGTTTTTTATTAAGATTATGTTAAACAACAGATAGTAAGGGCAGATACACACAAAGTTATTTCTTGAGATCATAAAAATAACACAATTCACCAAATGCTTAAACAACTTGACGTCCGTTCGGTTCACCATAAGTAATGGATTTTTAACTTTAAAACGCTGTGAATAGGATTGCTTTTTGCTTGCGTTTATTCACTTTATACTGGTCCATTATTTGGCGCGGTTCTGCTGATTCTGGTCGAACCGGTTCTACGCCTGAGCCTGAGACTGGACCTGCTACCACTCGCCAAATGAGTCGTGCGCGCGCGCCTACGCTGCGAATATGTTATGGTACGCTTATACTCAACAGATCGCCACTAAATGTATTCTGACGTTTCTACAAATTCAACTTTATCAAGTGATAGGCAGAGAAAATTTATGGTCGACCTTGAATCGTTAAGTTAGCAATAAAAACGCGCAGGTGTGGCTGCCATCAAAATGATTGAAAGTAGAGGCTAAAAGCCACACCTAAAAGTATCTCAAACCTGGCCTATTTAAGGCAAACTACTAAGTCGCCTTTCCTATTGTTTCAAACTAAGATCTCCAAAATGCATACGACACATGATAAGCTCATAATTAGTTAGTTTTCCTTAATAGTGAAACGTCATAACAAAAGAATCAGGTACCAATACTAATTTGACATCATTAAAGATTTAAAAATTTTACATACATACACTCACGCCTTTCTCCCTGAAGGAGTAGGCAGAGGCGTATTTAACGGCCATTATATTTTTTATATTGATTAAACTGAGATTATTGAAAAAATAGACTTCATACTTGCTTTACTTGAAACGTCCATCACTCTTTATTGGAAGATGCACATTCTCTCATGATTCTGACTTAGTGGAAACAAAAGAGAATTGCCAGCTTTATATTCTAATTGCATATTAGACATTTCACGGGGACTTTCTTAAAATATTCTACAGTGATGATCACGATCCCTTGGTCGTAAATTGTGGACCATGGATGAAACGTTTAGTTCTCGCGATGAACCGAATGTCAATCACGTGGAAAAGGTCATCCTCAGTATATACTTACTACACATAACGTGGACACTTACTAACAAAAGAAGTATGTTTAAACCTTTATATTTCTAGGGTTCGGGATGGTTTAAACCTAGTTCTTACGTTGGGTCATGTTTGATACTGTCCTCACAATAAGAAAGCTAGAACCCTTACTTTTTTTTTCGTTTAGACACAGCAACAAAGTATATGACAACATCGATTAACAATTACCAATCGAGTTTAAGCAGCCGCCCATCTATAAAATTTTATAGTGTTTTTCATATCTCCGCACGAATCAAACAAATTGGTTGGGTTTTATCGTTTTCACTTTCAGTTTATTTATGTCTGCTATTAATGTTTTATAAAGTAAGGCAGTTCTACGATTGATATGCGATATAAATACGATAATTCTAAGGTAAGTAATATTTCATGTAAAATTCTTGAAGGGTTAATGGTTTGTGAGTTCAAGTTCTTAGAGGACAAATTTTAATATCTCAATTTCGACACATACTTAACACAACTTTGGCTGTAAATAACTCATTATCTTACGATACTATAGATTTTTTTAACAAATAACTGACTGATGGTTTAACAAAGGCATCGTTTTACTAAAACTTTATTTAACAAAAAGCATTTAGGCGTGATATATGCGTTTAATATAATTGTTTTTGTTCACAAAATATCATGCATTACATTGCAATGTGAGTAAAGCATAGAAAGCATTCATATTAGACACTCCCAGGGACAAGTTCGACTCTTTGACTTCTGCACTTTGAACGAGCTTTGTAGTCGTTTTGCCCTTACTGAAAGTATAAAAAAGCTATTTTGCTGGTCAACACTGTAATGAAAACGAATGGGTAAAAAGAGATATTGCGGATCTATTAGTAAATCTAATCCAAATGCTTTAGTGAATACTAAGTCTCATTCATGAATATGAAAGAGACTTGCCTATTTTACTCCTCTTGTTCGTTCCTTAACTCTACGACCTCTTCGTAACTTGTAAACGATTTGGCTGATCTATCGTGTAACTGAATTAAATAATTTCAACGTCCTATTTAATCTTTAAATACCGTGTGGCGCTCAATCGTAGGAAACAATAAAAAACAGTTTAAGCATGAGATCATCAGTCCAACAAGGTGCCCATAATAGGCAGGCTCCTTTTTTCGTTTCGGCCGTCCCACAATCGCGACTTCAATAAGTGATTTGATCACGCTGTATATCTGAGAAATATGCATGATTTAATAAAGTTTTTTCAAGTCAATTTGCAATGAATATTCAACAAGCATGTTCACCGGATGAGCCCAATCATCTTTTATCACATTAAGAAGCTCTGCCGAAACGTATCGTATATCATGGATAACGTTTTATCTGAAATTGATTATTTTATCAATGGTCACGTACACGGACGGACAATATTTACCTAAAAAAACTACACTATAATTATACATCTAACAAGTTAGAGCAATCTTTCCATTCACAGCAGATAGAGAATGATGAATTAATTATCCATAAACAACGATTGGGAGTAAGTAGACAACGGTCTAAAGCAAAGACTCATTAGACGCAATCACAAACCTCAAATCATGGACCGCGATTGACAAATGTAACGTATTGGATCCCTCGGTGATTGTTACTTCTGAATGGTTTTACAGAAGACACCTTGCGTCTTTTAACGTTCGTGTAACTATAACTACAAACAAGTGTGAATACCAATTATAATTTATTATGTATTTATATTTTAAAAACCATGGTGTTGCTAAGTTTCTTTAAATCATATCATTCGTTCTTCGTATTTGATATGTTTAAAACAGTCAGAAAAGCCTATCTAAATGAGACATGGAACAAAATCACATTGTATCTAAATATGCCTATCTAAATGAGGCATGTTACAAAATCACATTGTTTATAAAATTCAAGTCAAAAAGTTCTCATATCGCTGAGGAAAAAAGTCACACATGAGTATGTATGTAATAGATAAAAACATCCATTTATATATTACGCATATTGTACAATATTTGCAAAAACCAACCATTTGGGCAAGCAGTTCTTATGGATCTAATAGTAATTATGCGACAGTTGGGAAAGTATTAGGTGGAGTCAGAGTTTGTAATGCATTAGTGGTACAAAGGCATATAAGGTAATACTATACGCTACTCTTTAGTTTGATGGCGATTTATCGTTTTAAACTATAAGTATCGGCAGCAAAAACAAACTAAGTAACTAACTTATAGGAAAAGTTTAAGCCTTGTTGCCGAGCTTCGTCTAGTCTAGAGCGCCTTCCTTTTAACGATATCTTCTGAGTTTTTATCGATCAATACATAGATTCAATTGGATGTTCTAGATACCCTGAATGGGATGTCCAGTTTAGTTATTATCAGAGACCGTCTGACGGAACAGATATTGATTTCTTGAAAAAATCTTATATCAACTTGTTAGAAACCAACGAACCTCAACTTTGGTCAGCGATAGCGTAATGAATGATATAAAATAGTTATTACCTCATTCAATACGTGTTTTATAACGATTTTCTCTATTGAGCTTAAAACCTACATTCTTACTTTTTTATTATTTCAATAGTATGATTATACTTCCGTTATAAAATAGACATTCAAAAGTACAATTATCTACTAAAGAAATAATTACGTTTGAAAAAAAGTTGTAGATTTGCTTCATCACTGGACATAAATGCAGACACATACCAAAAAGTAAAAGTCGGTAATCAAAGTAACTGTTAAACATAGGTTTAAAGTCAAATACATCAGAGGAAGCCCTATTCTGATTTAGGAAAAATATGAACGAGAAAATATTAGTGATGACCAGATGAAGAGAATCAGTATGTATAGAATGTGTAAGTGCTCCATGTTAGTTACAACTAATCAATTGCCTAACTAGTTAGTTACTTAATAGTAGCTAAATAAAGAGTAACTAGAATAGGCAATAACATTTTGCAACGCTAGTACATTCTAATAGTAAATGCCATAAGAGCTTAGACTTGAGAGCTTTGTTGTAGACATGTGCAGCGAAAGATTAAGTCGTAAACATAATGACACTACATACTTAAATTGTTAACATTGTCATGAAGAATAATAACAAAAGGCGACTTCTGACACTTGTGAAAAGGTAATTATAACGCTTTATATATTATAATGCGTGATCTGATCTTAATGCCAAAAGATAGCAGAATAAATATTGATTTTATTGGTATTTAGCCTTACTTGATACTCATGCTGTACTTATGTTGTTGTCTCACTGTGGCCGCTATCTAGGTCGTGTTACAAAACGCTTAGCGAACTAGTTCAGGGACACTCGCCGTAATTGAATTGTATACTTGTGTCAATTAATAGCGGGCTTTTCGTTTTTTTTAATTTTTAACTACATAATAAACACGCGATTTGTAAAATTTCAGCTTAATAATGCACCACGGTTTCCAAACATTTTAGCATACTAAACTTTCTCTTCCAAGAAAGAGCTGAAAAAATGTAGGTTATAAAATGGTTACTACCTAATTAACACAGCCTTGCAAGGTGACTGGTTTTGTAGATTTTTATTTCAAAACCGTATACCAAAACGTAAATCTCTTTTACTTTTTGCAGCAAACTGCAAAAGGTGATTTTTTGAATTAGGGGTTCATGTACATAATGATAAGTAAGTAACGAATGGACCATTTCACAACTAGGCAGCAAGTCGAGCGGAATGCGGGCAGCCAACGGCCTTGCAGCTTGCCAACACTGACCACTCGCACACTTATAGATCCAAATAGAAACAGTATCAGCGACATAAAGCGTCTCTGTACGCGTACGGAGGACGATGAACCTCATGTCAATCTTTTTAATTTAGTGAGCTTAAAGGAAATCATTCTTAAAAGTCTCGTCGATGCCATAAACATTATACTCTTCTATTAGGATAGATTTCGAGAAAATATTTTTAAAAATACTCATATTTCGAACATTGTTAAAATGTTTACTATACCATCAGACAATGTTTACTCTTTTTGTCAAGGACTTGTCTTTAATATTTACAATTGAATCAAATTTAGTTCAATAGACTAAGCAATGTGATATGTGCAGTGTACACAGTATGATCAAGGTGTACAAAAATTATTTAACAAATATTGAGACAAAGAAGTTACGACATCAAAAATCTTTATTAAATTTAAAGTAATTAATTGAATTAGACGTAATTAAATTAATAGTTTGGGGTCTTTTTAGATCTGGAGAAGGCTTATGATAGAGTGAAGAGAAATGAATTGTGGTCCACACTACATATGTATGGGTTGGATGACGTTTTGATGCGTGATTTGAAGTCACTCTACATGGATTCCATGTCAGAATAAATTCACGGACTGGTTTGACATCTCCAGAGATGTCAGGCAAGACTGCATAGCGTCTCCTCATATGCATGTTCAACTTATTTATTAATAGCTGTTTATCTAAATTGAAAGAGCACGAGTGCGGTTTGCGTATGGGCGAGTTACGAGTCAAGTGCTTCTTGTAGGCTGATAATCAAGTCTTACTTGCATCTTCGGCGAATAAGATGCAGAACATGGCAGCAACACGTGGGAGAGCCATGCTTCGGCACGTATACGCTCGATACCACGGCCTCACAGAAAACCGGCAGTGAAGCAATACTTGCATTGCATTTCGCCGAGAGACTGAGGTTGCCGGAGGCCCTAAACCTTTCCTCTCCCCTATTCCCGTCCTTCCCCTCTTCCCTCTTCCCACTCTTCCCCCCCCCCTCCCCCTCTTCTCCTACTCCCACCTTATAGGGCAGCAACGCACTTGTGACTCTTGAGTTACAGGTGCCCATGGGTGGGGTTGTCATTTACCATCAGGTGACCCGTCTGCTCGTTTGCCCCCTATACCATAAAAAAATATTATAATTCATGAATGATGAGCTTGAGAAAGAAAATATAAAAGTAAATGCAAGCCAAACAGTGGTTATGGTATTTGTAGGACTGTTTGGGAGATTAATGTTGGAAATGAAAGAATTGAACAAGAGAATGAGCATGCAGGACATTCACGAGGGAGTGTTGGCACCAACTTTGATGTTCGGAATCGAGCGTTAGGTATGGCGGGATAAACATGAGTAAATCTAATGTTGTAGAAATGTGTTCACTGAGAAGTACGAAAAGTGAAAGAAGATGTAGTGATAAGAATTAAGAAAGGAATGCTGCAATGGTTTGGGCATATTGGAATAATGAGTCAAGAGCAAATGGCTACAGTAATTATTAAGGCTCCTATGTGTGACGCATCGGTTCGGGTAAGTCCTGAAAGATGTATACTGTCTAGATGGGCAGTATACTGAAGAAGAGCCAAGTTAATATCACCCGTAACCGGCAAGCGTGTATGAAACTCTGATGTATATGTGCGAATCTTATGTTAGATTCCTGGCAAATGGTGTTCTACTGTCTCTGTTTACTGTAGACAGAAATAAGGCGTGAACATAGTGTGTGTATGAAGTTTTGCACAGCATGCACTCAGATTTTTAATATTGATGTTTTGATGATGATTGATTATTAGAGCTAGTCTAGTATTGATTAAAATAGCACTTCTATAAGAAGTAGTAACTAATTGTCATTAAGTTAATCCAAGAAGTAAATATTAACAGATCAAAAACATAAATGTGAATGAATGGTACCCCACTATCAAAAATAAAGAAACTGTGGCCAGATAACCCGTGAGATCCTTCTAGAACTGCTAACAACAATAACTTGGGTCTTGGTTTGGTGTAAGAACCAAAACAGCTTAGAAACTTAAAACAAAATTTGGAGAAATTAAACAAACATTTTATTTTTTTACCTTCTAACTGTTAACAGAATAACTATCTAACAAAGGCATTCTGGGTGATGTTGGTGTTGAACTAACAAACCACACATCAGTACTACTGCTGTCCAAAGTGGAATATTAATATACATCATGGCAACTAATCAACAGGCCTCCAGAAGGCTGTGGCGCCCCCATCCATTTCAGATGATCTTGAAACCCAGACCAGAAAGCCCAGTCTACTTGGAGATAAGTAATATCTCTAACAGTGTGGTTGCGTGTTGTGGCTGGATGTTTTTTATAGATTCTACACTGCCCAGAAGTGAAATTGCACCTGCCCAATGCCAGTCATTAAATTGCTTTGCAGAGTTAAGTTCTAGTTCGTAGTCTAGCATGAATTCAAAGATAACAAACCTACAATGATCACAGAACTAAACGCATTGAAGTTTCTACATTGAACTAACTGCTTAAATGGAGTTGCCAAACTCGGAGCAGCTAAAATTGTGGGACGGGACAATCCTCCCTCAGGAAAACACATGCAAAGGTGCACCAGGTGGATGTTCTCAAGTCAATAAAGCAATATAAAATAATAAGATTTCAATGGAATATTTAATTTTAATAATGTTCCAATAAAATGTAAGAATGTGAGTTATTTGATGTGTTAGTAATGATCTTGATGAGTCATTTTTACATACAATATCAAACTCTAATGAAATATTTGAGGCTAATTAAGACATGACTCATAAAGTAGCCAATTAAGTAATTTGTTAACAGTATTAAGGGAATCAAACTTGCTTAGATAATAATAGATATGATAATAACATGATATGGTGTGATGGTAATGGTAGTATTTTTGAACAATATAGCAATAATCATATCATAATGTATAATGATTACCTAACAAGTTACTCTGAATAGCTAATTTTGTGTCATAAAATATTTTTTTTAGAAGGAGATTCAAGATTGCCCCTTTTGGCAATTTCTAAGAAAATCCTATGTTCAGCAATGAACCTCCCATCATGATGACAAACATTTATATGTTTAGGTTGTAACAGTATGTCTATAATCTTAAAATGTAAATTTTTATGTTTCATGTAATTAGGTCTGTGTGAAGTGTGTGAAATAATTGGATATGTGTGCAGATTTTTTAGTCATTTTAATATGGAATATCTCATAATCACATATGGGTAAAATTTCTATTTAAAATTAATATTATATTACACACTACTACTACTTTAATAAGAAGTAAGCTATGATGCTTACATGAAATACAATGTTCAATGTCTCACATGCTTCTTATTGCTACTTTATACAAGAGTAAAAACTTTAAAAGTAATAAATAATATGACTATGACCTACAGAATCAGGAATATGGCACCTCATCTACTTTAAAATTTATATAAGTTTCAATTGTAATTCAAAGATGGTTCAAAACATACTTTAGATGACTGGTATCTTTATAATCATTGCTGAGGGTGCAAACAAGAAACTGTAGATGTATTACTTTGGCATGCCAATAAGTTTAGACAATACTAACATGTAGGTACGTATTTTTAATTGAAATGTATGTATTTAAAAGTTCCCTATCAGATCCTGTAAAATAAGGAAAATTGAAGAGTAGGTATACGTATAGATATATAATGCTAAACTTTACGTAAATTTATTTATTTTATAGCATAAGTTCGCAATTTTAAGCTACGGTATACTTGAAGACTAGTCACTATATCAATTCCAACCGAGATATTTAATAAATTAAATAAACTATATTAATTGTACATAAAAAGAAAATTGTCATCAACTTTCTACAAGATCTTCGGTTACATTTGTTCATTTATTGCATAAATATAGACTATAATAACTGCAAAAGATAATTTCATAAATTATGATCATTTTCAATGTATACCCAACATACGTTTACCTATAACAACAGTAACTACACAGTTTACAATTCGCGAGACAACCGACACGGAATCATATACGTTGTAGAAACTTACCCAAAGCTCAATACCCCAATTCATTTTCACGGCAATAGAATCCTCACTTACACATAAAACACATTGAAGCTTCACTACAACACTACAGTTGTTAACAAATTAAATTACAAAAATAATTCCACTCATTAAGTTGTTTTTTATCACTACCACCATTTCAAAACACATTCTACAGAAATAAACATGGCTGACTGACGTGACATTTCGAAAGACTGGCTACATTACACACTGATCGAGTGACGAACGGAAGTTATAAAAGTAAAAAAGTTCGTTATCAGGTTGTCTATGCATTATGTTGCCAAGTAGAAAAGTGATCAATTAATTATGGGAAAAATATAATATTTAAAAAAAAGTACTACTAGGAGACAAATATTTTAATATGTCTCTGAGAATGATCAGAGCTACGAGGTTGTAATAAAGAGCCGTCAGATCCACGACGAACAAGTGCTGTACGTCTGACTTCCTGTAAATACAACAATACTATGATATATGTTTGGATAATTTAATTAAATAGAAATATTTTAGAGTAGGATATAAATTACCTTCACGGACTCCAAAATAGAGTGATGACTTGATCTTCTAGATGTTGGAGGACCGGTAATAGATGAATCCCGAGACAATGGCAATGGACTCTATAATACAAAGAATTTTGTGTAATGATAATATTCAGTATTAAAGATATTGAATTATTATTTTGAAAAAAAACAATTTACCTTTAAAGCTGGAATAAAACCGAATTCTGATGGGAGAGGTTGCATTTGCACGTTATATGTCCCTTCTTCAGATGCAACCGAAACGATTGACGGCCGGGCAGATAACTGCTGTGCTAATAGTATTGTGTCGGTATCTTAAAACAGAAAATAAGTCTAAAACACATGTATATTATTGTAATATAATATAATATGTTTCGTTTAATTTCAATTCTTACCAATATTCATCCCTTTTGCTACTCTCCGTGCTTGTACAAGTCTTCCAGCACTTCTCCTAAACTTAATTCCCTTTTCAGCCTCTCTTCTTAACCTTTGGGCTGCCGCTGCTGACTCCGCAATTGCTACTGCCACTGATCCCATACCTGACCTTTTTAGATTAAGGTCCACAATATAACTTAAACATATTGCATTAGACAACGTAGTATCACTAGGCTGTAATAAAAAAAAACAAGTATTTTGTAGTCCAGCATCTTTGCAGTCACAAATATTATATAGTTAAAATACTTACAGAACCGATATTATTAACACTGAGGTCAAGGGTCCGTAAAGGCGTTTTGACCAACCCAATAGCACGTGCTAGTAGATCTCCACAGGTTGGAGGATTTTCTGCACTTGTAGCAGACCATACTCCTGCAGGAGGTTTAACCAAAGGTCCTGGCATTATGCCACAGCCTGATATATTTAAACTATAAAATTATTTCAAATTAAACTAATTATCGGTAGATCAGTTAAATAAAATTGAAATTGATATTAGATAAAGCTTACCTAGTTAGATTACATCCTCTTGCTACAGCTACCGCTACATGTGCAATACCTTCGGATCCGAGTTTAGTATTTAGTCTCAAGTCTAAAGTGCGAACTCCGCATCCAGAATGATTAAGTGCATGTGATATGCTTTCAATGCCAACAGTCCCTGATTAATTTACATTTTTTTTTAGTAAAGAGTGTATATTTATATCTCCATCGATTAATTCTTTCAAATAATTAATTTTCTTACCAAAAACGTTATCTGCCAAAACAAGATTTCGTAAAGCATCTCGCCTCATAATAAACTTTGCAATCGATAATGCACCTTCATCACCAATTTTACAATGACTGAAATCCAGTACTTCTAAGTTACAATTATCTGATAATCCCCGAAGAATGTACTTTAATCTTTGGCAGTTCATGTCACTTCTTGTGATCCTAAGTAAAAATAAATTTAAACTAAAAAATAAATTAAAACAGTAATATACTCCCTTTGCCGTTAAATCTAAAAATGTATATGTGCTTTATTTTAAGTGGTTATCTCAGCCCATAAACGCTTGCTTTTTGTTTATTTAGATATGTATATGTATATGATATAGTGATTTATATATTTATGTATGTATATTTGGTATTTATATAAGTATGTTTATTCATTCAGTGTATTAGTATTTACTAAAAGTTTATGTAAGCTTACATTATTTTATTTCTCTGCTATAACTAATATTTTTTACTCTAGTATATGTTTATTGGTGTAAAGTACCTAGCTTTTTAACATGACGTTGTAATCCCTCTCAACTAAATGCTCTTTACTTCTATCTTACACCAAAACTATCCATTATTATTTAATCTACTCTTAGCGATAATGCCGCCCATTGTACATATTATCCACTTTATGTATTTATTTTCAACAATATGTTTTTGGTGTAAAATAAAAAATATTCTATTCTATTCTAATTTTAGTTACTTACTACATATTTTGTAAATTATTACCTCAAAATTTTTAGTTGTTCACATTTTTCTAACCCACGAGCTAATGTTTTTGCGTCATTATTAGTAAACTGGAACTGATCTCTACGATATTCTACCCCAATTGAGCGTAGTTGATATGTGATATGCAATTCAATTAAGTTTGTCAGACTTCCTAAAGCGGCGTGCAGAGATATGTGATCTAAAAAAAAAAATGACAATGTCTAAAATAACAATAAAACTAAAAAAAATACAATGACACAGGCGGTTCACGTTTGGCAAAAAAAAATTGGTCCTTACCTCTAAAAAGAACTTCACTACTCTTTGAATGCGATTTACCATTAAGCTGCTGACTTGTAACTAAGTGCGCCATTTCTGGAGACGTCATTCTTTGAACTGGAATATCTGATGGTACTAAACTGCGAATTGATAATTTTTGTATATAAGGACCACAAAGTTTTACTAATGTCGTAATCTGAAACAATGTTATAAGTAAGAAGTATACATTTTAAAATGAATATATTATAATCATTTGCATGATCGTAATTTTACTTTTTCAGGATCGTAGTGTCGAGGATTCATATTTTCTAAAATATTAGCAAAGTGTCGTTCCATAAATGCATTAATCCATTTTTTATGATGTTCCAAAAGAGGAGAATCTGAAAATTTTGCCTGATAGCATCTTTTCCAAAATATATCACTTTTTATATTATCTACTAAAATTTGGAGTGGTACGCCTGTTTCCAGCGTCTGAAGAAAGAGTTCACGATCTTTTGCAACTAAGGCTTCTAATTTCGGGTAACCTGAAAAAAAATCTTTAATTATACTCCGAAGACAAATAATTACATTGCTGTCATTAATTTACTAACCCATCCAATTTTCTGCTAGTTTTTCTATACAGAGAGATTTAAGTGATTTCGGTATCTTAGAATCCCAGTCGAAGTCTTCTGACTTTATTTTTCTTCTTGGTTCTAAGTCCCATTTTTGCTTATAAGCTAGGTAAGTAGTATACTTCACACCTACTGGAAACTTCATAATTAAAGTAAAATTTATCAGCGTTCTATTTTATAAAATTTGCATGTAAACTAATAGCGGTAGCCTTCGTTACGAAATTGCAACCATAGTAACCTAATGTTTCTTTGATACTTTAGAAGTTAACAAGTTTCCACTTAGCGCCCTAGTTTGCAGACGGAAATGTCCATAGATAACACTGAAAGAATCGTGAGGGAACTATGATTTCTTGACTAGCAACCCTGAGATGCAAATTATTATTTATTTTTCAACTTTTTTCTAAATGTAAATTTAATGGTTTAATGTTGTTTTATCATTATGTATAATATATTTTACTAGTTGATGCAATGTAACATATCTAAATAGCTCACATTGTGTGGTTTCCATGACGAATCTTTAATCATGATTGTGTAGAACGAAACGACCAGGGAACGACTGATAAAAAACTGTCAGTCAGTCATAATCATTCATATTTCATATTTGTAACAAATTTGTTTATATTGAAAAGAAACTTGTATCAGGTGCACCCAAAATGGATAAACATAACAGTTCAGAGTTGTTAAATTCAGACTTTTCATTGTCAAAGAATGCCAGTTCCGATTCATTGGACTCTGATTCAAAATCGAGTTCATTGAATTCTAAACACGGACAAGATTCCGTAAGTTACCTAAAAGGATTAATTTATTCTTATTGAATTTATAATATAGGACATCTTGCTTCCTGTAGTAAAGTTGAAGCTTGCGATTAGTCACTCTTGTTCGTTCTGCTAAGGAACTTTCCAAGCTGTGTTGCTGTTGTAAAACCTACATAACAATGAGCAGAAGCAATAGAATTCACATTTGCTTATTCATCAATTGTATCCACAATCACAGGCAACAACAGGAACTATCCAAGGCTGGTAGATGACCATTGCTAAAATTCCTACAGCTATCTTACTCTAACTAATCAAAATGGTTCTTTTAGTAGTGGATTCACATTTTTACATACTGTTTTAGTTATAATCACTTTTTTTTCTTATCAAAAACTGAAATAACATTGTACAGGTTATATTATTATTTATTTGTTTCTTTTAGCCTCATGTGCTGGGTGACATCCATTTACTGGATGGAGAGAAAGTAACAAGTGTTGCTCGGGATGTGACATATCTGTGCCCATACAGTGGACCTTCCCGGGGTGTGCTTAAAGTGACCAATTATCAGCTACACTTCAGACCAACAGATGCAGTTCCATCACAGGGTACTCTCAGTGTACCTTTGGGTGTTGTAAGTTATAATTTTTGGTACTATTCATTAGTAACTAGATAGTATGATATTGCAAATAAAAAAAAAACATTTTATACATTTTCTTCATTTTACTGTTAACAGTAATAAGATTATAAGAATATATTTTTTTAATTCCTAAATATCTTAGGCATGAAGAACTGTAACATAAAATTAGTTTTATTTTGTTTTAGGTATCTCGCATTGAGAAAGTGGGTGGAGCATCATCAAAAGGAGAAAATTCTTATGGCATTGAAATATTTTGTAAGGTAAGGATAAATCTTAAATACTTATATTACTAAATAAATCTGAAATGATTTAACATAAAGAATGATTTTTTTGTAAAAACTTATAATTTTTACAGGATATGCGAAATTTGAGATTTGCCCATAAACAGGAAAACCACTCACGTCGTGGCATATTCGAAAAATTACAACAGTTAGCTTTTCCACTGTCACATAGATTCCCACTATTTGCATTCAGCTATTCCGAGAGCTTCCCTGAAGACGGCTGGCATGTGTATGAACCTATTGCTGAACTCCGAAGAATGGTATGACCATACATTAAAGTGATAACATATTGTCATTGTTAAGTATACACCGAACGTTTATGGTCAATCACCGTACCGCACAAAACGAATACCGCGTACATTGCGTAACGCCAAATGAAACTAATGACTATAAATTCTTAATCTCGCATTTTTATGATGTGATATATAAGATAAATAGAGGTTTTTGTTAATTTTTCGCGTAGCTCAAACTTACACACTGTATATAAATTTCCACTTGATTACTTAAACCAATAGAAACAACCTTTCAAAAGTGGTAGCATAGTTCAATTATTTCAATTATATCATAATTCAATTAGAAACACTTATTACAGTACAGCTATAGCTGCAAATAAGTGTTCCTAATAGATTTGCTAAAAATTAAGTGGAGAGCAGTATATATTATATTCGGGAAATAAGTAGTAGACTACATAGTAAATAATGCCACAAATTCTCCTAATAACTTCTACAGTAGATACTACTAAATCATGTATTGAACGTTATAGGGTTTATATGTTTGTATTTTATTTAGTACCAAAAATACAAAGGAAGTTTTCAATCCAATTGTTATAAAATTCCACCCATTAGAGTGCAAAAATTGTAGATTATTGATTTTACACTTTCAACTATTTAGACAAAGATCCACTTTTATGCTAGGGAGATTAGGCAATCATAGATTTTTTCGGTTAGAAACCAGAGACAAAAGCTGAACTGATGAAAAACGAAAATGAAAAGAAATTATAGAACTTGCTCTCAAAGTGTGGCCTATCTAGCCTAACAAAAACTCTGTATAGAATAGAATAGAAAAATCTTTATTATACAAACAACATATTGCTCAAACAAAATACACAAAGTGGATATGTACAATGAGCGGCCTTATTGCTTAAAGCAATCTCTTACAAACAAACTATGGATGGACAACATCACTAATAGATTAAAGAATTATGGGGTAGTCAGAGAGTTTTGGTGTCACAGAGGTAAATAGGAAACATACATTTCAAACCCTGAATAAATTTATAGTAGGTATGGTGAACTATAATTAAAAACCACCCTAACAATTGCAGGGCGTTAACAACGATATGTGGCGTATCACGCGAATCAATGACAAATACGAAGTCTGCGATAGTTATCCATCAGTATGGGCGGTACCAGCTGGTGCCAATGATGACTTGCTTCGCGCTGTGGCCGGTTTCAGGTCAAGAGGAAGGATACCAGTTTTGGCTTGGATACATCCAAGCTCACAGGCTACAATAACCAGGTGTAGCCAGCCTTTAGTTGGGGTAAGAGTATTTGTTATTTTTAGATCTAAATTAAGTCTTATACCCTTACTAGCAACCCGCCCCGGCTTCGCATGCGTACAAATTATACACCTAAACCTTCCCCATGAATCACTCTTTTTATTAGTGAAAACCGCATGAAAATCCGTTCAGTAGTTTTTCAGTTTATCGCGAACAGACCGACAGACGCGGCGGGGGACTTTGTTTTATAATATGTAGTCATAAGACATCAGAAGTTAGTTTTAGTATGATGCTTTGAGATTAACTTTCTCGATATTAGCTGCCTGAAATAAGTAACAAGAGGAAGAAAAACAAAAACAGCTACCTATTACATTTTCATCGTTGATGCAATGCTTCAGGGAGGGTATAGCAAATTTCTGCTCGAATTGAACGCCCGATTGGTCTGGGAAAATAGGCACTGTCAGTTGGAGACGTATGAGCTCTTCGGGTTTGCGAGTTTCAAACCTCTGTAAGTCTACGTGCTTTTGTGGGGGAAGTGTCTTGCCTCTTTCTGGTGAACATGATTGAAATAATTGGTAGGTTGGAGTTTCGAGCTTTGGTTACTTTCATACGAGCTGGGGGATACCTCTAGGCCTACCTGAACAGAAAATGAAACAATTTAGGAAACACTTCACTCTGCCCTCTACATTCTCTCAGTGTAATATCCACATTGAAAAATATGGCGAGAAAATACCTACCTCACGCAACTTAAACTTTCATTACCTATTTTGTCATGCTTAGACTATATTTTTTCTTTTTTTATGGTACTTCAGAGAGAAACTGATTAATTTTCAAAATTTTATATGTACCTATGTAAGTAATTAATATTTTTATTATTTGGCGCCGACTCAAAATAAGTTTATATAAAATTTGATAGTTTATGTAAATAAGCTCAATTCTGAAGACTTAAGGTTTATTTATTTTTTGCTTTTTAGTTCTTTTCGTCGGTTTAAATTTTTATTAAAAAGATTTTTATTTTATGTTTTTTTTTTCATCATCAGCTCAGCTACTTGATGTGATGATTTCTAGACCCAAATACCTGATAAAATAATGAAAAGTAAACAGAAACACTATTAGTTCCTACAATTTACGAGGGTTTCTCTCAATTTTATCAGGATCCCATCATCAGATCCTGACTTCCTTGACATGGGACCACCCTGGAAGTATACCCTATCTAACAAAAAAAGAATAATCAAAATCGGTTCATAAATAACGGAGTGAGGGCTGAATAGACATAAAAAAATATATAATACGGTCGAATTGAGAACCTTTTTTTTCGTCGGTTAAAAAGTAGAATGGGGAGTGACTTGTCTGTTAAATATATCTATTAATGAAAAAGTTGCAATAAAAACTTTGTATAGACCAAAGCTTAGTATTCTGTTACTAATGTTGGAGAAGAATATCAAAGTATGTAGTCTACTTATATATATATAACTTTGTATTCGCCTACTTGCTGCGTTACTGTAAAAGCGCGACGATTATTATGTGTAGGTAGATATCTGCCCTAGTTGTGCAATTCTATACGTCCATGACAATGTTTCCTATTCTATTTACATCCTAATAACTACCAATGGAAGTTCAAATTACGAGTATTATGAAACCTTTAGATGTATAGTTTTATGTGATGCACATAATATATGACACAAATATCCAATGTGTAAGTTATTTTTTTACTTATAAAAATCAAATTTCTATTTCGCTGGGAATATGGGGCCTTTACAAACAACCCAACACAATTTATCAGAATTTAGGACAATTACTCAGTGAATTAAACAAATTATTGCAGCTGGTGAAGTGATCTCTTACATGAATGGGACATCCATTCAGTCAAGTGTTTCTTTTTTTGGATTTTTATTTTCTTTACATGACGATTTGGGGTAGTCATATCGGAAGAATTTGTGCCCGTCCTTGTTTCCGAGATTTATCTTATTAACTTATCAGTATATATCGGCCGCAAGGATGATGGAGATGATAAACTGTTTATAAAATCTTATTAAATTGTTATAATAAACAAAACAGTGTTGTTAATTAAACAGTTGAATATTTTTATACATGTCGTCATGTACACAAAAATGGATCCAAAATGAACGATACCTAATGACAATCACTTACAAAATTCCGCATGTTTTTTTCCGGTTTGGCATGAAGTCTTTAATTGTTACGAAGTGAGTAATCGTGCGTCAACCATTCGTTGTATAGTTCCTTTCTTATTCATCATTGACGCAATGTTTTGCTTATGAACTACTGTAACATTTATAATTCTCCTAAGTTTCTTATTGGAAATCCCGTACGGTTTACAGGTCAAGTTACAATGAATTTTAGATGTCACTGCTTTTGTATACCCTAGTTATAAGCCTAAGACGTAAATCAAAATTGGGTCAGTTCCATAGTGATTCAAATTTGACCTAGACAAAATAAATAAATTAATAGATAAATCTAGAAAACCTGAGTAGATACATGTAGGCTTGCGTCGGTTTTAAAGTCTTTACGGTTCCAAAAAATTGTGATTTGAGACCTGTCCTTATATTGGGAAAACCGCACAGTGGTGGATTGCCAATTATCCAGGTGATGGGGATGAAAGTTTTGTCGCGTTGAACGATGGCGAAACGTTGCGGCGGGTATAAGTCCGATACATGCGGTAGAGAATGCAGAGTGAGGCTACATCTCTACGCAACACCAAGGAGTCAAGCCGATCTGAAATATCCTGGCAATCGATGATTCGAGTCGCTCTCCGTTGAATGCGGTCAAGAGATAGAAGCTGGTACTGGGTTGCTCCTGCATAGATATGAGAACAGTATTCCATATGCGGCCGAACCTGTGCCTTAAAATAATTAATTTATGTACAATCCACTCTCCACAATAATTATTATTCTACATATTGTGTTGATGGTCGAAGACACTCACATTCATGTCATTTGTTGTTTTATTGCTGGGTAAAACCTGACCTTGGATAGATTTTGTCCAATTTCAAAGTATCTGACTTTCGGCGTAGAGTGTCTGGTCCATGTCACTTTATGGTCAATATGGCGGACTATTTTGCACTGATTCACAGACGGAAGAGATAATCGAAATTCATGGGTTTATAGCAGACAACTCTTAACCTGGGAAAGATGACCGGATTCGAAGATTATTGCCAACGGAGCTACAGAGCCTGGACGACGTACGCTATGTCGTTTTGGGGACAGATGTAGGCCGTACTTTGTGCCATTCTAAAGTCCTTCGTTTTGTCGTTTCGACCCATCTGATTAGGTTTAGAAAAGGACATTTAACATAAACGATTTTAGCACTTTGTATGATGAATGATGAGAGATTAGTAGCAGGTACTACATGACGCTCCCCATTCGCAAATTCCTGAATACACAAGTTATTTTTGGGTTACTATATTTTTTTTCTAGGTGAGTGGTAAACGCAGTCGCGAAGACGAACGCTATATTCAACTTATAATGGACGCCAATGCTCAAGCACACAAACTGTTCATCATGGATGCTAGACCTACTGCTAATGCAGTTGCCAATAAAGCCAAAGGTGGAGGGTAAGTTATTTTATTATTATAATATACTAGCAGTTCTCCGTAGTTTCGCGTTTGTGGTCAGTGCTCCCTAAGAGTTGTAGCTTAATGTTACATAGCCTATAATATCTCTCAGGAATAGGGCTATCAATGCAGTAAATTTTTTTTAAATCCGACTTAGTTCCAGAGATAAGCGCGTTCAACCAAAACACAAATTCTACAGTTATAAAATAATAATAATAACTTCACACATCGCACACACAGCCGTTTGTTCCCAAGCTAGGCAGGACCTGTACTATGGTAACCAGACTGCTGATAAACATGCTTATATATTTCTAAATATATACATATTATAGATAAATTACACCCAGACACAACACATAATCATGCTCATCACACAATAATTTGTCCTGGGTGGGAATCGAACCCACGACCTCTGCCTCAGCAGTCAGGGTCACTAACAACTAGACCAACAGACCATATGAACGGCGCGAGCGTCAGATCGTCAACATTTACACATTATAATAAATTGAAATCCTGAGGAATTTATAAGATAAGCTAATAGCCTGCCTGTAAAGTTTGGTAAACATTCATATATAGCTTCACACATCTCACACACGGCCATCTCTTATATACTTTACAGGTATGAGTCAGAAGATGCATACCAGAACGCCGACCTTGTCTTCCTAGATATACACAATATTCATGTGATGAGGGAAAGTCTACGAAAGCTCAAGGAACTCTGCTTTCCTCAAATAGACCAGACCAGGTGAATAACCGATGTGTTTGTATTATAAAACGTGTATAATAATTTAATAGTTACTTTATAATGTATTGAACCGTAAGACTCAGCATTTAACAGACGTTTCCATGGTCAACTAGCTGTGTTAATCACTGTCTAGTGGTCACGATTTGACCAAAAACATGCTGTACCATACTTTCCTTACGTAATAACGGGTGTAAGCGACGGCCTGCCGCATCTTGAAATAGTGGATTCAGATCATCATTCTGAGTCGAAAATCATAGGAATTTTTACCGGAACATTCACATACAAAATCACTTAATTTTACATACAAAAATCAATAAATACCCCATACGGCCAAAAACTGCAATGTAATCAATTAAACAACATTTATGCAATCAGCTGTTTCGACGGCGCCAATTATCTGTGTTTTTCCATTAATGTTTCTGTCCCATTGCGAAGTGGAAATTACTTCCTAGTCTGGGTAGGTACAATATTTACCACGTATTGCATTAAACTATTTTAATATATAATGCATTTTAAAAATATATATGTAGGAATAGTTTGTCAAATATAAAACGTTATTATTCCAGATGGTTCAGCGGTATTGAAGCTACCTGTTGGCTAAAACATATCAAGTGTATTCTGGCTGGAGCTGTAAGGATCGTTGACAAGGTAATTAAATTTTTTGGCTCTGTTAACCTATGCTAGCATTCCGTTGAACCTTAATAAATTTCACTTTCACACTGAAAGCAATTTGTGCGCCCCTGCAACTTATGATAGTCCAATGTTTACTTCCAATCAGCAGAGTATCGTGACGTTCGTTGAACTGTTTTTATATGTATATTATCAGAATTACTAGTTTAAATAAACTCCTACTTTCCTCTCGACTCTTTTTCTATATTACTATTTGATAAATGTACGACCGTTACCGTACCGTATATACCAGAAAAGCTAATAAAGAGATATTTAGCAGACAGATAAATAATTATAGCTTTGTTGATGCTACTGCGCTTTTCAAATATGCTGATGTGACTGAAAATAAGTAACAATTTATTTATTGTGGTTAATACCTAATTTTTTTCAAGTAAAGACATTAATGTTTGCCTACTTATTGTGGGGATTCCCCCAAAAATGTTCAGAATCGTTTATCATATTCCAATACATTTTTTGATACGACCAGAAATTCTGATATGATTGTCGTAACCAGACAGCTAATGATATAAAGGGTGTAAGTGACACCGTACCGAATCCTGAAATAGTGTATTTAGACCATCATTCTGAGTGGAAAATCGTTGGAAATTTCTGCTGGAAAATTCATTCATTTTTTTTTGCTTAAAAGTGATATCACAATGAGTAAACAGAATATCATTTTACCGAAAAAAAATCAGTAAATACCCCATTCGGCCAAAAACTGCAATGTAAAACATTTATGCAATCAGCTGCTTCTACGGCGTCGGCGCTAAAGGTCATTCACCGTACCGCACAGTACGCGTGTTACGTTACACTGCGTAGTTCAAAATCAAACTATTGACAGTAAATCCTTAATCTCGCATTTTTATGATGAACTGACTTTTGTATTGTGATAAGTATCCAAAGAAAGATGATGTTGTAAGTTATTCGCGACGGTGATACTTACACGCTGTATATTTAGTAGTTGTAGTCGAACTTAATTATAAAAGTAGTTGTAGTGAAACTTAATGTGAATGCAATTAATAAAAAGCTGAGAACTCGCGATCTTTTGTAGGACTCCCAATCTTTAATTAAATACAGTTATCCTTTATTCTTCGTTTGTGTGTTTAGGTGGAGAACCACAAAACATCAGTGTTGGTCCACTGCTCAGACGGTTGGGATCGTACGGCGCAACTGACTGCCTTGGCGATGTTGATGCTCGACCCTTACTACAGAACTCTCAGAGGATTTGAAGTACTTATCGAGAAAGAGTGGCTGTCATTCGGACACAAATTTCAATTGGTAGGCCATTTATTATACATATATATATATACATCTGAATTGCCTGACGTTTCGACCAGGTTGCACAGGCTGTGGTCACAGGCTGACTGTCTCAGTGGTGCACGCCCTCCGTCATCGAGATCGTGAGGTAGAACGTTCTTCATCCACCCGCACATTTTCGAAATTTTTAATATTTTTGTTTTGCCTTGTACCGTCACATACTATACTAACAGTGTCCCTATTTTGTAAGCAAACCGATGTGTCGATGTGTGTTGTCTAAGGTTGTTTATCTTTTGTTTTAGCGCATTGGCCATGGCGACGAGAGACATTCTGACGCGGATCGTTCTCCGGTCTTCGTACAATGGGTGGACTGCGTATGGCAGTTACAGCAACAGTTCCCTACAGCCTTCGAGTTCACAGAGAGACTGCTGATCACTATAGTTGACCACTTGTACTCGTGTAGATTTGGAACATTCCTCTTCAATACGGAAAGGGAAAGAGTTAAGGAAGGTGGGTAAAAATTATGCCTCATGTTATATTTATTTTATGTTATTTTTTTTTTAATAAGCATACTAGTAACGTGGGTTACACATTACTAGTATTCTCGTTAACCCTTCCAGCTAAGCTTTACGCTTGTGTTAGGAGTGGGTTCACGTCGGTAGAGCACTGGGTAGGGGTCAAACCCGCAACCACTTGATCGCAAGTCCGACGCCTTAGCCATTACGCTACCGCCGCTTTATCCGATGTATACTATGTGAATATTATACTTTCTCAAACTTATGTGTGCTCCATCGGCTGATGTGCTAATTTGCAGCCTACTTCAGGGATGTAATAGTGTTTATATCAAAGGTAGTTACTACATTACATACAGACCAAATTTAAAGTGCATCTGTATCGGTATTTCTAATATTTTACATATTTTAGGCTTATTAAAAAACCGGAGGAGTGCGAGTCTTCCTCGCGCACCGAGGGTTCCGTAAGCAAACAAACTTGTGAAATCTAAGGCTTAATGGCTTTATCTTTTGATTGCGTTGACTTAGAAGCTTGTTTTTTTACAGCCCAGCAAGGGACCGCTGATATATGTATTTGATGTTAATTTCAACTTGATGCCTCCACGGGTTCCTGGGGAAAAGGGTCTTGACAAACAGACAGACGGACTACAAAGTGATCCTATAAGGGTTCCTTTTTTCTTTTGCTGAACGGAACCCTAAAAAATGTAGATTTCGATCCCATTCAAAACATTTCTTATAAATAATTAGATTCCGAATCCAAAATATCGCGACGCACAGTATATTATTCACACAAACAACAGAATTAACTTTAATACCTCTTATTTACTTATCATAAATTAAATTACTTTCGGATTCGAAGTCATAACTTTGAATTGCTCTTTATCGTCGAATTTGTGTGAGGCAGAAGGTTCTTCATGATGAAGAACCTTCTGCCTCAATTCGACCATGAAGGGCGTGCACCACTGAGGTAGTCAGCCTGTGCAATCTGGTCGAAACGTCAGGCAATTCAAAGGTATGTAATACCTATTACTTATCACTTTACTTTTCGTTAACATAATCATATATCATGGAACGCGAAAGTTTAAAAGCTAGTGCTGGGTGAAAAATATATATGTACTTGTAAGTAGTGAAGTATTTACTTACTTACTGCAAACTGAACAAGTATATACTTAACCTAAAGATGGGCGAGAAGACAATATGCAGATTCGGTCAAGTGTGAAAATGTAATGCATATTCTATCCTCTTGGGGCCCACTAATGCGGTACCGAAGTATTAAACTAGGGTTGCACATCATGCAACCGCCGCAGGTAATACAAATAATCACTGCTGATAGGATCTGCAGGTAACTGTAAAGCAAAAGTGCGTTACAAAAGACCAGAAATAGTCGAGGTAGACCTAGGCACTTAAAAAAGAAAATAATAATAATAGTGTAGTACTTACTTTAAACGGTAGAAGAAGCCACTAGATGACCCCAGTTATGCCGTAGCGACAAAGTTTATTCGAAGTTGACCGGATTGTATTGTGTTTAAAATGACTTGATGAGACAAGTATAAGGTGGACAAGGCACAGGCAACGATGTGGGGCAATGCATATTTTAGTTCGCTATATCAGACAGAAAATAATTCCTTATGACTTTAACTTGTGATTTAAGTTGTGTTATTGTTACAGAAATAAAAACCAAGACTGTCTCTCTCTGGTCGTACATAAATAGTCGCCAGGACCTGTACCTAAACCCGTTGTATTGGGGGCCTTCCTCCTTCGGGGCCAGCTCGCCGCCCTCTCCGTACTCGCGTCCTCAAGTCGTGTTGGTCCCGGTGGCATCGCTCAGGGTCATTAAGCTGTGGAAGGCGCTGTATTGTCGATGGAATCCTACCATGAGGCAGCAGGTATATATTAATTTGATATAAAAATATGAGTGAAATGTAATAAAGAAAAAAACTTTATCTAGATAGAATGCTAAAGTGACAAAAATTAGGAGAAATTTGTGTTTAAATTTTATGGAAAGTATGAAGTAGATAGTGATGCCGTCCGATAGTCAACGTTCAAATTCAAATTTATATATTTGCATAAAGTTGGCAGGTACAATACGTCTAACGTGCTAAACAACTTTATTCAAAATTTATTTGGCATGCAAATATAATCCCACAAATATTATAAATGTAAAAGTTTGGATAGATGGATGGATGGATGGATGTCTGTTACTCTTTCACGCTAAAACTACTGAAGCGATTGCGATGAAACTTTGTATGTAGATAGCTGGAGACCGGTATTAACATATAGGCTACTTTTTATCCCGATATTCCCACGGGATCGAGACTTACACGGGTGAAACCGCGGGGTGCTACTAGTTTACTATAAACTATTTACACTTGAATCTAATTATTTACGCCCCGCGGTTTTACCCGCGTAAGTACCGATGCCGTGGGAATATATATGGGATAAAAAGTAGCCTATGTGTTATCCTATGTGTTAGCCTATGTGGTATCCAGGTCAGGTCTCTAGCTATCTACATACCAAGTTTCATTGCAATCGGTTTAATAGTTTTGGCGTGAAAGAGTAACAAACATCGTATCGTGTGTTACTATGCCATTATTATACTTTAAAATATTAAAGCTATCATTAAAATATTATACTTATTGAAAGAAGGCTAATCAATGCCTACTTTGCATTACTAAAGCACAGCTTTAGCTATTTTCGGCTACACCTGAAACGTCACATCGCTAGCGTGTTAGATGCGAAGCATCTTATAGTTCAATTATGCTTACAACTGTATATAAGCACAGTTTAGTTGGTGCAATTTTTAAGCACCGATCAAACATCTATATTACATATGATCGAAGTATTTTACCAATGAATTCTCCTGATAGGGTTGGAGATTGCTGTAAAAAAAATGTAACACTCCTCAGGAAATTAGGTGGTATATGTATGACTTCGAAAATTTGATTCATTATTATTTACAAATTTGTTATTATTTTTGAATCGTAAAACCAAACATTAAAGTAAATGTGTTGACAACAGGGGGTAATGACGAATTTCATACGTGTTTCTACACAACGTATCGTTTTGACGTTCAACAAAGAGGAACTGATTTGACTCGACAGTGTACAACCGTATTGTCCCCTCCGCCAGGACCCCATCTACCAGCGCACCCGCGAGCTGGTGGCGCTGCGCGCGCAGCTGGAGGCGGCGGCGGCGGCGGCGGCGGGCGAGCACGCGGCGCGCGAGCACGCGGCGCGCCAGCATCGCCTCGGCCTCACGCCGCCGCGCGTCGCCAGCCCGCACCACGTATGAAACCGCACCATATATTCATCTATCTACCGACGTACACACGATATGTCCTTTTTAAAGGACGACGACGTGTTCTAAAAGGAATTCTCGACCATAGGTGTGAAAGTTGTGCTGTGTATATGTCTAGCTGCTCTTACTGATGTTGGATGATTTCTCCCTTTGTAAAAGACTCTTGACGGCTTATGTGTACGAAAAAGCTCATTCTTAACAGTATAACTTGCCGAATTGCTCTACGCGAGTCAACACACATCATCACAGAAAACCGGTAGTAAAGCAATGATTTCATTGTGTTTCGTCGAGTAAGTGAGGTTACCGGAGGCCTTAACTCTTCCCTCTCCCACTCTTCCTCCCTCTCCTCCACTTCCTCCCAACTCCCCTCCCTTCCCTACTCCCCTCCCTTCCCCTACTCCCATCTTAAAGGCCGGCAACGCACTTGACTCTCGAGTTGCAGGTGCCCATGGGCGGCGGCAGTCACTTACCATCAGGTGACCTGTCTGCTCGTTTGCCCCCTATACCGTTAAAAAAAAATTAATCCGTTTATGAGATTAAAGTTCACCCAGTACTAACAAAACACTATCTCATTTATTGGTGATGCCCAGTTAATTTATTAAAGTCGAGATTGCCTTATCGAAGTAACTTAACGTGTACTTTTCGTTTATCTATCTGCCCTTTCATATTTTTTTCAAGTGACTTAAGTACACATTAGTACAACAAGACTTACGTTCAAGTACATTATTCCACCTTCTCAACATAATATAACATTATCAACAAATTTAAAAGGCACCGTTTGAAAGATAAGAATTAGAAACATAGCTTAAAAGCCCTATTATTAAGAGAAGAGCCACATTCAATGGTTAATAGGCTGATGAGATTGATAAGTTAGCATGTTTGTTGTTTATGATGATAAACATTGTATTATATAATTGATATTAAGAAAATATGTAATTTTCTTTTGTTATCTGCATTTATTTATTTAAAAATATAAAATTATGTAATGTTTTAGTTATTTAGATAAGTTCCATACTTCTCTACTGTTAGGATTTGCCATGAATGTTTAAAACTAAATAATAAATAGATCAATGTTTGATACAAAACATATTAATGTAAAATTAGTATATTTCATATATTTTTGTTTTTGTTGTTGATGATAATGATGTTTTGTAAGGTCAATAATGTTAGCCGATGACTTGCTTGATAACATCTGGTAACAAGTTGGTATTGTCGCTTAATTTTGCATTCGGTACAATATGAAACAATTATTAATAAATATAAAATTTTGTAAATAAACTGATAAAAAAAGTTAACTGTTCTACAGACGTGAGACGTGTTTATATTTTTAGTGTACATTTTAAGAATAATATTTATTTATCCGTTCATCCATCTACGTGTAAGTATCACAATCAATAGCATTCATAATTTATATAAATATTGACATAGTGATATTAACAGTATACTTTCATATGTCCTCTTGATGTTTGGCAGTACAACATAAAAACAAATGTAGAATTTAAAAAGTTGAATTAATCCCACTTGATGTTCATAATTTTATATGTAAAATTATAGTTATTATATATTTTATAAACGATGTAAATATAGTCTTAATTAAATGTTTATTTCAATATTTTGTTTTAATTTGATAAAGGTTTTATGTAATTTGTTTTTCCCCTATCATTTATTAATAGTTGCAGAACGCAGCCTCCTGCCGCAGATGTTTAATTTCATTATGTGACAATTTTTGTTTGTTTAATAACTTTGACTTAGATAGCCATTGCTATCAAATAAATGACGAATTACAAATATACTTTTATTAACTTCCTATGATAATTGTGTGATGAGCACGATCATTTGTTCTGTGTCTAGGTGTAATTTATCTATAATATGTATGTATGTATTTAGAAATATATAAGTAAGTATGTACGCACATTTCGTCACAGGACCATTCAGATATTTTATTTACTCCGCAAAATTGTTATCAGCTAACTAAACGAATAATATTGACTGTCAATATAATTATTAACTGAAGTTTACGATAAAAATATTAGTACTACCCTCAAGACTTATCTAGTGACCTTTATATGTATATATATATATGTATAACACAGTGATAGTTTCATTTAACTTTAATCAACAAAAAACTAAACCAAACTTGAACTTCATAGATGTGCAGTGATAAAAGTAGTCGTTCTGATTTTGGGTGTTCTTTGTGCCCGTAATAGTAGGTATTTTTCAATATTCCCGTGCCACGGAGATCTTCCCAAAGGCCTGGCGGAATGTTTAAAAAACTGTACATTGTTAGATTTTTGTATTTAGACAAATTTACACCCCAAATGTGTATACTATTACAAATCGCAAAACGTATCTAGCTTGATAAGCGAAACCAAATGTTTAATTGAACTTAGATAACTTAAGATGATAACTCCGACATACGTATCACGTAGCATGTATGTAAGCATTCAATAATAGACTGTCTTGCAGTCAAGACTTATCCATTATTTTTAAAGTATTCAAAAATGTTTAAAGTAGTGAGAGACACAAGTATAAGGACTAAAGCAGTTAATTATCTGAAACAATTTAGATATGAGAAGAGATCGTTAGCCACGCAACAAGAAGTGGTGTCTTCTGCTGATGTCGTTATCATTGGTAAGTAGGATATAGTATTGGTGAACTACATCTAAGTTAATGCCCGGAATATTTAAATATTTATCTACTTGCCGGCTATCAAGAAAGTCTTTCTAGAGGTCACTGCACCGATTTTGTAGTAAGGGTATGTCACAGTACGGTGACACCTATGGTGATTTTCCGTTAGCTCTGCCAGCCAATGTGACCTTGGTTCCTCAATTATATAGCCATTTTAGCGTTGTGACTTTACCTTATGGTGTAAAAAAAAAATCGCTTTGAGTAATGACGTAGCTGACATACAATGATGATGGTGATGAGCACGATATTCTACTAGACATTAAAAACGTTCACAATCTAATATTTTTTTCGGCAAGCAACCAAGATCTCAGGAATTACCTTTCTAAAATATGCGATGATACCCCGCCTGAGCTATATTCAGGGTCGAGCCGACTCTCGGCAGCGCCTGTGTGCGAAACCTATGAAGCGCCTCTTTTTTTTTTGTCGTCGTTTTCGCTATGAAATTTTTTTGACGTAAATATTTTCTCTAACCTTATATTACTTTAGTTAATAGATTAAAAGATGAAATGCGAGTTAAATTATTTACATTCTTTATTAAGATATTTAAGCAGCTGATTCGTATTCGACTTTGATTCAGTTTAAATAAAAAAAATGTTATATAAGTTATGATTATTTAACACCAGCAGCGCCTCGCGGTTTCACCCACGTAAGTCCCGATCCCGTGGGAATAATGGGATAAAAAGTAGCCTTTATGTTAATGCAGGTCTCCAGCTATAGACATACCAAGTTTTATCGCAATCGGTTCAGTAGTTTTGGTGTGAAAGAGTAACAAACATCCATACTCACAAACTTTCACGTTTATAATATTAGAAGGATTTAATTTTGAAATTAAATCTTTCGTCTACGTCGAGAATAAAGCTGGAAGATGTGGAATTTTTAATTCATCAAATGACATGGTCAACAATCTCTCTACAAGTTAATCAAAACTCAAGATACCCTGCCGACCTTTTTAATTAGAAACAAATCTGAGTTTTAGTTGGATGATAAAGATTCGAAACTTTTATAATATATTTAGTGAAATTTATAATAAAATGTAATTATGCCGAATATTTGAAGTAAATGTTTGCATTTTGATTATAAAAACAATTATTATACATGATGGCTTTCTATACTAATATGAATAGATATAACTGAATTCCTGAACACACCTTCTACCCGACGATAAGAAACATATTCTCTTGCTCTTGATTTTAACGCAGAGCTCATAATTACCTATTGTAAACTAAAACACGAGATGTAAACATCGGGTTAGTTCCAATAATGTAAACTTAAACCACATACGTAAGTAAATATTGTTTTCGAGATTTGTACTTACTTATCGACACTCAACTATGATGATGAATGTTATTGGGTAAAAAAAATAATTTCAGTAATTGGCGTTCACATTTCATCCGGCGCCCCTAGTGACCTGGCGCGTGTGCGCCGCACACTTCGCAAATATAGGCGGCGCGGCCCTGGCTGTATCATCCCGTGACGGAACACTTTTCAGTTTCAATCGATTGCATTCCGACATATCTAATACTAGCCCTTCTCCGCAGTTTCACTTGCGTTTATGGTGTACTCCTAAGAGTCGTAGCAAAGTTACAAAATCTTTAACATTCCTCAATGAATACTCTATTCAATACAAAAATGTTATTTTGTATCCGACGGGTAGTTCCAGAGATTAGCGCGTTTAAACAAACAAACGATCAAATAAAAAATCTTTGAAGTTTTGAGTTGGTGTATAAAAAAAGCTGTTTGCGTTAACGGTCACTTCATCAAAGATCGTCAATAACATTTATCTACTGTTGTAGGAGGAGGTATTGCGGGATGTAACACTTTGTATCAACTCACGAAAAGGGGTGTTAATGCAGTTCTACTCGAAAGAGCTAAATTAACCAGTGGGACAACGTGGCATACAGCAGGTATAGTATGCGTGCAGAATTGTTCCTTCCGGGGCTGTGCTATTGTAAGGGCTTAGTTTGGTCGCAGAGCGTAATAGTTCCTGGAACTATGTCTGCAGTCAGAACTATGTCAGTTCTTTCCGACAGTTCCACAGTTCTTGCGAACGATCACGCGGATTGTAGGAGCGGCCGGAGCGGTATTGAATGGTGGAACGAATAACGAACTGTCCGTGTGACGTATGCCGCGAGCGTTGCGCTCCGGGCCGTCATCCCCTACTTCTGTTCCGTGCAAGGGTGTATTTTGAAAAGCAGGACTTACTTTTATGGACAGAAGGCAACGATTGAAGGCATCAAAGGTGCCTGAGCTACTTTTTATGTTAGCAATTTTAAATAAAATATATATAATATATTATGATGTACAAACTTAAATATTACTTAATTATGTAAGTATATATACTATCAATTGATTTTTAAAGACCAAGCCAATACATTAATTTAAAATATTTTAAGTCTAAATTAATTGATATTGTTAACAACCACCATGTATGTCCGAGGAACTGTCTGAACCGAAATAAAACTGTTAACTACAATGTCCGGATAAAACTAAGGAACTAGATAGTTCCTCGGACATGTTTCCTGGAACTAGTTCCGACAAGGAAAGGAACCGTTCCAGGTTCAATCCCATGTCGGACATGGTTTGCTTTGTCTAATAGGCCGTCTGAATTTACTGTTCTCACGGGGTAAACATTCGGTGTTGCCCGTAACATTGGTTTCCACTCCCCAAACATCAACAAACGAATACAATATTTTGAATTTATATCAAATTAATATTTCTATTTTTGTAAACCTAACATATAGGAGGATGATAGAAGCATATTATAATATAAATTCTCTAAATTGGTAGGGTTAGTTTGGTCGCTCAGGCCCTGCGACTTGGAAGTCAATTTATTGAGGGACTCAAGAAAAGTATATAGTTCTTTAGAAAAGGAATCTGGTGATTACGCAGGATGGATCAACAATGGTGGAATGTTTATATCAAGGAGCGAGGTAAACAAAATGCACCTAATGCATGAATGTGCCCTGCACCGTTCTCAAGTTCTTGTTGATAACGCAACTTTAGTTTCTCAGAAATATCTTAGAAATGTAGTTTTATGTTATTTTCTAACAAATTAGTATGTATTTTATAGTTTTGACTGATTATAGTTTTGAATTGTTAAAATTCTGATCTTACAACATCTCGTCTGTACCTAATTCTTCATTCCCTTAATTCTGGCATTTGCCTTATTAAGCTTTAATGATATTAATAAGTTGCTATTTATTATATTTCTCTACAGATTCGAACACAAGAATATCTGAGGCTACATACATTGGGCAAAGCTATGGGCATACCTAGTCAAATTCTCGATCCCACCGAAGCTCAAAAGCTTTTCCCCCTTTTGGATCCCTCAGTGTTCAAAATGGCGCTTTATTCTCCCGAAGATGGTACGATAGATCCTTCGATGGTGTGTAACGCTCTTGTCAAGATAGCTACCAAAAATGGAGGGCGAGTAAGTATAGTTAATAATTTTAAAATGAGTTGAACTTTAGTAGTAGATAGGGCACATAAGAATTCTGCTGGAATTGAAATCTCCCGCGGTTAGCCAGCACGACTAGCAGAGTCGTGTTGTTATTCTGTTGCAGGTCCAGAACTGAGAATATGTAATATTTATATAAATTTGGTCGAAGATCATCAGCCTATTTTTAATCGTTGAAAAGGTTTTTGAGTCGGGGGGTTTTTAAATTTGTAATTTATTATTGAGTGGGCAGTGGGTTAGTGATCTTCCTGGTGTTCCAAAGGTCTACAGGCTATAATAACCGCCTACAGGCAAATGTAGCGTTGTTGACCTCAACGTGTCACAACTTCTGCCACTACAACTTGCGCTAAATAATTACGATAACGACACCTTTTTTACATCTTGCCCCAGATCTACGAAGAGTGTCCTGTCCTTGATATCCATTACACTCACAATTTGCTTGGAAACAAAGAAGTAACAGCGGTGCACACTGACAGAGGAATCATTAAGACAAAATGCGTGGTCAACTGTGGAGGTAAACACTTAGTAATTTGATATTTTTAACCTTTTATATATTGGTTATTTAGACTCTTCTGTGACCTCTGACATTTAGTCAAGAACACGTTGTACAGGCGGTATAAGTACGTAAGTTCGTGCTGGAGGAGTCCATCCTATAAGACACGTTTTCAGCAATAACAGAAGTCAAGTAACGTGGTGAAGTCGCAATGCTTAATATGGGTTTAATGTGTTTCATTTACAAGGGCTATGAGAAAGGAATACTAACAATCTTAAATCACTCTAAAAAAAGGGCATGACTCTAAATACCCTAAAACTTAAAAACGTTCGTGACCGCAGCGATTCGTAACCGTTTTTAAGGCTTTTCTTAATAACAAACTGCATAATTTGAAAAAGAATGTGTTCGATTTAAAATCTTTATACTTTCCACCTGCTTTAAATGCCACCTGGAAATTTAAACGGTCATAACTCTTAAACAGATAGGTTTTTTATTTTTTATTATTTTGTAACTGCAATGCAAGTGTTCCATTGTCAGATGGACCCTGTAGTTATAGCGTATAGCGGACTATTATATGTTGCTCGAGGCACCTAATCTCCAATGAGCCAACACTGCGAGCTTTTAACCGTAATGTGTTGTGTGAGCACACATATATATAAAAGAACCCCTTAATAAACACGTTCTCGAGCGAATTTAAAGTGGTTATATTGTAAAAACGTCGCTATCAGGAATCAGAACTACAAAAGTGTCAAAACGCCTGCGACCGCCGGTCGACGACTCCACACATAACAATCACATATAGATAATAATTATACAAAACACTAAATTACCATTACAAAATCATGAAATATACAACATCATTGACTCTGCTTTCAACTAACAGGATGTTAATTTTATGGGTCTATCTCCAAACTTATAAACCCAGTCCAAATATTTGCCAAATTAGGAACAATTTTCTCGTGTAGAATCTTATTATAGTGCCTCCATTATTTAGTCGGCAACCCATCATTTATCAGTATGTACGTTATCATAAATATGTAAACAATATTTCTTTTTGTTTATATCTAATACTTGAAAATTCTATTTGAAATTCTACTTGAAACA
This sequence comes from Callimorpha dominula, assembly GCA_949752705.1. Classification (NCBI taxonomy): domain Eukaryota; kingdom Metazoa; phylum Arthropoda; class Insecta; order Lepidoptera; family Erebidae; genus Callimorpha; species Callimorpha dominula. Next base: position 19,082,552 of record OX456991.1, read on the forward strand.
TTGATAAGAATGACTTAAATTATACGTTACCGGCATGAATTTACATACTCGTAGATAGGTATTTATTGCCTGGTTTGCAATGCAATAGTTAGGCATCTATAAGACAAAGACATAAAATATGGGGCAAATGTAAAAAAATAAATTTTTAACAGTGAAGTGATTAGGTTTCCCTTTGGTAGGCGTGTACTATCATCGTCTTCATCTGCACTTTTCACACTGTCAGTTGGAAGACAAACGCCTATTCCATTACCCAATAAAAAAATGTGCAACTTGCGCTGTTATCCTACCAGATGCCAAAATAAGAAAATGAAATCCCGGACACTAGAAATATTTAAATGTATCTAATGGGAAATTAAGTTGTCAAGAAATACAATACTTGATAACCTTTTTTGTCATTTTGAACACTAGTAAAACAGTGTCAATGAACACTACTACCATTAGCTAACGAGCATGACGCTTTGACCAGCAGGTCTTCTAGTGCATACTGAATTAAAGATCTGTCAGGCTCACCTTTTTATTATTAAATAGCCAGAACATTTTTTACATTTACTGTTGACTCTTGCTCCGTCACAATAAAGTCCCAATTCAGGTCGCACTGCGCTAATTTACCTACAGCTATCGCGACGTTAGGGTTGACGGATGACGCAACGCAGCGTGTAAGTGAATATCAAAGTAATGTACGACCCGGCCGACGCGCGGCAGCCCACTTAATTTTTGGCACGATTAGTCGAGCCCTGATTTTACTCATACTAAATACGAAAGTATAGTTGTGTTATTCAAAAGTGAAAACCGATAGAATTTCTTTCCTGGACTATTTTCCACAGCATGGATCTAAACTGTAAGGCAGCAATTGGATGATATAATGAGACATAGTTTGAATTCATAACGGTTATTTTCATGGTACATTATTTCCTTAGGGCCAAAAACTCACACAAGTTTCCTTTTTTCACCAGGTGCGTGGGGTCCACGAGTTGCTAGATTTGCAGGTATCCCATCACTACCCCTAATCCCTTTCAAGCACGCGTATGTTGTATGTGATGCTACACCAGAAATCCGCAACGCTCCCAACATCAGGGATCATGACGTAAACTTGTACATCAAAGTGCAGGGAGAGAGCTGTCATGTTGGAGGGTATGAGTCTAATCCCCATATGTTGGACCAGGTAACTAAAAAAAAACCAGAACTCTTCAAAGCCTCTCTATTACGCTCTCTAAGCCTTTGGATGTGTTACGCTCATATGCTGCTATACTTTCAAAGTCTTTTTGTTCAGGTACCAGACAACCTACAATTCCATATGTACGATTTGGATTGGGATATATTTGGGGTACACATGAGCAGCGCTGCGTCCCTCTGTCCAAAATTGGGTAAAGTTGGCATCAAAAGTACGGTGTGCGGCCCTGAATCCTTTACTCCTGACCACAAGCCCTTACTGGGAGAAGACCCTAATGTGTTTGGTAAGTATCTCGATTGTTATGTATGTATTGAACGGTTGTGCAGTGTCCTGTTAATCTATGAGCATGCTCTGTGAATTGCGTTAGAATTTCGGGTAAACTGAAGTTAAGAAAATATATTATACAACCTTATACCTTACTTATTTAGATATTAACACGATTAGGTTCCAATTTGAATCGATTTATTCTGTAATAGTTGGGATTGCCAAATTATTGAATTCCGGATCATAATATTCTTGTTCTTGGGTTTTACGATGGAAGGGTAATTCGCTAACGCGAATTATAAAAAAGGTTGATGTTTTGTCAAGGGAGAAAAATGTATCAACATATCGGCTAATGTTTACGTTTAATCATAATAACTAACATTATAAGAACGCCAGCTGACATGTGGGATTCTCCGATCTTGGGGCGAAGGATACATTTGCATTCAGTAAAGTAAACATACCCCGAGGTGTCGAACTACCTCATCTAGCTTAAGTTAAGTGAGATAGAATAATACTAACACTAGTTTGTAAGTCTGAGTTCTGAATTTGTACTAACATAATTATGAAAGCAATTCCGAAATAAATTTATTAATAATCACCACATGTTATTATAATATCATTGGTTATATCAGTCAAACCAGTTAGATAATATGAACTAGCTATTTTATATTATTGTTTACCACAACTCTGATTTCATTATCACTCTGACGCAACTTAGTTTAATTCAGAATGTACTGATTTGTTTACACAATATTAAACTTCGATATTTATAGGTTATTTAAAAGCACTTCGTTTATTAAGTCTTACCAATATGTTTACTGAACTCAGATTGGTGTTGACTGGTGGAATTTTGTAGAAATGTGCCCTGTTTCTGCAGTGAATCTTCTGAAGATTTGTAAAACTCTATAACAGAGATGTTGTACTAATGCCTAATAGAGCAAGAGCTGATAACGAATTTTGAGCAGGTATTTTAGGGCGTTAGATATTTGAACAGTGAAACGTCAATACCACTCAAGTAAGAAATGGAATATGTGGCAGACTAAATCGTATATCTCATTGGTACTACGCATGATGTAATTACCTTAAAATATATATGCCAAAAAAGGTATTTTTTGAGACATAGAGAGAAATATAAATAATAATATTGTTGCAGTTGCATAATTCCCCAGAGCTCTTTTGGATAGACTTGGCAACGCGTGAGTGACACTTTTGGTGTTGCAAATAATTAGGCAATAGGCAACCGCTTATAGTTTTTTAATATATCTATTTGTATGTATAAAAAAATTCAACCTTTTAAGTTCTAACTTCTAAACTTTTGCGTTCCATGATATACTTAACTAAGTATGTATTTATACAGGAATTAATGCGATCACGAAATAGGATAAGATACCTTTGAATTGCCTGACGTTTCGAGCAGGTTACACTCGCCGTGGTTACATGCTGACGTAGTATGTAGTAGATGGAAGTCCACTATCTTTTTTGACGTGACAGCGTCTTATAATTCGATGGAGCCGGCTGCACGCACAAAAAAACATGACTCATGCGGCGTTACCTCGCTCTGAGGCGTTACTATGACGTTGTCACGTTCAACTATCGTCAGTAAACCGACTTTACAGACAACCGATTTTGTTTACAGGTTTATACCACAATTGCGGGTACAATTCAGCCGGTATGATGTTCTCAGCTGGTTGTGCGATACAAATGGCCGAGTGGATTATCAGTGGAAGGTGACTATTGAATCTTTTAATTCCTATAAAACAAATGCGTTATTCGAAAGCTTCCAGTTGCTTCTTTTCTTATTTTATCAAATCTTTTTTTAACGTTTCAGGCCTCACTATAACATGTTTACCTTCGATATCCGTCGCTTTACACCCGGTCAAATGTCGCGCGGCCATTGGGTGAGGGAAAGTAGTCACGAGGCTTACGTTCGCAACTACAGCGTAGTCTATCCGCATGATGAACCACTGGCCGGTCGCGACGCGAGCCATGACGCTATACATCAAGAGTTAGTAGATGATGGAGCCGTCATGCAAGCTCGAGCGGGATGGGAGAGACCGGCTTTCTTTATTCCCGGACAAAGAGTAAGTTGACGATATTTTTTTTTATTAAGTAGAAATCGTCTTTTGGTTAAGTAGAAAATTTAACCTTAAACCAGTATTAGGTAAACGTTTCATTTTAGAATGTTAGTTACTATGCGATTAAAAAGAAGAGGAATGACTTTGCGCCATTCTTTGATCTCATAGCTATCAATTCGGACCAGTTAGGTAGGATGGGCAAAACAGATATTTTTGAATTAATTTATTTACAAAAAAAACATGAAAAATTCGGTCAGATATTTTGTCCATTTAAATTATGTGAAAACGACTGCAAAAACCTAAAGGCGTTCAGTACTTATATATTTATGTTGATCTATCATGTACCAAAAGTCTATATAATAACTGTTCAAGTGATACTGGTCAATGAAATAAACCAAAATATTCCAAACTTAATCAATTATGGCAGATTATAGACCAACAGGCGATCTCTAGTTATGTTTAAAATAATGAAATCAATAGATTCAATAATGCTAGAGTTAAAAAAAAAAGTAAAAAAGTGTGGATTTTAATTAATTTATTTAATAAAATTATTTTAGTGTGCAAACCGTACTTCCCGAGTGACAGTTGACAGCTTAAGATCATTGACGTTCCTATTCTTATTTGAATCGCTTGTATACAATTTTTTACGCTTCGTTTTATCCTTGGGATTTTTTTTCGCAGTAGTATATTTCAAAAAAATAAATTCATCTTATTAAGATGCGACGATTTTCTTCAGCTGAAAAATAAAGTGTTATTATGTCTTTCACAGATACGGGTACAACTATACGACTGGGGCGGCACCCACGACTACCCCAGAAATCTGGACCAGCGTTATGAAAATATCCTCAAACAAGATTACACGTTCAACTTTTCTAATCATCACGAACTGGTAAAGATGTACTGACATTTCAGTAAGCCATTTCAGGTCATTTGTAATTGACAAAATCTGCTTTTTGTATGGATAGAAAAATTAGGTTACAAAATAGCTGAGATGCGAATGTTACAACATAAATATATATATTCAACAAAAATGTATGAAATAAGAATAGGAATTTGGCAGATTAAGGGAAGGAAGCGTCCAAGAAATATAGTGGTACTGAGTGAAAGATGTTATTGTCAGAAAGAGAATTTGAATATGGAGACGAAGGATAACAGGAGTGTTTCGATAGACATACTTATACTTATATTATACTAGCTACCTAGTCACGGGTTGCTGTGACTAAGGAATTTGCAATAAAGAAATATTGTAATAGTAATTCAACCATCCAAACTTTTGCATATAATAATAATAATAATAATATTTAAGTCAAAACTACTACAGTAAGACAGCACTGACTTGACTGGCTTTTTGGTCTAGTGGTTAGTGACCCTGACTGCTGTGCCAGGGTTCGATTCCCACCCAGGACAAATTATTGTGTGATGAGCATGATCATTTGATCTGTGTCTGGGTGTGATTTATCTATACTATGTATGTATTTAGAAATATATAAGTATGTTTATCAGCAGTCTGGTTACCATAGCACAGGCTCTGCCTTGTTTGGGATCAACTTCGAGCGACTTCCACATATAGCAAAAAAGAAACATACTCCAACATCATCTACAACCTACTAATCCTGCATTGCGCTATGAGAGTTCTCGCGCCGATTAGTATGTATACAACTTCCCAACATCAACCGTTGGGCCGAGGCCCGCCAGGCATGATCACCTCGCCTGGTCGGAGGATCCTCCCTTTGTGTTGGACTTGACACCCGTTCCTCCACAGTATATTAGTAAACCAAGTCAAAGCAAACTGAAATCTTCAGTACAAAACTTAATACACAAATGATTGTTTTTGTCATTATATCAGATCGGCTCGGAAGCTCTATCGTGTCGTCACGCAGCCGCTCTATTCAACATGTCGTACTACGGAAAGTTCTACTTGACCGGTCCTGACGCACAGCGCACCGTAGACTTGGCCTTTACCTCTGATCTATCTAAGCTGCACGATAGGTAAGAAAACTTGTAAACTGGCAGATATTCTGTGAATTTTGAAAACACCGTAACGAATATTGAAATAGTGTATTCAGACCATCATTTTGAGTTGAAAATCATTGGAGTATCTGCCGGAAAATTATTTTTTTTTATATTTTTATAAGTGATAAGTATATCACAATGAGTAAACAGAACATTTTACAAAAAAAAAAACATTAATACTCCATAAGGCCAAAAACTGCAGTGTAATCAATTAAACAACATTTATGCAATCAGCTGCTGAAGCGCCGAACGCTGAAGGCTATTCACTGTACCGCACAAAAAGAATACCGCGTACATTGCGTAGCGGCAAACGAAACTAATGACTATAAATCCTTAATCTCGCATTTTTATGATGAACTGACTTTTGTATTGTGATAAGTATAAACAGAAAGAAGTGTTTGTAAGATTTTCGCGTAGCTCAAACTTACACGCTGTATACAAGAAATTGTATTGCTTAATTGTTAAAACATACAATCACTGCCCTAGCAAAGTCAATCAGAATCAGAGAAAGAATTGCAGCATAGCCATTTGGCTTGCAAGCCCCGTCAGTTTTTTGAAGACATTCAAAAAACTGACGGTTCTCTCATGTTACTCGCGAAATATACCACAAGCAGGTTTTTAGTGCGGTTCGAGTGCTCGTGTGCTTATGCATATGGATAGGTACGCTATCTATTCTTAGCGCATTTATTTTGACGCATTATTTAAAAAAAAAAAAACAGTGTGTTAAATTGTTCATTTTCTACCTTTGTATGAATGAAAGACGAAATATTTCAAACATAACTTTTCTTCTCAATATTGCTCAGGGTGAGATCGATTGTCCTGAACTGCTTTCGAATATAAGAAATCTAAATAAGAATCTTCTGTTATACAGACCTCTCTGAACACAACAATTTAGTTAAGTAAGTAAGTTACTTAAGTTGTTCCAAGATACCACCATGTTGCAAACTAACTGTGGAAGCTTGCTTTTGGCATTTAATTATTTGTCTAATTCGGATAATAACTATTTGTATGTAGCTGTAAACTCTGTAAATTTTGCATAAAATAGATCTCTCAATTACTGTGGTCAAATAGGGTTGTCAAAGAAATAAAGTGATTTATAAAACATCAAAAAATTTGATTACTTATACTTAAATTTTTTTTATTGTAAAATCAAACAATAAAAGTAAATCGTTTAACAAAAAGGGGCATGTCTTCATAAATCTTAGAACGTACCATTTTGACATTTAATAAAGAGAAATTAATTCGACTTGTCAGTCTACTACCGTATTTATTAACAGATTATAATTTGTTCCAGGGTCGTGTATTCCTTATTGCTAAATGAAAAAGGTGGTGTAGAAGCTGACGTCACAGTCAGTATTCTAGATGGCGGTAGTGGCCAACTACACGAACCGATCTTCAAGGTAAAGTGAATACATTACACATTATTATTTTTATACTATTTACAAAAAGTAGGTATATACGTGTAATGTGGCAACCTCCGTATACAACAAAATATACTTCAACTTCATCTAGCAAAAACAAACCGAACTACGTAGTGACTACTGATCCTGGATCGCGAAACGAAAGTTCTCGCGCCGATTAGTATAGGTATGTAGGGCGTAGGTAGGTAGGGCGCCGTCATGTAGGGGGCGCCAAATCAATGGATCGGGGGCGCAACTAAACAACATAAACAACATTTTGATTCACATTTTATCTAAAAAAAAAAAGTCATCTAATACTTTTACGGTGAACAACAGCTTGATTCACATTTTTATCCCGCAACAGGCTTCGTATGTACAATCTCTCGCTTCGTATGTCTGTCTGTCAGTCTGGGTACTTCGTACAGTATGGGGTGTTGTACATGCGGACTAAAAAAAAAGGTCATCAAATTCTTTTACGACGAACAACATAGAAAAATTGAGGTTTTGAATTTATAGGGGCGCTACTTTGGGGTCTTGCACCACTTAAAAATGTAGCTAGGCGCATTTATAGGGGTAGGTGATCATGCATGTTACGCCATGCATGATCACCTACCCCTGTCCGAGGATCCTACCTTTGTGTTGAAGAGACGAAACTGGTTCCTCCACATATCTACTCAAGTTGATAATGTATCTCAGACTTAAAATATAAAAAGGTGGTATTCATTAAATTTGAAAACAAACCCGTTGTGGAGAAATAACGAATGTTTATATTTCATTAAACAGGGTCGCGGTTTCTACATAGTAACGAGTGGATTTAGTGCAAATCACGCGTTGGCTCATTTGCGACGTATCATTCAAACACGTAAACTAAAGGCAAATGTTACTGATGTTACTAAACAACTATGCATTCTCAGTGTGCAAGGACCAGAAAGGTAAGACTAATAATTTAAGAACGTAATATCGACCCCACACCCTCCCGCTTGTCTTGGGCTACTGACAATAGATACTAGGAAGATAGCCGCTTATTGTCTTGAAAGCCGGTGTATCTAAAACTAAAGTTATGTATATTCGTGAATTTAACGAATTACCAAGTAAACAATAATTGTAATAGGTCAATTTGATGATGTATGTAACATCATTAATTTATCAAATTGAACCAATATTTTTCATTATTATTCTTCAGTAGTACGCAAAATAAATAAGGATAAAAAATCTCGTTATTAATTACAACTATTTACAAGTCACAAACTAACATTTATGAATGTCGAAAATGTGTGTTTACATAATTATACTACCAAATTCGCAATAGTAGGTAGAGCCACTGAGAAACGAATCTCCTCACTTGACTCTGTTTGTTGATTATGTTATGTTAAATTTTCTCACGACCTATAGGAGCCATAAAAATTACGAGTAGATAACAAAATTATACGACTTAGCCGTGTTACAGTAATAAACAACATCCCTGAATGTTATATTTACTAATGAAATATGATTTTAGATCGCTTTTCTTAGCCTCACTGGTAATTTACTATGTAAATAAATCTCTAAAGTAAATTTTAACCATTTTTTTTTTATGGTATAGGGGGCAAACGAGCAGACAGACGGAGCGGCGGAGTCGAGCCGGCTCATACGTGCCGAAGCATGGCTCTCCCACGTAAAAATCTTCACCATTTCTAATTCTCGTATCTTATCTAATAAATGAAACTTTGTATGTAGTTTGGATGACAATACTATAATTTGGCATCTTGGAGCTGATCTGATGATGGAACCAGGTGGTGGATAGTGGAACTCTTAAGTGGCTGCTAGTAAACCCCTCGAGTTTGGGCTCATATGATTCGTTTTAAGCAGTCCAAAAGATTGAGCTTAGTAACGTTGGCCTGATGATGAGTCAGGAAGTCGATAGTGGAGTTATTTTTTAATTAGTGTGTTGTTTTAGTTTTACTCAACTATATATTTACAAATAAGTCATTATTCAAGCAAACGGCACATCTCATGGCAAACGTTTAACAGTAGCTATAAATACGTACAACTTATTATATGGTATCGTATTGTGCGTTATATACATGCATTCTACATTCTATCCTTGTACCTATTTGGTGTACCTACATCTAAATATAATCCTTTGATTTTCCAGCCAACATATCCTCCAGCGATTCACAGACGCTGGCTTATCCAACGATGCTTTCCCAGTTAACACACATCGCAGCATCCGTCTTAGCAAATCTTCCAAAAATCGAGATGATAAACAGTATACTTGCCGAGCGCTCCGTGTTACATGGTCCGGGGAACTTGGCTGGGAGTTACACGTGCCTTCGTCTCATGCTATACCTGTGTACAAGGCGTTGAGTCGCACGGAGGGACTTAAGAATGCTGGGTGGAGGGCGTTGACGTCACTTAGTATGGAGAAAGGTAAAGTTTAATCACAGAGTGACTATGTTATGGTACCTACTTAAATTCGGAAAGCCACTCAATAAAACACTTAAATAAAGAATGATTTTCGAACGAACGTTCAAGGTCATTCACCGTACCGCACAAATAGAATACCTACGTTTGTAACGCATACATTGCGTAGCGCCAAATGAAACTAACTACTATAAATCCTTAATCTCGCATTTTTATGATTAACTGACTTTTGTATTGTGATAAGTATCCCCAGAAAGACATTTTTGTAAGTTTTTCGCGTAGCTCAAACTTACACGCTGAATATAAAAAAAACGTGTCAGGTTGTTTGTCCGCGATGAACTTCTAAACTAATAAACCGATTTTAATGATATTTTGCACAATGTTTGCACTTTGGTCCAACTTGAGAGATTTTTATATCAATTTCTAGTCACAATATTTTTTTGCAAATCACTTAGCCACAGCAACGCGTGGCCGGGTAGCTAGTATTATATAATTATTTATACGTATGGGAATTAACATGATAACTCGACTACTCGAATTCGACTCTGAGGTCACAGACTCAGCCTGTGATCACGGCCAGTGCAACCTGCTCGAAACGTCAGGCAATTCAGAGGTATGTAATACCTATACGTGATCGCGTTAATTACCGTTAACGTATTATATATTATGCGAGGCGAAAGTTTAAACGTTAGTATATGTATAATCGTATTTTGTTTACGTCCGTCCGAATTATATATCTAGATTTAACGTGACCACTGAGTTACGCGCTAAAAAAATCGGAAAGTCTTAAAATCAGCAAACGGTAAAGCAACAATAGAAAACTGCCAAAAAGCATGCTTGATTTCTTGTAAAGTCTGCATACCTACACATACATATTAATTTTTCTGTGACCTGTATGTTTTTAGGTTACCACTTATGGAATGCAGATTTAAGAACTGATGATAACCCAATAGAAGCAGGGTTGGGTTTCACTTGTAGAAAGGAAGGCGATTATATCGGAAACGAGTTCGTTACTAAAGCCAGGCAGAACGGAGTTACGAAGAAATATGCTTATTTCACGCTAGATGATAAGGTATGTAGCAGAGAACTACAGTTGCACCTCCTCTAAAAAGCATAAATTTAGTAGTTAGACAATATAATATAAGGCATAGGTACCTGTAACTCAAACTGGCTGACAGAAGGTCAACCATGTCCACGATGCTGACTAGAATGGTAATGCATGGTAACTAGCGTGTTTTAAACTCATTTAAGCTAAGTAAAATCACCGAAAGTTGTTAACATATTGGCCTATCGCTCATACTGTACGTTTATGCAACAGGAAAGTAAAAATAATTTGTGGTTTTAGAAGATTATTACTGTTGCGCAAGCATAAATTGACACACGGGCGCCATCTTTTAACGAGTAGTGAACTAATAGAATTATTCAATGAAATTTTACCGTCCGTAACCAAAACGAATCGTTTCTTGATTCGATTGATTCTTGATTCTTGATTGATCGAACCGGGCAATAATCACGAATCCCGGCTCGTTAGATTACTATTATCGAATAATTAGTTTTACTAGTCACCTAAATGAAAATATTTATGTGAGACTAGCTTAAGCGTAAGTAAATATATGTTTTCTATCCCTCGGGGACAGTAGTTTTTCTGGATGAAAAGAACTATTTCCTGAACCCCCTATAAAATATGCAAAATTTCGTGTGGTTCGGTTGACTAGTTAAGGCGTGAAAGCATTAAACAAACTACTTTCGCGTTTATAATATTAGTTAAGATTACAAAAAATAAATTGTACCATTTTATTTACAGGTGGCACTATTCGGTCAAGAAGCAATATTTAGAAACGGAGAACCTGTTGGTTACCTAAGAAGAGGAGACTACGCCTTCTATTTAGACAAGCCAATAGGTGTTGGTTACGTCACCAATAAAGGCGCGAAAGTTACCAAACAATATTTGAAAGACGGTGACTACGAGATCGAAGTGATGGGCCAGCGGCACAAAGCGACACTACACATTAAATCTCCGTTTGATCCCAATGGTCAAAGAATACTGGGCAATTATGGAAATGATGAACATATCCATGAACCGCATGCTGGCCAAAATGAAAGAGCTGGTGGTGTTGAATAAAATAGTATAGCGTAGTTATGATCTCAATAATTTTTCTTTTTATGAAACTTGTTTCCTTCTACGACGAGAATAAAGAGGTAGGATGTAGTTAAATGAATTATTGATATTTGCCCGCTTCAATGTTTACAGTGGTGATTTGCTTTATTTGAATTATATGCATAGATATATTATAAATAGAGGCGGGGAGCGAGCCACGATCCGACGACTTCGGTAGAAAGAGAAAGAAGATAGCAATTTACATGCATCTCTCGCACCTCTTCGCTGATGATCTCTGGTTTTATGAGTAACCGTTTGATAAAGAAGATTATAGAAGCCGATCAAATAAACATTTTGCTTCTTTTGGAAGTCAAGTCCTTGATTCTATATATTTTTTATATTATATCATGACTGTCATCATAAGCTACCTACTGTTCATTTAATATTTTTTTACTTTGTATTATATTTTATATCATATTTTTTTTATTTCAATATTAATCCTAAAATTATATTATGGTACATTTTTTATGCCTGTTATACAAAAGATTTTTTACACGCACTCACTCGCCTTTAAAAATAGTCAATTTGTTGTACATTGTGCAAACCCGATATTTCCAATTGGGAGTGGGTGGTTCTCAGAGCAGCATGTCCTTATTGGTGTTCACAACCCATAAAGTACGTTGACTAAAAATGCCCACACGTAATTATAATATAATAAGCGGTTTTTTTTTATATGAATTGTAATCGCTTTTTGCCGCAAGTTTGTTAATGTTGAATTGAGACTCTGCCTAACTTTATATATGGTAAGTGTATAAATTGATAGGTTTTATAGTTTTATTATAAATACCTATATATAATATATTATAAATTTGGAAACTTTGCGCTTGAAAGTGTCTTCGCGCACACACTTGAAAACAAGGAGTCTACAGATATTATCAGAAATTGTGCTTTTCCTCTTTTACCCGCAGCGCACTACACAAAATGGTGGTTGCACATTAAACAGCACGCTTCAGATTCAGACTATGGAAAAATTTCTCAATTACTTTAAAAAGCAATAGCTTAAATCAACAGTGAACATAAGCAGCTACAATGATGTTTTTCGAACAAACAATCCCTTAGAAGGTTGGAATAGAAATTGTACATCGAAGAAATGAAGAAATTGGAAGAAAAGCGTATCACACCCTTTGTATTTTAAAAAGGATTACTATTAGAAAGAGGAATTTAAATATTAAATAATAACCCCGTTTAAACAAGTTATCTTACACTCTAAGTTAAAAATGATTAAGTTTGAGAAGTAAATGATTTAGTTTTATTATTCAGTTGAAATACAATTGAAACTATTTTGTAATACGTTAATTAATAATAGATTATAAAAAATGCGTTTTTTTTGCCGGCGGTGTAGTTTCTGATTTTTTTTTTCAACATTTTGGGGAGCCAACTTCACACCGCCCTTTCTGTCGCCTAATAACGTCCAATACTCCGGTAGCCCTCATAACGTATTTTGTTTCATGGTACGTTTACACGCACGCCGTGCAGCCTGGCAAGCAGCATGGCACGCAGCTCGGCGGGCAGCCTGCCACGCAGCGTGCCACGCAAGCTTTCCACACCAGGGCTGCCAGTAAAGACAACTTATTTTATACCGCTAAGACTCGGAAATTATACAAAATCATGTACTATTATACAAAATCAGTGTTGTACAACTATAGAACGTCACTCTTTGGGGATTTTAGTAAAAGGTGTTTTAACTTTAACGTATAAGGATTTAACAGTTTATCACAGACATGATTTGTTTTAAGTATCTCTATGTGTATGTACGTACTTTTTACGCTATAACATCAGCAATGACATTGTATCCAATTATGCAATGCAATCTACTATACAAACAGGATACAAAAGATAACCGATATTATACCAATTTTGTATCCAATTTACACTCTGGCAGCCCTGTTTCACACACTTGCAGGCATGGTCCGTAGGGTATTAGTGTTCTGTGGACATGGTAGTCAGTGCAAACATGGGAGACGATGTAGACGTAGATCTCGTGGGAGCTACTGCTTTGGCCTTGATCTATTTTTATTGAAAAAAAAAAACAGCCCGACATAATTATGCATGCGAAATTTTACTTAAAACTATTAGGTTTTACAATTAAAAAATCATTTATGGTGTAAAAACACTTTTCAAGTAGCCAAAACTTTAAATTTGATTTTTTTATTTGACATGCGTTATAACTATTTTTACATCGAAGAGTGCTTTTACATAATTCGTTTCTTACTTTAGTGGGATCTCTTTGAATGAATTTACTATCCTCGCTAACTTTTGAATATAATTTTTTATTATTTCTAATAAACATGAACATAATTAACCATGATAAGCATTGGGGGCGGCTTCTTCATTAAATGTGTTTCATAACTGTTTTAAGGCATACATAAATCTATTTTATTTACTGCACATCATTGATATGCGATTAGTTACAATTCTCTAATCGTCAATCAATCAATACTAACTTTAATCCTAAGAATGGGCACTATTTTGTTTCATATTTTTTTGGGCCCTGATAAACAATATTTATTTTTACTAAAAGAATAGTTCAGAAACATCTTTCTGAAGTCTTCTTTTGCTTTCGATTCATGCATGATAAAGGTTCAGACCACTCCGATATATTTGGTGTCGTCAAAAATTAATTTCGATCGTTACGTCGTCTGTATGCCACGAAGATGAAAACTATACTAACGCGGCCGAGAGCGTGTGTGTGTGTGTGTAAACAGGCACACAAGCACATTCACCCTTTGAAGTGTGTCAAAAAACCGACAGTCGTCCCGATCGGCGCCAAGCGCGTGCACATTCACGCAAGCATGCACAAACAGCCTGTTCACATGCTTGCGTCGTTGAATGTCGGTTTGAACGCGAGCGTGTGAACGCAGGCGTTAGTCGTCCCGATCGGCGCCAAGCGCGATCACATTCACGCAGGCATGCACAAACAGCCTGTTCACACGCTTGCGTCGTTGAATGTGCTCGTTGAATGTCGGTTTGAACGCCAGCGTGTAAACGCGCCATCAAAGCCATCCAAATAACGTATTCTTTTTCGAAACGTTTTCTGAAAAATAAAATACCCCTTCCTTATACTGTATACATCGATAAAACTATGAGCCACTTACCTTTTGATAGGTACTCAGATCACTAATATTATCTAACTTAAAGATATTTTTGTTTAAAAAAAAAATTAAGAACGAACAAAAAAAAAATTGATAGAACAATGAAGTATCTGCAGATAACGAACAATTATTATAGAATCAAAAACAAAATTAAAAAAAAATACTTCCCTTGCCAACTTAAAATGACATACACTGGATACACACATAACGATTTTACTACTTGACCAGATTCGTGATTGAATTGGCTTACGAAGAAATTTTGCGTCCAGACTAAGTGGCCAATTTTCATTTTATTTTATTATCTGTGCCAGATAGACGTAAGAAAGATCGCCGTAATGATGATTTGAACTTAGCTTTTATGGAAGTAAATGAATTGAAAGTAAAAGTTGCTTGTTAAACTTGAGCAAAAAAGGATAATTAAAACGTGTAAAACAAACCGGTGCTTGACATGACTTAACCGAGGTAAGATTGAAAACCATTGAAAAGAACACCAGGAATACTTATTTAGTAAATCATTAATTTTCGTGGTTCGTGGGCTATGGGCTGGCGGATGGCACTGGCACACATGAGAGGCCTATGTCCAGCAGTAGACTGCAATAGTGCAATAGGCTGATTTAATTAAATTGAAAAATGTTAATTGATGTAGTAAATAAATGCTTTTAATTAAAAATACGTATCTAACTGTTTATTTTATTTTACCTAAAGCCTTTTTCTTATTAAAATGTTCTAAACTTGTAACTTTAGGCACAGATAAGATAATAGTTACTTCGCCTTAGGGCACTTTTTAACTTTAAAATTATTCCCTCTTTCTAAAAATACGGTGGCAACACCACTGACCTTTTGTCGTTGACGTCTAGTGTCAAAAAATTGTTATTTCTAGGATACGGCGTGACAGAATAAAAACAAACATAATTGAAAACAAATCGTAAAATTATTTATTAAATTTATAAAGACTGCAGCAAAGACTACAATAGTATATAGGATATAGACAGGCAGCTCTGCTTCTTTTTATTGACAACACAAAACTTCGCCTAGTGGTCAGATACCGAAAACTAAAATAATATACATCTATGGGTATATACATACAATTGATCAATATATAGGTACCTATCTATACGGTGTATGTATGTGTTTTGTTGTTCCCTGTTTCCTGTTTTATTGGTTTTAACATGAGAATTTTATACTTTAGCTAATTAATGTATGTTTATGACTAATCTCCGATTTTCATATTCAAGTAACGGATAGTTTTACACATAAAACAACCAAAACTTATAATGCAAAAAGAAAAGCACAAGAAACCGGCAATAGGTACTCATCATAGCCATTTGCAATATAAGTGAAGTGCTACCAACCTAATATTAATAAGTTCCAAATATTTAAAAAAAAATGTTTATTCTTACGATTGTATTTTTAATTAATATTATTGTGTGTTGGTGAACAAATTGTTGTTTGTATAGAATTTCAGGGGTTTTAGATATTTAATATGCAATATTTTGTTATTTACAAATGCGAATTTTAAATCGTAATACATTTGAGAGTAATAAATTTCCCCTCATAAAAATCATAAATTTAAATATTGTAACACAGTAATTTTAGTTCCGGTATCTATCCTTGTGATGGCACTGTACTCAATAAAAAAAGTGTAATTCTTTTGTGTTCCAAGTTGCCATAGCATGGACTGCAGCAATAGCAATCATTAGCAAAACATGTCAGTCACACTTCATACTGATGTTGGAGACATAAAAATAGAGTTATTCTGTGAACAATGTCCAAAAGCTTGCGAGAATTTTCTAGCTCTATGTGCTAGTGATTATTACAACGGATGTTTATTTCACAGGAATATTAAGGTAAATGGAACATTGCAAATTTATGTTCTTGTACCTGACAGAGCAAATGTTACATTTATACAGTTTTGTTTAGGGTTTCATCGTACAAACTGGCGACCCTACTGGCACTGGGAAAGGAGGCGCCTCTATTTGGGGAAGAAAGTTTGAGGACGAGTTTAAAGAAGAATTAAAGGTATACTGTACAGATATAAAAGTTTTAACTATCTAAGATTGCTTAGTTGTAAAAATTTGAGAAACGTACTTGTATCTGGAAATAAGTGAGTGTACTTTTAGACTTAAAAGACCGGCTGACATACAATGACGAATAATACTGGCCTGCTGGTCTGGTGGTTAGTGATCCTGACTGCTGAGCTAGAGGTGGGTTTCGATTCCTACCCAGGACAAGTCATTGTGCAATGAGCATCATCATTTAATTTTGTTCTGTGTTTAGGTGTATTTTTTCTATAATATGTATGTATTTAGAAATATGTATATCCGCAGTCTGGTTACTGTAGTACAGGCTCTGCCTTGTTACGGGATCAGACGGCCGTGTGTGAGATGTGTCAAGTTATTGTTATTAATAACATGAAAGTTGTGATTATTATGTATTATTTAAAAATATATTCATTTGCATGATGAGGGCATGTAGTCAATATTTTTAAGGTGCTGCTTAATTGGGAGTGGGGATATTATTAATTTGATAAAAATATCATTATTTGTTTATAGCATAGTGCAAGAGGAATGGTTAGCATGGCCAACAATGGTCCCAACACTAATGGAAGCCAATTTTTTTTTGCATATGCAGAACAACCTCACTTAGACCTCAAGTACACATTATTTGGCAGGTAAGACAAAGGAAATAATTTATGTAGGTATATTCACTAATATAAATGACTTCCAGCTGTTATTGCATGTTATGAATATATAGCACAACACAGATTTAAAAACAAAAAACAGAGATTGAAATAGAAAGGATTTCAAGCAGATCATCCTAAATACCGAATTAAGATATCATTAGGTGATTACTGAAATTATTTTAGTCACATAAAATATTAATATTCACCTGGACACATTTTAAATAAGTCTGTTCTGACCAAATGTAGTCTATATCCAAGAGTTTCTGATTGAAGTGGCAAAGGGCAAGCAATAGGCTGGGGAAGATTCTCAGTAGGGTGATAACAGATTGGAAAGTGCAACCAGTGACCTAGTCAAAGTGGCAGGAAACTATTGAGGAGGCACTAGACTGCTCTTTGAATATGAACGCTCAAGAACGCTTCTGTGCTTCTGGAAGGAGCTAGGCTGGCTCAACTAGTCAGCCTTATCTGAACGCATAATGCAGTCTAAATATGGAAACAAAGCCTAATACTAATAGACTGCTCTTTGTAGAATTATCTGGTATAGGCCATGTTCAGCTGTGCAAGTCAATAATAATAAAAAAAACACAATTATTTGTTTCAGGGTAATAGATGGGTTTGAAGCACTTGATGATTTGGAAAAAATGGCAGTAAATCCTAAAACATTTAGACCTCTCACAGAATCAAGAATAACATCAGTCACCATACATGCAAATCCATTAGCTGGTTAAATCTAATTTATATTAAATTTGACAATAAAGTATTTGAATATAACTAAATTGTTGTTACTTAAGAATATTTAAGCTATAAAAAATAATTGTGGTTTAAGACTAGGTATAATAGACATTGAAATAGTTTGGTACCCTACCATGTCTACATCTGAAGTACAAACAACCCAACTAGGATTGAAACTGTTAAGAGAAGTCTTACTTCTAATGGAGTAAACAATTCAAAACGCCGTTTTTTCTTTCTTTCTATTTTCTTACTAGATTTACTTTTATTGGCCAGTGTGTCATTGTATATACATACATACATATATAGGTACTAGAAGTGTGTTGCTTGATGTAGCTGTTTTCACATATTTTTTTAAATATGTAACATTTATTTAAGAATTTTAGCATTTTGCCTTTTTATTTATAAACCTTAGTATTCAAAATTTCACACTCTGTTGAAGAAAATCTTAACAATACAATGAATTCTTTTCACATGTTAATATATAAATATAGATATGAATGTTGTGGTTAAATCAATGATTTCACTGCACAAGTATATACAAAAATTGCAGAGTTAACTACTCGACAAGGAAATTTAACAAAAATATTTTTTTTATTTATGTCTAGTTACATCATTAATGTAGGTTAAAGGATGTCATAATTATTAAAACATTTAAGGTGGACAACATTTATTGCTGATAAATATTTACATACCTAGTCATAGTTACATATTTAATAGCAAGTAAACAGCTTGCTAATATTACATAGGATTTACAAAGAGATGCAAGCAAGTAATCATTAAAGTTGAGTGCAAGTACAGTTACAAAATTCTATTAGTTATCATGATAATGAAAATTAAATGGTTGCATTAGTAATGTAATAGATCTAAACTGCATTAGTGTTTATTGCTTTATGCTACTATGTGACAGTTAATAGATTTTATAATAAATCTAACATCAAAATTTCACATGTTTCGAAATTGCTATAATATATAAGCTTTTGTACATACAGATTTAGTGGTAGATAGTACCTGAAGGATTTCAATTAGGATTCTTATTACATAACATATTTAAAGGTAAAACTGAATGGTATATATTAATCAAATTGAATCATTATTATCTATCTAATCTACAGTTATCACTTGATAAGGACAATACTTGTGCACAATATTAGTTCTGCAACTTTAAACCAAGTCCTTAACATATTTGGATAAAATAATTAACATACTACGTAGTTATCATTGTTAATATCTTTGGATAAAATAAAGGTTTCTTCCCTTCATTAAGAAATCATTTCACTAGTTATTTTTGTGAAGCAACATTTAAGATAATTGTGGATGCGCCACAATCTTTTTACAATTTAAATATACTGAATAATATTCAGATCCATTAGTGGAATGGACTATTTTGTTAGTCTATGATACTGACCAATAATGTGGACTTCTTAGGATTTGTTAACTTCTACTTATTATATGATAATAGTAATAGTTCGCCTATAATTACAAACAAAAAATCAGTCATTTCAAATAAAAACAGTAGTTTTTGGTAATTCCTCAATATGAGAATTGTCAAATATTAATACCTATAATGCATATATTACTGAACATGATTTGAGTGGACTTTAGGAGCTTACTTGATAAGGTCTGTAATGTGCAGGTAATTTGTGAAACCTTGTCTACCCCAACATAAAGTATTTCATAAATATTTATCCATTAATGTAAAATGAATGCCCATCAAACCAGTGTATAGCTAGGTGGAGTATATTAAGTACTAAGTAAGTGAACAATGAATTAAGTATATAAATTACACTGCAGTGCCACAAACTATGAAATATTTGATATCTCTTCTTGGTGGCTTCCAACCTCTCAGGTCTCCAAATCATAGAAATTTTCGTCCAGAACATATTCATCTTCTTTTTTAATTTCTATATCACCCATTTTTTCATCAAAATTGTCAGAGAAATGTGACTTAATATGTGCAACCAGATCAGCTTTCTTTTCAAATTTAATGCCGCATTCAATGCAAGGCATATTCACAACCATGCACTCATGACTTTCTTCATGTTTATCAAGTTTGTCTTTCTTGGTGAATTTCTTATCACACTGACTACATGAAAAGGGCTTCATGCCAGAATGGAGAGCAGCATGACGGTCCAATTCCCTCTTTCTTGGGAACTTTTTAAAGCAAATTTTACATTGAAAGATTCTAGAACTCATGTGGGCAATTGACACATGAGTTTTATATGAATCTAATGAACTAAATCTTTTAGGGCATTGGTGGCATTTTATATTTTTAGGTCTATTTTTATTTGCTACATTGGATTTTTTTGGAGGTGAATTTTGTGTTGGTTTACTTGCAGTTGAATTCTTCTGTACCTTCATAAAACTACTTTCTCCAGATATATGGTCTGGGACTCTAGGTAAGTCATATTCAGTATTTGATGAATCTGGATGGTGTTGAGTAGGAGAGGTCATGAGATTACTAAAAGGATTAACACTCACAACCATATCATGGGTATCATTTTCATTGTCATATTCTGTCTTTTCAGGACTAATAGGGCCATGTCTCATCTCATGCTTGATTAATTTATCTCTTCTACCAAATGTAAGTGGACACTTTCGACAAGCATATGGCTTCATCCCTGAATGTACTAACACATGCCGTTGTAAATCTCCTTTTGCTACAAAACTTCTTGGACAAAGGGGGCACACATGTGGCTTGTGTCCTGCATGAATGCGAAGATGTTTACTTAAATTTGTATTACGGGAGAAGCTCTTTAGACAATACTGACATTGGTATGGCCTTATGCCAGTATGTACAATAGAGTGTTTTCTCAAATCAGAACGTCTGCCAAAACATTTATCACATTCAGGACAGTGGTAAGGTTTATCATTGCCATGTACCTGTTTACTATGTTGCACATATTGACTTCGCTCAGCAAAAACTAAACTACACTCAAAGCATTTGAAAGGCAGATTAGGGTCATGATAACTTAGTTCATGCTCCTTACACTTCTCTTGTGATATAAAAGCTTGATCACAGTATTGACACATATACACATTTTTGAAGAAAGATTCAGTTATTGGTTCACCATCTGGTGTATTGTCTCTTTCTGCCACTTCTTGTTCTGCAGGCTCCATATTCTCCGATTCTTCTGAAGAGTCATAGTCAAGACTTGGGTCTACAACCATCACAACACTATCCTCAACTATATAGTCTTCTGGTTTGGGTGGTTTTGCATCCTGGCTGTAGTGGTAATCATTAAGTTCAGAGGAATTTGAGTTATCTAATTCATTTAAACGGGTGGTAATCTGTCTTAGCCGGGCTTCATTTTGTATGCACAAGTGTTTAAATTTTGAACATTTATCCAGTTTGAACAAACATCTGAAGCAAATTCTTCCAGGGAGGCCA
Organism: Callimorpha dominula; assembly: GCA_949752705.1. NCBI lineage: Eukaryota > Metazoa > Arthropoda > Insecta > Lepidoptera > Erebidae > Callimorpha > Callimorpha dominula. Next base: position 19,103,931 of record OX456991.1, read on the forward strand.
TCATTAGGATCTATCTGTAACAACGAAACAATGAGATTTAGTAAGGATCTCACATAAATCTGCAACTGTAATAGAATCATTCGACAAATAGAAAGGAAATACACGAACCTGTAATTCGAAACATTCTGCAATTTTGGAGGTTAAAGAAACATTCGATTCATCGTCAGGTGCAGCTGTGAATATTGACGTAGTGAGCGTACTTTTGTTCAGGCACAATCGACATAGCGTGTGGAAATTAGCGATAATGTAGGAATCTTCCATTTTGTGCACAACTCTCTACATCGAATCGGAAATGATTTCAGTCTCAGAGATTATAAATATGACAGGATATTGACTTTATATTGTTTTTACTATTTCAAATTCACTTTAGGAACACTGTGATTGTTAAAAAAATAATGATTGAGCTCGCAATCTTCAGCCGTCAGCTGCGCGACTACGCAACCGCTCGATCCGAAGGGACAACTGGGGCGATGTCCACCAGGGCTGCGCTAGCGGAATGTCTTACGGTAGTTACCGCCTGCTCTGTCATCGTACAGGACACCAATATATTAAAGCGTACTGGTTATTTGTTTTAACAGAAAATGACAAAAAACCTATTTAACATATACTTTGATCACACTTCTAAAACAATAAATTCAAATTTGAATCAATGTTAGCACCAAAACCGCGCTAATTTGGCAGAAAAATTTAATTGTTTTTATAAATTGCGAAACTACAATACTAATTTATGATTGGTCACTTTACAAAATCGAATTAAATCCACCAATCAAATATCACCTTATTTTAAGTTGAAGAAGATTAAATTAAAAGGAAAACGTACCAGTATTGCCAGTTTGAAAACATTATTCACGGTCAAAAATTGGATTATGACTGTTTGACTTGTAAAGAAATACTCTTTACCAATAAATGCTTATTACGTTATTTTTTAGATAGCTTGATCGATGTCTGTTGACCTCATCACTACGTTTTCATGCCCCTAGGGCGCGTTCCTCTGAGAGTGTGGTTTTTCATCGACACCTGACGTACTCCGTGGTGACTTAACGGATACCACACAAGTCACACAACCAATCTTTAAAAGTCCCTTTAAGTACTAAAAAAGTTTATTGGCATGTTACAAACCGAGTTCTAATTGCCTTTTATATAATCGATTATGTGATGTTCTTAAACTACCTTAAATGTGGTTAGGTGTGACGTGTGTGTAGTCATGTAATGCTTCATCGTCGACCACATACTTCTTTGAGATGTGTGTCGAATTAAATCGATTTTCTGAGTGTTTTCAGTAATAGATTATATCACTTTGTCCATGTCTTTATATGCCATATAATGTTATAATTTACCTAATTGTACGAAAATATCAAGTAGGTATTCTGAGTATTCTGATAATTACTAATGTTGTAATTTTTTTTATAAATGGGGAATAAGCACCATGAAGAAAACGGACACTAGTGGCTACAAACAGTCTCCAACACCACGTAGTGCTGCTTAATAACAGTAATAATAATAATACCTTCACACACCTTACACACGGCCGTCTGATCCCTTGTTCCTCAAAGTTAAATTGTATGTGGATGTGTACAAGTGTCCGAGTTTATAAGTACGTGAGTGAAAGTATGTGTGTGCATATATGTAATATATTATGTGTGCTTAGACTTGTGTGCTTTTGTGTATTATTTTAGTACCTCTAGAAGATTTTCCGTTTGGTCATAATCTAGGTTAAGTAAGAATTTATAGACTATTTCCTTTGCACACTTAGTTTTTGGATATATATTCAAACTTTTGCTTAATTTATTATATAAGTAACTACCCAAAAAAGAAAAGGATCTGTAAGAGAAATAAAACATGGTGAGGTTGAACATACTATGTTATATTTGCGTCTCTTGGATAGTACAGACGAATCGAAAAATAATATCGAAAGTTGTCTAAGAACAGTATACAAAATGAATATATATAAGCAGATTTTTTTATAAAGTGCCACTGTGGAAAATCGAAAGCTGCTCGTTGAGCTCGCTCAAGTTTTAGGAGTGAGGTTTTATAGATGCTACCCCAAATTGTGATGCACTAAATCAACAGAGATTGGCAAAGAGCCACATATACTATTTTTATTGTTGTAATATCAGCAACCCCACGCAGGTTTTTGACGATGTATTTTAGCTTTCGGAAACGTCCAGATAGTAGTTGGATGTGACCACTGAAGCTCCGTTTATGGTTGATTAGAACTCCAACGTACATTATACTGTTGACATTCTGAAGAGTAGGATAGATGCACGAGCAGTTTGCGGCTCGAGGGCGATGACAGCAATTGGTCACAATAGATCAGTGATGTGGTGTGGATGAAGGTCCCCGATCAGGCTGTCCCCGATTTTAGTACTTTGGGTTCTATTGCTTAAGTAGTCACTGACTAGCTCCTACTGAACCCCTCTCATACCAGTACGCTCATGTTTTTCTATTCGTTTTTGAGTAGAGTCCGTGTCTAAAGCCTTAGCTAAATCTAGAAATATTGTTATGCATTTCATGTTATTATCTAGGTTCTTAAAAATATGGTTGGTAAGGGCATGAACAGTCTCTCCGGTGGATCTTCCCGAATGGAAACCATACTGGGAAGTAGACAATATTTTATTTATCTCCAAGTACTTCATGAACCTGTCATTCATTATTCTTTCCAAGACCTTAGACCTTAGGTAAGATAGATATCGACCGGTATCTGTTGACACGGTCTCTAGGGAGCCCCTTTTATGTACTAAGATTATTAAAGCTTATTTAAAAGCGGATGGAAACGTTCCATTACTTACTTAGAGCCAGATTATATATTACAGCCCGGCAAGAAAACCTGATTTACCAGACATTTGATATTGTTTTATTATTCTTTTTTTATTGGGTAATGGAATAGGTAATAGAATGGTTTGTGAGCAGATCGTCGTTTATAAGCATAAGGCTCTTCAGTCGATAAAGTCCAGAGTTTCAAGATTTTATTTAGCTGAGCCATCCCAAAGATGATTGCAATATTCCATGCAAGATCGAACTTGAGCAATATAGAGATTGAGCTGCTGTTCAGAACTGAAGTACCATCAGACCTTAAGATGAAGATCAGACCTTACGACCTATATTTATACACAAAAATGTAGGTAATGCAAAGGTGCACAGTTATTAAATATAGCTGACCTTCAGTTTGGAGCAAGTACGGCCACAGATTACTAAGTAGTTGGTACGGCGTCTATTGCGCTTAGGGCGGGGTACGTTAAGTTGTATTGAGAGGGGTGACGCTGAGTGCCAAACAGAATGCTGTTTAAGTAAAACCTTTAATTAGACTTGTTTTACTGATCAATGTAATCAGGCCCTCTCCTCCTCACGACTACGTATTTGTTTATACTGCCCCCACCCCACCCAACTTTACGTTATATGAGCAGGGTCAGTATACCTGCATCAAGTTCCCCAAACCAAGGTCCCGAGACGCAGGGACCTTTATACGGCAGGTCTTACCTCCAACGCCATTGCGCCGGTACTAATTAAGGCTAGTTACCCGTATGCCTATCAATTACAGAAGATCGCCACTCGTGAAACCACACTCGCAGCGACCCCCCATTCGCAACCAGCACACTCCCTATTGTCCAGATAGGTACCGGAGCTGTAAGCCACGCTCACTTCCCGCATATTTGCATATGCTAGCGGTAACACCGCTAGGTTCGTCAGAGAAGCCGACTGCCAGTATCCAGCTGGTACCGGAGCTGTCAGCACGCTCACATCCCGATCTACAATCAAGTCTAGGTCTAACCTGGCCTACGGTCGGGTGTCCGGATCAGTGTCTAGTCACCTTTCTACTTGCTAAGCAGGCAAGTACCCGAGCTGCATCGGTCCGACGGGACCTCTGCTAAAGGACGCTACAAGCCTCGCAGCGGAAAACCAAGGAGCCCTTCGCCTTAGACCGACGCTCTACCGACAATAGTGGAGCAGACGAACGTGCCCGTTCTCAATGAAGATAGTAGTAGTAATCATCCCTATCTACTAGTCACCCGGAGTAGATAGGTTCGCAGCCGGAACTACGGGTCCGGCTGTTAGATCAGGGTACCACGTTAACCGGATCCTGAGCTCTCTGATGGCGAAAGCTGTCAGATACCGGTTTTGGAGTTGGACTCGTGGGGGTATTGTGGTTAGCTGCAGAGAACTATCTGGACAATAGGGAGTGTGCTGGTTGCGAATGGGGGGTCGCTGCGAGTGTGGTTTCACGAGTGGCGATCTTCTGTGACCGATAGGCATACGGGTAACTAGCCTTAATTAGTACCGGCGCCATGGCGTTGGAGGTAAGACCTGCGGTATAAAGGTCCCTGCGTCTCGGGACCTTGGTTTGGGGAACTTGATGCAGGTATACTGACCCTGCTCATATAACGTAAAGTTGGGTGGGGTGGAGGCAGTATAAACAAATACGTAGTCGTGAGGAGGAGAGGACCTGATCAATGTAATCAAATAATCTGACTAGAGACACCTCAGTAATTGTGAAAATATGAGAAACAGTACAGCAAAAAAATCATTTAGTACAAAAGTTAAGCGGTTTAGTATTTATATTTACATAAAACAAGAAAATGCTATATACATCATATTAATTTAAAATTTTATTTAATGGTCCAATGTTGTATCTACGCTGCATACGATGCACAGTTTTGTACATACATAGAACTAACGCACGATTGCGATGCTTCATCGAAGGCCAAACCACGTTCACAGCTCAAGAGTCTAGGATATCCTCTTTGACACGCTATATACAGCTTGCATTGATCCCCGTACCTATAATAACAAAACAAATAATTTTTTTTTAACAAAAAATTAAACCGACGAAAGAAGAAAGGTACTGAAAAGTGATAAATAAACTTGTTAGCCTAACTAAACTTCTACACTAATGTAAATATCTAAAAAATGGTGGTGCAAAAGTTATGCACAAATATACGGGTTGACTTGAGAACCTAGTCCGGTTTTTCATCGGTTAAAAGTTAAAAGATTGTGTCTCTGGTAAAACTTAGATAGAATGACAGCCAAACTATTTTTGTATGAAATGTCTTTAATGCAAGATAGTAAAAAAAAAAAGGAAATTGTACTTACTTGTATTTGTAAATGATATCTGAGGCAACACCATATTCATCAACCGGTTGATCCGGACAAATGTAATCCTTGAACACTGAAAGTAGAACTAATATTTAGTACTCGCGAGTAGTAACTGATTGTTAGCTATACCTATACGAGTATCATTTTATAAAGATATTTTACATTACCTTGAGGATTACATTGTGGTACGTTTGCCACCCAATCGCAACTTTCAGTGGTTGGATTGAAAACTAGGCCAGCTGGACAATTCATGACGGTTGCCACACCTATGTTACACATAATGTATTTGCTGCAGTCGCCATCATTCATTGAAAACAATCCATATTGCTTGGGACACTGCCTGGTTGGTCTGGGGTATTCTTTAAAATTAAATACACCTATGTTATTACATTTAATATCGCTTTAAAATCCGAAACGAAACACTTTTCGTAATACTTACGTTTTCCGGTTCCACCAATGCACTGAACCTCCGACGGATAAACACATGGATACTCATAATATTTGGTGGCAGCGTTAAAATAAAGGCCGTCAGGACAAGAAAACTTTGTTGGATTATTTTTCTAAAAAAATAGATTACATTTTATATTATACATTTCAGTTATAAGAGCATGGAGAAAGATGAGTTTAAAAGTTAAGTTACCTGGCATAGAATGTACGTGTCGCACTCATTATCTACTGCATAGTATCCATTTCCCTTACAAACGAAGTCTAGTTTTAAAGACCCAGGTCTTTCTGAAGTAGATATGTTGATTGGAAGAGCCTTAATCGTACTCTGCGTTGTTGCTATAATCGGGTACTGGGTAGAAGGTTGAGTATATCGACCATAATTGGGCTGCTGAATAGTATTAGATTTAGATAAATGTGAAGCTTGAGTAGGCGTAATGACCCTAGGAACCTTAGTCATATGATGTGTGGACGTGGTAATTGGATATTGGGTAGTAGGTTGACTATAGCGGCCATAGGCTGGTTCCCGAATAGGATTAGGTCTAGGTAAAAGCGGTGGTAAAACTGGAGGTGTTGGTTTAGCAGGTACTAGTTTAGATGCTGAATCGGGGACTGTGACAAAGCTCACATGTGGTCTTAGTTTTACTGGATAGGAGTAGGGCTTAAATGAAATTTCTGCTTCTGATTCGAAAGCCGTTTCTGAATCAAGATGGGGGGCTAACTCTGAGTCAGGCTGAGCAGCCCCTTTGGATTCTGGTGAAGTAAATAGCGCTGATTCTGAATCTGGTACTTTAGAAACAAGAATTTGCTGAGGTTGGTCAGGTCTTTGAGGGACTTCAGGTATAGGTGACGAAGACGCAGCAACTGCTAAGGGTTTAAGACCGGAAGATACTGGTAGTTGGGAAGCAGCGCTTAGAGAAAGTTGGGAAGGTGTAATTAGTTGTATTATTATGTGAGGGGCTGAAACTAATTGTGGTTGAGAATTAGCCATAGCTGATCCTTGAGTGGCAGCCGCTGTTACTGCCTGTGGAGTGTTAGTCGTCATTAAATTTTGACTGGCAATAGCTGTAGGTGTTTGTGAGGTAATAAATGTTAGCGATTGATTCGTGGTAATTGCTGGTGGTTCGAAAGCAGAATACGATTCAGGGATGTCTCCAGCTTTCAAAGCCTCGGGCTTTGAATCAGTCACTGGGACTTCTACAAATGTCAGTTGTGGTTTTAGCTTTATCGGGTATGAAAATTGATCAGGCGTAGGTAAATTTGGTTTTGACTGAAAAGCTCTCTCTGCTTTTGGTCGAGCAGTTATTTCTGGTTCTGATTGAGAAGTCAGTTCTGGTTCTAGTTGAGAAATTGGGTCTAGTTCAAATATGCTTTCAGCTTCCGATACATATGAAGCAGGCTCGGTCTTAGGCTGAACAGGTACTTCAGATTTTGTCGGTGTGTCTAGTGTAGAGTAAAAAGGTGATGAAGGCGGCGTGTCAGCAGTTCCAGTTTCAAAAAATTGCAGTATAGAAGCAGTAGCTAGTGGTTGAATTTCAGTAACTGTTGAGATTTGAGGAGCTGTAAATATTGGTGGTTGAGTGGCAGCATTTACTGATGACGAATTGGTAGCAATTGATGGAGAAGTTGCAACTACTGGTGCTGCTGTTAGTGGTATCTCGATAGTTGGTCCCTGATTGATATTAGATACGTTTAAACTTTGTGGTACGGTTGTATCTATTTCTTTAATTGATCCGTGGTCTAGAACTGGTACAAATGTAATTTGTGGTCTCAGTTTTATTGGGTATGACACTTGGCCAGATGTAGGAAAACTTGGTGTTGATTGAAGATCTGATTCTGCATCTGGTTGAGGAACTTCCTCTCGAGTAGGTAATGGATTCAGCTCTAGCTTGGTCTGATGTGTTGGCTTTGCTTGTATTTGAGATATTGGCCCTGGCTTTGGCACAAAAGAAACTGACTCCTTTTCAGGCTGAATTGCTACTGGAGATGCATTTGGTAGAGAATTTGCCACAGTTGTTAGTTCTAGACTAGGGACTGGTGTGAATGTGGGGCTAACGACTGCAGGTGGTATGGACATCTCAACGGCTGATGCTTGAAAAGATGTGTTAAGAGGAGTTTGGGGACCCGAAATTAATTGTATTACAACTTGAGGGGGAGTAGCTATTGACGGCTGAGAGGTAGAAGTGATTGATGGTTCAGGCGCAGTAATTTCTGGTAATTGAGTATCCAGAAATAATGTCGGTTGAAGGGCAACTACTATTGGTGGTTCTGTAGCCTGTTGCTTTGACCTAGACCCTGGTCTAGTTGGACGCGGTAGGAGAAATGGTCTTCGACGAGGTATGTACAATGGGCCTGATGGAGTTGTTGCGTTAAGTTGATTGGTTTTAGAAACTTCTGCCGCTGGTCTTGTTGAAGGTGGACTAACCGTTGTAGTTGAGATTGGAATGGACTGCGGTCTTTGACGCAATGGTACAGGCGGCGGATAAGTCCTCTGATAACGAACGTTAGATGTTCCATAGTACTCAATTCCGTCAGTGCCTTTTTGTCCTGTCACTGTAAGAATTTTTTACAAAGTTATTACTATGCGATATTATCCTTATTGTGATTTCTAATGGTTTTGATTTTTATATTTTTGATTATGAGGAAGAAGTCAACACTCGGGACTCGAGTAATCGAATGAAAAGTACAAAGTATTTTAAAATTAATTATTTTGCAATGCATGCATTTTACATGGCATGCTAGATTCATACCCTTTCAGTATCATTATCCCGAAAACATTCATCATCAAGAAAAAAGTGTTTCCGATTGATAGAAAAATATCCTAAAGGCGAGCGAAGCCTGCGGCCTTATATGTATTCTAGTAGTGAATATTGTAAACAGTCGAAGTCTTTTGTTTGTGAGATCATTTTAACACTGATATAGTTATTTTTGGCTCGAAGTTTCTTATCGCACGTTACACTTCAGACCCGTAAAAAGGGTTTACGCAACGAAAAATGCTGACCGCGAGTTGATTTACCTATTTTATTTACGTTATCTGTAGATTCTGGGCCATACTACTAAAATTTGATGTTGGTTGTATACTAATTATCCATTTATTAGGTCGGGGCAACTTTCACAGATGGCGCACTTTTAATTTTACAATATTTACTATGTTTTGATATCATTTATTCAATCCACATTTACATGCATTCCGAAAGGAACTTTGTTCCAACCGGGTGTCTTAAAGACACCTCACGCATTTTATTGTTATTTATGAAAGAAATATACTTTAAAACTTACCACAAATTACCAAAGGCAGTAAACATAATACGGATGATCGAAGCATCCTCACTAGTTTATTATATTCAAGGTGTTTGCGATTTGACAGACTACACTTCACTGTAACTGAAGTAAGTAACGTATTTACTTATAAACCAATATAAATGGAATTGTAATTAAGTAATGGATGTTGATTATGTTCGTTATTAATGTTGTGGTTTAAAAATGGAATATTATTAATCGTGTGGATAAAAACGTTTATGACTAAAGTTGAGATTATGTAAGACAAACATGAGTTATGTATATTCAACAGAATTTGCTAAAAGTTACTAAACTTCCGACTATTGAATATTAAAAAAAACTTTTTTGTTTTTTTGTTTACTAAATAAAACAAAAAAAGAATGTTTTAGTCGGACAGTCCAGGTAATTTATGTTCTTTTCTGTACATCTGACAAACTAACATCTGATGTAGCGGTTGCTCATGGCAAGGATGTTGCAAATTAAGATTCCTTCGTGGAAGTTGTTAACGGTTGTTACAAATAATACGCAGAATATCACAGTCGCAATTGATGATGAATATCAAATACTCAAAAAGGATCTCCTTATCCCAAAGAAACACTTTTGTCATTGATCCCTTTAATGACAAAAGTGTTTTACCTTAAATGTGCACTAAGTTTACAGGCACTAAGTTACAATGAGTTGAAAACAATCAGTTGATTTTCAGTAAAGGAAAGTTGTTTAAATGCATCAATGGTAACGGTTGCCTTCATATGTATTAAATTTATTGGGAAATCGAAATATGACAATAAAGAAAATAACAGCATGACGTAAATTTTGCTATATCACATATCATCATAATTGTTATTTTAATCATTTAAACTGAACATTATTTGTAACAAATGTTAAATTATTTACACTAAAATAGCTTGAAGCCATGCTGTTTTGGTTTAACTTGACTTTCTTGCGAGTATTGTTAATTTGCATTAAATTAAACTTTGCTTTAAACCTTAACAAATTATATGCCTAAACCTTCCTCACGAATCGCTCTATCTATTAGTGAAAACCGTTCAGTACGTTTTGAGGTTATCGCGAACAGACAGACGCGGCGGGGGACTTTGTTTTATATTATAAAATGTAGTGATTACTTGTTATTTAGCAGGATTTTATTTATATTATGGCCTATCTATAATAGATAACGTTATTTAAGACATTGTTTTTCGTGTTTAAACTTTTCTAAATGCTTATAATAAATACAGAGCACTTGTCAGATGATAATATTTTGTTTTTTTTTCTTATTACAATTTCTAGAATGAAATTACTTTAATTCTAATTAACATACACATGAAATCTCATTACCATTTGCTTTTACTCATACCAAAAATTTAAACGCCAATGGCCCCAATTCTGTTACTTCACTCGCTAAATTAAAATCCACTAAATTTTCTTCATATAAGAAGTAAACCTGGCACACTTAGAAACAAGGTCTTATTTCAAATTGAAACAAGTAGGTAACATATGTCGCTATCGAAATAAGCTATTTATTTGTCGACTAAAGTCTGATACGCTTAAATAAACTTTAATACCACGTAGCGAGAGCCGCTATCCGTTGAATGCCATCTCTTTTGCTCTGTGTTTTTAGTAAGCGTCTTCGTAGGTGTACATTAAAAACACGTCATCCTTGTTCGTTTTGAACAAGTTTTTATACGGCAATTATACAGCGTTTGAATAAATGAAGACTCTCGCTGCGTGGAAATAAAGTTGAGTATACGTTGACAGGTTTTATTGAAATTTAGCGGCGCTGAGAAATAGATGCTAGTAACAAATAGACCTTATTACAAAGAACACTAGGTTGATTTCATATGAAGAAATTAAGTCAGGTTTTAGTTTAGTCGAGTGTACAATAGAATCGGCACCAATATCTTGGAAATCTAATTTATTTTTACTGTTCCTTTGACATATTTCTAAGATAATTATTGTATTCTTTTAAAAATCATGCAAAGTGTAGGACTTTGCGATATTTTTTTTATCGTTCCACAGGACTTCCGAATATGCACGATGCTTGTGCTAGGAATGTATTCACGTCGGTAGTGCACTGGGTGGGCTTCGAACCCGCAACCACTTACTCGCACACACAAAACATACAAAAACTCATACCTTTCTCCCTTCAGGGTAGACAGAGACACCAGCCCGCTACTTGCTTTTATCCTTACATATGTACCTCAAGAGTCCCCTCTACACATGATATTGAACCTTTTATACATGTCTGCCGGTTTTAGGTACTTCTGACTGACTACTGAACTTGATCAGAGTTATAGTCTACGTAGTCGACCCCTACCTGCCTTCACACGACGTTTGCCATGTGAATTTATTTTGTCATTCGTTAAAACTATTTTTTTCTACGTGCCGAATTCCCCAAAAGAGTGAGTCTTATATGTGGAACTAAGTGTATGACTGTCTAGAATATTTCTATTTAAAACTAAAGTACTCTGCACATGCCTACAAATCAAGCTTGAATTAAGAATATTCGTCGCACACCTTGTCGAAGTTTCGTAGTGTTTATGATAAAATTTCCGTAAGCCATATACACACTTGCCATAATTTTCAATCTATTATAAAGAAACAACATTATCATTTCATTTGGCTGTTTTATACAGCACTCTTTATTCTTAGTTTTTTTAAGTGGTTCGTGTAATAAGTTCCGAACCTATTTATTTTGGTGTGTAATTAAGAATTAACTGTCTACAAATCCATCCGATTGGTGTTAAAATATTACAAATGAAGCGTACGGAAGATTTTAATTTTATAATTAATCAAATACACTATCATCAATTAATTTAACCAGGGTACGTAGAACGCTTTGAAAAAAAAAGATTATTCTTCATAATGCGACACCATAGACTTACAATTATTATTATAAAGATTACTAAAAAGTTAATTGTGCACTGAATGCAAATTAACTGATTACAAAATAATTGTTAATGATCTAATCACATTTTATTTTCGTTGTGTCACTTAAAAAATGTCAATAACATTAATAAAGAACAATAATTTACTAATTGCAATTGATTTTGAACATTAAAGAAATTCACTTATAAGCGAGGAATTTGTCTGTATAGTTACAGTGAGCAGTATATAGTCTAATAAGTCACCAACACCTCAAAACATACAACTTATTGAAGATGCTTCGGTTTACGCTCTTGGTTTTATTTTCGTTATTACTAAGTGGTAAGTGCCAAAGTTGATTACTCTATGATGTTGTTATCTCCTTATGTTTACAAATTGTGTATAAAATTGTCGCGTTCATATGCCTTGTAAAACCGTATTCAAATGTTGATTTTATTTTACAGTGACAGCTCAAGATGGTTATGACCAAAGCCTACAACGGTCACGGCCTTTACCGACGCTAGGTCGGCCGCGTCCTATAAGACCTGTTGCGGCTATCACTCAACCACCCGTTACAGCTGCCACTCAATCACCAGCAGTGGTTGCTGCGACACAAACGCCACAAGTAGTTTCTGCTCCACAAGTAATCATACAACTAGTTGCGGGTAGTCAAACGCCGGCAGCCTCCGCTCAACAATCACTACCAGCAGTGGTGCAACCTGTAGCTGTAGCGCCGCCGCCACCTGCAACAGAACGACTACTTTTGGTACCTGCTGTCTCTTCACCACCACAAACTGAGGCGCCTCAGGTACCTCTTGAACCTAAGGACGAGAATGCAGTTTATAACTCAACTCCAGAGCCAGAACCACAGCCACCCTTACAAAAAGAAAAACCACAAATGGGTTATTTTTCAGTTCCAGCGACAGTGTCGAAGCCTGCTGTTCTTAAACCCGCGCCCGTAGTTTTACCAATACTTTTACCTAAACTTAAGCCGGTTCGGAAACCAGTCTTTAGTCGGCAGACTACACCAACTACCCAATACCCGATTACCGTTTCAACACAGCGCGTGTCTAAGGCTCCTCCGGTCATCATAACTACACCGACAACGCAGAGACCTGGATCTTTGAAACAAGATTTAGTTTGTAAGGACGAAAATGGATATTATGCAGTAGATAATGAGTGTGACTCCTACATTGAATGCAAGGTAACTAAATCGTTTATATTTTCCGTTTGCCTTTATCTACGAATAGACTATCAAAACATTAAATATATTTTTCTCGCATTTCAGTACAACAAAGCCACCCAACGTTGGTGTCCAGATGGTCTTCATTTTAATCCTGCTGCTAAACGTCACGAATATCCATGCGCTTATCCGTCGGTCGTAAAGTGTACCTCAGGAAACGAAAGACGTACGTATTTCATTGATTTGCTACTGAAATTTCGATTTATTACCTACTAGTTTTCCAAGGTGAAAATTAATAATATATCTAATTGGCAGAAAACCCAAATCCAACAATTCAGTGTCCTCGCCAGTATGGATTTTTTTCAACGAAAGACGGCGATTGCTCTAAGTACGTTGTGTGTCAAGACGGCGCTGCCACTATCATGGGCTGTCCATATGGCTTGGTTTTCAACCCAACAGTTCAGAGCTGTGATTGGGTAGAGAACGTGCCACAGTGTAATCCTAATGGTAATTTATAACACCTTTCTATATTTACTTAATAAATACAAGTATGTTAGTAAATATACAATCTTAAACATTGATTGTACTTGCAGTGTTCAAGGATTACGTTTGCCCTGAGCCTCCGATTGATGAAGATGGTTTGGTGTCCGAGATTATTTACAAATACAGGTAAGTGCTTACCAACTCACTTAGAGTTTAAGTGTGTATATTTTAGCTGGACCTTATTAAAAATATCAATAACAAATAAATTTCATTTCAAGTCCTTTTCTGCTATTCTTGTTATGTGTAATATTGAACATCAAATTAAAAATATAAAAGTGAAAACATTCCACAAATTTATTCACAAAACTGTAATTTTATTGTGATGATAATTTTATTAAAGTACATCAGCTTAGAAATAACTATTATATTTTGATTTAAAATATCAGTCTTAAGTAGTTAGTTTATGAATAAAAGTTTGCATGATAATGTAACTACATCGGTGTTATTTATTACATATGTGTAGTATATGTAATAGACACACATTACTTTAAGTTGATTATATTTTTGAGTTGAGTTTGTGTTTTATTTTTGCAGATACGGACAACAGTGCAAACTGTATATCGCCTGTCACAGTGGCCACCCTCGGCTCTTGAGCTGCGAGAGCGGCCTGTCATTCCATGAAGATTCCCAATCTTGCATCGAGGAGGGATACGTTCAAGATTGTGCCGCTCCGCGTAGTTAATATATTTATGATTAAACTTCATAATCAAACTTATAAAATAAGTTTTATTTTCTTTTCCACACCCACAATTCGATTCCTATATTTTCAGACTTTCAGATGGCATTTGCACTGAACATTTTAAATATGGCACATATTTTGTGAGGTATGAACTATTCCTTTTCATTTCAAGATTATTACTGGATCAAATATTTGTAAGAATCCATGTTAAACAACAATAAGTATCGTGGCGGTTACTACTGTCGTTCTAACGATGTCTGTTAATTAAAATGACATCGCACAACCAGAGATCTCAATTCGAATGTTTGAAGTAATAGAAAGTACATTGTCCGGCTTATAAAGAAAGTTGGTTCACATCAGTGATTTCAAATGTAACGTTTGTCTTGTATAGATTATAACTACAGGGTACTACTATAAAATTGCAACTCTTAGGTGTGAAAATATCTAACAAGTTTTGTTGTAATTGTATTTAAACTTTCACGACTATACATATTAGATGTGTAAATCGTTTCTTAATCGCGATTATAATTACAAGGTACAATTCCTTATGGTTACCCGACGATTCGATATAACCCGGTGCCGACTCAAAAATAGTTTATATAAAAATTGATAGTTTATGTAAATCAGCTCAATACTCAAGACAAAAGGTTTATTTATATTTTGTTTTTTAGTTCTTTTCGTATTTGTTAAGTTTTTATTTTACGATTTTTTGTGGCTTGTGTCATCTATTATTACTCTGACAACTACTATATTTTAATATATTTAATACTAAATACTTTAAAACGCTATCAAATGTATTTTCTTTGTTAACATATTAAGTAGTTTCTGTCACTAAAACTACAGTTTTTTATATAATTTCTGATTCCATCATCAACAGAAACAAACAACAAATTGAGAGAAACCCTCGAAAACTGTAGGAACGAATAGTTCCTACAGTTTTCGAGGGTCTTCTCTCAGTAAGTCTTTGATTTTTTGTATCCTGTATAAATTTTAGATATTGAATTTGAAAATTTTTCAATAATTTTAATATGTGGAGGAACGGGTGTTATGTCCCTCCAACACAAAGCGAGAATCCTCCGACCAGGCGAGGTGATCATGCCTGGCGGGCCGCGCCCCCTCCCTATGAATCATCGGCGCACGCGACGTGCGATCACAAAACAGCTGTTTGTCGGTAGGACAGGTGCGCTGTTTTGCTATGTAGGTGTACTGCTAGTTAGCTAGCTAGCTAGCTACAAATATATATATATATTTGGGATTTAAGTCACTATTGACTTCAGGCATTAGTCTGCAAAGGTCTGCTGGTTTTCTCAGGGACTCCCTTCTTAGGTCATACCCAAGTCCCTTGCAATATTATTACTCTCTTACTACTCTCTTCATACTTCATAGTGATCTTAACCGAATACAAGATTGGTGCCACTCAAATTATATGTTTCTAAATGTCGTAAAATGTCTATATCTAAGTTTTACATAACATTGCATGCAAATTGATATACATGCAATACATGCAAATTCTCTACAATTCTCTGATACGTAGCCATCTAGAGTATAATTGTGTGGTCTGGACTGGAACCCATGTTATGCAAAACACTCACAAAGAATTGAAAGTAATCAGCGAGAATTTACTAGACAGTAGACATATGATCTATCTTACACCCGGAATATCACTACGACTTATGACTTACTAGCAGCGCCCCGCGGTTTCACCCGCGTAAGTCCCGATCCCGTGGGAATATCAGGATAAAAAGCCTATATGTTAATCCAGGTCTCCAGCTATGTACATACCAAGTTTCATCGCAATCGGTTCAGTAGTTGTGGCGTGAAAGTGTAACAAATATCCATACATCTATACTCACAAACTTTCACGTTTATAATATTAGTAGGATAGAAGGATTTTTTTAATGGATACTCTTTGTCATTGACGTCAAATCACGATCTCGCTAATACTCTATTATTAGCAGGTTAGCTAGATTCTAGCTAATAATAGAATATTACCTAGGCGTATCTGAATCTTTCAATCTACTAATTATTTTCTTAACTAGCTTCCAATTCAAGTTATATGTAGACTATATATGGTGCCACAGATTAAAAAACACTAACAAAATAATTCTACCAAGATTTTTACAGACTTGATTAAGATTTTAAAGATTATCTGCATGTGATACTTAGGTACTAGTTACAACTTATTTTGTAAATACGATTTTTACAAGTTACTCATTATAGAATGCAAGGTAACGTAAATTACTTAATGAACCTTAATTACGTACTTATTATTCTTTTAAGTTGTACAATTTAAATAATATCAATTACATCAATAAATGACATTCATTTGCTAAGCCATTTCAGACACATCAATTAATAGTAATGACATTAAAGAAATTCAGTTATAAGCAAGGAAATTATCTTTATGGTAATAGTGACCTGTTTATAGTTTAATCACAAACACCTCAAAATATATAACTTATTGAAGATGCTAAGGTTTACACTCTTGTTTTTACTTCCGATGGTAATAAGTGGTAAGTGCCCTAATTTTATTATAATATTAATGGTGCCGATTCTATTGTACACTCGACTAAACTAAAACCTGACTTAATTTCTTCATATGAAATCAACCTTGTATTCTTCGTAATAAGGTCTGTTTGTTACTAGCATCTACTTCTCAGCGCCTCTAAATTTCAATAAAACCTATCAACGTATACTCAACTTTATTTCCACGCAGCGAGAGTCTTCATTTATTCAAACGCTGTATAATTGCCGTATAAAAACTTGTTCAAAACGAACAAGGATGACGTATTTTTAATCTACACCTACGAAGACGCTTACTAAAAACACAGAGCAAAAGAGATGGCATTCAACGGATAGCGGCTCTCGCTACGTGGTATTAAAGTGTATTTAAGCATATCAGACTTTAGTCGACAAATAAATTGCTTATTTCGATAGCGACATATGTTACCTACTTGTTTCAATTTGAAATAAGACCTTGTTTCTAAGTGTACAAAGTTTACTTCTTATATGAAGAAAATTTAGTGAATTTTAATTTAGCGAGTGAAGTAACAGAATTGGGGCCAATGTCTATTTTCATTTAGTAGTTTATTCAAAATGTATAATTGTCCTGTGCATGTATTTTGTTTCTAGGGCGTTCATATAAACATTCAGTAAACACGTATTCAATTGTTGATTTTTTTTCAGTCACAGGACAAGAGGGCAATAACCAGCCTATACGACGGTCGCGGCCTATACCAGTGTTAGGTCGACTGCGTTCTGTTAGACCAATACAGTCAGCATCACCGCCACCCCAAACACCTGTTGTGGCTTCCGCTCAACTACCCGTTACAGCAGCCACTCAACCACCACAATCAGTTTCTGCCCCACAAGTAACCATACCAGTAGTTGCGGACACTCAAACTTCAGTAGCCACCGCTCAAGCGCCAGTAGCTGTGACCCCCGTACAACCTCCTGTTGTTCCTCCTCATCCGCCTGTAGGTCTTGTTCTCCAAACAACCGCATCAACTGATATACAACCCCCTCTAGCTGCTGTTTCTTCGTCACGTCAACCTGAGGTTCATGTAGTACCTGTTAAGCCTGAGGACGAGCTTGCTACTTATGAATCGGAACCAGAGTCGGAGCCGGAGCTAGAACTGGAGACAGAGACAGAGCCAGAGCCAGAGCTAGAGCCAGAGTTACAGGCAGAGCCAGCAGCTCAATCTGTATTAAAATTGGCTGCTCATCCTGTATTAGAATTGGCTGCTCAACCAGTACCGGACCAAGCTCCTCAATATAAACCAGAGATCAGACCACAAATAAACTTTGTAGTCGCCCCACAGTCTGCAGCAAAGCCTGTAGCTTTTAAACCAGCACCCTCAGCTTTACCACCACTTTTGCCTAAACCCCAGCCGGTTTGGGATTCAGACCTTGGTCGGCAGACTCGACTTACTACCCAATTCCCGATTACCGTTTCGACACAGCGTGTGACTAAGGCTCCTCCAGTCATCATAATTACTTCAACAACACAGAGGCCTAGATCCTTGAAACTAGACTTATTCTGTAAGGGCGGAAATGGATATTATGCAGTAGATAATGGGTGTGACTCGTACATTGAATGCAAGGTAACTAAATATTTATTATTCATGTTTTTCGTTTGCCTCTATCTACGAATTATAATAGACTAGAAAGACATTAAATATATTTTCTCGCATTTCAGTACAACAAAGCCACCCAACGTTGGTGTCCAGATGGTCTTCATTTCAATCCTGCTGCTAAACTTTATGAATATCCATGCGCTTATCCATCGGTCGTAAAGTGCACTGCAGGAAACGAAAGACGTACGTATTTCGCTTAAATATAAAATGAAGATTAGGTTAGTAGAAATTAAGAATTAGTTGCTCAAGGTAAAAATGTATAACGTATTTTGCAGAAAACCCAAATCCAACAGCTCAATGTCCTCGACAATATGGATTTTTCTCAACGAATGACGGCGATTGCTCCAAGTACGTTGTGTGTCAAGAAGGCGCGGCCACCACCATGGATTGTCCATCTGGCCTGGTTTTTAACCCAACTGTTCAGAGCTGTGATTGGGTAGAGAACGCACCCCAATGTAATCCTAATGGTAATTTATAACACCTCTCTACATTTACATAAGAAATACAAAGCAACAAACAAAAAAAAAAGCCTTTAATATTAACATTTATTTATCTTGCAGTGTTCAAGAATTACGTTTGCCCTGAGCCTCCGATTGGGGAAGATGGTTTGGTATCCGACATAATTTACAGATACAGGTAAGAGCTTACGGTAACAACTCACTTAGAGTATTCACTTAGAGTAAAGCTGAATCCCATTATAAATATTATTAAGAACTCAATTTTCATTTAAAAGTTTCTTAGCTGGCGTATAGGGTTAACAATAAGTTATTATATATATTAGACGTACCATCATATTAAATCATGTTTCATTTTTACAGATACGAACAGCAGTGCAACCTGTATATCGCCTGTCATAGAGGCTACTCTCGGCTCTTGAGCTGCGACCACGGCCTGTCATTCCATGAAGGTTCCCAGTCTTGCATTGAAGAAGAATACGTTCTAGATTGTGCAACTCCACGTAGTTAAGTTCTGTGATGATTAGATTTGTAAATAAATTTATTTAATAATATTAATAATTTTATTTGAATATATTTCAACCTACATTTTCAAACGATACCTAACGTACAAAAAGAACCCTATTGAAAGCAATCTACTGTAATACTCTATCAGGAAGAAAATAAATAGGTGCTAACGTCGTATAAACTTTCATCTATATCTATACTAATATTATAAAGAGGTAAAGTTTGTGAGTTTGGATGTTCAGGATAGTACTGATGCGATTTTTTAAATTATTTTAGTGTTGGATAGCCCATTTATTGAGGTAGGCTATAGGTTATATAACATCACGCTACGATCAATAGAAGCGGAGTATCAATGAAAAATGTTGCAAAAACGGGAATAATTTACAAACGCAGACGAAGTTGCGCAGGTCAACTCCCACATAACTTTGAAAATATAGAAGTATCCGAAGATCGGACGACTTGGCGAAGCTACATTTACTACATACGAGCTTTATTATAGTGAATATGTCACACGTCAACACTATTATTATGAAGCGGCAGCAGCCCAATAAAGTATTTTTGGATTTACTCACAAAGGGTTATTGTCAATGCTGTTGTGAACTAAAGGTTATATTTTAGAAACAGTAATGCGTTAGGAAGAAAAGTTTCATTCAAAAAGTTATATTTGTGTTAGATTAGATTTGTACATTCAGTTAAGAAATTATTATGTTTTAAAAAGCTCATAGTACAGTACGGTCTATAAAAATAATACAATTAAAAAAAAATGAAGAACTCGGGGAGGCTTGATTGGAATGTTAAATAAATGGAAAATTATAGTTTGAAGCACCAGAGAAATTTATAAGCCTCCTAGCAACCTACCCCGGCTTCGCACTTGTAGCAGAGACATCTTCAACAATCATCAACATATTTTAATCAATTTACACAAAATTTTAACAAATTATACACGTAAACCTTCCTCATGAATCACTGTGTCTATTAGTGAAAATCGCATGAAAATCCGTTCAGTACTTTTTAAGTTTATCGCGAACAGACAGAGAGACGCGGCGGGGGACTTTGTTTTATAATATGTATAAGTGGCAAGGGGCATCCCTTGTCTATAGACCAAGTCCAAGATTGTCATTATCAACTCAATGCGAATATAAAGAAAGATATCATCAATCTGCTAGTAAAACAGTTCGGTGATAATACGTCAGAACTGTCAGAGTTGGTATGGTACCAAAACCTATTATTGAATAATTTTGATGGCAGTGAAATAAATGAAGATGATCAATACCAACAAGAATGTGGTGATGAACCAATGCTTGGAAATGGATGTTGGCCGAGTCAGATTTTTTATTGACTGTTTATGTTTTGTTGGTCTGAAAATTGTATTAATTTGTATTAGTTTGTTAATATTAAAATCATTTTTTTAATGATAATTTATTAATTTAAAAATATGACTATTTCTAAAGTATTTTAATCAAAAAGCTATAATAAAACAAAAAGTTATATTTACCAAACGACTGATCAAAAGGTTACATTTGCAATTTTATTTTTTTATATCTCTTTTGATTGCCTTTTAAAATAAAAAATCTACACTAGCTTAATTTATGCTGCTACTATTGAATGAAAAAATGATCAAAAATTTCCTCAAACTAATTTTAAAACTTTTTTCTAGTTTTCCTAAATTTATTTAGAGTGCGATTATAACCTCTTGAAAAGACGCTCCTCATTTAGTCTGCCAATTTTCACAAGCAGAAGTTACAAAAATCGTGAAGAACGTTTAGTGCATGCAGCTGCAGTGAAGTAGCATGTATTTCCCACTCCGTGCCACTCTTTCCCTTTTACATTTTCTCTATCTCTCACTCTCTCAAACCGTCCCCACGCTATACTCTGTCCATTCGTTTATGTTCTTTTTGAACGTAAGAGCGACTTCAACGAGAACGGCGGAACTTCGAGTCAAGTTAAAGATGACGATGACGTGATCGTGCAAACCGATCTCGATCATGTTAAGAGCAACTACGAGATAGTGTTGTTTGCTGATGATAATTTACTCTTATTTAGACTAAAACGTATGAGTACAAACTTTGAAGACGTAAGTGATGCTATTTCAAAAGTTGTTCGCTGGTTTAACGTTAACAACTTTGTTTTTGTGAGTGAGTGAGTATCTTTTTTGCTTTAAAGTTAAGCTATCTTTTATATATTGTAGTGATGAGACCGCTCGCACAGCTTGCATACTCCTTCGATTGAAATAATAACTCTTTGAAATGCTAGAGGCCTGGACTGGTGGCCCCAAACTCGAATTCATAACATGTTCGAAATATTATATGAAGAATAAGAATTGAAGACAAGTGAGTCGCCCAGCGGACAGAAGACTGTCTGGACGACTGCCGGGCAATGTGCACAGACTAATTCAAGAAGTATTATTTATAATTAATTTGTGTGAAGTTATAATTGTTACATGAATAATCTGATCCTGATTATATCGCATAGTGCGGTTGCCTGCTCTTTTTATTTTCCTCCTCTAGATAGAACCTATCGAACCCGGTTACCATAAAGCCCCAAGCTTTACACGTGTTGGAGTACGCCGCAGTTGTTTTGGAAGAAGTACTCCACGCGTTAAAATATGTATATGGATAGTTCCAAACATTTTATTTGACACATTTAATGATAAAAATACTTGTTTTTTTTTTCAAATCGTCAGATTAAGAAAATCTCTCCCAATAATCGTCAGATTATTGGTCAGCTTGTCTAGGATATTAAGCTGAACCGTCTGCATGATAATCTGACGCGCTCGAGTATGTCAATATGGTATATTTTTTTGCATTTTCAAAAAGCCGCCGCGAGCTTGCGTCAGATTTTTTAATGGGGTTTCTTTCTGGTATACTTAACATTCCCTCTTAATTAGTGACGCACTAAATTTTTTTTTTCATGTTCTCTCCTTCCATACGGCCGCCCCCACCATACAAATCGGCAGATTAACCTACCTACATTATCAAAGACATGTGGGGTAATACACTTTTAATATCTCACGCGCTAGAGTAACTCCGTTTTACTATATTTTTTCACATCTTTGAAAACCTGTAGATGCTTCCCCCACTAATGAAAGGGATACATCGCATGAACTCCTTTTCTTTCTACCATTTAATCTTCAAAATCCAATAGGTCCCAATGACGCTCGAGTAAATACCCATTTAGCATCGTGGGCACCCCTACTAATTTCTCACGATCTAGGAGTTTAAGTTTATATATTACTGGCAGTCCGCTCCGGCTTCGCACGGGTATAAAATATATAGTCTATGTCATTCACTGAAAAAATTATTAAAATCGATCCAGTAGTTTTGTAATTATTTACGACATCACATTAGAAACCTCAAAAATAATAGTATTTCTCCACTATTTAATGGATGTTATTATACATATAACCTTCCTCTTCAATCACTCTATCTATTAAAAAAAACCGCAGCTGGCGGTTGTATGGCAGCAACTGCTAGCGGTTGTGTGGCAGCAACTGCTGGCGGTTGTGTGGCAGCAACTGCTGGCGGTAGTGTGGCAGCAACTGCTGGCGGTTGAGTGGCCGCTGGAACGGGTGGTTGGGTGACAGACGCAACAGGTCTAAAAGGGCGTGGCGTTGAGTACTTTTAAAGATTTAAGCATACATAGGGATATAGGGACAGAGAGGCGACTTTGTTTTATACTATGTAGTGATAACCCTTCTACCGAAGCCAAGCAGTAAGTAAAAAGTCGACCAATTTTATAAACTGTTCGTCTGTACACAAAAGAAGATTTAAATACAAACCAAATACTTGTGAAATAACGGAAATAGCTAGTGAATAATAAATTCTGAAAGAACTCTCAGACTCAGAGAAACTGTGGTTTAGGGAAGAGAGGAATTAAAATAAATTATTGATAAATTAAAACTTTATTAATATAATAGGTACGGTATGACATCAATTATGTTCTCATAGTTACATAAATTAACTACGCGGAGCAGCACAGTCTTGAACGTATTCCTCATCGACGCACGATTGGGAATTTTCATCGAAGGACAAGCCTTGGTCACAGCTCAACAACCGAGGGTAGCCTCTTTGACAAGCTACATAAAACTTGCAATGTTGTTCGTATCTACAAGAAACAAAACATAATTAATTTTTATACCTACATCGTCTTATATACTTCATAAATTAACATATTATGTAACTGTTGATATACAACAGATATATAATATACAACCACATATGAGGTTACATGAGTTGTCTTCAATGTAGGAAAAGTGAGGTCAGATATGTACATTGATTTGATTACACTAAATTAGTGTTTATTGATTAATAAAATTATCAGTCTATATAAAATGAATTTGAACTCGCGATATATATATAGATATACCACTTGACACTTACCTATATTTGTAAATTATGTCGGACACTAAACCATCTTCATCAATCGGAGGCTGAGGGCAAACATAATCCTTGAACACTGCAAATTAAATAAATTTTGAATAATGTACATTTACTAAAACACTCGTATTTATTAAGTAAATATAGAGAGGTGTTATAAATTACCATTAGGATTACACTGTGGCACTTTCTCTACCCAATCACAGCTCTGAACAGTTGGATTGAAAACCAGGCCAGATGGACAATTCATGATAGTGGCTGCGCCTTCTTGACACACAATGTACTTGGAGCAATCGCCGTCATTCGTCGAGTAAAATCCATATTGTCGAGGACATTGAGCTGTTGGTCTTGGGTTTTCTGTAAATTAAATAACTAGTAATAATAATATCAATGAAATTTAAAAAAGGTAACAAAAACAGAAAAAGTGATGGTATCGAGTCTTAAAATAACTAATAGGTATTTTTTAAGGAATACCAAGTAGAAAGGTAGTAAAACACGTACGTCTTTCGTTTCCTACAGTACACTTTACGAGCGAAGGATAAGCGCATGGATATTCGTAACGTTTAGCAGCAGGATTGAAATGAAGACCATCTGGACACCAACGTTGGGTGGCTTTGTTGTACTGAAATATAAGAACAGATATTTGGTTTATTGTCAGTTTATATTGCTTACATCATGGCTAGCGAAAAATAAAAACGATAAACATTTCGTTACCTTGCATTCAATGTAGGAGTCACACTCATTAGCTACTGCGTAATATCCATTTCCGTCCATACAAACATCTAGTTTCAAGGATCCAGGCCTCTGTGTTGTCGAAGTAGTTATGATGACTGGAGGGGCCTTAGTCACACGCTGTGTTGAAACGGTAATCGGATATCGGGTAGTTGGTATGGTCTGTCGACCAAAAACTGGTTCCCGAACCGGATTAGGTTTGGGTAAAAGTGGTGGTAAAACTACGGGTGCTGGTTTAACAGCTACAGGATTTGTTGTGGTCTGTGGGACTACTACAAAGTTTATTTGTGGTCTAAGTTTTAGTGGATAAGAATGAGGCTTAGGCTTAGGTGCAGCTTCAGCAGCCTGCTCTGCCTTTAACCTCGATTCTAGTTCTGGCACTGGCTTTGGAATCGGTTCATAACCTGCCTTCTCCTCCTTAGGTTCAAGAGGTACTTTAGGAGCCTCGGTTTGGGGTGGTGAAGCAACAGCAGGTACCAGAGGTTGTCGTTCTGTTGCAGGTGGTGGCAGCGGAACAGGTTGCACTACTGCTGGCGGTTGTGTGGCAGCAACTGCTGGCGGTTGTGTGGCAGCAACTGCTGGCGGTTGTGTGGCAGCTACTGCTGGCGGTTGTATGGCAACAACTGCTGGCGGTTGTGTGGCAGCAACTGCTGACGGTTGTGTGGCAGCAACTGCTGGCGGTTGTGTGGCAGTTACTTCTGGCGGTTGTGTGGCAGCAACAGCTGGCGGTTGTATGGCAGCAACTGCTAGCGGTTGTGTGGCAGCAACTGCTGGCGGTTGTGTGGCAGCAACTGCTGGCGGTTGTGTGGCAGCAACCGCTGGCGGTTGAGTGACCGCTGGAACGGGTGGTTGGGTGACAGACGCAACAGGTTTAAAAGGGCGTGGCCGACCTAGCACCGGTAAAGGCCGTGACCGGCGGCTTGGGTTATAACCATTTTGGGCTATTACTGTAAAATGAAAGTTATAAAGTGAATACGTGTTAACAAGGCATATAAACAGAACAATTTTATGTACAACTTATGAACATAAAAGATAATAATTTTATGAATTAATCGAGTAGACTTTGCATACTTACCACTTATTACCAACGGAAGTAAAAGCAAAAGCGTAAACCGAATCATCTTTAATACTTTTTATATTTCGAGGTGTTTGTGATTAGACAATATACACCTCACTGTAACAACACAGACAATTTCCTCCCTTATATGTGAATTTCTTTAATGTCCTAACTATTAATTAACTTGTTTTAAATCACTTTGTGATTAGTAAATGAATATTGATGATGTTAAAGTAATTTTTTTAAGTGGTTTACTTTCACTTTAACTTGTAATTTAGTAATAAAGTAAGTTTTCACCTTAAAGGTTTACCTAGCTTGACTGCTTGTTAGCTAACGGGGAATCTTTTGTATCCTACACTTCATTTCTTCTCGATTTAAAGGCGTTTGATAGTTTCAATCCCTTCATCCTACAGATGAAAACAGTAAACTGGCACTAGTGTATGTATTATCCTTCCTTACTGATATAATAAATGATATTTTAAAGGCGATAGTGAGTCTTTTTGTTATGCCATCACGCATTAACTGCTTAACTGATCATCGTGACATTTTGCATACAACGTGTATCAGAGCATACAGAAAAGGACATAAGGTACCTTTTATCCCGTAAAAAGTGTTAGTCCCGAGGGATATAAAAATAACATTTACGCGAGCGAAGCTGCGGGCAAAAGCTAGTACTACCTGCATATACGATGTATATTCTACTAACAAGGTAGCAACCATTATATGTAGAGGAAGCGTGAGCGGATAGGGTTGGCAATATAGCACTTGTTTCTCCATTGTCTTGTTAGTGTAACAAACAAGTTACAAATAAAAAAAATTAAAAATCACAACTGTTCTGCCAAAATACGAATTACGCGCCATACAGCCGCAAAATTGTTTTTTTTTTTTCAGAAATATGTATCTAGTGTCACTCGGTGTAAGGACTCTAACGATACATCCAAATCTGTTCAGGCATAGATATAGCAGTTATGGTCCAATAAAGAAACTCTCATACATAATTATGTACATAAACCTTGAAAACATTACACTTCTTTTTCTAACAGTCGTGTAAAAAAGTATTATAATAAATAGATAGAATATAAAGAATAAAAAAGCACATTGCCTTCTGGATTCTATTCTATTCTATTGATTTGTGGTTAATCCCCGACCAAGACTTCTGGAAATAATTTTACACGATATCTACAGTTAAAAACTATAACTACACAACATTTCAGGGCTGCACTGAAAGTAAACTGAAAAAAACCAGCCCGCCCACGCTTCCGGCCCAGGGAGCAACTACTGCTGCAGCGCTATGGGTTTGCCATGTAGTAAGGAGTGTTTTTAGGAAAAAACTTATCATTTCTGATTTTGGTAGCCAGCTCTCCGTCTTAAAGTCTTTCACCTGATAACGGTCGCGCTTACAAGTGCGCATTTCTTTCCTGCATGTAAAAATACCTGATTAGGAAATCATTTTAATCTTTTAATCTTTTTTATGCCTTTTTAGGAATTTCAATTAACATTTGGCAGGCAGTTTTGCTGTTTCTAAACCTCGAAAGACGCAATCACAGTTAGAGAAAAACATTTTTTTTTCCCAGTTATTTAGTATAGCTGAAATTTAAATATTATGTATCTTTATTACCAAAATTATTATGTTAATTTGCCAGACAGAAATTCGGCTCTTTAATTAGAAGCAAGACCGATTACGTTTCGAAAAAAAAATTTGAAATGAAATGTCTAAAAACTTGCTTGAATTACATTTTCCTCGAATGGTGTACAATAAGGAGATATAAAGTAGGACTGCACGTCAGACGTGAAAATATAACTTACATATTCATATATACATACATCTGTAATCTGTATATATGTATCTGAGCGTGAGTCACGCGAGTTCAGTGCTTTTTCCCCTACTAAAAGTGCCCAAACTTCTATAGGCACTTCATTAACACAAACAGCCGTTTTCAAAATATTACGTAAAACATCATTTGAGAACTTTAAAGTGCTCTCCTGTAAAGTTACTAAAAATCAAATCCGTCGTTTTTCTACAACGACAACGATATAATAATATATGTAAGTTATGTTTTCACTGACGTGTAGTCCTGCGACTGACATTTATAAAGATTTTCATCCTTTGAGGAACGTAAATTTGTACTTTTAATTTTATATGTTTCCTTTTTTTAAAGGAATAAAAATATCTACTAACGTTTGTTTCTGCGGCGCTTTTTTAATGTAGAACATTATATGTAGAAACCCGAGCAATTGCAATACAATATACATATACAAATATTTGTACTGAGCGGAAATCAAATCCCCGACCTGGCAGTTGAATACAGAGGTTGTCGTATTCACTGCTAACTTCCTTTTTCGCCATGTTCTCTTTCACGCAGTCCATGTTTTCTTTGGTCGTCCCCTCCGCTATTGTATTTGTCAACACAAAAAAAAACTTTGAATTTTATTTCCGATTTTTATTTCAAACTATCAACCACCCCAGCTTCGCACGGGTACCAGAGACATCTTCAACAATCATTATCATATTTCAACCCATTTACACAAAACCTTAACAAATTATACACCTAAACCTTTATCATGAATCGCTCTATCTATTGGTAAAAACTGCATGAAAATTCGTTCTGTAGTTTTTGAGTTTTTTGCGAACAGACAGACAGACGTGACGGCGGATTTTATTTACACACATACACGATGCCCTATTTTTTTAACCCCAGACGTAAAAAGGAGAGGTGTTATAAGTTTAACTAGTATGTCTGTATGCTATATCTATAGCTCCTAAATGGATGGACCGATTTTAATTTAGTTTTTTTTATTTGATTAAAGAAAAATCTGTTCAGCCGTTCAAAGATCATCAGATTATTCTAATCCTCGAGTAGGGTGTACGATGTATTTAACATTTTACATTTATGTTTGTTAAACAACGACGTTAACAAACAACCTCAAGACCAGCGATGATAGTTCACCTGATGATAAGTGGTTCCTAGTGGCTTTAACACCAGTGGCATCGACCATGGTACCAAGCAGTAGAGAGTCAGTACTATGCTAGTAGTACTCATTGCTCGCAGTCTTCTTGTAGGGAGCAGATACTTTTGCAGTAAGGTTTTCAATTGAAAATTTTCATTCATTCAAAATAACGATGGTCTGATCTTGAAGCCAGGAGGTGGATAGTGGAACTCAGGTTTAATTTTAATTTCGGTTCGCCTTTAATGCCCGGTTCCTAAATTCAAGAAACGATTCGTTTTGCTTACGGACGGTAAATTTTCAACGAAAATTGTATCTTATGTTTCTTAGTTTCACGATACTAAAATTTTATTTAGAGTATACACCAAATCTATTATCTATTGTATCATTATTACAATACTTACTGATGTTGCCAGGTACGCCTTTCTCCTTTAACTGAAGGTCAAGGCCTTTCGAGAGATAAGTTTGGGCACCTTTTTAACTGACCCCTGTTGCTTACAGGGGTCAGTTAAAGAGGTGCCCAAACTTCATTCATATCTTCATTCTTTTTAAAAGGATTCACGTAAGAATTTATCAAATGGCTAGAAATTTCTTTATGCTTCTATTGAATGTTAATCAAGTAGTATATAGTACAACAAAAACTAATTAAAGATAACGCGCATTATCTTCAAAACTAGAAGAAAATATTTTATATGTCTGAAACAACTTTTTAATAACTTTAATGATAGTCAATTATTTATATATTAAAAATTGTACCACTAATGGGTGTTAACATCTTGATATTATGATATAATTTGGTATAAAACGTAATAGGGACTGAGCCTAAACATCATTTTTAGGTGATTGTTCGAAGGAAACATCAGTACTCTAAAAATGGCTTTTTACTTTTACATTGTTTTGGCTTTCATAGCTACATGTAAGTACTCACATTGTTATGTTAAATAAGGAGCGCTTGGTTATTCAAATTGTTAAGAATGTCTTCTGTAGAGCTAGTATTTTTATCTTGACTATGGCATTTGGCATATATGTATTACTTAATTAATGTTTTTATATTATGTTTTATTAAGCACTCAATTGAACGTTCAGTTTCGTAGTATAATATAGTAATTTTTATTTTTTCAATTTGAATTGAAAAATTATGTCAATGAAAACCAAAAAAATAGCAAATATTTCATACAGGCAACTCTTTTTTTGGAAGAGATAGGCGACATACTCGTAAAAAGAATGCGTTATTTTAACTTTGGCATTAGGAAACATTCATAGAGAGTACTCCTTGCTTTTTTTAAATCAGAAAATTTCGTTCCGAGCTTAGGATACTTTGATATGTAAAATAAGTCATATTATTTTTTCAAAGCAGGTTACGCTGGACCAACGAGTGATGCCGCATCTCCAAGTTTCGTGTGCAAAAGTAAGAATGCTTACTACAAAATAGACACCAGCTGTGACTCTTACGTACAGTGCCATGTAAGTATATATTAATATCAATGAGTACAGTAACAATTGTTTTGAACAAAGCTTACCAACCGTTTTTATATTCTTATTAGGGATCTACTTTCCATCCATCCATCCAAACTTTCAAATTTATAATACTAGCAGCGCCCGCGGTTTCACCCGCGTAAGTCCCGATCCCGTGGGAATATCAGGATAAAAAGTAGCCTATGTGTTAATCCACGTCTCCGGCTATCTACATACCAAGTGTCAGCGCAATCGGTTCAGTGGAACAAACATCCATCCATCCATCCATCCATCTAAACTTTCACGTTTATAATATTAGTGGGATTAGTGGGATAGTGGGATTAGTGTGAAGTGGGATAGTGGGATTATTTAGAATTGCGGTCTTAAAATTAATCAAATTTTATTAAAAATATAGAAATTAACATAGTTCATATTCATTGTTTCTGAAATTAGTTACGAATGAGATACGATTCCTATTGCAGATGGAATCTAATTAACACATCAATTAAAATAATATGTTGACTTAATAAAAGTCTGAATAATGATTATTATGGTTTCTCTAATGTGGTACTTGTTATCTAGGACTATATACCAGCTACCATGACATGTCCTGATGGCCTTCACTACAATCCTGACGTAAAATGGCCCGACTATCCTTGCGGATACCCTATGGACGTACCTTGCTTGGGACGGTCAACTCGTAAGTACCCTACCTACAGCTTTCAGTGTTTTTGAGTAACGGCCCAAATTTTAAGTCATTGTAATTCAAAGTTTTTTTAATAATTTTTGTTTTATCTAGACGACTAGAAAATATGGTACTTTTTTAAGTAGAAAATCTTTTGAAGGGTTTGATAAGGAACACTTTAGAGGAGTAGGTTTCTTCTGTAGTAAGTAATTTGGGGGTCTTGATTTGAAAATTCTACCAGTAAATCACATCTAAGGTATTTGGAACTTCCTCAAATCTTCGAGTTTAAGCATTTATGTTCTAAAACTAATATTGCTTTTATATATCCAACAGAGCCCGCGCAAGCTAATGCTGATTGCCCCCACAAATTTGGCTATTTCCCGTCACCTTTCGCGTCCCCAGAGGACTGCGGTCACTATCGCTTGTGTGTCGATGGTCATCCCATGGAAAGGCAGTGCCCAACAGGTCTTGCGTTCGATCCTTTAAGCAGCCGTTGTGACTGGCCCCATCTAGTTCCTTCTTGCAAGGCTAACGGTACGTACATAGGCATAATTTGGTTTGTTTTCTTTATATAAAAATACACAGCGCTTGGCTTCTCACTGCAAATACCATACCCTACTTGAAGCTTAACTTTTTTGTCGGTCATTTAAAGAGTATACTGTATTTAGAGGTTAGCTAAACTGTTTTTAAAACTTAAAGGCATCAATATCATCAATACGAAAACAATAAAATTTGTCTAGTTTTATTGCTGCATCGCAAATTATTGTAAAACGACCAAAGGAAAGGCACATTGCTTTAGGAATAATGACATGTTTTTTTTAGACTTCCTTGGATTCTCCTGTCCACCTGCTCCTGTTGGCGAAAATGGAAAACTCCTTGACGTCATCAACAACTACAAGTAAGTATTTTGTTTTTATTACTAGTTTGTTTTAGTATTCTTTGCAACATTTTCTTTGTGTCATGATATTGGCAGCATTTTTTACAGAATCACAATCTTACAATAAGTTTTCTTTTTTTCCTGCAGGTACCCTGACAACTGCTACTACTTCTTCTCTTGCCAGCAAGGTCGCGCCCGGCTGTTATCATGTGACCCCGGTTTGGCATTCGACTCCGCCTCAGGCCGTTGCGTAGACGAAGACTTAGTTAGTTGTTAACGCCATTGATTCTTAATTTGACGACAAAGTACTGTCATTCAGTTATTAAGATTTTAATTTATATATAATAAATCGTATTATTATACATTCTTAATACATATATGGTTATAATTATTATCCAAGTAAAACCTTTTTCAAAATCTAAAAGATATACCTGTGTACATCCAAAATATAATGTAATTTTTAATGTCTAGTAAAAATAGTGTGACTCTTACAATTATTGTTAGAAGTGATAAAAGAGTTTTTAATACTTGACGAGTAAAACGAAACGATAAAATTTGCATTCTATTTAGCAATTCTATGTTAAAAAATATGTCCGAGTATAAATGATACCTTCGAATTCTTGAACTCCCTAAGTTAGAAGGAACAGTCTTTACTAATATTATAAATGCAAAAGGGTGTTTGTTTGTTTCTTCCGCTTTTACGCCTAAACTACTCAACCAATTATCATGAAATATGTAAACACGCTGTCAGGGGTACCTACAAAAAAGGATAGGTTACCTTTCGTTCCAAAAAAAGGTACTGTTCCCGAGGGATAAACAATAAAAAGTGTGTGTGTGTGCAATTCAAACACGACAGAAGTGAAACTTCAGATAAGTAGCCTACGAGAGAATGAGAAATATAATTTAAAAACAACTTATTTAATTACACCCCGTTGACATTGACACATTTTCTGAAGGCTTGCGTACTTGCGCAGGCGCAAAGACAGAGATTTAAGGAAAAAATGTAAATTTGTATTTTATCTCATTCTCTCGCAGGCTAAATCCTATTTATGAATATGTTTTTCTCTTTTTACTGTCGCTTCTTCGTTTCATCGTATTTCAAATCACAATGACTCTAAAGAAGTTTTACTTCAATAACTATTACATGAGCAAAAGCGCGGGCATAAGCTAATGTTTGTATATATTTTGAGTGCCGTGCAAAGACTAAATTACATTATAGATCAATGTACAGTGATTAAACACACACACTGTGTAAGCACAACAGCGTATAAGGTTGAACCCATCAATGAACTGTCAGAATATTATGGCACGGGGAAATCAACCTTGTTGTTTTATGATGTCAAATGATCTTTAACCGTAGGGTGGTAGACGATATATTTGGCCGATGGTACAAAATTCGTTTTGATGAACTCGCATACCCTAACAGGAGCGTACATTAAGTGAAGATTAAAAATCCGTTTCATCAGCTGTTTCGTTATTTATAATGCTGAAAAATCGCATCCAATCTCTAAATTACTGATATCAACTCAAAAATTATTGTCTCTATAAGTGTGCATAAGTATGGTCATATTTAGACTGTTAATTTTTTCTCGTAACAAGAATTGTACTAAGATTCAATAATGTTAATATTACTCACGCCTGTGGAGAGCGTACATGTTGCAGTCTATCATCGGCAATAAGCGCGCTCTCCGTGCTGCTACACAGAAATATTTTAATAATTCTAGAAATATTTATATCAATTACAGAAATGCTTTTTCCATTTTATAGATAAAGAAAATGTTATCCATCTCATTGCTCGTCCCTTCATATCGACTTGCTAGTCTCATAACCATTAAGTTTGTTTTCGATCATAGCATGGATATTCGGAAATATACGCTTTTTAGACAGATTCTTAATAAATAATAATAAAACACCAGTCTTTATTAGTCTCTTTTACACAAGTGTATAAAAATAAACAAAAAACCGTACAAGTGCGAGACTGACGGCTCGCGCACAGAGGGTTCCGTAGGCAAACAAACGTATGTAGATAAGTACTACCATCTCGGGAAAAAATTCTCAAAAAGAGTTTAGATAGTTAAGCAATTAATGCCTTCTTATGCCGAAATAACGATTCGCTTTGCTTACGGACGGTAAAATTTCGTTAAATTTTAAACGAAAATTTTACCGTCCGTAAGTAGCACGAATCGTTTCTTGATTATTGGATCACGGCATTTAGTGAACTTGCTGGTTTTTAATGTTGATTTAAATGAAAAACATTGATTTACCACCATTGATTAATAATCATTATTGCAATTAAAAAGGAGGATTATGTGTATATGAGAGGAAAAAGTTTTTGAAGACATTCAGATAATTAAATAAGAAAGGAAAAACCGTATCTAAGTTGGGAACTAATATATCGATCTATTTGTTTCTGGGGTGGAAACCTCTAACCTTAGGTTTCTTACATGTAAAACTTATTCTAAAATTAATTATTAGTAGTATTTTTAGGATACAAAACAATAATAATAATATATCTTCATTCAAATACCAATTTCAAATAATTCTTTTTACACGTCCGATGTTCTGATTGGAGTTGAAGACAAGATTAGGAATAGAATCAATGATTATCATTAGTGTGAATCAATATCTTAATTTTAGCTGTAGCCTGTATGAGGTCTACTTTGGATGGTGGGCAAAAATCTCAAGATTTTTGCCCACCATTTCCGCGAGACAAACTTAACTTTGCAATTTTAAAAACACATATACATCGATTTCCGACAAAATCAATTTTCCAGATACAAAACATAAGTTTGTAATCACAAAACCATTTTTTTTATGTGACAACAAATTAACGACTTTCGTATTTTTTCCTTTACTGTTACTGTCAGACCTTGCTTCTTACCAAATTTCATAATTCTATTTGGATTTACCAGCGAAATGATAATTTTTGTTAAAATCTTAGGCTTAATGACCGTATCTTTTGGTTGTGTCGACTTAGAAGCTTGATTTTTTTACAACTTCAAGGGATCGCAGACGTAAGTAATAGGTATTAATTTCAACTTGATGCGTCCTCCGATTTCTGAGTGTCTGAGTTTCAATGTGTTAAGAATGGTCACCTATCTTAAGACTGACCTGGCTAGTATGACTTAACCTTGTAATGTGCTTGATGCTAATGGGGTAATACAAAAAAAAAACTTGGGTAATCACTACGGCTCGTCGTCCGACCCGAATCACGTACGCTCGTTTATTTTGTGTATGTGTATTTAGGTTTGAAAAAAGATATGGCTTTGAACTTAGAGAGATACAACATGGAATTCGGAATCAAGTGTTGCAAAATATAAAAATCATCTTAGACATGGGCTCCTCCGTCTCTTACTATTTAAATTACCACAATTCCTTGCATATATTAAATTCAGAATACAGTACGTGCATACTATGTAGTTCATATTTATTTTTATTTGTATTGTCATTATAATTGCAAATAGCTTGAAATTTGAAAAGTACAAAATAATATATTTTAGAGTTTTTACTGGTTTATTATAAGAACTGATATCATGACTTAGAGATGGTCTGATATCATTAGAGAGAAGCCACAAAACTACTTTTAGGTGATAGGACTTACTGCCTGCCAGTTACGAAGAATGTTTAGTAACAAAAAGCATACGGACATTTACATTATCTTTATTAATTAATTTTAATAATTAAGTAGATTGTAAGCTTCATTTTAAAATTTACATTTAAATCAATACTGGGCACAGTTAACCAATTCTTCGTCAACGCAGCGTCTTAAGGCGGGATCGAATGCCGCGCCGTCATCACATGACAGTAGTCGAACGTTGCCGTGTTGGCAAGAGTAGAAGTAGAAGCAGTTGCCAGGGTATCTGCAAAAGAATATATGATTAGATACGGGTGAGACGTTGAGATGAGAGTATAGCTGAAATTTGATTCTAAAAAAATGGAATGCTTACTTGAAGTTTTCGACTCTGTCATCGTCATCATCAACAGCGGGACATGAGAATCCAAGGTAGGCTGAAATGAGAACAGAATATAAAAAAAAATATGGTTCTGATTTGTGGGTTACTCGTTATTTACGAGAAAATATATCAAAACTTTCACAAAACCATAGAACTTGTTTCGAGATGTATTGTCATTTTGCAATACGTGTATGGGAATATATGACCTTAGTTACAATTAAAAGTTAAGTTATATCGAGATTAAAAACAATTTGTGTAAACTATGTTAGCAGGTATTGACAACATTTACATGTTGTTTTCTGACTGTAGGAGGGTAATTTTTGGGAACATGTAAAATCTTCAGTCTTTCAACAAAAGACCCCTCTTGCATAAGCGGACAGACAAATGTATTAAACACATACTCGTATATACGAAGGAAAAAGCTTAATTAAAAAAACGCGGGTACATCCTGGCTTCCAATGAAAAGCTACTCGAATATGTGATGACTGACAAGATTGCACACTCAGATGATTACAAGCAATAAATTTTATTATCTGTGTACTTACCACTAGCCTTGCAAGATGGAACAAAAGCGGGCCAGTCACAACGACCACTTTCAGGATTGAAAGCGAGGCCCGTGGGACAGTCCATGTATAGGGCTCGGCCCTCGACGCACATGTGGAAGTGCCCGCAGTTGTCAGGAGTAGCAGAAGGTGATGGAAAGTAGCCGTATTGGTGAGGACATTCCTCGGTGGGTTGCGCTGGTTCTGTATAAAAAGAGTAGGGTTGTTTTCTTAAATAGTTTTCATGAAATTAATAATTTATTTGGTTAATGCTAATTAGAGATGTCTGTACTTACGGACTGCAGCGCGTCCCAAGCAAGGTACATCCGCAGGGTATCCACATGGGTAGTTAGGGTACCTGACGTCCGGATTGAAGTGCAGACCATCGGGACATGACTGACGAACTGGGACGTAGTCCTAAACAGGTTTACATTTTAAAATGAGGTTAATATTTACTTTATAGTGGAACTTAGAAGTATCTGATAAAAGAGCAGACTATGAATTCAAATTAAATTTGGAGCTAACACTGTTAAAGAAGGCAGCTGATGAGTTGCCTCAATTTCTGTTTTGTTTAATTTTGTTCTAAATGTTTTTTTTTTATCCAAAATAAACAAAAATATAGGCACTTTTGTGAACTTACGCTGCAACGTATGTAAGAATCGCAGCTTCCTTCTACGTTGTAATAACTATTCTTGCTTTTGCATACATAA
Organism: Callimorpha dominula; assembly: GCA_949752705.1. Lineage (NCBI taxonomy): Eukaryota > Metazoa > Arthropoda > Insecta > Lepidoptera > Erebidae > Callimorpha > Callimorpha dominula. The sequence continues at coordinate 19,140,443 of OX456991.1, forward strand.
CTCGGAGAGTTACCGGATGCTACGTTGCTCGCTGGCTCAGCGTGACCTGTATTATAAATTTTAATATTATTTATTCGAAAAAAAAAAATCATCCAAACTGCTGCAACTATAGAAAAATAGAAATAGAATGGAGATAAAGAAAACCGGCCTAGTATAATCAGCGAAGAGAAGTGCATTTGGTTTCTAGTCATGGGAGTGAGGTCCAAACTTGACTCTAAAAAATTGCAATGCAATAGGCATTCTTGTATAAAATTAAATATGCAGAAGAGAATGAAATGCGTGGTACGCTATTACTTACGCATGAAGTTTCCGAAAGTACCAAGAATTCAGAACTTGAGAGCAAGTGCATTGTTTGTGAACTTACAGAATTTGCGGATAGTTAAAACAGATAATGAAGGTACTAAAAATGTAAATAAAATGTAGTACTCACATGTTGCTACAAGTGCTAATGCAATGTAAAAGAAGAAAGCCATTTTAAGTGCTCCAATGTTACCTGCAACCTGAACAATTTCTGAATGATGTATTAACCTAGTTCTATTTTCTTTTTATACGAAAACATTGCCAAATTTTACGTTAGTAAATGAGAGATAATTAGGAGCGTATTATAATTAGTTACGTATATTAAATATAAATTTGTAATCGATAAACAATTAGTTGAAAATGAAAAAAAGAAAGTGATTATGTTTTGTTTTTTAACAACTTTTAATTTAAATTTTCAACTAAGTACTTACTTCTAGAATGTTGTTCTAGAATCTTATACTATTAAGTTTGTATACAAATAATATTCACTTGGTTTGAAATTGGTTGGTTGGTTAATTTAATTTTTAGTAACGACCGCACGTTGTTATGTACATTAGCATTTGCTGTTTTAATTACGTATAGTTCTCAGAAATAGCTAAGCTGATTTGGATAATTCACACCAAATTATATTATGCTACACTTTGAGGTTGCGTTAAGTCATTTAGTTTTTCAAAATTGAATTGAATGAATATTAAAAAAAATTAAGGAAAGAAAGAAATTATTGAGGGAGGCCTATGTCCAACAGTGGATGTCGTATGGCTGAAATGATGATGATGATGAATAGGTATATAGTACTAGGGCGATGGAACTTCGCTCGGTGTTTTCATTTTGTAAAATATACCATAATACCAAGTTTCATCATAATACGTTGAATAGTTTTTGTGTCAAAGAGTAACAAATATATGGATCCTCACAAACTTTCACGTTTATAATATTATCAGGACTACCTTTCTATCACGGCCTCTTCTCCCTCTCCGTCTCTCTCTCTCTACGCTCTCTCTCACGCTGTACATGTAAATATAACACACTCGGCTCCGTCGTATGAATTTTTGATGGAGACGTACATTAGGGTCGGACATCAGTGTCTGACATCAGGGTCACGTGTCACGTGAAAATGCACAAAATCACAGTCAATCAATGTTAAAAACTGTATAACTTTCTTCTTGTCTTCACAAACGATCTTACGCTCGGATTTGAAAATTTCAATCCTTCCGAAAAAGCCTGGTTCGGAGGAGGTTCTAGAACCATGGACCACATTCACATAATTTTTATCATCCAGAAGACGAGGGACTAGTCTATGAAAAAGTATTTGGTGTAGTAATATAGGTACTTTAAGATGGACCAAACTTCTGGACTCGAAATGAGTACGTCGGCAACTCGTAGTAAGTATTTTTTTTTTAACTAAATCTTTAATTTGATGACGCACGTAAGGATTTTCACAAAAGGTTTTTAAATGTTTTAACTAGCTCAATAAAATTTGGCCCAAAATCAACACTAAAATTATGTGATGAAAACGTTCACTATTGAGTCATTTAATATACAAAGTTTAGTAACATAGTTTTGACATTAGGGTTTTTTTGTATTAAAAAATATTGTGTTTCAGGAACACATCAAATGCAATGAAATTGTATTTTTCCGAAGTCAAAAGTGGTAGGCGCACAGGTCCTAACAATAATCTAGAAGATTTTTTTATCTCTTTCTCTTGTACTTCTACTATACGTGGGTCACACTGAAAGTTTTATACTGAAAGTACATGTACTCACGTTGTACTCTTTCTTATGTAAGTACAGACAAAAGTCCGGCATTTGCTGCCCTTACACACCCCACGCTTTGACTACTAACATTTAACATTTTATGTAAGTATATCGGTTTCAGTGAATGACCTCATTAAAACTATTTGAATTTATTGAAAAGGTTGTGCTACAAAATGTATATAAGTAAGTATATTTCACAAAGAAAGGCAGTGGGTACCTAAATAATAACTAAAACATTTAAAAACTATGTAAAAAATTAATGTTATGACAAACCTTACATAGATACATCAAAATCAAATGAAATCAAAATAATAATTTCTTTCAAAAAAACCACTTATAGTCATTTTTGAATTGTCAGAATAGGAGTTGTAGGGCTGTTGCCTATAATAACACCATGACACATCTCACACATTTAAAAATTATTAATATTGACTACACTAGGTAGGGAATAGAGAACTAATACATGGGCTCCAGGTGCTCATGTTTTTGAAGTACAGACTAATGATGAGATTTATTTTGCGTCTAGTGTGGGTCCATACGCGCTTAAGTGCCAGTTCAAGTTTATCTCTAGGGAAAAGGATTCAAGACAGCATTTCATTCAAATATTTTCTATACCATATACGATATCATTTGCTATACTACTTATTATAATCCAACATAGTATCGATCAAAATCTAAAGATTAATCAATAACTCAACATATAATATATGTCTTTAACAATTTACATTTAGAATAATGAAATCTTTTGAATTTATGGTACTTTATAATTTTGTTCAAAATTAAGACAGCATGTTCGCTCTGCGCTCTACTTTTCTTAACTCCGCGCATATTTCTTCTCTCTCTAGTTCCTGTACCAGTTCCTGACATTTCTCATGTTGTAGTCAGAGTTGACGAAATCACTAAATCACTAAACTTCGCAAATTGGACACAAGTAATGCTGTAGACCCTGACCATATATCAGCTAAATTCTTAGTGCGTTGTGCTACTGCCATATCTCGGCAAATTTCGATTCTTTTTTAAAAATCCATACATTTATGTATCGTTCCGAAAATACTGAAACAGCTTTTATCACTCCTATCCACAAAAAGGGACCTGAAACAGAAGTAACAAACTATCGACTGATATCGAAACTGTGCATAATAGCGAAAGTGTTTAAAAGAAAAATTTATAATCGAGTTTATGCTGGTCTTAAAAATTCTTTTAGTCGTTTTCAACACGGCTTTTTTGAGGTCAATCAACTGTTACAAATCTGATACTTTTCAATGACTATATTACAGCTGCAATGGACAAATGTAACCAAGTTGACTATGTGTATATTGATTATAGTAAGGCATTCGACGGCATTGGCCATAACCTACTAATTATAAAGCTTAGCAAAATAGGAGTGCACGGGGACTTGCTCAGATGGTTCTCCTCTTTTATTGAGAACCGATCACAGGCTGCAATGCTCAGTAGCTACATGTCTAGCTGGGTTATTGTTCTCAGCGGTGTTCCACAAGGCTCTTTGCTCGTTCCGTTACTCTTACTAAATCCCTCACCGTTAAAATCCATAGGCATTGTTGAGGTAGACGAAATAGAGATAAACAGAATTATTAATGGCCTCCGTTCGGATACAGCTACGGGATGGGATGGCATTCACACAAGTGTTTTGAAATCTGCAAGAATGTACCTGGTGCCAGTAATAACTCATATATGCAATCTGGCAATAAGATCTGGCACATTCCCCAAGGCCTTAAAAAAATCAGTAGTAATACCGATCTTTAAAAAGGGTGACAAGAGTGAAGTGGGTAACTATAGACCTATATCTATACTTCCAGCTTTGTCGAAGATCTTGGAGAGAGTCCTTAACAATTATCTTACCAGCTTTCTAGAGGCGAATAACATTATATCGAAAAACCAATATGGCTTTAGAAAGGGTCTGTCTACTGAGGATGCAGTGGCTTCACTTACACAATTTGCTGTTCGGAAGATTGACGGTAAACAGAAATGCCTAGGAATATTTCTTGACCTCTCCAAGGCCTTCGACACAGTTTCCATTCCAATTTTAGTAAAAAAACTTGAATCGGTTGGTGTCAGGGGAGATGCCTTGGAAATTTACAATGATTATTTAAGAGACCGCACACAATGCGTTCGTATTGGCTCACATACCAGTACTGAAGTTGCAGTGCGGTGTGGAGTTCCCCAAGGAAGCATTTTAGGCCCTACTCTCTTTTCGATCTACCTCAACGATCTTTGTAACATGTCATTGCAAAATTCTCAAATCTATTCGTACGCTGATGACACTGCCATACTAGTTTACGGTAGGACTTGGTCTGAGACCAGAATCTCGGCTGAACGAGCTTTTGGCCTGACAATCAGCTGGCTTGCGCATAATCTGCTGACACTAAATATTGAAAAAACCAGCTACCTAACCTTCGCGATCAATTCTTCTAGTCAACCTTCTGAAGATTCGATTACAGTCAAAGCCCATACTTGTCCAAACAATAGTCCCACATGTTCATGTCCCGTCTTAACAAGAACTTCCTCCACAAAATATCTGGGGTTAACCCTTGATCATTGCCTAAACTGGTATGAACATATGCAAATTTTAACAGCAAGGGTCAGGAAATTCATATACGTCGTCAAAAAGCTCCGGAATTCTGCTGACCTTCCTATTCTTAAAGCGGTTTATACCTCACTTTGCGAATCAATTATCACCTACTGCATCCCAATTTGGGGAGGATCTGCCAAGACTAGGTTCATCGACCTAGAGCGTGCTCAGAGAGCGGTCCTCAAAGTGATGCTTCGGAAACCCTACAAATATCCTACCAACCAACTTTATAAAGACGCGGCATGTCTCACGGTTAGGCAGCTTTATATGTTACGAGCTAGTCTCCGCCGACACAAAACCGTGCATATAACGGATGTCGTCCCCACAAACTTAGCTAGAAGACCCAAACCTCCGTGTCCTATAGTCAACTGCATGACAACCTTTGGTAGGAGAAACTTCGAGTATCTTAGTGCAAAAATCTACAACAAACTACATAAGATCCTAAACCTACAACACCAGACAAGGCCGAAAGTCAAAATTAAAATTAAACAATGGTTACACGGTCTTGATTACCACGACACAGAGAACCTACTGTAGTTTGCCAAGACAGGCGTAGAGATACATACTTATAGACAAACACACGTACACTCCCAAACAAACACACACTCCCACACACACACACGCACACTCACACACGCACACACACACACACACACACACAAAAATACACTCAACACACAAACACGCATATGACCCACTTCATTGCCCAACCTAACCATTTTAATTTCTAAGGAATAATTACTGAAGATTATTTTTAACGTACTGTGCAATGCGGAACCACTGATTCTCGAAAAACAGGAAATCCTAGTTTGAGGATCAGGGGACTCATATAACTGACTTCCATACTACCTAATACTATTGTTAAATGAAGTAACTATGTGTTTTTCTACCTATTGTATGGTTAACTTTATGCAATACATTATTATTATTATTATTATTATTATTATTATAGTGTACGTAAATGACATAGATTCATGCTTTAAATCATTCAAATTATTATGCTTTGCAGATGATATGAAAATCTACAACACTATATCATCACATGCAGACGTATTAGCTTTTCAAACAGACTTATCCCAACTAGAAAATGACTGTAAGGACAATAAACTCAATCCTAGTAAATGCTTAATAATAATATACACCACCACCATTATTATCAAAACATTATCTAGATCAAACTCTGTACGATATCTTGGCGTGTTTCACTATTCTAAATTATTGTTTGACGCACAGATCGAAGTAATTGTTAAAAAACTTCCAAAACCTTGGGGTTTGTTTGCGAATGTCTAAATGTTTTACTGAAGCGAAGACACTAAACATTTTATACTGTACGTATGTCTGCAGCCATCTTAAATATGCATCGCAGGTATGGAGCCCTTGCTATTTTAAATCCATAGATTGTACTGAGATAATCCAGACAAGTTTTATTAAATATCTATGCTACCATCAAAAGATACCATTTCACTCTGACAACTTTCTTAACTATGCAAAAAATTCCATATTCGTTAAAAAATCGACGTGAAATTGCTGACTGTATTCTGTTAATGAAGAAATGAATGAAAAATGAAATTCATTGTTCTCATTTATTATCAAAATGTTTGTTAAATGTCCCACAAAAACTTACAAGGTGTAATCCACCAATTAGTGTACCATCTGCCTTTACTAACTACGAACAAAACTCATATGACGTGAGAGCCAGCCGCAATTTTAACAAGTTATGCAATGAGCACGATTTTAACGTTTTTACCATTAAAGTGGTGGACACAAGTGTTGTTGGTAAGGAAAAGCTTGAGCCTTAACTTCTTTGGTAATTAAACCATTCCGTTATTAAGTTACACAATAGAATAGACTGCAATATTGTTTTCGTTCTGTCTTTGTGTATATACTAGTTGGGGCATTACAGGGCGTGGCGCCTTTGATGTTGCAAGCGCTTATAGCCATCACCGCACCGATAACATCATGTAATCTTTTAAAATACTAAAACAATAAAATTGTTTAAGTTCAAGTTCATTTAGATATAAATAAAAAAGGAAACTTCCAATAAATTCTTTATTGTAAATATGCCATCTAAATAGTCGCTTTAGGCTTTTGTATACATTTTAATTTGAATGAATACTAAGCACAGTTAACCAAATCTTCGTCTACGCAGAGGCCTGAAGCGGGATCGAATGCCGCGCCTTCATCACATGACAACAGCCGGACGTTGCCTTGTAGGCAAGAGAAAAAGTAGAAGCAGTTGCCTGGATATCTGCAAGAAATACAATAAGATTAGAATTACGTTGCATAAAAAGAGATTATCAGGAAAATCGAAAGACAAACAGAATGGAGGTAAAATGTCATCAAATAGTACACGAATGAGTGAGCAAAATAACTTTTTTTAAATACTAGAATATTTACTCATAATTTCTGATTTTGCCATCATCGTTATCACCACCGGCCGGGCAGGAGAATCCAAGATAATCTGAAATGAAATTCATGTATAAAATATCATTGTAATTCCGTCGTATTTCCAAGATCATTTATTTTGTCATGATCTCATGTTAAAATTGGAAATTAATAAGTAAAATGTACATAAATGACTTAATATTGTATGTATAATGTTTATCAGATAAATTCTGTGTACATACCGGCAGCTTTACAAGAAGATACTAAATGGGGCCAGTCGCAACGATTGCTGTCAGGGTTGAAGGCGAGGCCGGTTGGGCAGTGCATGTCTATGGCACGACCCTCTACGCATATGCGGTAGTGACCGCAATTGTCAGGGGACGCATGGGGTGATGGGAAGTAGCCGTATTGGTGAGGGCATTCCTTAGTGGGTTGTGCCGATTCTAGATAAATAAAATAATCAGTATGTAGTCTGTATTTGCAAATTATGAAGTTTACTACAAAATATTTGAGAAAATTAGAAAAGTTGCGGATAGAACGATGAAATTTAGAGTAATCAAATAAAAATCTGTACTTTACAAGAAAGTTACTTAAAATTTTATACACGAACAATTGATGTTGTTTCAAGCTTGCGGCTATTATGTGTACTTACGAACTGCATCCCGTCCCGAGCATTGTACATCTGAAGGGTATCCACATGGGTAGCTTGGGTATCTTATGTCTTTGTTGAAGTGCAGACCATCAGGGCACGTGCGTCGAACCGGGCCGTAGTCCTGAGTAGAAGGTTACGGTAAGATTTTCTATAGAACTCAGTGACAATAAAGAAATAATTTCATCGACGCAACAGAGATAAAGCAAAAGACCAGGCCGATAAACACATTAACTCATTATCATCCTTAAATAACTTTGTCATTTATTGAATTGCTGTGTCGTTTGTCACAAATCACCAAGACATTATCACTCACCCAACCAACAGCACTAAATATCTCCAAAACTAGCTGATGGAAGTGTTGAAAAAGCTTTTATGAAGCATGTTTAACAGTTCTCTAATAAAAATATTGAAATAGATATATCTACCTATTTAATTTAATCACATAATAGAATCCAAAAGTGTGTACTTACACTGCACCATACGTAAGAATCGCAGCTGCCTTCTACGCTGTAGTAAACATTCTTGCTTTTGCACACATAACTTTGAGAGGTGTTCGCTGGTCCAGCGTGACCTGCATTGGAAATATAGTATCATATTTATAGTCATAGTGATATGACCAGACTCTTCGAGATAGCTTGAGGAAGATTATGATTTTGTAGTTATTCACTTTAGTATTAAATCTGTTAGTAAAGTAAATTACCGATTAAGAATCGTGATAAGATACAATTACTTTGCTGTTGTAATATATCGTAATTGTACTTCGTAATGTACACAGTTATTGCAGTGGATGTCTAAAAAAATCTAAAGGAAAGATGAGCATATAATAAAAATATTTGATGTAAGTTACACATAATACAATTATATTATTTACAAGAAAATTAACAAAAAAGTAAGTAAGTTTACTAAATTAAATTATGAATTCTATGTTACTTTAGAAAGAAAAATTATTATTCATCAATAAGTTTGTAATATAACTATCTTTTGCCCGCGACTTTGCTCGTGTAAAAGTAATTCGAGATAGAAGGTACCCTACGGATATGATAGAAGGTACCCTACGGATATGATAGAAGGTACCCTACGGATATGATAGAAGGTACCCTACGGATATGCATAATTTCATGATGATCGAATGAATGGTACGGCAGTGCATAAAATACGAACAAACAAGCATTGATTTTTACATATTAGATTATAATTGAAGTGTAAACTTCTTTAGCCACCTTGGGCACATTTAGTATGGGGAAAAAGCATTGAATTCGCGTGACTGTCTCGTTCAGAAACATATATACAGTAAGTTATGTTTTCACTTCTGACGAGCAGTCCTGCAGCTGGCAGTTTTTATTTATAATTGGTCAATTTTGCACAAACAGTTTCGATTCAGGCATTATAATAGTCAAACTATTTTCTATTTAAATTTCTTAAAATATAACACCAAAAATGCAAAAGGAGTATGTTCAAGGATGTATTAATTTTGTGGTTAATTTACGGAACACAATGAAATAGTAAAATATGAAATACTCACATGTAGCTACAAGAGCCAAAGCAATGTAAAAATAGAAAGCCATTTTAGTCGTACTAAAGATTCTTGCAAGCTGAACAGCTAGACTGAAGTTTGAACTAGTTTCCATTACTTTTATACCAATAAAATTAATTGTCATAAGTCGCGTTAGCCAATGATAGTTAATTAATGATTTAATTAAGCTTGTCTATTACAAAGGTGATTAGAAATATGTTTTTACGTTTCTTAAATATTTATCAGGTGTAATGTATGAAATTAGCCGTAGGTATAATCATTTTTCTTGGTTGTAAGTGCCTAACTGAGGAAATTCTTTTTTTTTAATCAATTATCGGTAAAGGTCTATTATTATGTCTCACAAAAATGTTTGATTATGTATCGTACATCCTAATTGATACTGCAGACACCAATACACCGCAATCTTTTCGGTTCGTAAAGAGAATTCAGAAGATGTATTTAGAAGGTCGCTCCTAGAAGCCTGTGAACGCCCCAGGAGGCTTCTAGGCTTCTGTAACGAGCTAGGCTTGCTCAACAAGTCAGCTTTTCTGTACACATAAAGGACCGCCTATGAGTCTAAATGCGGAAATAGAGCCCTATACCAATACCAATAGAAAAGTCTTCGTCTATTGGGTTTTAGTGCGGCGCTTGGGTGTTAATGGAAATTTTCCTCTGCAACTCGTTCCTCCGTCCCCTTTTCATCATCACAGAATGTGACCACGGTAAATTTTCGCTAATGTAACGAATTTAAGGGCAGTTTTAGCTTACACCGTAACAGTCGTCATCGGGAAAATACTTCTTTAACAAGGCAGAGCGCAAACGCGCTAGCAAATTAGAATGAAAGTGTATTGGCCAAAATGAAATTGAAAAAGAATCGTTCTCTTAATTTTCCGTGAGCAGCTTTGCGTAAGGAAGATGAGATCCGGCTGGAGGTTATCCTATATTACCGATACGTAGAAGAGGGCTTGCATGGATTGGTGATGCGTGAAGAAACCTAGAACTGCTGTAATTCGTTAGATCGCTACTTTACAGAAAGGGTATCTATGTGTAGAAACGTAGGGATCGTGTCACTTCCCTTACGAAATCTAAGTATCATCACCGTCAAGAATGTCTGAAAAAATTCTTGACATTTGCGGCTTAGCTTGCTCCATGATTAACCACATAACTCAATGCTCAAAACGATTAACTTCCTTGACAGTAAGCCCGTTAAACCTCCATAAGATACTGCTTTATTTTTCTGACGTGAGAATAATGATTTATTATAATATATTAGTAAAATATTGGTATGGTACGTTTTTTTATTTAGAAAATACCTTTGACTTGAATATTATACTAAATCTCAACATACCTCGCCGGGCACTATTTAAGATTTGAAATTCGATTTCATTCGAACAAATTTTTAAACAAATTTTAATCATAAGAGTGTACACTTCTAGCATTTTACATATGTTACACTAACACCAGCGAATATTCAAAAGCAACACAATACAACATACATATTTAAAGTTGTTGTTGAAACGATGCTAGCTATAAGTGAACCTTTAGATCACTGTAATTGATGTATTAAGTATTTATAGTTAATAGTTTTTAGTAGTGTTTATAGACTCTTTGGTTTTAAGCTTCATTTTTATCGACTCTTAGAGAGTATGAAAAATATATTTTCCTTGTTATAAGGCTATCTCTGTCCCTCGCTGCACTAAATACTGTTTTAAATTCCTCACTGCGCTGTGTATCTCTGCTAATATACAATATGTATCTCATAACGTAATCTACTACTATTTTCTGTATAGTTAACTCAATTTGCGTTGTACTTTACGAGGTAAATAACTTATTTGTTACTTCTAAGAAAGTAGTCCTCGTCGTCCTCGAAATGTCTCACCGTTTATACCACAGACCACAACGCAGGCGGCATCTATTGTTCCAGCACTGACATAACCCTAATGTTATCTGTGGCAAATTGAAGTTGAACTGAATATTGCCCCAATATAAGTAGTACATACAAATAATGTAGTATACGCCTACGAAAATGCAGAGGTGTAATTCAATGAAATTTTGTCAATGCTATTGTGAGATGCTAAGTGGGTACTTTAAGTGATGCTATTCATTAGACTAATAGCGTTATAACTACGGTCTATGCCTAAATAGCGACAGTTATAAATACCAAAGATGATTTTTATCTATGTGATTTTATCGAAGCACTGATAATACCCTATAATACCCATCTACCTATGGCTCGTGGTTCGTGGCTAAGTGGTAATCGAGTAGGTTAGCACATTACAAGGTTAAGTAATAATAGCCAGTCATCGGATCGGTGACCAGTCTTAACATGTTGAGTCCCCTTTGTGCCTCGGAGAGCACGTTAAGCCGTCGGTCCCGGATGCCATACGAATATCTGTGGGATTCGTTAAGGGTAGCTGGAGCCCTAAAAATCCGACATCCTGGTCTAACTACGGAACTTCGATATCACCTAGTACTTATGTTGTGGAGGTCTGATGGTAGTCGCTTCACGTAAAATATCGAAACTCGTGGTTAACTGAAAGCCGACCTCAACTTTGATGGGAAAAGGTGCGGAAGATGATGATGATTTATTTACCAGTAATATGTTGGTTTTAAGCCAAATACACTCAAGAGATATAAATTGTGTTTCATTGACAATTAAATAATCCTTGAATGAAAGTAATAAAACTTCTTGGTTGTTGTAAAGTTATGCTATCAACAATGACGAAATATAAAAAAATAGGACTAAACATCGTAGAAGAAACTTGGTGTACAGTAGTGTTTGCGAACTCTTTGGTGTACAGCATGAAACACTATGAAACATCTTTTCATTTCTAGTGTATATTTAAATTCGGAATATTCTTGCAGCTGTGCTTATAAGTTCGGATAGGTACACAACTTGCTACCAAAGATATATCTAATTTTATCATTAGGAATTTGTGCTGTCCGTCTCCTTGTTGCGAATTTTACCGGTTTGTATGCAATGTTTTATGTAACGATAGAAGTTCAAACAGTTTCCTTTATTGCTTTGTTTTATATTTTGCCGTGGCAAGTTGTAACATATTAATCTAATTCCATTTTCATAATCGGCCATGCTGACTTCTCTATATCCTCTAAGTACCGATAGGATTGAGGTTTCGATGGCCTTGAACCAATCGTGGTCACCTTTATTAATAACCAAAATCCTTTATTTAGTAGTCATTATTTTTAACATGTGTTAAAATTACTAATGTGAAAAAGGTAGGTTAGGTATTACTTTCACGTTTTTCAGTATTGTTTAACCACACCAAACACTGGAAAGTCAGGATACGACGACACAAATTCTTATTTCATCAGGTTTCTGTTGAACTTGTTGTACTTTTTGGACATATAACTTATTTGAACTGATCGATAGTAAGTTATCCCACTAATATTATAATTGTGAAAATTTGGATAGATGGATGGATGGATGTTTGTTACTCTTTCACGCCAAAAATACTGAACCGATTGCAAAGAAACTTGGTATGTAGATAGGTGGAGACCTGGATTAACATATAGGCTTTTTATCCCGATATACCCACGGGATCGGGACTTACGCGGGTGAAACCGCAATGCGCTGCTAGTAATAATATACTTAGATACTTTCATAATATATTATACTTACGAAGAAATCCAGACCAACACAAAGGCCAACACAAATCATGCATATATTTGCAATGACTAAAAACTGTATTTGACTTGTTTTAGACATAGGCCAATAAATACTATAAGACGATGTGCGTTCGTCTATGCCATTAGCCTATTCTCCACGGTATGAGAATTGCGATAGATCTCATTAAGGTGATAATAAAACGTGTCTTAGGTTTGTGGTATTTTAATTTAAAATCGCATAAAAATGCTTGACATGAGGAATAGATACATTATAACATTTGTACCAGATACAATGGAAGTATAAAGGCGGAGGGTTATATTTGATTGTGTAGTTTACGTACCAAGATGATATCTTGTTTTATTTTATACTACATCGATCACTTTTTAACATTTAAGAATCATATCCTAGGTTTTTATGTATTACATCAAGCATAAACAGTACATTGATGCATTTACTCTAATCAAACCGGATGATATAAAGAGATGCAAATTCCAACAAACAAAAGTTAGAAAATTTAAACATATCCTATAACTACTGGTGCTATGGTAACTCAGTTGTTTAAATTAGACTAGACTAACTTAGTAAATAGACTAGGCATTTCAGAAACAGCATCAAAAGATCGCTAATGTATTGCGCGACTTCATGCTAACTATCGTTTTAATAGAATCTCCTTTTGACAGGTGCATATCCTGATGCCTTTTTAGCAGCGAATTCAGTTTCTTTATTAAACCGTGTGTTCTCATCTTCTCTGGCGCGGGCGGCAGCTTGTCTTAGTTCTGGAGGGCAGTTCTCAACTTCATCAGCAGACACGCATGTAGAGGTCAGTTCGTCGAATCCTGTGTCACTGCCGCAGAACAATACTCTAGGCCTTTGCTCTATGCACATGAAGTATTTCTGACAATTGGTTTCTGACCTGCAATTATCGAAGGGGAGTTTGTTAAGAAACTTACAGTTATGAATTGTATTTTGAACTAAATATTATCAGATGATCTAAATAAGAAAAGGTCATGAGACAATTACATATTTGCGTGTTATATGGACCGTAACTAACTTACTAAAAATAATCTATAACATAAGACAGGTACTATTATACATGTTATATGTATCAAACCTTTAATGAAACATAAACGGGCAAAAAATAACTCTAATTAAACGATAATAATATCGGAATCCGTATAACCTATTATTATGTGCAAAATGAAAAAAAAGTCAGTATTTTTGTTTCCTGGCCTTGCACTTTGAATCATATTGACGGAAGATGTTAATTTGCATTAATTGCATTCTTGCGTCGAAATTTTGCATTAGTACTCCAAAACATATATACTTTAAAATACAGTCAAAATATATCGTTAGCTACGAACATTATTTACAACGTATACCTACATACCAAAAAAATACTTATCTACTTCTTAAATACTCATAACTACAATACGAAGAACAAGTGTGGTGAGTAAAGTATATTATTTTATTAGCTTGCAAGGTATATTATTTTACATCATAGGAGGACGTATTAGCAAACTGGTATTTCTAATAACGAGGTTACATAAGCAAGGTCGCCGCTCATCTCCTGACATTTAAATACTGACACCGACTGACCGGTCGACTCTTAAGTAACCAGTTCTTGGTATTTCAATTTCTATCACTTTAATAGTAAGAACACGGCTATTTGAAGTACATACTTTAGTATTCTATGTACCTACTTGTGCTACTTATGTTCTTACCTGTAGAATCTGTAGCCAGCTGGTGGCCCAAGTTCTCTGCTTTCAGGGATTTCAGGGCAACGGAAGCCGAGGAAAGCTGAGAATGAAACAGAATATAAACTCAATATTTATATAGTTTTAGTAATAAACACATCTTAGTAGTCAGTCCTGTTTTATGACTCAAAACCTCTCCCGGTTAAGTATTGAATTTTACGACAGATGACACAACTTTCATTGAACAGTTAAGTGTTTTCACAATCCGAGCCGTGATCACGAATATTTTAGAACGTGTTAAAGAGACAGTATGTGCTAAGATCTACTGACACGATACATAGGAAAGAAGGAGGTAAAATTGCTTACCTTCAACATCGCAATCTTCAACCTCATCAGGCCACTCGCAGCGGTAAGTGTTGGCACTCCAGGCTAGACCCTCAGGGCATGTCAAGTCGTAGCCAACACCATTCACGCAGGTTCTGAAGTAACTGCAGTTCTTTTGATCTCCTAATCTGAAGTAACCGAACTGATTGGGGCATTGGTCAGTCGGTTGAGGGGGTTCTAAAACCAAAAATACGAAATTATGTTGCTATTTAATAAATGAATGCTAGGCTAATATTGGTTACGTAGTTTGGTTTCCGAAGAGTATGTAATATGAATGTGATTTATTATGAGTTGAGGTGTATCATGATTAATTACAATAGAAAGGTAGAACAAGATTAGCAAAAGGTCACCAGGAAGACTAAATATTGTTTAAATATAAATTAAGATATGAAGACCATGAACACAAATAAAAAAAATTGTAATCAGTTTCGAGGTACAAAGAATAGGACGCGTTTAAAAACATTCTGAGTAATCCTGAGGACGCTAATACCTTCACTTATTGAATAACCTTGAACTGTTCATGTGGTTTATGTAATACATAATAAAATATTCAAGCTTCGTGTCCAGCTACAGAAATAGAATCAAGTTTAAATATTACGATATCTAAAATCAGTGATGATACAGTAATACTAAGTAGTATTAAAATATCGTGTACCTTCGATGAGGCAGTTTGTGTAAAGTATGTTACTCACGTAAAGACGAGCGTTCAAGACAGGTCACCTCGTTGGGGTATTGGCACGGATACGAGTTGATGTACGTATTAGGGTTGAATCGTAAACCATCTGGGCATTGCTTCTCCTCGGCTGTTCCATTCTGTAGGTATTCCAGAAAGAAAAACGACTTAGAAATATTCTATAGGGTTATATAAATATATTAAGTAGGATTATAGTTGTAGTAATAATTATATAGTATACGTTTTTTAATTGTTTAAGTTTAAGGTAATATTGTCTCACAATATAAAATAAGGTTTTTTATAAGCAATTTTTTTCAAACATGCTCACGTCCGATCTGAGAGATAGTCGATCCCAAACTTTTATTCTGTAGTATTTTCACTTTATTTAGTTCTTCTTATTCTTAAAACAATAGTTTTTTTCATAAATAATTGCTACCAAGTTTTTTTTCAAACATGTTCGTTAACCACAAATCTTAGAGTGACGCCATGGGTTATGCGAGGCAACAGAATGATTACTAGCACTGATAACAAAGTTAAATAAGCATTAAAAAATATTTAAAAAATGTCCATGCATACTAATTGTATATTTTTAGCAACGAGATCAAACCGGATTTAATTAAGTGATGTAAGTATACATATGTTTGTATTATATTTTACAGTGCAGTAGATTCACATACAACCATTTTTGCTTCACACATTCACATGTCTTTGCTTCACATATCTACTCATAGTTCAAAATAAAAATAAACTTACAGTTTTTTTCATTTCTTGGAATGTAACTTTATCGAGAAACGTTATCTATCAATACCTCGTTTGTGACAATTTATGTAGCTTTTGGTATGTTTTTTTTTATTTTAAATATTCTATTAAGGATAATTAAATTGTTATGTGATATTCATAATTACTGTACTAGTATTTCGGCAACTTACGACTGGTTTGGGACGAAACTAGTTACATTTCGCCGAATAACATATCCTTACTAATTGAAATCTAGGACATTAAACAGTTTGTGTTATTGATTACTTAGTTGGAACAAATAAATTCACATTTTTAGAGTACAAAAATGGAGAGAATATTAGTTTAGTAACATTTAATAATCAAAAGAAGGTCATAACATCATCCAATTTTCATCACGTTAGGCAAATAATGCGTTATTTATTACCAGTGTCAGTGTGTGCGAATGGTTTTACACAAAAGAATGAGACATAGGTAGACCTACTTCGCAGAATGCTTTTATTGTTGTTACGGTTAATTTGAAAAGTTCGTAGAAGACTTTGTTAAAAAAATTTCCTCATTCTTTCATAAGTAATGAAATATTTTCAATGCTATCGTAAGACAATTAGCAAGTAACTCAAAATTATGCTATGCGCACTTATATCTTTCTAGAAGCGAACAAGACTATTGCTAGCATTGATGCTGTATTAAACGTTCATAAGTACTCGGACTTCGCATTGTGCGAGTTCATATTCGGGATTATAAGAAAGTCGAAGTCCGACCGTAATTCTTGTTTTATTTCTTTTATACAGAGGTGTTTACACGAAATAAAGCAAAAATAGCAGTTTCATGGAGATATCTGGAGCAAACCGAATTTATTGTTACTTACAATGCATTCGACGTAACTGTCACAGCTTCCGGGAACAGGGTAGCGTTCATTTAGTTCCTGGCATCCTGACTGTTTTGATACAGGGGTTTGGACTACCTTAGGCGGCTGCTGTGCTTGATTCTGGTACCGAGAGTAGGCTTGGCCTCCAAACTGGGCGAATGCTTTTGAAATAAAAAATGTTTAATTATTGAGATTGTTAAAAGAAAAGAATTAGAAATATTAATAGCAGCTTGAATTTCTATTCTCACTAGAATGAATGCCATACTTTTCTGAATGTATGTGTGCCGTTTAATACCAATATATCCAAGTTATTTCATTAAAAATTGTGTCTTATAATAAAGTACCTACTACCATTTAACACTATATTTACTACAGTACATTTATGTTTCTCTTTATCAATGGCCAATCTATTAATTAAGATCATTAAAGACGAATTATCAAGCTCTGATATTTTTCACGTTCATTCATCACGTTTCTTGCTTTCTTCCGAAAGTTCCAGAGATCCATAAGAAAATTTTGAGGTTAATATTATTTTTCATTTTGGATAATATAAAATACATCTTGGACGGGTACCTGTATAATGTTATGTTTCTGTACAATGTTTTGTAAAGATGCAGCTACAAAGGAAAGTCTCTTATGTAAAGAATCATTAGGTGGGTATAACAAATTAAGGAGAGGTCTTGCGTCCGTGTTTTACTTCAGTTAGAATTCATATTTATACATATGAATTCCATGAAGTAAATAACCTGTATATCCAGTATGATGAGTTTATTATTCTATTTGGTTGGTTGATTCATTTACGATATACATCCGTGATTAAATCACCTTACACCTCTTAAACTTTCGCTTTTTAATAAGTGAACGCGGTCATGGTTTAGGTGTTGTGAGCCTTTGAATTGTCTGACATTTTGACCAGGTTTCACTAGCAGCGGTTAGCCTGTGACCACGGGCAGTGACACAAGACACCTAATTATGATTCTGTGGACATATTATGTCAGTTCCTTTTTTCGCAAAATAGATTAGGTGCAAACAGACGCACAGACAGTCACGATGGATTCGTTTGTTATCACTAGATGTAAGGAACATTAAAAAATAAAAAGCAACAAAATAAACAAGCTACCATCCATAGATACATATTTAATCCCTTAGTCACTTCTTGAAATCTATATTCTGTAAACGCAACACAAAGGATTTTTTCAACAAGCAACGAAACCGTCATGGTAATAATTCAATTTGCACAAAATGATGAATCAGGACAAGGTGTGCCATGTTGTCGCAGTTTGTTAACTCAAACGGTTACAAAACCTATACTGGCGTGTCATCTTGTGTAAGTTGTATAACACTATTACTTTGCAGTTATTGCTACTTATATTGAATAAATAAACAGTTATTTTATAAATCTCAGCTTGGGTTGTTGGCCAAACAACGAAAACAAAACAAATAAATGTTGATTAGAATCTTTTGATGGTCGATTTATTGATGCCTGTTCTCTGAATTTGAAGGTCATAGTGGTGATGCATTATTTTTTATGTTTTAAATATATTCCAAGTTCATGCCGTGATCAAATAATTTTTATTGGTCAATTAGGTCTGCACAACTGATTTATTAATATTACTAGTGTGTTTAGAAACAAGACATGCAGAAAAATGTTACAGAACGCTAGAACTTATAGTTTTAAGTTAAACAGGAAAGAAAGTGTTAATTAGGTAGGTACAACAAGTATGACATTGTAATTGTAATAATTCAACTATAGTCTTTGACTGCATTTGAAAATTAATTTAGATATCGACATTATTTATATTATATTGACTGTCAAAAGAAGTTGATAAAGATAATCGTTATTTACCTACTATTATTCCATTTTTGGACTCGAACAGAAATATATTAAAGGACAGGATATATTAATATGTGAACAAAATTCTTCGTACCCCCTTTTTAAGCAGATTTCGCGCACGGAGGCACGTGAAATTTGGAATACTGAAAGTGTTATTAATATTATATAGAGAGGAAGCGTAGAAAGCTAGTTACGTGAAAAGGGGTACATCAAGCTATACCTGTCTAGTATATGTTTACCTGTCATGGTACGGCAAGTCTATACAATGATAGTTCAACTTATTTATGTCACAAATAGGTCAATGTAATATAACAAAACATGCAAAATTTATTGAATTATGGTCTAATTTTATTTAATGAGGATGACAGTAATGTGTGACCCACGTTAGTAGAGTCTGTGCGGAAAGAGAACCGTCGTAGGATTTGAGGTTGCAGCAGTGCTAAATTACCTTTTTACATTGTTACGTCATTATTGTTCACTGTAGTGTACAGTATTGTTTACTGTCGAACTATAATGACTTAACAGTGTTGTTAACATAACAAAAAAGATAATTTAGTGCTGCCGCGACCTTAAATACTACGACGGTTCTTTTTCCGTACAGCCTCTAGTATTCTTAAAAAAAATACTTTAACACTGAAGCTATTTGAACTATTTCCTTGACTTTTCCTTCTAATGCCTTAAATATATTACGCTTGATATTTATATGAAATATTTTTGAGTGTTTTGTAAAAAACCAGGAGTCTGTTTCAAGTGATGAGTTTGAGTTTGATAGGTACAGAAAAGGACATTAAAATGAAATCAAAATAACAAATTCAAAATTCATCATCATCATCATTTCAGCCATTGATAGTCCACTGCTGGACATATGCCTCGAGAAAAAGCGACCGGCTGCGCTTCCCGCTTTTCATTTTAAATAACATTAATTATTTGGCACTGCTGTCTAAGCTAAAAAAAAGGTTTACTATAAAGCTAATTATGTACACTTATGTACAATGATTCATTAAAGTACCTACTTAGTTGCATAATTACTCAATAAAGTAGTTAAATGCATGACAGTTGTTTACCAATTAATTCTGCCTATTATTTCCTTGCGTCTAACCGCTAATACCATCATGTCGATAATTATATCCTCTTATTCATAACTTCTATTTTCCCATACAGACATGTAAAAAGTAGTTATAAAACAAGTCAACAAAAATAATGACTTTGTCTGTGTCATGGTGTACACTTAAGCTATAGAGTTATTGCAATCAACTTTTGTAAACCCTTGTATTACCGCGCTGTTATGAAATAATTTACTTATTCGTATTAAATGTGTGAATCGGGACTTCGCCGCAGTCATATTTTTAAGATACTAGCAATTGCCCGCGACTTCGTTCACGTGGAAATTCAAATTTATAACACGGGAATCGATTTTCTGCACTATTTTCTGAATTTCTCGTTCTCTTAGAACCTTCTACAAAGTATTAGGCAACATAAAAAAAGACGAATGAAATCGATTATGTCGTTCTCAATGCAAATAAACACATTTCATTTCATTTCAAGTTTTCGCGTGACTAGGGGAACTAGGAATTCATTTTATATATTTTGATTTTACTTTTTTGTTTACCCACCACTTCAAATCGTGCCCACGATCGGCGTAATTCGATCTAAAGCATATTCGATCATACATGTTTAAGACTATTATAACGACATAATTTATCTTGTTAACTTTAATTTAAAAATATTCTGACATTTGAAGGAAACAAACACTTTATTGATAACTAGCCTTTCGACGCAGAATTATCTGCGTTTATGGTCGCTGCACCGCTCCTAAAAGTGTATTATGGTGGGTAGCTTGATGTTACGTAGCCTTATTACCTTTCGTAAGGAATACATCTAAAGGCGTTCATTAGACGCTCATGCAAATGTCAATCATTACCAAAAGTCATGATTGACGGATGCTCGTTGGTGATTGATAAAATATCGACATCAAAATGTCATTATGCAACCGTCAATCACTGCATTAGAAGATAGGTTATTCATCAAACACCGTTTTGATTGTGGCAAAACTGACAGCAAAACCTACCGTGTAATGGGCGCCATACTCTATTCAACACAAATATATTTATTAAAATCTGAGTGATAGATTCAGATATTAGCGCGTTTGAAACAAACAAACGACCAAACAAATAAAACTCTTCAGTCTTATTATATTAGTATGGATTATAAGATTGAAAATAATATCGACAACAATTTAGTTTTTTCATTTAGACATTTGAAGGAAACAAACGTGATTCCTTTTAGAAAAAAAAAAATAATTTTCTTAATAGAGCGTTAAGGAATCCTGAAAAGGAAAGTGATAGGAGTAACATGAACTTTTCACTACAGAGAGTTCTAATATTTCTGTTGTAAGTTAGCACCTGCATTAGTAAAATACCAAAATTAAGTCAGAATAGATTTAGAAATTTTTTGAGTAATGCTTGCATAAAAAGATGACCGGGTAGAAGAATATTTTACAAACTATCAGAGACGGACCTCAATGATGACCAAAATAATTACTATAGAGATCGCTCAAATTATTAAAAAAAAAAAGTATATATGTGGTTATTTTATAAAAATAAACAAATTTATGTATTTTAGTATTTTGTCCAATGATTGTATACTAATACGTTTGTTTAAATTTATGATTTTAAGATGTTATTATCTGCATTTAGTGTTACTAAAATGAGTATTACTAAATGCAAAAATTCTAGTGTCTTGGTAAAGAATATTGTTAAAAATATTTTATTAGCATATGAATTTGTGTTAAATAACAATAAATATGATACTAAAAAATTTAAAAAGTTAAAAAATAAATAACAATTTGGCAGTTTTCAACTTTAAGAGGCCGTATACGAAATTTTGCCAATTTCGCTGATTTACGTGGTTTTACAGACGTGATTTTACAGTTAAAATACTATATTTCTATAAGTTTTTATGAACAACATAAAAGATCACTTTAATTTAGATCTAATGAGTGAACCACTTTTTTACTTTTATTAAAAATAATAATGCGAGATTTAGGTTGTTTTAAAACATTTTTTATTACCATATTTTTTAAATTTTTTGCAATTTTTTTTCAGAAAATGGATTAACTTTGAACTGAAGTTTATTTCTGTTGTTGTAATTTTATGAATGCAAGTTCCACGCAGCCGAAATCAAAAGCAAAACTTTGTCCATTTTCTGTAAAATTTGACTAAGTTAAACATTTTTTTACTCAATTTTTTTATATCAAAATGGTAAAAAGTGTTTCATACATTGTATAGACGACTTTTACAGCAATACATTGTAATTTTTTCATACCGTTGGTACTTCAAAACAGTTCGTAAATATGTGATATTCTAAACCTCTTACGGCAAAATTTACAAAACAGTCACCGGTTTGAGGTCGATTAATCAAAATTGAATAATAAAAGTAAAAAAGTGGCTCATACATTAGATCTAAATTGAAATGATCTTTTATGTTGTTTATAAAAACTTATAGAAATACAGTATTTTAACTGTA
The DNA here is from genome assembly GCA_949752705.1 of Callimorpha dominula. Lineage (NCBI taxonomy): Eukaryota > Metazoa > Arthropoda > Insecta > Lepidoptera > Erebidae > Callimorpha > Callimorpha dominula. The sequence goes on from OX456991.1 coordinate 19,162,978, forward strand.
AAATCACGTCTGTAAAACCACGTAAATCAGCGAAATTTGCAAAATTTCGTATACGGCCTCTTAATAGGTAATGTAATTATTTTTTAATTTTGAATGAGTAATGGTTACTTATTTTATTTTAAATAAACCTTACATTGTTCGGTATTTGATTGTATTTAAATGATTTCAAATATAATTTTAAAAGCTACAAGTTTAAAAAAAAAATTGTACTTAGTACTAATTACAAACTTTTAAAAAAACTTTTCATTTACTGAGAACCATAAAATAGTAGTATTGTACTTATTACATTAAATCATAAAAAATAGTACTCACCGAAGCCGCAAAGGCACGCTAACACTATCAAAGTCTTCTCCATGTCAGATCCTTCCCTGTACTGGCGTGCGCAAGAGTCCGCACTAGTATTGAATGGTGCAGATTTTGACCTTGAGGACTTTCAGACCAGACATACCAGTCTCATCTTACTTCACTTCGGTTACATCAGCAAAAGATAGGTGATTATGACTGTACACGGATATATACACGCACACATTTATATTTACCTAACAATTTTGTTCGTGAATCTAGATTTGACTAGCTCTGGTTGGCTTTAAGGCAACCATTTAAATAATTGGAATGATTTAAATTTATAGCCGAACATTTAATTGCTAACAAGACAATTTTACAATTACGAGATAATTTAAAACCGATGCTCAGATTTAGATAGAAATATAAACAGTAGTAGGTAATTGTCAAGGAAGATGAATTTAATTAAACGGTGAATATTTATAGCTTGTAGCTGTCAACAAAAAATAAAAATAAATACTGTCTAAAATAAGTGTCTCAAATAAGTTTTGTGTAGTTTTATTATTTATTTAATTTTAGTTATTCTTTGAAAAATACTACTGACAGATATTTTTTGAGGAAAATATAGAAGTAGAAGAATAATGATTGTAGTCTTTCTTATTTTAGTTTGAAGTTTTTTTACCATGTCAGTGGCAAACAAGCACACGGCGCGCCTAAGAATAAACGGTAACTACGGTAAATAGGCTACGGCCAATGCACGCTTGCAATTCCAGGGGACTCGCATTTGTGTTGCCGACGCATTAAAAACCTATAAACTCTTTCTTGAAGAGCCCATACTGAATCCCTCGGGGAAACCTTCGCAGGGAGCTCATTCCATAGCAGGAGCGTTCGCGGAGGAAATTCCTTTTGAACCGTGCGCGACGATTTAGGTTCCAATTTCGAAGGTGTGAGAATGAACGCTCTGCAAGCGGCGAGCGGTCTGGTGGTAGAGTGCAACAGTGGGCATCATGTCAAACAGTTCCTCAGAGCAAAACTGTTTAATGAAATAACAAAAATCAATGCCTATAAGAAATGCCACGAAAGAAATAATTATTGGATACATATATTGGCCATATACATGCTTCGGCACGTATGGGCCGGCTCGACCGGAGTGATACCACGGCCTCACAGAAAACCGGCAGTGCGGCAATGCTTCGCCGAGTGAGTGAGGTTACCGGAGGGCCTAACAGTTCCCTCTCCCTCCCCTTCCCTTACCACCTTAAAGGCCGACAACGCACTTGTGTCTCTTGAGTTGCAAGTGCCCATGAGCGGCGGTAGTCACTTACCATCAGGTGACCTGTCTGCTCGTTTGCCCCATATGCCATATAAAAACATCGTGTTATCTGTGTATTTAAAATAAGTGTGATCAGAAAGCTTGGGTTTTTGAGTGATGATCTGATGATAATGGTTAAGGTTCATCATCACAATTTAAATGGTTTTCGGTCTGATGTCTTGGGGCTATTCTAAAAACATATATGACACCCCCTAAACAACCCCGGAAACACCAAGCAACTATTATTTTGAGGAGACCAGGAAAATATTTTGTATCTGTTACGTTTTACGCTCTTTTTAGGGTGCATTCACATAAAATTGCTGATTTGACCACAAAAAAAGTTGTAAATATTTTCAATGTAGTTAGAGCTTAGTAATTTTTTAGATGTATATAACTAGCTCTCTATGTGTACCTTACCCTTTATGAATGCCTTCGTTCTAAGATTTGTGGTCAAATTTTCAAGTTTGTAACCACCATTTTTTTTGTGAGTGTGGAAACCCCTTCGGGCTGTCACCCCACCGGGGTCTTCGGTGGGGCGGTGTTGAAGTTTGTAACCACCATAGCTCAAGGTCAAGGGCCGCGGCGGTTCAATAGGTAAATTAGCCATTTGTAGTCCACTGCTAGATGTCGGCCTCTCCAGAGCACCATACCGCTAACAAACTTGAAATTGAAAATTTTAGGCATTTAATTGAATTGAATATTACCCAGTCAATTTCTCTTTTTATATGTTAAGATAACATTGACTTAAATTTAAATAATATATTAGAAAACATCCTTTTCTCAATTTTCTGCTTTTATTCTATCATTCATGCATTAATTACTCTATTTCTAGCCATATCCTCCTTCATAATATAATAGAAATTTAATCACAAGAATAATCTAAAAGCGTTTTAAGCATATCTATAGAATTGAGTTAAAATATTATTGTAAATTAAAACAGTATAAGTACAGTGGGTCACACATCACTAGCACTGTTGATATCCCCTCTAATTAAGGTAAATGCTTGTGTGAGTAGGGGTTGACATTACTGCAGTCTATTGGGTGGGGTTTGTACACAAACGCTTTTAATCGTCCGACGCCAGCACTTTTAAATTTAAACTACAACTTTAAATTTTATTTTACTTACAAAGTGAGTCTGCTTTAATGAAAAGATTTTTGTGTATTATAAAATTTAAATATTTATTAATATATTCTAATATATTAATATTAGTTAAAATGGCAAATAAAGTAAATGTATCTATAAGAGGCCTTTTAAATTCAAAATTCTAAAAAAGATTTTTTACTGTGGCAATACCTTATCAAAATAACTTTTTTTAATGACTAATAAGTCAATGACGACGTCGCCAGTGAAGATCGCCATTAGAATGTCACTTGAATTCAATATGGTCATCGCTGTTATTGTTAAGTATGAAACGTAACATAAAAATGTTTTAAGTCATCAGTAAAGGTCATGATGAGTAGATGCGTGAAGGTCCTGGGAACTACGGAGTGACAAGCTATAATTATAGCATTTTAAAATTCTAACAGCTTTGGCAATCACTTAATAGCTCCTTGATCCACTATGCTAATTAATTTAATTAAGAAGTTATTAAAATTCGGCAAAACAAATCTTTTATCCTGAATCAAGTTCAGTGCTATATACCTGTGTTATATAATATTATTTTTACTAATTCATTTCATTTTAACTTTTTAAGCTTGTGAACTTTTTTTTTCTGAGAAAGTCGCGAATTTTTCATACAAAATGTAGTTGTGAATGTAGATAAGTGTAGTTTTTTTGCTAATGTAATTATTCAAAAAACCTGTCTTTATCCGGTGTGTCTGGTTTCTATCACTTGTATGTTTACTTCGTAATTATTATTTGCTTAGTGAGTGACGGACGCAATTTAATAAATTTAAAATAATCAATCGTTTTGAAATTCTAAATTTATTTATTTATTACTAGAAGTTCGCGCGCGGCTTCGCTCGCGTTTACATATTTATATATTTTGCGCGGAACCCTAATTCTTTTTCCAACATAAAAGTAGCCTCAGTTACTCCTTATAACACCAGCTATTTGTCAGTGAAAGTCCTGGGGAAATCGGTGCACTTGTTCCGGAGATTAGCCGAACAAACAGACAGACAAAGAAAATTTTAAAAAGTGATTTTCCGGCAAAGGTGTCGTGCAAATAATTGTGTGAGCTTAAAAATACTATTATTTTAACATTATAAACACACTTCAAGTTTATTTATTTGTATTGATTTATTTCTCTCTCCATTGTAGTAAACAATGCAAAATTGTTACAAATATTTAGGTATAGGTAACAATCAGCGGTCTTATCACACAAGAAGATCTCTTCCAGACAACCTTTGTACGGAAATTGTCGAATATAATATTAAGGGTAGTCTGTAGTGTACTAATAAAAGGTTGTGTTTAGATATTTTTTACACTTAATACTATATCTATATTAACTTTAAACATAAATAATTTCACACATAATTATTCACATTACATACATATATACACTATACATACCTTCTCTCAATCCCTCCACCTTTTCTTCTGTCTTTATTTTTGTTGTTTTGTATCTCGCTTTGCTAAGGACGAAATTGGATTTATAATAATCTAATGGATTCCTAATTAAACTCTCTGTGGATTGTGCGTTCTGGTTGCCGAGTGTCATGCTTCATATGTTCGTGGATCCCATGACAGTGTACAGAATGTAGGTATCATTCAGATTATATTTACCTACTTGCATAGAAGACCTTAAATAAAGTATATAATCCACTATGATAGTAATTATTCACGATAGTCGTGGTGTTGTACTATTGTGGTATGTACGTATGAATTTAATGTCAAACAGTCCGTGTTACCAATAACTGACGACAGGCAAGGCGTGTACAGAATAATCATTCACATGTTATTTTCCTTATAATATTTCCATTCTCGAGAAAAAGTGTAGAATATGTTAAGAAATAAAATAAATAGTTTAAAAACCACTACACAATCTCATAATTTTTGAAGACGACGATGCCCTGTAAAGATAGGTAAGTATGTAAAGTTGGCCGAACTTATACGATCATAGAGCAACACGGAAGGGAGTAGCCATACGCAGGCGTTCCCCTCTGTCAAAGTACAAGTCCACGCGGTCCTATGCATACAATAAAACTAGTTGCAGCCGCTCCGTTCACTAGACTAAATCTAGTTGCGTAACTGAAACGACGTCCCACAAAAATGCCGAATTGTTCAGTTTTTTGCTGCAAAAAGAGATCTGCTACGTCAAATTTACAAAAAGATGGCGTTACCTTTCATATGTAAGTAATTTTTAATCAAATTATTACTATTTACTCCTTGTTTAACTTATAATTTACAATAATAACGGTCGTGTTATTTCGGATTTGTTGACCAACACGGGCCGCTCGCCTTCATACAATATGCGGATCGGTCGAGCAACTGATCCGAGTATTGTCGCTATCATCGAGCGATAGTGTTGTTACCGGTTTGTAGATAGTTAGATATCGATAAAAATGGCAAATGCAAAGGACTCTATACAACCATGTCTCTCGTGCATAATGTTTTCTGATTTAATTAATATAATTATGTATATTGTGTTGTCGCCACATCACTTATTTATTTTATTGAAAATAGGGCCAAACTATAATAGGTGATAACACAGTTCACTATTTAATAAAAATAAGTTAATAGACATTATTTTGACTGGTTATACCGGTAACGCAATACTATTGATCGATTGATAAATATTAACGAATAGTGGGATTATAGTGTGATTACTAGTGAGATAGATTGACTTGAGCGCGAATAGAGGAACTAACAACTTGGCAGTTACTGTTAGTTAGATATTTTCATAGTTTATATAAGTGGTTGTGAGACTGTTACTTACAATTGTGAGCTTTATTTTTATATAGTTTAATATTGAAATAACGTCAAACTAAATATAATACAATACTTATTTACTATTAAAACTTTGAGAAAGCTTTTAGAAAAATGGATGAAGCTCAAAAGATTTTATTAAGCTTATCAGCCTACGTAAAAAAACGTAATGGGGAGTCTAGTAAAATGAAATTATTAGATTCTCCACGACACAGGTTTTTTGGGCATTTTGATCTGCATTGAGAGTACCAAGTCTCTCTTTCAAGATTTAATACAAAACCAACAAAATGGCCTGAAATATATGCCTTTTCACAGAATCAGTCAAGATCACCTCGAGCTCTTTTTTTCGGTTGTAAGAAGTCATGGTGGTTATTCCGATAATCCCTCAAGCTCCCAGTTTGAAGCAATTTATAAATAAATTCTTATTAATACAGAACTAACACAAACTGGAAGTGGTACGAACTGTATTCCATTGGAAAAAATCACAATACTGAATTGCACAGATGTGCAATTCAGTATTATTATATATTATTTTTTCCAATGCAGATGCATTAGAAAAAATTAATGCTTCAACCGTACGACAATACAATACCGATGACGCTACTGACGAAGTCAACTTTACTAATTTTACTGACGATTTGATTGATGAGATTGAAGCTCTAACTTTTTTATCCCCTTTTGCCGAGAAAGTAGTGGAATACATAGCTGGATTTGTTATTTTTTCTACATCAAAAAAAATTAAGTGCAATACGTGCATCAAAGGTTTGCTCGGGCCGATTGATGAAAAAAGCTTAATACATCAAAAAAGCAGAGGAAATTTGCTTTACGCTTCAAAAGAGGTAATCCTTTTATGCCGGATTTGTGAAAAAGAAATACGACAACGTTTAACTGACGACAATAAACCTACACGGTCTTGTACCACACACCAAATTGTGCCAAAAGCCTTAAACAAGTTCATTGGCAAAGACTTTTTTCCCTCTATCAGTTACCATTCACATGAAAATGATTTTACAAATCATAATTTGGAACTGGCAAGATTAATAATGGAAAAATATACTGATACAAGAATTTCTTTCTTAATGAAAAAAGCAAACCCACAAAAATGTATTAGACATATTTATACAAGATTAATCCATTTTAAAAACCAGTGATAGATAAAACTATCGCTGGTTTTCAAAATGATAAAGAGTTAACCGAGGTCTCGAATTTATCGATAATGCGTATCGACAGTTGTCACATCCACGGCGGTATGCAACTTGTTGATGTAGTTGCGGCACTTCATTACACTGTTATGACACAGAATGCATCTATGTGTGTGTAAAATTGTTAGTGTTTTGTTTTAATTGTTAAGTATGACTTTCGTAGTGACAGCCGATTGTTTTTGTGTGGGAGTTTGAGAAAGTGTGCGTGGCGCAGATTTCGCCCCCCAAAAAATGACAGACTTTTCTGTACCGAGAACACACGCTATGGCTACTCCCCTCCGGTCCGCCGGTGGCCCGTGTTGCTCTATGTATACGATAAACAAGCCTTGTGCAATAAAAAAGAACTTGCCGTATTCATTTGTGTGTTCTTAAAATTCTGACTACTTCACTTCTCGTTTAGATAAGAGCCGGTATCTATCCCAAATTAGATTTTTCGTCATTTAAATTTAACCCAGTTTGTTTATTAGTACCACTTTTGACATCCAGTTCTAATAAATTTGTACACGTATTGGTAGTGGCGACACAATGTTACCCAGCAAGATACATCAATACTGACGCTTTTGTCTCGATCACAACCGTCTGAATTGACCATTAGCATTTATTACGTAAAGAATAAAAGGCATTATACATATTTTACTCGTAGAATCTGCCATACGATCGACATAACCTTTGATCTTTTGAAAGCCAATTCTCTTCTTGTTTGAATTGAATGTCAATGAAAACCTATATTTTAATTCTTGATTAAAATTACGTTTGCTAATCAACATCAGAAATCACTAGAACTTGTTACCAAAGACCTCAAATCAATCGCTGTGATACCGTGTTTTTACTTGTGTTTAGAAACCAGTAAAAGGTAATTGATGGTTTGTCGGAAAGTTACCTGTTTCGGTTATATCACATTAGTATTTAAATATGTTGAAATCGTATGCATAACTTGCCTAGAAGATATCAGACTTAGAATAATAATAATAACTTCACACATCTCACACACGGCAGTCTGAACCCAAACTAGGCAGAGCCTGTACTATGGTAACCAGACTGCTGATAATCGGAAGTAGCTGTGCCATGAACTTTATCCAAGCTTATAATCGTTGAAGGCTTTGTAGTAAGTACGATCAGGTTTATGTAAGATTTGACTGATCGAAGATTCGTACATACATTTGTGACAGCATTTGATTTAATCTACCTATTACATTCGACAAAACTTAAAAAGGAATCTTGTGTCAAACATCTTAATATCAGTAGAATATTTTCTTTTTATTTAATTACTTCCATTTTAAATTCCAAATCTTAAGGGGTAGTTTGAAAAAAAGAATATACAATTAAACCCTTTGCTTAATGTATTCGTATTTATAAGATATCTATCAATGTTAGCAATTTATAATTGACCTACTTTAGCGTATCTATCTGCTTTCTTATATCGTTCACATGCATCTCCATCTATGTATAATTGAAATTTGCGTGTGAACCTATTAACAGTGCTAGTCCATTATTATATATACACAGACTAATTTCTGTATCCCCTTAAGGATAAGTAGTGGCGTATTAAATACCCACAGTTTGCCAAAATAAAACCATTTTACCCTGTGGCCAGGGTAAAATGGTTGGTTATATTAGCGGTAGCTCTAACTCAATATATAATTATATATAATTCAACCTCACTCACTACATCCGTACCTACACTACCTACCTACTTGAGGTAGGTAGTGTAGGTACGCTAAAGGTATAAAAAGGACATAAACATTGTACACAGTGGCAGTAGGGGCTCGTGGCTAAGTGGTAACCGAGTAGGTCAGCACATTGCAAGGTCAGTCTTAGGATCGGTGACCATTCTTAACACATTGAGACCCCTCCGTGCCTCAGAGAGCACGTTAAGAAATCGCCCTCGGTTGCCATACCAACATCTGTGGGATTCGTTACGGGTAGTTGGAGCCTTAAAAAAACTCCGACAACCTGGTCTAACTACAGAACTTCGAAATCGCCTAGTACGTGGGTTGTGGAGGTCTGATGGACGTCGCTATAAGTAAAATATCGAAATTCGACTGAAGTTCGGCCGTAGTTAGACTGAAAGCCGGCCCCAACTTAGTTGGGAAAAGGCTCGGAGGATAAATAAATTATTATTAATTATGTGTACTAACACAAATAGTGATAACTCGTATCTAACATCAAAGGTTTCTTATTCAGATATATTATTGTTGACGTTTGCATCAATCGACATAATAAGCGAGAATAGTTGCCGACGAATTGTTACATAATTTGGCTAATTTTGTTGTTCGATGCGCATTTTATTACAGCTTAGTTGCAAATAATAAAACACTCAGGTCACCTGATGATTAACGGTTATCGACGCCTATAAATAGTCGCAATACCAGTTGAGTCCTTCTGAGCTGCCGACAATCATAAACCATGACGCTCTGGTGAACTTAATCGCCAGCAGAATATAATTATCTTTTAAATAAAAGTATCACCGACTTCAATGTGCTTTTTAGTCGAAAGTAGATGTACTTTGTTTAAATATAATATGGCTAGGCCAACTAAACGCTCTGCTCCAATGAGACAGCGATGTTTCGGAGTAAAAATATCATCGACGTATACAATTTTTAGATACTTGTTGATGTTTCAAAACCCACTCGACTGATTTCGATAAAATTGAAATGGGACCACCTGGGAAGTATACCCTTTGAAACAAAAAAATAATTTTCCAAATTGGTTCAGGCGTCTTCGAGTAATCGAGATGCATGGAAGTACTGCACTAGCCGGGCAACTCCAATTTGGGTGGGCAGAAATCCACTGTGTCCTTGGGCTGCTTCCAATTTGCTATTGACCAAACAAAATATGTACATTAATGGTGTCGGTGCATGGATTTAGATGTAGATAGTGATTATGACGTCACCTTGTCTGTGTTCGTATAGAACAAAAATGTATGTCATGTATTGTATGTCACATCATTGTTCTGATTCTAGGTGTACATTGAGGCAATTTTAAATGTTTAGTGAACCGCTCGCAATACGAAGGACTTTTATCTAAAGCAGCACTTGTCCTAATCAACACAAATAAATAAAATTGAAGTGTCTGCTGGTAACGTCAAAATTATAGTTTTTTTTTATGTTCATATAGTTATTTGCACGATACCTATGCCTAAAAATCAGTTTTTAAAATGTTTGTCTGTCTGTCTGTCTGTTTGTTTCGGCTAATCTCCGGAACGGGTGGACCTATTTCCACGGGAGTTTCACTGGCACTGGCACTTAGGCTACTTTTTTTTATTATTATTTAAAAAGACAACTCCCGCAGTAGGAATATTCCTGTGTCGCGGGGGCTTCACAAACATTCAAACAACGGACACAAAGAACACCCAGACTCGGGACAACTATCTGTGGATCACACAATTTTTTGTAACGTGTAGGATTTGAACCCACAACACTCGGCGCGGCCGCGGTGTATTTTCAAAAAAGAATTTGGGTTCCGCCCAAAATATATAAATATGTAGACGCGAGCGAAGCCGCACGGGAATTACTAGTAAGTAATAAATTGTCATTAATTAATTTAATATCGAAAGTATTACAATTCATGAGAAAACATAGCAACATATTAACACATCAACATAAGGAAACATAGTGAACCTTAATAAGCATATTGCATGCGCAGAGAATTGCGAGATTTGGCATAGTTAAAGTTTATTTTCAAGAGTGCAGAAAGGTAAGGCACTGGTTACGTTAATTATGCCCCAAAAAAAAAGCCTGTCGTTTCTGTATGTCGTGTTTTCACTTGCTCATACCTGACGTAATAGAACAAAATAAATAAATATGTATACTTAACTATGATAAAATAAATAATATCCCAAATAAACATAAATGAAACTCATGGACAAAAGAAACTCAATAACTTTTAACTTAAAAATTTAATCATAATAATCAAAATCGGCTGATGGCGACTAGGTTCCGTGACTCGTGTTCTGTGTATTTATTTTATACACATTTTGAGGTTATTTATTAAACCATTATTGTTATCCATTTTGATCATCAATCAAGTTATTCGTCAATCACCGTTTTGGTTGTTGCAAAACTGACAATAAAACCTACCGTGTAATGGGCACCTTACACCCATTGAAAGTCAAAGGCTACATTTTGGGGAATTTTATGTCATGTATTCGCTACTGATAAGAAAGCGCTTCTATAGTCAGAAAGTTTGTTCTAAAAAATCAAGTCACTTTATACACCTAAATTAAAAAGAAGGGAACTGAAGGAAATAACCATGAGTACAAAAAAAATTAAAACCTTGCCTTCATTATAGTGTGACAAGGATCAAGGATGTTGTGGCGCGTGAATGACATTGACAGCCTCCCTGTCAATGTCATCCGTGAGCAAGCGTGACGTTATGGTTACCAGTTAGTAAAATCTTCTTTCTTTCAGGGAATATATAACGTGTCAAGTAATATAATTTTTTTTTTGCCTACGCTCATTTTAATTATTAACAAGTAATGGTTACTAGAGGACTTGAAGAAAGATAAACCACAAATGTACGAGTATATGCTAGATCCACTATCGAAAAAGGGTGGTTATGCTGGGTCCCTGAAATTATACAAAACTGAGTATTATTATTTTTCCAAAAACCTTATTCGGATTTTCATTAGCCGTGCTCCAGTTATGCGCTTAGCAACGAACAACACAACTTTTTATTTTTATACTACTGGATAGACCAGATAGAATTTCCGTTGTACTTTTCCAACTTTTTTTTTGCCTCAAACTTATTAGTTAAATGAGTCCAATCATTCTTTTATAGGTATATTTCTAGATAGACGATAATTAATCAGTAAAAAACAATCACTTTGGTGGTAATACAGCTTTAATCACGCGAAGTTTAATGTAAATTTCAATACTTATTTAATTTTCTGTATCCAACAACAATGCCATATAAATATAATACATATACTATGATATGATAGTCATAAAGCAGTAAGCGGTGAGTATAAGTAGTTAAATATTCTAAAATATTTTTAGGACTTAGTAGCATATTAATAAATTTAATATTCTATATCATGTTTAATACACAGGCTTTGTGATTATGTGCCAAATGTGCTAGTTGAATGTTAAGAGTTACCAGTGCCAATAAATAATGGAAAAATACCAGTGGTGCTGTCACTTGCGTGTTGTCAACTCTATAAATCGCGGGAACCCAGGCAGTCGGCTGAAACTTCTATGAAACATAAAGTATCATGGTAACACGTCTAATAACAATACCAAATAGAACCTTTACTCATTTGAAATTGTTTTACCAAACTCTATCCCGTCCTTACTTTTATTGAATTCTATTCCTATTTTTTTTTTTATTCTATTTGGAAAATTGTTCGGTGCCTAATGATTTAAAATACTTATTTAATTGCTTCAAAGCGTCTTCAACTTTGTGATATATGAACAGGTATAGAGAATGGGAAGCTCACGGTTCTATGCTAAAGAGCAACGCCTTCAAATAATATAATAAAGAAAATACCAATATGTCGCTTATATTAGGCAGTACACCTCTTCCTGAAAGGGGGAAATCCTCCAAGCAGGATTTTTTATACTGTATTGGGGGTGAAACAATCTGGAGCGTACAAAAAAAGGTTGTTTTGATTTTGATTGCTTACACGCGAAATGACGTAATTTAGCCGTGGGAAAAGTACCCATTTGTTTCTCGTGTGGACGCTCACTTCACCGGGCTATTGGTGAGGCCGTATATCAAGCTTAAACCAACGAAAACCACACGGTGTGCCTTACAGCGCCGGTTATGAGTGGACCGTCGGTACGGCGAAGTTTTGCCTCAACCCAAACCAACGCCAGCTGGGCGATGTCCAGGCATCCCCTTCACGGGAGACTCTACTTTGGGTGAAGAACATAAAACTCGTCTCATACACATGCGGCCACTCTTCGCATACGCATGAGAGCGCTTGGAAGTTTTCCTACCGGATCCACACCATCACCTCCTTGCGCAAGATGTTCTCCATTATCGCGATAAAACAACTGTGGCGACCTAACGTCTCGATTCGTCCGACCGCTTGGGAGAAACTTGCTATCAGTCAGATAGAGAGAACCGATTGTGATAAATCATATACTTTATGTTACACTAAATAATATGCATAAAACGTTTCCACGATTATTTCGTGCTTTTACGAGTACGTGATGCGATCAAACACGTCTACAGATTTATTATACGTACGTATACAGAAGAAAGACAATTACGTGATAATCATCAAAGTATCTCCTTTCCAACAGAAAAATAATGATTGTAATCGGACTACGTTTTTATGAAGTACAACTAAGTACACATTTTGATTTTTATCCCCTCTCTCAAAAAACCAGAATGAATTTTGGGATAAAAAGTATCCAATATCCTACCTCGTATGAACTCAAATCTTGCCAAGTTTCATTTGAATCCGGTCAGTAGTTTCAGCGTGGTATGCGGTCATGATACAGACAGACAGAATGACAGACAGACAGACAAAAATGGAAAAAAAAAATAGTTTTGGCTTCAGTATCGATCATAGAGTGCCCCCCAATTTTTTTTTCAAAATTTCTTCCATGCACAGAATTTCACCAGTTACAGTTTTATTATAAGTATAAGTATATATTTATTTCATCTGAGAAGTTAGCGGGTACCCTCCTCATTAACCTAAACGGTAATAAACCTCATGTTAGGAAAACGTTAACTGCATATGCGAGTAGTTTGAAGGATTTGAACAAATAACGAATTGTAGTTGCTATCGTTTTAGCCCATATGGCACAATTTAAATTGACTTTCATCACTGAAATAACAACGAGGGTCAAACTACAACAAGAATTAATACGCTTTACTGTGGTTTACTTTACATTTCTATTTGAAATAGCCTGTAAATATAAAATCATTTAGTCCCAAGCGTTTCTATCCTCCATATAATCGACTATTGAGTAATAGCCTGTCAGGCAGAGTTGTCGATTTACTGTGGAATTAAATTTGTTTAGACTTGACATTTGTATATTATCTAATATTTCACAATGAAATCACACATATTCATTTTAATAAATTTTTTGGAGCCTAGAGTAGCGGTTACGACAAGTTTATACTTATTTCGTTTTAAAAGAGTGCATTTCCCTTCTTTCATAAGAACTAATTTTATTTGTATAAACGTACATCTTAAGGTTTCATAAATATACTGCCGTCATTATATTTATTTCTTTGAAATTATGTCTCACGGGACAACGATTATCCAAGTTATAAATTGCTAGAAAAGCTCTCTTCTCTAGAACGAATGCAATAGATTGAATATCAGCGGAATTCCCACACAGTAGAATATTATACGACATTATACTTTGAAAATAACTAAAATAGATTAATTTGGCGGTCTCAGTCAGTTCACGATTATTTCTAACTGCGTATGCGTGTGGGCCCCACTACAGCTTAGAAGCAAGAGTAACGCCTAAACATTTTTTGGAATCTACTAGTTCTAACTCGTTTTCTTTAACCATTATAGTGGTTGGTAAGTTGTTAACGTTTAACAAGTGAACCACTTGCAACATAGCGCTGTTTACATCATCAAGATTTGTAGTCATACCTTATATACAATACAATACAATACAAATAGCCTTTATTTCTGATAAATATATATACATTTAATTTCATACAGTTCTAATTGTTGAATCAATTTTACAATATTAAATAACAGTGTTAAATATTAAATAAATTACAATATTAAATAATTTCCATGCATTTTAATTTGATAGATACAGAATACAATACAATAACTTTATAACAAGTAATAAACAAGTTCTTAATTCTAATTAATTATGTCAATAATTCATTCAATTTAATTATTATATTAATTTATTATTTTATTACATTATTTAATTTATTTCTCGTCGTTTCAGTCTTCGACATCGGTAACATTGTTATCAGCTTGCCCTTTGGCATAGGCCGCCCCATGCATCTCCATGTTATCCTGTTTTCCGCTTTTCTTTGCCATGTTTTTCCAGCTATTTTTGAATATCATCCTCCCATCTTGTTTTTTGACGTCCTTTCTTTCTTCTGCCATCTTGTGGATACCATATCGTAACATCTTTGGTCCATTTTTTCTTTTCATTTATAATCATATGGTCTACCCAGTTTCATTTACGTTTTCTCACTGTTTACGTGACATCTGTAACTTTGGTCTTACTTCTTATATTTGCAAGTCTGATTTTGTCTCGTAGCTTGATGTTCAGGATGCTCCTCTCCATTTTGGTTTTGCATACCCTTAGTGCTTCACTTTGATTTTTAGTGAGTGACCAGGTTTCCGCTCCATAGGTCAAACATGGCAATATGCATGAGTTGAACACAACTGTCTTGTCTTTCAGGGGTATGTGAGGGTTCTTCATTACTTCCTTAAGGGACCAGAATCTTTTCCAAGCGTTACTTATTCTTATGTTAATTTCTTTCTGCATCTGATTTTCCGGTGAAATAATTTGTCCCAAGTATGTGTATTCCTCAACATATTCTATTTGGTTGGAATTTAGTGAAATAGGTGTTTTTATATGGTTTGTCATTAATTTTGTTTAGTCTAGGTTCATAGTCAAGCCCACGCATCTGCTTTCTCTATCTAATTGTGTTAACATTGTTTTTAAGCCTTCTTGATTTTCGTGTAGCAGAATCAGATCATCCGCATATCTCAGGTGGTTAAGGTTTTCACCATTTATATTTATTCCGCAACCATCCCAATTAATTTTTTTGAATATATGTTCCAATACAGCTGAAAATAGTTTTGGTGAGAGGGGGTCTCCTTGACGTACTCCCTTCTTTATTTTGAACTCCTGTCCTTTTCTTTCAGTCTGAATTTTTGCTGTTGATTCTATGTATATGTTCTTTATAATCCTGATATACTTTGGATGTACTCCTTGAGAACTTAGGGCGTCCCAAATGTGTGAGTGTTTCAGCGAATCAAAAGCCTTATTGTAGTCTAGAAATGCTAAGTAGTAAGTTTTTCCGTACTCATTACTTTTCTAAATGACTTGTTTTAAGAAATGAATATGATCCATTGTTGAGAAGTCGCTTCGGAATCCCGCCTGTTCTCTCGGTTGATTTTCATCCAGTACTGCGCTAATTCTGTTTAATATTACTTTTGAGAATATCTTGTATAGATTGGATATCAGGCTGATCGGTCTGTAGTTGTTTATATCTGCCGTGTCACCTTTCTTGTGGAGCAGTACGATAGTGGATGACGTACATTGTCATGGTATTATTTCTTCAGTAAGAATATCGTTGTATAGATTCGTAATATCCTGTATTATGTAGTCTGCACATCCTTTTAGTTTTCGTTTGCTATACCATCGTCTCCAGGAGCTTTGTAGTTCTTTTGGGACCGTATTGCGTTTCTTATTTCGCTTTGTAGTATTGGAAGGACAGCTTCATCGCTTTGTAGGTTTTGAGTGTTTGTGTTGTCTACGTCATCGTATAATTTGCTGTCAAATGTTGTTGCTATTTCCATGATTTTGGGTCTATTTGTTTCTTTCTTCCCAGATGTCTTGCTATTGATGGATGGAATCCATGAAGTATTCTCCTTCAGTTCTTTTAGAGCTTTCTTTATGCCTCCCGATTTTTTTATGTGGTACTGAATAGTCCTATTTCTTATTTGTTTCCTATGAGCCCTTATTTTTTGTTTTGCAAAAGAGTTTTCCTGGTTTCAATGAGGAGTCTGGCTTCATCTCCAATCCTATCTTTCTTGTTTTTTGAGGTATATAGCTGTCTAGATATTTCTTGAAGTGCTTTTTCAAGTGAATTATACATTCCTTGTATATTTACGCTCATGTTGTTAGTTCGTAAGTTATCCTTCAGCGATACTAGCAATTTTTCTGGGAGGGGGAGAGGTATTTTATTTTGTAGTTTTCCTTGTCTCTTGTATTATTTTCGTTTCTTCGTTTCTTTAGGATAGATTGCTCCTCTTACCATTCGGTGGTTTGCGTTGAAGTTAAACTTATTAATTACGTCTACATCTTTAAAGAATTGGGGTTCATTCGAGAGTATAAAATCTATCTCATTCTTTACATTTCTATCGGGAGATATCCATGTCCATTTTTTATTTTTATTTTTCCTAAAGAAGCTATTCAGGACTCTGAGGTTATGTGTCTGTGCCAAGTTCACTAGTTTGGTAGTCTTTTACCAATCTGCGCGTTGAAACCGCCCATAAGGACGACTTTCTTGTGTGCATTTGCTAGAGTTCTGTCCAGGTCCTCATAGAAGATGTCCTTGACCTCCTTAGATGCTATCTCTGTGGGTGCATATATTTGGATTATTGACATACCTTCATACCCAGGCAAATAGATATTCAGTTGTGCAATTCGTTCCCAGATTCCAGTAAAAGATTGTATATATTCGCTGTAGCATGTTTTAATAAGAAAACCGACGCCATGTAAGCCTATTGTGCTTCCTATGTGGTAGAAGATGTAGTCTTCATGCTGTTCAATTTTTTCACCCATTCTCCTTACTTCACTGAGGCCAATAATGTCCCAGTTTATAAAATCTAAGGCATATTCCAGTTCTTGTAGAGATTCATCTGTTCTTAATGTCCGAGTGTTGAGTGTTGATGTGTAAATACTACTTCTTATCTTCTATTGCAACTTTATCTTTTTTATTATTTTGATGTATAGTGTCATGTTTATGATATGTTTCTTTCTTTTTGGGTATCGAGCCTAGGGGGTTTATATATATTATAGTGGTTGGTAAGTTGTTAACGTTTAACAAGTGAACCACTTGCAACATAGCGCTGTTTACATCGTCAAGATTTGTAGGCATACCTTATATACTTACGTATTTAATAATAAATTTTGTTATATATATCACCTAAACCCTAAAATTATGTTTATTATAAAAGCCTAAGTTAAAATATCGGCATTAGTCTTTTAACGTGACTATGAAATACCCACGACATATAATATCTAAGACTCCTCAAGTTGAATGCAGGCAAACGTTTGCCATGAAAAAACTTAAAGGCGTATCAGATTCGGAGTTAGTCGTCTCAACGACTCAATATGATAGTATTATTTATCATGTTATAATCCTTATAATGTAATTTTTACAGTAAATGATATTCAGATTTTGTAGGAAGAAGGATCTATTATCCAGAATAAATAGTTGATTCACGTACAAAAACACTTTACTATTGATTATAATAATTTTTTTTATGGTATATCGGGCAAACGAGCAGACAGGTCACCTGATGGTAAATGACTACCGCCGCCCTTGGGCATCTGTAACTCAAGAGTCACAAGTGCGTTGCCGCCCTTTAAGGTGGGAGTAAAGGAAGAGGAGGAAAGGGAGGAAGAGCGGGAAGACGGCAAAGGGGGATTAGAGGGGGGTAGAGGGGAATAATGTGGTAAGAGTTAATTAATTTTTGATGGGATAAGTAGCAGTATAGATTTACAGATTTACAGATTTTCTAAATAGCTTACAATGTTAAATGACACTTGTGTAACGAAGTATTCAAATAATTTTCTTCATCACAAAGGTGTGTTTACTTATTAAAGTTCATACTAACATTAAATCAAAATTATGTAAAATTAAGAATCTACCGTTACTCGAATCTGCTTTTGTAAAAGAATTCTTAAGTAGGTAACACATTTATTTAATGTTTATTTGTTGATTATCAAAAAATGTACCAAAAGCTACGATTCTTCACAAGATGTTTCGATTAATCTTGCTTGCAAATCTTTCTATGTTTACTTATATACGACTGTCTCTACAGAATTGACTTCTTTAAAACCGTCTACTCATTATACATTTTTTTAGCATTCAAATCAATTAAGACCAGGTACAATGTAGCTCCGGGAAGTGTATAGAAATAAATGGCAAACATTGTGAAATGTTATTAAAGGAGCTTGAGTTTTATTTGCGAGCCCTAATATATTTTGTATTTCTACGATGAAAGGTGTCAATATGTCAAGTCTGGTTACTTCTTGTTTTAACAAAGTGATATTTGCGCCAATAGAGGGAAAACCGTAGCACCTTGGCGCAATGCTGCTCACGTCCCGTCTACTTGGATCAACTTCCTTATCTTACTTGTCGCTGTGCTAGGGTGACCAATAATTTGCGGATGAAAATACATTTTATTTTTGACTCCTTACTTCATAGTTGTCATAGTATTCCTTACTAGTCATTGTTGCTGTTATAATACCAGGACTTCTCATCAAATTTTTCTTTTTACAAACCTCTTTGGATATGGCAGCCTTTTCGAATGTTTGAAGCGTTAATATTTTTTATTCTAACAAATAATACTTCTTCTAACCACGCAATCGTACTCCTTATGGTAATAACCTGGAAAGAGACGACTAACTGCGGTTTATACGGACATTACTCACACTTTTTGGAACCTAAGTGAGCCCCTGTAGACCGAATTTGTGAAATGGGGATTCATAATTTAGTCATATTTTCTACACGTTGTGCGTAAACATAGCTACATTTACTGTCGTGCCTACTGTGCATAGACATCAGTACGTTAGTTAGATGACCAATAGGCTGCCACAGAAAACAACGTAGTTATGGTTAGTTGATTTTCTCATATAGACATGAGCCCTTCGAAATGAAAAAAAGAAGAATGTTTATATTGGTTCCATGGTACAAAATATATTATGACAATATTACATAAAAAGGTAAATTGCATGGTCACCCTACAAACCGCCCGCTACTTGATTTGTATTCAGTACGCCACATGTCTGGAATGTTCGCGTAATTTGGAATTTCACAGTCGTGGATTTATTCATAATATAGTAATATTTCCTATTTATTAGTTCTGCTCATATTGAACGAAACCAATGCACATAAGCCGATAGAAACAGACAATGCTTTGTCTATGTCTTACAACTACGAGCTCTGAGACATAGAAGAACAAATTCCTCTGAGCCTGAGACACATGGTAGTTCTTCCATTTTACATAAAAAAGCTGAAACATAACAAAATGTAAGTATTACTTTTAATAGTTTTATATTTACGAATGTTATCAAAACTTTTCAAAATTGTTTTATAAAAAGTATTAGCAAAAAGGGCTCTATGTTGGTCCTTTATGTTAAAACAATAAATATAGTCGATCACAATATGGTGAAATGATCTAATTTGTTATTAAGTTATATTTTCTCATTATTTAGAATATTTGGCAAAATTATTTATATTTTATGGATTTTGGGTTGGGATATTTTATGTCTTCTTCAATGTCTAACCGCCTTGATATATGACAGCGTACCTATGTTGCTAAGAAACGTTATTTCTCTAAAGTAAAATGTCACCACAACGGCAAATCTCGCTTCCTGCAATTTCCTTCACGATTATAATTTTCATTATTTCTTATCGTAATTCGTTTTACAGACTACGAATAAGAACGAGATCTAGAAACTGTACTGGAACAAGTTTACTTGCACGTTCGTCAATCTTATTAGCTAATGATTTAGACACGTTATGTGTTTTTGAAAGAATGACTCTTGAAGACTTGAATAGAGTAGTATGGCCAGTTTGCTGGGAGGGTGGTGGTAATGGAAATGGTGGAGATAGTGGCAATGGTGATGATGCTCAAGATCAAGCGGACGATGAAGAAGAACGTAGAGAGCAGGAAGAAAGAGAACGACGGGCACGCATTACGGCATCTCACCACGGGTTTAATAGGTCTTATCATAGATACCCAGAGCGTGGTGGCTGCTGCGGACAGATCAATTCACATCTTATTGTGTGGAGTTGTTTGTTAATCACCTTTTAGATTTATTAGGACCAATATCATATTTATTCTGATATTCTAAGAGTGTGATATACGTGCTCTTGTGTGATAAAGTAAGCCTATAATAATATAATAATAAAGTTTATTTATTTCTCTCTTCACAAAAGATACTGGTACAAACATTTAGGTAATAGAATGTATTTAAAACTGGTTTCTTTGTGATCGACTGGAGTCTATGCTAGGGTCGCCCCTGTGTGACAGATCTCCAGGACCCATCCCGAATACATGGAAATCGATATACATAGATACATAATGCCAGCAAATTACACAATTGCAGTTATCAGTAACATGGTGTTATAAAGAGTTTAGTATGTGTGTGTGTGTGTTCGGTTGATTTTGTTATACAGATACGATCCAAGAAATGTGTAGTGTCTTTGTGATAATCTAGTCCTAAATTTTTTACTGGGACAATATATACTTGCGTCTTTTGTTACTTGGAATATTCGGTCTATACTGTAGGTGTGTGTTTACGAAGGAGTACATTTAAAATAAAAAGTTGGAGAACGGACAGTAACCCACAACGTTTGTAGAGATCCTTAGTCGGGTAGTGAAAAGGTAGAAATTTACTTACTTTTAATACTGTTCTTTGGGATCTCTCAAGAATGACCTATGACTATACGATGTTATTAATTAAACTACTTATTTCACAAAATCTGATTAATCATTCATTGGTCTATGTCGGTTATCTACGGATGTGTTTCGAAATTAACAATACGATAATTTAATTTTCATGGCTGATCCAAGCTATAGTAGAAAAGTGTTAACCACAACAAAGGAAGTAATATATACACTGAAGAGAGAGGGATGTGTGCTAAGGATTTGTGCTAGAGATATGCGAGCTCGTATAAATCATCCGGCTGCGGGAAGCGCAGCATCACGTTCATCGCTTATCTCTCGTCGTACTTGCGAATCGTATTCGCTCCATTACACGATAGGTTTTTTTTGAGTTGGTACAGACAAACAGATACTATCAGGATTTTTTGCAAACTCGTCTAGCTAAATAGCTTGTGTCTGTAATGGCTACACCTCGGTGACGGTTTGAAAACTTGCACTAATTAGTTGCCTTTACACGGTCACTCTATCGCCCGTTCTCAGGAGCGTACAGGATTGCGCGCGGGAATGCTTGCACGCGCAATCGTGCGTGATTACCTTTTTGAAGTTATTTAAGCTAACGTTCTTTCGCGCAGGATTACTCGCATTCTTTTTTATCGTAGCGGAAAGAGCGTCCGTGTAAAGGGTAGTCGCGCGGGATAGACCGCGTGAAACTGGCGCGTGTTGTGTGTGTGCATTTCGCACGGTTTTATGGAAGTACCGCAGTTTTGTTTAAGTGGTGCGGTGAAAAACGAATAACAAAATCTCTATTGGCATCTGTGAATCCTTTTTTTACAAAATTCTATATTTTTTTGTAAACGTCTTCTTTGAGTTTTTTATTTTTGTAGTCTTCCGATTTAATCTTCCAAGGGCAAGGAAAAGATTTTTAATATTAATTAGTTAGTAAACTAATTCTTTAGTCCACAGTCTCACGTCCGCCATGACATAAAAACACAGGAAAGAGCGAAGGAAAGATCGTGCGTGTAAAAAAAAGGAACAGAACGCGACAGGATTGCGCGTACGCCTGACATGAGGAATGATCGCCGGCACGCGTGCTCTTTCCGTTTTCCTCTCGTTGCCTTTACACGCGCGCTCTTTCGCGCAGGATTGTCGTATCCCGCGCGATAAAGCGCACGTGTAAAGGCCGCTAATAGCGGCCTTTACACGTGCTGCTTTTACACGCACGATCTTTCCTTCGCTCTTTCCTGTGTTATATTATATAATTTGCAATAAAAAGAAACTAAAAAAAACTATCCTATCACTCAAGTTAGACCAAACAGCGCACATTGTTTATAATTTTATAAAAATCGATTTATTAGTTTAGGAGTTCATCGCGAACAATACCGTACGTGTAAGGACAATACTAGAATACTGCTCCCAGGTTTGGTCTCCATTTTATGAGGTTCACAAAAACCGATTTGAACGAACACAAAGGAGATTCGTCAGTCATCTTGCTTTTGACATGAAATTACATCATACACTCAAATCGTACAGTTCTCGTCTTGAGCACTTTAAAATGGTTTCGTTGAACGAGAGACGCCAACTACTTGATATATTGTTCTTATTTAACTTATTAAACCATAAAATAGATTGTCCTGAATTGTTGTCTAAAATTAATATCTCGACTCCAAGTAGGTCACCGCGCTCGAGTGTCTACAGGGTGCATATTGTCTGCAGATACAGGACTAACATTGGTCTTAATTCACCTTTGGCAAGAATGGCCAAATATTACAAGTATTCAGCGACTGGCAGATTTGGATATCTTTGGTGATAATTTGTTTAGATTTAAGAAAATAATCACTGAATAGCTGAGTTCCAGGCTTTGGTAATTACGATACCATACTGGGCTAGGCTTAAATTTATATTTTTAGTTAATGTTTGTGTTAGATGTGGTTGCCTGTAAGTAAGTGAGCACAAGGCATGTCTATTAATTATTATCTAGATGTAAGAAATGTGTATCATTTGTTGGCGATCCAAATAAAAAAAACAACAAACAACGTGACACGAAATTTTTGTACCGTTTTTTTTTTCATTAGGATCGATTTTTTTTTACCCATCATCAAAGGTACCATTAGTACAGCTATGCATAGCACAGCTAGTACACACAGTTAGTACAGCTGGCATATATCCTGTATATACATAGATATATAGATAATATGAAGTAGTAAATACTTATTCTTTTTTCCTTTGTCATCTTTCTGGTGACAGATAAAATGTCATTTTTTTTTTTTCCGTTTGTTTTTGTATTTCATACTTTTACTGAAGCATACGTGTAGTTCTTTATTTTGTTAATGCTCACAGATATATCTTTCTTTGAACAACCCTTGTTGCATTATCATAATGTGCGATCGAAGAGCAAAAGAAAGTTCAGTATTTTTTGCAAACAGTGTTTCTAAAGGTGATAGCTCACAGCATGATAGCATTGAAGACATTAAAGACCAAGAAACACCCCGGGAGCCTGTAGAATCACTATCAAATAGTAGATATATAAGTATGTCTGACGACTACGCAAATTTCAAGACATTCAATAAACCTTTACAGGGCCGTTATATCAGAGGTCCTACGATCGACTGGTGTCGAGGCTGTGACTTCTCTAGAATTAGTGTAGCTATAGTTGTGTGGAGTTCATTTTTATTCTTTGCTTTCTTTTTATACATTTCTTTAAATAAGTACAAACGGTTACAAAATTTTAAATCTGCAACCAGTATTCAACCTTATGATCAATAGAAAGAATAGTGTTCAAAAGGATAGTGTAATAAAAACGAATTATCTAACAAAAATTTAAAGTTTAAGTTCAAAGGCTTGAAAAGGTAATCACCGTGTATAATTTTTATGGTATATTTTTGTGACTATACTAATAAATGTATTTTTGATCCAAGAATTGTTTTTCTGGATTGTCTGGTTTCTCATGTCAGTCATGAAAGCTTACCTGCTTGACATGGCGCTGCGAAAGACTCAAATAAAGCGGTCTTGAGCTCTTTCCATAAAATCCATTCATTCAATTACATGTAATAAGTTAAAACTTGCCCTGACATGATACTACGAAGAGCATTTTGGTGGAGCACCTATATTAGGAGGTAACGTTGCATCGCATGTAGAGATATATTAACATTGTCGGTAGCGAGTACCTCTCAATCCTGAAACCTGACCGGCCGGAATCAATGTGTTTTCTCTCACGTAAGTATCTGCACCGCTCGATTTAAGGCTTTCATTCTTTGTAACAACTGTTTAATAAACAAATTAGCTATTGCTCAGAGTAACAATCTGGTAATAGTCCGAATTATTGTTATACTAGCTACACCCCGCGGTTTTACCCACGTTAGTCCCGGTGCTGTGGGAATATCGAGATAAAAAGTAGTAGTAGTAGTATGTGTTAAACCAGGTCTCCAGTAGATTCTTCGCAATCGTTTCAGTAGTTTTTGCGTGAAAGAGTAACAAACATCCATACATCCTCATGGAATTGGAATTTTGGAGTATTTACAGATTTTATATAAGTTTTTTATTTAATTATAAATAAGTGCAGAAAGCTAAAATTTTAAACATTATTTGCTATAAAGTTAAAAAATTGCAAAAACGGGTACATTAAGCTATAAGTATCCAGTAGAAAAGTAGAAAAGTCTATACAATGACAGGTCAAGTAATATTGGCCAATGAAATAAACCATGGTCGAAATTCGACCACAAAGCAATATATAGGTACATATACAAAGGATACCGACAGCTTTGTATGGGACTTCGGCCAAGGCATGGACATTTTAATATTGCAGTGGAAATATTACCGTGTAGTAACTGAAGCTATGTGAAAACCCAACATTTTAACTAGTTTAGTATCAAGTCAATTGTAAAAATAAATAAAAAACAAAAAACGGATTGTTTTTTCGTTAATGTTTATTTTCCAGCTGTCATTATGGCCTGCGAGCCAGCAACAGATTTGCATGACCAATTCCCTCTCGGGTGAAAACTCGTAAAGTGCTTCAGAGTGTTGTATCATGAAGCCTCGTGAACGCCAGCTTCGGTTCCATCGGAGGGTTGAGGAGCAGCAGCCTCCCGCGCACGTAAAAAAAAACATTATTTTTAGTCATTTCCTCCCGATTGAAAATTTTATCAAATTATAGCTAACCCAAATATCTTGAAGAAACAGAAAAGTCAGCTGACTATAGAGTGGTGAATTATGCGTCAGCTGCAGAGCCGCAGCTGACATTCACGAGGCTTCATGAAACAATTTTCTAAAGCATTTTACGAAGTATCGCCCGAGAGGAAATGACTGACGAAATTTGTACCTGGCTCGTGGACCATTATTGGTATGCTAATAAAATATTATCCAAAATCTAAACTGGAGGAGTAACATTGTCATTCATACCTAGGCCACCTTATGCACCAGTTTACGCTCATAATGTGGGCAACCCACAGTCCTGCGACCGACAATGCAGTACTACTAGTATTACTATACTGTTTTATCGCATCTAGATTTTGCATGTTATTGTAGAATATGTAAATGAAATATGTTTTTCGGCCTAGTATTAGTTAAGTATCTTAAAAATGTGCTAAATCAGATAATTATATTTCAGGTGCAGGTCATCTTATATAGGAGGTGGTACATCATACAAATAAATAGGGTTCAAGGTCATCGAGAGAAGAAAAATCCAAATCCATTTTAGTTAATATTATATTTCAAAGGAGTCTTAATCGATGTTTATCCTGCGCGTAAGCGAATGACTAATAAAATATGACATGGCATGACCTTTGATTAGAAATAATAATATATATTTATAATCAAAGGTCATGACATAGTCAAGGGATCCAAGAATATGAAAACAAAGTGTTTTACCATTTTGCAAAACAATTTATTTATACATCAAAATATTCCTTTTTATTTATCACACATAATACAGGCTTTGCCTAGTTTGGGATCAGATGGCCGTGTGTGAGATGTGCGGAGTTATTATTATTATTCTCTTTATTCATTTAAATATACATATAAATTACATTTTTAAATACATTCAGATTAAATCAAAAAATACATTTAAAAATATAAAAAATAGTGCCCCACCGGTATCGGGTACAGTGACCAAGCTACCGGTGGTTAGGGTTCCAGAGTCAGAAACCTCCTCACAATACGTGCCGTATCAAAAAGGACCGCCTTCTGCATCAGGCCCTTAACCCAGCTGCCTAACGTGAGTCTCTGAAGGTGTTGGTCGAGGCTCTTTGCAATCAACCCATGGGCTGATATGACTATCGGCACAATGATTGCTGAATCTACATCCCACATGTCGACCACCTCGTGGGCCAAATCCAAATATTTCATTTGTTTTTATTTTTCAGCCCTTAAAAGGTTGTCGTCATGGGGAATGGTGATATCAATAATCATTGCTCGGCGCTCTAATCGGTCTATTACCACTATATCAGGCTTATTGGCAACAATAGTCCTGTCAGTGATAATAGACCGATCCCAGTACAATGTTACACGACCATTTTCAAGAACTGGGTCGGGCACATACCTATAGTACGGTAATTCCATAGTCACAAGGTTATATTTAAGAGCAAGTTGCTGATGGACTATCCTGGCCACTTGGTTATGTCTATGCAAGTA
This sequence comes from Callimorpha dominula, assembly GCA_949752705.1. Lineage (NCBI taxonomy): Eukaryota > Metazoa > Arthropoda > Insecta > Lepidoptera > Erebidae > Callimorpha > Callimorpha dominula. The sequence continues at coordinate 19,189,560 of OX456991.1, forward strand.
CTCGCCGTCGGCAAGATGAGAACAACCGGAAATTATATGCCTGAGGCTTTCTCCGGGACGATGACATGCCCGACAAACGTCAATCGTGCCGTCCTTCAGGATATGTTTCCGATAGTTGTTCGTCACAACAACTTCATCAGTAATTGCACAGATAAAACCTTCAGTTTCCCCAAAGAGGTCACCGAAACGTAGCCAGGACACAGACGATAATAGATCTACTTCGGGCCCATTTAAGGTCCGATAAAAACGTCCATGCAGCTCTTTGCTCTTCCATATCTCCATGCGATCTGTAATATTGAGCACTGCAGGTTTGCGCCAGTTCTCTCTACCTAGAGCAAGCGGAGTGAGTCCGTTGTCAACTACCACAAGATCCCGATGCAACTCCACGTCAACAGAGAGGAAGTAATCTCTAAGATTGCATACCTCGGGGTTATGTAGTGTCCTGGCATTTAAAAAACCACGACCCCACCTTTCCGCGGGATATACAATCTCATTACCGATGAACGTGGATGGTGCATTCGGTACGCGGTTAGTAATGTACGGACTCTTCTATCCAGGGCATCAAGTTCCGTCTGAGTCCATCTAAGTATGCCAAAGGAGTAGGTTAGAACTGGTATGACCCAATCATTATAGGCCCGCACCTTGTTACCACCTGACAAAAGACTTTTAAATACTTTTTTCAGGCGGCCAAAGAAGCGCTCCTGTAACGATTGCTTCATTGACAATTCATTTAACCCTAACGACTTTGACATACCTAGATACTTGTAAGTTTCGTTGGCGGAAAGACATCTAAGGTGTGTGGAATCTGAGAGTTCCATCCCGTCAGATTCCACAATCCTGCCTCTTTTTACATGCATGACTGCACATTTATCCACACCAAATTCCATACTGATACATTTACTAATATTTTCAGTTACCTCTAGTAATCTTATCAATTGTGATTTGCTGCAGGCAAAAAGTTTCAAATCGTTCACGTAAAGGAGATGGGATATTACCCGACCTCCTCTCCGCAAACAATAGCCTACTCCTGAACCCTCCAGCAAAGTGCTAAGAGGATTCAAAGCTAAGCAGAACCACAAGGGACTCAAACTGTCACCCTGGAACATACCCCGCCTGATCTTTATATATTCGCCGTCACCCTGAGACCGCCAACATCCTGGATAGCAAAGGACGGTTCTCCATTGCCGCATACATGCCTTCAAGAAAGTGCATAGAGTTGTATCAATCTTGTACACCTCCATCACCCTCAAGAGCCACGTATGCGGCACAGAGTCATAGGCCTTTTTATAATCTATCCAACATGTCGCCAAATCCTTTCGGTTACGGCGAACTTGTTGGTTAATGATCGTGTCAAGTATAAGGAGCTCTTTAGTGCCACGGGCCCCACTTCGACATCCATTCTGAGGGTAAGCCATAATGGTGTTTTTGGATAAATGAGATGTTATCTTTACGCTCAGAATGGACGTGAGTAATTTATAAACTGTTGGTAGACACGTTATTGGTCTGTAGTTTTTGGGATCTGTGGCACTACCAGACTTATAGAGCAGATGAGTTATGCCTGTGGTCATAAAAGTCGGCAGCGAACCTGATTCTAAGCATGATTGAAATTGAGAAGCCAAACATACATGTGAGCTACGGAGTCACTTTAACCAAAAATTATGCAGTCCGTCCGGTCCCGCTGCTTTCCAGTTCGGCAGCAAACGAACTGCACAAGCTATATCAATGTCAGATATTGATATTGGCTCCATGTTATTATTATTATTATTATAGAAAATATTTACAAAGTAAACAAAAAAATATTTATATATATTTTTAGAGATTTTAAAATATTTTGTAGATGAGATTTATATTTATCAGTGAGCAGATTTGGCTTACTTACCTATTCCCACTGTCTTTTTATTATTTAAGACCAACGCCCTTACAGTTGCAGATAGAGTGAATTTTACGACATAAATCAGTATAAATATTTTAAAATGATCATTTGATACAACCAATTATTCCATAATAAAAGAAAACTATTACTATTTTATGTTTACCGAACTGCTGTCCACCCTATGGCCGACGCCGTCGGTCGGTCTCCTTTCAACCAAAGTGAACAAAGTTTAAATAAACCGCTTCGCCACTGCCCTGTAGTCAAACTATACAAAAAAAAAAAAAATGGACCAAACAGCAGTTTGTCTAGTAATGACAGATCACAGCAACGCCAAAAACAATGATCACAACCTGACCAAATCTGACTTAAAAATGAAAAGTCAACGCAAAATGTCAAAACTAGAGCAATTGCGATGTCACGGAAAATAAATTTTCTATCAATTTCGTCTTCGATTATTATTTTGAGTATAAGTTACACAAAGTCATTATCTTCGTTCTTCGGAAAGTTAAGGAATCTACCGATTGGTTATTGGAACAGAACAATGATAGTATGCAGCTTAAATTTAAGAACTACTGTGGTATCCCCCTATTATCAGATACAAAAGCTTTATCAGAATGTAAGCATGAGTTCAAAACAACTTACGAGAACCTATGGGAATAGCAGACGTCGTAGTCGTGATTCTATTGACAGTGGTGATGAAAGTGATAACGAAGATTCCGATGATGAAGAATCAAGCCGTAAACGGATTTCACGTCGCCGTAGAAAGAAGAGAGTTAAAAGCCGTATCCCAGATTATGACGAGTTTGCAAGATTTCGTGATTCAAGTCGACCTCCAGATAGTCACTACACTTCAGTAGAACCCTCCCCGCCTTCGTCTGACAAAGAATCTACTGACTCTGAAGAACTACCTGCCCCAAGTGAAAAGCCACCTGCAGCAAATGAAGAAAAAGCCCCATCAGAGGAAGACCCTAACACAAAAAAGTAATGTGAATTCACATATAACTATAAGATAATTCAAAGCTTGTAATGTTTGTGTTAAATCAGCCTTTAGTGATCAGGAGTAAATACAAAAACAAATTCAAAGGAAGAACATACTTTTGTTTTTTTTTTAAGTTGCTAAAATAAGCGACGCTGAAAATCTTACAACAGATATGAAAGCCTGTGCTCTGTTTTGCACACAAAAAAATGTTCACGTTTCTTCTATCCACTAATATGACTATGAGTGTTAATAACCCAAAAAAATCGCCTATCGTCAGGCGGGACTTTTTCCCAATTGTGTAAAAAACGTAATATAACTGGGGGAGGGGTTATCAGCATCTATTTTGGGTATGATGGTGATTTAGAATTATCATATTACTAGCCTTAGCCCGCAGCTTCGCTCACCATCAAGTTATTTTTCTATCCCTCGGGAACATTTTCTGTACTCCTGACACCGTGTATACCTAATTTCATGACGATCGGTTGGGTAGTTAAGGCGTGGAAGCGCAACAAACTAACAAACTCATATTTGCACTATGCACGCATGAACATAATATTTAAACGAAGTGTCTAGTCGTCCGCTAATCGGATGAATAAATTTAAATTAGTCGTCCGATTGTCGGATGATTAAATTTAAATTAGTCGTCCGATTGTCGAGTGAATAAACACGGACGACTAGCCATAGCCTAATATAAACCTCCTTAATATTTGATCTATGTTTAAATGTCAGTTAAATTTTAATTGTCAATTCCATAAAATACACATTACTAGAATCAAGATTAAAGTGTATGCTCACAAAATATTAAGACTTTTAGCTAGCAAAATAAAAATGTCATCAAGATTGGATAGTGCATCAATTACTTTTGTGATAATAATTTTGATTATTGGTTATCCCAATGTATTTTTGAGGTTTAGACTTCAAAGTTTTCTATACCGTAACAATAATAGAACATGTGGCATTCCAAGCTTTCGTTTGACATCTTCCGATTCTGAGCTGTCTTATTACGATCAGAGTGATCGACTTCCTGTTCAGCGATTAGTAAGAATTGCTGATAAAGCTAGCGGCAGTGGAGACGGGGAGAAACAGTCTCCTAGTAGCCGTATACCTGATTATGATGAAAATGAGAGATTCAAGAATTCTAGTCGACCTCCTGATAGCCACTATCCACCCGAACAGCCTTCTCATCCTTCTTCACCGCCACATGAATCTCCCCCACCATCTCCAAAAAGTCGTATACCGGATTATGATGAGTATGCACGGTTTAAAAATTCCAGCCGACCTCCAGACAGCCACTATCCAATGGGCCCTGGTCGGAAATATCGAAAGAAGAGCCGCTGTGACCATCCACGATCCAGTATGTTAGTGGTATGGAACTCGATTTTGTCACTGTGTTTCTTACACAATGTTATTGTATAATAAGTCATAAATCTGAAAATGTAGTTAATAGTAATAATGGTTATTACATTTGTTGTTAAATATTATTAAAGCAAGCTGCACAAATAAGCATCATTTTCGTTTTATTACAATACAATTTTATGAAGTTGGTGACTAGAATTATATGTTATTTTTCATAAGTTCTTTTGCGTGATTGAATTGATTCAAACTGTTATATGTTATGTGAACTACTCGGTCTGGCCCTGGTCACCGCTCTCTAAGGTCATTCATTACCTTGACCAGCTATAGACAGGAAAGCTCCAGCTGGCAATAAATGTTTACTGACACATACATTTTTCTTCGTTTTCTTGCTGTTGAACTTAGGCTAGGCTGTATAAATGTGTTGCAATAAACAACTTTGTCTTTCTCGCCTTATAAACTTGTCGCTTGTCGTGTACTCAGTGTTTTCGCATATATTTTTGTTAAACCTTTTCATATTAAAATACTAAATAAAACAACGTATATCACTATACTGATGGTTTACAGTCTCCATAAGACCTCTGAAAACATCAGAGTATATTTAGAGACTAGACAAAATCTCCCTTCACTCGATGAGCTAAGAATTAAAATAATTGAATAATGTGAAACTCCATATAGGTACACTGACACCCCAGATGAAGCCTATTATGCTAAAAGACATAACCCTATACTTGCCAAGGGGTGAAGCTTACGCATGGTATGCGTTCTAGAGTTCTAGGTATTGCTTTTAACTGCAGTTGGGCTCAACCGCTTCCTAGGAAGACAAGACACATAGACACCTATTTTTATGTGCAGAGTTTTTATTCTGCGGCGGGCCTCAATGGCAATCATGCAGTATGCAGTAGTTACTTATATTTTTCCTGCCAAAGTAACCAATCGAGTGTCTGCAAAGATGACTGGTAAAACGTCATTATAGGAGGATGAAGTTTACCAAGAATAATTATACTAAATGTTTTTTTATGGGATAATGGGCAAACGATCAGACGGGTCACCTGAGTCACGCTACTACGCTGCTTATGGGCACCTGCAACTCAAGAGTCACTAAGAGAAGGGATGAGGGGGAAGAGGGGGAGAGGGAAGTGTTAAGGCAAGCATTACTTCACTGCCGGTTTTCTGTGAGGCTGTGGTATCACTCCGGTCGATCCGGCCGATACGTGCCGAAGCATGGCTCTCCCACTGTTAAACTCACTGTTGTCCATCTTCATACTCATATACAGAATCGTTTGTGGATTTAATATAATTTTTATAACATGCTCTGGGAGTCACGATGACGAGCACCAGTGATAATAATTCAACATTTTGTTATTGTGACCTTTATCATAAATATCGCATTTATCATTCGATATTTCTTCTTCTTCTTTAAGTATGCTGCTTTTCATTTCGAATGGAAAATAAAAGATAGTTTGCATGTAAGATTTCGTTTACTTCAATTTTCAGGCCGATTACACATTTGTAGATTCTTACGAAAATGTTACAAAAGGTATACTTATATAATAAATACATATCGATAAATATTTTATAAATGATCACATTTAAAAGACTTCATATATTGCACTTATAACTAACAGGCATTTTTAAGCCTTTGAGTGCAAACCCACCACATGCGTTCACCGTAACCCAAAACCATTGATAAAACTATAAATTATTACTAATGTATACTTTACAAGGGATATGCTTAATAAAATGTACGTAAAGCAGGGTGTAGAAGCTGGACATCACAATAAAAATAAAAGTCATTTTATGAAACTTTTTTCTGCTAATTTTTTTTGTGCTTAGGATTTAATACTTTATAAGATTATTTTTTTGCACATTTTAATGGACTGCGGCAATATTTAACAATAAATATGCACTTATTTTAGTAAAAATGATAAAATAAAATAAAATAAATTTAAAATTAACGGTGGCACCTTCACTTGACTATCTAAGAAAGTCAGCGTTTTACTATAAATACCTTGTGTAAATTAATTAATAAAAAAAATTATTTTATTTCATTTCAATGTGACTTAATGCATTTTGGAGTATTGGAAATTGCGTTAGAACGGTGTTTCTGGCTTTTAATATAACGTAGTAAAATTCTCTTTATAATGATTTTTTAGGGCGAGTTCGCTGCTTATGTAAAAAATATATTCATGCTTCAAAATTTAATTATTGTCGTAAGTTTAAGGTGTATAAAAGCAGACTTGAGGTCTTAAATCATCTCGTTAGATAATGGTCCCAATTCTGTTACTCCACACGCTAAATTAAAATTCACTAATTTTTCTTCATATAAGATGTAAACCTTGTAAACTTCAAAACAAGGTCTTATTTCAAATTGAAACAAGTAGGTAACATATGTCGCTATCGAAATAAGCAATTTATTTTTCGACTAAAGTCTGATACGCTTAAATAAACTTTAATACCACGTAGCGAGAGCCGCTATCCGTTGAATGCCATCTCTTTTGCTCCGTGTTTTTAGTAAGCGTCTTCGTAGGTGTAGATTAAAAACACGTCATCCTTGTTGGTTTTGTACAAGTTTTTATACGGCAATTATACAGCGTTTGAATAAATGGAGACTCTCGCTGCGTGGAAATAAAGTTGAGTATACGTTGACAGGTTTTAGAGAAATTTAGTGGCGCTGAAAAATAGATGCCAGTAACAAATAGACCTTAATACGAAGAACACTAGGTTGATTTCATATGAAGAAATTAAGTCAAGTTTTAGTTTAGTCGAGTGTACAATAGAATCGTCACCAATGTCTTCATGGTCTTCATGGTAAGACAAAGTTGTAAAGCGATTCCCGATGTTGAATGCAATGAAAAGAAATGAGAAATATACTACCGTCCATTTATGATTATAGTTATGTTTGTTAGAAATTTTAAAGGTACTGTCTTTTCGACATCTACCGAGCCTCTCTTAGGCGTCCATTAGACGCTCATGCAAACGTCCATCATTACGAAAAGTATGATTGACGGCTGTTCGTTGGTGATTGATGAAATAATATTGACATTAAAATCTCATTATGCAACCGTCAATCACTGCATTAGACGATAGGTTATTCGTCAATCACCGTTTTGATTGTGGCAAAACTGACAGCAAAACCTACGGTGTAATGGACGCTTTACACTGATAGTAACAGTTAAAGAATAGCATACAAGTATTAATTCTATATAACGTTGTTATAAAAAATGTTATAAAATTAAACTACTTATCATGTAGGTATCTTAAATATAAATATCGAACGTGGTGAGTTTTAACACTTTATTGTAATAATTATAATGACTAATACTAGATACCACAATAAGGCGAACACTGTAATACATAGTGTTTTTTTATACTATGTAGGCTGATTTATTGACTTGAATTGAATTTACATAATTTAAAATTGAGCCAAGCATTTGATGATGGCAATAGCGATTGATAGCGAAGGATTTTTTTTTATTATGTTTGTTAAAAAATATAAATTACAGTTGATTTAACAATATGAATAGAACAATACATAGCAGTGTTTGAACTTGTAGTCGTATTTCCCCTTAAAATATTACCGATATGATGATGATACGAGCTCTCTGTACCGTACCTGGTGCAGAGAGCTCGTATTTTTACTATGTGCCGCCCGTGTAGGTGTTGTAAAACGGAAAACAGGCTGTATTTCAGTTGTACGAATCCAATTTTCATGAATTTTACAGTAATATTAAAGTAAAAATATTACGTATGACACTTGAATAGCTGGTTACACTTATTAACTGGTATTTGCATGAACCTAGAACAAACAAATATACTCCTACAGACGAAATGGTTTCGGAATTTGAAACGTGTAACTAGGTTCTTAACCAGAATTCGTTTTTATTCCATTTATTTTCAAAGTTCTATACTTTAAAAATAAACTACTACAGATCTTTTAGAGTTTTAATAGTAAAGAAGAAATATAACATAGGTGATAAGCGATATCATAATTTACAGCTCCGTTAATCTCTTATTTTTTTCATGGAATAATCGTCTTCTAACGTCTATCGAATACGCAAAACCAGAGACTTTTTAATGTTACAGAATATTTATATTATTTGAAGAACTTAACGGATTCGGTATATTTCTATTCATGTTAATGTTACATTTTTTTTTACAGTAAAATTATTATTTAACGTTTATTGTTCGTACATGTGTTTGAATGCGGTTATCTCAGGCACTAATTGTAAATTCTGTGTTACCCTCGTGGCAGACATAATTTCGTTATAAAGTTCCATGCAATAGCAATCTAACCAGTAATAAATTATTATACATTTTATGGCTTATTGATAATTATAATAAATCTATGGATTAAGGTGTCATCAAATAATTAAAAAAAAAACCTATAATTCCAAAAATATTTTTTCAATTTTCGATGCCTGATTAGGTTGTTTATCCGTTTCATCCATTAACGATAGGATGAAAGTCGTCCTTTATGATTTATAAAAAAATACTGTTTTTTTTTCATTTCCAGTAATTAAACTCTACATATACTAGGTACCCAGGTATAAAACACATTTATACATTACCTATTTGATGAATTGCTTAAAAAAATTCAATAGTTTTTTTGGAACGAAATTTCTTATCGCACGTTACACTAAAATGCTGACCGCGAGTTGATTTATTTTATTTTTACGCCATCTGTGGATTCTGCGCGATACGTATATTAGTTAGGGCAACTTTCACAGATCGAGGAATTTTAATTTCGAGTTTTGTAAATAAAGAAATTCGAGTTTTGTAATTGTAAAATACATACTATATTTTCATACAATTTATTAAATCCATCAAACATATATATAATAGCAACCCGCCCCGGCTTCGCACGGGTAGCAGAGACATCTTTAACAATCATCAACATATTTCAATCAATTTACACAAAATCTTAACAAATTATACACCTAGGCCTTCCTCATGAATCACTCTGTCTATTAGTGAAATCCGTATGAAAATCCGTTCGGTAGTTTTTCAGTTAATCGCGAACAGACCGACAGACAGACGCGGCTGTTTTATAATATGTAGTGATATAGCGAAAGGAACTTCGTTCCAACCTGGTGTCCCAAAGATACCTCACGCGTTTTATTTACACTTAAATCTAATAATTATGGAGTGGAACCATTTTTTCAATTTTTTCCAGCATTTATTAATGTATTTATGCATTTTGAAAACATTTGGGACATAACGATTAACAAAATATCCAAGCAAATTCAGAGACAATCTTTTCTTTCTGCAAGCTTTCTAGTACCTACTACTACTACACACTTTTATGTACATACGTTTAAAATTAAAATAAAAGCTTAAAATAACAACTAACTAACACTATCGAATATAATCATCTACTCTAATACATTGTATTAACCTACGGAATAAAAATGCATTGCAGTATTGTATTGAATAAATAAATGTATGCAGACATTCAAAGACATATATGTATGTGCATCACTTTAAAAATAATGAGGAATTACGAGGTTAGAATTTCCAACATCGATTCTATACCCAAGTGCTTAAAGAAAATTACCAAATAGAATATTACGAAAATTTGAACTGCCAACACCGCCCCATTATAGTTCAACCACATAAGTGGCATTTTAAGTGAGTCAGCATCTCTCAACATCAAACAGTACAAGAAAGTCCAGTCTTTTCGGGTATACTCGCAGCTTACAACCTTTAATTAACCATAAAGAGTTGATATGAAGAGGCAAGAGATGATAGATATAAGACACAATTATGTGGCTTATATCAAATATAATTTTAAACGAATCAGCACATAAAAATAACAAGAACTGCAGTTTGTAAAAGAGCACTTAAATATCACAAGTCAAGTACCCTCTTACATTTAACATGAGGATGTAAACACTCCGAGATGTTGCTTAGTAAAAGTAAAATATTTACATTTTAAATTAAAAAGATATAATTTTATATTTATAGATCTACTTTGCTCCTTTCCTAATAAAAGCGCGTGGCATTAAAAATAGATCTAACACAGAATGCCAACTTTGCACAATCAAAACAAAACGCAAAATCAATATTCGTTGACATTATCCGAAGCCATCATGAGAAGTTGACGTTATCCGAAGTGGCCGTCTTGTGAAGTTGTTATTCGAAGTGGTAATCTTGAAAAATTGTACGTTATTCGAAGTGGTCATTATGGGAAGTTGACGTCCTGCGAAGTAGACGTTGTGTCGTGTTGACATTATGCGAAAAGTTCATTCTGCGACTGGTCTTATTTAATACAGATCTACCTTCTCGTGTTAGTCACAATAAAATATTTGGTTCATATAGTGAGTGTTGTTCTTTATATCCTAATCCTGAGGAACATTCAAATATACATTTTAATATACCACAGTTTGACTTAGACATTACGGACGTGTACGTGGTTCTAATATTAGGGTTATCTCATATCCCTATTGTAAATCAGTTAAGGCCTCTGAAGGGTGACTGTATAATGCATTCGATGCATACACACCAGGTGCCGATCGTAAAGAATTTTGCAAGTTTAGAAAAGTTTATAAAAATTTATGAAAACATTTAAAATTTTCTAAAACTTTTTTCTGGATGGAGGTAATTATTACTAAAACCTCCTCCTCTATCCGCGTTTGATTCACAATAGGATATTAAGGTTTTGTAAAATCAGCTAGTCTTTCATGCTTATATAGTGTGCGTATAAAGCTTATACTATCCAACGCCACTGATATCTCTAGTTTAATCATAGTGATATGTTTCATTAGGAGACAATTCCATTTAAACGTTTTCCAAATTTCAGGCGGAAAATTTAACCCTGTTAGTGCAATTTTGTTAAACATGTCTAGTGTTTAGAACAGCCTGAGAATTTTATTTTGTACCGCTATAATGTACTAGATCACTTTTAAGATCTTTATATTCTATATGGTCATCACAGTGCGCATCCGCTTCTGGTTCCATAAAGTTTTTTGAGCTCAGGCATGATAATATTTTTCACGTAGGCGGTCTGTCTAGCCGCAATCCCTTCTCTTTTAGCATTCCTCACGTAACGTTTGATCCCCGGCTTGTGGATAAGGAAGGCATTATTCAGAATCATGAAGTCGTAGTCTTTGACGCAGAGGGTGTAGCCCTGAAAATAATAAAGATATCTGAAGTTTAAATTTATTTTTTGAGGAAACAAATTTGTCGCAATCAATTCTATTTAAATTTTCAAAAGATTAAAAAAATTTGTTATATACATGTTCAGCAATAACTCTTCTTTGTTGATGGTTCTTATAAGCTAGAAATGATCGGTTGTTTTCTGAAGGCCCCACGACACAGCGAATTTGTGGTTCTACACATGAAAACTACACAAGTGGTTCGTGTTCGATCCCGAACACTCACAACACTCGATGCAAGGGCACTTGTAGATTTTGTTTTTTAGCTGCTGAATTTGTTTTGTGAAAGTGCAAATTATATATGTACCTGAGTCATTTTATCTTTCTTTCCTTCCCAGCTGAGCCGCTCATCGTAATATGGATCTTGGTGAGTGCCGATGAAAATTGGCTCCCAGTGCACGAATTTGCCGTGCCGTTTGCCGACGTGAAATACATCCATTTCTGGAACACCAATCGTAACAAATTGCTGAGTATTATCAAAAGAGGAAATTGCTAGTCAGTAAATAATCAGCTCAACGGAAGCGATAGTTTCAGTAGCACATATAAACTTGCGTCTATTTGTAGTAGGATGCAGTGTTGAATCGAAAAGCTTGCAATTTTACAAATTGGCATAAGACGTTGAAGCCGGTTGTCTGGGAACGGCGGGTAAAGCGCGGTCATTGAACCATAATACGCAATTAGAATGCCCCATACGACGGCCACGCCATGCTACAGACGGCATAAATAGCTCACGACACTAACAGCACTGAGATTAATTGCCACTGCATCACGGTCGTCCCACGAAATCTATACCGTTTTGGCAATAAAAAGACTGCAAGATCTTATTATACACACAATAGTTGTAAGTGGATTTCAAAACTTACTACTTTCAGAACTATTGGTATTATCCAACTACACATAAAGGAACTTTTTAAACATTTTTGTGTTATTAAATACTAGGTATATTACCCACATCATCGATTGCTAAAGACGCTTTTCAGCGATCACACTCGATTCTACTTTTTAATCATTTTCTATGAGCAGGCATCAGATAGTCTGCTTTAAGAGAAATACTTACGATTTGTTTCTTGTGCAGCCATCCACTGGTTGCCTTGTGGGATATTGTGACAATTAGGACACACAAACTTGTGAAAAGGTATGGCTGTTTTCTTCTTTAACATCTGTTGAAGCACTGTTTTATTTAATGGCACCTGAAGAAATAAAAAGGAAATTTTAATAAAAGAAATCTATATAATAAGTTGTGCTCTGTTATCTTATGACCTTTACAGTACCTTTACTTTGGCGTCAACTTCAAATATGCTTATTGGGAAGACTCTCGGTTTAGTGGAATTGCTCAAGGGTGGCGCATTTCTTGCAATCATGTTAAGAAACCTAGGTATTAGGTTTGGACTTGGGTACAATTCTATATCTGACGGCAGTATAAAGTGTGTTAGAGCAGCGTCTCTGGCAATGTTTCTAGCAACATTCACTGGATACAAGAGTTCCTTCTGCTTCATGTACGTCGTAGAGGCATTCACGATGAACGGTGGCTTCTCAGTACAGTTGAAAGGCGTCAGTAAGAAAGTATCGGGTTTAGGGATCTGAAAAGACAAGACAGGGACAGATTTGAACTCTGATCCATCTCGGGTCGGTTACTAATACTTAGTGAATAGTTTTACTTCGATACTTGTAGAAGTATGCTCACTTCTTTAATAGATAACAAACAAGGAACGGAATGAAACTTCCCTAACTGGACGTTTGCCAAATAGTAGCAATATCTTCGACACATGTCTAGACCACAGTAGATGCTCTACAGCTTTCTATCAAAGACATATATTACACGGGTGTGACCATACATGACCATTATGAAAAGCCGTCACGATAAAATGGGCACTCTCATTTGCGACGGTATGGGATCATATTGAGGGCAGTGTTGGTATGAAGTCGTGATTAAACGCTTAAGCTTACGGTGTTTCGCGTTATGATAATATTTATTGCATAATTAGACTATAGGAGTTACAAAATGGTTCTAGATCAATATCTGCGAACAATATATATAAAGGAAACATTCCTTTATATTGTAAGGTTCCTTTAAGATTATAATTATGTATCATATGGATTTTGTTAACTACTTTATATCCAAACAGAAATATCGTAGATAATGTTTGTAAAGGTTTGAAAGAGATTAGTCTCCCACCGCGGTGGCTCCTCTATAGATAGTAGATCACAGATCAATAGCAGTGATATGTGGAAACTCCTTTCCCGTTCTAAGGAAACCGTTAAAATACCCGTAGTGAATTTTATCAGAAATAGTAACAGGAGTAGGGCAGTATTAGTATCAAAATCATCAGAATAGGACGCTTACTGTCGGGCATAGGCCTCCCTCAATTACTTCCAAGAAGACCAGTTAAAACCGGCTTGTGTTAGTGTCTAAATTTCAAAAAAAAATTAATTATTATTTTTATAAATTTAAGTTTATTTTTTTTCATAAAAAACTGCAAAAACAAATAAACCTCGTCCATCATATCCACCTCTCAAAATCAGTGCTGTTATGCGGTGAAGCCATCAATCTACTTCTGACGTAGCTGAATTCTCTTTTGTTTTTGTATATTGAAAAAAGTTTTATTCCTACGTCATGTTCCATTACATTAATAAAACGGCTAAGATATGGGATGACTTGGCCATTTAAGAGATGATTGATGGAGTCATGAAAGAACACATGTAAGAGTGGGTTTTTATCGGTTTTAAATAGGGTACTATTACATAGCACATCCTCATTATAAACTTATTGAGTTACATATTCAATCTCAAAGTACCAGTCGATAAAAAGGATAATTTATGCTTCTAGCGATACTTTGTCAACACCTCACCCTCATAATTATAGTAATATACCTGGATATTTTAGGAGGGGATCGTAACTAAGTGGTTACCCAGTAGGTTAGCACTTTGAAAGGTTACGTAATACTAGCCAGGTCAGTCTTAGGATGGGTGACCATTCTTAACACGTTGAGACCCCTCCGTGTCTCAGAGAGCACGTTAAGACGTCGGTTCTTGTTGCCATACGAACATCTGTGGCATTCGTTACGGGTAGGGAGCCCTAAAAAGTCGGACAACCTAGTCTAACTATAGACCTTCGAAATCGCCTAGTACTTGGATTGTGGAAGTTTGATGGCAGTCGCTTTACGTAAAATATCGAAGTGCGGCCTTTTCGTAGTTAGACTGACAGCCGAACCCGACTTTGGTGGGAAAAGGCGCGGAGGATGATGACTGGGACATATTACACAGAGCTATTTAGACCAGGGGTTTCCAAACTTTTATGCCTTAGGGTCATACTGATTACTCAAATAAGTTCCAAGGGCCAAAACCGTTTTAATTCTTCTATTACTAAATTTTTTTATTAGTATAACATTGTATCATCCATCAACAGTCCTTGTGCGGCGAATATTTGGATATGTCTGAAGTTTTAAAACCAGTCATATCAGTTGTTAATTTCATCATATCCACGGGGCTAAATCACCGACAATACCGCGAGTCTATTGCAGAGATTGGAGAACATGACTTGCCATATCATGCTGCCGTAAGCTGACTTAGTTGCGGTCTGCGGAAAAGTATTCCAGCGCTTTTTTGAACTTCGAGCAGTGATTACATTTTTTTTGAATGAAAAGCATGAATGAATAAATAGCGAATGCAAATACGAATTCAAATTTGACATTAACGGTGTATTTTTTTAACCCTCCACGCAAAAGGAGGGGTGTTATAAATTTGACGTGTCTGTGTGTCTGTCTGTGGCATCGTAGTTCCCAAACGAATGGACCGATTTAAGTGCGTTTTCTTTTTGTTTGAAAGGTAACTTGATCGAGAGTGTTCTTAGATATAATTCAAGAAAATCCGTTCAGCCGTTCGAAGATCATCAGCTCTTTTCTTATCGTTAAAGGGATTTTCAAGTCGGGGGTATTTTAAATTCATGATTATTATATCCTTCCATTTTGACGTGAAATTGATGAAATACGAGCGAAATGCAGACGAACCAAATATTAACGCTATTTTGGATGAGTAAATCAATCAGGCAAGCTTGATTTATCAAGCCCATACTTGACCATAAATCAATCAATCAATTGCAATTAAACCTATTTGAGTACCGGTTCGAAAGTAATGTAATGGTTGTAAAGAATATTGCAGTAGAACATCATTTAATTATACTAGCTTATATCATCGCAGTATTAACTTTTGATATACGAGTCTGTTGAGTTTTATTTCAGCGATTAGTGTCAATAGCTTGTGAAGATTATGAAAATCCCTTGATGTTGTACCACAAGTAAGTTACGTATACAGGTAAGATACGGTCACTGGCCTGTTGGTCTAGTGATTTGGGTTCGATTCCTACTCAGGACAAATAATTGTGTGAACAATTGATCATGATCATTTGTTCTGTCTGGGTGTAATTAATCTATAACTAGCTGTTACTCGCGACTTCGTTCACGTGGAAATTCATATTTTTCCCACGGGAACCCATTTTCTGCTCAATTTTCTCAATTTTTTGTTCCGTAAGAACCTTCTACGAAGTACTAGAAAACATAAAAAAAGGAATGAAATTGGTTAAGTTGTTCCTAAAATATGGCGTGCTCGAGGAAAATTGGGATTCATTATTATATATATAGATATGTATATATTTAGAACTATATAAGTATGTTTATCAGAAGTCTGGTTACCATAGGCTCTGCTATATTTTGGCATCAGACGGCCGTGTGTGACATGTGTCAAGTTAGTCTGGCCTGTCGGTCTAGTGGTTAGTGACCATGACTGCTAAGCCAGAGGTCGTGGAGTCGATTCCTACCCAGGACAAATAATTGTGTGATGAGCACAAGAATTTGTTTTGTGTGTGGGTGTAATTTATCTATAATATGTATGTATTTAGAAATATATAAGTATGTTTATCAGCAGTCTGGTTACCATAGTACAGGCTCTGCCTAGTTTGGGATCAGACGGCCGTGTGTGAGATGTGTCAAGTTATTATTATTATTATTATACGTAGATAAGTGACTGATTATAAAAGTCAAGTTTTTTGTTCATACGTAAAGTCGTCAGACACATAAGACAAAGTTATATAGAATAGTTAAAAAATATTTTTGTGTTTATGGATTTTCTCAATAACGGAAATAAATAAATTCTTGAACTTTACACATTCCATTTGCTTTTATGAAAAACGGCGGTAATAATACTTGGAAATTCAAACGGTCATAGTCATTACTTTGAAACGGATAGTTTTGTTTTCAAAATTTTTTTTTGTATCTGCATGCTAGAGCCATGTCCTTTCAGTGATTTAAGTAAGTGTTTCAATTTCAGATACACTCGCACACTATTAGACCTAGACACGGAACAAATTGATGATTGTACTCATCACACAATTATTTGTCCTGGGTGGGATGGGATGCTCACCGCACTACTAGATAAATATTCCTGTCAAAATAATTATAAGTGCTATAATTATTAATGATGATGAGAAAACCTGCCCACCTGAGTCGCAGTAGTTATATTTTAACTATTTGATTGTTTCCATTAAAGAATATCACTCTCAAATAGTCTATTTTAGTCAAGTTTAACGTAGCTTTTTAAAAAGAAGAAAATCAATACCAATAAATAAAATTGAAGTATATGTTTGTAATCTCATAATAATAGTGTTTTATAGGCTCATACAGTTAATTGCACGATACCTATGCCTAAAACGCAGTTTTTTTAATTTTTGTCTGTCTGTCTGTTTGCTTCGGCTAATCTCCAGAACGGGTGGACCGATTTCCACGGGACTTTCACTGGCAGATAGCTGGTGTTATAAGGAGTAACTAAGGCTACTTTTATTTAGGAAAAAAATTAGGACTCCGCGCAAAATGTATAAATATGTACACTCGAGCGAAACCGCGCGGGAACTGCTAGTATTAAATAATAATTAAGAAGTAGGAACAATACTTCAAAAAAGTTTGACCAGTTTATCGCTAATGTCCATAAAATGTAATGTACTCTATAGACTGTAAACAACTGTTTGACGTTTTTGCATTTCTGAAAACCTAGATCATAGAATTTTTATCTCTAACCTGTGAATGTTAAGAGTTACTTTTCCAAATCATATAAAAAATATCTCTTCATTTATTGTGATTGAAAACAAATAAAAAATATTGTTGAATAAATCAAATCAATCTTTATTTGCCAAAGTGTACATAATGGTTAATAATAAAATAACAGTTTTAGGATTTTCCTTAATTACTCTTATCGACACAGGGGCCCCGTAACCCGTATGTGCCCAGGGCCTCCAATAGGTTTAAGACGGCCCTGATAGTAGGTATTGGGAAAATTATATTTTTCTTCAACATATTAAATTTGCTAGCTAATTTCCTATTATTTAACCTTTAGCATAAAAATAAAAACCTTTTTATTCTTCAATATGCATATAAATACAGTTTGAGTAACTCACTCAATATTTTATCCCCAAAAATTTTACAAGTTAAACAATAACAGTAGTAGCCATGCTGTATTCTAATAAGATAACGAATGATAATAAATTTCTACTGTATTTGTTATCGAACTCTATCTTTACCTTCAACGATAAGCGGTTTTCAGAAAAGATAATATCTACTACTATTTTGTGGCTCCGCTCGCGTATACATATTTATATATTTTACACGGAACCCTAATTCCTTTTCCAAAATTAAAGTATCCTAAGTAGTAACTTATAAGGAGTACCTTATAACACCAGCTATCTGTCAGTGAAAGTCCCGTAGAAATCGGTCCACCCGTTCCGGAGATTAGCCGGAACAGAGTGACAAAAATTTTTAAAACTGTTTTTTATGCATACTTAGGTATTGTGCAAATAACTGTATGAGCTTAAAAAAACTATTATTTTTACATTACAAATCGACACTTCAATTTTATTTATTTGTATTGTATGTAGAGTGTTATGATGTGAAAGTGAGTTTGTGTGTTACGCTTTCACGCGTTAACTTTTTTTTTATTGAATAGGGGCAAACGAGCAGACGGATAACCTGATGGTAAATGATTACCGCCGCCCATAGGCACCTGCAACTCAAGAGTCACAAGTGCGTTGCCGGCCTTTAAGAGGTGAGGCGGAGAGGTATTTAACTGATCATCATTAAATTTTGCATTCGCGTTATTAGGGCTACAGGATATATATTATGATGAAGTAGTCATCCTGTAAAAAGTGCCTACTTTCTCCGAAGGATACTTGAATTAATTGACTAAATCTACGTTAAAACGCGTGTAGCCTAGTTTTCTATGGCGTCCATTAGACGCTCATGCAAACGTCAATCATTAGCAAGTCATGATTGACGGATGTTCATTGGTGATTAATGAAATAATATCGACATTAAAATCTCATCAGGCAACCGTCAATCACTGCATTAGACGATAGGTTATTCGTCAATCACCGCTTTGATTGTGGCAAAACTGACAGTAAAACCTACCGTGTAATGGGCGCCAATAAGATTAGATAGGACTAACACTGCACACTGTAAAAGTGTACAGTCAGCAAAAACTGGTCAATTTTCAGACAACCTTTTTATGACGACAATTTGTCATGTTTCTCATCTAATAAAAGTTAGGCAGGTACACGAAGTATCAGAAAAAAAATCCCAAACTCTTGGAAAATATTTTTAAATAGGATATTTTTTCATTTTTTCTGTCATATATTTTCATTCTTCACGAATAAGGAGTTTTTATCTACGTAAATATGACAATTTCTACTTAAACAATAATAATAATAACTTGATACATCTCACACAGGGCCATCTGATCCGAAACTAGGCAGAGCCTGTACTATAGTAACCAGACTGCTGAAAAAATACTTATATATTTTAAATGCATACATATTAGAGATAAATTGCACCTAGACACAGAAAAAAATATCGTGTTTATCACATAATTATTTGTTGTGGGTGGCAATCGAATCCGACCTCTGGCTCAGCAGTCAGGTTGACTAACCACTATACCAACAGGCCAGTCAATATAGGTAATATTCATTCATATTTAATATTAACTTTTAATAAAAACGACAAACTCCGGATAACTGATCACCACTGTTTGGGAAACGTTATGGAGTGCCCATCACAGATAGGAAAGCTGAGCATCCATCAGCATCACATTTCTTTAATGATTCGACGATCTAGTCAAAGTAGCAGGGAGCTGTTGGATATAAAGGTAACGACAGAGGGCGGGTAAAATGATGATGATCAATCCAACGGTGACCATGTTGCTAGTGTTTATAGGCATGGGTAGCCGCTCACAATTAGGTGGAGCATGGGCTTGACTCCTTAGTTGGATAAAAATGCAAACTGTAACGTTAAAAGAAAATGCCCTTTTATGCTCAAGATTCGTAACGGCTACTATAAAAGATATTTAGAGTGTAAACTCACGTGAGCAGGTATGTGTTTGTTGCCAAAGAACACGTGGAAGGTAACGTATTGCCTCACAAGCTCGTTGCCAAGGCAGTCACGAAGATACCTGATGCTGTTTACCGTTGGGGCCATGTCCGCGCCCGGCGCGTGGATTGCCAGGCTTATTGGTGCCATCCATCTGTGGACAACGAAATGATACACACTATCAATATATGTTTTTTTTTGTAAATCCGAAAAATCAATGTAGAATTACAAGTGCCCGGTTCCTATAGTCAAGAATCGATTCGTTTTGCTTACGGACGGTAAAAATTTCGTTGAAAATTCAACGAAAACGAATCGTTTCTTGATTATAGGAACCGGGCATTAGATAGATAGATAGATAGATAGATAACTCTTTATTTGTACACTATTTTTACAATACATTTACATAATAAAATTATATCAAGGATAATATAATGTACAAAGGGCGGCCTTATTGCTAGATGCAATCTCTTCCAGGCAACCTTAGGATGGATCAAAATGAATCGGAGAGACAGTGGTAGTTGATGGTGTATTTACAAAGAACAAAAAATAAAATAAAATTTATTTGTCATTTCTAATAAATATTAAAATATACAGATATTTTACATTAACCTACTTAACCTACTATAAATACCAATACACATATATATATAACATATATATAACAAATATACATATATAAACCATAAACTATACTATATATAACACATACACATACAGTATAACTAAAGTGAAAGGTAATGTTCATAAACCATTTTTTTTAAAACAGTTATTGATTGTGCTCGCCTAATGGTAATTGGTAATGCATTCCATAAGCGTACAGCTTGAACAGTAAAAGAAAGATCAAAAAATTTTGTGGAATGCTGTGGCATCTCCAGTCTCAAATTTTCAGATGACCTTAGACATTTTTCATGTGTGTCATGAAGGAACTTGAACCGTTCTTTGAGATAAAATGGGGCTTTAGGGTTGAATAAGACGTTGTAAAGTAAAAAGAGGATATGAGTATTCCGGCGAGAGCAAATTTCGAAGCCACCTGAGCTTTTGACGGAATTCTGAAACGTGATCATATTTTCGTAGCCCATATATGAATCTTATACAAAAATTTTGAAGTCGCTCAAGCTTATCAAGTTGTGCTTCAGTGAGATTTAGATAGCTGACATCGGCATAGTCGAGAATCGGAAGAAGAAGTGATTGTGCAAGCGCAGCTCTAGTGGTAGTTGGAAGAAAGTTACGTAGTCTTCGTAAGGATCCCGCTGAAGCGTAAACTTTACGACTGACTTCCTGCAACTGTGGACCCCAAGATAAGGTTTTGTCCATACATATTCCCAGGTTTTTTACACTTGTGCTGATCTGTAATGAAGTGCCATTAAATTTATTTTAAGACAGTTGAGACCAATCAATTCTTGAAATTAACCCAGGACTGAATATAACGCATACCTGCGTTTTTGAGGGATTAACCTTGAGTCCATGATTATGACTCCAATCGCAAATGTCCGATAGGTCTGCATTGATTTTGTTAATGGCTTCCGATAGCATGTTAAGCGGAGCTTGTGTATATATTTGTAAATCATCTGGATAAAGATGGTAGGATGAACGTAATTGTTTAGAGATGGAGTTTATAAAAACAGCGAAGAGTAAGGGAGATAAAACGCCACCCT
Organism: Callimorpha dominula; assembly: GCA_949752705.1. Lineage (NCBI taxonomy): Eukaryota > Metazoa > Arthropoda > Insecta > Lepidoptera > Erebidae > Callimorpha > Callimorpha dominula. Next base: position 19,210,979 of record OX456991.1, read on the forward strand.
GCGGTACACCAGCAGTAATACTGCACCAAGAAGACACCGAGTCTTCAATGCGTATACATTGTCTGCGACCAGACAGGTAACTGCGAAACCAATCAATTAGTAATTCATAAGTGTACGGAAACATTAAAAAATAATTTAACTTTTATTCCTTTACAATTAGTTACTGTCAAGGGAATCCATATGTGCGGGCTTATAAGCAGACAATATTACTAGTACCAAAATTAATTTATTTAGTTTTCTCGCTGTGAATATTATTTTGTGCTTTTTTATAAATATTACGATTATAAATTGCAAAAAACCCTTTTTTGAAATGCATTTCATAGAGTACAGATCAAACTTTCTTGTCCATTAGCTTTAGTTTCTGGTACCTCCCTTTCGCGGCCCTTGCTTCAATTCACAAGCCTTCCAATATTGAGGATATAAAATAAATACTACTCTTAAATAAAACAACTAGTCTTATCTCATGCCAGCGTATCGTGAACGAGAAAATTTACTAAATCACGATACTCATGGACATATTTGTGTAAATGTACTATTTAATAGTATGTAGGTAAATGATGGCGACGTAACAAAAACTTTAATGATATACTTGAAAAAGTTCTAGAAAATGATGCTTTGAATAGTCTAACCTTTATTACTGACCTTTAAATAGCACTTAAACGTAAATTATAACCCTAAAAGGAATAATGAGCGGTTATAATAGAAACAAGACTACCGACATAATTACGTATATATACTCTTTTAAATAAAAAGTGTGCAAATATTCCGACGCTACATACCGAAACGAAGCATCGTAATTATATTTAATCAATAAGTTGGATTTGCTTCGACTATTGCGTGACTGAGGACATTCACGCCTCTGTTCGACCCTGCTACAGGTTGTTAGATACAGTACTACTTATATTGCGATTTCGTATAAAACGGAGACAGTGACTAATGAATTCATGATAATTTATTTTAGAACTTTACTTTATTACGTGTAATTTAGTTTTACTTTTATCTGTGCACTTTTTTATTTTGTCAGTTATTGCCGTCTCTTTCTATACGGCTCACCTTGACGTCAATTGCCAAAGATTAAAAAGTTTGATAAAAACTATTTCTGCGCACTCAACAAATGAAAAACTTCGTCATTTATCCAATTATGCTGGATATGCTGGTATATTTGTTTGTTATACATACTCGTGATATATCTATTTTATTGATTTATTTTTATGGGATAGATTATACTTTCTGGGCGGTCATAAGTTTAACTTTAAGGAGTTCAATTCCAAGGAGTGCAAAAATATCTAATATTTTTTTTTGTCATGTGACATATTATAATGTCATTATTTAGGGGAATTGAAGTCGGACTATATAGAGTCCAAATATAAATAAAAAAAAAAAGAAGTCGATTATAGTTTTAAAAGTTTTTTAGCCGTAATGCAAGTTAATGGTTACGAATTATTGGTTCGTTTCACACCCATACATAATTGCTTGCCAAATGCAGCTTGCTGAAATGCTGTGGCTCACCTTAGTGACGTCAAAGAAGAGTAATATAAACTAATTTCTTTAAATAAGTCACTGTGAAATAATCTTGATAATTCAGCACTTATCGCCCTAAATTGACAAGATGGAATTTTCAAAAGCATGGTATTTTTTGCATGTGCTACTTATGCAAGCTCAGTTTTATTTTTGAGCAGACTATAATTTGAGACAGATCAGGAAAAACTGACATTTGCAGACAGACCTACTGCCCTAGTTTTTCTTCAAAAGCTTCAGAGAAGTTTAATCAATTCGTTAAGTTTCCTATTTACTAGGAGCAGTCGCGCTAGCTAAAAACTCGTACACAATATAAATCGATTACTTGCGGTTAATGAAAAGAGGTTTAAAGCCTACAAAAGACGTTATTAATGGCACGTCTTTTACAAAAGAGACTAAGGTGCTTGCCACCAACTTTTTAGGCCACGATCGCTCGATCGTAGTCACGTGACATTTTACCAAGTGACGCAGGCTTAAAGTGACGAACGTCAATGTGATATTTGAGGATATATTTGCATTTTTACAAGGAAAGTATGTAATTTAAGTAGTGATAGCGGAGTGATATTAATTTTATTTATTGGCATCTCAACCAAGAGGTGTAAACCATCTGTAGCATTAGCAACACACACAACAGCTGTGTAGCTAACTACACAATACATAAGATCTATGATATATGCTTGTGATATATGATTATGATGAATAATGTAGATTTTCGAGAGCAGAGTGGCTTGAAAGGAGTCGTGGTGACGAAAAATAAAAAGGGCACAAAAAAAGAATATGTAGGGGTCGACCACGCAGAGCATACTATGACAAAAATTTTGATATTCTGAAGAAAGGGTGAGCTTCCATGAAAGTAGTAATGACAGTAGAAAAAGCTCTGTAAGGATAGAAGCAAGTGGCGGGCAGACTCAATTTCATATGTATTTTTTTCTTGATCGTGGGGCTGGTTACTGCTGTTTTTATTTGCTGCATCAATAAAGCAACCGCAGAACGTGTAAGTTTTGCGAGATTCATCTGACTCTGTCCCCTCATCTCTACTTCTATTAGCCGGTGTAGAAGACTGCTACAGGAGAATTCGTCACTAGACATTTTTTAATTCCAATAGAATAATCTTACGAGCTCATTTAGCTTCATAAACCCACCGTAGTTTGACTTAAATCTTGCGACGAGAAGTTATAATGAGTTAAGGAATTAATATAACTTTCTAATTCAGCTTTCAATAAGGCTCTCACGGTGGTAAACCAGGAGTACTTTGCCCAGTTTTCATCTTTATCAATTTTTTTTTGGCAGCAACGTCTGACAATCAACAATGTTCAGGCGGATATCCAGTATCCGGCCAAATTGCTATCCGTTTTATCTCCAGTGAAACGAACATTGATGATTTATTATAACGAAAATACTCCACGTAAACAAAAGATGAAACGTTATTTTACTATAAACGTATCAAAAGTGTAAATAAGGTGATATTTCAAGTGTTTTTCAATAAATTGTTTATTAATGTATGCGCCATTGTGTCTTCACTTGCGTGCAACACCTTTGCTATTTAGCACGTGAATGCGGAGCGTACATATCATTTCATCTAGGATTTCTTCAGAAGACAGTCCCACTGACATTTACAACACTGTGTACAACCTTTCTATTACGTCATACTACATCGACAATCTATTTAGGGTACCGTAGTCTATCTAAGAACCCCTGTAATTTGAGAACGTTCTTCTGTTTGTTTTACTTCAAAGAGTCTGGAGTCGAAGTATTGGATAAATTTCTGTATAAGATAGGGCACATCAGAATTCTTTATTAAATGAGAAGTATGTGTAATGTAAGATTGACTGATAGAGTGAAGAATGATGGGGTGAGTTAACGGTGTAGATTAAAAGAAGACGTAATGAATAGAATTAAGAAAGGAATGCTGCGATGGTTTGGGCATATTGAAAGGTTGAGTGAAGAGCGAATAACTAAAGGAATTTATAAGTCTCCGAATAGTAAGTGTAAGTGAGCGAATCGCTGCGGGTGGGCCCCGATAGACATACACTGACCATATTGGCACTATATTGAAGAAGAGCCTAATGAACGAGGAAGAGGCGCGAGCTGTATGTCAGGGTCGTAACGAATGGCGTTCTTTCATCTCTGCCTACCCCGCGTACCGCGTTATTTTGTATGCATGTGTGTACATCAGAATTGGAGCCGTTCGAAGCATTCTTCTCCAAGATCCCCATCTTGGAGAAGAATGCTTTAAACCTATCGTAGTACTGGTGAATCAGGTTATTGATAAAGGTCAATATATATCTGGTGTTGCGAGTGTTCATTTCACAAGCACCGGTAACCGCTTTCTATCAGGCGAGACTTGTACCAATTTTTAACGGACGACTAAATGGAGGAGGTTCTCATGTCAATCAGTACTTATACGTTTTGTTATGAATCCACGTTTATCTTTTTACAAGGTAGTCCGATTTTGATAGTTCTTTTTTATAGTGGATTAACACTGTGGCTGGAAAGATGATAAAGACAGAATTTGGCAAGTGTGTATGGCACTGGGACAGAGGTTATAGATGTACTACCAGGGACAACTATTTCTTGACCAAAGACACCATCACAAATTTATTAAAAATAAATAGTCATAAACAAAAAATAGTTACACAAACTTGATGCAACATTCGCTATACTGCATTTAAGTGCTTAATTGGCAACTTAGCATTGTATCATACGATCAAACTTTTTGCTATCGTATTTCACACATTTGATATTTCTCAATAAGTCAACATTTTGTAAGCAATTCTTTGGAAACGATAATGATACGATATTACAAAAGCGTAAATGTACGCTAATATTACACCGAAGTATCTATATTAAAATTTAACACTTATTCAAATATTGTTTAGGTGGGGAGGGGTTGAAATTTTCATAGAGACGGGTTGAGCTAAACATATTAAAATATACAGAGCTATTGATATAATCGCATAATAAAATATAGGTAAAAAACATTTTTGAAACTATTGATTCGATTTATTAAAATCAATACGTTTACCTGGCTCTAAGATTATGTAAATTTTTAAATAGAAACTTGCTTTTAAGTTTGTTTCATTTTACTTTTTATTATTTTTTTACTTTCTGCATTTGTTCTATGATGTGATCTTAGACATCTATTCAAAAATCTCAAACTAATACTGAAAAGGTACTCCACTGTTAGTGCAAAATATGTCTGTACAAAAATTCCTATTTCAATGAATTTAAATAACGTTTTACAATTATATATATCATAAAACGTCACTGACAACAACATGTGTAGTTTGTAAATAATTTCCCTAGAAACTTATTAATGAGTTACCAGGGGACAAAACAGTGTAAGGGAAATGTATTTATAAATAAACAATGAATAGGCCAGCCTTATTTTGTGGAACATTTGAACGAAAACGGGGAGTTTAATCAGTAGGGTGCGACAGTCTGGTAACCTCGTGTCTATGACCCGTTTAGATGGCACTAAACTTGACGGAATCACTGGTGTATGAAATTAAGAAGTGATTAAAACAACATAACAATTACAATCATTCCAGCATTATGCTTGTCTACCTACTTAGTTTTTAAATAACGCAGTGGTGATGATTTTAGGGATTACAATACTTAGTTTGGTTATATCTACGTGACATAACTAAATTCTGACATAAATATATCTACGTTTCTATCATTATCATCACCATTCAAGATTTATTGTTATACCTATGTAGATTACTATATTATGTAATTATAATGTATGTAATTTAATAGTAGGTAGGTATAGGTAAACATTTCTTAAATTTTATTCTTGAATAAATTGTAGTTACTAGGTAATATTATAACTCCTAGTAAAATTAATATCTCAGTATGACTCCCATCACGTGTGTGCATCTCTGGCTCTACGCTTAAAAATTTTATTCAGCACTGTAACTATGTTTATGATAGAAGTGATATGCTAATTAGTGTTATCAGTGACTTCAATTTAGGTAAAATTACCTGGAATGCTCAAGCAGATAACTGTTCGCCACACTTGCCAATGCATATTAGAATTCATGAGCGTCAATAACTTGTCATATAATACAACTAAAACAAACCCAAACTTTTGTATAGCGGGTTATGAACGTACAAATTAGTATCTAAACGAACAAGATTGGAATCAGCTGCTGTGCTGTTTTATCACGTCCTTAGAACTGCTAGTAGTAAATTCATCCCGACACGTATAATAGACAACCATCGTAGAAAGGGACTTGCGTTCCACCATAGCTTAATAAAACCATAAAAAAAAAACGTACTTAGAGATCATTTCAAAAAATACAAAAACAATATCGATGGATTAGAACCGAAATAAGTTGTCAAAAGATGTAAAAAACATATCAATGCAGGCATACAAAAACTATACGACAAATTTAGAGCCAGAACTCCAAAATAATTCAAAATTGTTTTGGTCACATGTAAAATCGAGACGTCGCGTCGTGGCTCTAGCGCTTATCCATTAACTACGACAGACGTACAAACTACTTTCTAAACTATGTTAAGTGACTTATCCTAATATTATAAATCCAACCACTTAACTTCACTGGCCTGTTGGTCTAGTGGTTAGTGACACTGACTGCTGAGCCAGAGGTCGTGGGTTCGATTCCCACCCAGGTCAAATAGTTGTGTGATGAGCACGATCATTCGTTCTGTGTCTGGGTGTAATGCATCTATAATATGTATGTATTTAGAAATATATAAATATGTTTATCAACAGTCTGGTTACCATGGTACAGGTTCTGCCTAATTTGGGTTAAGACGGCGTGTGTGAGGTGTGTCAAGTTATTATTATTTATTATTATTATAATTAATCTAACAAATTACAGCCAGTCCCTAACTTTTCCAATACTGTATCATGATTCATTGCTAAAACAGTTGCAATCTTTGGACACTAACAGGGGAGCTGACCTTGATGGAATATCACCGTTTTTAATTCAGTATGTACAAAAGGTCTGGTCTCTCCCCTTTCAGTTATTTATAACACGTCATTGGACGTAGAAAACACCTACTTCTTACCTGTCCACCATCATGGCACTTAAGTTCAACTACTAATAGTCCTACAGCCAGAGTTATCCAAATGATAAACAAATTTTTGCAAGAAAATCAAAATGCCGACATATTCTTCGACAAGCTTGGTGTGATGACATGGAATGTACTGCTTATCTGAATAATTGTAATTTATAAATAATAATCGTAATCTTTAATTTAATGTAATCTAAGTGTGTTTTAATCTAAGTATGTTTTAATTAAATGTATGATTTTCCATTTTTATTGTACAGCGTCAACTTACATATAAGCGACTTGGTGTAAACTGTAAGCTTATACTGTTTTATTTGAAATAAATAAATAAAAATAAATTGGTTTCAGGTAGTTCTCCGCTTGAATGGAAACAAGCTAAAGTGGTGCCTATTCAAAAGTCAGACAAAAAAGATGTTATCTTTAACTATAGACCTGTATCAGTACTGACAACTTTCGCTAAAATCTTTGAATCGATGATATTACGGTGCATTCAATACCACTTTAAGCTATATATTAGTCAGCATCAGCACGGTTCTGTCACTTCAAAGTCCACATTTACAAAACTATTAGCATTCATGGAGTCTGTTATACAAATATTAGCTGTGAATAAGCAATATAGAATGAAAGCATCTGGAATGCTATGTTTTGTAATAGTATGATTGGTATTGCATCAGCGAATTTTACGTCATGACTCATGATAGTCACACAAAAGTTATCTTGTACTATAAGCTAGTCAGGAGGAGCGTGAAATAAGGCAGTGTCGTATAGAGACTCCACTATGCAGTATATATGTTACTTTTGGAACGTGTTCAAAAATGATTTATTTGGCACCTTGCTTTCGCAAAAAGAAAGTGCAAAATGTATTAGTGTAAGCAGTTCTAGGTTAATCAAATATATAAATAATAATTAATTAATAGCTTACAAATGCCTCTTTTCAATTAAAGTTATGCCATACAAATCTTGTCTTGTCAAGATTTATAGCTACAATCTTATTATATAATTATATTATCGGTTGGTAATTAATTATTTTGTTAAACACAGAGTGATACTGATGAGTGATAACACTGATGGTATGTAGAAGAGATTGTCATGAATGGATTGTAGCAAAGGGTAAAACCATTCATTACGTTTGGTATGACATGTACTGAGGATATCTCGTGTAGACGTAACATACTCGTACATACATTAATGTTTAGCATTTTGCAGCTAATACTTAGTAATCTGTGGCTAAAGATCGTGTACGACGTTTTTGTCTACCATTAGTTCTAGTAAGCAAAGCCTGATACTTCTAATTAACTCTTTACTGTAAACTGTAATAATATTAATCAACCTCAACAATGAACCCTTAGTTAACATCTGCTTGTCTACAAATCAGGTAAATAATCAGCAAGCACCCAAGGCCCTTTTAAAATAATTTCTCGCTTCAAAATTATTAATCTCATCTCTACAATCAATTTAGATGATAACACATCTACTAATTACTTGTCTTACTTAATCCTTGGAGTTTTCTTACCAGTAACATTAAATAAATTGTTGCAAAACATTTGCAAAACAATTGTCAATCGACTCATAATCATACGATGTTTAAAACTTTACAATAACAGTTTATCCACTATCGAAAAAGCAGATCCATGTCACATATTCAATTGTCATTAATTTTTGTAGTAAAAACTTCTTTAGGCACGTTTGTGCACTTTTGCTATGGGGAAGAAGCACTGAACTTGTGACCGTCACGCCAATAATACATATTATATAGATTTACTAGAGGGCGCTAATCTAAACATTGAGTTCTGTCAGCTCCTTATTAATTAATGTCACCAACCTGCTAATGTGACGTTTTAAGTTTGTCGTTTCTTTTAAGTTTTTAATTTTGTCGGCAGTCCCATTTGTTTGCCTATTTGTTAAGTAATCATATATCAGTAATAATAACAAAAAAAATTAAAGAGTACTTTAGTGATCGTTCTGAGACTTGCCTCAAACGTGACGTGAGTGTTCTCGCTAGTAGAGTAGTGTGTTCAAACACTCGCAGGTAGGTGCTCTGTGTGTTTGGTGTTCGCCGGGGAAGTAATATACAGGTATACACTACGCACAGCTGTTAAATCAATAGTTGCATACTTAATTTTGACCCCGCGGCGAGAATGCAAAGTCATTCACGAAAGGTATTGTTTTGTTATGTTCAAAAACGTGTAAAGGGTTTTGTGTTTAACGAACTTCTTTTTTTTGGTTTTTATATATATATATATATATATATATATATGATTATTAAAAGCTTAGTCGGCTTAAACAAATAGAAGGGTTTTAAAGAGCTAAATAAAAATGAGATTATTAAATTTAACTAGCGACAATAAAAGGCCTAAATAAAGCTCTACACAAGGTCATAGATTATATTTTTTTCTTATTTTGTGCAAAATGTATATAAAATTACTTATCGTCATTAAATGATCCTTACTTAGGGAAAGAAGATGCAATCACGATTTTTTCTCATTTGACTAAAAAAGCATCTAATAATTAATGATATTGCCATAAATCTTTATACCAGATAGTTTATTCACTTCTACGGATTCTCGGAAAATATTAAGAAAACTTTATTTTCTCCTTCCTGTATCGTTAAGCGTTTTTCTTTGGTTGCATATGGATAGGTCTATTAATCTAAAGTCAATTAAAGATTAATTCATTAAAAGATGGGTCAATTACAACATGTTTTGTAGTGTCGTGTTACTTAAAAATCTTTTCTGCATAATTCTTCGATCAAAATCCGAAAACAATATACCCATAAAACTCGATGATTAACAGCTGAAAATTTACAATGCGTTTAAAATTAAACCTCAATGACATTAAAACACAATCGATAATCTTAGGTAAGAAACTAAAAAGACTAACCTCAGTTAGTTCACACAGTAATACGACGACATGTTAAAGCTTTACTATCGTGTGATAATAGCCGTAATATACGTGAGACCGGTGACTAGTTTACTTCTTTCAGAAAAGAGGATATTTAATGATTTAATTAGAATAACCACACCACATGTGTATGTACTTTGAAACAATAGACCCTTTTTTACGTTTGAAAATGAAACTATTTTTATTTCGGGTTTGTCCCTTAGAGACAAGTTTGATAAATCTACACACTATAGAGGTATCTATATTCAAAATAACAACGGTGACGTAGTTTAGTAGAAATATATGGTCCTGTTATCAACTCCAAATAAGCTAAATACATATGCGGAGTGATAATGTAGCGTAGGAACTGCATTCTAACAGTTCACTACGCGTTAGCGTAGCTCCACAAATAATATTGCTCAAGTCTTCTTAGTCATTCACTCAACAATGACTGAATAACTCAACGCAACTCAACAACAACAAAATGATTTGTAAAGTTCAATTGTAAAGTTGGAAATATCTTTCAAGAAATCTAAATATTTAACGATCGCACTAAAAATCTAAGGTTATGCTGGCGCTACTCCTCTCGAAAATGTAAAAAACCGAATTAGACAAATATAATAAAAAGAAAAAAATGCGATAATTCAAAAGGATGCTAAAGCAGCACTAAATTGCGATTTTTGCTGCGATGAGGGTAACCGGTGTTAAATAAAATAGGTACTTACTGTTTTGGGGGAGCAAAATGAGGCTCTAAATAAGCCAAAATGGACACCTGTAATTCATTGTAATAAAGAAAAGGGAGATCTTTACGGGTAATTTGTTTCTAAATTAATGTCTTGAAATGAAGGGCGAGTACATTGCCGAGGTTATTAGTCTACAACTTACTGAAAGTACTTTGTAGGGCTATCTTTCAACGGAAATGTAAAGGTATATTTATGTATTATGTAATAATTATTTACATTTACATTTTTTATAGATATATAGATCGAAAGAGTATACTTTTTGCACACACTTTTTACGGGAAACGTTTACTTTTTTACGATAAATGAAACATAAAGTCTTATTGCAGTTTGCGATCTCTTAGAGGCAACCTTTGGATGTACTATTTTTATACTGTATAGTGATAGGTGCTATATTGGTGCACATTATTCTTATAGTTAAAAAAAAGGAACAAATACTTATAGTATTATTACTATAACGGGTAAAATACAATTTGTATATCACATCACGTACACCAAAAGATATCTATTTATATGCTTACTATACTTATTTTATTTTATAATATATAATATTTTTATAATATCAAATTAGGAGAGGTTTAATAGAATTACGATAAGTTTGAAAAGCAATTTTAAAAATTATCTCAGCTATAAAAAATATTATGATATTTATTTTCTTTCTTCATATAAATTAATTAACATTTGAAAAGGGCATCCTGTTTTGATGCATAAGATTTCGTCACAACATGTCGCATTTGCATTCGACATTTTTGTTTTTAGATGGCGACAGCTAATGATATAAAACGTAATGCTAGTCGTTAGTGTTGTTTTTAATTAATCGTAATTGAAACATTAGTTTGTGTGGAACGGCAGATCCTCATAACCCTACTTATTCTTATTTTAACAATATATCAATCAATTGAGATATTCCAGTTAGCACAAAAGTAGATAAGAAACAATTAAACCTATTACATAATAAATAGGTTGTGTTAGGAGTAACGCCAGCAACAAAGTGAATCTCCTACACACCACACCCAAAAATACCCAAGAAAATACTATTTTAGTGCACAGTGAATATAACCAGACATTAATTGAAGAAGTTTCAGATTAGTAATGCTTTGTCACGGTATCAATAGCTAGTCGCTAAATTACATCTAGTCAATCCATGACCATTTTTACAACTTTAGACAGAAATACCATATCAATCCACTCTAATGTCCTTAAATTGTTGTGTACGGAAGAGCCTTGAATTGTAGAAGGTAAGTGTTTGTCAAAGCTGATTTGTATAGACCAGATGGTATAGAAACAAAAATATATAATTATATGGAGAAGAGAGCAATAGCAACGGTACTAACAGCGAAGAGGGACCTAACTGGACTGCAGTACTACATATCTTTTAAACAGAAGAGCTGGAATCTTTTCTTGAAGATCTTATTTAATGGGCGATTGGTTTGCAATTGGTTAGAATCAGACTTTGATCTATTGAAGTAAATGTATATATACCTACTTCCGTAGATAGAGCATTGACGTGGTGTTTATTCAATTAATTTAAATGAATGCAGTGCGCTTACTTCGTAGCACTGTGATACACAAAACAAGTTGACATATATAAATAATATACAGTTTTGCAAACCAATCTGAAATCAGTTCAAACGTTTTTGTAAGGTAAAAGACATTGTAAATTTTAAGGGTCACTAAAGACGATTTTGATTACGACTATAAAAACAAATTATACAAGTATTCTTAAAATTCGAAGAAACCGGTTAAATGACCTTTGTTTTCATATTTCGTACTTCTCAATAAAATGATTCACGACCTGTAATTTAAACTTAAAACACGGAAGGAATTACAAGAATCACATTTTTCCTTGCATAAAAATATTCAGTTTGTCATTCATTTTTATCTTCATTATCATGAGATGTGAATTTACGACCTGTTTCCTGTATACAGTGTCGTGTGTGTTGACAACATCTAAGCCTTATTTACTTGGTGCAAGGCCACTTAGCTATCCACTGTCAAATTGTGTTGGAAATGCGCAAACTACTTTTGTTTTGTTCGTGCGTTATGAATACGAAAGTATCACATTATAAAGTAGAAATAATTATAGTATTATATTTAACAATATATATGTTGTGTAAATCTTTATTTTATATGTTAATTATTTTAACCTTTAACGGTGAAGGAAAACATAGGAAGTAAACTTGCTTAGCAAGCTAGCTAGTGGGTGCCTATGTCCAGTCAGGGGGACTATGGCCTCTCACATAGAGATGAGGGCCATGGACAGTGGGTAGTTGGTGGTTTATATACAGGAATGATTTCGGAAATCCTTTTTTGTGATTTTAAAATTCGATGAAACTAAAAAGTCACACTAAAAAGAGACAAACATATTCATAAATAGGATTAAGCCTGCGGGAGAATGAGATAGAATACAAGTATACAGTGTTTCCAAAAATCTTTGTCTTTGCGCCTGCGTATTACGAAGCCTTCAGAAAATGCGTCATAGTCAACGTGGTGTATCATTCACTTTTTTTTGTGGTATAGGGGGCATACGAGCAGGCAGTTCACCTGATGGTAAATGACTACAGCCGCCCACGATGACACGTTCTAAAATATATTTACTTTCCGAAACTAATCTCTCCGATAGACTTCTTCAGGAAAAATTCTTAAGGATGTATTTATGTCAGAATATAAGCAGTTAAGCACCCAATTCGTGTTGTACAGTTATTGAAAGGTCATAACTACATTAAGGTGTCATGGAAGGTCCGTGATACCTCAACGAAGTTATTGCACGCAGTATAAGAAAGTTAACAATTTGAAAATGAATAGATACTTTTTCTGATAGTAGTAGAAAAAATAAAGTTATTATCCGACAGGGCCTTAACTTGAGTACAGGTTGTAGAAGACAGAAGTTTTTTTTCCAACTTAACCTAAGGATTCTATTAGAGGTTTACAAAAAAATAAAAACTGATTCATTCACGGTGACTAAAGCGCAATCGTAACTTGATTCAAATGTCATTTACAGGTAAATACTGTAACTGTGTATTTTGAATATCAAGAAGTATCAGTTTTTCTTTGTCTATCTTGTAAGAAAGGGTTTTTTTACGTTAAAACAAGATGAACAAGAAAAAGCTCCAAATATGTAACTTGCTTGTTGGAAAGCAGGCAGTTACTGTAACCTTAGGCAATTTGCAACACGAAAATCACATTTTTTTTTATATTGTGCCCCGTCTAAGCTTTGCTCTTGTTTAGAAATTATCTTTTCTTTTACCATTTTAAATATTTTAGATCCGTGGCGATCCCCAGGCTTCTTTAAGTCCGACTGGATCTATTAGTGACGTCTCAAATGGCTACTTGTTGACCTATAATAGAATACAACTAGGTACGTTACGCATACATATAAGTAGGATAGTATGCGAGCAAGAAATTATTTCAGTCCGCGCGTAGAAAGATTCACATTATTATGATTGCATAACAATATTCAAATAAAATTCTTTAAACAATAATATAGAAAAACATGATGCATTAAAATAAACAGAATAAAACTAAGGTATTATTTTTTTTTTTCGGTAAAATGTTATGTTTACTCATTGTGATATTACTTTTAACTAAAAAAAAGTTATGAAAAAAAAATTACGAATTTCCAGAAAATTCCAATGATTTTGGACTCAGAATGATAATCTGAATACACTGACAGGAAATAGTGATTTCAGTATCGGGCACGGTGTTTCTTACAGCCTGTATAGCAAAATAAAGTGACATTCAGTTTGTGTAGATCCGTGACGGCTGGCTGGCTTGGACGTTATTTATGTTCTTGAAGTTCTAGTTCAACCGCGCGTAAAAGTTCACAAGCTGTTTTTCTTATCATTATCATCAAACTGCGTATTTAATAAAAAGCCTTTCTCAGAAAAAAAAATTGAAAATAGAATAATTGACTACTACATAAATATTATGAGTAAGTTGTAGTACATTTCACAACCTTTTGTCATTTTGTAAAACTTGCAGCTAGTGTACGTGTAAAAAGTTTTATTCATTGTTGTTTCAAACCACATTGTAGTACATGATTAAACCTAAAACATCTCTAAACTCTTATTGCGCAAGGTAAGGGGAATTGATTGAAGTTAAGTACTATAAACGATCCTAAATACGTACGTCTAGGTTTTGTGTGACATATGAAGGTCAACAGATATAGAGTAGTTGGTAGTAATATACAGCCAGCTTGAAATTTTACAACAGTTTGAGTGTACTGTACGTATGTGCGCTACTGAAGCGTCGCATTGCCGAGTCGATTGTTGCATTAAATATATATTAAACTATGACGTTTGTTTAAACGATGTTCTTTAAAACATGAAATATGAAATTATGAAAAAAAAAAATTGTTCTAACATTCTTATTTTCAATTTCACTATTTTATATCGAAGTAGTGAAAGTCTAGGGAGAGTTAGGATTAGTTTCATTTGACAGATTAACAACAACACTGTATTAACCTAAATGTATAATTTGAGATGTGTGTTTAAGAATAAATAAGCATCTAAGATTTATCACCCGACTCCGAAAGATTACAAAATTGCTAAACAGCTAAAGTATCGCACAAAGCTACAACAAATAACGTTGAGACACACACGAATGAATGAACTACCCTAAGAAAAGATAACGAGCGGAAATATTTCGATTTCCGCAACCGAACTTCGCAGCCGAAAAGCAAAAAAATAAAATACCTATGCAGTCTACCCTTTATTAAAGGCTACAGCAGACACCCCTTCAGTTGGCCCCAAAAGTAATTTAGCAAGACGTACGACAAATGGGCGTTCTAACCAGGGTTGGCATGGTTGAAACAAATTGTTTTATGCGATGATTTGGACAGTTTAAAGCAATTAAAAATCATCAACTATTAACATAGTGTGCTTATAGGTACATTGTTTTTAAATTTTATTATTACAGCAGATGGTCTAGCAATAAATACCACAACACAATGTGGAAACAAGGAACGAATTCAAAATTACGGTTAAATATTTTTAAATATCCTGTTTTTATAGAACCGAAAATATCATATCGCGTTTGCATCAGCCATGTACGGAATATTTCTAATTATAGACGTTAACGTTCATTCGAATCTTAAAGTCAATCCTTTTTTGCAAGCTTTTTGCCAAAAGCAGCCACAAAGCATTCTTAGTTCCGTGACCAAAGCCTCCTTACCACACTTACCACTTGGCATAATCTAGTCATTTTATTTATTATATAATTTTATCACAATTTCTGGTAACCCTAAATCATAAAAATTTACTTTAATTTTCAATATGTAAGAGAGTTAAAAAAATATATAACTGTTTTTATCATAAGAAC
Organism: Callimorpha dominula; assembly: GCA_949752705.1. Lineage (NCBI taxonomy): Eukaryota > Metazoa > Arthropoda > Insecta > Lepidoptera > Erebidae > Callimorpha > Callimorpha dominula. The sequence goes on from OX456991.1 coordinate 19,226,479, forward strand.
AGAGTTTGTATGTGTACAATTGTGTATGAAATAAATAGAAATAAAACTTAACTTCCATACTGTGGGTTAGTACTTAAACAATTTTTAGGCCATTAGTTTTATAAATGGCAGTGTATATGTGTATAATGACAGTATGGCAATAATATAATAGAAAAAAAAGTTTTTGGCAACCCTGGTTCTAGCGCGGTTATTTCTCTGCAGTAGTGTTCGCCATATTGCCCAAGGAAATAAAGCTGTCCACGAAAGGGATAATTAAAAGTCTAGTCGCATAGTACTGTAATAACTTTGAGACGAGGTAATCGACTTTTTACTCAGAATCTAATTGTCGATTAAGTAATTCCTTGGAATCTTTGCTGTTGACAAGTCTTGGCGCGTAATGTGTTAATGTGTGTACGGACTTTGCCTTGACACTTCCATTGTGTTTTTAGGTCAATAAATAATAATTGCAAGGATTTGTGTAAAGGTTACACGGAAAAAGGTGGGTACTGTCACCATCAGAAACAGTGTAAGTCTTTGTTATTAGCTAACAGTCATAAGGAATTGACTAGTGCCATTTATATTGATGTCAATGGATACTCTCACAATTTTCAATATAAGTAATCTAACTTCAAATGTTTTGAGAATCGTATTTTTTTTAATCATAATATAGTACCGTCAAGGAGTACTTAGTATTTATAAACATAAAGTTTTTATTAGTTTCCCTAAAAAGGGACAGAGATCAAATTATTTAAGAATATTTTTTAAAAGTATACACAGACAAACACAAAACTAGTTTGCAAGGTCAAACTCGTTTTGTGTTTGTATTCGTCAAATGATTTATGAACGTTAACGAAGAAGCTAGATTTACATTTAGTGAAAGGCTTACAGTGTCGTAGGAAGGGCAGCGATAAAAAAGCCGGACAAATGCGAGACTGATTTGCGCATCGAAGATTCCGTACGAACTTGTATATGGATAGTTCGTCCACCTCGGGAATCATTTCTCGAAGATTTTTGCCAGTTTTATCTGAGTGACAAATTTAATTTTCCGTTCTAAAAATGCTTTCCTATACATCGATATACGTCACAGTCAATTTTCCAAGCACATAAGTTTGTAACCCTTTTTTTCCTTTACTTGTACTGTGAGACCTTGCTTCTCCCCAAATTTCATGATTCTAGGTAACTATAGGTTTTGATTTACTTTGGAAATGTAATAATATAAATCTCAAGTGGTCGTAGTTTTCTTACAATTTCAAGGGACAGCAGACATAAGTATTTGATTTTAATTTCAACTTGATATCTCCACGCGATCCTGAGTAAAAGGGTCTTCACATACAGACAGCCAGACTACGGAGATACAAGTGATTATATTTCCTCTTTAACTTTTGAGAATGGAACCCTAAAAAACAGGTAATTCACACTCATGGTCACTCTATTTCAAACACCATTAATTATAATATTTTACAGATATATTAAATTATATACATTATGCGTTACCTAAGATGAAGATGTAGCTATTTAACTATTTAACTGAGTGTGTGAATTGTAATGTAAATGGTGACAAGATTGCAGATAAAAATAATTTAGTAGCAATTGCACAAAACTTAAAAAGTAAAACATTCTTAAATACAAAATTTGATTCAAATCATTAGAGCCGTTTCCGAGATACATAATATACATATGATGTATATGTATACAATAATTGCTCGTTTAAAGTTTTTTATTTTTTGTCATTATATATGCCTTCGTATTTTAATGAATTGGATATTTTTATACAAACCAAATTGCTAGGTTTTATAAATGTCGTTAACCTACTACATGGTAAATGGTCAATCGATTACTTCACCAATCGAAGTCTTAAGTCATACAGCTGACTTTTTAAATTAAGTTTTGCTTTTATCAAACAAATATTCTGCAACTATAAGTTACTGCGATAGCGATTGAAGTTATTGCGATGTTGCTGTTGAATATTTATTAGAAACACTGTATGTTCCCGCATCGTACGAAATGAAATCAAGTTTCAAGTTTTCCTGTTAGAAAAATCTTACTTATAAACTTGTCCGTACACGTATTAAAATTACGGTGACGTGTAATGGCTATATAGAATACTAAGTATGATACAAAGTAACACAACTTATTCGTAATGCGCTGTTATCCAACATTTCTTTGAGGTTAAGGGCTGGTTTCACAGTTAACTTGTCAACTTGCAGACCGTAAAAGTTAACGGAGCAATGTGGATATATCGGAATTAACTTTCTTCATTTGTAGAAATAAGTTTCGAAGTCGCATTGGATGTGTGACGTTAAATGTGTTATACCAATATACGTATGCTGCCAAGCGACGTCAACAGCGGACAGTAGTTTATAATCATGATGCCGAATGTAGTCATACAAAGAGACTTCAGTTGGGAGACTGTAAATACAAAACTAAAGGAGAAGTCCGTTTCTGGGCCAAACCGTTACACGAATCCGATATGTACCGAAAAATTCGTCTATTTTGCTTATTAACCCATTTAAATCTTAGCCTCAATTACAAATGTCCAAGTATTGAAAATAAGTAGATTTCTATTTATTGTTTTAAACAACCTTTGTAAAATCTCTGCAGCACTAATTTTATTATACGTCACCAAATTCACAAACGCTGACATAATATCAATTGAGCGTTCCATTAAATCGATATTCTTACCTAAGAATATCGATTTAGTGGAACTCCATACTTTTACGAATAAATAATAATCTATTGTTTTATTATAATTGTTTTATTTTATATATATTTTTATTAAAATCAAATGTAAAATAGAATATCTGTAATCCAATTGATTTTTAACTTAAGTACTATTCAAAAATAATTAAAAGAAATAAATAATCAATACAATCGATTACACCAGGGATTGCTCTAGTATAATTATGTCTGTCAACTGTCATGGCACAGTTGTAATGTCATTGTCAATGCCATTCGCTTTTCGTATTTTTGCGCAAGTGAATGTGTTTTGCCGTATTTCTTTTATCACACATTTCATTTATCACAAAAATGAGTTTTTTTAATTTAATATTTTATTGTAATCACAGATTACTGTAATCAGATCCCTTATTAGATACAATATTTACAAATGCAAGCCAGTAGTGATATAAGTGGGTCTTCATTATTAAACAAGGTTTTCAGCTGAGGTGTTCGGTAATATTAATCAGATAAATCTGAAGTCACCACCTAAGCAGTTTTTATTTAATTACTTACAACCTGATCGTGATAGTTTGCCGGCGCTGCAGCACAGTCATCGCCAGATTTAAGTAGGAAACCAACTCAAAAATATATTTTTATTAAAATACTCAAATAATAAAAATAACTTAAAACGTCTGATTTTACCAATTTGGCCAACGCTAGGAGACGTGATAATTGGGCTCGTGAAACTTTCCTAAGTGCTCTAAATTATGACCAAATTTCAGCCCTGTAACGCCAGGCCCAAGTTTCTATGGACTTTGGGTTTCTCCTTTGACATCAGATGTCAAAGTGACACTACATGCTGTTGAATGTTACTCTGACGTATGACGCTGACGTCGGCGTTTCTAGAATCTATTAAGTATAAACTTCAGTTGGCACATATTTGAATACGATAGTGAGGTCGAGGGTTCAAGTTCTGGGTCGGCCAAATTGTTATTGCAGTATACTGATAGATTACATACTTTCTTGGGACACATCGACAACTCAGGTTTATTATAAAGCCTAGAAACCAGTAACTAATTCAAAATATAATTAAGTAAGTATTATTTGTTGGGGGTGTACAGATTTAAATGTTAAAAGAAATTGGGTTAAAAATATGCGCTGTGGCTGCAGCTCTCAACAGTCTTAAATGCCAACTTTATCATTTTGTTAGTTCATCTTTATTGTTTAAATTGACATCGTTAGTCTATCTAGAGTTACCACCACGTTTGAGAGTTTTGTCTCTGTTTAAGGATTGTCGTTAGTTCATTACAGAGTAAAGTGCGTGATTATTAAAGTTTGTGATTGTTCAGCATTATTTATTGATATTTTTTTTTATTTTTTATTTAAAGGGCTTTGTCGCTGTGCGACCACATCGCCCTGATTTATTGATATTTAAAAGCAAAGGTGTTGTAATGTTTGAACTATTAGATTTCTTTGTAGTCTTCTATCAAATGTATGGACGTATTTTAAGGTAGTTTTAATCAATATAAGAGATTATGTAAAAAAATATGAAAAGCAGCGCAGACGTATATAATTCATTAGTTATTTTAGGTGTAAAGTTGGTGTATTTCGTAGAAATATAGATAAATAATAATAATCACTACTGATAAGTCTGTAAAGACTTTAATTTCTACACAATTTTTTTTGCAACTTAAGCTGTAAATAAGCAATAAACATCGTATGAAATTGAACTAAAACCAAATCCGTATGTAGTGAATATTTATTTAGGAGATGAAATCATTTCATTCTGAATTAGGAAATATTACATGACAACCTACCAACCAAAGAAAAAAAAAAACGTGTGCGTCTTGGGACGCCCGTCAGAAGTGATAACTAAACGTCAGACAGACTGGCGCCGTAATACGTTACGTAACGAAGCGGTTTACCCTCCCATAAGACATTTGTTCCAGTAAAGAGAGACCAATCAAATAAGTCCGTTCCATCATAATAATATATTAATTATCATCCAAACCTTGTTGTTTTTCTTGACGTACATTTTGTTGTCTTATCAGTCCTCAATCAACTTTAAGATTTTTGTTCTATTGTTCGATAGAACAAGTCTAGTAGCATAGCTGAATACTAACATCGTTTAATATTTGTCGGGCACCGTGAATAGCATATTTTATATCGTATTATAATGACGTGCATCGATATAATCATAACATTATGTTCAGTTATTATAATATTTTAATAATTTAAAACGTTTGTCGAGAGTAAATCCTTATCGCAACTTCAGTGTTGTTTTTACATTCGTTATAGCTAATGGCCGAAGTATACAATACGGGTATATGTAACTGTAGCTAATATGACAATCGTTAGACCTATTTATTACTGCAAAGCAACAGCTATGGTATAGTTTGAGGCAGTGAATGTACAGGAAACCTAAATTTACGCCGTCGCACTTGGTGTTGGTTGTTCTTCGGTATAGGTACAGGTCTATTTCGTCTTTTTGAACGAGCCGAACTACCTCTGCTACAAAGCTACCTCAAAGCAATTGTTGAATGCCTCTTTGTAGAATGCGTCCTTGAGAATTAGGGTTTTGCAGTGCTGTACCTACGACTCATATTTATAAAACTGGATAGGTACCACCGTCAATTAGATCCGTTTATATGTAGACTTAATAATGTACAATAAAATATTTCATGATTTTATCCTATTTTATCAATCACGGCGTACAATGTAAGTTTTACTAAAAATAAAATATTTATAGATCCATAACAAAAGAACGAACTGTTTTATAAAAAAATATTAAACAGTACGCTTTGATAAACAATATAATATACTTAACATTTATTTTAAAAAACATTAACTCTTGTAATTATGTGTTTATAGTGTACAATAAATACAATAAATAACACTTCAAAAACGCAGAAAGAAATCATGGACCACGTAAAAGATATTAGGTACTCTTTCAAATATTTTTTTTTAGTGACATCGTTTCTTAATACGTGTGTAAAGTTCCAAATTATTTCAATGTCCAAAGGCTGGAGAAAAGTTGAATTGTAAGGTTCCGTAACTACTTACATACATAGTAGCAGATGTAGCTCATATAAAGCGTGTAATTACTGCATTATGACATTGACACGATTTCCGAAAAAGGGAATGAATGTGAAGACAGGCATAAAGGAAGTTGCTGCCATCACTGTTTACTAATAAAAAAAACTAAAGACGAAGATTAATTTCTCTGAAACAAGTGATTTTAAATTATACGTGTAGTTGAACAGATGCCAATGGAGAAAATTTTGATTATGAAAAAAATTGCTTAGATGTAAAGCATTCTTTACGAGAGTTCTATGTCACTTATGATCAGCAGCAGACATTACATTTTTCAGATGATGGGGACATTGATAAGATACAATGACAAACTGAGAACGTTTATCATTGTATTTCAGTATCAGTGTGATTTAACCAAACAATTTAGGTTATGTTTCAAGGTTGGCGAAAAATAGGATGGTTATGACCCTGTAGGTTTTTATTTGTAAAACGTACGGCTTTGGATGATGACACAATAATTGATCATTACATTGCTGCTAATGTAGCTAGTGCTGTATAGAAGAGCGATGGTGCAGAAAATGTGGTTGATGTCACTTTATGTTATGGTTGTCGTGCGTAATTGCTTGTTGTGCGTAGTTGCTCGTACGTACTTCAAGTCTTATACAAGACAAGACATTGAGTGACGCAAACTTCAACTTTTTATTTGTTATTAGATGCTTAAGAGGACCTGAAGATATGTTCTAGACCGAAATTCTATAACGTTTCACTAAAGTGTGTTGCAAATAGATTTCGGTAAACTTATGTATCTATCGTTCATGATGTTGCCTGTACTACATAGTGTAATTTTATGTAACATGTGTGACAATGTGTTAATATCGTTTAAAAAACTAAAGTAATTTAGAATTGACACCTAAGAAATCAATAGTGGTACAAGTGCGTAGTATTCACTATGATTGCATGTAGTTAACCCACTGTTTTATGTGTAGATACTATGACATCATGTTAATTATTTCAACTGAAGGAATTTCAAATATTAAACTTACGTGGGAAATTGATGATGGATTATATTGTATTCATATACTATTAGTCATCATCCTAATAAAATACCTTAGTGAAGACTCATCAGATAAGACTAAGAAAAAGAAAGTGTGTTTTAATGAGAACTTTTGGTTAATTGAAAAGTGAAATAGTAATTAAGCATTCGTATTTTTTTTATGAGAAAGCTCAAATTGTGCAAAGAATTTGGTTTGTTCATGCAACATCTTGTTTGTTATGATATTGCTTGATGATAACATCATCATCCTCCGCGCCTTTTCCCAACTAAGTTGGGGTCGGCTTTTAGTCGACTACGATACGGCTGAACTTTGATATTTTACGACTGCCATCAGACCTCCACTACCCAAGTACTAGGCAATCTCGAAGTTCTGTAGTTAGACCTGGTTGTCGAACTTTTTAGGGCACCAACTGTTAAAAACATAAAGAATGTATAAACCTTTTAAAACAAAGTTTGCATTATCCTTTTGGATCAAATGTACTTCAGCTATAAATAAATAAGTAATAATAATAATAACTTGAGACACCTCAAGATCCCAAACTAGGCAGAGCCTGTACTATGGTAACTAGATTGCTAATGAACATACTTATTTATTACTAAATATATACATATTATAGATAAACTACGCCCAGACACAGAACAAGTGATCGTGCTCATCACACAATTATTTGTCCTGAGTGGGAATCGAACCCACGGCGACTCAGGAGTCAAGATTACTAACCACTAGACCAACAAGTCCAGTCAAGTACCTATTCATTATGTTAATCTTGAGCAAGGTGTCTCTGTCGCAGCATATTTTGTAGTAGTAAAAAGTAGGTTAGGTTTTATTAGAATTTAAAAAGTAATTCGAATTTAAATTACCGTGAATAAAATATGTGGTTATAATATTGCACGCTATTGTTCAAAGTTTGCTAAGTGTTACTTAGTGAACTAATTTCATATTGTGTAAAGACAGTTACACACTTATTCCAATCTAGTCCCATTGTTGTGCACTAACTAGCTTATCTTACTTAACGTATTAATCTGTCTAAATTGGATAATGGTCCCCATTTTGTTACTTCACTCGCTAAATTAAAATTCACTAAATTGTCTTCATATAAGTTGTAAACTTTGTACACTTCAAAACAAGGTCTTATTTCAAATTGAAACAAGTAGGTAACATATGTCGCTATCGAAATAAGCAATTTATTTGTCGACTAAAGTCTGATACGCTTAAATAAACTTTAATACTACGTAGCAAGAGCCGCTATCCGTTGAATGCCATCTCTTTTGCTCCGTGTTTTTAGTAAGCGTCTTCGTAGGTGTAGATTAAAAACACGTCATCCTTGTTCGTTTTGAACAAGTTTTTATACGGCAATTATACAGCGTTTGAATAAATGGAGACTCTCGCTGCGTGGAAATAAAGTTGAGTATACGTTGACAGGTTATAATGAAATTTAGTGGCGCTGAGAAATAGATGCTAGTAACAAATAGACCTTATTACGAAGAACACTAGGTTGATTTCATATGAAGAAATTAAGTCAGGTTTTAGTTTAGTCGAGTGTACAATAAAATCGGCACCAATGTCTCGGCGTTCTTGAAGGTTAGACACCGCAAAAGTAGCAATCTGCTCTAGAAATATATGAAAAATACTTTCTAATTTTAACAGGATTAACGGTTTTCCAATTACCGAACACGCATTAGGTTTTATTATCTGATAATGCATTGCTGGAATCGCAGCATTATAACCATAGATTGCACAAGTACTACCTATAAATACCGAGCTGTACCACAAAATACATACATTTGCTTCTATGATCAATCTAAATAAAGAATTCAATTTTGAACCTCCATTACTATTGAGAGCAACACAGTAGTACTAACTGAGCCCAAATTATGATAATGTGCAGTGCAGCCAAAGTGATTCGTATTGATGCATAATTTTGTTCCATTGTTATTCTACAAGAGTGCATGACGTAACAATAGAGCAGTACGTGATCGATAGTGAAAAACGGATTACTGGTGATTGATGGGGTCCAGCCCCTTTCCGGGAACTCCAACGCTTCTTCATATTAATGGCCTAGAACGATTTGGAGAGCTCGTTGCTATCATCGTTAGAATATTCTAAATGTGTGGGACTGATCTTTAGGGACTTTTAAGGACGCATTCTATATTGTTGATTTGACTGAAGTAAATTGTAAAGAATTGGTTGAGTGGAGATATCTCAATTATTTTTAATATGCATGTTCATATTAACATTCGTCTTAGGTATACGGCTTCGCGTTAAACTTTTCAGATGGTTTATGTAACATTTAATAATGTGTATATATGTTTTATTCATAGACTGCATCATTATTTTACGTGGTAGCTTTTGAAATGAGATCTATAATAGGATTGCTGATTAGTCTCTTTTTATCGCACAACAACATAACGGTAAGTCATGTCGTCATCTTCTACGGTTGTCAATACAACTTCTTTCGGCAGTCCAACAAAAAAAAAAAAAATTTAAATGTAAGAATGAGCGATATAGGTGTTAAAACATGTTTATCTCGAATACTGTTAAGCTAATTTATTTTAATAATAGGAAACTGTCCAATTTGGTTTGTCATAAACCCGTAAATATAGCTGTTATACAAGTTTAAATTAAGCACAAAGTGCACAGGCCGCTGCAGGCTTTTCTTATTTGTTCCGAACAACTTTATGTTGATGCTGGGGTGGTATAAAACAAGGGCTCAGAGAAAGGAGAGGTGAAAGAGATTTAAAGACTGCTTACTTGTAATACTCATAAGCATAAAATATTGCGGTACATAAAGTAATTATAACTATTTACTGCTAGTAATTGGTAAAAGTACCTTCATGATTGTAGTTTTTCTTTGAATATGGAATTGTACATCCATATGTATAAATATATTTATTGATGTGGCAAATCCTTTTCATTTTCTAACCCTTTGAACGGAATTTGACAAATAAAAATTAATGTATTTTTAAAAAAGACGGTCTACGTGTTTATTTCGTGTTATCGCATCTTATCGTTGTACAAATAATGTATGATAAAGGCGTTAATAAGGGAAATGTGAATTCCCTTATTATAACTGGTTTTAAAAATGGTTCTGTTACCATTATAATGTCACCATTAATGCAGTCATTAAATGCTACGAAAAAAATTGTAGTAATTTAACAGCCAATATGTATAATGTTTAGTACATGAAAGTTGCTAGAGTGCTCATGCAAGCAATCATCATCAAATTATGTATACTATGTAATTTGAAAGGTTTCTTACAAGTTTTGCTTGTAAAAGTATGTTATTAGATTATTACATAGGATTTACACGGTAATCGTTTATATGGTATTTTCCAGCAAGGGTCATAGTGCTATGACGTTTTAGAATACAATACCACGATACATTATAGGAATCATAGAATAGATGTGATTTTATTTAACGCCTTATATTAATAAAAACTAAAAAATGTTATTATCACTCACTTACACTCAAATTCTCATCTTTCTTAACTTTTTGTTGGCCTTTACAGTAAGTACTTAGGTATATGTTGCCATTTCCACTATTGCTAAAAACAGTTTAGTATACTTTTTATTGATATTCTTTATTTCTTCAGTACCTATTTAATTTTTATGTTAAAAATTTGTCTTAAAGAAAATGAAGATATTAAGGTCATCACACTCATCACACACGGTAACGGCACTGCTTCAACCCAGCAATAAAGTTGTCATTCAAATCTGAGCATTAAAACGTGGTCGTATAATATATTACATAATGTCAATATGAAAAAGCCGACGGCGGGCAGTAAGCGCGTATTGACATTATGAAATGTATTATACGAACACGTTTTAAAGCTCATATTTGAATGACAACTTAATTGATAGGTTGGAGCCGTGACGGTATAGTGTGTGATGAGCTTTACAAGTGTATCATTGTGACCCACATGATTGAATTAATTTCTTAAGGGCAGGAATAGGGGGAGAGGGAACGGTTAGGGCCTCAGGTAACGTCACTCACTCGGCGAAAAGCAATGTAAGCATTGCTTCACTGCCGGTTTTCTGTGAGGCCGTGGTATCATCACTCCTCTTGCCATACATAAACTCTCATTCCATCCAATGGTTGCCTGGAAGAGGTCGCAGAGCGCGATAAGGCAGCCAATCGTACAAGGTCTCTACTTTTAGTTTGTAAGAATGTCTATATACAGTTTTGTATTTTTTGTACAATAAAGAGTTTATCTATCTATCACTTCGATCGAGCCGGCCCAAACGTGCCGAAGCATGGCTCTCCCACGAACTAAAGTCAAACATTACAATGATATAAGTCTTACTAATAAAAAAGCTAAAATATTTATTACACAAGACCATCACCAATCATTAATCATTTTCATTGTTTTCATAACATTTCTTTATTGTCATATCAACATTGACCTAGTCATTAAAACGTGGCTACTACCTATTATTTAACAAGTTGACACATTTAACTAATGTAATAAATATAACTGAATGTTTTCTTTTATACTCTTTTTCCGGATAATTTATAGTACCTAGTATATCGTTAGGGATTTCATTTCTTACTATAGTATCTGTTAGGAACTTAATCGCCTTGAAATAATTGTTCATATAATTTAGTGACTCCCGTGACCGTGATCATTGCAATACGGTCGAACAAAAGTGTAGGTATAAACTTATCTATAGCGGTGGACATATGTTTATATCAGTTTGTTTTCACGAACTCGTCAGTCGCCTTAGCAGTGCGGCCGCGCCCTAGGTACAAGGTAAGGTATAGGGCACAGATAATATAATACTATACTAGTACAGATACCTCATTCCATACAACAAAACAAGAATAGCAGGGCTGCCTAAGACTCGAGGCCTGGGCATTCTGTTTGCTTTCATTGGGGGCAAAGTCGCAGGCACATAGCTAGTGGCAGGAACATTACGCATAATTAACAATATTTCAAGAAAGGAAGTAAAATAAATAACTTAATAGTGGAAAGAGGATCATGATTGCTTAGTCACTACGGTAACTCAGTGTCGGCACGGCAATACTATCTATACAGTATTGTATCTTCATACAAACGGTCGGATCGCGAGACATACCTACACGCCTCGAATTCGGTATACACTCGGTACACAAACAGTCGCGAATGCACCGCAGTGACGAACAAACGGTGGCGGTGTGATGGTTTTTTAAGCAGTAAGCGTGCGATTTGTGTATGTCAATGAAACTAGGAAAGTGTAAGTAAACTATAAAATAATTTTTATATACCTACTAGAACGTAATTTGTTTCTTTTTTATAGGTAGGCATTTCGCTTTTTCCACCGAGTAAAACACCTGGATTAATAAATAAATAAGTCGATAGGGTGACAAAAGTGACACACGAGTGACTTACCAAGGCTCGCGTTAAAAAAACTAGTAGGTAATTTCCTAGGTTATCTATTTACTTATGTATTTAGCTATTTACAAATATTATTGAATTAGACGAAATATCATTATGAAATAATTTGGAGAGTAAAAAATGGTAGGTACCTAGTAAGATTTCGAGCGTGTTATTTTATTAAATCTACTAATAAAAAATCAGGATCATGTATTTTTATTGAATACCTACTTCTCATTTTATTCACAAGTAATTTTTTTTTTAAATAAAAAATAAATTATGATGTTTACAATCACAAAACTAGAAAGAAACTCAAGTAGGTAGATGAAATTATGGGCAGCCGTATCGTGTATTTACATACCGTCCGGCTGTAGGTAATTATTTCAAGGTCAGGGCCGAGTCACAATTATAGATAACATTACCGTGGTGTCGGGAACCGGCGAGTTTGATCGAGACGTCGTGCGTAAATACCTAATTTTGTAAAATGTAATTATGTGATATAGCTCTTAACGTATAATTACTTAACAGTTTACCACAGACATGACTTGTTTTAAATACCTCTATGTGTATGTTCGTACTTATTACACTAACATCAGTAATGACATTGTATCCGATTATACAATGCATCTACTATACAAACAGGATACCTACTTATGATTACCGAATTATACGAATTTTGTATCCAATAATACAATCTGGCAGCCCTACGATCGAGTGAGGTCCGAGGTAAAAGATTCCTATTAGCAATGTATATGTGTAAATAGATAGTACGTGTTAGTACTTAGAAGATAGGTTAGTAGGTATCTATTTGCCAAATCATAATGTCTGTTACCCAAATACCTAACCTGCCTACACAACAAAGTTGACACATACCAAGCGTTTCGTTGTTCACTATTAATTATTGTGTCCTGACAATATGAAAAACACAATGAGAAAAATTAATGCTTAAAATTTTTACAGTATCTTTGAAATTCGAATAAAGATTAGTGTATTAAAATTTACCTACAATAACGCAACAATACAGTTTTAATAACATTTGGCCAACTGTCAATAGTCAGTAACTACGAACTATAAACTAGCTACCTACAAACTCAATAACAAAACCGTATCAACCTCAACGTAGTACGATTAATTGCCGCCAGAGGAACGACGACAATATTGAATTTTGTCAAAATAAGAAAACTGGCTTTCAGAAGCTTTTATTCAATTTTCCCTTGTTTAGGGTGTTTTATGAAATAAGAAAATACTTTTATCAGGCCTTATATTGATTTTCCATACACTTTAATAACAAATCGATACCTGCAACGCCATCTATTGATATTTGTTTGAACCATTTTTGCTTTCTTTGAGATGGGACCCCATGGTATAGGTATGTATAAACTTACGATAAAAAAAATGTAGGTTTATACACATCACAGCTGTAATCAAAATCAACAAGTCGGCGATCGCGGAGCATTTGCTGGAGTCAGGTCCAAACCACTGGATTGTATTATATCAACCACAGGTCCTTTCAACCGACCGTCACTATTTCTCCAGAATAGTACGTGAAGCAGTTGAAATAAAAAAGCATAAAAATTTCAACCGAGAAGATGGGTACCGCTTATCAACATCTTGGAATCCCGTCATTAGCAAATGCTATCGTCAGCGAGTACACCCTCGACATCATTCAGGGGACGTCGTAAGTGTAGTGTGTCAAAGTACCGACAGTACGAATAAAAATAAAAATAGTGAAGACCAAGTGCGGGTAGTTGCCGAAACTCGCACTTCTCGGAGGCGTAGCTGAGCTCTCATCAGTCCACTCGTGACGACGATCGGTGCAATTCGATCGAAATGTCGGGTAACCAAGAGGTATTGTACCTTTTAAATATTATCGCGATTAAGTCCCGAATTACACATCCAATATGTATCTAAGTCGCGAAAGTTTAAAAACGATTCTTGCAAAAGATTTCAAAACAGTTTAAAGACAATCAGCATCGGTTAAAGCACCCTTAATTTAGAATTTGTCATTTCTTTAAATATAGATGAAGTTAATAGGCTTGACTAATAATAATCATTGAAAATTATAGAGCAAAAGCATGGAATTCCTTCCTCATTCATATATAGCAACTGTGAACCATGCAGTACCTGTCTGCTTGTCCATTTAACACTTTAATTGCTTCGCTGGGAAACGGAATGATTGCTATGGAATTAAAAGCACGAAACGTTTTAAGGTATGCTTTGAAATTTTGCAATTAGAAATGAGACCTCTGAATTAAAGAAAAATAAATGGATAAGCGTTGTTCACAAAAACAGGGTTGATGAGAAACGCGAAAGACAACGCCAAGCTCGGGCTGCTGAGACTCGGAGGAAATGGTTGAAGGACTAAGCCGGATGTCTGGATATTTCCGCAATGAACGTCAATAACATATGTGAATCCTAGCTGTCCCGCTCAACTTCGTCTGCGTTTGTAAATTTTTCCCGTTTTATGTGATATTTTTCATTGCTGCTCCGCTAAAATTAGTTGAAGCTTGATGTTATATAGCGTACAGCCTTCCTCGATGAATGGGCTATCCAACACTAAAAGAATTTTTCAATTCGAACCTGTAGTTCTTGAGAATAGCGCGTTGAACCAAAAAACAAACAAAAAGCTATTCAGCTTTATAATATTAGTATAGATTTTGCAGTTCTAATAAAATTATACACCTACATACGTGTCGAATTGATAACCTTCGTTTTTTTGAAGTCGGGTATTTTTTTTAAATTACTTTTTAATACTACTCCCAACTACTCCTCAGATTACTTATCTTTTTAAGGTGTTAATTTTTTGCAATGTTCATTTTATCTGCTCTATGGCATTAGTGCATGTGGGACGTTTATGCATCGGTACTTTGCGGTTATATTATCAAACAGGTGTATTGCTATGCGGTTGTAAGTGTGTTGCTGTGCAATGAGGAGATACCATTGTATATTAGGCCACCGCACACGTGGGCTAATTTTGTTATTATTGTAACGAAAAATATTTATGTTTTTTAATGTTTGAAAAAATAACCTATGTTCTTTTATAGATCACACATTAGATATGTTTGTTTTTTATATTTTAATTAGTTATGTTTTTATATTAACGACGAGTAAACGAGCCGACGCAGATACAGGCGATAGAGAATGCAAAGTGAAGGTACATCTCTACACAACGCCAAGGGATCAAGCCGATCTGAAATATCCTGGCAATCGACGATTCGAGACGCTCTCCGTTAAATGCGGTCCATAGGGAGAAGTTGTTACTGGTTTGCTTCTGCATAGAGATGAGTATGTTTTATCATATTCCTTTTTAAACTTTTTTCTTTTTTTGCCACGCTTTAGTCTTACTGTATTTTCTCAAATTTAACATAGTACAGATAAGGAACGTGATTGAAAAACGAGGCGAACACGGATTAAATCAGTTTCTTCCTTATACATTGTTTTATAACTTTATAAGGTAAAACAACATTATCCTTTATTACCTCACTACAACGTACGTAAATAGTGCACTATAAAGTACGTATTTAAAATTAAAACACAGCAAAAATCTTATTAAAAATCTTGATGTTAATCATTCTATTAGATTGACTGCTTTGCCGAAGGTTTTTGTTGAATAAAGGATACTAATATCAATTTTAACATTTGAAATGTACTGTTTCTTGTATTTGTGAAAGATTATAGTGCCATTTAAAATACAATTAAAAACTAACAAACATCTTTACCAAACATGTATAATCTTAAATGATTTTCTTCCGTTAACGCATAACAGGCAACTACGAAGTGTTACTAATTTTTATTAGGCATATGATTGCTGACGTTTGCAGATCGGTGTTATTCGTGTGCGTCGGCTTGATGCAGTTCTAGCTTTCGGTTCGATGCGGCCCCGTCGGATCACGTGACGTCTTGCGGTCAACCCAGATGAGCCAAGTGCACCGTCTCCCATTACGGCATCGCCATCTCTGTACTGTTATCCGCATAGCGACTCCGGTCACACATGTAGGTCGAACACTTGAACATGAAATTAAATTTATGGTTTGTAAGAATTCCAATCTTAATTGCGACTGTGTTAGTACGTGCGTGAGCGATGATTGATGGGAGCTCAAATTTACTTTTTGATATAGAGATCGTTATTTATTTTAGATTATTAACTGTTGTTCGCGACTATAATCGTGTACAACAATAAATAATTAAAAAATAAAAGTTATTTTTAATACAAGTTTTCGACTTTCGACGGGATTCAGTGTTGAGATCAAAACTGCCAAAACTGAAGCAATAAAGCCTAAAACGCACTATGATGTCACTTGTCGTACTTGGTCCACCCATTAATGACACACCGTATACCGTCATTGGTGATGTTATGAAGGAACTCGTAATCGAAAATAATGTGATACTTCGATTTTTTATTTCTACTATATTTATTTTATAAAATAAATTTTAATATGGAATTCTAAATTGTATGAGAGATATTGATCGCCACACTAGCCAATATTAAATATCTAGAAAATTCTATAAGCAAATTTCAAGTTTAAAGAATACTTTTAATATATCATATATGTATATCATCACATAATCGACTGGGCCGGGTTCGTGCCCGGAGATGAAAAGAGCGCGGCCAGTTCAGGGCGTCCACATGTCTGCAGGTATTTTATGCTGACTCGGTTACGACACGTCTATTAATTGACGATTCACCTACCTACCTCTCACCTACACCTACTATCAGCGTTGTGGGACGATTTAACGATAAAAATATAATTATATTGCTCCATCAGTAACTTGGGTCACGATTTCTTCCATATCATATTTAATAGCAATTGAGACAACGAAAATGATTGCCAGATTGTTATTTAAAATAAAGATTATTGTAAATAATATTTTAAAGTGTATTAGGTCATATAGACAATATACTATATAACATAATATCTTATCTTAATTACAAATGATATTCTGATTATAAGATCTGTAAGTGACATATAAATATAACTATGATTACAAATACAAGTGTGTATTGATTGATTGATTGATTCAATATAATTAAATATCGTTAAATGACATTTGAATGAATTAATTTGCAAATATGTGAGTTTTTTAACATCGGTCCTCTTAAACTAAGCATAGGGGCAATTTCCTCGTTTTTATTATTACTTAGTGGTCTAGATCATTTTTTATCTTCTACCTAATGTAATATGTGATATCGTTAGTGACGTGAACATTAAAAATCAGACTTAATTCGGACCTATATTGTAAGTACCTATAATAGAGGATTATCTATATAAATAAAAATGGAACGTTCTTCATTTGTTAGAGCGTCACTTGAAAATATCTACACTGATTTGACAAATAATTTCTTTCATGTGTTAATAATAATCTTAATAAGGTTTTAAGGAAAGAAAAATTGGAAAAATTGTCCGGAAAATGGGAAAATTTGAAGAAGACTGGAAGGCATTTTCCATTAAATTAAAACATATTGATTTAAATTTTGACAGGACATCTGTCAGTTAATATTATATTTGAGAGCTTAACTGGCACAAAGGTTTAATCGTCATCTCACTATTTACCGCCGCAATGGGTGTTGTAGGCCACATCAACAAGGTATTTATAAAATATGTTTGATAAGTCCCTTGGGATACAGAGTACTCTCAAGTGCGACTACTGAAATAAAATATTGATGAGAATTACTATCCAGTTTTTCTACACTTAAGAAAAATCAATGAAAGTTTTACTATTTTATTCAACTATATACAGTCGTACATAGATAAAATAATGGTGTCTCCATAATGTCCGTTTATGGTGTAATCGCCTCGTTGAGATAATGTTCTGTATTTTGCTATAGGGATACGATCAAAAGCGGCTTCAAAGTTTAGAGCGACTTGTTCTATGTAAGTATTTCTGTTATATCTTTTTTTATCTGTAATCTGACGTTGCGATAAAATAAAGAAAGATAAAGTACGATAGTTTTGAGTTCGACTATGATGTAATAAATAATGTAATTTTATAGTAGCTACGGCGCAGTACAATAAATTGAATAAGGAACAAAAATAAGGCAAACAGCAGTCTTTTATAGTCCATACAAATTTCCACATGTTTACAGAACATTCCGTTTTGACGTTTAATAAAAGGGCATTCATTTCACTTGACAGTCCACTACCGTATTATAGATAAACCTGTTTCTGCCACTTAATAAGGCTGTAGTCAAAATTAGCACTATTAAAGTGTTTAAAGCCTGTTATTTGTCTAAAGTAAATGTGACTGGTAATCAACAGGTTGCGGGCTAAACCTAAACCGCCACACTAACGACGTCTACTCTCAACACAAGTATTTTAGCTTTGATATAGGTATATTCTGACTTACATTATACAGCGTTATCTATACCCAAACTGTGAAAGAGTGTGATACTAAATGAAAATTAGTAAACATGTTTGGAAATAGATGGCGTTGTAATATTGCGGATATTTCTAAATCGCGGTATTAAGTCTCCTAAACAATGTGACAACCAAATGTGCTCTTGTGTACATTTTCCCGAACTCTCGTGTACCTATAACCTAAAACTGACCTTATTCTCAGAGCAAGCGGACAGGCTGTCAACACTAAGCTTAGCTTATGCTATGGATAAACTTAGATATTTTTTTGCGACACATATATTACATTATATACATAGCAACACCCAAGACATCAATATATATAAATATTTGCACGAATAGATAAATGATAAACGAATTTATTTTGCAAAGAGAGCTTATCAGATACTTTTACACGTCTGTAAGTTCTGATAAAACTTGATGGTGCTGGCATTTCTTCTGTCCAGCCTTGAGAAGAAACGCCGTAACAAATTTAAGAATCCAACTCTACATAAACTCAAAATGTGAAGTGCTTAAAGAGTGGTCCAAGAAAGAACTATATCAGATTTGAGATGACCAATCATGACTGTATACTAGTTACACGACTTCAATCATCCGTCACCGCACTGCCGTCAGACATTTGGGTAGGCCAATGAAAACACTCAAAACTGCTAGACTGTTGTGAGGCTTACGCTGTAAATAACTATCCCACATGGCACTTTCATTCACAGACGTAACTACCTACTATGGAAATAAATATATAGAAAATACTAAATATTATGTCACAGATTAAAAAGCAAAAGTATACAGAATACTATCTGATAAAAAAACAATCAATCAAGCCATATCCGTTCGAAGAAATTAGACCAATTTAATCCCAAGCATTTTCATTAGGTATGCGTTATAGTCAATTTACAACATTGTCGTCTTACAACAAAGTTTCTGTTTGAATATAGTTTTCAATTTGTTCATGCTCAGTGCTCGCTAGTTTTCAACAACTGACCTTTAATGTGCTTTGGCTTACCTGAGATGCATTTAAAAACAACTAAGTACTGCATTTTGTAAGAATCACTTACACTTCCAATATGTACGCTCTCTGCTTTCTATCTATCAGAATCTATCTAATCATTCTATCAGAATGCAGAGAGCCTGCGAGCGATATTTATCAAAGAGTAGTGCATTTTCAAGTTTGTATACTGAATATACCTCAGTAGAACTTACAGCAAAACACTGATAAGACCTGGTGTCTTACGAATAGAATACATTCTAAAATCAATCAACTACATTTTCTGATAAACTTGTTTCATTAGTAAATCACTCGTGGCGTACAACGGTCGCCCCACATCGACGTTCATTAAAATAAAATATGTATACTTCAATTCCTACCATCTCGGGCTTCTCATTATTCAATGTCGTTGTTCATGCGAACCGCTCCATACTTTTCCGTTGTTTGCGGTTACTACTCGTATTAGAATCCTGTTTGTGCTAGTAACGACAAGTTCATTATTACAATGCAGTCGGTAACAGAACAGCTATGGGAAAAGGTTTTGTTCCTTGAAAAGGCCTTTCAGATAAACATTCGCTTGCATAATGTAAGCAATAGGTATGCTAAGTGAATATACATAGGTTTAAGGAAAGATCAAATTAAATCAGTAACAGGAAGGCAGGATGTTACGATGAATACGATACTATGTACGTACGTTTCTCATACATATAATATATCTACTTATGTACTTTAATACAAGTTAAGGTTCACACCATCACAACGTCCAGGATATTAATATTTAACTTAGATGTATGTACCTATCTATCACTAACAAAAATATTTTTGAGTCCTACGTGCAACAGACTTCTGATAAAAACAGGTTTCTGTTGAGTAAATAAATTAACATAGTATACAATATAATTGGAACAAATTACTTGGCACCCGAGCACGTGTTCTGCCAGAACTGGTTTCGACTTCTTCCTACATGTG
Source organism: Callimorpha dominula (assembly GCA_949752705.1). Classification (NCBI taxonomy): domain Eukaryota; kingdom Metazoa; phylum Arthropoda; class Insecta; order Lepidoptera; family Erebidae; genus Callimorpha; species Callimorpha dominula. The sequence goes on from OX456991.1 coordinate 19,246,864, forward strand.
CAACACCTTGGTAACGACATTGCAATTGCAGCTCTATTTAATTATAGTTTAGATTGTAATTAAATTATCGACAACTTTATAAAATGATCCATAGAGACCAATGTGGTAATTGTGATACAAGGGAGAGAGTGCAGTGAAAGTATTTGATCTGAAGGTAGCTTCAAGAACTATTATTTCTAGGAAAGATTTTAACTTTTAACCACAGTTTGAATAAGGACCTAATTAGCATGCAATGTATTAAATTAATGTAAAAAATTAAAATGTGTTGAAAGACTTGTAGGGTTGAAATGTAATTTTTTATCAGTTGAGCAATTGTACGGGTGAATTTCAAAACAGATTTTAGACCAATAAACGAATTTAAAAAAATCGAAACGGTCAATTCCTGTTTTGAAAATAAAACTCTTATCTTAACTATTATATCTTGTCGTACTGATAATAGACTAAAAACTTGATCTTGTTTTAATCTGACTACCGAAGAAATCAATCGATAAAGGTGAGGCATGTCGTGCATACAGAAATCGATCGTTAACAGACTGGCAGCAGCAATATACCTACATAAATACAATGACTAAATAAAGTATTATTTATATATAAGTAGTAGGTATTTTTACCAGTTGGCCAACTAGTGTTCCAAAACAAGTGGCCTCCCAGTCACAGGAAATACAATAAATTTGGATACGCGACTCTGCCCTCTGCGAGCTGCTGCAGTCTCAGTCCTGTTCCCCATCCGAGACTTGCGGTATCCCATAGGTTACTTAGGTACCTCTCCCTACCCATTTACCTTCCTTATAAAAATTTACTTCCTTCGTTCCTTTCGTCTTAAAACGACTATATTCCCAAGGAGGGTTGGCGTCAGGCAGTCGGCCGGTCATAAAAACCAGCCAAAGCTCTCTTGCAATGTGTTTGATTGCAAAACACATTGCATCGACCCCAACATAATTCAACTTGGGATAAGTAGAGGATGTTGATGAAGTAGTTGGTTTTATTTTTTTGAAGTTTATAAATGACTGTCGAATAATTAGTAATAGCGTTAACTTTTCGAAAAAAAATGAATTTAAATTGACCAATTGGGTATTTTACAATTTATTTACTTTTTGGTATTGCTTCCAGTATAGACAGTTTCATTTATTTATTCTTTATTGTACACTAAAAGTAGATTACATATCAAACAAGGAAATGGTATGTACAAAGGCGAGCTTAACCCAAACCTGAGTTTTCTTCCAGCAAACCTTAGAGTGAATAGAGGATAGTGGAAAACATTAGAGGCAGAGTCAGTTTTAGTATAATTTACACATTACAGTCTTTAAAAAAAAATGCTTTCCTTTTGTATTTTTGTTACATGTGTATTATATATTTATCAGATACACAAACAATCTTAAAATAAACTTAAAAAAACAGATGTCTAATAAAAATAGACATAAGTATTTAAAAGGCTTAAGTCACTTCTTTTATGATATTACAAACTTACTTATTTATCTTGTGACATTTAATCTCTTATCATAATTTATCGTATTTGTCATAAATACGACTGTACTGCAGTTGCAGACTGTATCGTATAGTTACTACTTTATTTATAGCCACTACTAATACCATCACTGAATGTAGGTTAGTGAATCCTTTTGATTATGAATAGCATTTATTGACCAATGGTTTGGTTGGGCGTAGGTACATTTTTAAAGTGTTATGTAACTATAGATTTTGTAGCCTTTGTGATTAGGATGGTGTGGGTGTAGGTGTGTATATGTAATAGAAGAGTTATTATTGACGACCCATCTGGCGCATTCGACTGCCATGACGGGGTTGTGGAATCCATTCGCACTCAGTTGAAATATTTGTATGCCCGAATAATGTCTGGATGTTTCAATATATAATATGTCTAAGTTTTTTTTTTATGGTATAGGGGGCAAACGAGCAGACGGGTTACCTGATGGTAAATGACTACCGCCGCCCATGGGCACCTGTAACTCAAGAGTCACAAGTGCCTTGCCGCCCTTTAAGATGGGAGTAGGAGAAGAGGGGGAGGGGGGAATAGAAGGAAGAGGGCAGAGGGGATGGACAGGAATAGGGGAGAGGGAAGGGTTAGGGCCTCCGGTAACCTCACTCATGCGGCGAAATGCAATAAAATCAGTGCTTCACTGCCGGTTTTCTGTGAGGCCGTGGTATCGAGCGGAGTCGAGCCGGCCCATACGTGCCGAAGCATGGCTCTCCCACGTTAAGTACCCCCTGCATTCCCAAAGCGGTAGACAATACAATATTTTTGAAGTGATAACTTCTTATGGGAGGGTAAACCGCTTCGTTACGTAACGCGTTACGGCGCCAGTCTGTCTGGCGTTTAAGTTATCACTTATCGTGAGGTATTAGACTAACCGGGTGGGGTAAGTCTAAAACCCTAGCCAAAATCACATGTATTTTTTTAGTTCTAAATTTATTTAAAATTTTCAAAATATTATCTTTAAATACAGATATAATCGCGGGTTCTACGAAAAAATGAATACGTGTGATATCTCACTACACTCCCCTTGTAATGTTTTGTGATTTTTTCCGAATCCCCTCCCCCCCTTTCGAGCCTCACGTGATTAATGGACAATCCCATATTACTACTATTCTTCTACTTGGGCAAGTATAATTTACTAGGGTTAGAGAGTATTTATTCTCAAATTTTATTAATCTTTTAATATAAAAAAACCTTTGTTTGTATTTTATGCGCTGACGTACCATTTATCCGATCATTATGAAATCACAAAGTATAGACCTTATATCATACAAAGAACAAACATATCAAGGCAATATTTAGCAAGATTATACGAAATTGAATGTAAAAAATAATTTGAAATGGCTTCCCTATAAAATTACAAAAAGTGCAGTAGGTCCATTTTTAAAGAAAGTGCTTATATTATATTAAAATTAGAACTTTAATAGACAAATCATTTTACTCGGGTGTCCTGACATGCTTGGTTGACTTATGTGTACTTTAATTCTAAGCTTTGGTCGCGTTCAAATAAAAACTTGTGACGCTTTAGACTCTTTTTCTTTTCTTGTATAAATTACCAAAACAGAAGCGATACTTAATGACAGTGAAAATGAATAGATTCATAATCAGTGTAACAGGAAGGAGTAAATAGTTGATTTATTATGATTGAATCGTTCTTGAAGCGCTGAACAACGTTTACGATGTCATAAACTGTAGTTTCATTATCTACTTTAATGTACTTTTATGCAATCTGCAAATATTGGATGTGAATTTCACCGTTTCTCTTGATGATAAGCACTTAGGTTATTAAAAACACAGTTAAAGGCTTTTAATATGTTCTTAAAATGTTCAATGTAATAAAGCGGAATTACGTATTGAGATATTTTATTTGCGTACTAACTTTCATTCCGTCCTCGGCTTCGTCCACAGGTCTTGCTTTCCGTAAGCCTATAACATAATATTGGATAAAATCTGTCGGGATGTACAAATTTTATTCAAATGCAGTTTATTTGTGAAGGAAAACAACGACACTGACACGCCACTTACAAACTTTAACATTATTAATATTAGTAGGAACGAATTGTGCACAAAGTGTACTTCTGTATCACGTGTACAGTAGACTATAAATAATTGCAACAATATTAAAATAAGTGTAAGAGAACGTACGTAAGAGAACTCAATCCGATGGTGGAATGTAAAGTCAAGTCAGTTTCTCTAAATTAATCTTCAAAACTGTAGGTACTTTCTGTACAAACTAGTGTGAAATGACAACTTGTGAGGTCATATTTTGCTATAATCAAAATCATGTATGTTATTCTTATAACACTTAGTTTAATAAAGTTTTTTTATTATTTATTTTAAAATAGAAAACAACCCTACACTAATCACTTTTTCTACAAACTTCGAATGAAAGTGTTTTGACGATTAATTTAATTTCAAATACGAGTGAGTTCCCATGCACGCTTACCAAGCCGGTACCGATAATAAAGAGAATTCAAAGACCAAATATGTAAGAAGTTTTGTAATATTTGTTTTAGTAGTAAAGTGTGTATGCTTCTCCATTATCAGTGAGTAAATATAAGGCGACAATTGTGTAAAGTGAGACTCAACTTGCGTAATAATTTTCATTTTCGTCAGAACAAACCAGTAGATAAGTTTGAAGAAGAAAGTGCATCAACAGTTATGTGCGTTTGTATACATCTTATAACGATATAATGATCAGTATATAAGTAATGAAAATATTAATGAAGATTTTTCAATAAGTGGTTTTTCAGTACTAAATAAATGTGACCTTTCTTGATGTTATTAAAATGGGATCTGGTATTTTCATTTATTGTTTTTATATCTAACAATAGAAAAATAACACATATTCTGCTTTTTTTACAAGGCATCGAATACATATAGCAAGTTTTTAACTTTGTCTTCCGAGGATTTGATGAAATTAAACTATGATTGAAAGATATCATCGTATCTTACTGTCAAACAGCATCTAAGTAAGGTGCTGTTTGACAGTAAGAGCGCTCACAAAATTTAGCTTTTCACTAACAAAATAATGTACTCGTATCATTGACTCTTTTTCGGTAATTTTCTCAGTCACTAGAAATAATGTTATCTTCGTTCGTCACTGGTAATAATGACATCCGCCTTTTGTGTTTCTGTTTTCTTTCTTTTTTTACTTTAATTGTCTAGTTTTCAGAATTCATGTTTTTATAGTTCAATTCTAGTTAACTTACTTTGAATATCACTAATATAATAGCGTACAACAGAACAGTACTGTAATGTAATACATTTCACTAAATATTGTAAAACTATCTGGCGATTTAAAAGAGTGGTCGTGAGTTTGTTTGCCCGATTTCTTCTCAAAAGGCTTAACTACTGGGAAATGAGCGGTTATAGATAGCGACCTTAACTATTTCCAATACGGTATCATTTGTGATTGTTATAATATTTTTACTTTTGACAAAGCAACCTATTATTGCCGTGACACGATATTGATCTATAATTTTGCCATTTTTTAAGGAATTTTATAAAATAAAGTTTTTTGACTTGACTTATCGAAAGAACAAACGGCTACGTTCCTATCGCCGGTTCTTTATTTTATTTAGTATCATAAATAATACGGGAAATGTTCAGTGTATTTTATTTGTTTACTGCAATTATAGGCCAAGTCCATGTTGACCGTTGTTTGTACGGAAATGAGAACCAGATATTGAGAAATTATACTGCACATAGTAAGGATCTGGTATATTTTATGACACTTTCGATATTCAAAAATATTTATAATATTATATTTGTATCGGACTTATGTGGTCTTTTGTCTATTGTGTAAAGTTTCTATCATAAGTGTAAAACGGTTTGTTTGCGGCATTTCTGTCTTTGACAGAAATATTAAAAACAAAACTAGTAACTAGGTTTTTGTAATTAACTATTATAATAAGAATCAATCTGGGACATATTGCACGGTGATACCTGGACCTAAACTACTTGTATATATAGATAACGCCGTACCTCTACCATCTAACTATGTTTATACGTATTTTAGGACCCATATGTTAATTTTTCCACATAGAAATATTATAATATATATGTTATACTGTAAATATATAATAGACCTACATACATCTCCGTGTCAACATAACAAACGGCGAGAGCATTTTCACTTTTCGTCTCATGGAAACTAGAAACGAATACAAACCGGTTCCACTTCAACAGATATTCGGGTATCTCGCGTGCTAAACGAATGTCTCATACGCAAATTAGATCTACGATTAATTAAAAACGGCGAGTAAATTTTTTTATGAATTTTTTCTAGGTCAGTGTGAATGACGAAAATATTTTAAATGGATGAACTCACGCGTTCTAGTTCGAACAATTTCAATGAAGATTATTTATGTGGATCTTGGTCATATTTCAATGCATATAATTAATAATAAATAAATGAAACACTGGTTTGTCTGGCATATTAATTAAATTCTCGCAGTTTTAGATTATCTTTTGTGAACTGCTTTGATAGTAAATTGTGAAATTTGGCATTAGCTCAACAATATGTTGAACGAAACGAAATAATAATAAAACAGTCCATTTACAAAATATGAAAGTGCATATTATTGTGTATTCGTCCGTAAATCCGGTGCGGCATAAACACCGAATCGAGGCCAGTATGCGAGCATATGTGAGAAGTGAGACCCTCATTGATGGCGGTAGGTACTGTGCTATCGGTGTGGCGGAACCCCTCACGCTGCCCATTTCCGCTGATATGGAGGCGAGTGTGCAAATTGTACCCCTTATCTCTTGTGTAATTTTTGATTTGATGGCCGTTCCATGCTCAAGCTATTAGGTCAACCTTGATATTAATTTTTAATGCCAAAAAATGGACCGTTATCAGAAATTGTTTTGCCGTTCATAATGTTAAATTGTTGCTACCTAGAAGTCTGCGGCGTACTCCGTTAGGTAGTTATGAGTATGACATTTGCAATCAATACTTTAATTCGAAAGGTTAACTATCATAGTTTCAAAGTTCTATGATATTTGACAAGATACTTGGCAACAAACACTTTTTACCGTTCAATAGGTGTAAACATGGTAGATGTATTACCGAAGTTTCATATATTATGCCGGCGATGAAAGTGGAAAACTACTAGCTCACAATGAATTCGTAATAAATGTTTTAGTCGTTCGATAAATGTTTAAGTCGTTCGATAAATGTTTATGGGATTTTAAAGAGTGCCTATACTTTGATGGCAATAGAAAAATGTAGTTTTCTTTAATATTATGTAGTTTATATACCTTTTTTATTCTACCAATATCAACCATGAATGCTATACCTCTGGGACTTTTCCTGTCGAAACACCAGGGTAAAGTATGAAATTATTAAACAACAAGCCCGCCACTTCTGAACTTGAATTGGATTTGGTATATGGGTCATTCGGAATTGTCTATTGATGAAAACCGCATTAACATCTGTTGTGTAGTTTAAAAGATCTAAGCGTACAGAGCGACAGACGGCGGGAAGCGTCTTTGTTTTAACTATGTGAAGATTATTGATACCTAAAAATATCTGCAGTATCAAGTTTATGCATATATTCAATTTCGCACGCCACTACCTCAAGTAGCACTTTATTAACTTGCTGCTATATATATTTTTTCATTCTACATAGAAAATATAAAAACGCAGCCCAGCGACAACAGCTTTAGAATTAAAGAAAAAAATAATACATTGCACTGGTAAAATTCGGGGTACCTATTATATCCTACCAACTTGTTTTATTCTATGGTTGCTTTATCCTGAATAGAGCTCATTTTCCAGAACGTGGTATGAAGCTACCATACACTAGGTACATACATCATATAGTTTAACTCTTAAAGTCTAATTCACGGCTAGTATATTTCAGGCACATCGCGATGCCGTACCCTTATATGGAATAAGGAATTCCAAACATAAATCGCTGTCGCGGTCGCCATCTGAAGTTGCGGTTATAAATCATAAGAAGGCAAGTGACGAGTAAATAGTGATTTAGGAAATATATAATACATTATTAAAGTGATGACTGAAAAAGGTAACCTGCCGTTTATTTTTTTTTTTCTTTAAAAAAAAGACAACTCCCGCATTAGGAATATTCCTGTGTCGCGGGGGGCTTCACAAACATTCAAACAACGGACACACAGAACATCCAGACTCGGGACAAATATTTGTGGATCACACAAATTTTTGTCCTGTGTGGGATTTGAACCCACAACACTCGGCGCGGCGTAGTGGCGAGGTGACCACTTAAGCCATTGCGCCATCCGTGCAGTCAAGTTATATTTGCGTTGTGCCGAGTTCCTATAGCTGGAAGCTTTTGTAGTTGTACTCAATCCACTGAGCAATTGACAGTAGTTTATATTCATAGATAAGAGAGAATAGTCTCGTACGGAGAGCTGCATTGATAAGGGCCACAAAAAAAATCCGTTCGCTGAAACTCATGTGTCAATAAGCGTGGTCCAAGACGTATGGATAGGAATAAACCAAACCTGATACCAGTATAATACTTACACATAAATTCACATTTGACCTATAAATCACAAATCGGAGAATTTAAATTATCAATTGGCTGTAATAAATGTTTCGTAGTAGGAGTCAAAGTTATCATCATCAGTAAAACAGCTGTTGGTAGCTAATCAGCTTAAAGGAACGTGCGCTAACCATTTCACAATTGTATAATAAATAATAGGCACTTAAGCCAAACACAGGCAAGTACGTACAACACAGTACTTGCTCGGTCCATAAGCGGAACAGTCCCCAAGCAAGGTTAGAGGACAAACTGTAATTATGGCTACGTGTCGTTGCTACTATATTATGTCGCATTTCTATCGGTCATGATTCTGTACAACTCGTGATATAAGTGTGGGTGACATTAACTAATAGACGTGAATGGCTGGCGGGCTTGCAATGTAATTAATACACCACTATAATGTCTGTTAATCTGAACCTGTTAGATGACACCGTGTTAATGTTTTGCTCGTCACTATATTTAGACAGTTAACTTTTAATATACATGTCACCGTAAGATTGTGAACAATGTTAGTTTATAAACAATCTCGCGATATGAACCTACAGTTTAGAATTTAACGTAATATTTCTCCATAGTTTCTAATCTATTTGATACGTCACTTAATCTGCTAGATGATCGATCACAGATTATAAAAGTATTACCTTTTATTGTATGTCTAGAAACCTTATCAAGCCAGACTTTCCTCAAGAATAAACCGTAAGAAATTGCCCGGTTTTTGACTAGCTAAATGTCTCTTCAACAGAATTTTTGGCCTTCGGGCACAGAACATATAATAGTACTAGTACTTCGGGTAAATATTCGTCTTTCGACGAGTGTGTCAAGTTCTAAAATCTTTTATCTTCTTTTAGATTTCGCTTTTTTTATATTACCTATTTAACGGCGTACTGAAACATTTTTTAACATACTTAATTTAATAAGTAAATATATATATAAGTAAATATATCTTTGTCCTATTATGTTTATGCATAAACGTAAAGCAGTCCATCCATTTTAGAAGACTTTTCTTAGTTTTGTGGTGACAATGGGCCATCAAACCATAAATCAAACAGTACCTAAACCTAACGTAGGTAGAAAAACGACTAAACCCCGACAGACCTTCACCTCAGCCGTCTGTCAAACAGCAGGTGACGTATGCTATATTTATATTGAAATCGATTGTTAAACATAGAAACATATACCTATTTATATGATAAATTTTCATTTTTATTCTTACAATGTTCATTTTTTTTTAATAAATAGACTTGAACAAAGATAAAGGCGGTTGACTTGAACGGATGCGTATTACTCGCAAGAAACCTTAAACTTGCCGTTTCTTTAATTTCTCTAATCAAAAAAATTAAGGATAAGATGGTGCCTTTTTTTTATTCACCTGGATTTAAAAAAAGTGTGTGTGTGTAATTCACACACGGCAGAAGTGAAACTTCAGAAAAGTAGCCTACCAGAGAATGAGAAATAAAAAGTAATTTCAACACAAATAATAATTAACTAATGTTAATAAATTTAATTTTAGATAATTTATATAAAAGTTATTGGTCGAATTAATACAGATGTGTTAAATAGTTAACATCAATTAATTAACCTACGAGTTTTAATACGCAAATACACAAAAATGATACACCACGTTGACTATGACGCATTTTCTGAAGGCTTCGTAGTACGCAGGCGCAAAGACAAAGATCGTTACACACTGTATACTTGTACACTGTATACTTGTATTCTATATCATTCTCTCGAAGGCTAAGTCCAATTTATGAATATGTTTGTCTCTTTTTAGTGTGACTTTTTCTTTTCATCGAGTTTTCAAATCACAACGATTCTAAAGAAGTTTAACCTCAAAAACTACTAATAAAGCAAATAAATGCAAATTAAATAGAGACTAACAATATTCTAACTATATTGTTAATAGGTACCTTGAAACTGGTATTTTTTTTTGCCAATACACCAATTTTGATAGTAAGTTTCAAGCTTCAGTAACAAAAGTAATTTTACTTTGTGTGAGTCGCAGTTATTAGCCCCGTTTTGTTATGCTCTACATTTAAGTTGGACGTTTAGTCTGCCCCTAAAAAAAGATAATTGCCATCTATTATATTATAACCGTGCTTTTTTATGATTATGGAGAAAAACAACGCTTTTTGTTGGTTTCGCTGATGCTCAAGTCTTAAGGATCTTTGTGCTCACCACCGCACCGATTGAATACAATCCACTTGAACCTCCCACTTATAATATTATTGTTAGATATACGGTTTTACTCACGAGTTTTTTACGGGTTGCCCGACTGGTTTTAGATATGACGTGGACCCTTTCTTTTGATAAATAAATATACGAAATATTACGTCCGTGTCAGGCGTCAAACTCCAAAATATACAGATGAGTGAAACCTACGCCCAAATAATTTTATAAATAGGTTCGAAAGTTTAAAGTTACTTAACGGATTATCATGAGTTTTTGCACGTTATCAGTGGTGCAGAAAGAGACATAGGGTACCTTTTATCCCGAAAAAAAGTATTGTACCAGAGGTACCTATACCAGAATTAATTCATAAAATCCACATCAACGCGAACGAAGCTGCGTGCAAAAGCTAGTCTTTAATAAATATTAATACTTACCACTCAAGAAAGTTTTTATTCTGACTATTCACATACTTTGTAAGCCAAAGTAAGCACTCATAAGTAATAAAAAAGAGTGGCCGTGAGTTTTTACTGCATGCAAAAAAAGATAAGGTTCTCAATTCAGCTGGTTTTTTTCGTACGTTTATGTTTGTGTAAAATTGCGAACAGATTTTAATTATCCTTATTTTATTGCATATTATATTATTACGTTGTTCATACGCAGTGTTAACAAGAAATATATGTATTACCGAGCATAATGACGTAAAAAAGTGATAAAGTAAGATGTTATATAAAAAGGCTCTTAGTCTTTTTTTTTAGGTTAGTTGAATATAACTGTATGTGCTTTTGAATCGGCGAAGATGAAATTATTATTTAATAGGCCTATGACTAATGATAATAGCCTGAGACTTTACATAGTGCTATTTAGTTTATAACAAAGCATGTCCTATGGGTTATAGAACAAAGGAAAAATATGCTTAAGAATGAATTGTAACATAGATTTCTGTCGCTTTTTTTACATCTTTTATAAGAAACACCGTTTCTGCACCTGTGATAAAAACTTTGGTAGCTACGTTACTGTACTGTAATGTTCAAACCTCTTTGGAACTTGGTAGAAGCTGGCTGGTAACATAATATTTGAATCGCTAGTTATCCCACTAATATTATAAATATTAAAGTTTGGATGGATGTTTGTTACTTTTTCACACAAAAACCACTGAACCGATTGCGATGAAACTTGGTATGTAGATAGCTGGAGACCTGGATTAAACTTTTTATCATGATATTCAAACGGGATCGGGATTTACGCGGGTGAAACTTCGGGGCGCTGCTAGTAATATATATATTTGAATTATATAACTGTTAGAAGGGAACAAGAGAAAACTGTCTGGACCTGGACATCAGAAAAAGGGTCTCACCAGATCGTTCTTTCATCTTTTTTGTTATATTTGAATGTAAAAGTATTTAGTTCAGCCTCCAATATAATTATCTTGATTTACAGCCTCTATCAATTGATATCATAATAAGCAATCACCCCTACCTCGAAGTCACCTCTCAGCCAAGCGATAGCCTTACAGTACTTTTACATGCAACTATCGCCCACCTCTCTTTTTTATAAGCTTTTATTTAAACTACAGTGTTTGTTAGTTTGGGCACTAAACAAATGCCCAAATAAAAAGAAAACTAAACCAACAAAAGTATAGAAAAGTATTATGTATTCTGTGATTTGGTTCAAATCTAACAAACTTAGATAATACCACTGGCTCTTATGCTACGGAAATGAAATTTTATATGTGAATTCAGTTCCGATAATAATGCTTTTTTATGATAAGCATGTCCTGATTCTGCACCCGCGATTGGCTCCAGACGAGGGAATACCTCAAAGTTCTATAGTAAAGACACGAAACTTTATATACGCATTGAATGATGATAGTCTGTTCTAAAATCACGATGGACTATAAAAACTTGTTTTTAAATGTCTTTTTTTTTACAACGAGTTTATTCGGTATTATTTTTCCTTAGAAGCGCTCCAAGTTAAAGTAAATTATCAAACGCTATAAAGTAAGTTGCTGTTTACTGTGTGTATTAAATAGGCATTCTTTGGTTCATCGGAAGTGGATTCAAATTAAATTTTCATGGGAGAATATTGACTTTTTATCATCTTCTGATTTTAATGAGGCTTGTAAATTGTCCATTTAGAAAATAATTCATTTACTTACGACAATCATTTCTGACACACTCGAATTTGTTATAACTATTTAGTTATTAAGAAACTTGACAATTCTTTCCGATTCATTATTGACCGTTTATATGTATTTTATACATCTGAAGAGTTTCTTTATATGTTTAAACCATCACATCTCAGGTTCTACAGCTCCGTTTAGAAAAAAAATGGACATCGCATCAATCAATACACTAGTGACATCACAAATGTTTATACACAGCTACAGGTAACCGCTTACGATCAGGCGAGTTGAGTTGTTCACAATGTCAAACTAATACCTATTACTGGTTGGCTATTAATGTCTCTTAATAAGCTCCGAATAAGCTTTATATTTTAACAAACGTTACCCATAGTTACCACTGTCCTATAGAACATTGTGTCCCAAGTCCCAACTGCATTAATATCTTTTGAAGCTCACAACTGGTCTAACGGCAGTTACTGTTAATATCCTTGATGTTATTATCATCATATCTACATAATGAAGTCGACGGATATTTAAGCGTTTACCATAGAACTAATTAAAGTAGAGTAGGAGAATTTGGATCTGAAAGATTTTCGTTTCAAAACATACTTTTAACAGTAATTAGGGCCAATCAAGGACATTCCATCCTAAGCGTGGTTAAAACTATTTTGACAAGGTTCAGGTTGTACGTAAAGCTACTAAACAGTATTTAAATAAAAAAAAATACTACCATGTATGTAGTAGCGGTAGTATAAAACTAAAGCTATTATTGACAAAACATATTGTTGACAAAGAGTCGACATAGGTATCGCTTCAATTTTATAACTATGACAGGACGTGCTACACCACAGAGTATTTTAACATATCCTAACTTCAATACTAATATTATAAATGCTAATGTAACTTTCTGTCATTCTGTTTGATGAATTTTGGTATAGAGATAGACGAAACATTACGAGAAGGAGATAGGCTCGTTTTTGTCGCGGAAATAAACTTGAAGATTGTAAAATAGGTGATTAAAGTTTGTGTAGGAGACCAAACGTTAGTTAAGTTTATTTGGATGAATTTTGATACAGAGATAAACAAGACCTATAAAAGGACATTGGCTACTTTTTGTACCATAAATAAACCATGACGGTAGCAAAATATGGTATCAAAGTTTGTGTAGGAGACCAATCATCAATTATGTAAGAAAAAAATATATACAAATTTATTTTCTCTGTATATATACACTTTCAACTCTTTCTAAAATGTATCTACGATATAATTACTAAGTAATAAAAATATTATGTCCGGTCTATCAAACTGGTATTATTTTCAATGTTACAGTTATTATACTCTGTGACCCATTGGCGTACAACATGTAGGTATGTGAAATGAGGTTAAATATGACTAGGGCTGTCGATTTTTTACTGTCGAGATTTGAATAAAACATTAAAACCTGATTTTTCAAACTGTGACACAGTACAAATTAATGAGAATATAATATTTACAAGAGTATATGGTAAAAGCAATTGTTGTGACTGAAAAGCTTGCCAATATTGTTAGAATAATGTTGCTTTCATAACTTTTGAGGTGAAACTTCTTTAGAATCGTTGTGATTTGAAATTCGATGAAACGAAAAAGCGTCACAATAAAGATTGCGCCTGAGTACTACCAAGCCTTCAGAAAATATGTCAATGTCAACGTGGTGTAATTTTTGTGCATTAGCGTATTAAAAATTCGTTGGTTAATTAATTTATGTCAATTATTTAACCCATCTCTCTTAATTTTACCAATAACTTTTATATAAATTATCTAAAATTAAATTTATTAACATTGGTAAGTTTATTTGTGTTGTTTTTATATTTTATTCCTCGTTCTCCCGTAGGCTACTTTTATGAAGTTTCACTTCTGCCGTGTGTGAATTGCACACACCCACGCTTTTTTTTTCTTTTTCATACTGTTTAACAATTGGTTTTCCTTGAAGGGACTCTCTTCTATGCCTTTAAAATTTAGACAACCTTATCTTCGTTTTGAAAGCTTGTGACCCTTTTTTTCTATATCTACAAACATTTGAGATCTTCCATTTATTCTGGATGCGAGCTATATCAATAAAAATCATTAAAATATTTGAAACAAAACTATTTTTGCATCAAAGAAATGCAATCGGATTTAAAAAAGTAACAGCGCAATAAAGTTCTAGGAATAGTTTCGTTATGGCGTTTTGTGAAGCCAACTCTGCCATTGTGTTTGTCAAAGCTTCGTGTGAGGTGACTGCGGGGGCGCAAGCATGCTCGATTCGATTGTTACTAAATACAATACGTGCAGAGCTGTCACAAAAGTAATGAGCGGTAATATAGCAGTATTGTGTGTATATGAGAATGCAGCTAATTTCCTTAAACACAATACATAATTACAATTTTTTTATTACATTTGTAATACTGTTTATTAAATGTAGGTAGATGTACGGTTCCCTTGAAATTAAAATGCTTAGTATCTTCTATATACATGAAAGTAAATTTCGCGAACGGAGGAACACGAAATTTGGAATACTAAAAGTTTAAATGTATTTATAGAATAAAATGCAAAATTAACATTTTTAAACAAAATACGAATATATGTTACAAGTTAAAAAATACGTGAATACGGCTACACCAAGCTAAACGCGTTCAGTGTCAAAGTCTGTCTAAAGTCTGTACAATGACAGTTCAAGTTATCCAGGCCCAGAAACAAACCAAAATAAAAATTTATGAATTCGATCACCGGGCGATATCCTACTAATATTGTAAACGTGAAGGTTTGTGAGGATGTATGGATGTTTGTTGCTCTTTCACGCTTAAAATACTGAATCGATTGCGATGAAACTTGACATGTAGATAGCTGGACACCTGAAAACACATAGGCTACTTTTATCCCAATATACCCATGGCATCGGGACTTACGCGGATGAAACCTAGACTAACCTAGATTAAGACTAGTACACACTAAAGTATATATAAAAGCATCTTCATTTTAGCGACAAAAAATAGCTTATGTCCTTTTTTAAGGTCGCCTCTATTTATGTACCAACACTAATCAAATTGGTATGGTAACAGACAGACGGAGTTACTTTTGTATTTATAATTTTAATAATAACAATTAGTAGTATAGATTAAAGTATTTATTTTCCACATCCCACAAATACTCTGTTGAGTATCAAAATGATATTTCCATATCCATAATAAAAACTTAAGCTTTTAATTTCATAAGTTCATAACCGCAAGCAACATTACACTTTACTTCAAATCAAAGAATCCTGTTCACTGCGGGAAGCTTTGTGCATTTTATTTATGCAATAAAGTCCTTATATAGTTTACGTGACATCTGCTACACTATGCTGATATTTATTGCATAAATTCAGAACGCAGAAAAGCTTGCTGCTTGTTTGAAAGGGCATAGAGTAAATTTACTGTATACCTAATACCTACTAACATTGTGAACAACAACATTAGGTTACAAACCTGTAAAGTTCTCTTGTAATCATATAAAGTGACATACCCAGTGCCTGGTAGCTATGTTGTCGTTACATCAAAAACTCATATTTATTTTATTAAAAATAGTGGGAATATATTATATAGTAGATGATAAAACGGTTCACTATTTAATTAAAGTAAGTAAATAGACTGGTCTAGTGGTTAATAACCCTGACTGCTGAGCCAGAGGTGGTCGATTTCCATCCAGGACAAATAATTGTGTGATGAGTATATCCAATAATTTATCCAGAATATGTATATATTTAGAAACATATAAGTAAGTATGTTTATCAGCAGTCTGGTGACTGTTTGCTCTGCCTAGTTTGGGATCAGACAGCCGTGTGTGAGATGTGTGAAGTTATTGTTATAATAGTCATTATTATGACTGGACTGAAATATGGCGAGCAATGGTGGAGTGATAAAAAGGCTGGGCGTACGAACATCATCGCGGTTACGGACATTGAGTAAATTTGATAGTTTATAGCGATAGTGGTGAGGTTATTAATAACAATTAGTAGATAAATTATGTATAAAAAGATATACATAATTTTACATGGAACCGTGAAAGTGTTATCTGTTATAAATGTTGTTTATTTTATAATTTTACCTTCGACATTGCAAGCTATTGCATGTTTTATAAATATCGAAATATACTACCTATTTGCACACCGAAAGTGTAAAAACCTGTATTCACCATATTCTTGGAAATAAATATTATTATTGTTGTTGCGGTGACTCTGTGTGTATTGATCTATAATAATTTTCGAAATATATTTATTTTTAATTACATTTTTAAAAAAATAAAGATATTGAATTTAAATTTGGAACAATATTTTAGCAGAGATCTAGACTTTCATCTAATTCTTAGAAGATTATAACGTGCAAATTCGCAAACTAAAAGTTGATGATTGACCTTTAATTGTTTAAGAATTAAAATGGACAAATTCAAAAATTTGTGTTTTATCTTTTAAAAAGTTACGGCTCAAAATAAAGAGTGCAAAGTCTTGTAGTCTATGATTTCAGAGACAGCAAATGAAGATTTCAATGATAAGTAATTATTAAGTATCTAATCAAAATAGGGCAGTATGTAGTACCTACGGCTTTCACTCTGATGCAGAGACGTGAGTACATTCAAAGACCTATAATCTCTAGTATTGATAAATATAAAGCGCTCATTCAGAATATTGCATCAGTAGCAATAATTATAGCTCATTTCTAAAGATGAATGGTAGATAGACTGATTGACTGACTTTATTGTGTTGTGGGCTTATGTAGGTGTGGCAACAGGTTTATTGAACGCCATTATATGTATAACTAGCAGTTCGGGCGCGTGTACATATATAAATATTTTGCGCGGAACACTAATTCTTTTTCCAAAATAAAAGTAGCCTTAGTTACTCTTTATAACACCAGCTATCTGTTAGTAAAAGTCCCGTGGAAATCGATTAATCCGTTTTGGAGAATAGCCGGAACAACCAGACAGACAGACAAAAAATTTAAAAACTGTTTTTTAGGCATAGGTATTGTGCAAATAGTTGTAAAAAGACTATATTTATAACTTTTCTGTACTTTCAGAGGATAATTTAGTTATAAGTGCGATATTCGTAGGCATTGCATTAATATCAAATAATAGGCGGTAATTAACAGTCAGAACACATATTAATTGAACTTACCTAATCGTTTATTCTTCCAAATAATGGATTCCGCAAAATGTCAAATATGTTTAGGCTTATAGTGTCCTTATTGGTTTCTTTTAAATATATTTAGCTTTGGAACAGGATTTTCAAAAGTCCAGAATACTTCTAATAAAATTTGTTGTGTATTCCAATACAAACAAGCCCTCCTAGAGAAGTGTTGAGGGTCAAACTAATCCTAATCTAACAGGAAGTTCAGAGAAGATAGGTCTGATTACACTTTCCATATTTCGAAGAATACATCTATACAAATAAATATAATTGGAGTGCCTGTTTGTAATATTAAAATAAACGCTTTTTACTAAGTGCATTTGGATGTATACACGGTATATATACCAAAACAAATTTTTTTACAATATTTGTCTGTCTGTCTGTTTGTTTCGGCTAATCTCCGGAACGGGTGGACCGATTTCCACGGGACTTTCACTGGCAGATGGCTGATGTTATAAGAAGTAACATAGGCTACTTTGATTTTGAAATAATGTAATTGGAACTGCTAGTAAATAGTAAATAATAAAACCAAGAACATTTGTTCTAAAACGGTTTAAAAAATGTTTGATTATTGTACTACTGCACACTGATAGACAAGAATGCCATTTCTTAAAGTGACGATGAAGATAAAGGGTACCTACACGCCTATCTAAGAAAAAGTGAGTTTGTGTGTTCGTTTATTAACCTCACCTACTCAACCCATCATCATGGAATTGCATTTGCAGACATTATATCAGGGCTACATAGGCTGGCTTTCATCCAGAGTTATAGAAAAAAAAAAAATCAAACGAGCGAAGCCGCGGACAAAAGTAAGTATTAAGTAAAGGTGCTCTCTATCATTTTCTTTAGGTATGCAAGTTGAACAGAACTGAGTCGACTAGTTATTACGTACTATAAAATCGACGTTATAATGTTTTATAACTTATCAAGAAAATAATGGAGTTCTGTAGACTAACAAGATATAAAACCTAGGTACGTTGATGATATTTAAACATAAAACTGTTTTTAGTTTTCTGCACGTGACTGTACTGGAGTTTTAAACATGTCTTGCAATTTTGTACCCTATTTGAACAGACAATAAAAAATACAATTGTGTAACAATCAAAGCCAGTGTAGCAAATGCAGCATACAATTGTAATATTTAAAATATTGTGCATCTTTCGTGTTATCGCTAATTGCAAAATAAAATGTATTCAACCGATATGGCACCATCTTTGTGTATTTAGTTAATTAGATAAAACACCGCGCGGAAATCCCTGTCCGCTTTAGAATATTGAATAAGCTAACCAAGCATACTAATCAAGCGGTTATGATGTAGATTATCAATAACGACATATTATTTCAACTCGTGAGATACGCTGCGGTAAAACAGAACCTGTTCTGAGATACACTGTAACTTTATATTTAATGCAATACGATAACAACCTTAGCCGATCAAACGATAACAAAAATCATCTTCTGAGGTGCTTAGCAAAGTTTTTTGCTCTTTCAGAATTGTTCTCGACTGTTGTAAGTCAATGCTCATTCTTTTTCGCTTGAAAACTGTCTGTCGTGATTTTTTTCTTATGGTATAGGAGGCAAACGAGCAGACGGGTCACCTGATCGTAAATGACTACCGCCGCCCATAGGCATCTGTAACTCAAGAGTCACAAGTGCGTTGCCGCCCTTTAAGGTGTGAATAGGGGAAGAGGGGTAGAGGAAGGAAGAGCAGGAAGACGGGAGAGGGGGATTAGAGGGGGGAGAGGGGAAGGACAGGAATAGGAGTGCAAGGATTGTGTCAGTGCCGGTTTTCTGTGAGGCCGTGGTATCGAGCGGAGTCGAGCCGGCCCATAGGTACGTGCCGAAGCATGGCTCTCCCACGTGATACATTATTCAATCTTAACTACTCGTATATTCAGAATCTTAAAAAAAATTATACAAATTTATACCATTGCATTCTTTAATAGTAACTTACAGTTCTCAAACAAATATAAACATGTTTACTTACTTAAGCTTGACATCTATTCACTTTCTGATTCAATGTGTATCTGCTTATGATTACTAAGCATTGCTAATTAAAAATATGACGAGGCGTTATGTTCAAATCGCCGAATCATGAAGAATCTAACAGACATCCTCAGACGAACGTTGTTATTCTTAAGACATGTATCATGTTCCTTTTCCGAATCAAACAAGTAACGCACATTAAACGTTTTGAATACAAGCGATGGCATTGATAGCCGGTCAATGCACAGGAAAACAAAAGATGGATGGAGTGGTATTGTTGTAGTAATTTAATTCGGGTATTGTCTTGGTTGTTATGGCACCGTTTCGACTCGATCCGTTGCCAAAGAAATCGTGAGCGGTAGACTGTGACGACACATCTAATTGCAGACGACAACACAATATAAGACGCTTCAATTTGTTCTATATAATTGCAATGCAATTTCGTATAAATACAGTTTGAAACTCACCTTTCTACTAGAGGAAGCACGTTGTCCAGGAACTCGAAACCGGCATGTGTCGTATAAGTGATGGTCTCATGGCACAACACCGTGCCATGGTCAGCACGTACGTAATTTTTTAACACCCAAAATTCTCCACGTTGAATAGTTTGAGGAAGAAAATCTCTCTCGTTACAAACAAGCAATGATCGAAGACGCAACAAAGTCGACTCAGATAAAGCATTCTCATCGACTATATCGAGTGTTTCGTTTGTTAGGTCTGCTTCGGAAGGCACTGCACTTATTTTCTTTTCAATATCCGCTATAGACACGTATATAGAGGTGCTTGATGTCGTTTTGTTCGTAGTGGACATTGTCGATGGAACTGCTTTTATTGAAGTGGATTCGTCGCGTAAAATGGCGTCCAACGATCTTGTTTCACTTTCATTTCGCGCTTCTTCCTTTAGATACCTCATTTCTGCGCTTCGTTCTGACCCATCGACAGTAATAGGCATCCATTCCGCCCCTGGGGCGCTATTCCCGGAGTACTGCATTGCTGCGTACAAAAGCACAGCTATGTTGAATACGATGCTGACTCTAAATATTAAGTTACGACGATTACCCAACATTATCACGATTTTAGGCACTTGCATTGTTAGAAGTTAGTTTAATTAGCTACAACGTCCTTCGCCGTCCTCTAGGACGTAATTTCCTATAAGGTCCTGTTCGTGTCAGCATCACAATTTATTGTGTCATCAGCACGCGAGTGGAGGTGGGCGCCGAGATGGCGCCGCGTTAAGATACCGCTCCTGTAACAAAGTACAAATGGACTTTTAAATATTCCGCTTTACAGATCCCTTTATTTAATACCCGCTGTTGCTCAGACTTCATTCAGCAGGCAAAATATGATAAGAACTAATATTTAAAAAATGTGCTATGTGAAAATGTTTAATTAAAGATTAATTAAGTCTGTCCAAACGTTTCTATCTCAAAAGTCTTCCCAATCGCTAGCGGAGTACTAAGTTTAATTTGTATTTACTTTTATAATATGCAATTATAGGTGTGCAAAGAGTACATTTATCACAGATTCATAGTAAGTCTTCAAACAAGCGATGACTAAAACATTTTAATATACGAGTACATACAACCTATATTTAGGCTTAGTTGTTGATTGATATTATGTTGTCTAGGATATTCATGGCAGATGTGTAAATCGGGACTTAATCGCGGT
The DNA here is from genome assembly GCA_949752705.1 of Callimorpha dominula. Classification (NCBI taxonomy): domain Eukaryota; kingdom Metazoa; phylum Arthropoda; class Insecta; order Lepidoptera; family Erebidae; genus Callimorpha; species Callimorpha dominula. The sequence goes on from OX456991.1 coordinate 19,268,013, forward strand.
AATAATTACAAGATACAATTCCTTTTTTGGTTACCCGACGTTATTTACATATCTAATATGTATAGTCGCGAAATAAAACAATTATTCATGGCAGTTCTTGCGTCTAAAAGTTTTCACAACTAGAGAATCTACTTTAAAAATATATATTTCGTAGCTAAGTAGTCAAATTTACATGGAGAAATTAAAGTAAATTTTGATTAAGTGATTCACTTAATGTAAACACATTAAATGAATCACTCAATCAACGCCTTTAAAAAACTTTATTCAAGCCGTAACTCTAGTTCTATGGTCTAAGTAATATCCATGATTGTCATTAAAGTTGTAACTGAATTATACACATGCAATGTATATTTAAATATGCTCTATGTAATCAAATATATATGTAAGTATTATTGCTAAAACTGAAACTCTTTTGCTGATCTGTGTACATAAACAGTTCACTAGATTTAGAGTAAGTGCCCGCGAGGAAAACTGGATTATATTTATACCAGTTTATTTACTAATTTTAGATTTTTTAACTTATAACGCGTTGAAACATCAGAGCACTAGCCGATCGATCTGACAAGCTTATTATTCAGTCTGGCGATGTAGTAGATCGCAGTCTTTATGAGGCGCCAGTCGCAGGCGGCCTGATATGCGTCTTCTGGAGGTTTAATTAACTTACTGCTCTGTGTTTTACTATCAACAAAGAGAATTATAATGAAAAATTCCATATGTGCTATTGGTGTTAAATAGTATGGTTTAATTTTATCAGAAATTTGAGTTCTATCTATACTAATAAGAATTAAATGAAAAGTATTTTTTGGTTGGTTGCTGCAGCTACCAGATGGATTTGAACAATTAAGCTTGTCAGATAGACTTGGATTGTATATGTATGTACCTCATTTTTACCGTCACGATAGAGGTCACAATTATGCACTGATTGCTTTTAAACTTGGACGACAAATCAACAGGGCAAAAATTAAGGTTAAGTTTGTTAATGGGGGGATATTCCCGCAAAGGGAGGGACTGGGGGGCAGATTTTCAAAAATCTGTTTTTTCAGCATAACTTTTATCCTATGGAAATTTTTTGGATCATTTAACATTAGCCCATAGTAAATACAAACATTTTTTAATTTGAACCCTAAATGATTCCATCCTTAACATGGGAAGGGGAGGGGGAAAAACAAAATTTGTTGGAAAAAATTCATTGCTCCGAAACTGTAAACCTTTTTCCAATCGGTAATATTTTTAAATGAAAGCTATTTTTTTTATTTTATTCTACAATGTAGACATTTAAAGTTTTTAATGCGACTTATATTTTTGGAGATAAAAATTTAAAACCCGTTTTTTTTTTTTTTTGTAGTTTCGGTCGTACCTGCATTATTTGATCTAAAACACAACTAAACGTCCTTATTGTGCTCTATGTTGGTCTGCCTCTTTAGTTGTCACGATTTCTGATATCTTGTTTGAAATTCACGAAATTTCTATTTCCATGATTGTTTGCAAATGGTACGTTAAAGTACATATAAAATTACTCTGACCTAGTCTCCTTTGGCCTTGATTGGCCTCTGATTTATACAGGCGGGTCATGTTTGTAGGGAGTGCCGTAACTACACATGTATTGGTACAGTAGACTATGACCTATTTTATCGAGTTTTTAAATTATTAGGAGGCCCATGAATAATAGGTGTGTCATTTCGCCTTATGACGTCTAGCGCTAAAATAGCTCAGAGCTTTCCTTTGTTTTTAACAATCAATATTTTATTTTCTGTGATTTGTAACTTGTAATTTTATTAAAAGATTGTATTAAGTATATTGATGTCACGAGCAGTATTTGATCGAGAATTAAAATGAGGTTTTCTCATTATTTTTTTGGTATGTTACGCTGTATCTAAGAAACTTTTTAAATAATTCTTTTTTATTGCATATCTTATGGTTTCCGTAAGAACGATGCTACGATAAAATATATATTTACAATATTTATAATATATTAATAACCATCAAGGGTGAAAAAAGCTTTGTACTAAAAAGAAAAGGTAAGTTATAAAATACAAACTTTTTGAACATGAAAGTAAAAAATTGAGGTCTTAGAAATGACTACAAAGAAAAAAACAGTGCAAAAGTCGCCGTACGAAAAGCGGGTAGCGCCAGCTCCGCGGAAAGCAGTTACCGAACTAGCACCACCAGTGTTGTCACCTGCGCTTATTTAATTCTTTTACCATGTCACCATGGAACTGGCCAACCTACTTCATAGCTCAAATACAACACTCTTTTATAAAGTGGAGCTATTTCTCTTCCTTGTGCTGAGTCTGCTGTGTCTATATCGTTTCATGTTACAAAATGAAAATATCTCCAAGAGTTCCATTGTTATATTTTATAACTATCAAACTGCTGCAAACAAAGTATTCTACTTATTAATGTTAATAACACCAGTTTATAAAATCGCTTAAGTAAATAAACCCAAGTAATAAATTTTTATCCTAATTAAGTAACCTCTAATTAATTACGGTCATTCATTCCTACACTTAATAAATTGCCGTGAAATGTTGCCTTTAAGTATTCGCGTGTGCTATAATGTTGTTTGTGAAAATAATCAATTATTTTGATGGCCAGTGCTAGTCTTGACCTTGTCTTCGTAATAGAACTCAACCGTAAAACTACTGTAAGCGGTGTAATAGTTATTAGATTAGACCACTATTGGCTGACAGTCGAGAGCGTCCGCTAACCTCTTTGAATGGTTTTCATTGTGGTTTTATTTCTTGTCTGTGCATCTAATATCCTTTTTGTATGATATGTGAGAATGATTCGAGGCTTGTTTTGATCACGTATTGTATTAGATTGAAGGTGTTATGCGTGTGAATGTGATGGAATTTTAAAACTCTATTGGTACTCTAAAGCCTTGTTTCGGTTAAATACGGATATTAGATGTTTAAATGACTTTGACTTTATTTTTCGTTACCATTTTATTAATACGTGAAGATAATTATTTGTACCCCTTTTTAAGAAAATTTCGCAAACGTAGCAACATCTCCTTTGCTCTTCGCAGTTTTTATTAACTCAATCTCGAATAAACTTTCTTTTTCTTATCACTTTATGCAGATGATTTGCAGATTTATACACAAGCTTCTGCAGAATTACCAATAGCTATAGGTGCCATAAACATAGATTTAGAACAGATCTGTGTTTGGAGTAAGCAGCATGGCTTAAAGATGAATCCTGCAAAAACGCAAGTTATTGTTATTGGTAGTTAAAGGATGAGATCGAAAGTAGATTGGTCAAGTCAACCCCAGATTAGCTGCGATGGTGCTCTCATTCCCATCTAAGATAAAGTAAAGAACCTTGGAATATTGATTGACAAAGATCTATCCTGGTGTCCACATTTGCAAGAAGTCAATAGGAAACTTTTTGCATCTGCAGGGTCCCTTAGAAGACTGCGCAACTTTCTTCCGGTTGCCACTAAAATTGCCCTGGCAGAATCACTCCTTCTTCCTGTCCTTGATTATGCAGATGCCAGCTATCCTGATCTCACCGAGGACCAACTTGATAAACTTGAGCGACTTCAAAACTTCTGCATCAGGTTCATTTTTGGACTACGCAAATATGACCATGTCTCTGAATATCGGATTAAGCTCAAGTGTTTACCTACACGCCTTCGCCGGAATACTCATATCCTTTCACTACTGTACAATACTCTGTTCAATCCCAGCACTCCTCCCTATCTCAAACAACGTTTTGAATTTTTGCACAACACGCATTCTTGGTTCCTGAGGTCGTCTTCAGAATTCAGAATCTTAGGCTAAAAATGCCAACACATACCACGAAATTAATTAACGAATCTGTGTATATATGAGTTTATGTAAGTATGTGTATTTGTGTACCTATGTCTATACACCTACCATCCTAATAGTTATTTGCAAAATGTATGCCAAGTATCTCGAAATAGTACTTATATATAATTATTTTCTTCTTCCATAGGATTCTTAAATATATTGTACCCTGCTGCCCCACTTTTCACCTACGTTTTCTCTATCCATCCAATGGTTGCCTGGAATGGATCGTAAATTGCGATAAGGTCGCCAATTGTACATAACATTAGCTATTAAGTAGATATAAGTAAAATATTATAACCAATTTGTTTGTGTATAATAAAGGGTACATCTATCTATCTATCTAACAGGAATTTTGGAATATTTACAGATTATATTTAGAAGAAGTGCAGAACGCTAAAACTTATAAACAATATTTGCTATAAAGTTAAAATTATTGCTAAAACGGGTACATAAAGCGGTAAGTGTCCAGTATATATTTCGACCTGTCATGGTACAAAAGTCTATACAATGACTGGTCAAGTAATATTGGCCAATGAAATAAACCATGGTTGAAATTCGACAACAACGCGATCCCTAGTCTGTTAAAAATCCAAAAACAAGATACAATAATTTTTGGCTACATAGGAATAATAAAAAACCTGTCATAATGTGTCTCATTTCAACTCCCATCGTACCCAAAATTATTCGAAACTGATATAACTGAGTCAGTTCAGTCAGTTACGGTTTCGGTTAGATTTTATTTCGGATATTCGGATATCCGAAATAAAATCTAAAGCTTTGGTCATGGTTACGAAGCTCTATAGCAACTATTAACGTAATGCAATTTTTGTAATCGGGTTGACAAAACACAAGTGACGTCACTGGTGTTAGGAGTGTTTAAGTTACCAGCACCAAAATATAAGTACGTACGAATTTTACTCCCTTGCTGCATTCTCGTTATAATATTGGTACTTAATTTGTCGTGGTAGTAGGAAGTACGTAGATAACAACATGCGACCGCAAAATTTAATAAATAATAAATAAATGTATTTTACCACATTGCTTACTATGTCACCACTCACACAATACGTCGTAAGGTGACCAAGAATTCTCCTATAGTGATTTTAAACTATTCAGTTTCCCTCAACTATGCAAATATGTAAGCTTTGCGGTGGACGTCCACCAGTTCTTGTTGGTCGTTAAGTGGGTGATGTTTTTGTACAGGTCAATTTTGAATAGTATTGTATGTATGTATGTGTATCTACTGTAATTATTATATATGATAATTACAAAAAGTAGAACTGACGGATAGACTGCCTAAATCATGATAAATTGCAAGAAACTTTACTAACTTTTAAACTTTCGGGTTCCATGATATAATTATGTACATATACGGGAATTAACGCAATCACGAGATAGGTACCTTTTACATACCTCTGAATTGCCTGACGTTTCGACCAGGTTGCACTGGCCGTGGTCACAGGCTGACTGTGTACATAGTTTCCTGTATATGTACATAATTGCAATAAACTTTATTCTTAAGCCCTTCATTTTCCACCCTTATACATAAAATATTTTCTTAAATAGGACCCATCCTTGCGAAAAACCAATGTAATTTCAAAAGAAGTTATTGAAATTGGTTCACAATTCTCAAAGATATCGCGTAATATACGATACATTCAAAAAAAATTGTCGACTAAAAAAAATATATCTCCTCGTTTTTTGAACTCCATTTAAAGTATTAAAAATTTTATTAAATTTTTATTTCTCGCTTTGTAGTAGGTTAAAAAGCGATTTAACTACTATCCTTATACCAAGACAGACGATTGCTAGCAAACTGACAAGCATACATACTATGATATTAAAAAATAACACTTTAAAATATGTGACAAACTTTGAACAAAAAACGATTTGAACTACAATTCTTATAAGCCCGCTCTTTAGTTTGGACTACGTACCATAGAATATTATTGCAAAACTTGTCACTTTTAATAATCAAGTAAAAATGTCCTATTTAAGACTGAACAAGACTAATTAACGGAAAACTAACAGTCTTACTTAACGAAAGTGCATGTGGTTATAGTATAGTGGTTGAGCAGTTTTTAAGAAAGACTGATACTATAAAACCACAATCAACGTCTTTTTAATACTAATGAACGTATGACGACCAATGAATGTGCCTAGGTATGCGAGTATGTCAAACTTTCAATGTCAACTGCATTGAAAACAATTACATATTACAATTACTTTATTCTAAATTGTACTGTTTCTTTGTTTATTAGGAGTTATATTCCGTTACATAAATAACAGTGAGATATAAAATTATACTTTTACCTGATCTGGATTGATTAGCTTTTTAAAGAGATTCATTGAAGTGAGCAAATGGTATTATTAGCGACAGTTAGCCTCTTAATACCGATGAATGTGTTTGTAAGACTCGTGGCCCCATAGGTTATGTGAGAGTTCTAACAATGTTGTACCATATTTCTTGTTACCTTACCTGTCGTAAATCGTGAGTTCAGAAATCTGAATTTATTTCTTTGAATGTCATTTTACCCTAGTTGGGCGAACCTTGAAACACTTTTACATCGAGGCGAGCAGGTCGAAAATTATTGAAACGACCGCTTTGAGGTAACCTACTTAATACAATACAAACTACAATTCCTTTTTAAAGGACTAGTTCATACATGCAGCTTTGCTTACGTTAATTTATATTAGTGAAATATTAGAAAGAAGAAAAAAGCAAATCTCACATATTTTATAATTTACTAAAAGCTCAAAATTTTGGTTTTTATAAAAAGCCTGTCAGCTTATGCCAATTATGTAAACATTTTGTTTTTATTCGGATGCGTAAATTTGAAGCACACGATAGAAAGGTAGAAATCCGGATATCGATTATAATAATTGATATTTTTATGCATTTGAGTATGTGACATGAAACAACTTCTTTCTTTATTTGAATCATCACCGTCTGGTTCCCTTGTTAATGTTTCATTTTAACAAGGCGATTTTCACGGAATCACGTGATCTCGTTAATTCCCGAATACATAATTCTAAATCTTTGTGTCTATCGGTTCCCTACTGACTAGTCGTAGCATTGTATTCCTGGCGTGATGCATTATATCACTGTCTACATGAGCTGAGATTTAGAAAACTATATTGATTGGGTAACAGAGTGACACCTCGGATTACTACTACATATATTTTTATGTTTAAATCGTAATACGTTTTGTAAAAACGCAAAGTCTTTATGTGGGAGAGCCATCCTTCGGCACGTATGGGCCGGCTCGACTCCGCTCGATACCACGGTCTCACAGAAAACCGGCAGCGAACCAATGCTTGCATTGCATTTCGCCGCGTGAGTGAGGTTACCGGAGGCCCTAATCCTTCCCTCTCCCCTATTCCCGTCCTTCCCCGCTCTCCCCTCTTCCCCCCTCTCCCCCTATTCCCCTACTCAAACCTTAAAGGGCGGCAACGCCATTATGACTCTTGAGTTACAGGTGCCCATGGGCGGCGGTAGTCCTTTACCATCAGGTGACCCATCTGCTCGTTTGCCCCCTATACCATAAAAAAAAAAGTTCTTACGAAATTATTCTCAGGTTTCTGAATTTAAGTTCCATAAATCTGAAGATTGAGATCTAAACTATTAAATCTAAGTGCAGGATACGTAAAGATTTGCACATCGCAAATAACACGCTAATGAGAGCGCCGTCCGACCGGTGAAACATTGCCTCACGTGGTGGGCGAGAAGTAATTAAATAGTCTTACAATATATGTTCTACCACTGAAATACATACCACCATTATCAAACTTTTCTAGGGTTTGTTAGAGTGTGTTCTAATCGTAATTTAATACAATTACGATCGACTTTTCATTAATTGTCTACAGTATGTAGATTGTTGTGACCGAAAGAGGAAAGAGAAAGTAGTTAACTTTTTATATTTAAGATCAACTCTTTTTAGCAAAATGTGCGGCGAAACCGGACCAAAAACATTAGGTACCAACACGAATTCCTAAATAAAGGACAATTTATTGTAAGAATTAAAAAAAAAAACGAAACAAAAATACGTATTCAACACGGAGCACCTCATGTCAAGGTACGCTGACGCAAGACAAAATAATATCCTATGGTCAATGATAAAACAAAACTTTTGTGATTATGGAACCTTGTGCCTATCAATAATTGCGTCACGTGTGGTTAATTGGTGTATCAAATTAAACTTTTTTATTATCATTAAAAAGATAGTAGCTATTGCATGTCATGGCAGTATGACGACAAAAAAGTTGCAAAGTTTGTTGCGTAAATTTTTTTTCAATAATATAAATAATTAACCGTAAGATATTGATAATGAATTATTATGAGAGGATTCTTGAGTAATATAAATATTTTGAAAGGGAAAACAGCTAAGAGGGATTTGTAAGTTTCTTTTTGTATTTTGTAATATGTTTGTAGTATGTTTGATTATACTATCGATATAGATTATGATGCTCATATTTCTGTCAATTAGATTTTAATGAAATTTTATTTTTATTCGAATCGAAAAATCGAAGAAATAAAGTCATTTGCTCACAAACCTCTACTTTGATTATATTATTGCATTCGTTGCTTTGTTATTTGAGACGACATTTGCCGCCACATGATACACAAGCAGCATTGTCTCATATTTTGCCACGGGCGCCGCTTTCATTGACAAAAACAAAATCAAAATCTATATAAACGTTTTAAAGGTGATCATTGTTAACTGGATAACAAAATGAGGAGATAAATATTAGACATTTATAAAAACGATATGTTTCAAGAGGCGTGGATAGACGAGAGGGAGGCGCTACCCTTTGTTAGAAAAAATAAAATTAAAATCGTTGGATAAAGATAGATAGCACTTATCTTGTGAAACGCAGACTATACATATTGTAGTGACGATAGGACCTTACTGTTAGTTTGGAGATAGCGATCTATCGGTAACTATAGCTTGATTATTGGAAACGGCCGCAAGATCATTAAGTCCTACGATAAGAGTCTTCGTTTACGCATAGAAGTTAAACTTGATTTCAATATGGCTGATATGGCTGTTGACATTATTCCCTATAGGTTATCGTTAAATGTATATTAAATAACTGTACTTCATTAAATTTTCATGACAATTGATGCGTGGGAAGTTAGATATTTATCTACATCGGGTAGATATGGAGAAACTATCAGAATGACGTCTCGTTATTTTATTAGTTCATCATATGACTTATTCCGTTCATTGTGAATTTATGGTATACAATATAATCTGTTTTGTATTTAGTTTTGTAGAATACTTACTGACATCATTGCAAGTTACTTTTACACATCTTGGGGTTAAGTTGAGTTGTTTAATATGGTATAAAGAAGACGGGTTAGTCCCGATTCCCCCCATTGCCCCTGAAAATTAATAAAATATAATTTGATTACATTCCGAATTCCCACCAATTTTTATTTTTATTTAAATGAAGTACAGATGTGTAAAAAAGTGTCAACAAGACAATAATGTATTTAGCATCATCTTAACTTTACACTCAATTTTGTTTTTGGAGTTAATGTTGCTTTTCTATAGGTATATTATAAATTATTATTATTAAGTTAATTTGTGTTTCAATTGTGTTTATGTACCTATATATGTTTTTACCAATCCCAAGATTTTATATCTAATTACATAATATTATGTTGATTATTGTGTACAAACAACCCGCCCCGGCTTCGCACGGGTGGTAGAGACATCTTCAACAATCATCATCATATTTCAATCAATTTGCACAAAACGTTAACAAATTATACACCTCAACCTTTCTCATGAATGACTCTGTCTATTGGTGAAAACCGGATGTAAATCCGTTCAGTAGTTTTTCAGTTTATCGCGAACACACAGACAGACAGACGCGGCGGGGGACTTTGTTTTATAATGTGTAGTGATAATGATGATGTTTTTGAACCATTTATTTTTTATTTCATATTTAAACTCCTGTTTTTTTGTATCGTAGTAAAAATTGTCAGTTGTTGAAAAAATCGAAAAACTTTTAAATTGTATGGTTTCGAAATAACTAATTGTAAAGTTTACCTGTGGTTTGATTTGTGATAGAAAAATAAACAAGAAAGTATAATCCCTTTTCTATTTGACTTTCAATTTCAATTTCATCTAATAAAAAGTTAATATAGACCAGATACATTTCGGGGGGAAAAGGGAGTGGAGGAAAACGGTACTAACCCAAAAAGCCACCTGCGAGAGGTTATTAGTATTTTTAAATTATTCATTGAGTGGTACCTATATCAATAGATAATAATACTCGTTATCTGTTGTTCTTAGCTACACACATATGCTAGTACAAAATCATTATCAGAACCACGAAAGAATGGTGTATCCTCTGTCGCAATCTGAACGATAGTATAAAACTAAATAGAAATAATCAAAATTTTAAATAATACCCCTGACTCGAAAATCCCTTCAACGATTAGAAGAGAGCTGATGATCTTCGAACGGCTGAACAGATTTTCCTTAATTATGTCTAAGAACACTCTCGATTAAGTCACCTTTGAAACAAAAAAAAGCGCACTTAAATCGGTTCATTCGTTTGGGAGTTATGAAGCCACAGACAGACACACAGACACACATACACAGGCACAGAGACACGTCAAACTTATAACACCCCTCTTTTTGTGTCGCGAGTTAAAAAGGCAGCAGCTTTCTGAAAAAGACTTTTATATGGAGCGCTAATGTATTGTGTCTGGTTGTAATTTATTTATAATATGTATGTATTTAGAAATATATAAGTATGTTTATCAGCAGTCTGGTTACCATAATAATAATAATAATAATAATATATCTCTTTATTGTACACCAAAATGATTTTGAAGAGTAGAAGCACAGCAATGTTTTGTGGTAGATACAATTGGTGGCCTTATCGCACTGAGGCAATCTCTTACAGGCAACCATGGGATGGAGCGAACATAGGATATTGATTTTAGGGCAGTATGGTGTACGCTCAGTAGGTATATAATATGAGTTAAATAGAGATGACGTATCTTACATATAGTGTAAGAATATACATACAAGAGAGCAACAAACAAATAAATACATAAGCAAACATAGGTATAAAGATTCACATATAAATCGAATAAAACATACAAATATAGGACTATACTACATTAAGTCAAATAAGAAGATAACTAGGCAATTATAATATGTTGATATCACCCAGGTAATGTTCTTTTACCAGTTTCTTAAAAGCAGGCAGTGACTGTGCACGTCTTACTGTCAAAGGTAGGTTATTCCATAAACGAACGGCTTGGACAGAGAAGGAATTGTCGACGAATTTCGTAGAATGTCCAGGTAGTTTTAATATCAGGTTCTCCGACGATCTCAAAGATCGGGAATGAGTGTCGTGTAAGAAGCTAAACCGTTTTTTAAGGTAAATAGGAGTTAGGGGATTAAATAGAATGCTATATAAAAGCGAAAGAATATGTGCATTCCGGCGAAGGCGTATAGGTAACCACTTGAGCTTTTTTCGATAATCAGAAACATGATCATATAATATTATCTACGTATGAACGGGAATTAACGCGATCACGAAAAGGTATTACATACCTCTGAATTGCCTGACGTTTCGACCAGGTTGCACTGGCCGTGGTCACAGGCTGACTGGCTCAGCGGTGCACGCCCTCCGTCGCCGACATCGTGAGGTAGAAGGTTCTTCATCCACCTCCACTTTTTTGATATTTTTGATATTTTCGTTTCGCCATGTACCGTCACATACTATACTAACAGTGTCCCTATTCTGTAAGCAAACCGATGTGGCCCTATTCTGGTGTTCACCCGACTGCGCATAAAAGTGAGGTGGCATGTTTTTTATCACTGGATTCCACGCTGTAGATAATTTGAAACCATCTTCCCGATTGAAAGTTTTGTGTTTTTTAATTTCAATCGCTTCACGTACAACTCTTGAGTAAAAGTGACGTTCCGTGGAGAGGACTTGCGTACGGTGAAATTCAATCCAGTGATTGGTGCCCGCTTCGAGTGCATGTTCTGCAATCGCTGATTTGCTAATCTGTCGGTTCTTCACAGCAGCGATGTGTTCTTTGACCCTTTCAGCAATGGTCCGCTTTGTTTGGCCTATGTAGGAACTACCACAGCTGCAGTTTATTTTGTAGACACCTGGAGTTTGTAACGGCAAGATCATAAGTCAAATTGCCTCTCCTACTTACGATCTCGCGAAGCATGTTGCGTCAGTATTGCAACCACTTGTAGGCAAAACACCGTCTTTTGTGAAAGACTCGCGGCACTTCATACAAATTATAAAAGATCTCAAGTTGGAACCTGATGACGTCATGGTGAGCTTTGACGTGGAATCACTTTACACCAATGTTCCAATAAAAGAATGTATGGACGTCGTAAAAGACCTGCTGAGAGACCACGAGTTGCCGTTCAATTATATTGATCTACTTGAACATTGTCTAGAGGGCAACTATTTCCTTTTCCAAGGTCAACATTACCTTCAGATTGATGGTGTCGCAATGGGTAGTCCTGTAGCCCCTGTACTAGCCAACATCTGGACTGAGCATTTTGAAGAGAAGGCGTTGAGTCTCGGCCCGAAGACCGTTAGGCTTTGGAAGCGATTCGTGGATGACATCTTTAGTATCGTCAAGGGAAATAAACAGGAAGTAGATCAATATTTACAACACCTCAACTCCATTCACCCCAAGATAAGGTTCACATATGAGGTGGAGGCGGATAGGTCATTGTCATTTTTAGATGTCAAAGTAACCGCGAGGTCAGATGGGTCCTTGTCGCACTGTGTGTACCGCAAGCCTACTCATACGGATAGGTACCTACACGCCACGTCTCATCATCATCCCCGACACCTGCAGTCTGTTATGACTTCACTCAAGAACAGAGCATACGATCTTTGTGACCCTGAACATTTGGAGCGAGAGCTGGATCATGTTCAGGAGGTACTTAAAAGTAACGGATATCAGGTGAATGGAACACGGAAGCAACCGACAATGAGACGCAAGCATCCGGAGGTGAACAGACAACCAGCCTACATGCCATATGTGAAAGGAGTAACGGATAAGATCGGCTCCGTATTAAAGAAATACTCCATTCCGACAGTATACACACCAGGCATAAAGGTTCAAAACATCGTGGGTACACCGAAGGACGTCTTGCCGTTACAAACTCCAGGTGTCTACAAAATAAACTGCAGCTGTGGTAGTTCCTACATAGGCCAAACAAAGCGGACCATTGCTGAAAGGGTCAAAGAACACATCGCTGCTGTGAAGAACCGACAGATTAGCAAATCAGCGATTGCAGAACATGCACTCGAAGCGGGCACCAATCACTGGATTGAATTTCACCGTACGCAAGTCCTCTCCACGGAACGTCACTTTTACTCAAGAGTTGTACGTGAAGCGATTGAAATTAAAAAACACAAAACTTTCAATCGGGAAGATGGTTTCAAATTATCTACAGCGTGGAATCAAGTGATAAAAAACATGCCACCTCGCTTTTATGCGCAGTCGGGTGAACACCAGAATAGGGCCACATCGGTTTGCTTACAGAATAGGGACACTGTTAGTATAGTATGTGACGGTACATGGCGAAACGAAAATATCAAAAATATCAAAAAAGTGGAGGTGGATGAAGAACCTTCTACCTCACGATGTCGGCGACGGAGGGCGTGCACCGCTGAGCCAGTCAGCCTGTGACCACGGCCAGTGCAACCTGGTCGAAACGTCAGGCAATTCAGAGGTATGTAATACCTTTTCGTGATCGCGTTAATTCCCGTTCATACGTAGATAATATTATATCATGGAACGCGAAAGTTTAAAAGTTAGTATAACATGATCATATTTGCGTAGTCCAAATATGAATCTTATACAGAGATTTTGGAGTCTCTCAAGCTTATTCAATTGGTCTTCGGTAAGATCTAGATAACTGGCATCGGCATAATCAAGAATAGGAAAGAGAAGGGATTGTGCAAGCGCAATCTTGGTTGTGGTAGGAAGAAAATTGCGAAGTCGGCGCAGGGAACCTGCAGCGGCAAACATTTTGCGACTCAGTACTTGCAGCTGTGGACCCCAGGATAGGGTAGGATCGATATAAATCCCCAAATTTTTGACCTTGTCACTGAATGGAATGTGTGTACCGTTGAAAGTGACTTGTGGTACAATTGTCCAGTCAATTTTAGAAATCATCCTCGGACTTCCAACTACAATGACTTGAGTCTTGCTTGGATTTATCTTCAGACCGTACGAGTTGCTCCACTTACAGATGTTTTCCAAGTCAGCATTCTGTCAGTCTTCGCAGCTTCTGTAAGTTTGTCCGGTTTAGCCCGAGGCTCTGCCATAGTACAGGCTCTGCCTAGTTTGGGATCAGACGGCCGTGTGTGAAATGTGTGGAGTTATTATTGTTATTCTTTATAATGTTGACTACATATATCACAGTTAAGCTTAATAAAATATAACTTTAAACTTTTTTTTTTTTTTTAAAAGAATACTAGTAACGTGGGTCACGCATTACTAGTATTCTCGTTAACCCCTCCAGCTAAGCTAAATGCTTGTGTTAGGAGTGGGTTCAGGTGTTCCGGATGTCTTAATGAAAGCTGTTCCCGGATCCCTCCTACTTAAGGCGCAGTACGGCACACCGTGTGGTTTTAGTCGGTTCGATTCCGACACACTGCCCCACCGAAAACCCCGGTGGGGTGACGGCCCGAGGGGTTTCCACAAAAAAAAAGAAGGAGTGGGTTCAGGTCGGTAGTGCACTGGGTGGGGTTCGAACCACTTGATCGCAAGTCCGACGCTTTAGCCATTACGCTACCGCCGCTCTCATTGCATTTGTTTAGGATGTTCCTACTTTTGTTGAACAGAAATGAAACCATCTCTACATTACTTTGTTTCCATTTGTTTTTCCTAAGTACTTTGATAATTAGTAATCAAACTGCAAAGCCTATCAAATCGCATATAAAAACTAGGAAATACTTTTTACGTTTATTTTATTTTTCCTTAATAGGTACAGTTACAGACAACAGATCATATTTTACACAATAACAAGTAATAACGTACAATTTCAAATCTGAAGTGCAATTAAAACTATACACATCATTCACAATTGCGGTAATAGCGCTTCAGTTAGGTGTTAAACAGATGACCAAGAAGGATAATGAGATACAGCAAATTAACTAATTAGTTATATCTACAATGTGTTACTATAATTTTACATTTAAGTCTTGATAGGTTTATACATTTCAGCTTTATGCAAAGAGTGCCTGAATACATATCCCTTTCCTTCCTTGCCGGGAAGGAAAGACATCTTATTACTTACAATTTTCTTTCAATATACACAACCAATTTTCCGATCTCTAATCCCTAACGTGCCCGGTTGAGCGATAGGCTTGTACCCTATTACATGAGTGGAACTAAATTATAGTTGGCAAATTGTAGGTTTTTAAAATACCTCTGCCTACCCCTTTTGGGAGATATAGGCATGAGTGTATATTATGTTCTGTAATTTTTACGAAAGTTAAATTTTTGACAACGAATTATATTCATTTGTTTGTAGCTTTTGCTGTGTAATAAAAGGATGCGTAGGTGTGGTTCGGCAAACATAGATAGCGTTTATCTATGTAGGGACACATATAATAACTGTTTGTATGTATTTGTAATGAATAACAGTATAATATTGTTTTGTATGTGGTATAAGAAGAGACCCAAATTTGTATTTATGTATTTGTGTAGTATATATAAGGAAGATGTTAGTTAAGTAAGTTAGTAGCTAATAACAGTCTTCAACATAAATAATTGTTGCAATAAACACAGTTGAGAACATCATCATATATTTTATTTGCATAGACAGGTACTCCTAGCTAATCATAACTACTATTAATCAGATAATCGTGAACATGTACCCATTACCTAAAATCTAGCTATATCTATGGTATTGTCAATACACGAGTATTCTACAACTGGAACATTTGTGGTTTATTAACATTCTGCGTGTTCGATTAACAATTTACTGTTGTAGTAAAGATTTTGTATGCGGTCCTTTAGAGATTAATTCATTGTAAGGTTAAAATAACATAAAGTATAATTATGTTATTTTCCGTACGCACTTCCATGTTCTGTTATAGAAAAGTGCACAACATAGGAACTTAGGCATCCTTATCAACTGAATAAAATCTAAGACTAAAGACCTCTTTCGTAAATCGTAAGAATATATTTACAATAACAGAAACGAATCTACGTACCTGTAAAATGAAGATAACGATAAAAGTTTGCTAAGTTGGAAATAGCGGAAAAATTAACACTCTAAACATAAAAAGAAACGTCACAAAAAAACAGCGTCATGGAATTTCATATCTTATACCAAAAGTAATAAGTCCTTAATTTCAAGGTCACAACCCACCACCGAGTACAAGTTACCAAAATTACCAGTACCATTGTAGATGTTCATCTCATTATAAACCTACTTAGGCAATAGAACGGTTGCGCGGGCGTAGACAGTGCCACATTCAAAGCACAGAGTGACCTTCACGTGAGAAAGTGTTTTACTTATACCGATTATAATGCTTACTTAAGTTAAACAGACTGCATACGTGAAAATAATGTCAAACGTTCAATGTTACTGCATAATATTTGTTGCAATAACTCACAAAACGCAATTACGCTGTTTGTCTAGTAATACGTAATCATAATATTAGTATAATGATTGTTATAAGGGTTTGGGTAGTGTTTTCTAAACCAAGATAATATTAGGGGTTAAAGTGTGAAATTGCCGATTTATACTGCAAAATTAAAACTCGTTTTTAGGGTTCCGTACCTCAAAAGGAAAAAACGGAACCCTTATAGGATCACTTTGTTGTCCGTCCGACCGAAGGTCTGTCTGTCTGTCAAGACCCTTTTCCTCAGGAACGCGTGGAGGTATCAAGCCGAAAATTATATCAAATACTCACGTCTATTGTCACTTAAAGCTGTGAAAAAATCAAACTTCTAAGCCGACGCAATCAAAAGATACAGCCGTTTATGCCGCAAATTTCTACAAATTTTCGACACTCGCAAGGGAATCAAAACCTACAGGGTACTTCGCGTGAACTCAGAATCTTGAAATTTGGTACGAAGCAACGTCTTATAGCACAGTTAAAGGAAAAATTGCGAAAACCGTAAATTTTTAGTAACATCATACAATAAAAATATTTTACGGAACACCGGTGCACGAGTCCGACTCGCACTTGGCCAGTTTTATTTTCCAAGATGCAGCATATTTATTTAATCAAAATATTTACCCTCATTATCTATACATTGCTGCCATCTAATTGGAAGTTAATTTATGCATTTGCGATAAAACTCTGGTTATATAGATTCGACAAACTGTGTGAAAGCATTTTGTACTGCCTCCTGGGAAGAAAATTTTTGACCACGTAGAAAATTGTCCAAATCACGAAAAAAATGGTAGTCAGTTGGAGCAAGGTCTGGCGAGTACGGAAGATGACGTATGGTTTCTCACTGCTCCTGTAGAGTTACAACGGTGTCCCGTGCAGTGTGAGGTCTTGCGGTATCATGGAGCAATAATGGTGAAGATCGATTCACGAGTTAGGGCTATTTCACTGCCAGTTTCGCCATCATTGTTAAAAGTTCGGCACAGTAAACATCTGCTGATATTGCTTGACCAGACCTGAGGAAGCTATAGTTAATAACATCATGAAGAGACCACCAAACAGTTACCATTTCCTTTTTATTGGTAAGCTTTGCTTTGCGTTAGGGCACTGTTGCGGCGTTTGACCTGGGGTCAGCCATTGCATTTTTCGCTTACGGTCATCGTTAAAAATCCACTTTTCATCAGATGTCACAATTCGATCCAATATTCCTTAAGTTCTGAACCGATTTAACCAGGCAACGCAAATTACCAGTCTCCTCTCCAAACGCAGCATTGATATTGTGAACCTTTTCTGCCACGTTAGTTCCGCGTCGGAACTCGTATTCAAAAATTACTCGGATTTTCGAAGTATCCATCTTTTCCGTCTAAGCTGAATAAAAAAACAATTTAAATTCGAAAATCGAATGTTGCACAATTTTTAAAAGAAAAATGTAAAAAAAGTTTCACTTGAATGTCTCACACACCATGAAGGTTTAATGTCAATTCAAAGTATCTATTACTATAAAACGGCAATTTCATACTTTATTAAGTGTTCGTCACACAAAGTTAAATATATATATATACGTTTTAATGGTGCTAAAATTTGCACTTGCAAAGTTATATAATTATAAATTAATTATAATAGTAGTAACTATTATAAATATAATTATGTTGACAGGAATAAACGCGAATACGTATTTAATAGGCGGTATGCCTATTAAATACGTATTCGCGTTTGATTTGCCTGACGTTCGTACTTACATATAATTTAAAATTTAAAATCATCGGTTTAATAGTTAATCATCAATCAAACTTACATTCGCATTTATGGTATAAGTTAGGATAACAGGCCTGACTGACATAATGGTATACGCGCGCGTCTTTTTGTGATGTTGTGCCGCTCGTGCTCCGTAAGCTGATTAATGACAGCCATAGCGTCACGAGAATTATCAATCGGTGGCAATAATTGTGAAAAGCGCTCATTTCTCCTTGAATTAGATCGCGCATGCGACGTTTTGATAAATAATTTAGTAGGTAGTAGCTTATTGGTCAGAGATTAATATTGAACTTTATTTGTTTATTGCGAGAATTGTCACTTATTACACGACTGCACAAAAAAGAAGCGTGCTTCTTCAGGGTTCACGTATGTATGTATGTGAGCTTCCTTATTCCACCATAACTTCTAAATGCTTTAACAGATTTGGATGTATCCAGATAGGATATTGTTAGAATCCTTACGGCATCCCGAGTGACACTGGAATTATTAAAAAAAAGAACATTATGGCGGCTGTAATCCGTATTTTGGCAGAGCAGTTGATTTTTAATTAAAAAACAACATGAATCTGCCCGAAACAGTCAAAACTTAATTTGTCATATATCCGTCTAAGGGTGAACGAATTTATGTTCCAACTACCATCGCTGGGAAACACCTGGTACAGGGGCAAATATTGGTGATAAGTGACAAATGGTGTATGATAAACAGAAATAGAATAAATATAGAATAACTGGACGTCAATCAATACAGAAGTTGCCACCAGTGGCAGTATTGATGGTGGCTGTATTTATTTAAGACCCCTTAGAGAACTTACATAGATTTTAGTGACTCTGTTGTAATTGAAACATCACTACCTTTTTTTATACTATCTCGATGGTAAACAAGCAAACAGCCCGCCTGATGGTAATGGGTTACCTTACCTTATGGACGCTTGCAATTCCAAGGGACAACCTATACACTTCTATTTACTGAAAATAGTTAAATATAGTATTATTACTATTTTTATTAAATAAGGTCTCTTATGTGTACTTCTAATTATTTTAGAGGCTGGATAAAATAACAAGATTAATGTACAAGCAACATCCTCTGTATAACTTTTATTGATAGGTTTTGTGCGCTGTAAAACTCTAATTAAAATTTATAACCTCTTTATTAGTGCAAATCGATCAAATATAGCATGTTACAAAGTCTTGCCTTTTCTTCTCCATAGGATCTACGTATTGGCACAGGCAACTAGCTTCATGATCGCTTTATCCTGACTGACTCCTACTCCTGACAATTCAAAAATACTTATTATTGGTTTAATTGGAATAAATGGTTTTGATTTTGATTTTGAAAATAACAAGAAATAGTTTTTTCTTGCCTTTATTTTTTTCTACAAAGGACGTTGTCTTATTAAAATATTATAATTCATTTTAGTTATATTTTCAACAATCTGTATTGCGTCACATCAGCTTGCGCTTTAATTATCACATAGAGATCGCCTAGTGGTCGATTTTCGACCATAATTCACTATCATTGTTGAACTTTGAATGTTTTATTTTATTTTATCGACCAGTAAAGTCGAACTATCATTGTTGTAGACTTTCCGTACCATAACAGAGCAACGTATGTATATACTGGACACGTGTCGATTTTTGTAGTAATATAAAACAGGTACTAATAATTCTCTTCACGTATTAATATGTAGAAGACAAGGATGCACATAATATGATATACAACAGACAGCTGTTACATACGAAATATAACCTTTGTACCTTAATTATGCGTACGTCTTCAAGTGGCGAATACAAACTTTTATTATTATTTTGTTTACTGACTATGTTAACAAAGGTATTCTTATCTGATCATTCATTTTTGTACCTACAAGCGGAAACTTCGTCTCAATTTTTTTCTCAGCTATACAGTTTTAAAGTTGAAATTAATATAAAATACTGAGTTTAGTTTACACGGTAGATTTTGCGGTCAGTTTTGCCACGATCAAAACGGTGATTGACGAATAACCTATCGTCTAATGCAGTGATTGACGGTTGCATGATGAGATTTTAATGTCGATATTATTTCATCAATCACCAACAAGCACCCGTCAATCATGACTTTTGGTAATGATTGATGTTTGCATGAGCGTCTAATGGACGCCTTAGTCTTCCAGTTAAGCCCATTGAGACACTTGACCATGTAGGATTGACCATGACATACATAAAATTTTACTTTCATTTGTCATTTTATTCATGTTTTGGGGCTCGACAAGAGACACACAATCTATTTACCTGAACGGAATAGAGCAAACGGCAAAGTTTCATTAGCACATATTCATTCATTTGACCAAACCGACTTACATAAGTAACCTACTGAAGATGGATTCCTTGTTTGTTAACCAGTTAGTACTTATTACACCACAATACACTTTCGTGTAAAAGTGATAATATTTTCGAAATACGTATAGCATTAGTTAATAAAGATGTAACCTTGGACAAGTCGGTAGAATATTGTGAGTTATACTTGTTTAAAAATATAAAAAACACAACTGCCCTGCCAAAATACGAATAACGCGCCATACAGCCGCTATACAGCATGTAAGTTTGACCTCTAACTTACAAAAACCTCTTTCTGTTGATGTTGGCGCAATAGTTTAAGTGGTCACCTCGCCACTACGCCGCGCCGAGTGTTGTGGGTTCGAATCCCACACGGGACAAAAATTTGTGTGATCCACAAATAGTTGTCCCGAGTATGGGTGTTCTTTGTGTCCATTGTTTAAATGTTTGTGAAGCCCCCCGCGACACAGGAATATTCCTAATACGGGAGTGGTCTTTTATAAAAAAAAAATTGGTTTCATTTGGCTTTACGCAATGTACGCGATATTGTTTTTGTGCGGTACGGTGAATGACCTTCAGATTGCATAAATGTTGTTTAACTGATTACATTGCAGATTTTGGTGGTTGGGGCATTTATTTTATTTTTTTCGGTAAAATGTTCCGTTTACTCATTGTGATATCACTTTTAACCAAAAAACATTAAAATTATATAAAAAAAAAAATATAAATTTTCCAGCAGAATTCGGTATGGTGTTTCTTACACCCTGTATATATGTTTTTTTTTTTTTTTTTAAATCAAATATAGCCAGTATCACTCGGAATGATGTAGAATTCAACGACACCCTACACATCTAAATCTGTTCAGGCATTTAGAAGTTATCGTGGAAAAAATAAACTCACAAACATACTATACATGAACTCTGAAAATGTTTTACTCCTTTTTAGGGCAGCCGTGTAATATTTATTGTAATTTACACATATTCCGTTTTGAGAAAGTGATATAAGAAGCACTTATAATAGAATTAAACTCTAAAATCTTCATAGATCTAAAAAAAAGTAAAAAGTAACCTTTCAAAATCGTATATGTAAATGGCGAGATACAAATAGTAGCTGTACCCGGAAGTTTCATTTGCAATTAGATTTGGATTATCCATCTCACTTCACGTACTTCCCTACTGTTGGTCACGTTTGTTTCAACATAACAAATATAGTTTTGTAAACTGGTGAGTGTAACTTTGTTGCTCGTGGCACTATAGAATATGTTCTTCACTAGCAATCTACTTACGTAAATACAAGACAACTGGAATTAGGACGAAAAGTTCTTGTTTGTCAAGCAAAATGACGTCTATTACCACTTCTTTAGACGACACCATTAGACTAATACGTTACGTCTATTTAAACCGACTTCAAGGAAAGGAGGTTTTAAAATCAAATCAAGTCAAAATCAAAACCATTTATTTCAATAAATCCAATAATAGATATTTTTGAATTGTCAGGAGAAGGAGTCAGTCAGACTAAGTAGTAGAAACTCCAAGGTTACTGGTTATGGTTATATTGCTTATAAGCGTAAATGAAATGTAAGGATAATGTAACATACCTATTATTCTAAAATATAAGTAGACGCGCTAATTACTACTACACATATTTAAGTAATAGCAGTCCGCAGATGACTAGCCCCGACCAATGGCACCCGTTCATGAGAACCATATTGAAGGGAACCGAACAAACCCGACACATACGCCACCATCGGCAGGACTTCTACGCGAGCATGACATACTTAGAACTGCCAAGCAACATAGGAAATTTAACTAAATAAATGACTACACAGTTCTCACATGACCAATTAAAAATGTTCAAAATAATAAATAACAAAAAAATGTAATACCTTCAATGTCAACCAAGTTTTAAAATTAACAATGTCACAAATAATAATGAAAATATCAATAAATTCTCAATTCAGTTGCTTTTTTTCTTTTTTGAATTCGGTATTTCTTAAAATTTTAACTTCTATTAGAAGTTAAAAGATAGTCATAATTTTTAAATGTCCACTTGTTGATGAACATTCCATCCCATTCATCGAAAAAGTTATTATAACCAGTTTGTTGATGCCTTCGGTACACACACAATTTATCACTAGACTGCGAAACAATCAATCGTTGAATGATACTGTGCGTCTAGGTATGGTCATCGATTGTATTATAAATTGACTGATTGTCTCGCCTCTTGCAGTTTAAGTAGTCTGACAAGATGTCTTATGATGTTAAGAATTACCTATTCTATTGTTTTTTATTTTAGTCCACGATATTATTTACTTATACTAAATAGTTTTGAATGCTCAAATGACTCAGGAACCAAACTACGCAATCATTATCTCACTAATATAAAACATGGTTTTTTGTAAGTTTCTCAAGTGTAGAGTGAGTCTAGATAACGCTGTGTAATATGGCCCAGAATTTTATTACATTATATTATTATTTATTAAAGTAACTTTCAGATCGATTGACAGTATGTTTGCATGACTAACATAAATATCCGGACAAGTGCGAGTCTGACTCTCGCACCGACGGTTTGATTACGTTGACTTGGAAGCTTGATTTTTTACAGCTTCAAGGAACTGCAGACTTATGTATTTGATATTAATTTCAACTTGATGCCTCACGGGTTCCTGAGCAAACGGGTCTTGACAGACAAACAGATGGACAACAAAGTGATCCTATGAGGGTTCTTTTTAAAAAAATACTAGAAACATACTTGATACTAGTATATATTCTTATAACTAAAAGCTTGTCTTTAAAATTGTGCGCTGATTCGGTTCATTGGGTCTCCAACTAATTCTTTCATTGCTAGTAAGTGTTTAATTTAAACATTTCAGAAATTTTAAAATTTCTTTTTACATTGAAAATCTTATCTACGCTGACTATTAGACTCAAGTCTACGTCACTCATGTTTGTTTATGTATGTCATATGAAATTATAAAAAAATAATCGCCTGCATTATTTGTTATGCCACGTTTCGTAACAAAGCCAAACAAGTGTAATACGTCTTTATTTTTGTCTCTTTATAACCCCCTATGCTACAGTCTACAGTGAAGTGAAACGATTATATATATTTCCAATTATTTTAATTTACTTTTTATGAAATTTATTGTGGATCTTAAAGACAGCAATAATGTACAATAAAATTATTGTACAACGGGCGATTGTAATTTTGTCCATTAATGCATTGTACGTTTTACGGTGTAATAACTATGCAAGCCGAATCATTCTAGAATGTAGACAAGCATAAAGAACTTTACGATTATAACTATTCCGCGAACCAAAATTTCAATGTTTTTATCAATAACCATCATTGCTAATACCTTATCCGGCCACTTAACATCAATGACTGGCACCAAGTGCTTGGAGTTCACGGCGTATGGCGGTAGCCGCTTCATTAACAGGAAGCCCCAGGCACGGTGCGCATACGCAATCGACAACGAAGTACTCCGAACTGGAAGCGACGAGTCACGATATGCAAATGACAAAGCTAGATTTTAAATGTGTGAAAGAAGCAGACAACTATCATTAATAATCTAGTAGGCTAATGTAACAGGTTCGTGTAGAATAGAAGTAGGTACCTATATTGTATGTATTACATTGTTTAGATTTTCTTATGTTAATTAATAACATAAAATACACACATGAAGAACATTATAAACGATGTTGCTTAATCTAAAATATTACATTACACTTTCATGATGCTATAACATTTTACAAGTATGTTATTTTTTTTTCATTATACTTACTTATTTTTCACATATTCAATGGCATTATGTTTAAATTTTAAGAAATCTAAAGTTATTTCTCCTAAATATCAAAAAGAACTTATTAGTCATAACAAAGTTTTTGTCTCCTTAACCATCGGATCGCGGAAGTAACTACGGAATTCATTGTCTTTGCAATTACAATAATTAACTTCAACCTCGTGGATATGGTCCATGAACTCAAACTAAAAAACAAGCATCTGTATTTAAATGTTCTGTTTTCTTAAATGCTATAATTTGCAAATTGCCGGCCTTTGTTCTAATAGAAACCGTTACTTTTGTTATTACAACTGTTTTTTAGTACCTGTTTAGACGGCGTATGTATGATTTATGAAAATCAAAGGGTAAAAATAATGCTATACTATTTTTATACTAGGACCAAGAATTTTAACAGTGAATACAATGAGTGGCAATGTACGAATAAGAAATCTGAGTCATGAACACAAGGACAATTCTATTGTGAATAGGATGTATGTAGTTGACGAGTAATATGGTACTTTTCTATGTTAATACAATAAGAGAATTTGTCTCCTCTCTAAAAACAGAACCGACTTCAATATGTGACGCATAGGTTTAAGTAGCTGCAAACGAAGGATGTCGTTTAGATAGAGCCAATTGAAACAGATTTTTTTAGTTACATAATATGTAACTAGTGATTTACTGTCGTGTGTTAAACGTGTGTTTAGTGTTAAAGCCACACTGTGAATAATAGTACCTACAACAGTAGTGAACTTGACATCGTCTTTTTTGTATATTTGTTGTAAATACTAAAACTTCTATTGAATTGTAACGGTTAGATACTAAATAAATATTACGTCTGTCTAAACTTTCACTACTAAACAGGGACATCTATAATATTCTATTTATAACTTAAAAGTCATAAACGAAACGAATGTTTCAACAAATATTCAAATAAAAAAACACAGATTATGGAGTTAATGGTTATTAGGTATACGACGGTAACTTATAAAAGGTATGTGCAACACAAACATATGCGCAAAACCAAACTAATAGTAACTTAGCGATAATAAAGAATGAGAAATAAGGTGTCCTAAAAATAGTATTGGCAAAGAGAGCTTAGTTAAAGTAAATATGAACTCAATCAATTATTAATAATCCAACAAACCTTTTAAGTCTATCAAAGATATTAGTTTTATCGTTCTATAGATCAGTCAAACCGGGGGTTCAAAGACCCGAAACTGCATTTTATAAGACAAACGGTTAATGTACCGAATCTAATATTGTACTCAATCACGTAGTGCGGTCGGTCTAAAGAAAGATGCACTCTATCAACCCAGACCAATTTTCTTTATTCCATTAGAGTATTAGGAGCGGAATAGCATTATGTCTTGCAAACAAATTAATTTTATTTGTGTTGTTTCAGGTTGCCTTTCCGTGATTGCTGTCTATAAATTTATTAACCTACTTATCGCTCCACGTTTTTATAACTTGTTGTAATTTGACAACGAAACTTGAAAAATACATAAACCGTGAACATTGAACATTGAATACGGAACACTACTTCACATTTACACAGTTTTGAACGTAAATAATATACAATTTTTGTTTATTTTGAATTCAGCAGGCTGACAATGACATTCGCTTCCTTTGAATCTTCAACACGCCTTTGTGTTGTATGTACAAAGTGCGGATAAAATGTTAAAACTGCAACAACAGTTGCCAAGGTTTCCCCAACCGCAAGATATTCTAGCTTATCATTTAATTTGCGAAAGAGCACACAATTTATAAAAGTAATTCTGACAAATTGTTGTCTTTCACCACAACCACGGCCTAGCCAAGATGGGGCAAATACATCAGAAGCTGAACACACTTACAGTTTATAAGACATTCTTATCATAGTTACCTCAAATCTTTTTTTGTTTTTTCCTTTTTGTTTGAAGTTATTAGTCTCGAGGTTTCCGATCGTAGTTGGATTGCACTTTGGCAACTTAAATTAAATTCATTAAGGGAATGGCGAAGAAAATAAAACTTTCCAAGTAAAACGAAACTGGTACAAGGATTTTTTTTTGGATAATATGCTTTATTAGGTATGGTAGGTATATTAATGTCCGAGAGATAGGAATCAAGTAACGTAAGTAACACATCGAACCGTTTTGAACAACTAGCAGAATGAACTTGCTGATAATTTATCATCTAAATCGTTACTATGTTTTTTATTTGTATGTATGTATGTATGTATGTATGTATGTATGTATATGTTTGTGTACATATTTGTATGTATGTTTATGATGTGTATTTTATCCTATATACTTTGTTTATGTATTTTCGTCTGATATTTAGTTCACAAATTTACCTAATAAACTGTAATATTTTTAATGCACCTACTTCCTATTTTCTCTACATCACAAGAATGTTGACTGGCAGAGATTGCCTATGGCATTAAGTCCGCCTCTGTACTCTATGTGCATAAAGTTTTAAATAGAAATAAATAAAATAAAACCGTGTTGAATGTAAACTTTTCAGAAGTAAACCTTCTCTTCACTTACATTTAAGAAACCAAATTACTAAGGAATCAATAGTAGGTATTGCTATCTCGATTACAAATGAATAAGACATGATAAGATTGTTCATAAATTATAACTGTCACAGTATTTCTGTACAACTTCAGAGTGTCATTTCCTTCCAGCGTATAGTCATTTTGTTCGTAGAAAAGCTATAAGATAATATATTATATTCCGAACAAGTATGACTGTTATGTGATATGTTAGTTAAATAGTAATATTCAGAACGCGTTAAGGCCGCCAATTGTACAAGGTTTATAGTTTGTAAGATTATGTATACGCAGTCTTGTATAATTTCGTATGTTTTGTACAATAAAGAGTTAATCTATCTTTTAATTGAATAAGGAACATTATTTAAGGATATTACACAACCTTACTAATATTTGGCAACGCCAAAAACCTGAGGTTTATAGTAGTTAATTAATATAGACGCTTAAATTTAACCAAGTAAGCAGACGCCCATATAGAATGGCCATATCTGCAAAGATTACAGAAATCTATTTAGATTTCTGCGGCCAAGATTGACAAAGTCTAATCTAAACATCGTATAAAACACTTGGTGTACGGCATATCCGCAGTAACAGCAGCACGTGGAGGTAACACTTAGTACTAAAATTTGAGAAAATTGTAAAGTTGTAGAAAAATTTGGTGTGTTGTCTATTTTTGTTTTAAGATGAGATTGCTTATTTTTTCTTTAGGTAAATTTTTATAAGTTTTTATAAGTGACAAATAAATTTGACTACATTTATTTAATGAGTATTGAATTGTTTAATAAACGAATTTATTTTACTAGAATTCTTAGTTTCTCTCTTGAATGTATTTACCAAATTAAGTACAAAAGCACATTTTACTTTAAAGTTAACATACTTAAAGAGTTATAGAAATTATAATAAAGATTAAAAGGTGTAATGTCAGTTATCTGGATAATTTAATGCATTACACGCTACAATAAAGTCATAACGGCGCACGTGTTAAAAGGTCGGTCGTCAACAAGTGCGTACGCGCACTGAATCGCGCTGTCCTGCAGTCTCATTGTCGTAATGTGTTTATCCGTTTTAATAGCTGTTGTAATAAAGAGACTTGTATCTGGTTTTTATTGTCCTAATAATGTTTGTCAGATTAAAAAAAAAATTAAATCTTAAATTTAATATCAATTGAAAGTTATTTAATATTATTAATACTAATAACATTTTTTGTAGTTTGGCTTTTCTTAGAAATATCATTGAAATATAACAAATTTGTTTAAAAGTTTACCCACCCAAATTACATTGTACAAAAAAATCCTTAGCAAAGTTTTTCATCACAAATGCCGCAAGGCGATGAAAATACAAGACATGTTATTAAAAACCCGTTACAAATTCAAACTCATACCGATATTTATGAATTATTCCGGGTAAGCATGCACTTGAGGTACTCTTACGACTTTGTATTGGGTTATTTGTTTTCGCATAATGTTTACACTATTTTTAATTTTTGAACATACAGAATTTTTACCATAACTTTTTGAAGCGTGGGTTATAGGCTGCACATGTCATTACTATTGGTAATTGATCTTCAGAATTATTTCAGTCTGAGAAAATGACTAATAAGAAACCGTTATCATTTGAAATCAATTTTCATAACAAATTTAAAACTTTTAAACAAGTAGACAATATTATTCAAAAACTTTTGAAATTGGCTTATTCCTTTCCATTACATCAAATTGTCTTATCCTATCCCATGCCATGTCAAATACAGTATCTAGGGTGTTTAACATGGGACGAAACACTCATAAATTGTACTTTTGAATGCGGTAGTTGTAATAATTGGTAAGGTTACGCAACTGTAATTAGACATTAAAAACGTAATTGTTAATCATAATTATAAAGTTAGGTGCGTAAAAATGATAGAAGTAAGAATTGCAATTATATATGAGTAGGTAATAAATATAAACAATTACGACAGGAAAGTCGTCATGAGTAAGCTTGAAGGAAGAGAAACACTAAAAATAATGAATTTGTGTAACTCCTTACATGAAGCCGTTGTCCAACAGTATTTTATCCTAACTTAATCGCTGTAAATGACTCACTATACGAAGGTCGTCGGCCCGAGTGAAGTAAAGCCGCAGCAAATTGGTACTTCTTTAAGGAAGTTCCGAGAACCACGAGTGTTACAAAAAAGGCCCTGCCGGCCACTGTCAGTATCACGATTTTAATCGTACTAAAGTGTAATGGGATTCCCGTATTATTCATTTAAATTTTGATATTTAAGTATAAAATGGGCGTTGATTTTAATTATGACTTGTTAATATCCATCAGTTTAGGATTAATAATATAGAATTACTTGTAAATGTTATTTATTGTAATAGATATATTAATATTACTGTTTCCAGACTAATAGGTAATTTCACGACAATGGACCTTCATATGACTGCAGTTAGCTTTTGTACTCGTAAGATCCAATTTGAAGTCTTATTAGCAGATAGATTATCCTACAGATTGCCTTGTAAAGGGTTAGTATCCTCTTAACCGATTCAATTATCATCCGGGCGCTCAGGTACATCAGACTGTCAAGGGATTACTATAGTGCTCGTAAAGGTACCATTTAATTAGACGGCTTGATTCAATGACTGACAATTTAAAATAGAACATTATTTTTTTAACACTGTTTGCTATTTAAAAAAAAAAGCAAAAAATATGAATCAAGGCAAAAAGCAATAACTCGTTAACTAGCACCACTGCTTTTGCCAATGAGGCTAGGAAAATATCTCGTAAATTTGAAAAAGATAATAAGTATTATGTTGTTGGCATCCTTATCATTTCGCAGGACATTTGATTTTTGCCATCACCAGATACATATAATCGGATACATGACTATATTTGTCAGTGAAAACCTATACCCCTCGTAAAACCTTTATCGAACCTACTTACCAAGAACACAAAACTAGACGGGCTAAATTGTAGAGTAAACATACTTATTCAGTCGCGTAATTCAAAATTACGTTACAAATTGAATTGACTAAAAAAGTAATTTATTATAAATGAAAAATTATTATTACAAATATAAACTATCTATCCAAAAAAATTAAGCCAGGACATGAATGATAATAATTATATAAAATTACAACGTGCAGCTGAAGATCAATAAAACATAATTAAAACTGTTGTTGTAACAATTAAAATGCACAGTCCAATTATGTAACATGCAGGCAGTTTCAAGGACATTTATAATTGTACAAAAAAAGTAATACGGTAACACATGGTCAAATTTATTGGTTGTTCAATGAGTCTAGATAAACTGTCTATAACAAAGATTTGTCACACGAACCAATTGAGCGGGTCAAGGCAATACTCAAACACATTTTGTGTTGGAAATTGGAACTGAGTCAGTAAGAATGTTGACATTCCACTCGTAATCTACTGTTTTACGTTCAAATGGTTACACTCGTTTTCCTAAGTGTCCTTTTAGAATGGTTAATGCAGTCGTATATCTGAGCCTTACAGTTATCTGCTATAGTTTTGAGGTTTATGTAGGTGAAATGGATTCCTAAGATGATAATCCATTTATTGATTACTGACTAATTTAGTTAGAGCCTTTCCAGCATTATTTCTAAGACATAGAGCATTTGCAAATTTATGCATAGACAGTGTGAGAATTTTTTAAGGAAAAACTTTTTATTTTTGGTAGTTAGTCAATAAAATTAAATGATTTAGTCAGTAAATAAAATTGATACAGAAGATAATGACCAATGGATACTAAAATTTATCCTTTGAAATTAAATCTAAAGTTGTTATATTTGAAGCTGAAGCTGTATTCTAAAAATGTAACATGATAAAGGGCGGAACTGACGAAACCACTGACGTCGAAGAATTTGCCGTTAGAGAAACTATGAATAACATTTATAATTGGAATCTACTGAACTAACCGTGAAGAGTTATTTCAATCGCTACTGAAACTTTGGCGTATAAATCTTGTTGTTTGTTACCTACGTTCAAAAAGTACTTAAAACATTTAAAAGCATTCGTTTTCCTCCGTGTTTTGTAAGCAATAAATTTGGAACTATTCCAAATACTTTACACATATTGCCTGTTTACCGTTGGCATTTGCACGGATGCATTCAGAAAGTGATCTTTTGAGTAATATCTGCAATGATCTATTGCAGATGTTGGAATCCAATCAAATTCCACGCTGCGGTATAGGTTGGGCTGCATAATAATGGTGCTGAATTATTGCAGTTACTAAGTAGTATTTAGTTTCGCGTCGTAATATATAAAGAAGAGAAACAGAAGCAAATTAGGAGGTTATCGAGAGTCATAGATGTAATAAATACAGGTACCACCATTGAAATATTAAATAATATGAATAAAACTGTTGTGTTATTAAAGAAACAGAAAAAAATCGGATAATAAGTCCATCTCGGGAATCAATTTTAGAAGATTTTTACCCGTCTTTTTCGAAAGACAACTTATCTTTGCAGTTCTGAAAAAAAAAAAAAAATAAAAAATATAAATTAAAATTATACATTGATTTACGACAAAATCAGTTTTCCATCCGCAAAATATAAGTTTGTAATTACAAAAATTACTTTTTTATGTGATATAAAAACGAATTGACGTATTTATTATTTATTTATTTGTGCTGTCAGACTTTGCTTCTTACCAAATTTCATGATTCTATGTGAATGGAAAATACCCTATAGGTATGTTTTAAATGAAATGTGCAAATTTGTTAAAATTTAAGGCTTAATGGCCATATTTTTCGATTGCGTTGACTTAGAAGCTTAAGACGTATTTGGTATAATTTCAACTTGATGCATCAACGGGTTCCTGAGAAAAATTATCTTGACAGAGAGACAGGCAGGTAGACAGACGGACAGACATACAGATAGACGGACAACAAAGTGATCTTATAAGGGTTCCTTTTTTCCTTTTGATGAACGGAACCCTAAAAAAAGAAAAGCACTGACTTATATATATAGTTCTACACTTATGTAGTTATGTACCGTTTTAAATTTCGTTTAGTTAGTTTTATTTTTCATCTTGGTGTTTAGCAAACAACCGACGTAAATGCTTAAGTAGTTAATTTAATTTAAATGAAAAATCACGAATTACTAGTATTTCTGTTAACCTCTCCGTTACCTCCGTTACCTAGTAATAAAAACTTGAGACACTTTACACACTGATCCTAAACCAGACTGCAGGTGCAAACAGACGGCAAACATACTTATATATTACTAAATACATCCATAATACAGACAAATTACACATAGACACAGAATAAATGATCGTGCTCATCACACAAATATTTGCCCTGTTTGGGAATAGAACTCTGGCTCGGCAGTCAGAGTCACTAGCCTCTAGACCAACAGAAACGTCATTGTAGATGTTTAGAAAATCATTCAATTATTTTTTACAATATTAAAGAAAGAGAGGATATCCAATTGTAAAACATCGAACGTTGACATGAGTTTTATAACAAGACCACTTTCATAATATTCCGTGACTGTATCTGTTATGATAATAACAGGTTCACTACAAGACAAGTAAAGTTGTTATTCGTTGAGTTACGAGGCTAAGTGGGTTTCAAGAATCAAGTCCCAACGCCCTTGTTGATCAGGCCACTCACTATATTGAATGTCATTGCTTATTCAATTGCACCTATTGTATTACAATCAGTAATTTTGTTTTACGGATTATCGGTTTTTTTACCTGCTTTTTTGTCTTGGTCGTATCCTCGATTAGAAACCGTTTGTTATTGTTGGGCCAAGGTACCCGTTTCACGCTACTTTGATACAAAAAGGGCTCTGAGAAAAACAATGTCTTGTTTATTTTCTTTGCCAAGTCATGCTCGTTAGGTAAAAAGAGAACTAGATTAGTATATGAGATTATTGGCATATAGATTATTATACCATACATATATATATTGTACCATCACATTATGGCATACATTTTTTTCTAGAATTCCAGGGTAGATCAATGACGCACGCATACTACGCGCAAAGTTATGTATGAATCATAACATCTTTTTATTTATTTTTCGTTAGCCGAGCCGGGAATTCCCATGAGTTTATAGCCACAGGCTTCGATTTCAAGTTTATTGTAAAGTTTATTTAATGACCGCAACACTTTGGTTTTTCACTTAGATTTCCAATAGTTTTCAACTTTGTATTTTTATGCTACAATGTTGGAAATTTTGAACACTTTATCATTTAGAAAAATAGTTTTTTGACTACCTCGATTGCTTTTATGGGTTATAAAAGTTGAGAGATTTAAAAGAAGAGTAGAGTGAAGTTCAATTGAGTTTATAGGATTTTACCTATAAACATAGGAGGAAACGATGCGGATTTTCAGGTAAATAAATAAGTTAAAGAGGATCCAATTTTGTAAAGTGAAATAAGATAGAGATATAAACTCTGTACAAAAATATAAGAAATGATACAAAACTATATAAATCCTTACAAATTAGAGACCTTGTACAATTGGTCTCATTATTGCGTTTTAACAGTCTAGTAGTAACTGTAACAGTACTCAAATTTTAACTGATTTGTCTATCTCTCTCTCTAATGCTGTTAATAAATTTATTCGATTTAGTTACTTTAATCATAATAATATTTCATATTTACTTAATTAAACCGTGTTGTTGGTAATAATAAGTTTATTAAATAATATAATAAGTTCATTACATTAAACATTTTTTTTTAATTAGTCGAGTAATGTGTACTCGATATTCTTCTATTTGCGAAGGTCAGCAAATTAAATATGGTCTAAAACCACACAACATGTCATGTTTATTTTATTAAAGTTGAAAATAATCATTATATTTTAAAAGGTTAGTTAGTTTAGTACAATTAATTGATGTCTTTTCATCTTTCTTAAAAGTTCCGCGAATACGGCTCCAAACTTAAAATTTGGAGTTTACTTTTCATATTTAAAATAAGACTGCAAACAGAATTGGGTTTCAAACGAGATTTTAGTTGGTCGATAGAAATAGAGTCAATCTCTTGTGAGGATAAAAAACGAAGAATTGACTCATCACGGGTGGCCTTTTCACAGTTAACGAAACAACGGTTTTCAGAAAAATTCACTGTGCATTTCGTTGGCGCTGTGCCAACATTGTCGTCGACCGATGTCGCTTTGTTCTGTCATCATTCTTTAATATTAATTAAAAGGGTATTTAGTATTCGCTCAGCTTCTAAACCAGTGCTCCTGTTCATTGCTTTCTTTAGACAGTTGAGTACATAGTTTTAAACTCTTCAAAACTATGCGTTGTAAACTGTAATTATTGACTAGTTTAAATATGTATTGTTAATGTTTGAAAATTATACCCAATACCTATAAACGGACTATGGACTTTTCTACTTTAATGATGGCCTATGACTAATAATATCGTAAGGCTTATGTTGCTATTGCTATTACCTTCAATGTAGTTATCTATACCCTGTAGCTTCAAGAGAAGAACTCGTTCATAATATTATTTTGAGTAAAAATAACGTAAGTTGTCGAGTGTAGTAGAATGAGTGAATCTGTAAAGCGATCATAGTATAACGTTGTATGGGGCGGTATGGCGCCTTGCACGCATGTGCCTCGGAGCGACGACGCCGATGCCTGCAGGAATGCTACCCACCGGCATTCGCAGTACCGTTGTCCACAAAGTTTTGAGTGTAAAAATAAATTATTGAACTTCGATTTTGTTAATAGGGGTTCAGTAACCTGACTCAACGGTACGTTAAATATTTTTAAGTAGTTCATAAATCGTTTTTAGGGTTCCGTTCCTCAAAAGGAAAAAAGGAACCCTTATAAGATCACTTTGTTGTCCGTCTGTCTGTCTGTCTGTCAAGACCATTTTTATCAGGAGCCCGTTGACACATCAAGTTGAAATTAATACCAAATACGTATGTCTGAGATCCTTTAAAGCTGAAAGTAAATCAAGTTTCTAAGTCAACGCAATCAGAAGAGATGGCCATTAGGTCTTAGATTTTAACAAATTTGAATATTTCAGGTAAATCAAAACTTATAGAGTATTTCCCATTGACCTAGAATCATAAAATTTGGTAAGAAGTAAGGTCTGGCAGCACAAGTAAAGGAAAAAATCAGAAGTTAGGATAATTTGTTTTTACATAAAATAAAAAACGAGTTTTAATAGTTACAAACTTATATTTTGCGGTTGGAAAGTTGACTTTGTCGTAAATCGATGTATGGGAGAGTATTTTTAGAACTGCAAAGTTAAGTTTGTCTTTCGAAGAAATTTTTCGAGAGTTGATTTCCGAGATGTATGTACTATCTACATCCAATTTTATTTGCTTGCAGAACCCTCGGTGTACGATTCAGACTCGCACTTGTTTATTTTGTAATACTTTTATAAACTTCTTTAGGCAGGTTGGGCACTTTTGATATGGGAAAAAGCACTGACCTCGCGTGACAGTCACGCTCAGATACGTACATATATACAAATGTGTGTGTATGTATGCGTTATGTTTTCACTCCGACGTCCGACTCACAGTTTTTTTTTATTTACAGATGTTAGATGCCTATAACTTGCGAACAACAGTTGTTCTACCGATCTTCCCTGAGGTACACTTATTACCGTCCTCACCTTCTGGTAAAAACAAAGTTACGTAAACGAAAATACATATTTTTATCTGTGGAATTCTGTAAGGTTACACATTTCAGATCAGATATGAGTTCCAAATTTAAACGAGAACGGGGGAAATAAAAAATTCCATTAAATATGATTGATATTCAACATGAATCTAAATATTTTTATGTATTTGTATCACTCTAACAATTGCAAATAGGAAAGATAATCTGAACAACTCCAAACTACGTCAAGCCACAAAATTTGAACGGTCCTGCATCACGCCTAGCCTAGTAGGAGTATCTTCCTTTGTTTGTAAATATTTTTCAAAGGCAATCAATTTTTAAATATTCTAGAAAGATTTCATGAAATGGACCAAAGATATCAGTAGAGAAGATCCACATTTTTATAATATGCAGTTCAGTAAATATTTGTCATTGTAATCAATATAATTACGTTAAAACTCTAGTGCATAACCTGGTAAAAAGCTTTCATTCTATCAAAAGTCAGATGAAACGCTGTTCTTGAAATCAATAGCTAATCTCAATAAAGAAGCTGTCTTCGGTCACTCACCCCTTAAAGGTGTGGTTCATCCCGACATTTTCGTTTCGGTCTGTTGACCTTAGGGAGGATGAATAATTATTTTCTGCTAAAACTTATATCGGTTTTTCCCTTTTCTTTTATTGTGGACGAAACTCAATATTTGTAGTCCTTTGAGGATTACAGTTGTCTTTATGGAAAAGATAAATTATTTATCTTAAAAGTTTGAAATGGTATTGTATCATGTGTCGTTAACAGCTCCATTAGGAGATTTTCTTAGCTTTATTCGCATTTTATTAGCTGAATTGTGTTGCATAAAGACTATCTTCTGTTAGCTCAACTTACAACTCCTGTGTCCTTATTTTTCATTATTTCATTAGACATTTATTAATTTCTACTTTTTCTCTCTTATTGATTTTTTTTTATGGCAAACGAGCAGATGGTTCACCTGATGGTAAATGACTACCGCCGCCCATAGGCACCTGCAACTCAAGAGTCGCAGGTGCGTTGGTTGGTTGGTTTGGTTATGGCACACTGTCGTTGTATACAATTGTATGTTAGCATAATACCAACGCTGCTTTTTACGAAGTAGCTTATAGCTGAAGTAAAGACCAGTTTTGACTCGTGCAGACGTCTTTATTATACTTGTCAATTTGTTGTACGCGAACAAATTATAATTGTTTGGTACATCTCAAAATCAGTCAATTATATATTGTTTCCTTCTCTCGTTTGTTCTTAACTCTGTAAATTCTTACTGTTCTAAAATATAATAGAAGCATAACCTCCAATGTCTAATTACTAATTAATCAGAGTGTTTGCGTTATACAGAACCATTAGGTAGGAGTGGTAGTTGCGTCAACGGTAAGTGGAGCTAGCCTGTAGATACGTAGCTCTCAAGTTACCGACTAACTATATCAACATCGCGTGACGATACACTTCGCTCCATATCTTTATTATTAATGACTTAAGGTACTATCGTGTCCGTAATAAGTTGCTAATGGTTGAATATAGAAGACTTTTACTTACTAAATAATAAAGGAATATTGGAAAAAGGTTTTTTTTGCAAAGCTTTATTCCACAAGGCCACAGGTCTAGTTGGAGTCTGAACTTCTTCTTGAAGATCGCAGATCGCAGATCTAGAGTCGAAAGATCTAGGAACGAAAAATCTTTTTTTTTACCGAGTACCTGATGTTTAAAAGT
This sequence comes from Callimorpha dominula, assembly GCA_949752705.1. Lineage (NCBI taxonomy): Eukaryota > Metazoa > Arthropoda > Insecta > Lepidoptera > Erebidae > Callimorpha > Callimorpha dominula. The sequence continues at coordinate 19,305,157 of OX456991.1, forward strand.
ATTTTTTTTTCATTAACATTATTGCTAGATTTAGATTACATTGCAAAATGAAAACTTATAGGTATTTTGTTTTACACATATAAGTTAGTATTAGTGACTTTGATATACAACTTAATTTTATAGTATTTTATAGCAAGCTATTATTCATATGAGTAAGAATAACACGCTGTCAAGAATAGTTTCTTCGCATTAATCTCGATGTTTCAATATAATAAAACTTAATCTTTTGTAATGAGTATAAAATTATTTAGAGTAGAATGAATATGTTTTCTTTGTATGCATATTAACAAATTTTGCTGATTTAACCCAAAATGTTATGAACATAGACTGTGACACTGTAGGTAAGAATAATTTTGATATCGATATACGAATTCGGAGCAAAATGGTTTGAACTTATATTTCCACATTGTGATGCATTTTCATATTGAATATAATTTTAAAACTTATAACATAAATTCAATAAAAACTTTTGTTTTCAGCATTTCTTCTTCATACAAACTTAAATATTGCTGAAATTTGCTTAAAAATGCGTGCAAAGAAATCTCTTTAATTAGATGTATTATGTAGACAGATATATGTATCTAGTTGTAGAGTAACGGTAAATATCTATAGGTAAACCGATACAAGCAAACATATGAACAATTAAACTACCAATAAACAATCAGATACCTCCAAAGAATTCATAATGTAATTTTTTTTTTTGTATTGTTAACAAGAAGTAAATACAAGGAAAACTCCGACATGATAGATTTTATGAACTCTCGAAGGTAGTACGGGATAAACCAGTGTTAGACTTCCGAGGGAATTAAATTGTTATTGTAGTTCCAGACAAGTGGCGTTGGAGGAAGGAAACGACGCGACGACGTCTGAACAGCATCAACTTAAAATTGAATCCCCGGTTGCCGCTTCGGCAATGGCTACGTTTCCCTTTATTGCATCTAAAACAACTCCAGGAAGGCTTCGTAAACCAGTGAAATAAAAGTATTATTATTACATTTCCTTTAAATATTAGCGTATTTCAAATATCGGTCATAACATTTTTTTTTTTTTGCAATTTAACACTTGTTGTAATTTGATATTACAACAAGTGTTAAATTGCAAAAAAAAAAAAAGCGTTGTGTTATATGTCCCAGAACATAATCATAAATTCAGTTGTTTATACAAACAATCCAACGATTTTGAATGCGTTAATTCGTATTACAAAAATCACTTCACGCACTAGTCCTTTTCAAGGTTGGTAGGCGTCCATCATACTACTCCGCTCCTATGGGTCATAAGTAGTCATAACAGAATGTTACACTACAAGCTTTCCCCAGAAAATTGGCTAATTACAGTAAAAATATTTTTTTTCAAGCTAAATTTCGAGATCGCTAAATCGCTAGATTTGAAACAATCTGACGCTTCAGCTAGTAAAGACAATAAGAAAACTTCAGTTTTATGCGGATCGATCTCTATGTAACGTAACGATTATCGAAAGGGTTATTTCAAAGAAAATGTGTTGAAAAACATTCGTCATTGAGGTACTGCAATGGCTGAAAACTACGCTAAATAGTTATATTTACCAAAATTACTCGCTTTGCTTGGCTTGCGTCTTTCAACAGAGTATTTAAGATAGATAGATAGAACTCTTTATTGTACACCAAACACATGATATATATACATATAAAAAAACAACTTAAGCATAAAATGCACAATAGGCGGGCCTTATCACAACAAGCAATATCTTCCAGGCAACCATTGGATGGACAGGACTGTAATGATTTAGTGTGGGCGGTGTTTTCCGAACGTAAAATTTTGTTAACGCTTTTTAAACATGCCTACCAAGAAAAACCCTTTAAATACCTTTTCATTGAAAAATCGACAAACGGCATCCATTTTGGTAGTTAAGAAAATATTCGTTTCGCCTATGTTTCTTTTTCTAAGAACGTTCCAATTTGTGAGGTAACTGTGTCCGAACGCATTAATTAGTTGGTTTATGTTTTATTATATCTATCTGATCGTAAAGCTAAAGATTTATTAATTACTTGGAGTGCTGGAGTATGGTGGTGCGAATACTGCATACCACCAGTTTTATGGCCGACTTGGAATTTTATTTACAACGTCTTAGGCGAACCTTTTGTTATACAAATGTATTGTAACAGTACAGTTTGATAGATTCTGATAACGTTGAATGAACGAACGTTGCACTTTGGGTGCCTGGGAACCGTACACTTATTGGAATTTATAAAATATTAGCAGATCGTTTGGACTGTTGTAAATATTGGCTAGTGGGTACTTTATTATTGACTATTGTATTATTAACTGCCTTTTAAACACTGTTATTATAATATGAGAGTTTAAATTTTGTATTTTTTCAGTCTTAGGATTTGTATTATAATATTTTTTATAAATTAATTTTAAAATTTCAATAAAAATACATTTTGTATTCATGTACTTACACAAAGTTATACACAATTACAAAAATTGTAGAACTACTCACATCCCACCTGATTAGAGACTGATAACCACCTGCCCGCCATTGAACCCTGGGAAAAAATGTTATAAGACGCTCTTTAAAAATGTTCATGAACGAACGCATAAAACTTTGGCGTTGGTAAAAACAATACAGCACATTCCATTAAGGTTCTAACGTTGGTGCGTGTGTGAACGAAGCTCGTTGCCAGGCTGACGGTGCTAAAGGCTCTAAAATAAGTTATGGCTAATTCCCAACTTCAGCCGGTGGCGTGGAATGCACTTGACCAGGGGTTGCGAACTTGTGGCACTAAACAGAACATTACGAATTTATTGAAGATAGCTAATCCCGTTAGTTAGACATTAACATAATACCTGCAAAGATTAATGGTTGAGGTATTGGTTTGAGTAATAGCGTCGTAAACATTTGGTAGTAACCACTAATCGTACTTTGGTGGTATCAGCCAATAGTATAATTTGGTAGTTACTACCAATTAGTCAAAGCGATTACTTATGACATGTAGATACTTGCAATTAAAAAAAATATAGAATGGTAACATATGGTAATGGTAATTTTTTACATTTACAACGTTTTAATTACCTTTAATATAGTAGAATAAGTAGTTAAAACTAATAATTCAATTAATGGAACATCCTTATATTCTAGAGTTCTATGGAGACTAACATTCCTTTTATTTTCAGAATTACAAAGTTTTCTGAAATCGCCTTCTCGGTAACCATAATAGAAATGAAAGCAACGTCTAAACTAAATGTTTTGTCGTTAAATAGTACGAGAACATTCATCTAAACAAGCTGTTTATGATGTTTAGGTTCTTGTTGAATTTTCAAGTTTATTTCAATGCCATTACATTCTTGGATCCTCGTTGGCGTTAAAATTACAAAACAACGTAATGAAATAAAATCTTAAACAAACTTCAGAAGTAAAAATGTTTACTATCCCTGCTGCGGGCAATATGCAGACCTGGCATTGTGTTCATTTATCTAAACACCGGCTAGCCAGCCGACACTGAATGCTATTGACTGGCATACACATGTGTGCGCATTGGTCCATTCCTTATCATTAAATATTTATGTGTGTATTTATAGGATTTTAATTTTTTATCAGATAATGTATCGTTAGGTTTAGAGTAATTTAGTTTTATAATGAAATATTGCTTTGTTACTTTTACCAAATTTTCTTCCTGTGTGTCCTGTCATTACATGCATCCTTTTTTCAAAACTGTAAAATTTTCATTCAAAATTTGAACCCCAGACCAAATTTAGCTTTTTTCGCGGTTTCTTTTTTTATGGTATAGGGGCAAAATGTTTTTTGGTCAATTGTCAAGTTTTATTTCAAACTATGACCATCCCCATAATCATATGTATAAGTTATATCATTTTTTGGCGAATTTGACAAACAACGAATTGGCGAGATATTCTTTATAGAAATTAACTGAGATCGCGTTTCCTTACAATGAAAGATTGGTTTACAATTTCTGTAGTGTATTTAATAGGTCAACACTATTTAATATAGCTTTTAAAGTTATTAGATGGCCCTACACATTCCCTTTTTCTCTTTCGATTTTGTAACGCAGAGCGTCAAATATAAATAAAATATAATTGAAATGTTTAATTTAGGCTAACGCGTTCGAGATCTCATGTACACAGCATACCTATACACTATTTTTAATGTCTTGCAACCTGTCACTATAATTAGTGTTTTATAAAAATAAACATACAAAGCTTTTTACAATAAGGGTGCCACCACACCAATCGACCGATGCCATCGATCGACGTCTGGTCCATTCTATCATCTGTCGATGTGTGTGATAGCACCCTAAGGGAGGACCCCATCCGATGAATTAGCGACGGGCCTCAGAGGGTATAGTTACGCCACTGGACACGACCAAGTGGTCAACGAAATAGCGCCACTTCGTTGACCATGGCAGTGTAATTCCTGCACTCGCGCATTGCATCTAAAATAAAAACGCTCTAAATAGCAGCTCCACACGTAGGCAGATCTCATGCTCAACGAGATGGCCGTACGCAATGAGTAAATGGTATGGTAAACTTTAATTCAAATTTCGTCATATTTCAAGAATGATGCAGCACACGTAGAACACTTGGTCGTGTGATCGTGTCCAACCACATACTGAGTAGTAGGCCGTCTGGTCTACTGGTTACTGATACTGACTGCTAAGCCTAAGGTCGTGAGTTCGATTCCCGCGTAGGAGAAATAGTTGTGTGATGAGCACGATGATTTGTTCTGCGTCTCGGTATAATTTATCTATAATATGCATTTATTTAATAATATATAAGTATGTTTATCAGCAGTCTGGTTACCATAGTACAGGCTCTGCCTAGTTTGGGATCAGACGGCCGTGTATGAGGTCTTTTAAGTTATTATTATTATCTATAGACCTAGAAGATATATATATAGACCCTAACCATCCTCACTAGCTCACCGTAATTTAATTTATACTACTAACTATAGGTTTGAATTCAGAATACAATCGATTTGGAGTTGAATCAACGTCAGTTAATTTTCTTGCATTCTACAAGCGCACGATCGATCTATGATTCAAAGAGAGAGTTTAAGTATATTCGATTCGAGTTTGACTCAGAAATGATTTCGAATCAGTGTCGGGAGTTCCGCTGTTCATTGCTAACGCGACCTCGGCTTGCCAATTGGTCAATATTACCGCCAAATAGCGGCTAGTCAATTAACCGTCAGCAACGTTCGTTCGATCCGTGCTTGTTGAGATTGGAGGCAGTGCAATAGTATAATGTTTAATTATTGAGCGAAAAATATAATTTATAATTTAAAAACAAATATTTAGTACCAGTTCGACGATCAAAGCTATTTAACTAGGCACTAGTTTAATGATAATCATATTTGAAAGAGAAAAAGGTTTTATAATATTTCTAAACCCTTAAAGTAACTTTTATTTCCCGTGGACTCGGCAAGATTCATGCTGGATGGACTCATGGGTTACTAGTATTCAACTGCTGTAGGAATATTGGTGGGATTAATCCTTATAGTGTCCTATCTTATTTATTTTCTGGCTTTATTTTCGCAATATATAATAATATTAAACATGTTCATGAAAACAAACTAGTAATCTATGCTTAGACTAATTATTATTTTTAACTTTCAGAAACCTTGTAACTGAAGATAAGACTTAAACATTAAGCATTAGTGGCTTTAACTAATTATATTATATACCTAAGCATGTAGAAACATATAATATGTGGCCGGAGAATGCTCTTAGAAGCTGACAATGCAAAAATAACACTTGAGTGTCGAGTGTTTGTTTCTCCATATATTAAAACTTAATGATTAAGTATAAATAAATACATTGTTGATCAAGATTCAAGACTCAATTAATTTATTTTTCGAATCAATTCAATTTCAAACTTCCTTCGTAAAGTGTATAAAGTAGACAAGTGGTAACTTACGTACGTATACGCAGTGATACTACACGCAGTTTCCATGAGTTTTGTTTTACTATATCACTAAAGTTCTGAACCAACAAACCAGAAACAGTCTGGGACCTCGAAACTATAGTCTCTTCATGATGAATAATATTATTATTGATTGATGATTTCTTTATAAAGGTCTGGTTTCAAATAATGATAACTGACCAAAAATATGGCTTGCGTAATACAAGCGAGAACTACTCCTCTGCATATCATACCCTACCCTTGTTCCAACTTTATTTGGGGTCGGTGCAGTATGTTTTACTCTTCCATTCTACTCTGTCGTTCGTCATTTCACTGCTTACTGAAATGGATTTCTAGCCATATCTTCTCTCACACAGTCCATCCATCTTTTCCTTGGTCGTCCTCTTCTCTTGTACCCGTCAACAATCATAAAACTCTTTTCACCACATTTTGCTCATGCCTCCGCATCCCATGTCCATACCACGACAACCTATTACTCCTTAGTTTTTCCTCCACTGGTGCTACTTTATGTACAATCCTGAAAATATTTAACTATAAAAACATGTGAACTGTTTTATAAAAGCTGACGTTCCTTAAGCACCAGCTATAAATTTATGGAGGCGATGGTACGTATTCAACAAGAAAGCAAAGGATGAATGCGTTCTCACCAATATAACAAGATCCTATAAACCAATTACAATGCCTTCCAAGCGTAAGTATTTGCTCCGTTTTGAAAGTTCCTATAGCCCTGGTCGTGTCACTTGGATGAGCTTATGAATAGTCCCAGCTCTTTGTCCAAGGCAGACTAATAAGAATACAGTAGACAATTGTATGAATTGTTACGTTTAGTATTTACCTACCTTTAAATAATATAGTCACATAGTCTTGAGAAATATGATTAAACAATAAAATTTCTGCGTTACGTATTGAGAACATTGCAAAATAGTTTGCATTGCTTAATAGTTATGATTGTATAAAATATGATTTATTAGTTGTACGGAAAAAAATATAAATTCGTAGAATCGAATTAAATATTATTTTTACAAACAAAAAAACCTTTTGTGGTCCTATTGATAACTACGGTTTCTAAAACTCTTACACTATTGTAATCTATCCTCTTTGATCAATTGTTTCGGCCAGAGCAGCAAGTTAAACAAGTCGTCTAGGTGTTTGAAAATAATAACTACACATTATACATACATTTCCATACTCCTAGTCACAGGCGTGGACAATATCCTACTAGTCCTACTAATATTATAAACGTGAAAGTTTGTGAGGATGTATGGATGTTTGTTACTCTCTCACGAAAACACTACTGATGTAACTTAGTAAGTAGATAGCTGGAGACCTGGATTAACACATAGGCTAACTTTAGGCTTTTTATATCGATCTTCTCACGGTGTCGGGACTTACGCAGTTGAAACCGCGGGGCGCAGCTAGTTTTATATAAAACACATTAATTGTAGTGGTAAAATAAAACTGCAAATCTATTCCAAGGGTGTAACGACGACGTGTAAGACGCTGGCCAGTACTAGACCGAAACAATATCTCATCTTGTTTATAAATCTCAAACAATGGGCACAATATTATTCTAAATATGTAGTTTTGTTTAAATGATAACGTAAACTATGCATTTCTGATTCACCTTTTATATCGATCGGTTCATTTTGTCTCCTGTGTGTAACGGTCTATTGATTTAGACTAGCGACGGAGGGGCGTTATTCAAGCGTGCGTGCCGTGACCAACCCACCAGGGAATATTGCTATATTCAAGGGCACGGTAACCCTTCACAAACTAACCTATATGTGCATAAGTAGTTGGGTGTAATCCTATTAATGTATGCATTAATATGCGAGGGTTAGTCAGGCTAGTTGCAGAAAGTGACGTTTCAAGGTGGTTATATCATGTTTTTACTAGTTCTTCACGCATAATATAAACTTGAACTCTAGTTATGTATGCACGTGTCTATCTATTTAAAAATAAGATTTAATCTTATAAAAAAAATACCAATTTATATCAAAGTATCAATATTTATTAGAAACTAGCAGCGCTTCCATACATCCATACATCCTCACAAACTTTCACGTTTATAATACAAGCAGCGCCCCGCGGTTTCACCCGCGTAAGTTCTGATCCCGTGGGAATATCGGGATAAAAAGTAGCCTATATGTTAATTCAGGTCTCCAGATATCTACATGTCAAGTTTAATCGCAATCGGTGCAGTAGTTTTGGCGTGAGAGAGTAACAAACATCCATCCATCCATCCAAACTTTCACATTTATAATATTAATGGGATTAAACACTCATCAACAGAAAATAAACAAATTAAAAAAAAATTAATCAGCTTTTGGGCTTTGTGAGCAACGTTTTATATAGGTCATATAAAATGAATACGGACGGCGGTGATACGGACAAAATCACTAAAATTCAAAACAATTCCCTAGTTTTTCAGAAAAGAAGAAAATACGTAGAATCCTTCCCCAAATAAGAACCGACCGACTCTGGAATTGCATATTTATTCCCTATTGGACAACAGCGCTTTATGTTGTATTCCAGTAGCAAAGAAGAATCTCAAGAGCTCAAAAAAAATGTACCTGACAAAAGGGATTTTCTGATTTTTCAAAAGATAATAAAAGCGAATGAGAAACTACGACAACAACTTTTTATCAAGCTTACCGTTTAAATATTCACCAATTTTTAAAGATATTGAAAAGTTTGCGTGTTGACCATTTAAACATTTGAAATCAATGCCTTCAATCGAAATTGTCGGGCGTCACTTCTTAAATTAAGCCAATGCTTATGGATGTAGGTAAGGTTACAATTAAGAGTAGGTGATCATAACCGTGTCATTAGTACCTAGGCATTGTAAAGTGCCTTTCATAATGTTACGGTCGAAATTCAAGCGGCCGTCACCATAGGCAGACGAAGTATATATTACTCAATCGCGCCGTGACCTGCGAATAGATTATAATGTAATTTAGTAGCTACTTGGTAGCCCTAGGCTTTATCTTGGAAAAGAATGGACACTACAAGGTCGTGAGTGGTAGTTAGATCTGCCAACCTTCCTTCCTAATTAACATAATAATCCAAGTGTTGGGTAGCGTTTTACTAATAAAAATGTTTGCAGAATTTGACAAAAAGTAAAGCTTTACTAGTTCTATTTTCATTTAACTACATCTCATATACCTTTGTGTTTCTAAATATAAATTCAAAGAGGTGTTATAAGAATTGGAAAACGTTCTATTAGTATCTTCTGACGCTTTTGGCACTATAGTTGTCTCAATATTATCGTCTTTAGAGTCCCAGGCCCGATACCGGACCAGATAAAAACAAAATACTCTCCCGGGTCTGTGTTCTTGTGTCTTTCAATAGCCCTTGTATTGTTGTGGTAAATTGTATTTATTTAATTAATATCGTCTTCCCCGTGAAGTAGTAGGTAGCATATAGTCTGCTGGTGCAATGACATTTGATATTAAACGCGATCGCTAGTACTACCAGGGACGATTGTTTCTTTCAGTCCCTGTTTCTTTCTCTACTGACCCGTTACCGGGGTTCTAAGACCTATCTTGTTAATCACAAATGTTGTACGCATTCAGCGTAATTTCTAATTTATATTTGAATTGATTTTTTAGCAGTAAATTTAAATGTGCAGAAAACCAAGTATACCTATTTTTAAAAATTAAAAAATCGCTGGCTCTAGGGCGCCCATTACACAGTAGGTTTTGCTGTCAGTGTTGGCACAATCAAAACGGTGATTGACGAATAACCTATCGACTAATGCAGTGATTGACGGTTGCGTTATGAGATTTTAATGTCGATATTATTTCATCAATCACCAACGAACATCCGTCAAGCATGACGCCTTAAACTCTAAGATCATTTAACCGTATAACCCTTCCACTATATAAATAATATTAATACAGATTTATGGTAAACACCGATAGTTAAATAGTGTGAACAATGTAAATAAAACTTAAATTTATGTGTTATATGTTATATCTTTATAACTAAGTTATAATTGCTAGGCTGCTTATTGAAAACCGAAAAAAATATTAAAACTTTCGATGTAATTTATGGTTTTTATTACACATCATATCGGTTTAAAATGTTACCAACCAATAAATAACTTTCACCGTTTAACTTGATTTAATTCGAACTTGTTAAAATTAAAAGCTTTGTGAAATGCTTTGAAAGACTGCACGTCTCAATTTATAGAATTCTTCAATTTCTAATTAAAATTTTCTATGAAACACTACAAGTAGGTTGTAGTCAAAGTAATGTTTCTGTTTGCATACCTACATAGATATATGGGTGATAAAAACATAACCAAGTTATAAACAAAGAATAGTAGGCGATGTTATTACTATTGTTAAGGTTTAATATCCATCATCAATCGAAATCTTAATATTTTAACAAAAATGCAAAAGACTAACCGTCATAAAATTCAACATAAATTTTAATATCATGTTATTATAGCTCGGGACACTATAATTTATTTTACGATTGTTAATTTTACTGACTAATACAATATTAAAACATAATGTCAAAATTATATTAGAAAAAAGTTAAATAAATTTACGTAACAGATTTATGTAATTTTTTTCAAGATTTTTACATTCGTCAAGAGATTTCAAGACATTCATCAAAATTAATAAATAGCACATGAATAATCGATATTTTTAATGTAAAGATTATTGGTTGGGATAACTATGTAGGTAACCTAACAGAATAAAACGAATTACGAAATCGAACTTTGTTGGATTGTTGCTCGGATTGTTGCAAACATTTTTCGCAGATTTTTATATCTTTTTATGATATGCCAATAAAATATTATGGTTTCTTAGTCCTTGAATGATCGACTCAAACCAAATCACCGATATCAGGTAGTATTAAGTTTGAAAGGCATTAGGTTGAATTTTTATAAAATTTGTAAACATCTCACTATAAAATCTACATCACAGGGACTCCAACAAGGTATTCTTCATTGTACAAGTAATACACTGACACTAACATATATTATTAACTTATATGCGTTTTGCAAGATCGATGTGGTAACTTGTGACTTGTGAGCATTAACATTATGGATGTCGTAGATGTTTCCAAGATAGTGTTGCACCATTAGGTAATCGATATAAAATGCCATCTTTATTTGAATGATGATAATTTTTGGTTATCAGATGGTCGTCACTGCTGGCTATCTCATTATTCCAAAACCAAATATAGTCTGTACAACTTCTTTATCTTGAATATCAAAGTTATATTCTTTAAATGTTTATATCGATATATCTATTTTATTTTTTCATTAACAGCATGAACTAATAGAATACTAATTTAATTAAACATTCTTATTTCAAATATATTTCTTATTGATAAAGTCGGTTTCACTTTCTCTGTTTTATTAATTAGGTAGTTGTCGAATATAAATATCAAAGATTTTGGGCATAGGTACAGAAAATATTCAAATAAATATTTTTATCAAGCGATATAGATACCTCGACATCCCAGAGAAGACAACGATATATTAAGCAAAGATTAGACATCTTAAACATTATTAAGCTTACCGGATTGTTATGTTTATTTTTCCACCCACAAATGTCCAAAACCCGCATTTGCGTGGCCGAAATGCACGCAACCGTTCCGTTGCACGGCTTAAATAATGCACACTCCAAAAATACACGGGATATCAACAGACGTTATGCACTTATATCTATAAACTTGCGAGGAGGCAAGTTTTTGTAATGCACAAACAGAGGAGCAACACAGGCGACCCGGGTGACGGCGCGCGGCGTACTGGTGCACACATACTCGACGATACTAACAGTGTCGTGCGGCGCGGTTTGGAAGCGACGCACCTCGGCCTGACGCGCCGGTCGCCGAGGCACCGTGGAAGAAGGGCCACAACCCGACTGCGTTTTTTGTCCCGTCTAATATTAGCGACAAACAACGTCTGTCTGAGACCATTCAAAGGGGTTTGAATTGGGTATTACACAAACTTCCGACGACAGTTGAAGTGTTGACATGTGCCATGGCTGTTAATGCAACGACTGTATTTAGCTATAAACTTAGTTTTGGGGGTTTATTATTAGAAGATTTTGTAACTTGACTGAACAAAAATTATCCAGAACTAAACATAATTATTAGTAATCTTTATTTTCTTAATATGGTATTAAAGCTAACCAAAATCGGTGGATTTTAAAACTCCATGATCGTTATAAATTTTAAGTTTTGATTTAACTTTCTAATGCCGTTAGATCATTTGACAAACTTATGGAAGGCCGTTTAAATATGAAAGGAATATATTTTGACAATTGTCTTTATAAAAATATTATTTTTTAAATTAGATTAAAATTAATGTAAAGATTGACAGAAATATAAATTTAAGTTTAGGGTCGTCATAGGCTGTCGTTTTGACTGTTATAACTACTTATAACAATGACATAATATTTGTTTAACAAGCAGCAAAAAGTAAACATTAAAAAACATCGCATAGTCTAACTAAAAAAAACATACTTTAATGGCGAACCGAAATATAGAGTAAAAAAGAGTTCCACTATCCACCTCCTTCATCATCAGACCTTCTTTACCAAGCCCAATATGTTGGTCAAAACTAATCATACGAGGCCAAGCTTCAGAAGTTCACTAGTAACTACTAAAGAGTACCACTATCCACCTCCTGGCTCTGTCATCAGATCAGCTCCAAGATGCCAAATTATAGTATTGTTATCCAAACTACCTAAACTTACAACGTTTTATTTCGATGCGACAATTAGAAGTAGGTTAAAACCAACCTCAAAAATTTACTTCCATAGTTAGTTACAAGTGAAGTTGTTAAAAGCGTAAAAGCAATGCAATTACACTTTCAAACATTCAAATCTCATAGTTGCAATCTTTAGCTGTTAGAATAGGGATTTAAATAGGTCTTACTTACTTACAATATTTCTCTTGCGACATTTAGAAATTGTCTAAACATTTTAGATGGTTTCCAAACTGCAATTTAATTATTTTTTTTGATTACTAGAATTGACCACTAAGCAAGCTAGCAAGTCTATCATATTCCTCCATTTAATAAGTAAACTCTGTCTAGATCCTTACTTATAATAAATAATTGTATAAAAAGAAATAAATCTTTAGCCCGTCTACAAAATTTGCAAAACTCGTAGTGTATTATGGGTGCGGTTATTTTGATACAAATGTGCCATTCAAGCCGAGAACAAGACTGTGTCAGACTTCCGGGATTGTTGGGCTAGGAAGCCACGACGTAATAGAAAACCTATTGCACAATTTCCTGATCTGTTAGCTGGATACACAACCGGACTGAGTATTAAAAACAGATTTGAAGTTTGTATTGAGGATTATATATATGGAGTAGCGTCGTTTTCTTAGATTTGTGTCGTAAGATTAAAACTAAATACAAAAAGTAAAATGTCTGTGTTCAGTTCAAACTATTCATATTTGGATAATAGGTTTAATTTCAGTTGTTTTGTTTTTAAATTTATTGAAGACATTAGAATATATAAGTATTTTAAGAACTGTAATCGTATGGAAGTGTGTTGTTAGTGTGTTAACTTTTTAAGTGGCATTATTACTCTTCAACGGACCTCCCGTTACGTTGTCCGAATCTTTTTTTTAATCTTCGGTTTGATGATTGTCCTCGTTTGAAAAAGGTATTTCCAAAAAATATTATTAACTTTCGTGTTTCTATTTGTATTCATTTGAGGTTAAGGATCTCGATCTTTATTTGCGCTATTAGAAACCGTGCACCAACAAAAGAAGTAGGTTTAAACCATTATTTTTCTTTGAACCTGATGGTGTCGTGATTCCACCTTTTGTAGTGTGGCGGCTTGAATTCTTAACGTAAATAAATAGCATTTATAACACAATGCAAACTATTTGCGGCTTGGGTCGCTCGAAGCGGCAAGAAAATAAAGGTTTCTTTTTTTTGGCTTTGTAGTTTGGCTTCTTCTATTTAATTTATCTAAGTTTGTTCCCATTTTTTCAGCTGCACTGAATTTCTGATTAATTAAAAGTATGTATAAGTATGTTTCGGTGATAAATGCATGTTAACGGTACCACAAAGTTGACCAGATAATAGAAGGGGTCGTTGACCTCATAAACTTGATGATAACATGTAGGTATGTTGCATCAGTGGCATGGGTTTTGGCACAACATATTTGAACACTATCAATACTTTTTAAATCCATGTTTTTACCCGACTGTATTTATTTATGTAAACTGAAGAAGTGGTGGTCTTATGACCAATACTCTGTCAAAAATAGTGTGGTGGGTGGACCTTCCGGTTCCGCCGTTTTCATCCGACGAATATCCAAACGTCAGAGATCTGCGGGATTTGAAAGTACTAGATCTCAATGCTTTTTAGCGTACCTATATCATTTTAATCAGCGTAATCCCATGCGGCATTTCATAAGTCTAGAGTACAGTATCCTCACGACATCGCTTGTAGTTGTCTATTCTATTAAAATGATATAAGTACGCTTATCACAAGATAAACATACAGAAATACATCTTATTACTAAGTACTTGCGTCATGCTGTAGGAGTTTTCCTAATCCTGTCTGCCTAAACTGTTTTATTTTTATTAGCTTCTACTTATAGTGATAAGAAAATGTATATACCTTTTCTCCGATCATCAAAGCATATTAAGTGGTCGTCTAGAGCAGATCGCGATCTGTGATAAGTAGTGATAACACCGCCTATTGTTATAATGTTATATTATTATTGTATTCTCTCATTCTTTCTGATGTAGGTACACACAATAAAGAAAAACGCATACTTCTCCCTCAAACATCCCTTAATATCAAAAAGAATAATTCCCATTCATGGTTTCACTTTTAGACGTTCATGTCATTATTTCAAATGTTAAAAAAAATATATGATTTTATTGTGACTTATCCCTAACCCTGAATTTCTTCAATAAAAGTTGGGGTTTGATATAAAATTTTACAAGAAGTAAAACTGGAATCAATGACCGTTTCCATTTTAAGGTAAATGTTCCCATTATATTGTTGTTATTAATGGTTGAATAATAATAATAATAATAATAATAATAACAACTTCACACATTTCACACACGGCCTTCTGATCCCAAACTAGGCAGAGCCTGTACTATGGTAACCAGACTGCTGATAAACATACTTATATATTTCTAAATACATACATATTATAGATAAATTACACCCAGACACAGAACAAATTATCGTGCTCATCACACAATTATTTGTCCTGGGTGGGAATCGAACCAATAATGCAAATAAACATCGTTTTAAAATACAATGGTTAAATAATAATATACATGATGATGTAATTCGTAATGTTACATTAAAATTATATATTGCCGTTTAGTAATATTATTATATCGTGTATGTAGTCGTAGTTTATTTAATAAATGTATACTTCAGTGCTAGTTTTGCCTTAATTTATTCATGGAAAGTATCCCTACCAGACACATGATACCAGAAACATTATTAAAAAGAAAGTCTAACGTCAGTGTCACAATATTTTCTCGTTGTTCTTATCGCACTTATCGTTATTATTTAATTTTTAACAAAATATTGACATTTAATTTCTCAAAAACCCCACGTTCTGTTACAATATACGTTTATATTTCAGATAATACTCAGTGCAGGCTTTAATGCAGTTTATACATATTTGACACAGCAAAAAAAAGTGTGCTACTGATTTTCATACTGAAATGGTCATTCTCCATTGAACCTACAATTTTGAAATCAAAATAGAGAATATAGGGCCTGACTTGGTTTGTAGCAAAAAAAAACATATAAATCGTAATTTTAAGGAATTTGAAATAAATAAATACCAATGTACGCATTTGACTTTTTTTATAATATATTTTATAATATATTATTTTCTAGATCCATTATCCGGTAAGACCTAGTTATAATTATGACATCACTCATCACAGAGCGCAAGTACACATGTGGATGTAGTTTTGTTTCATTGAGGATAAATAAATATGTCAAACATGTAGCGGTTAGTTTACAAAATGATATATCACTTCATGTACCTACTTGTAAAAGTGTTCTTACCTAACATAACTTTTTTTAATCTGAGCTCTTAGAAATAATAGGCACTTCCTTTGTGTTTAACCTTACTGAAAGATAATCTTTCAGAAGGGTTCAGAAGAATAGTGAAATAATTGTGTTACTTGACCTGAAAAGTGTGTAATAAGTAATAACCCTGAAAATGAAAAAAATTGTGTGATCTACAAATAGTTGTCCTGAGTCTGGGTGATGTGTGTCCATTGTTTCAATCTTTGTAAAGAGTGCCCGGGACACAGGAATCACTCCTAATGCAAGAATTGTCTTTTATAAATGTAAAAAATACTACTTACACAAAACTGAAGTACCTATATGTACATGTGATTACATATGGTATGTAATGCAAATTTAATAATAATTGCACCTATTATAATATTCGTAGTATATATAATCCATCTTTTAAAACGCATGTAAAGTGGAAGTGAGTATATAATCTCAATACGGTAGAGTTTGTGCGAATGTGCAATATAATAATATAAGGTATAGATATTAAAAGATATTGTTGAATGATTCATAAACAACCAAGTTCAATACGGTAGTAGACCGTGAAGTCAAAACAGTTCTTCTTTATTAAACTTCAAAACGGTACATTCTGAAGAAATGCGTATGAAATATGGCGATATAACATCGTACATCGCATGAATGGTTTCACAATAAAAAAGTAATAAGATAGCTACATACTTGAAAGTAGTAATGAATAAACTCTTCACAGTCTTATGTCATACTTTATTTAATGAAGCTTCCCACGGGTAGTAGAGACATCTTTAACAATCATCATCATATTTCACACTTAAACCTTCCTCATGAATCACTCTGTCTATTGGTAAAAACCGCATGAAAATCCGTTCAGTAGTTTTCCAGTTCATCGCAAACAGACAGACAGACAGACGTGGCGGTGGACTTTGTTTTATAATATGTATAATAAGCTATTGAAACGTCATCGTTAAATATCTGGAGACAGGACCGTATTACAAAACCTGACTCAATTTTACGTCTGTAAACTGTATCCGACTACTGTTTGAAGAAAGAATCGCGAGTTAAGCATTTAATTTATTAGAGAGCTATCCTCATACTCTAATCAAAAGATACAATTCTTGATTAGAGAAAACAATACAATACTCAAGTCATTTATGAACAAATAATCGATACTAAGTATTAGAAAATAAATAAAATAATATAAGAATGTAGTACTACTTGATCAAGAACAAGATCTCCGACATACTTGTAAGTATGTCGGACATCTTGTTTATCTCCAAACTGAACTTATTATACAGTGAACTAAAGTTACAATGAGTTATGTAAACATTGTGGTGTGGAACAAAATATATTGTTGTTGTTATATGCAGATGAATAAATATTGACGAAATAAAATAAAACAGTAGAGCAATAAATTTCATCTCTCTCAAAGTTGATTTAAGAGAATCATTCTTACTATACAAATCAATTGATTGATGAAATTCAGAAAATGAAAAAAAAACTTGATACTTTTATAACATCTCGATTTAAACTTGAAAATTTAGATTACCACTGTTAACTGTTATTGTAGAACGGAATCCGAAGATTTAGATAGGTAGATAGATAGAACATTCTTTATTGTACACCACAGTTGAACAGAAATTAAACATAGATTTAAATACGGGCGACTAAAGAAGACGTCCAAAAATTGTTTTCATTCTTGAAAAATTCCAACAGTATTAAATGAAGAATCATAATGAATGTTTTTGGATATAGTTCCTAAGAATTAAAATTCAAATATGAAAAATTAAAATTCGGTTAAATTGTCAGAAAAAAGATTTTTAATTTTAGTGTAATTCTTAGGCTGAAAACGAACAAAACTTCTGCTATCCGTGCCCAACAAAAAAGAAGTTGAGTAGGTAAACAGCGTTCTCACTGCACTCATTGACGGTTTGTTATCATTGATAAGATAGCTTTAACGAGAAATTGTAAGATATCATAAAGATATCACTAATAGAAAGAGAAATTGATAGACTGTGTTATTTTCAGAAGAAAGGAGTCAACTATTATTGCTTTTAGGACTGAAAGTGCATTTTAACTAAAAACGGATACGTATTCACATACAATGTTTTGAAACCATGAAACTCGGAAACGAATGATATATTAAATATCATAATAGGTTACTTTTGGAAATTAATTATAGTATTGCAGCATTCGGTAGCAAAGCAATTTAATCTATTGGTTTACACAGCGCACGCCAGTAAAGCTCCCAATGGGGCATTATTTTTTCAAACATCTTCAACAATCATCCTAATATTTCATCCAATTTACACGAACCTTACCGAATTATACACTTAAACCTTCCCCATGAATCATTTTCGACTGGCCCGTTGGTCTGGTGGTTAGTGACCCTGACTGCTAAGCCAGAGGTCGTGGGTTCGATTCCCACCCAGGACTAATAATTATGTGATGAGCACGATAATTTGTTCTGTGTCTGGGTGTAATTTATCTATAATATGTATGTATTTAACAATATATAAGTATGTTTATCAGCAGTCTGGTTACAATAGTACAGGCTCTGCCTAGTTTGGGATCAGACGGCCGTGTGTGAGATGTGTGGAGTTATTGTTATTATTATTTTGACCATTGGTGAAAACAATATGAAAATCCGTTTGCTAGGTTTTCAGTTTATCGCGTTCAGACAGACAGACGCAGCGGGGGGTTCACCCTTGTTTGGTATAACAACGTTTGGTCGAAAATCACTTCGACTAATTTCAGTTACAATAAAGTCATTTCACATTATTATTCATTTGACCGAATATTTAATTGGTAGATTTTTATTTAGCATAATTATTTATTTGGAATAATGTCATTTCACCGAATTTTCATTTGCACTAATTTTATTTAAACTAATGCTTCATTAGACTGAAAATGATTTAGTCGAGAGATCATATCGAATATTCGGTTTAGTAATAATTAGTTTCAAGCATTGTCAATAAACTGACGGTGGTTTCATTTTTTTTTTTCATATTTTATTTTTTGTCACTCGGCGGCCGCTGCCGAGGCACGCTCGCTTCGCTCGCTCGCCTCGTGCTTGTTGTGGTCACAGTTCTAACCTTTTTTTTTTTTTTTGTGCGTGTGGAAACCCCCTCGGGCCGTCACCCCACCGGGGTTTTCGGTGGGGCAGTGTGTCGGAATCGAACCGACTAAAACCACACGGTGTGCCGTACTGCGCCTTAAGTAGGAGGGATCCGGGAACAGCTTTGATTAAGACATCCGGACCCCTCCTAGCGCCTGCCCGCAAAAGCGCGGGCACCACCTTCGGGTGAAGAACCTCTCAATTAGGCGACGTCCAGGCACACGCGGACGCCGCCTCCTCGCGGGGGGCCACTATAGCGGGTGGAGGGGAAAAACCCGTCCCGTCCACCCGCGGCCACACTCAGGGCGGCATGAGGCGCTGGTAAGCGCGCCTCCGCCGCCCGGTTCGCCAGCGGCGAATTAAGTCCGAGTGGAGGTCGTCCTCCCGGACCCTTTCCGCCGCCTCCTTCTGCGAGATGACTTCCTCACAGAAGGTAGCGACCGCGGTAAAATTCCTGTCGCTACCGGCCATGGAGCGTATGACAGCCGGTAGCGACAGATCCACTCCGATGACTGCAGTGAGGGCCCGACGCTGCGCCGCCCAACTGGGGCAAACCGCCAGCGTGTGCTGAGCCGAGTCCTCACTGCAGTCGCAGTGGTGACAGGCGGGACTCAATTCCCTCCTAGCGACCGAGTGCAGGTACTTCCCGAAGCAGCCGTGCCCGGAAAGAACCTGCGTCAGTCGGAAGGAAAGGGTCCCGTGCTGCCGCCTTGCCCACTCGACGATGACCGGCTGGAGCGCCTCCACGGCGGCAAAGCCAGCACGTGGAGCCCCCAGCCGGGACGACCAACGAGCCATCGTGGCTCGGCGAGCTGCCTCACGCCATTTGCGTAACTCTTCGGGCGGGGGCCGACTGCCGCTTCCCGCCCGGAACTCAGCCGTTCGCCGATAAACTTCGGCGAGCACTTCCGCCTCCAAATCCCACGGGGGAGTTCCAGCCAACGCGCACGCCGCCTCCGTCGGCACGGTGCGGTAGCCGCGTATGGCTCTAACCGCCATAACCCTCTGAGGCCGCCAGAGGCGCGCCCTATTCTGGGCGGTCAGAGCCTCCGCCCATACCGGTGCACCGTAAAGTGCCATTGACAACCCCCGTGTACAGCCGTCTCGTAGCGACGCTGGGTCCACCCAAATTGGGCAAGAGTCGCCCAAGGGCGGACGCAGCGCCGACCAGCTTTGGAGCAAGCTGCAGGAAGTGCTCGTCGAAGCGCCACCTTCCGTCAAGGATCAGGCCCAGATACTTGATGTGGTCCTGAACCGGTACGAGGACCGAGTTGACCTCAATAGAGGCGCCAGGGGGTGGACCACGACGGGGCCCATGAAATAATAGGGCCTCCGTCTTATCCAGGGCCACCCGCAAACCCAGCGCCTCGATGCGCCCGACCACCAGAGAGACTCCCCTGGTGGCCAGGCGCTCCGCCTCCTGAAAGTTCGCCCCCCGGGCTGTGACCAACGTGTCATCGGCGTAACAAATTACGCCGAGCCCGGGGGGGAAGTCGCCTCGGAGGGCCCAGTCGTACCCCATGTTCCACAGGAGTGGTCCAAGGACAGACCCCTGCGGAACACCGCACGACATGGGCCGACGACTCAAAACTCCATCTCGGTCCTCGTACATGACGGTACGCTCCTCTAGATAGTCTGCCACTAGCCGCCTCAGGTGCCCTGGCACTCCGTGATAGTGGAGGGCTTCCCTGATGCAGCTGAATGGCAGACTATTGAATGCGTTGGCGATTTCCAAAGACACCGCCAACAACACGCCGCCACAGCTCACTACCTCTTCGGTCACGGCCCTCAGGCGCAACACAGCGCTGACCGTCGAACGCCCCGCTCGAAAACCGAATTGGGCGTCCGACAAATCGGGGCCGACCGCGCCAAGGTGCCGGACGATGCGGGCAGAGAGGACCCTCTCAAACAATTTACCCGCCTCGTCCAGCAACACGATGGGCCTGTAGGCCGCGACCGAGTCGGTAGGCCGTCCCGGCTTCCTTAAAAGGACCAGCTTCCCGCTCTTCCAGCACTCAGTTAAGCGCCCGGACGCCAAGCAAGCGTCGAACACTTCCCTGAGGCGGTCGGACATGTGGTCGAGGGCGAGGGTCAACACTCGGGCAGGGATCCCGTCTGGCCCGGGGGCGGTGTTCTTGGAACGGATCCGTAGAACAACCGCCCCTACCTCCGCCTCCGTGACGGGCGGAAAACCATCCTCCTCGTTCTCCCCGTCGTCTCCGGCTAAGGGGGCCATCGACGGGGGTACGTGCTCCACCCGTTGCGGGAAAAGGCCCTCAACCACTTCCTGCAGGAAGCTGGGCTGGAGAGTCTCCGTAAGGGGGGGGGCCGACGCGCGGAGCTTTTGTTGCGCCGCGCGATATGAGCGTCCCCAGGGGTCACCATTGAGACCCTCCAGCATCTCCTTTCTTTTGTCCTCTTTGGCGCGGCTAATGGCCAGCTTCAGAGTTTTCCGCGCCTCTCGGTACTCCTCATGAAGCTGGTCCTCCTCCCCCTCTTCGCGGCAACGCCACCGGCTGCGAGTGTAGGACCTCCGGGCACGAGTACAGGCCGCACGGAGGTCCGCCAACTCCTGGGACCACCAGTAGACCTCCTTCCTTGGAGGCCGACGACCTCGGACGCGGGTCATGGCCGCATCGCAAATCTGCGTAATCGCATCGCGAAAGCAGCCCGCCCCCATGTCTGCCTCCTCAGTCTGAGGCTGCGGAGACAGCCAAGCGTAAATAATGGCTGCCTCCTCCAGTAGGTCCCTATCCACTTTTGTAACAGCCCACCGCGGGAAGCGGGAAGAACGCCGCGCCGTGTGACCCCTTCTGGGGTCCTGGATCCGGGAGAGCTCGAATCGGATATAGAGGTGATCCGCGAGCGTCTCAACCTCTTCCAGGACACGCCAGTTCGTTACTCGTGCGGCGAGAGCAGGGGTAGCGAACGAAAGGTCCACTATCGACCCCCCCTGCTGTCGCACGCACGTGTTGGTGGAGCCTCTGTTTAAGAGACAGAGGCCCACCGATGCCGCCCACTCCTCAACGGCATCGCCCCGTGCGTCCGTCCTGGGGGAACCCCACGCAACGCCGCACCGAGGTCTCCAAGTTGTTGAGGAAAACCTCGAAGTCGCTCAGACTCCGGTTGGGGGAGAAGTAGACACCATATATGGTGATACCCCCCCCACTCGGCAGCAACATATCCGGTACCCTTGTCTCTTAGCGACAAGGGCGGGGAATGAGCCGCCGTGGAGCTGATGACTGCCACGGAGCCAGTCAGCCAAGCCAACCAGTTTGGACGGGGAGGAACGTAATAGGGCTCCACGGCTACGGCCACACCTATCGACCACTCCACCATGGTTTGCAGGAAAAGGTCCTGCGTACCGGCAGAGTGGTTCAGGTTCGTCTGGACAAGGAGGTTGGAGACTTGACCCATTACTGGACTGTCTCTACAACCTCCTCCATGGGCGACGACGACGACGCAGGATTCACATCGGAGGCAGCCTGGGTCGATTGGCTAACCCCCGAAGTTTGCCGAGAAGTGCGGGGCGGCTTGCAGCCACCCTGCCCCATCTGATGGTTGGCGGGAAAATTTCCCGCCGCACACGCTGGGCAGTGAGGGGGGGCGGAACATTCCGCCGCCTTGTGCCCCGGTCGGCCGCAACGGAAACAAAGTCCGCTGCAGTCAAAACAGCTTCCGCACTTGACGCGGGTGTGTCCCGCGGAGAGGTACTTAAAACACCTCATCGGTCTAGCCTCCAGGACTGTGACTCTGGCGTTGACGAAACCGATGAGGACCTTGCCAGCGTCGCCCAGGATTTTGGCCGACGCCACGGGACAACTCACCCACACCGCGCTAAGCCCTCCTGGACCGGGGAGGATGGTGCCAACCCGGATGCTGTCCCGGGTGCATCCCGTTTTCTCTAAAACTGCAACCCGGACATCTTCAGTCGTCACGGAGTCATCCAGGCCCGAAATACGCAACTCCGCGCACTTGGTGGGCCTGGCGATCTTGACACCATCCGTCGCTGCGAAGATACCCCGCAGCTTCTCGGCGAAGGTATCGGCCGTTTTCGCACCTTCAGCCCCGGGGAACTCTAAAACCCGAGCTCCCGTCTGGGCGAGGCGCATCCTCACACCTGAAGCCCCGAATTCACTGGAGAGGCTATCCCGGGCTTTCTTGAACACAGCCGCGTAGGATATGCCGCCATCTGCCTACTTATTATAGTTACATGAAAGCTGAAAGATGGTATAGATCACAAAATATAATTGTAACTACACTTAAGACTAATGATAATTCTACTCATTAGCTTACTAAAATGGGTAAGTAATTTGATTATCTAAAAGCATCTGAGTCCCTTGTTCGAGGAAATGTGAAATGGAAAGTTATGTATAAACCCTGTATAGTATCCCACAAATGACTTTCTTAATCTGAACATTTAATAAAACTCGAACCCTTATAAGATCACTCTCTTGTCGGTCTGTCTGTCTCTCCGTGTGTCACCACCGATTTTCTTAGGAACGGATGGACCTTGCAAGTTGAAATTTATACCAGATACTGAGATTTATAGTCCTAGGTGTATAAAAATCAAGGTCCTGAGTCAACAAAATAAAAAGATATAGGCAAATTTAGATTTTCGTGAAAACTTGTAAGTACCAAAATTTACTTGTGCTATAAGACCCTGCTTTTAACCAAAATTGACAATTCTAGGTCTACTGGAAGTACCTTATAGGTTTTGGGTCGAAAACCCTAAAGGGTACTTCAGATTTACCTAGAATCATGAAATTTAGTAAGAAGCAAGGTCTGACAGCACAAGTGAAGGAAAAAAACCGAAAGTCGTAAATGTGTTGTTATATCACATAAAAAAAAGTTTTTGTGATTACAAACTTATATTTTGAGGGTGGATTGTTCACTTTGTCGTACATCGCAACTGCAAAGTTAAGTTTGTCTTTCGAAAAAGCCGGGCAAAAGTCTTTGAGAATTGATGCCTGAGAGGGACGGATACAAGTTTGTTTGCTTACGGAACCCTCGGTGCGCGAGTCAGACTCGCACTTGTCCGGTTTTTTTATACTAATGCTAATTGTATTAATATGTTTTACAACTAACATTATTTCAGTGTTGCTTTACCAATAGCACTGTTAGGAATTAACGATATCGTCCTATTTATAGGCATTGTCATTCATCATTGCGGCAATTTGCTAGTTAACAGATATGTTTACTGCAAAAAAAAACGCAGGCAACCATGTCTGGCGCCGGCCTAACTGTATGATAAGCTATATTAACTGCATCCAAACATTGAGCCTGTAGAGTGTATAAATGTTTTTAAGCAATTAACATATAAGAATAATTTAAGAGTTGTTATTAAGTAAAAAAGAAAATGTAAGCACCGAATATTACGCTTGCATAAACTGTAAGTAATGATTGAGAGTAATAGGTAACTCAATGTTGAGTACTGCCGTCATTTACAGATGAGCGATTACTTAAATGTTTACGAGCAATTATTTTTTGTCGTTTTTAGGGTTCCGTCCCTCATAAGTATAAAAAGGAACCCCTTTTTGGATCACTTCGTTGTCCGTATGTCTGTCTGTCTCTTTTTCTCAGGAACGCGTAAAGGTCATAAGTTAAATTAACATCACATAAGTACTTCTGTCTTCGGTCCCATAAATACGGCTCTTTAAGCCTTTAAGAGAAGCAAGTCACGGTAGTCACTTACGTCCAGTGGACCGGTCTGCTCGTTTGTCCCCTATAATATAAAAAAAAAGTCTCATAGCACAAGTAGAGGAAAAAAAGAAAGTCCGAAAGTTTTGCGATTACAAACTTATATTTTGCGCTTGAAAACATGGTTTTAAAGTACATCGATGTATGGGGTAGTTTTTTTGAAAAAAATAGAAAAAACAGGCAATAATCTTCGAGACTCGATACCCGGGTTGAACGCACTATCTACATGCAAGTTTGTAAGGAACCCTCGGTACGCGAGTCAGGCACGCACTTGTCCGGTTTTTTTATACGAAGTATCATAAAATGTCGCCATGGGCTATTATGTATTATGTATATTGAATAATAATTTATTTTTAACTGCTAGATAATTTAATAAACCGACGGCCGGTATTTATGTTGTATGTGGACTTTCATAGTGCCTTTTTTTCTATTTAATGAAAATGATTACAAACATAAATTTAAAATTTTTGGGAAACTTCCAAATTTTTCCAAGTTGACTGAACCGTTAAAGTTAACCGCAGTATGAATTATAATATTATCTTTAAAATTAGCATCGTTATTACACATCCTTAATATCCGTTCGTCAATCTTGGTCTAGGTCTAATAAATCTATTCATTAGACCCTGTCACCAACTAGGTTTATCGTACACGTTAAGACAACGAGTCCAAACACATTAGAGTTACATTGAGTTCCTATGGCCACCTCCCGGATCCAACCATTAGACCCTGGACACTCTCTAGGTTTATAAAACTTGTCAAGACCAATCCAAGAGCCCAAACATGACGGAGTAGTTTTGAGTATATGAGGAATGCCTAAGGCCACCTACCGGATCTAATATAAGTATTTCAAATTTCAACTCGGTTGAGGGAACTCGTATAAAATTCAGTTGTATCATTTTAATGTAGGGTATGGGGTATGTGGGGATGGGGTACAAATTCTTTACAGTGTTATGAGTGAGTGCGACTGACCACCGCTAGTGCGCTGTGTAAGTAAGAGAGCAGTTATTTTTATACAAAAACAACGGCTGTGACCAGTCGCAGTCGCAAATGCGTTTGCGACCAGTCTGCGACTATGACAAAGCGTATTATTAGCACTGCGGTGCGTACAAAGTTAAAATAAATATAAACATATTTTAAAATACATATACACAGGTTTTGATAGATATAAGATCGTTGGTTACCAAGATTTTTATATGAATAAATTTTCGATTTATAGGTTTTAGGCGCTTTATAGGATTCGGTATTGAGGCTACGATTTCATATCCCCATTTATTGCTGACTACTGCCCGGTTCCTATAATCGAGAAACGATTCGTTTCGCTTACGGATGGTAAAATTTTCGTTGAAAATTCAACGAAATTTTACCGAATCCTATAAACGAGTTAAAACTATCTTGCAGCTTGAAACGAATTTAACAAGAGATTTATTGAAGGAAATCGACTACCGTTATTGCAAAAGACGGAGATGGGGAATAAAAAATAAACACCTTATTGACAAACCAGATTACGTTCAGTATACTGCAAACTGCAAACAGAAAGACAATAGAAATAATAAAAATCTTTTTAACAAAAAATGAAACCGACGAAAAGAACTAAAAAGCAAAAAATAAATAAACTTTAAGTCCTAAGTATTGACCTTATTTACATAAACTATCAAATTTTATATAAACTAATTTTGAGTGGGCGCCTATATATATATATATATATATATACGGTCGAATCGAGAACCTCCTTTTTTTTCGTCGGTTAAAAAGAGTTATTTCTATGCTATTAAGACTTCATTATATTATTAGCTGCATTAAAATATATATTTTTTAGGTTTCAGGTAGAAATTGCTTGTTATGGAAGTTATATTTATTTCGTGTTTGCTAACAACATTAAAGCACTTGGCAAACACTAGAAGCATTGTGAGATTATTTCATGATGTCATCGTTACCAAATCTTTTGTTCTCTCTGATTAGAATTACATATAGTTTAGTTTTACTAAACATAATAGAAATTAATTCTGTGTATATGAATACTGTGCACATGAATATTGAATATTTCGGAGTAGTATAGCTACATAATAGATACCACTAATTATTTCACTTCGCAATCTGAATAGTCGATATACACCTATTCTAACTTATATCATATTGTCCACAAACGTGACGTTCATAAACCACTTAAAACACTGCATGTTAGGCACTCACAAAGGGGAATTGATACCTTGTATCTACTACTATCGATCAGGTACAAGCACACTGTATAGCGCAAACTAGGGATGTTACGGAGGTGAGTTTACCGGAACCGGAGTCGGAATGGGAGTTCTTAACTTTGACTTGTCGGAATTAGAGTCGGAGTCAGAATTGAAATCGGTGGCGAAGTCAGAGCCGTCGCCATCGTTAAGGGTAAACGTACTAAAATAATAAAAACATAACACTAATACAGTAATCAGTCTCTTTAATTATAATGCAATATTTCAAATATTAATTAGGTATCACTTGCCCACGGCCGCATATGATCGATAGTTTTATTTTGACAGGAAAAACGAATTCATCTGTGTGCTGTTACTACATGAAATATATATTTTTGGTATTTATTATATCTAAAACGCATTAAAAGTCCTTCACGACTCAGTATCGGTACATATCGTTTCGATTTTCGACTTCCGTTATAACTCCGATTCAAATTAATCTGAACCGAAACCGGAGTCGGAGGTATAAAATCAATCGGAAGTTCCGACCTTTCGGAACCAAATTTCAACATTTGTTCGTAACATCCCTAGCGCAAACACAAGTATGTTTTGATAACATGACTCCACTCTAGTCTCAAATCGTTTTCAGCTTAGTATCGATCGATATTAGTATTTCTTGTAATTGAATAGCCTATTGTCTTCAAGACTTAATTTTATTTCATTAAGAACCATAAGTTTGTCATGTCCGTCAGACGTTACCAACGCTGTTGTTCGTGTGGTTTCAAAGTTCCCGGACGGTTCATGTTTTTGTGGATATTATGCTCGATGCGTGAGTGAATTGGTCGGTAAAGGTGGAATCAGACGCTTCACTCGAGTGAAAGTTCACTCGAATTAATGCTTCATTTTTCTTTCATTCCATGTTCACACGACTTAGCTGGAATGACGTAGAAAGAAACATTCATCTGCTCTTCGTCTTCAATATATCGACCGATGAAGTCGTGTTTTTTGAAATTAGTTTAATTTGTGATCATTTAATCAAGGAATTAACAAAAAAATCTTTTTACCAAAAAAATCAACCGACGAAAAGAACTAAACAGTAAAAAAAAAAAAAATCTTAAGTCTTAAGTATTGAGCTTATTTACATAAACTATCAAATTTTATATAAACTTATTTTGAGTCGGCGCCAAACAACAAACTGATTAATTATCAAAATTTTATATGTACCTACGTAAGTAATTAACTTTTTCATCATCAGCTCAGCTACATGAAGTGATGATATCTAAACGCAAATACCTGATAAAGTAATGAAGAGTAAACAGAAACACTATTCGTTCCTACAATTTTCGAGGGTTTCTCTCAATTTTATCTGGATCCCATCATTAGATCCTGACTTCCTTGACATGGGACCACCCTTGAGGTATACCCTATTTAACAAAAAAAAAAAATCAAAATCGGTTCATAAATAACGGAGTGAGGGCTGAATAGACATAAAAAAAATATATAATACGGTCGAATTGAGAACCTTTTTTTTTAAAAAGATAAAAGAAATCGTCAACGGTGGTGAGTAAGACCAAGGATTGCAAGAAGAAATTTATTGAGAGCTTCAGAAATAATGCTAAAAAAACTAGCTGATGGAGATCCTGAACCATATTGAAATCTGCGAATACACAAAAGTAAATTTGAAGAACTTCTACTACTTGTTGCTCTGTTAATAACGAAAGAAAATACTTTAATGAAAGATAGTATACCTAACCGAACAAAGCTTTAAATTGTACTAAGATACTTTGCTACTGGGAACAGTTTTGGAACTTTAGACTATTCATACATGCTTCGAAATACAATATCCTTTTTTTTTCCAATAAGTATTTGAAGCTGTTCTTCTTCAGTAATCTTTAAGTTTAAATCACTAATTAGATATTTATTAGCGTTTGTTCTGTAAGACAGAACAATACGGGCAAACGCTAATAAATATCTAATTAGTGATATTCATCAAGTTTGTGGTTCCAAATGCAATGATAATTTTTAAAGTTCAGTTTTTTGTGTGTTCAGACTGTTAATTTTTCGTTCATTCAGAGTGGAGTGAAAGATGCCGAATGCCAATATCCAACATCGTTGGATCGGTTTATTAATGAATTCATTCCGCATTCTTTTTTCATTTTATGTTCAAACGTTTCATTTTAAGTGAAAAGTGCAGAATGAAAGACTAAAATGAAAGATAAATTAACCGTCTGATTCCACCTTAAGACGAGCTGTCAGTGCGAATAGTCAAATATAAATAAGAATTCGACTGCTACTCTAAAGTCAATAATTCTCCTATTTAGCAAGTGAAATACAAATTGAAATTAGTATTATTTACAGTAAGGCATATTCTTAAGTTAAATGCAAATAGCTCGAGTCGTGTTATTCGGTCCTTCTTTTCTGACATCTGTTTAAATAAAATAGGTTTAAAACGGTATAAAACATACATCTGTAAGTTTGTGAAATAGACTAAGATGCCATTAGATTTATGCACTCACCTAGTAACTTACATATCATTATGTACATAGTATTATAAAAATTGTATGGCTGCTAATCTCTTAAGCTTATAATATTCTTAGAAAACTCGCAAACGTAAATTCACAAAGGTAATCTAATCTAGAGTGTTTAATTAATTGAGCACTGCAAATCATCTCATACATCTATAATTTTCTCGAATCAGGGTGTTCTTTGTGTCCGTTGTTTAAATGTTTATGAGGCCCCCCGAGAAACAGAAATATTCCTAAAAATTAAAACTCTTTCCACCCAATTTGCCTGGAAGAAATCGCAATAAGGTCCCCAATTTGTATTTAGGTTTTAGTTTCTTAAGAATCTACATAATACATTATACAAGTTTGACAATAAAGATACAATAAAGAGCTTATCTATCAATCTATCTATCTGTTCTCGTTTATTATGTCGGCATGAACTTATCTATACCTAGGCAAATTAATAATTAAAATAAGGTAACGTTAGGCATAAATTTGTTGAATGTTAGAACCTGTTCTGTTGTTACTAATTTCTTATTGCTAGTACTTGGAACCAGTTTCAGGATATTTTCAAGTACGTCTTGATCATAACACACAATCAACATAACACATTACACTATAGTACCTAACAGAAATTCTCTATTCTATTTGTTGCTGTCGTCCACGTGGGACATGATTATTGCAGACCCGAGGTAACTTGTTAGCTATATTATTGTCCGTATTTCGCTCAAGAAGCACCTGGTATGGTGTTTTTTAACTACATAAATTCATAAAATTGTGATAGATAGCGTGTGTGTCACTATTATTCATGGTGTTGCTAGTGGTCTAAGATCCGGCCTTAGAATTAGTGCGCTCATCGAATATTTGCTAAAAACCATTTTTTACGTAAATGCGCTGCGAAGAGGTGCGGCCAAGTGCGCAACGGCATCTATGATTTTTCAGGGTCTTTATACATATTGCCGTGAAGTGGACGATATTTTATTTAAAAAACAAGTGAATAATTTTTTTTCCCAAAAATCATTTAACAATAACTTAATTAAAAATACTAGCGGCCACATTTTGATAGGCAGCCTGGTAGATAGATATATATTCTCCTCATCATAAATTTACGTAAAAAAATGTTTTTTAGCAAATACTCGACGAGCGCACTAGTTCTACAGCCGGATCTCGTACTATAGGCAAGTCATTTAATTGTTTTACAATGATAGATAGATAGATAGAGTATACTTTATTGTACACCAAAAATAGGATACATACAACATTTAATATTAAGTAGCATACAATGGGCGGTCTTATCGCAGTCTGCGATCTCTTACAGACAACCTTTGATGGACTATACTGTATAGTAATAGGTAACTTGTGGTGCATATTAGTCTTACTTACTAAAACAATAACATGATATTCATTTTAGATTAAATTTTTCAGTACCATTGAGTGAATTGAAAGTATTCTGTTCTGTGTGAACCCTAAGCGGGTTAAAGTTGTTTAAAGCTGTTACCAAACCAAGTGCAGTGCGCAAAATTATTTGCACGCTTGCAATTAAGCACTGCAGAAAGAGGCTACTTAACTTGGCTCGAACCTGTCGGGTCGGACCATACCCGTAAATAAGTCTAATTCTTATATATATATATATATATATATATATATATATATATATATAAAGTATAGTTTTTTGTTAATCTGTTTTATATTCTACCCATCTAACGGTTTGGACTGAAAACTTGTTTTGAAGACTCTACTGTAGCTACTCATTTATTTTGAAAAGCCAAAAAAAATCCTAAAAAAAGTTTAAAAATTAACAATAATAAATTTACTTTAATGTGTTTATGCTTTCATTAACTACTTTTAACCTGTCCAATAAAAATAAAAATTCATTAAAATCTGTTAAGAGTTGACTCAGGTTTACAGTCACATATACCTATGCTACTCGAATAATATAAGAATACCACGTATAGTAGACCAAATATAAAACGTTTGTTCAAACAAACCAAAAGAGCGTGATTGTTTGGGATAAGTGGAGTTTTAAACCTTGTATCTTTTGTGCCTCTTTCCCTTTTTCTTTTCTTTAAGGTAATGATGATGAAATCCAGAGATTTTAAATTTGCAATTTCTGTTTATTATTTAACTAAAGTGCCCTCGCTTTGCTTGTTCATACTATCCCAACTAACCTTCCTGGATCATATATCAATTTCAGACTGTAATAAAACAGTGAAATCATAATTATTTTCATTATAATACACGCAAGTTTATTGCTGTGCATCTTGCTTCTTGTTAAACGATTTATGAAATTCTAATGAACATGCAAGCAATATGCATAAATGTAATTACTAGCCCCTATCATACTCAAATGTATAATTTCTATTTTTGAAATAAATGCTGATGAAAGAATACGAGGCTATGTACAAATTCACATAAAGCTATTTTCGTTACATTATAAAAAGTAAAGGATTACATTATAAACAAACTCAAGTCTCGCAAGTCGCAAGGCAGTTCTTATACCGCAAAAAATTGTTGTGAGATCTAATTGTTACTTAATTCGTTAATTAATAACATTTTATAATGACCGTAAGACATCTTTATTTCTTTAATAAATAGAATAATCGCACGCACGGCAACATAATCACATAACAATAAGCGAGCCTTTATGTGTACACAAACATTGCTGTATAACATACCAATTTCTATTTAATTAAGAATCCAGAAAACGGGACTAAAATTGTTTTTTTAGTTTTTCTAAAATTGTTTTTTTTTCTTTATAAGCTAAACACTAATTGTTTTCCAAATTTAAAGCTTGTGTTTCTGCTAGACGTAACTTAGAATTTTAATGATCGGTGAGTCAGTGACAAAATTAAGTAAATTTGACTTGCAATAGTTCTTAAAGTACTAATTAAAAATATACCTAATTCGAATATACCTAGTTATTTTAATTTTTCTTCTCGACTGGATGGGAGCACTGCCGTGCCCCCCGATTTGAGTAATCAACTAGTCTACGCTATTAAATAAAATTGTGGCGATTAATTTTATTAGACAATGAAATAAATGACATTAATGATGTTGTTTCCGACTAGAGCTTTCAAGTCAAAGTTTTTAATCAATTATATATTTTACTAGCTGTTTCTTACGACTTACTTACTTACGACGTTCGACATTAATTCGGAATAAAAAGTAGCTAATGTATCCAGACTGTAATTTATCTCTGTGCCTAATTTTATCCAGATCCGTCAAGCCACGCAACTTGAGTAACAGACATCTATCTATTTAAACTTTTGCATTTATAATTGTTAGAAAGATTACACGGTTACTTCAAAATACAAGTGTATAAATTATTTATCGAAAATTGTTCGTTCGAAAATTATCGTATTTTGTTTCAATCAGATCTAAACGATCTTTACTTTTATTTAACTAAAAGAAATCACAGAAAGTTAAAATAGAAACACAGCATCAATTCTAAAACTAACTCTATATGAGTTGTGACACTTTAATTAATTGTGAAATAACCATGAGATGGATATCCCTAGAGACTGCACTATATTGGTCTTCATAAATAAAATAAAAATGTTGAAATAATAGATAAGTTACACGCCAGTAGAACCGCATATCTGTAATAAACAAAAATATTTTTACAAGATCGAGGAAATCTGAGTGACATCTCTTGCAAACGTCCACAGCTTGGTTGCTTTTAAGATGAATGCTACTATACTAATCCTAAAAGAAGCGGAGAAACCCGGGTGATCTGAAATACAGACCTTTGCCTACTTTGGGCCTCAGATTTATAACTAACTATGTTTGCACTATAAATATAATTAAGTACCTATCGATTTTTTATTGTGAAATTAAAAAAATTATCTTACTATTAGAGTGTAATGCATGACGTAGGTCCTGACGTATAATGTCGGACCGGAAGTTCATAAATTCCTAACATTCCTTAGGATCTTTTTTTTTTTACGTGTGGAAACCCCCACGGGTCATCACCTCACCGGGGCAAACGGTAAGGTATGTCGGACTCGAACCGACTAAAACCACACGGTGTTCCGTCACGGGGTCCTAATGCCGGGGACATAGGTTTACCCTAGAAAGGAAGTCCCTGTGAGCCTCGGCAGAACATTCCTTAGGACCTACGTAACATGCAACGTATGATACCCTGGACTATTCCTATACAAGCTTTTGTATTTCATCAGAAAATATAGTTATTCTACAGTTCTAACAAAAAGTGGTTTCATTTCAATTAGTGACAATCTCTACGTACTTCAACAGGCACAGGTAATCAGTTACTGATTACCATCAAGGTCGTATGCTTGTATGCTAAGTCAGTAGGACATAAAAAAAGATACCCAATGCTTGAATCATATAAAGGTATTTGTATTTTAAACTATTAATAATATACTATATAACAGATATTGCCGATTTGACTAAAGATTTGTAATTATATTTTAGCATGTCACATTGACGGAAAAACATTTTACTCCTTCTAATTTAACTCACGACGAAGACATTCGTATTCTATCACAAATATCTGCAATGATTTTACTGCAAGTATTCGTAGTAATAAATATAATTATAAATTCCCTAATCCTTCTAATCGTTATAGTTATTACCTGATTGTATCGCTGATTAATTGCTATGACATTCTACGGAGGTCAGTCACTTAAAATTCTTATGGTCACTAATCATCTATGAGTATCAGAAAATAAAAAATGGTATTTGATTAGCCATTTGCATATTACTGGGTAATTATTACAAGCTTTTTATACAACGTATATATTTTAAAAACGAATACCAAACATTATTCGCAGTCGTTGATGTAATATACAATATATTGCCGATATGAAGAGCTCTTTGAAAACAGGTGTCAGGTTTTTGTGATTGTACGGATGGCGCTGTGGTTTAAATTACTTAATTTTCCTTGACAACTAACACTACGTCTAATTTTTGTAGGTGCTGTTCCCCTGTGCGACGACTATTTTTGTGATTTCCAAATAATCTTCTGAAACTGTGTGTACTTTATGACCGTTACTATATAATATACATCTTAGTACTCCAACTGTATAGTAATATCTAGTTACCACAAAAAGAAGTTCCTAATAAAGTAGGTAGGTAAACACGTGCACTACGGTATTTATGTGGTTTTAGTGTTGCAGTGACACCTCAGTTTAAACTTAACCGAAGATTACTATTATATGATTAAAAATTACTGATGACTAAGACTGATGCTTATTATTGAATAACGGAATTATTTCCTAAACAGTTCAACTTAAACACAAAACAAGGAAATATTGTTGTACTCCCTGCATATAAACAGTCCTGTGCTCTACAGAAACTGATTTCTCTGCTTAATAGCACTACATTCTTTCACTTGATATTCAAACCCCTGGTCGTAGGCTCCAGTGACAAGGACTTTTGAAGTTTACGCGGTTTTATTCCGACATAACTAGTTCATTGTGGCGTGTTGAGGTGATACCCAGGGGGTTTCCACACATCAAAATCAGCAATGAGGATGATCGGCAGCCATGAATATTCTTTAGAATTGTTTAATCCATACCAATGTATATACATATATGTTTTAGAATAGTGATTTCAACATACATATAACCTAATTCTAGTCATCATCTTCAGACATTTTCACTTTATACTAAAAATTTGGTGCTGGAAAAGTGTCACCTTATTTATAAGAATACATTAGTACTGCCCTTACTAGAACGAACTGTTGAAACAATGAAAAGCTTGTACTTTGGGGTCTAGAACACGGATAAAACTTAATTCCCTTTTTTTTTGTAAATACATATGTACATAGACACACCTAGACCATTGCAAATGGGTATATTCATGCATACCATGCAACCGCTCAATGCAAATGCCCATTTGGTAATGCAATCTCTGATTTTGCGCTACCATACGCGCTGCTTTAAGGTTTTAAACTTATCGCTGTCGCATAATTCTTAATATTATTTTCATCATTATTTTCATTACATCAACTACAAAAAGCAGCTTAATAAAACTCTAATGGCATAGAGCTTAAAGCCAATTATTATGAACTTTTGGAAGAAACATTGTCAAGTGCGGCAGTTGGATGGCGCATTGATATTCAAATTTAGACACTGCAACAGTTTCGAATGATTAGATTACTTGACTGTCCTACTTTCTGAAGCTTATAAGGCATTTTAAATAAGACACATAACAATAAATGTGTATCTATTCAATACATGAAGATGTATCATCACATCTTTTTTATTCTGTTATAAAAAAATAGGTTACGATACCTTGATGCTCTTAATAACTGGTTCTGATCTTAGCTGTTAAGTACTTAATAATTAACACACCATAAATATGGTGTGTTTATATTTTTTATACATCATGACTTTAATCTACCAAGTACTAATTTATAAGCTAACGGTAAACGTATTAAGAGAGATTATTTAAGTACTAATTTATAAAATACATTTGTAACATTTTATATTTTATAAATACACCATTACATTTACCGTAATTTATAACGCCGTAATTAATACAAGACTATAATATAAAAAGTATATTTTTAATTTGTAATCAATTAAAAAGGGGCACATAGTGCAAAATCTCTTTTATCATAAATGTTATTTGCAAATATTTTTGGATTTTGTGTTGACTCTGCGACATAGGTACATAAGACTGTGTTATGGCCTATGTTAGCCAAATACTACATTGGTTTATACTAGTATAAACCAATGTAGTTTTTGGCTCCATTGACGTACCTACTTCTCTGTTGTAAAAGTATCATTTTCTATCGCCACTAGCTCGGTGCAACGTTCGGGAGTAATTCTATCCTTCCAGTATACGTAAGACATTTTTTCTTCAATTCAGTCTCGTCTGTATCTATTAAATCTTACCTGGAAACATTTCTCTCGACCAGTCGTCGTAAGTTCGTGTGTTGTGTTATGCACGTGTTCTCGTATCACATTTGGTCCAAAACTGTATAGAAATTCAGCCTTGAATTTCGACACTGCTTTTTCAGGTTCGGACCACTCGCTGGCCTCAATGGCTTCAAACGATCAAATATGGGAGGTAGTGTAATTGTAATTTCCTTCTATGTAACTACCATTAACATTGAAATACAAGAGGTTGAGGAATAAGTTGAAATTCTGGTACATCGCGACATTTTTAAATACTTACCTGTTATTGGTAGGTCACAGTGTTACTGAAAACCCAACATAATTATCACTAATACCTGTAAAAAAATACCTTTTCGACAAATAAACAAATATTGTTACAGCAGAGTGAAGATATTACATTAAATTCAATAAAAATATAGTAGGTACAAGTCTAGAGTACGAATGTTTATTTGGGGTCGGTGTACATTAATGGATCGTTACGGGATAAACCAAATCATGTTTCATCTGTTACGGCTGAATATCAGATTTCTAATGGACAAGGTTCTTTATTGATACTTAATGTGTCTGAGAACTCACCATGCTTAAAGAATGATGATGAAGATGCACTACTGGCACGAACGCATCGTGAAGTTTGTGTCATTAATGTAAATACATTAGACGTAAATGGTTATGTAGTTGTGTGTGTACTTTGAGATTTAAAGATTGAACAAGTTTTGTCCAAGTGTTAACATTTAAAATACAAGAATTTAATTCGAAATTAATGGCTTGTCTATTAATTTAAGTTAATTTATTTAGGTTTATATTTTTATTTTATACAAAATTTAACTCCGTGAAATGTATGAAATGAAGTACGAACTCATGCTTTATGAAAAATGGTATACGGAATTTTATTTAAATGGTCAAATCCTTCCATTAAAATCAAGTGTTGTATGTACGACACACAAATGATCTCAAAAAGCGCGTCAACGCCGCTGCGCCGGCCGTAGGCGTTGGCGCCACGTCCACCGCGAGTCGTAGCAAAAGGCGCGATAGCATGTGAACAACTTGAACATAATACGTTTTCTGTTTGACGCGCATCTCATTAGAACATCTGAACTTGGCCTTATGGAACTGAATTAAAAAGTAAAAAATGTACGACTATTCACCTCCTGGCTTTATCATTAGACAATCGTTAAAAAGCCCAATCCGTTGGACTCGTCACAACGAATCCTGTGAGTCGAAACTCCAGGGGTTTACTAGTAGACACTAAACAATTCCACCAGCCATCTCCTGACTCCATAATCCGATCAGCTCCAAGACCTGTTAACATATATGTAGTTAGTTACAAGTGTAGCTAATAAAAGTGTGCAAAATAACTATTCAGCTTTTTATATCAGTTTACATTTTGTATCATTGCGATTGATATAAAATACTTAAATGTCTTGTATGAACTGGTACTTGAAATCTATGTTATTGTTACGTCAATATTGTGGTCATAGAAATCACTTGAATGCTCACAGTGTGAGAACTCCTATTGGGATCGTTAAATTTACTGTTATGATTTAAACTTGCTGCATTACATCGTCAGACTATAATTTTATAATAAATTTTACTAATCGTAGGTTGGTTTTGCCGCAAGGTATCTTATATTATAGCGTTACTCGTCTTTAAACTGCGAAAACAACTTAAAAACACTTTAGTTGCTATTAGTGTCATTACTGTTGCCAGCAGGTGGTAATTGTCTTCTATAGACAGCCTGACAAACTACATAAACGAAGAAAAAGTATGGTGCAATTACTGTAATTTAGACAATTGCTGTGAACGTATCGAGGTAAGTTGAATAGGTGGAAAATGTAATATTTTGATGTACAAACTATAAAGCAACAGCTAGCAATTGCACTGTTTAATAGAATCATTAACTACCATAACATAATTATAGTTTCTTTAGTTTATAATACCTGTCATGGTATCTCATAGAATTATAGACAAATAGCTGCATGCATAAAAAAAGGTACCGTTTAATATTTAAATTTACTGTCAACAAGAGGGTATATTTAATGGAATAGGGGTAAACGAGCAGACGGGTCACCTGATGGTGAGAGACTACTGCCGCCCATGGGCACCTGTACCTCAAGAGTCACAAGCGCGTTGCCGGCCTTTAAAGTGGGGGTAGGAGAAGGGCGGGGGAGGTGGAGAGGGAGGGCTTAGGGCCTCCAGTAACCTCACTCACTCGGCGAAACACAAACATTGCTTCACTGCCGGTTTTCTGTGAGGCTGTGGTATCACTCCGGTCGAGCCGACCCACACGTGCCGAAGCATGGCTCTCCTACATACAAATGCCATGCCGAGTATTCGGTAAGTGTTTTTAATTATTTATATTAGAAGTTAAGTCAACCTTTAACACATTTGTGTTGAAAGGCAGGTACCTCTCCAACCTGTTAGTGGTCTCTAAAGTTCATTAAGAAAGAGTAAAGTGAACAAACTAATTTGTGATTCTATCCCCTTTTTTATTGTTTTTGTATGCTTTATAAAAGTTCTGAAGCTCTCTACGAATATTATCCACCTGTTCGGTACATAATATTCGCAACGCAAAACATCAATTTTATTTAAAAATACCTTGAGGAACTAAATAATAATACTGTATAACATGGACAAAGTGGTTAAGATTATAATGTAAACCGTTGATGTTTACCCGTGATCCGAGTGATATCATCCAAGATGTTTCTTGATAACACATGACCATGTGACGTCACTGAAGGTTGTTAATATTGGCTGATCACGACTTCTGCATTCTCGCATTGTGTACCATTTTTGAGTAAACCGTTTGTATAAATCTGCAATAAACTTCATCTATACTACTTCCTACTTTAATGATGTCAGTTTCCTGCTATCCATCTACAGGTGTGTAGAGAACAGTTTGATTTTACAGACTTTAAAAAAAAGGACGAGGTATTATGTTAGTCGCTAAGGCGTCGGACTTGTAATCATTTGGTTGCGAACTTGAACCAACGTGAATCCAATCCAAACACAAGTATTTGAGCGACATAGTCATAATTGTGGCGAAGCTCCGTAAATAAAGATTAAAAAAAAAACACATGTATTTCATTTTGCTACTACTACGTGACCTATGTTATCATAATATAGTAGTCTTTATTAAACAATATATATATTATTAACTAGCTGCTCCGATAAACTTCGTTCTGTCAAAAGTTATTGATTGACGACAAATGTTTGACAGTTGGGGGACATGTGTTTTAATTATTATTTACTGTGTTTGGTAAAGGAAAAGAAAAGTGTTGTTTTTGCTATTTTCCTCGTTCCTCGCTATTTTTAAGCTATTTCTCTCCATAAGAACCTTCCTTGTGCCTTAACGAAAATATGAAAAATAAAATAACTGAATCGTTCGCCGTTCTCCAGTTTTGCGCTTACACAACACATTTGGCAATTCATTTTTATTTATATAGATTGTTTCGCAAAAGCAACAACATTGGTCTTCATTGATAGTCTAAATTGTTTATTTAAATGGGTAGCCCGTGTCCGTATACCCGTGCAGAGGTAAGCAGAGTTGCATCACATCCACTTTCAGCGGCATTTTTTGGACCTATCTAGGGCGAGCCTATTGCCTTCTACATAGAGTGTTTACATTACAATTTTAATAAATCTATTAATTCATCGGTCCCGGAAATCGATGATATGCTATGCTATGACATCACAATTGCACCCATCGCAGGCAAACATAACCCAGTTGCGGATTTATTTACAGGACTCACAAAGTAGAACTACGGAACATATTTAAACGACTACACTGCATTATCTTTGCCCCGAGATGTTTTCTTAATGGCGCCCCTAAGTAGTATAGAGATACCATCACCAAGTAAGCGAGTAACGGATCCGGGTGAAGATGGTAGTTAAAAGCATGACGTAATCATTATTCTTCTTTGTATCATGAGTTTTTTGATCATCACAATCACGATTCAAGTTGATTATAATAGAGTGTTAGCTGAATCTGATGTAATTAACATATTTCTTTGATGCGTCTATGACTCTTAAAGAGACGACGCCATTACTTTTTGTGGTTCGCTATAGCACTGGTAAGGGGTTCCCTACTCAAAGTAAAATTAGAGAATAATGAAGGCTAAAGTTATCTACTATTTTCTACTCTACTTACTTACAATAGGTATAGAGTACATTTGTGTTTAGCAAAAAAGGTAAGTAATAAAACAATAGCAGTTAGAGTTCACAAGAAACTGCTGTTAATGTTTTGTTACGTTATGTAGGGTAGAAAATACCTAATCAATTCCAAATTAGAATTCATTATTTTGTATTTTTATCATTAAAAAAAATTTTTTTTTACTAAATTCGAGAAATGATGCTTGAAGACTTTTGTTTTTCACGCATTTGATTCACCGAGCTTCTTGTTCTTTAGAGGTTTTGATGCATCGGTCTAACAAACTATCTACTTCATGATCTGTAGAGCTCAAGTCTTTCGAGGAGTGGTTTTCGAGTAAATGTTGTTCAATCAAACGCAATTCGACTTCGAGTAGGAAACCCCTGGCTAAACAGTAATTGAAAATTTCTAATTTACTCTATAACTCCCTGATCTGGAGATTTTGGTCTTAAATGTCATCGAGTTAGTACTGATATGAAAGTTGAGAAGTTGTAGAAGTTGACAATACTGTCTTCTATCAAACTAATAAAAAACGTTCATTATTTTATTATAAAATTACATACCAACAATCACGGGAGATTTTATAACATAAGACTCTCTTCAGCCCATCATGTCCGCATACCGTAACAATACTAGCTTTTGTCCGCGTTTCGCTCGTGTGAAAGTAGATTTTGTGAATCTATTCAGGTATCTCTAGGGTACTTTTTTCTGTAAAATATACCCTTCTTGTCTTTTTCTGTACTGCAGACAACATAATATGTGCAAAATTTCATAGTTGTTAATGCGTGAAAGCGTAACAAACGAAAAAAAAACAAACAAACCTATTTTCGCATTTATAATATTAGTAAGGATAAGGATTAACCGGTTTGCAGATCATAGATGATTGTAATCGATAGACGGTAAATACAGGTTGTGAATGACGGTAACTGTAATGAATACTGGATATAACTGTAATGCAATTAGTAATTGTAATACTTCAATTATAATGATGTACTGATTGTCACTAATCATAACGGCTCGGCTCGGAATCAATACCTTTGGTCACATCTTTACGTACCTATTAAAAAAGAGACGCACAGGAGCTTCTGTATTTCTGCATTATATTCTTTTTAATCATGAGAATCACTGACCGGATATGAATTCCAATTCCAATTTCCAATTTGCAAAAACCATAGCTTCTTCTTTTCCCTCTTCCACCGCTTTGGCAGAATACCCTTTTTCTTGAAATCTCCATCAAGGGCACCAAATCAGTTCTGGAAGTTGTTTATGGTCCTCCTTTTGTTGACTACTTCTTCAGGCTCGAATCAATTCTCTTTGGAATCTTTAGGTAAACTTTGAGTAAACGTAGAAAACAAAGCATGCATACTTTTTATTGCAATTGTTATTTAGAGTAACTACAGGAAAACTACAGGTGGTTCTGAAAAGACTAAAAACTCTTATGGCTTGAATCTATCCAGAACCGCGATGTGGATTTCGTGCTAACCGCTTGCACTCGACGAACGATATGACATAATTACCCTCGGTACATTATTCATACCCTTTGTCGACCTCAACTACGCATTTGACATTGTGAATCGAGACGGCCTTTACGAATTACTCTTTAAGGTTGGATGCTCTCCAAAACTTCTACGATTAATACATGCTTTCCATGAGAATATGTAGGGTTTCGTATTCACAATGGTAAATCTTCCTCTACCTCTGCCTGTGTAAACCGTGGAGTAAGATATAGTTATACACTAGCGCCGACTCTTTTCGGTATATTTTCTCTGCACTGCTCATATCAGCCTTTAAAAACTACGACGTCGGGGTACAATACGAGTGAGGAAGGGGGGCTATTTAACATCAGTATCCTCAAAGCAAAAAACAGGCGGTGGATATAATTGCCCGTGATTTACTATATACAGATGATGCTGCATGATGCATGGTTACGCGATACAATGAGTGTTAATACAAAGAAAACAGTTGCCATGGCACAGAGAGTTGATCGCCTATAATGCTAGACGGCGCTGTCCTTCAGGTAGCAAAGCCTAAGGTAGTACACCTTAGGCTCTGCTATAACATCTTCATTGTGAAATAATAAGAAAATAAACATGCGCATAGGCAGAGCCTCCACTACTTTAAGCAAACTTTATACACTTGTTTGGAAAAACGAAAACTGACGCTCAACACGAAGATCACACCAGACTTGCGTTCTAAGTGTCCTACGCAACAAACAAACCTACTTTCGCATTTATGATATTAGTAAGGATAAGGATTAACTGGTTTGCAGATCATGGCTGGTTGTATTCAATAGACGGTACTTGGATTACTTATGCGAAAACTTAATTATTTTCATGTGTCACAATTAATGATAATTAACATTTAAGCTACACACCCACAACCAAAGTAGTAGTAGTAGGTACTTTGGTACATATTTTTATAATAATCACACACAATCAATTCATCAACGTATTTACAACTTCAAAAGTATTTAAGTGATACAAACTTGTCACACTTACCAAAACCTTTTTTCCTCATTGCTGAACATAAGCACTTCCTTTATCATATTAAAGGCTATAATTAAAAAATGAATGATAGTGAATGAGCAGTCTTAAAATATTTGAATAACGTGACTGGGCGAGCTTATAAGATATTTCATACAATACGTAAGTTTATGAGTAATGAATGATCCTCTCGTCACGTTTTGTTTACTCGTCACGAACGATTAATAACCTTAGACATTGTTGGCTCATTACATCAGTAGTGTAAGCTATTTTTATTATAAAATACACTTCCAAGACCAACCTCCCTATTAATACTCGTAATAACCATCAGATACATTCCAACATGTCAAGTTTACACGAAAAGAAACCGACAGGACATTAATTTGTTTATTTTTTTAATTATGAATAAGAGACAAATTAAATGGCTTCATCTGCACAATTATAAGATTTTATGTATGCGTTATATGCAAACTAATATTTAAAAAAAAAAAATTACACTCACAAAATGTTTGTTTTATTCCAAGGTTTCATTTAATTTGCAATGGTTGTATGTGTGTTCGGCACCAATCTTGGAAGCTAAATTAGAACCACTTCCCGATGTCCGATTGGGCTCAAATTTGGTGAATATGTAATTTGTAATGTGTAATGAATTGTAATTTGGTGTATGGTACCATATTATTGTATTGTCACCGAAGTTTATGTAACTTCGGTGACAATACAATAATATGGTACCATAGAGATATTCTGATGATGGAGCCTGAAGATGGCCATAGGAAATTCTTAAGTAAA
The DNA here is from genome assembly GCA_949752705.1 of Callimorpha dominula. NCBI lineage: Eukaryota > Metazoa > Arthropoda > Insecta > Lepidoptera > Erebidae > Callimorpha > Callimorpha dominula. The sequence goes on from OX456991.1 coordinate 19,348,881, forward strand.
CATAACCAATCGAGTTTGAGCTCAATTGATTCGTCTTAAGGAGTACTTTTCGAAACATCAAATCTACACTAAAATAAAACTTACTTTGATTAAAAGTTTGTTTAACAAAATATTGCAATTTTTATAAACCTTAGGGGCTTCCTAATTTTAAATTATGTATTCTCTAAATAATATTAATAAATATATTATTATACTTTATGTATAATATATATTATTTGATAAATAGATACCGGAAACCGCAGACCGCAGAGTAATACAGCAATCGTAAGTGGTAAGTGGGCAATGTTTGTAGAAGATTTATTTGTGCTGTAAGACCTCTTAAAAATAAAGCGTCTGAAATGTAACGTGCGATAAGGAACTTCGCGCCAATAACCAAAACAATATAACCAACTTATACATATAACACTAACAATATATACTGTTGAAAATTATTATCTACGCCTAATAATAAGTATTCTATGATGCTCGCGAGACACGGAGTGCGAAATAAGATACCTTCAGAAAATATTGGCTATCGTAATTATTTACGCCGTCTACATTAAAAAAAATAAAAATGGCGACATTTTCTTTTTATTTACAATTTATTCAATCCATTAAATAGCGAAAGGAACTTTCTGCCAACCGGGTTTCCTGTTGTCTTTGTCTGATTAAAAATTATCAAAGTGCAAAAAATAAAAATAGGTAATACACAATGTTTAAAAAATAACATCAATCAGCCATTACTGACACTGTTATAATTAAAATAATAGAAAATGCTGCCAACAAAATAAAAAATATTAGAAATTTGAAGCATAGAATACATAATAGCACCTGGCACTGCGCGTATTATTTGGTAATGCGCACTCTTTGCTATATTTACTATATTGTATAGTTAGTATAATATCACAACATAATACAACATAGTCCCCCGCCGCGTCTGTCGGTCTGTTCGCGATAAGCTGAAAAACTTCTAAACGGATTTTCATGGGGTTTTTTTTAATAGACAGAGTGATTCATGAGGAAGATTTAGGTGTATAATTTGTTAAGATTTTGTGTAAATTGATTGAAATATGTTGATGATTGTAGATTTCTCTGTTACCCGTGCGAAGCCGGGGCGGGTCGCTAGTGTATCCATATAATGTGTGTATTCTCTTTAATGTGTATATTTAGTTAATGACTTGATTAACCTAACTAAATTCGTACCTTTGGAATTTTATCTTTTTCTTCTCTCCACTCTTTATTTCTGCATCACCCCAAGATTGACTGGGAGAGAATGCATTAGGCATTAAGTTTGGCTTTTACAACATGTGCATAAACTAAGAAAATCTGTGTATAAACTATCTAGACAGCCTAGTGGTGGCTTTAGGGGCAACCCTTACCCGGGTACCAGGTCAGGAAAGGCGACGCGTTAATTTTTCGCACGCGCTTCTAATAAGGTAGGGTGTTCTCACAACTAAACGGAATTGTTGCCAAGATCTGTCTGAAGCTTATTATAACCTGTCTGACGTTGGATACATCGTGTGGTTTTATGCCGCGTTCCAATAAACAAAAAACGATTCGTTTTTCTTACGGACGGTAAAATTTTCATTGAAAATTCACCAAAATTTTACCGTCCGTAAGCAAAACGAATCGTTTATTGTTTATTGGAACGCGGTATTAGTGGGTTTAACGACGACGAGGCGTCGAGCCTTAGGTTTAATGTGCTTTTAAGTCTTCAAATATTTCACAGTTTGTCAAGTAGTATTGACAAAGTATGCTAAACTAATAAAATTGTAGATGAAATCAATATTTATATTGTATGTTTTCCTGTATTGACCTGTATTGACATTTCACACAAAAAAATAATACCACTTTAGAATGTAAAGTTGAGATGAAAGAGGATGCTTATCTATTTGTCTGTGACCTCATCAGGGGAAAACTGTTTAAATGATTTTAGTGAAATATCCATAATTTTTTAGACTAACTAGCTGTGCCCCGCAGTTTTATCCATGTTAATTTGAGGAAAAAACCTACTAAAATATATTCCATTACTTTAAGAGTATTACTTAAGATTATTACTTATTAGCAAGGCTTCGCACGGTTAGCAGATACTTCTTCAACAATCATCATCATATTTCAACCAATTTACACAAAACCTTAACAAATAATACACCTAAACCTTCCTCATGAATCGTTCTGTCCATTTGTGAAAACCGGACGTGACGGGGACTTTGGTTTATAATATGTAGTGAAATGATAGTTATGTCAAATAGACAAGAGTTTTTTATGCATTCAAATGAAGATTTGAGATACGAAATTCAAAATGTGCAATGCAGTTAAACCTCAGACTACAGCTAGTATGAAATAAGTTAAAAATGGAGGACCTACAATGCTTTAATTCAGCTGTTTTCGCACCTAACTTTGTTCGAGTCATTAACCTGTCGCTGGAAGCTCCACACAATGAAAACACTTCAGAATATATTTACATTGTTTGTTAATAATGTTTATATGAGGAAAAAAATGCGAGGAGGCCATTGTCCTAATATACATCAAACACTACAAAAACCAAAAGAGAAACAGAGACGATACTTGAAAACAAACGATAAATTAACCCGTACCATTAACTATTAACACGGGTAGGTATCTGTTCTAGCTTCTGACTTGATCTCTAACTGATCACCACGCATCTCATAAATGACAACCTTAACTAATCATTCCTATACGTGCTTTAAAATCAAATTTATCACCGTACTTGCCGTGTAATGGCGGTATTTGTTCCACTCTTCGGTCAAGTCTCATCATGTCAAAAGAACGGCCCTGTCATGCTGAGACCGAATCTAATCAAACGCTTGATAAAAAAATGTCGTTGATCAACACCTACACTTAAATTCAGTATATAGTAAAATTGATCGCTAAAATGTGCTGCATGCGAGGGTTCCGTATAAGGAAATTTTTGATTGAAAAATAAGTCATTCTGGATTGTTATTGCTTCCTTTCGATTTTAACAGCGCGGCGGCGCGGCGTTATAAACGCAATAAAGCTTTTAATATTCTTCTTTTTAAGACTACATGACAAATTTAATTATTAAAAATAAGCTTGTTTTGCTTCTTGTACGTAACATAGAAATATTATATAAATAACACTAAAAATAAAAGAAATGGTGTAGCAGACCGTCTTAGAAAAGTTCTTTCGCTGTCAGTCATCATCATCATCATCATCATACACCCAATGACCACCAGCGTCAGTTACTTACAGTCGTCATATATTTTCTGCGTTTGCGAATAATAATCTTACAGGAGGAAATAGTGGATCAGATTAGGAAGAACAATAACATCATGTTATTACGGCACAGTGGGCGTCAACCGGCTGAAATGATGATGATGATTACGGCACGGTATATCTTTTGCTAATACGCCGTTATAGTGGAATAAAAAAATAAAATCCTAAAATGATACAATTATTTATATCTCTGTTACTAAGCATAGTAAATCCATGAAAATTTGAAGAAAGATGTGGTATAATATGTGGATTTATTCAGTACAATCAAATTTAAACAAACTCATCAAGTTTGCATTCAAACTTTTTTTTTGTAATTTGATGACCCGGATATACGTAAACTTTAATATTTAAAAAAAAATGTAGAAGCCGTATCGACGCGGGAGTTTTACTTTGATGTTTCTAATGATACAAACAATAGGATTTAAAAAGAAATGAACATGACAGAAAATCGAGGTCTCTGAAACATAATGCGGCGGCCGTGTAAAGATAATTGTTTAGGGTTATACTCTTTTATTTATAATCACTTCTTCTGTTTTATTTAATGAAATATTTAACTATCAGCTAATGTTAATTTAAGTTAAATATAATATGATGAAATTACATATTCATTCAATGTTTGTGACGGCATCTGTTAAAACGGAGGGTGGTAGCTACAAATCCCGCGTAACGTAACGTACAAACACTTTTTAAAACTTTTTAAGGTTGTGTTCTGTAAGCATTCCTATATTTAAATTTATTTAACTATCGAATATGATAAAACGGTTTAGAGCACAGTATTTACCGGAAAAAACTCTCAGGGTTCACATCTTTGCGATCATAAGAAAGATATCGATATCTAGATATCTACATATGCATACATACATGTACATAATATATACTTTGTAATCAACGCAATCACATATCGAGATGTTTAGGTTATTGATAAATTCATGTTATAAGAGATTTATATCGAAATTGAATCGGCAAAATGTATTACGGAACATTTTGGAGTCAGTATTACCGATTTGAATGATTGATTTCATCATCAACACGAATCTCAAAATAAGTATATCGAATTTTCTAGCAGAAATTACATCAACTTGATTAAATTGTTCACGGTCTTACGACACACCAAGACCCAAATTCAACACTGCATCTTCAAGATCGTTGATCTGGTACAGTGATTAGTTTAAAGAGAATGCAACAAGTTCTTACATAAGTTCAGAGCAAACGGTACATGCAGCATTTTATCTTATTTTTATTGTATCTACGTTAATCATTAGCATGCTAGTTGTTATGTTATGTATAAAACACAATATATTGTATTTGTAACACATATATATGTTGTCATAATACCTACCTTGGAATTTTTTTGTTCAAATGTTAAGTGCAGTACATTGCACTGCCACTCTACTGATAAATTGACGTTTCTGTAAATTATTTAGACAAATAACTTGGTAATGTCAGTGCAAAAATCCCAACTTTGTCAGACGCGTCAGGTTATAGGGATGACGATATTATATACAAAATTCAAAGACCTCGGGTCAATCAGTATTAACACATGCCTATATCAGTTTTTACGAACATCTCTTCAGTATTCGTTCTATTCCGTATTATGGTTTTAGTGATAAGAGGAAAACTTATAAATACCGCAATTTTACCGCTAATTTCCTTTTCTACAATAATAATTATAATCGCCTAGGTAGCATAACGTTTAGGACGCATGCTCCAACTAACGCCTAACTTATGTCGCTTTGATTGGAAGTAACTCGCAAAAATAAATTTTATTCTTTTTTCTCGTTACGAAGTTCCCAATAGCATGCGCGGCGCATAGAAACGTACCCGATAGATGGTAATAGTGTCATCCCTATTACATGGAACAAAAAATATAAGTGGTGAAATTTTGGTGCTATACACCTCTGTCGACAATATATAACAACGGGGATATATGTATAAATTCAAAAATAAACAATTTTAACCATGGTAAGGATTTTATGAATCGAGTCATGAACTCTAAAAATAAGGCGCCGCATTCACCATGTCATAACGAGTGTCGGTCGAGAGCAAAAAAATCGTCCAGTTAGACGCAAGGCAACGAACCTGTAAATGGAGACGCATAAAAACTTTCTGGAGTAAGGAAAAAGTATTACACATCGTTTATGCCAAAACTATTCAAGACTACCTACCGTAAAGTTACGGAACTATCTACTTGCAATTTGATGAGATACAGGGGCGGCCCAAGTGCGGTGCGAGCTAAGCCGAGGTGTGGTGAATATATCAATAAAAACTAAACGTATATTGGCGGGTATATGAGCCGAACTTTTATGACCAGTGCCTAATATAGACTTACCCTTACTTACGGGTGTAGTTAGGAAGAAGATAGAATGGATAGAATTATATTTAAGTGTGCACTGTGTGTGAAAAGTCAATGACACAGGTTTTTTTCCTAAAAGAGGCAGAGAGGTGTAAACTTATAGTCAACGCAATTTTTGTTTAGTAACTAATTATTTGTGTCTGGGAGGCAATGGATAAAGAGGACCCACGACAGCTCTTGTGCCGTAACTCTACCTATCAATGACCTATTAGGATTGATTTCCCTCCACTGAAGTGTCAATATTGATAAATTAAATGTCTATTAATAGTAGTTTATAATGCCATACTTTATATTCACATTATATTGAAACGTGACGTAGTTATGAGATACAGCGATTTTCATACCTCGTACCTACGTCACGTTTCGTACGAAGTAATTTTAAACCCAGAAAACCGCGGTTAAGCACCACTGGAGGGTAAAGCTTCTAGAACTTCATGGATGATTAGATAGGATCGGTAATGCAAAACTGGTAGGTGGTGACCACTGCCGGTGCGAGTGTTTATAGATAACGTAAACCAGTTATTATTAGAAGGGCCATGTGCTTATTTAGTTGTATGAAAGGTATGTATATTTCACTAGCTTTTGAACGTGGCTCTGCTTAGGTAAAACTTTTTTTTTATGGTATAGTGGGCAAACGAGCAGACGGGTCACCTGATGGTAAATGACTACCGCCGCCCATGGGCACCTGCAACTTAAGAGTTACAAGTGCGTTACCGGCCTTTAAGGTAGTAGGGGAAGAAGAAGAGTAGGAGAGAGGGGGAGGGGGTCTTGTAACCTCACTTTCTCGGTGAAAAGCAATGGAAGCATTGCTTCACTGCTGGTTGTTTGTGAGGCCGTGGTATCACTCCGGTCGAGCAGGCCCATACGTGCGAAGCATGGCTCTCCCACAATCAAACTTATTTTTCTGTCCCTCAGAAACAGTGCTTATTTTTTGAATGAAAGGTACCTTAAGTCCTTTTCTGGCAATTTGTGAAAACGTAACAAACAAACTATAACAAAAATTCAGCTACATAGGTACTTGTTTGAAATGTTTAACATAAAAAAATTCTACTGAGTTCAAAATCATAGAACGCTTATTTTTAAGTAAGTGATAAACATTTCAAACTGTAGGAATATAGTATTTCAATAGACCGCAAATGGCATATGAAAATGAAACTGACTATAAAATTCGCAACATCGTTATAACAATTATAGTTATTATTTAACGTTTCATAACTCAACAGAAATAAGCTTAGTGGGTTAGTTTCATAAAGAAATCAAATTTATTTTTTATAAATCTCGATAGTAGTGAAAGTTTATGGTTATCGATATAGTTAGCTTGCGGACGATATAATGCCTATTGTAGACGTTGACTTAGCTTTTGAATACAGGTGGAATAATCATTACAAAGTGTGCAAATACAGCTAGTAAAAACAACAATGGGAAGTTTAAGTGTAAAGATAAAATAAGTACCTTTTCGGCGACTATATATGTGTTAGATGACTAAAAGAATCTTACCATAACGATAATATTTGTAAAGTTTTAGACTACTACCTTCAACTGTTTTTTTATCTTTGAATTTGAAAATTATGGCTAAAAGTTTCGAAATTCAGAGATAACTGTTAAGTAGTTTTATTTATTAAGTATCGAGAAAATAGTTTTCAGAATGAAATGTAAATATTTAAAAATTTTAGCTCCCTTTTACGAAGTAGCATAATCTTAGTATAAAAATTGTATTGATATCTGTTAACCAAATGTGTAGAGGTTGTCTAATATACTATTAGATGCAATGTGATATTGTATCACATTTCATATCGAGTTTTTGTTTCGAGGTTAAACACAATATATATAAAAAAAATAATCTGTTATTTTACGTCTCTGCTTAATTAATCTTAATGTTTATTACAAATATTGTATTATTGACCAACAAGGTAACTGCGCTTTAAGTAATGCAGAGATCTAATCCATCGGTAATTCTAGAATACTGCCTAATAACAGTATTAAAATATATTACGCGTTTTTTTTATTAAATTGGTTTTCATGGAGATAACCAGTGATGTCTTTAACTAAACCAAGATAGATAACAAGACGTTAAGAGTGAATTCACATTCGATTCATATAAAAAAAGAAACTGCACAACTGAGGGTTTTATAAGTACTAGAGTAATGGTTTTTTCACATTTGATTCATATAAAAAAAGAAACGATTGCCGAATTGAGGATTTTATAAGTACTAGAGATATGGTTTCATTGGCGAGTATAACTTGAGCTGTCATTGTATAGACTTACTTGGTAATGTCATATACTGGACGCGTGTAATTTCATTGAGCTGTTTTCACGTAATTTTTAAAGTTGTAAGACATATTGTTTGAAAATTTTAGCTTTCTGCAAATCTTCTATTTATAAATTGTAAATATTCCAAAATACACGTTACTACGTTTGCGAAACTTTCTTATAAAGGGATACAAAGAATTCTCTAAAGATAATATTACGTGTAAACTAAAGCAGTCTCAGACCGACTGATGTAATCCCCGATTACCTCTGACTTTTTGAAGTTTATGAGCGTACTAAAAATAATCATCACTTGCTTTAACGGTAAATTGGAGGAAACCTGCTTATTTCAGTTCGTGCAATATGTATTTCTACACGTTATTGAGATCTCGGTTAGACTGTAAGACATATTTGATATGCCCTGGTATTTTTACAGTTCAATGAAATTAATGGTATAGTGATCAATCAGTCTCGGACACTAAAAATGGCACATTTTTTTTAAATGCTAAAGGCTGAATGGCTGATATTAGATAGGAGATTAATAACATATTTTTTTTTACTTGATACAGCCCGACTTGACCCATTGCTAAGTATAGCCCTTACCCTGGTCTTGTACTAGGCTCATAAAGCAGAGTTAATGTAATTCCTTTTAACTATTAAGTCGACAGGTCCTACGTATACTGGTATAACCAGCAAAATGACGAAAATTGTTTTTTTGCATCAATAGCTTTAGCTCAACCTTTATATATATTTTTTTTTTTTTAGGGTATAGTGGGCAAACGAGCAGACGGCTCACCTGATGGTAAATGACTACCGCCGCCCATGGGCGCCTGTAACTCAAGAGTCACAAGAAAGTTTCCCGCCTTTAAGGTAAGAGTAGGGGAAAGGGGGAAGAGGGGGAGAGGAGGGGAGAAGAAAAGAGAATGTTTATATTTTATACCCTGTAAAATTTATTTTAAAATATCGATTAGTTTCACAGATACAAAACAAAAAATTCTGTTTTATTAGTACAAAGTTACTAGCTTTAGAATCTTTGGATCGCTCTCCTGCTAAAGTTTCTGTTTTGCATTTGTATCAGTATACGTAGGACCCGTCGAAGTGCTGATATGCAATGATCTTGACCTACACATGGTCCTTTCCTTTAGTTTCATTTTCATTTAGTTCCATTAGTTTCCTTTTTAGTAAAGAATATGTTATCAATACTACTCCATCTCCTTAAATCTTATTTATTTTATCTTCCTATTTTAATACAAATATAACAATAGTTATTGGAAAGAACACAAAAAAACAATCTCATTGATTTGAGCATTTCTATATCAGTAGATCATAATTCATAACGTAAAAGTGTTTAAAAATAAAACAAACTCATTGTGTAGATTGATTTTACTTAATCCTAAATTTATATGTATATAAATAACTGATATGGTAACTATATACATGTATAACAAATTATATATTAATAAACCAATAACTATAAAAATACTCGAATAGGTAATATATCAAGATGGTTTATTGAGGAGAAATGGGTGTGTGAAGTTTGAGCATTACACTATAATTTCCTTATCATACTCCAATACCATTCTTGCCTATGAATGCTATTTACTTAGGATGTGTTACTTAATCATACTTACGATGAACTCGCCTCTCACTCTATTGCCGTATTGCAGAGCAACCAGAATCTGCACACTCATGATTTTATAATACATCGTTATTGCGCGAAGTGATATGTAATAAATTTATGTTGTCGTCTTTTTTATAAGAACTAGACTAGGGATGTTATGAAGCTCCGTAATCGTAAACGAAAGTATCGGATATTTGAAATAAAAATCTATCTGGAACCGTAACCGATATAAGGGTTTCAAAATCTTATTTATATCCGCTTTTAAATAACATTTTATGTAAGCACCTGCGATATGAGCATGATCGCTCATAGACCTTGGCTTGTATACCTACCGACTTCTGGAATCTTTATTTTTAAGACGACGACGCTTGGATCTTTGGACTTCAAGTTTGTTTTTACACAACACCTTCTTACAGTTTTTCGTCTTTCGTTCTTCTGATTTTTAACAATGTTTCACTAGTTAATATTCGGATATTTCGTCTTGGGAAACATGTTTGTATGTAAGTCGCAGTGGGAGTCCACTGCTACTCACCGAAGCTCCAAAATAATGCCATGAATTTTATAATAGAAATTATAATTTTATAAGTAACATGTATTTCATTATTAAACAGTATAAAACCAATTTGATAGTTAGTAGTATTTTTCTTTAAACTTTAAGAGATAGTAGTTTATCTGGTAATCACTACTTTAATAATTAAGTCTATTTAAAAAAAAAAAACGGTATAATTCATATCCTATTCGTATCCGTTATATCCCTGATGAGAAAGTACATAATACAAGGTTATTAGAAATATCCACTCTTTTTAAATATGCTTGTGTATGTCAACAGGGTACTAATTTCTATACCTACTTAAGTAGTTTTGGCCTGGATATATGAAGAATTTACACTATTCACATATCCAGGGCGCACAAAAACGCACTTGAAACTATACATTGTAAGGACACAGACCGTATCACTTCAGTGTCGTAGTAATAAACAGCAAACATTAACATTCGATTTTTTCATTGTTGTTATTCAATTTATATGTCCTACTATGGTTAAAAGTAGGCATACTACAATAAGAACAATGAAACAACCTTACAATATTAACAATTCAAATTATTCATTAACACTCATTTAAGAAAAACGTACCTACTAACGCACGAAGGTGATTCAAATATATTCGAATAATTTTAGGATAAAATTAAAAAGAGGAGAGGCCAATGGTTATATTGTAATAGTTAATAAACCATAAGATAAGCTGTTATATTTTTTTTTACCTTAACAAACAAGTCTCCTTTAGCCTTCGATGTTTTTTTTATTTATTTCTTGTATTATCATTCTAAACTTGTAGCTCAAAATAAGTCTTAATTTTAAAATCATTTAATGTGTTCACTGTATGTTGTCGACTTACCAAAATATCAAACTCTATAAAATGGTTATAATCCGAAAATGGCACTAGTATAGCATAGTCAAGATGATATAATCTAATAATATCAAATGAAGAAACATTTTTCTATTATGTATATATTATTCCGTATTACAATACATACATATTGCAGTTAACAATGCTCATTGACCAAATTAAGTATATTCTCATACGAGTAAGTATCCATGAACTATCATGAACAATGGGCGTTGGGATGCTCTGTGACAACAGATGAGTTACAAAATTGTTCGCAACTACATACGGAGAAAAGAACGAGTCCAATATTTTGAAATAGTGAGCGGTGCGTTGTCGAGGCTTCTTTTATATTTGATATTAATCGCTACCATTACCTCTGCTGGATCTACTGTTACAGATGCTTGTTACGACCAATTTGTGATCCAACACGGAATAGGGGCTTTCGAAAACAAAATAGAACCGAGATGTCAGACTTAATTGAATGAATGAGATTTATTGTTTGTTTCAATATGTGATTGTAATGTGAATTTTGATGTCTAAATCACGAAGAGGCGGAAGCGCAAGTGAATGGAGGTTGATTTGTGTGCGTAATGACGTTTTCGCGTGTTATGTTCGAACGGTTATATACCTTTTGTAATATTTAGTGATGTCATCTCAGTCGCACTTACACTTTTAATGGTGCATTTGCCCTATGTTGCTGTTTTTACTACATAGTTGCTTTGTAATTGATTTTTATCCAGTAATAATGCTAAGAGTGTCTTGTGAGCTCCACAAGATTACTCATTGTGGAAGTCACTTGGAGATTTAGATGCCTACGTGCAGCAGTAACCCTCCTACTGCTGAGAGAGAGAGAGAAAAGAAGAAGCTCAGTAATTCATAAATTCATATTTCATTTATATAACTTGGGTGACAAATAGTCACTTACTAAAAAGTCGAATAGTAGTAAGCCAGGTCCACTCCGCACTTTAGGTATAAAGCTCATCAATGCAATCATCATGCCGGCGAGCACATTAGTTCGATGCTCACTCACACGCTGCGTCGCGTCATCCGTTCGTAACTAGACTATCGAGTTAAAGTACCTAGTCTAGGTTTATTTGTTTACAATTATAGAATCATCATCAAGGCCTCTAACATCTTAACAGATGTTTTTAAGCAGCGTCTGTAGTTGAGAGGCAAAGCCGTGCGTGGCTAAAAAGCCCAATGCGTGAGCGGCACGTTCGTCCGCACTTTTGGCAAGTGTGTTGAGGGGCAGTCGCCGAAGCAGGAGACATACCCCTATGCCTTTTTGCTCGTTTCTCGGCTAAGGCTTTAAACCAGGAACTGTCATGATCATGACTGATACATCCTTCCGATAAAGTTTTCTTCCACTGATCACGGTTGGAAGCGAGGGCCTCCCATGAATTGCATTTGATATTAAACGCAACCATGTCACGATTTGAAGCGCAGTATGGGCCGCCCAACATTACGCTTTGCATATGCCACTTGACTCAACAAAGTCTGTCTGGGCAAACGAGCGCTGCTCATTCGGTGCACATGCCCCAGCCACCGTAAGCGTCTCTGTTTGAGGAGAGCGGTGATACTGGGCAGCTGTGCAATCTCCAGCACTCTCTTGTTTGTTACCCTGTCCTACCATGTTATGTTAAGAATGCTCCGAAGACAGCGCATATGAAATACAGTCGTCGTTGATAGACAGTCGTCTTGGTTCTGACTATAAGATGTTCTACAAACACTGTGTCGTCGGCATAAAGCAGGCTGTCAATGAACTTCTAAGTGAATATAACTGTAGGTAATTAGCACTGTGCGTGAATTGCGACTTTATTGTGTTGGATAAAGAGTCGCTATTTATTTAAATGATTTTGCAGACTGAGACTTCTGCACCTGGACAATTATGTATTCTGTGACAATTTTTTGAAATTTCATGGAGTACTTACTCGTACTACTAATTTGGCAAAAAAAACATGGTAATTGAGCTGACCGACGGTTAACTTCAGTTGAAGACGTTGATGGCCTACAAGAGCAAGGCAAATCTTCTAACGAATCACGACCGCTTTTGAATGCACACTATACCATTCATATGCACGAGTTTTTGATAAAGTCAATTCACCGTACGCTTCCTGTAACATTTTCAGCGACTCTGAACATGAAATTCCATTTGCAATGCAAATTTTGAGACAATCTCTTTGTTCGACGTTTTTATCCATTATAAAAATTCGCAAAACACTCTTGAGATGAGCTTACAAAATCGAGTACTGAAGACAAACTAAATGACAGATATTGCTCAAACTACGCGCTAATATAAAAATAGTTGTGCCAACTTAACCATATAGAAGAATTATTTAAATTGGAATCAGAATTAAATATCAATTACCGATACTTTGTTGACAGAATTATCTATTACCTTTATAATACGGAATGGCCGCGGGCGGATGAAACTGGTTTGTTGTTATAGCGGGAACAGAAATTCACATTTTGTGAAAATTTCAACTGTCTACCTATTACGGATCATGAGACACAGCCTGTTGACAGACAGACGGACACACAGCGGTGGCTTAGGTTGGTTACCCTTCGGGTACGAAACCCTAAAAATAAAAAATTAAGATGTTTTTCTTCCCTCACCCTCTATTAATTTGAAACACCCAACGGTGTAACTTGGGTGTTGTACACCTCCAACACTCTTTTGGGGAAAACATGCGATTGATTTTAGGTTGGATGATATTGAAAGCATCTATCTCAAATAAAATTGAAAGTTAATAGTAAAGGTAATAAACTGCAAAGTGTTTTGAAGGTGTGCTTTATAGATGGCTTTGTGGGTTTTTTTAAATAGCGGTGATAAGATTATTCGCATAATAATAACCTTTGTGCATTTATTGCCCTAAATTGACGTACCTACGTTTTCTTTTCTATGCGGTCATAAAATTATTTGTATTCGGTTACAAAATAATACACATTCTTTCCGTTATGGTAGATTTTCAATCGAAGGATAATATATGGGAACACAAAGCGCGGCGGCCTTTCTGTGGAGATTGTGGAAACAGCAGGAGTTTGGCGATCCCAGAGTAATTGTAGCCGGTTTTTGGCTGGGGCAACGAGCTGTTTTGCCTCCTCACAGCCCCCAAGCGCCAGCAATAAATTCAGAAATATATTTTTGGGGTTTGTACCTTTATAAATACGGTTATAGCACAAGAAGATCCCACACACTGTCTCCAACAAAATTATATCTAAACTGAAATATTGACAGATAGCCGGTAAAGTTATTTAACATTTTCAGACCATTGATATTTCTTTCAGTAACATTAGTCTGAAATATTATGTTACACCGTGATTTACGTATATCGTACAAACAATTTTCTAGAAGTTTGATACCAAAAAATAAATAATAGTTACATATTATACTTATCCCTACCGGTAGGGATAAGTATAAATAAAATTACACTTAGCCCTACCGGTAGGTATAACTAGTAGGGCTAAGTGTAACTGCCGATAAATAAAGCTCAGACCTTAATATTGGCTGGAAGTAATCTGTTAGGTATACCGAGGGGGGTATAGTTTCTAGGAAGCGGGACTGACTGACTGACTATAGCGATACTCTATCAATTTGTAGGACGCATCGAGGCTTTAAATCGATATAGTTGTTTTATCCCGATCTTCTGCGATGAGAACACCTAGCGCAAGGAGGTTGTGGAGTGGATCCGGTAGGAAAAGTTCCAGCAGCAGAAAATTATTGCACTTGCGCTCATGTGCGGACCCTAAGAATGGCCGCGGGTGGATGAAACGGGTTTGTTGTTATAGCGGCAACAGAAATTCACATTTAGTGAAAATTTCAACTGTCTACCTATTACGGATCATGAGATACAGCCTGTTGACAGACAGACGGACACACAGCGGAGGCTTAGGTTGGTTACCCTTCGGGTACGAAACCCTAAAAATAAAAAATTAAGATGTTTTTCTTCCCTCACCCTCTATTAATTTGAAACACCCAACGGTGTAACTTGGGTGTTGTACACCTCCAACACTCTTTTGGGGAAAACACGCGATTGATTTTAGGTTAGATGATATTGAAAGCATCTATCTCAAATAAAATTGAAAGTTAAATAAGTCATAACCTTAAATTAAAGAGACGAGAAATTCCAGGGTTGTTCGTCTTGCTTTTATTTTTATTAATTACACTGGGTATTATAGAATGAAAAAAAAATTATCTATTCGATATTTTATTTGCTTTATTGCGCTAAACGCTGTCACTTTCAATTAGCTGAAAATATTAAATTGTTTGCTTATTGCATTGAACTACTATCGCAATTTTAGCTCAAGATTCACGACACTGTACTTAATATTGAGCTAATGTAACTAATTAATAATCATTTGATATGTCATAACTTGTAAATTAATGTAAAACTACGTACGCAAAGATAAAAATAAATAGATGCAACGAAAATAAATCAAACATATTATTTGCTTCGCGTCATTGTTTCCAAAGAATACACATACATATTGACGCAGAGTGTGAATTCTTTTGTTTTAAAGTTTACCTGTACATAGTAAATTTTATTAATGAAAAAGTAATTGTTAGCATAGGTACACCATATCTTTTGTACAGAAATAAATTTATGGTAATTGCGCATGTGTTTTGTCGTATTTTATTTTCAGTATGTATTATACTCTTACTTCTTAATTTCGGCTGTATCAATATTGGACGTAGCTTAATGTATATGTATATAAATAAAGAATTGTAAGTTATTTTTTAGAAATAGTTAACGATATCGTAATAATGAGTATAGGCTAGTGTAGTCACTCTTGGGTAGAAGTGTCTAAATGCTAACTAAAACGTGTATAACAAGTACAAAGTCGAGTTTTGAGTTTTGAACCATTTTGTATAACGGCACGGCGATCACGATCTTCAAAAAAAAACCAAGCTCGCCGTCGGCGGGAGGTTCACCCTTACATTATTTTAGGAAGATTTCGTACTGTGAAGTTTAAAAGGAAAGCTGCAGGTAGTCTGCAGCAGATGATCATATTGTGAAATCTACTCTCTGCTATAGTTCTTACAACTAACCGTCGCACCATGGCTTACATTACAGTTTTAGACCCATGTGGTAAGCAATAAATTATCCAAATTACGGAATAACTTCATCGTGACATAAGCGTATAGATAATTGTTGTATTGAGCATATAGTATTATATGAACAGCAACTAAAGTCCATTCTTACGAGTATTTTAATATTTTTTACCTTCATTTACAAAAGATAGCGGTAGGCCCGGAAGGCTATTAGTGGAATATTAGTTCTCAGTAGTTAAATCTTAAAAGTTAATGGATTTCAGACACTAAGTCGACCACACTGAGAACCACTCTTTGTGGCTTATACAAATTATTGTCCCACGTCGTGGTTTAACCTACAAAGTACGACGATGTAACATTCATTCATTTCAGTATTTTTCAAAACAAAACTTAATACTTAGACGTGAATGTGAACCAAAAATACTCTAATTTTAGAAAATGCGACACAGTCACTTTCATTTCAAACAATAAGTAACATTATTTAACGTAGGACTCAAAAGTGGTATCTGAAAAGTAGGATTCAACAATGACAATCAAAACTGAGAGATCTGAGTATAAAACACCGTTGTTCTTTACTGCTGCCGAGGTCAGATGATAGCCGGTCTGTAGAGAAATTCGTGTCTGGCCGAAATTATTTAGATTAGACGCCAACCCTGACCGCATAAATGTATATAAAACTGCGGAATTGATATGAAGCTAAGTTACGTTATATTACGCTAATTACATAAACAATAGATAAAATCTTCATGGCCATCACTTCTTCGCCCGTCTATAAGTGTAATACTGCGCAAAAAAAAAAAACAAGCTCAATGTCAACAATCGACCCTTACTACTAAACAATAATGTGAACAGCTGTAACCGACACACTTAATACATTACAAAGTATTTGATAATTATGAACTTAAGTTATGTAACTGATTAACCTCAAAAATCACAGACAAGTCACGGCTATACATAATTTGGCTTCTGCTCCAAAGGTACACGGAGTATTTTACCTACATTGTTCGATAGATGTATGCTTAATTTGTTGGACATTGACTTTAATTGATTTTAATTAGATATGTTAGTTAAAGTAGTTTAAGTTTATACAAATTTGTTTGTTTGTTTGTTCAAATCTGTATTGCAAGATAATTACTTTTAACCAGTAACATGCCTGATGAAAACTTTAAAACAGGTTTATTTTAGTTTTTTTTTTACTGAAATTCTTGAATGTTAAATATTACAAAAACAACTAATTTTTGTTAAATGTAACATGTGACTTGATTTCCAAATAATTAATTAATGATTCAAGTGAGTTGGGCTGACATATTGTAGTTTTGGCCTTTACCATTCAACTGCACTAAATTCTATGTACGTAATTAATTGATTGGTCAGTGGGACAATAATTATTAATATTTAATATACGACGAGACTTGGAAACAATCCCAATAGTATTAAGTTCTTGAAGTGATAAATATTACACGTAAATATAAATAGGTAGTAATATAATAAATAAAAAGTATAAATAGGTACACGTATCACGCAAGTCGTTCAGTTCGTCACGTTACATTAATTCGTCTTGCGTTACTTAAGTACAGTGATAAATCGTACTTTTTGGGGTAAATAACCATAAAAGGGCAAAAACCTACTAGTCGACCGCCATAATGTAAGAAGTTAACCATCTATCGTATTACACATCTATGACCTCGACGCCTCGTCTATTGTTTATGAGATAAACACACATTGTTTTATTCTTGCTTGCACCAATGCTGAGTTAGTTCACAGATGGCACTGTGTGTGCTAATTACTTAAACCGGTAACGTGTAACATGTTTTGTAACGCGCTGAGGACAATTTTGTTGTATCAACATTGACCGACGAGTCGTCGGTCGTTGGCGACGACGCCAACGCAAAATGACATGCGATTTGTAATAGAACAATTAGAGCTTGTAAATGATTGGCATGTGAGCAATGACAACTAGTTACAACATCTTGATAATATTGGTTTATACAAAACTGAAACGAAATTCCAAGATTCTAGGTCATTGAGAAGGTACCCCATAGGTTTCGATTATCTGAGTAATGTCCTAAGGTTAATAAAAAGATTATAAATATATTTTATACAAACCTTATGAACTACTCCTTTAGAGATATTTTAAGTTGAAAGGAGTTGCGCCTTAAATAAATAGTTTTATCATTATCACATAACCATCACTTAACTATACCCATGCAGTATAATCTTGTAGAGGCTGACTCACGAGAATTAGCTCAATTTGCATTAATTATCTCGAGTACACGTACGTGTATAAACGGAAATTCTGCCCTAATTATGAAAGCGTTTAGTATCACGAAGTCAGTAGGAATCCATGCCACGTATGAATTAGTTTCATGATATAGCTACCTTGAGTTTAAAACGACCAGACTCACTTGTTTGTGAATGAACTAGTTTCTTCCCGTAATTGTTCATTGAAACCTGTGAGTCTAGTAAAAATCCGAAAGTCGTTTTTTTATCGTCGTTTTAATTCATTGTTATAAAAAAATACATCAAAAAATAATTTCGATTACAAACTTATATTTTGCGGTTGGAAAGTTAAATTTGGCGTTAATCGGTATACTACTTTTACATACAAAGTTTCATTTCGATATACTCGTATATATATATATTTTTTTTTTATGGTATAGGGGGCAAACGAGCAGACGGGTCACCTGATGGTAAATGACTACCGCCGCCCATGGGCACCTCTAACTAAAGAGTCACAAGTGCGTTGCCGCCCTTAAGGTGGGAGTAGGAGAAGAGGGGGACGGGGGAAATAGTGGGAAGAGGGGAGAGGGGAAGGACGGGAATAGGGGAGAGGGAAGGGTTAGGGCGTCCGGTAACCTCACTCACGCGGTGAAATGCAATGCAAGCATTGCTTCACTACCGGTTCTCTGTGAGGCCGTGGTATCGAGCGGAGTCGAGCCGGCCCATACGTGCCGAAGCATGGCTCTCCCACGTAAAGATATAATTATAAGAAGGTTAAAATTTACTTCCAAGATTTGTTTACATAGTTTATTATACTTAGTTAGTTAAAGATGAATGAAGCTTATAAAACGTGTAATATGAAAGTACTACCATGAGAGTCAGACTAGGCTTAAAAAACCAGCAGTACTATGTTCATCAAAATATTTTAGATATGCTAAAAAAAGAAATAGTTTCAGAAAATTGCGACAGATGTAAGAACAGTTTTGTAGATCGGCACGATTACTTCGGAATCGATCCGTCTCCGAAGTAAATATCCATTGACTATACTATCATAATAGAATATAGTTGTTTAACCATGAATCGTTCGTTCGATGAAATGATCGTTTCAGAAGGTTATACAACTTTGTAATTAAAGACCAACAGCGCGTTGCGCTACAAACACTAGAGGACCGAAACACCGAATTTTACATTTCCTTAAATTATTTATTACGAAACTGTAAAATGTCCCCACATACCTACTTTGATTGTAATCACAAGTGTATCCTTGTCCCCATTTGTTGTATTTTACGTTAATAAATTGTTTGATTTATGGTTATCATCTGTGGTTATGAACTCAATGATGTTATTGCAACTGTGAGTAGCCGATGAATGATGATGGTTATATCATTATTTTCTTGATAACTATGGCACTGACTGACACTTTGACAGGCTTGTATGATGATGAGTTGTAGACCAATAAATATGTGTGTACTGGTTCTTTACAACATAACTTTAATAAACGTAAGTACTGTCCTACTAATACTTCATAGGCTAAAGTTTTTGAGAGTGGATTAATGGATGAACGTATATTTGTTCCTCTTTCACGCACAAACGAGATCTGAACGGATCTGGATGAAATTTGGGACAGAGATAGATTATAGTCGGGAATTGCACATAGACTTTTATTCCCGTAGAATAGATTTGTAAGGACTTATCTTTGTCGATCCATGTTAATACAACATTCTTTAGAAATATATGTTGTCACGTTGCGCTAAGTTGAATTTGTATTACCTAGTATTAAAAGTTAGTAATAAATGTTTAAAGACACAAATAAACTGGGTTTCAGAGAATACAGATGTTTATTCATTAACATCATGTAACCTTATATAGACATATATAACGTAGTATCTTTGCCCGGTAGCTTTTTGTAAAATTGCGTTTTTAAAGGAAATACAAAAATTTCCACGCAAAAAAGTCGCGGGAAAGCTAGTGATCTGTAATTACATCAGTAAAGTCAATATTTAGTATATTTAGAGATAACGCCCTCCCAGGGATAGAAACATTATACCGTATCCATATAGGGCTAAATTGAGAACTATAAAGACCTAACTTTTGCCCACGTCTTCTTCACGTTATTTTTCTATACCTCGCGCTATCCTTTTCTACACTCCTGACAACGTATATGCAATATTTCATAATGATCGGTTGAGTAGTTCAAGCGTGAAAGCGTAACATACAAACAAACTCACATTCGCATTTATACAAATAATTAAAATGGAAGTGTTTATTTTTCAGCGCAAAATATACATATAAATATGTTCAAGGGGGCGAAGCCGCGTGGTGAATAGCTAGTTTATAAGATTAGTTATGACAGCAGTCTTTCCTCCGTAAGGAGGCAACGTCTTCGACATTACAGTTACTGGTACCTACTGCAGTATGTCTTCGAACTCTGTATAATTTGATCCACAAGGCTTAGTGTGTCGAAGGCTTTGTATATTTTGTAATGTGCTAACCTACTCGGTTACCATTTAGCCACGAGCCCCTCAAATCTTGTGCTCTATTAATCCTTCTAATATTATAAACGTGAAAGTTTAACATTTCACAACTTACAAAGAACTGTAATAGCTTGCAGAAATATTTTAGCGAAATGGAAAAAGCTGTCGCCGAAATCGAATGTCGCCGCTGTACATCGCGTTCCCCACGCACACCAAAACGACCACCGACCGAAAAATATAATTGTGAAGTTTTGCGGCAGGATGATGCGTGACAATGTAATCGCCGCCTGTCGTCAGACTAAACGTTTGGACACAAATATGCTATCAATTGCTGGGTCCCTGAGGAAAGTATACGTAAACGAACATCTTACACTCGGGAACAAGTTGCTATTTCGAGAGTGCCGGGATGCAGCCAAGAAAAACGAATACAAGCATGTCTGGATTAAGCATGAAACAGTCCTTGTCTGCAAAACCGACACATCACCCACTATTGCTGTCAGGTCATCTTCTGATACCTCTAAAATCATTTGAATAATGTGTATGTACTAATGGTTATTTTTGCGAGACATTTGTGATACTTATAAAAAATTAATACTATGCGGGTAAATAGCGAGTTTTACGGCTATTGCATAGATGTTAAGTGTCATCATAATATACGACTGGTGATCATATGCATATATATATTATGTTTATATTATAATATACTTCAGATTTCTGGTAATGAATATACTTATTTTTATTTTTGTATGTCAAATATAATGCTTATAAGAAATTAATATGTAACATGAACAAACGAGTCACCAATGCTATTTATATACGATTCTATATATCATATAATTATTTAGACATAATGATAACATCTGTACCTAATAGTGAGCAATTTATGTATAACTTTCCTCTTACATGTCTTTTCTCGTTTTTAACTGACGAAAAAAAAAGGAGGTTCTCAATTCGACCGTATAATATATTTTTTTTTATTTATTTTTTTTAACCGACGAAAAAAAAAGGAGGTTCTCAATTCAACCGTATAATATTTTTTTTTTTTTTTTTTTTATGTCTGTTCAGCCCTCACAACGTTATTTATGAACCGATTTTGATTATTCTTTTTTTGTTAGATAGGGTATACCTCAAGGGTGGTCCCATGTCAAGGAAGTCAGGATCTGATGATGGGATCCTGAAAAAATTGAGAGAAACCCTCGAAAATTGTAGGAACGAATAGTGTTTCTGTTTACTTTTCATTACTTTATCAGGTATTGCGTTTAGAAATCATCATCATTTTTCATCATCATCATCATGAGATGAAAAAAACCATAAAATAAAATCTTTTTAACAAAAAATTAAACCGACGAAAAGAACTAAAAAGCAAAAAATAAATAAACTAAGTAATTTTATATAAACTTATTTTGGTTTCGGTGCCAAATTAAATTTTGATAATTAATCAGTTTGTTGTTTGGCGCCGAATCAAAATAAGTTTATATAAAATTAGATAGTTTATGTAAATAAGCTCAATACTTAAGACTTGAAGTTTATTTATTTTTTGCTTTTTAGTTCTTTTCGTCGGTTTAATTTTTTGTTAAAAATATTTTATTGTTAAATGAAGCATACTCCAGAGGGGAATATTTCACTGTAATAATAAAAACTCAATACATCATTATTTTTTATATATATTTTTTTTTTAAGTACTATAATCAGTATAGACTTAAACTTGAAGTCTCGTGTTAAGTATAATTATTATATAATCACTTACACTTCCTGTAGTTTAAAACGTAATAGTATTACAACTAAAGATGAATAGACACACATTATCAGTTTTTTATCAAAACTGTCGTGGATTGAGGAGGAGGAGGATTATAATAATAATAATAAATGTTTATTTCATCTCCACAAATTACATCATGTTTACAGCATTCAGTTGACAATATTTTCTATTTCGAAATCCGTAATTTGTGGGAGATCTGGAGTCTAAACTAAGCCGAGGCCTGTACTATAGATCTCCAGGCCCCCCATTTCCTAACATTGTGTAGACTGTCAACATGACAGAAGCGTACATGAGTGTGTGTGAATGAGTAATCGGTAACAAGTTTTATTGTATAATAATGATGTATGCGAGTGTGTCTGTGTGTTTGTATGTGTGTGTGTGTGTGTGTGTGTGTGTGTGTGTGTGTGTGTGTGCGTGTGTGTGTGTGTGCGCGCGTGGGTATGGGAGTGTTTAAGGGATATATAATGTTATCATATTTGCCTAAATCTTGTTTGTAATATGTAGTGTATATAGTATAATAATTGTAAATAGATGTGTTATATACTATAATACCTAAAGTAATATACAAAATTTAATAACATATTTGTAATATATATATATACATATTTATTTATATATTTATATATTGATATATTTTACACATAAATTTATATTCTTACATCTAGGATTTCTTCTGTTTCCGAGTAACTAAGTTTCAGTAACCATTTATTAATTGTATCTTTGCATTTTGCTTTGCTGCAGTTGGACAAGGGAACTATTTTGTTTACTTTATTGAAAAGCATTCCTCCTCGGTATAGAGAAAATCTTTGTGCAAATAAGGTGTTTACGGCAGTAGGCTCACACACTGCATAGTTTCTTCTAGTCTGAGCTATGTGCCTTCTTCTGTCTTCGGATAAGTCACCACATTTGTGAAGTATAGATAGCATTACGTAAAGCTGCCGCACAGTGAGGACCTGCGCTTCGTCGTAAAGCTTAGAAGTAGGAAATAGCCGGGGTTTTGATAGGCTTACTTTCAGTATCATTCTTTGAGCTCTTTCGAGGGTTATCAATTTGGTTTTACAAGCTCCTCCCCAGGTGGTGATGCAGTAGGATATGATTGATTGCACCAAAGCCTCGTATACTAACTTTATGGTCTGTTTGTCTGCTACGTCACGTAATGCTTTGAATATGTATGTTAGTTTTCGTATTCTATTGGATAAAGTTTGTATGTGGTTTTCAAAATTTAAATTAGCATCAATTTCAATTCCAAGATATCTAATACATTTAGTAGGAGTAATTTTGGGGCATGTACAGCTTAGAGTAGGAGGAAAACTACATTTATGCGCATATATGTTATTTGTAAGATCGGCTATTTCTTTTCGATTTTTGATAGAGAACACAATGAATTTAGTCTTATCTTCATTTAAGGTGAGAGAGTGAGCCATTAGCCAGTGACAAATCGTGTTGAATCCTTCCTGCGCAAGATTAAAAGTTCATTCCATGAATCTGCATAAAAAGTTAGAGCTGTGTCATCTGCATAAGCCGAGATGCGGCAGTTTTTATTACTAAGTGTGCAGAGCTCATTTATATATATGAGAAAGAGTGTTGGGCCGAGTATGCTGCCTTGTGGCACCCCGAATGCAATTGGCATTTCGTCACTAATGTTGTCACCGATCTTTACGCATTGGGTTCTATTGTGCAGATAATCAGACAACAATGCCAGTGGGATACCTCTTATGCCATGGGCCTCCAGTGTCTCCACAAGGCAGGGGACAGATACAGTGTCAAAGGCCTTTGCGAGGTCGAGAAATATAGTCAAGCATTTCTTTTTATTATCTAATTTGTTAACCACAAAGTTGACAAGGTCAAG
Source organism: Callimorpha dominula (assembly GCA_949752705.1). Classification (NCBI taxonomy): domain Eukaryota; kingdom Metazoa; phylum Arthropoda; class Insecta; order Lepidoptera; family Erebidae; genus Callimorpha; species Callimorpha dominula. Next base: position 19,373,080 of record OX456991.1, read on the forward strand.
TACAGCATTGTTGGTTGAGCGGCCTGATCTAAAACCATATTGAGAGTTTGAAAGTAGATTGCCGTCTTCTAGGTATTTAGTAAGCCTGGTATTAATAATTCGCTCAAATAGCTTTGATAATGTTGTTAAGATTGCAATCGGTCTATAGTTATTGACACTGCCTCTATCACCCACCTTATGTATAGGATGCACTACAGCTCTTTTCAATGCATCCGGAAAAACCCCAGCCTCAAAACAGCGATTTATCAAGTCAGTAAGAACATGTGTTGTTGAATTGGATGTAATCTTAAGAATCTCGGCACTGATCTGATCCCAACCTGGTGCGCAGTCACTTCTTAGAAGTTTAATTGTTCTCTCAACTTCTCCATTGTCGGTTGGTAGAAGAACAAAAGATTTCAGAGGAGGGTTAGTGATTTTCTTGAAATTGGGAAAGCGATCGTGCAAAATGTTATCAGCTAGGCGTTTACCGATATTAGAGAAATATTCATTTGTTTTGTTAACCGCGTCTTTAGGATTATCAGCTATTGTTAAAAGTTGCAGTGGTAGTTGATTTTTATTATTGTTGTTAGTAATTGTTTTGACGGCGGACCAAAGCTTTTTTGAATTATTTTTAGACATCATCAGTTGATCTCTCTCATACTGTTTCTTAAGTTTTTTTAACAAATTATTGCAGTAGTTTCGATATCTCAAGTAAGATATTTTTAATATTTCATTGGTTGTGTCTGATTTGAATTTTTTGTGCATTCTATCCATAGTGCGTATGCAACGTAACATGCCAGTAGTTATCCAGGGTTTTATTATAAATTTATTTCTAGGAGTTAATCGTTTTATCGAATTATTTGCAATTAATTGCTGCATTATATATATGAATTTGCTCATTGCAGTATTTAAGTTTGCTTCCTGATAAACTTCAGCAAAATTATATTTATCACAATCAAGTTTTAGTCTTTCTTTGTCAATTTTACAGATAATTTTTACCTTTGTAGATTTATTTATAGCGACGTTAGTTTTTAAACTAAATAATACTGATTCATGATCCGTGATACTGGTTTCTAGGGTAAATGTAAAAGCACTTAGTTTCGTTTTAAGTAATACGTGATCTAGGCAGGAGTTTCCCCTAGTTGTAGTGTAGATGGCAGGAAGTAGGCCATGGAAGGTGATCGTGTCCATGTACGCTATATTTGTAGGGCTCGTTTTAATAAGGTCAATATTTATATCGCCAACTATTATAATGTTTTTGAAAGACGAAAAACCTTCTAGTAGTATGTGTAGGGAATCAATGAAAGTATCAGGTGTTCTGAAACTTGGTGGCCTGTAAATCGCGATTAATATGGTATGATTTTGTATTTTAATTGTAAGGCAGTTAGCTTCCAATAGACAGGGTTCCTCTACAATACATTCCAGGTTACTGTTTGTATAGACTACAAGGCCGTCGTTTTGATTGTAGTTATCATTGGTTTTAAACGAGTTGTACCCTTCAAGAGCAGGTAGGTTCACGACATGGGACAGCCAGCATTCTGACAGCACTATAATGTCACAGGGCAATTTCAATCGTTTAAGGAGAACGCGTAACTCCTGAAAGTTGCAGTGTAGGCTGCGGATGTTTTGTTGTAGAATATTTAAGTATTGTACAGGATGTTGAAGATATGAGATGCACTCTTCCGGTTCACAAGAAATAGGGATAGAAATATTAAACTGGTCAATATTTTGCATTAAATTTTTTGTGGTATCGAATGGTGCATACAATTTATTACTAGTAAAAAGAGAGTACGTATAAAAATATTTGTTTTAAGTTGGAAGTAAGGTAAGAGCCGCATTTGTTGTGCAGTAGAAAAGACAGCGTAAATTATTAAGTTATTATAATTGATTAAGTTACACACACTTTATATGAATATCTTAGCACACAATTACGATATTATAATATTAACCGAGACTTGGCTACATAGTGATACAGGTGATACAAAACTAATGGACACAAGATATCGAGTGTTTCGTTGTGGTCGTGATCGCAGGGGTAGTAGGCGACGTGATGGCGGCGGCGTTCTGGTGGCGATTCGGCGAGAATTTGATGCGAGACCACGACTCCGTAAGCCAGTGCCGACCAGTGACGAGATACCCGGGGCGCTGCCCCCTGCCCCCACATTCCTAATAGACCACCTTCTTTTTGAAATACGCACTGGCAACCACTGTTTCGTAATTAGCGCTTCGTATATTCCACCTAATATGAAATGTTTATGACTTACACTTTGAATACTTGACCGCTACACTTCTTTCTACCGACATAGATAGGTTTATAATAGTAGGCGATTATAATTTACTAACAATTGAATGGCGAGACTGTGACACATATCTGGACCCCATAATTAATAGTAATTACAGTTTACCCAATAAACATTTAATTAATATTATCAACCTGTTCAACTGTTATCAAACTAATACATACAAAAATACTAATGGTAGAATTTTAGATGTGTTTGTTACTAATGTTATTGGCGCCAAGTCATGTGTTGCCCCGATACCACTTGTCATCTTGTCACAAATCATCCCCCCTTTTTGACATTACTACATATTGTTGACCAATTTATACCTCTCGTTACTAAACCTAGATTTGAATTTAATTATAAGATGGCTGACTACCCTGTAATAATTAATGATATATCTAATACGAATTGGGGCGACTTATTTACCAGTAAGAATGCAGAATGTGCTGTGTCTATCTTCGATATTCTCAATAATTAAAAAGCATGTACCTACTAAAGTTATTTAACTATCTAAATTCCCAATATGGTTCTCACCAGCTCTCATTCACATATACAAAAACAAAAATAACTCATGGATAAAATGGAAAAAGTTTCAAAATTTATCCGATTATCGAGACTTTTTTATGTTTAGGGCGAGATTCAGTGCTGAATCAAGAGAATGCTATAAAAATATATTGTGTCGGTGGAGGGCAGTATCCTGTATACTGCCCTCCACCGACATAATATATTTTTACAACATTAAGTACTTTTGGACATATATACATAACCTTAAACGTAAGCCTGATATTCCGAATTATATAACATATCAAAACACTACATCCAATAATCCAGAGGAAATATGTGAACTCTTTTCCACTTTCTTTAAATCTATATGTGAGCCCTCTTGTGTGCCATATAACTATGACGATAACACTATACCCGATCTATACCAATCATAAGTCCGATCTAACTGTTAGTGACATAAAAATATCTGAAGAAGCTGTTTATAGGGAACTACGGAATTTGGATATAACAAAGTCGTCCGACTTAGACAACATTACTCTCTTTTTTCTTAAATCGACCGCTAAGGTAATATGCCAGCCCTTGTATAAACTATTTAACTTATGCTTGCTCTCTGGTACCTTCCCAAATATTTGGAAAGCTGCTCGTATCATACCAGTTTTCAAGGGAGGTGATAAGTCCAATGTAGAAAATTATCGGCCTATCTCTATTCTCCCTGCTCTGTCGAAGCTTTTCGAAAGGCTAGTACATAATGCTATATCTCCATTGATTCATAAAGTTATTATACCACAACAGCATGGCTTTATGAAACGTAGATCCAAGACTACTAATTTATTAATATATACAACTTATCTCTTTGGAAATATGGACAATAACAAGCAAACAGATAGTGAGTACACAGACTTTCGAAAAGCTGTTGATAGAGTGAATCATAAAATACTATTAGACAAGCTCGCCTTTAATGGTATATGCGGTAACTTGTGGCGGTGGTTTAAATCATACATAACTAATAGCACCCAAAAAGTAGTAATAAGTGGTTATAAATCCCAATATGTTCCAGTGAGTTCAGGAGTTCCTCAGGACTCAATTCTGGGCCCCTTTATTATTTATAATATTTATTAATGACATTTCCGATTGTTTTAAGTTCTGTAACTTTTTAATGATTTAATATCATGATATATTTTCAGATCATCTGCCACTCTGATGATCTTGAAAAATTCCAAGGTGACGGTGAAGGTATAAAAGATCTTGGTGTCACTTTAGATCATAAACTACATCTAGATGTTCACATAGAAAATATAATTAATAAAGCATATAAAATGTACGAATTCATAATGAGAAAGACCATTCCTTTTCTGTTGAACAATTCCAACAGTTTTTTCTTAATTTCTTGCTTGAGTCTCATTGGTTGTTAGTAGTAGAGATCTGAATAGACGGTGTTGGCCGGCGGCAAAGGCTCATAATGAACGATGCCCTTCCAATCCCACCATACATACAGCATCACCTTATTGCGTGTTAATTCGGGTTTCGCTACAGTCTGTGGAACTTGACTACACTTTGACCATGATCTTTTTCGCACTTTCTTGTCGTAGGTGATCAACTTTTATAATCAGTGATCAATCTTTTTAAAAATGGTTCGGCTTCATTACGTTTCAATAGATAATCGCAAATGAGTACACGATTCATTAGGTTTCTTTCAGTGATCTCGTGTGGCACCCAAATATAGAGCTTTTTTATAGCCAGACTTTTTCAAATGGGCCAAAACTTTTTTACGATCAATCCTCAGTTTCTCGGCTATGTCGTAAATACTAATATGCTTATCTTGCTCCACTTTTTCAAAAATGGTATCAACTTTATCTGATGGCGATGGGATGAGGGCGACCAAAGCGAGCTGCATCTTTGACATCAAAATTTCTGGGACTGAAAACGCTTGAACCAACTTTGTGTTACTCTTACTGGCACTGCATAGGTCCATAAACATCACAAATTTTTGTTGCGACTGGAATCACATTTTCCCTTTTTTGTAATGAAACTTCAGAATGTATCGAATTTCTTCATTAAATTCACTAATTTTAGCAGACAGAAAACTAATTGAAAAATGGAGGCACCTATTTTTTACTTTTTCTTTTTCTTAATGTCCTATATTTATTGATATGACAATCCGAAAAAATTACGTCACAATATATATGATGCTTCAGTTAAACCTCATTAACAATATTTAATAGAAATCAGGAGCAAGACTAAATTAGTAGACCTACAAATTATGCAAAATAAACTCTTAAAATAGATTTTTAACTATCCACGCCTTTCGACTAGAAAAAATTATCGTAAAAAAAATGCTGACATATGAAGGGACACATATATATAATAAACTACCATCGCACATTAAAAATGTACACTTGTATAATGTATTCAAAACTCGACTAGCTCAATATGTACATTATTCAGATAACTTGTCCTCGGGCAAATGAATACATTAGATTAGTACCTATCAACATTCTACAATGATATATTTATTGAGTGAAATGACACAGTCTGAAAAATTGCAATGTGATTGGAACTAAGATAGTACCTTTATATTACACTAGCTTTTGCCCGCTGCTTTGCTCGCGCTGGGAAGTATTTTGTGCATTTTGATGCGGTAGGAAATAGAAATACTCAATTCAAGTATCTATTTATATGCCGACATTAGAGGTTTTCCCGACAGGCGCTACAGTACAAAACCAGGTCGCTAGGTGAACTCACTCTCGAACAGGCCACGTAAAACTGGCCATGCGAGAAGCAGTCGCGCGAAGCGCTTAATTTATTGTCATTTCAAAACACACCTTAAAGGGGAACTGCAGTCTTTTAAACTCGAATGGATACTCTGACGGTATAAGTGGTATCCGTGCTATATACACTGACTCACCTTGAGTACAGCCGGTAAATATAATAGTCTATACAACATTTTCATGTAACGTTTTCACACACAACCTAGTACTGTTGCACAGCTTTGGCGGATTAAGATTTCGCAGTAGCATTACTGGAGTCATCTCTTGAAACAACTAAAGCAAGATGCAGTAGAATATTAATAGATTATCTCTGTCTGTTTGTAATGTTGACAACAGTTTCAGAGTACTCTCCGTTCTCTATTTAAAGATGAAGATCGGAGAATCGTCCAGCACAGATGTCCCCCTTCAAGTGCACTCCCGTGTTTGTCATGAGGTGGAGTTTTTTAAAAGCCAAAGAGTTCAGGTGTTACTGCAAGCCTTAACTTCATCAGCACGAGTTCCCCTGGGCACTACGGGCAGAGTCTGACGGAAGTCTCTAGCCAACAGGACATTAATACCACCCATAATGTCATCGTTTGATCTTATATATTTTAGAGTTCTGTTTAATGCTTCGTAACCCCCTTTATGCGCCATTGTGCTTTCATCCCAAATTATAACTTTTCGTTACAGACTAGAGTTTTAACATGGATGAGATTTAACGGCAGCAGAAAATTCTTATGTAAGGCAGAAACCTGATAGTTGCGCATCCATGTTGATAGTTTTAATTTGCACTAAATGTATTGCACCACAGAATTGCTCCAATTTCATCTGGACTCGTTACTCTGGGTGTGACTGAAAGCATCTGCCTAAAATATTCACTGATTAGTACCGTTATGCCATCCATTGACCGTCAGTTCTTTCTTGTATCCCTTAACATGTGTCTATTGCCGCCACTGCTTTACTGCCAATTCTCAGGAGCAATGCGAAGTTCTTGCTAACGCCTTCTCTGGTAACATGTTGCTTACACACGCCTGGAGTAGCGATTTTGAAACCCAAACTGCAGTTAACAAATCTTTAGACTCCCTGCTCCATTATAATAGTCTTCTCGACTATCGCCCTATAACGCCCAAATAACTTAATAAAACACTATGTACGTTAAAGAACCGTAAAGCTCCTGGAAATGACAATATTAACAATATTCTTCTAAAACACATTCCGCAAAAAGGTGCAGTTCTACTTACTAAAATATTTAACAGCTGCTTTAGACTATGTTACTTCCCATCGACGTGGAGAGAGGCTAAAATCATTAGTATAAAAAAGCCCGGTAAAGATGAACTTATTCCCCAAAATTACAGACCTATCAGCCTACTTCCCACCCTAGGCAAACTATTTGAGGCTGCAATAGCTAAGCGATTAGTTCAATCGGTTAATGACAAATGAATACCCGAACAATTCGGCTTTCGTCAAGGCCACTCGACCGTCCAGCAATTGGCTAGAGTTGCAGAACATGTCACCCACCACCTCAATATGGGTCAGTCTACTGAACCTTAAGAAACTACATGATCAAATCAAATTTCCCCAAATCAAACCATTTATATTAAAATTATCTAAGAAATTTTATACAATTAATAACCCCAAACACCAAAACAAACTCGTTTCAAATATTGGTAGGTCTCGCTTAAAAAACTTGCGTTATCGTAATACTTATTGTCGATATCGCCTGCCCCATCACTACTTCCTCGAGTACAAGTGACGTAGGTGTTACCACTACCTGTCCGGCCGCTCCGCTTTAACGGCGCGTGTGATTAAATCTACAGTGCGACAAGATTTCATTATACCCTCCTTTTACATACTTTTAGTAAATTGTAATATAAAGTTAGTTAATATTATAGTCAGCCTATGTTTGAGTTACGAGTAAGTAACTTATTTTCTTAAAACTCACACTTATGCATCCTATAACGATATTAATATATTGTTTAGGTATTTAATTTTTGTCAATGTTTTCTTGTCTTACAGTATTATATAAAATATTATGACATCATGTGAAATGTTTTAAAAAGACTTATAATCTAGTCTATCAAAAACTTAAACCTATATGTACAATAGTGCTTAAGTAATCACTTGTATATATTTTATGTTAATAAAGAATTTTTCATAACAAAACAAACTGCTTTACGGTCTGCCAAAGTACACTCGTTGAAACTCTCAAACTCAATTATTAAACTACGTTTGCGTAGGACCTTTGCTTTATCGTATTCCGTGAAATATTACAAACCGGGGTTTCTAAGTAGAATTACGTAATGTAATTTGTAATTATAAATTAACGGCACATCTAAAAACTACATCAAGAATTTATGTATGAAGTGTAAATAAAACTATTTAAGTTAACTAAATTATTTATAGGGAAATAAATCGCAGTAGAGTGTATATTTATCCATGTTCGTAAGAACAATTTTGTACTGACAGTCGTAAACAAAGAACGCCATTTACTACCTACCTTAAGACTATATTTTGATGAGAAAGAAGTTTTAAGCGTTATTTTTATATTTAGAATCTAATAAAATACGTAAACAATACTTACTTATTTATTTTTACAGAAAACTAAATAAGTAAAATAAAATAATATAAATTCTCAAATATTTTAATTATTTATCATAAGGCCATCTATATAGTTTGACATTGTACCTCACTTGTATTTATAATTTATAACCTTTGCAACTTTGTGTAAGAATAAATATTACTTCTTTCTTCGTTTATTGTATTTTAAATATTAAAATATTAATTATACTATAAAACAATGTGTTTAATTATTATTTTTGAGTATCTTGATTTATTTTTTTCATAAAATTCTGAATTGTACAGACTCGTGAAATTTATATTTTTATAATACGTTTAGTTCATTAGAACGTCATCTATTATCAAAGTCTTGTATTTTAAGCCCATGCACCTCACTTGTATTCAAATGTTATATTTTCGATTTATTGTGCCATGATTGACATCTTGACTTTTATTGTCAACATTGCCTCCCATTGCTCAGGCCAAGCAAGCACGTGTTTCCATGCAAACTTTGCAACCCCTTTTCACCCACTTGGGAGTAGAATTTTCAAAAATCCTTTCTTATCGGATGCCTACATCATATAAGGAACACGTTCTCCAAATTTCACATCTCTACGACCTATGGTTTAGGCTGTGCATTATCACGGATCAGTCAGGACAAAGGATTTTATATATATAAATTAGACATTCCCAGCAATGAGTTCGTTTCGTCTTCTATTGCAATCTTAAAAGCCGAGACTGATTTGATGACACCGCTCCGCTCACAGTTAAAATCCCATAAGCAATGCGACGAATTGCGAAAACTTACAACGCCATCTAGTGAAAGTAACGGAAACAAACGGACTTTATGATGTACTAAATATTACATACTATTATGTACGTTTCTACTCACCCACTCACCCATTATGATTTAGATTTTATCATTTAATGAAACTCATATAATATGTAATAATAGATATAATTTTTATACTTTATGTACTAAGTTTTAAACATGCTAGAAGCGTGTGTCCCATAACCACGATCGGTGCAATTCGATCGAAAGCCACCACCTAAAAAGGTATTGTACCTTATAAATATTATCGCGATTATGCTTGCCTCTTGCCTCTCATACTATAAGACGTTAGTTAGGAAGTTATTAGTAGTTGTGAATTTTCTAACATTGATCCATTTTAATATTCAATACCAAGCTACTTAGCTTGAACTGTCTATTTCCGTGATTTAAACACATTTGTACATAATGAATTTGTCAAATCTCTGAACTCAATTTCATCCATTTTCAGAAGCCCGCATTATTTGACATTTTGCTTATAGTATAGAATGAAGGATAATATTATAATTTAATAAACTTTTAAATAGTAAATATAAGTAGCTAGAAAATATTATTTATAAAAGATAGCAGGAATCCTGGTCGACCTTCCAACTGGGATAGTAGTAAGGGAGAAAGAATGACAGTGTTTATATTAGTTTCAGACCGTCTGTGTGCTTGTTTGCCGACTCAGTTGTGTACAAAAGAACTGTACACTCGTACGGTAGTTTCTAATTACAATCTAGTGTTTCATCCGTGTTTTTCGTAGAGGGAGAGCACAGTGCCAAATAATGTACATACATAATATATACAGATGAATTGAGATCTTTGAACTTCGAACGTCAACGTTACCTATATCACCGAGTAATCCTATCATTTTATTTGTAATCTTGTGAGTTAAAAAAACCAGTAGGATTAGTTAAATACTCCTTGGTATAAGCACTTAACTTGCTTAGCGTATTAATTACTTAGGTCACTAGTTTTACAACACTCACCTTGGTTGTTTGTCTATTTTGTAGGCCGAGGTCCGGATCAAGGTTTGTTTGTTGCCGCAGATTCAGGACTGATCTGTGTAAGGGAATATCTCAACCCCTGGCTATAGACCCAGTGATTGAACATGGTGTGGTTTTAGTCGGTTCGCGTTCGACGTAGCCACCTCTTTCTGGAAGTGGTACCCGGCGTTCTAAATTTAAAAAAAAGGTTTACAACATTAAAAACTCGGTACATTCAACAACGCTACTTTAATAATCGGGCTGCGTCCTGTCTGAAACTATAATTCTAGTCTGGCCTCTAATCACCATACAACGTCAGTTCCATTTCTACAAATGTATAAAATGAAATTACATACGTGGCTATGTCGAGTGAATTAAAGTCCGATTTTAATCTCGACCCAGATTAATCTAAAGACGAGAAATAATGAAATAGATCTCGGATCGGACGTACGCAACACAGATTGAAGATACTTACATAGGAAAGTGCATATACTCGTATAATTATGTAATAGTTTTTGAATTTACCGTAGCGTGTACTAATAAATTTAGTGTTTCACTAACGTCAGCCATATTTACATCACTTTAGTCCATATCTTTTTGTTACTCTTGCGTACTGAAATTTTATCTTCAGAATGAAAGTTTAACGGTTGCACTTTATGGCCATTTGAACGTTTTGCAGGTCTCATTGTCTTGTCAGAGTGTAAAATATATGCCTTCCTCTCTGGAGATGCTTTAGTTCGTATTCCATGTTCTATAACTTGTATTTTGAGCATAAATTGTGATTTACACATCCGTATTTTTTGGATACAATCAATTGTGATGGTGAGTAAAATGTCGTTGTTTTTTTGCTTCTCTGTTATACTATTACTGGGATAGTGTAGATTTTGTTAAGGCCGAGGATGTGAAATGGTTGAGATTTCCTTGCCGTCTCTTTAATATCGGTAGAACTTTTATATCGCAACGCAAAAGTATTTCTTTGAAATATCTTAGCCTATCTTTGCTAGATACCGCTGAATATAATTGTAGTATGTGGAAATGTGCATGTCTACCTTACTTCTTATTTTTTAAATAAATATACAGAAACCAGACAAGCCGACATACTTATTCTGCAGTTTAAGAACATGAATAAGCACGTAAGGAGCAATGTGATTAAGAGATATCACGTTACTTACAACTTTTTGAATAAGGATAAGGCCGACTAACGGCTGGTTTAACTGTTTTAAATTTACCATAACGTGTGTGTTTTTTCATCTTGAGGTCTTAAGAGTACTTACCGTTGAAGCACAAGACAAGTAAGATCAAGATAATTTTGCAAGGATATCATCATACTTACGTTTGTATTAGTTAAGCAGGGGTTTAAACTTGAACTCTCCGCTATCAATATTGTATAGAAGGTCCTTTGTAGTAGTCAAACAAGAAAAGTCAATCACAACCACGGAGTAATGGCTACGAAAACTTATGGTTGATCATCTATCCTAATGCTGTAAAAAAAGAGTGCGAATTTTGTGTGTTTCTGTGTATGTAGCGTGGAATCACTGGTCCTATTTGATAAATTATTTTGCCATTTAAAAAATCATTATACTAGATGGACTATTGATAGTTATATGAAACGAAATGTTTGGTCTAAATCGACCACGGCCGCACAGAAAACCGGCAGTGAAGCAATGGTTTCATTGTTTTTGGCCGTGTGAGTAAGGTTACCGGAGGCCCTAAACTCTACCCCTCTTCCAACCTCTCCCCTCCTCTATCCTCCTTTGTGTATGCTGCTGTAGGTTTTGATTAATAAAAAAATGGTATGTATGTAAAATTTCGTGTTTGTAGGTGCTGTTGACCGTTGAGGAATTTCCTCGTCTTTTCCTTGGCTTTACCTTGGTTAACTTTAAAACAAACTAGGTTTTAATGCGTAGATAAACTTTCGAGTTAAATAAAAGCTTTTAATTTTTTTAATATCTTAAATACACATCAGTTTAATATTTTGTTTTTTAATGTGTTGCCAATATTTCAGAAAAATAACCCAGTGAATTTGTAACTTAGTTATATTTTCAGAACAGTAGTCAAAATGTTAGTAATAATCATTTGTTGTATTTTTGTATTTTTACTTGGGTTTAAACCCAAAAATGCGGTTTAAACCTGTTTTAATCTATTGGGTTTTAACCCTCTACCCATCAGTAGTCATAATGTAAGTGTAACTAAGACAGCACACATGTTTGCAAGTCTCAGTGATGAGTGCGACTCATCAACTAGCGCACTAGACGACCAGATTTCTAACGGAGAGGACCAAGTCCGCTTTTTCATCCGTACCATATTCGGACGTCTGTTAAAAGATTAACCTCACCACAAATATTTTAAAAGTTCTTTTATATTTGCTCTCGATAATTAAACCTTGTACAACGGCAAAAGTAAAAACCTTCGTTAAGTTAAACGGAAATGTAATTAGGTTAAGTGTATTCAAATAAATATTTGCATTTAATTAAATTCGCTGTATACACACGTGGGTGACCTGACTAACAATATTGGCAGATAGATTATGAAAAAAATGGGTAAATAATATCAAGAAGTATTACATATTACGTGTGGTTATATCTCTTTTACATATCTTAAAGTCCTACTGTAATCGAACTTGCTATCCCCGACTGTACTGTTTAGGTAGATGATTTGACCAAATTATCAGTCATGACTAGTGTGTTTTAGATCTCTAATAGCCTAGGCGAATAAGTGTTGTCGCCACATTAAAAACTCTTATTTATATTATTAAAAATAGAGACAAACTATAATAGATGATAACACAGTTCACTATTTAATGAAAATAAGTTATAAAAATAAGTTAATAGATATTATTTTGACTGGTTATACCGGTAACGCAGTACTATTGGTCGATGGATAAATATTAACAAACTGTGGGATTATAAAAGGGTAGGAATATGTTTAGAACGATTGACTTGAGTGCAAACAGAGGTACGAACAACTTGGCAGTTACTGTTAGTTAGTGATTTTCATAGTTTATATCAGTGGTTGTGAGACTGTTTCTTACACAAGGGTAATAAAGCCTCTATCGATTGCTAGGGCCTAGATAATAAAAAATATATTTAAAATAACGATTCAAGCTAAAGGAGGTAGTATCTCCTTTCATCAATGTCTTTCAGTACATACGCACCAATTATGGCAGTTACGGGTAGATTTCGCTACGAGTTTGCGATAATGCGATTCCCGCTCTACTCTGCATTGAAATTGATTGTATCTAAATACTTCTTTTTAACATAATTATTAAACATTTTTTTTATTCTCAAGCATAATAATTTCTGTTAAATGTGAAAAAAAAGAACAAGTTGAAAACTAGAAACATTCAAAACAAAAGTCATTAAAAAAAAGTGTTTTTTTTTAGATTGGCAGAAATTGCGTCTTAATTATATTACAAACGACGATGTACGTATATTAAATAACTGTATTGTCTATTACACAAACTTAACGATGTGTAACTCATAAACATGAAAGTAAACTAAGATACCTACTTAGTCAGGAAGATGGTGGCAATATAAGCTTACTTTTATAAACTGGCAAAGGACAACAGTTTTTGAGACCTTAAATTGTATGCATTACCTTACCTGTACTTTAGTACATTTATCAATACCGTGTTAGGAAAAACCGAAACCGTACAAAAGAGAAAGACGTTAAAGTTATTAATGTAAAACAAAAAAAATGGATAATATACTTTACATATATTATGTATTATGTAAATACTCGTGCTGATAAGCTAATTTTTTTTTCATTTATTATCTTATAAACAACAAGCAATTTACAATTGTGTTGTACTTATCAAGATAAACTAATAAGATTTCCATAATGCTGCAATTACAGTCAGTAAAAGTTATATAAAAATATCTTAATACAATTCAGATTAACCTCTCTTTCACAAATTATTTCACTACTAAATAATATTATTTCTTGCAAGCAATTTCTACTAAAAGTTTGTACATATGTGAAAGGAGAAAGGGTTTTTACCAAATAGATTACTGTTCGCATTCAATGCACTGAAATTATTGATTTACTTGAAGGCTAACCCTTAGATACATTATTCAATTTGTAGAGCGCTAACGTGTAAGGCAGTTTGTCATTGAGGCTCTGTTACGCTTATTCATATAGTGTGCTAACTGGCACTGCCCCGCAAATTAGATAATGTGGCTTTAATACATAAGTTGCAAATAAATTTTAACTTAAAAAGCAAAGACCAATAAACATGATATACATTCGTGCACGTTTACTTGAGACAAATGCTTTTAACAGACAGACAGACGAATGAATAAATCAACCTTAAAAACCTGTTTCACATATAGGATCGAAATCTAACGTCGCGTCGTCCTAGAAATCAGCCTAGGTTATGTATTCAGTACTAGTTTTTGCCCCGGGCACAGTACTTTTTTTCAGGATAAAAGCTACCCAATATTCTCATTTGTATCCCTATGTATGTAACATTTTATAATGATGAGATGAACGGTACGACAGTGCATAAAACATGAACAAATATACATAAAATTTTATATATATTTGACAATAACTAATTCTGAACACATAATTCTGCTACTGTCTCCTTAACTAAGACCATTACGCAATGTTTAGACACATAATTCACTACAATAAAAGTATGTATAGATCAATGATTTGGGTCAACGATTCTTGCAAATTGTAGTTGCTCAATAATTCCATGTTCTCTATTTGAACTGGTAATATCACATCTGCATTGTGCAGTAATTTGATCGGTGAGGTCGTTCTGTCTCGATTTGTTTGCTTGTACTTTACGCACATTGGCCTCAAACAGTAACTTGTAACTGTCACATTTGATAATATATTGCAAATAAGATGCACCGTTTTATTGGCTCAGGTCCAGACGTGCATATAAAACTTAATTAGTGACGTAGGTAGCACGTTACTTCTTGTTAACCTCCCCAACTAAATGTAATTAGTTTCGTGTCAGTGTACTGGATCTGATTTGACCTTAAGGTCATTCACATGAGCTTTTAACAATTTGTTATTCTACAGTCCCAAAAAAAAAAGGAATAAAAAACGGATTAGCAAATTCTTAATACTTATAAACACACGTTAAAACTTATTAGGGGATGCTTAATTAGTTTTTTATTTCTTTTGGGTCTTATATATATCAAGAGTTGAAATAACTATTTTGTACAAATTTTTAAACCTAATCTAAACTAATATTATAAAGAGGAAACATTTGTATGTATGTTTGTAATGTTTTCACACAAAAACTATGAACCGATTGCGATTAAACTTGGTATGGATAACGCATAGACTACTTTTTATCCCGACATTCGCACGGGATCGGGACGTTCGCTGGTGAAACCGCGAGGCGCTGTTAGTACCTAATAAAATCGGCCAGACCATTTGATCATTGTATTTTTACCTTTAAACAGGTTAATGAAGCGTTGCCTGGGTTCACAGGGATTTCCTTTCTATGGTACACCTGACGGGGCGTCAGGTATTATGACCCGGTGACGGAACACTGTGGTTTTAGTCCGTTCGAATCCGACAAACCATCATGCCGTTTTGCCCCGGTGAGGTGGCGATCGTGGGGGTTGCCACACAAAAAATATTAAAGAAATAGAAAGTATGTATATGTAACTTCTATTTGCAATATGATATTCGCATTTAAAACATTATAATAATTTGTTTTATTTACTTAACTAGGACAAAACTATGTAGACAGATATTTTTTTAATAGAGTAAGTGTTTATTTGTTTCCTGAAAATGAATACGGCTTTTAAGACAGTTACGAATACTAGTCACAAAAGGTATTATTAAAAATACATTAGAAGAATTATTTCCTTTTCTTAATTAATGTTTATATGATACTTATTTTTAAGAATAACTTGCCTAATATTTATTTAATTAAGCTTTATGCACTTACACTACAGAGGCGTATTAAATGCCTAAGGCATTCTCTGCCAGTCAACCTTCGGGTGATGCAGAGAAAACAGGAAGTAGGTGCATTGAAAACATAAAAAAAAAACATACCAATTAACATTATCAACTAAGCGGTACTTAAATAAGGACGCACTTAGGTATGCAGCATGATATGCACATAATTTATATGTAGATGAACATCATAAACTTACTTACACGTACATATATATATACATATACGTATATATATATACACTCTTATATTTGTACATACACGTCATACACACTAATAAATATTTACATAAATATATTAAATCATATGCAAAACATTTGACAATATTAGATGTTAAAGTATGGGCAAGTTGATTCTGCTAGTTGTCTGAATCGGTACTCTACCTATTAAAAACCTACATTGTAAACATCTCTGGCTATTACTTTGTCAACTAAATATGGAATATGTATTTGCACCCGTAGATCTTATATAGTTATTCTTGTAACCGTTACACTACACCGTATTTCGATCAGGCACACAGCAGGACTCTAAGACTAGCTCCAGGAAGCAAGCTCTAGTCGTTAAATCAAATTGCTATGCATAGATTTACTCACTAGAGTCATCGTCGCGTGATTGTAATTATACCACTTTGAAAATGTTGGAATTATTTACTTGTCCCTTGTCGTTCATTGACACACTTTGTGTTTAACTAATCGATTAAGTTATCAGGTGATCGCTTGTTGCAATAGAACAGTTACTAAGAGGCTATTATATTTTATTGCTACTAAACAATGAGAACTATTTTGAGATTACGAGTCTGGCGAGTAGAACCTAGACCTTCTTACTGAGTGGTTATGGTGTCCCGAATAAATATTAGCATAGCAATACATATTAGCATACTTATACACAACTTAACTGTACTTCCGTTCACCCATTTCAATACCACCTTCAGGTTAAGCTATGTTACCGTTACTATTCGGCGAAGTTAAACTTTATTTTCTAACTGTTTAATTTCCCTTCTACTAATAGAATATGTATGTACAATTTTTTTTATACATATTTATAGAATATATAGAAGCGGTGAATGTATTATGAATCACAAAGTCATTTGTATCACTATGATTATTAGTTTATCTTTCCTCTACCATAATCACTCAGTTTCATGACGTGAATTTGCTAATATGTCTGAATGAATTATCACTTTCGGGGTTGCTTGATTAGTTCACCCCGAGATAAAGAGGATCCCCGAACCAAGCACGTGAGTTTACGAGAACAACAGACTCCCAAAAAATGTGCAAATTTTTATTCACGTGGCTATTTTAAAGAGCGATGGTGTAAAATTTAAATAAGGAACGTGTTATTGAATATCCTTTTTGTTCGTGACCTAAGAATATGGCAACAGAATATAGTTTAGACAATTTTATTTGGCCAATACAACCTTCCTTGGTATTCGTTAACTCAGAAATAATTTCTTTATATCTTATAATTTCCTATCATATTATTTGCCGTCTACAAAACAGGATTCGTTACTACTTTGATTGCATCGCATGCCATTTATATTACTATATTTCGTCACTCATCCTTAATTGGCCTCCTCAGCTGGAGTTATTTTAATGGCATTCATGCTTGAATTTTAAATACTTTATAAAAAATATCTAACATTTCTTGATCATCAGACCATAGAATAAAAACACTTGTTAGTCTTTGGGAAAATCGACATGAGTAAATATGCACAAAATTAGATACAATACAAAGATTTTATTTAGAAATTAAAATAAAAAAAAAAACAAACCAATATTTCAGACGTATATTAAATCTGTTTCTTCTGTGAATGTAGCAACACTATCAAAATTATCAGATTTTACTATTGATCGTTACTAAAAAATAACTGGATATGTATATAATCTTGAGGAAATTTCTCATTATTTATCATTAAGGACAGCCCTGTTGCTGTTAGTTCCCTGAGTGAATTAGTCATTCTCAGGTGAGTTATTTTATTAAACCGTATTGTAGGTACATGTTGTATCATATTCCTAAAGTGCGAATGAACTTAGCTATGGCGTCCTGTCTGCAACCTGAAACCTAAGTCAATAGCTTTTGCTTTGACCAAACAGTTTTAATATTTGACTTTTCGTAATTGAAACAGACTCCAGTCTCTTAGTAAGTCATTGACACCATGCTATTTACTTGCAAAGACGTCTAACATTCTCTATCCATTACAAACATGATTTTTTTCCCGCATAATTTAACGGTACAACTGTGATTACTACTTCATTTATCTTCATTGTGACATGATTTTATTATTTTATGTTTCTAATTCGGTTATGAACTTATGATGAATGATATTAGAACGAAATTTACATCATAATCATTCGTTTTGTCGGAATCTATACTTATAATAAATCTGTAGCGGGATGAATTCTGTACATTGAATATATTTAAAAAAAATCAACTGAGGGGTATTAAGATATCGATACTGATGTCGAATATGCGATTCAAACAATTTTTGTCTGTCTGCCTGTCTGTCTGTCTTTCTGTCTGTCTGTTTGTATGTTCACGATAAACTCAGAAGTTACTGAAGGGATATGCTTGAAACTTAGTATGACAATAGTTTGAGAGCCTGCGCAGGTTATAGGGTACTTTTTATCCCGGGTTAAACTTTGGTTCCCACAGGAAAATCAATGAAAGGTGTAATAACATTGTAACGTTAGTAGAATGTATATACGTCTTTCGAAATTCATTACAGCGAGCGTTTAGCTTAACTGGTATGGAGTACGGTTTCTACTAGGATGGGTGCCGGATCGAATCCCTCTTTGACACTCTATTCTTTTTTGCACTTTTTTTTAATATATAAACTAATTTACTTTTTTATATATTTCTAAATACATACATATTATAAATAAATTACACCCAGGCAGAGAATAATTCGTCCTGGGTGGAAATCGAACCCACGACCTCTGGCTCAGCAGTCAGGGTCACTAACCACTAGACCATCAGGCCAGTCCAGTAAATATACATATATTTATAAATAGAGTTATAGAAAAAGAAGATCCAAACTTTGAAACTTTTGCGTTCCATGATAATATAATTATGTTGACGGGAATTTACGCGATCACGTATTTAAAAAGTAATAAAGTACCTACAGGCCTGTGATCACGGCCACGACCACGGCAAAGCAAAGGTATGCCATACCTTTTAAATACGTGATCGCGTTCATTCCCGTCGACATGATTATATTATTAGAATACAATAGAATTTTTATTTAAAGCGTCTATGACTTAGTTGTTAGTTTAACTTAATACTTTGTTAGTATTACAGTATTTTACTATACTAAATGCATGGCATGACACTATCGCCAAAAAAACTACATCTAAGCTGAAATATTGGCATGTAAGCGGTGAAGTTTTTTTTACACTTTCAGACCATTTATTTTCCGTTCGGTTACAGTAGTGTGAAATCTTATTTATCTGTTAGGTATAACGAGGGGGTCCATAGTTTATAGGAAGCGGCACTGACTGACTGACTGACTACAGCAAGTCTCCCAATTGGTCGGACGAATCGAGAGGTTAGGTCGTCACAGTTTTTTTATGACGATTTTCAGCGAGGAGAACATCTCGCGCAAGGAGGAGGTGACGGTGTGGATTCGGTAGAAAAACTTCCAAGTGGAACCTTTTCACTCGCGCTCTCATGCGTATGCTAAGAGTGGCCGTGGGTGTATGAGACGAGTTTTATGTTCTTCACCCGAAGCAGAGTCCCCCGTGAAGAGAGTGTCTGGACATCGCCCAGTTGCCGTCCGCTAGCCAGCGATGGGTGGATCATTGGAGGCAAAACGTCGCCGTACCGACGATCAACTTATAAACGGTGCTGTGAAGCACACCGTGTGGTTTTAGTTGGTTGAAGCATGATATACGGCCTCACCAATAGCCCAGTGAGGTGAGCTTCCACACGAAAAACAAATGAGTAATGTAACCACGGCCAAATTATGTCGTTATTTTACGTGTAAGCAACCAAAACAACCCTTTTTAGTACTCTCCAGGTTGTTTCACCGCCAATACAGTATAAAAAATGGCCTGGAGAAAGAGGTACTATGCAATAAGCGACAAATTGCTGTTTTCCGAAAAAACGCGAACGAAGTCCCGGGCACAGCTATCATAAGTCAATCAATCTTCTATTTAATCAGTCACAGCATTTTTCTCATCAGTTTCAATATAAGTTATTTGTTCGAGCATCGAGATTACATGACCGCTTTTAAATGAGAATGAGTTCGTCATAATTTTCCTCCTACACATAAAGGCCAGGCTAGATAATCATGCCTAACAGATAGCAATTGAATGGTTGACACTGACTTACATATTTTAATAATATATGTATGTTAATGTGTATTTAAAATAAATTTAAAATTATTGGACTTTAAGTCAGCGATGATGTCGACAAATATCAATTTTGATGAATATATTTAAATGGGAAATATTAGGTGTGAGTCTGATTCTTATAGGTTTAGAATATTAACAAAAACTTATTCAATTTGATGGTTTAGCGATTTAAAATGAACGGTAATGTTTTCCTACCCCAGAAGTTGTTAAAAATAAGATAAATCGTGAAAAGTTTTTTATAGACACAAAACTGTTGTAGCACAGTAGATTAAATTCAAGGATTTGCGTATCAACTAACACCGCCGTCTATTTGTTTTTTTCTCTTGTTGTTTAGTTCTCGTAAGACTCAAGAATCAAGATTAGCCAAGTCATTATATCATTGCATCATACTCGCATGGGTGTAGTTTGTAGTAGTTTATCTTCAGTATCTTATAGTTTCAAAAGTTCGTTCTAAAACTTTTCATGAAAACAATAAACATAGACTTCAATTACGTTACCATCTAATTTGGTGTATGTTCAAATTCGCCTGTGTATCTGCAGACACACTTTGCTTTGAACATTTACAGTAACTTCCATACCAATCAGTGGTGTAACAGCCCTGTAGTAATCCAAGATTATTAGTTACAAAGTCAGTAGTTTCACTTTCACTAGATGGCGTTGAATATGTTTGTTAAAATAATATCGCCACATTACTCACCTCTAATACCAGATGCCCATTGTGCGATGCGTCAGATATCATTACCTGCAAAGTTGATTTTTAATCTCACCGCTCCCAGTGAATCTGGGCTGATGGTAGTGAGTACATGTCTCCAGTGAGTTAAATCTGGTTGGTAAGTAATGGTTGACTGCTGCGTATACGGAATGACATGCGTACAGATTTTCTTCTTATATGGACGGTAGGTGCAGTATGGTCTGCCTAAATAATGATAAGTCTGAAAGGGTAATCAGGCCCCTAAACTTAACAATATCTAATATACTTACACTTGGATAAATAATAGTAACAGTAATTGATATTTTAATATGTTAATATATTCCATCAAAACTATAACACATAAAAACCCAAAGTCTAACAAGTCGCAACGCAATTCTTCTACCGCAAAAAGTTGTCAAAACTGATTTTTTTAATAAATAAAAAATATTTTTTTCTTTAGTAAATAGAATAACTTGCCCATCGCACGGCAATATACTCACAAAAATAAACTACTATTTTCAATAGTCCTAATATTGAACATAGCGCTAGCGAGTCTTTATGCTTACACAAACATGGCCTTGTTATCTGTACCATGTAAGATCGCAGTAGAATTCAATAACTATGTGTCTGCTAGAAGTTCCTTAGAGTTGTGATGATTGGTAAGTGAGTCCGTGACAAAATTACTGATTAATTAGGTAACATATTATTTTATTATATCAATGATTAATAGTCCTATAGGTCTATAGCATACTAATGTAGTAATAGTATCTTGCACTGTTACACGACTATAAACTTGTACTTTGTAACTATATTCTATAGGTTATATCCATAGGTTCTATACCTATTGTATTGCAAATTCTGCGCGTATTGAATACAGACTTCAGCAGATTAAATCTATCATGTATACTCTGTGACAGTATAAATATTATCACAATCTATCATATTGATACTCGTATTATGAAAGCATAACTTCTTAACTTGGCACTATTTAGTTTTCACATCTCTATATTTTAAAACAACTATTGGTGGGAAAGCCAACATCAGTTAAATCGCACAGAGCATAAAAAATATTATGTTAATGTTTCCTATCCATAGTAATACTTTTGTTAATTATAAAGACGGTACCATCTCAGTACTATTTAGTATTAAATAACACATACTTTATTGTACTTACACTGATAGAATATGTAAACTGTATTCAAACTGTAATTACAAAACTGTTTGGATTTTGTTGATTGTTCTCTAACCGCCGAATTACAAAACTTTGACTAACGAGAGTACTAGGTATAAACAAACCCGTAACAATGAAGAGTTGATCGTTTAAAGCTACTTTTGTTTCCTACAGCCTACATTTTAACAAAGATGCATGAGCTTTAGATTATAGATTTTGGGGAAATAACAGGGAGATGAAATGTTGCGGCTTTTAAAACATCGAATAAATCATTAAAAAACATTTAAAAAAAGTTAAACCGACTTCAAAAAACAATAACAAAAGACACTGACAAATGAAAAATTATTTGATTACAACCATAATTGAAAACACTAATTCTAGTATCACATGACATGTTACACTATTAATATATAATAGGCAACGTTATAAAAGCACTAGATGTCTTCTGGTCTGTTTGAAGTTGGTGCCAAGCCAAATAGGAATAGGTAGATAGGTCCCTAATGACACCGAATTTATTTAACTAAATTATAAAAAAATCTCTCAATTATTAGTCTAATTAAGGAAAAACCACCAGAAAAGCCATCACTGCTAAAAGCCTAAAACCGGACAGGATACGCAGCAAGCATCAGCGACAATCAAGCATCAATAATGTAATCGCTTCTCAGGGGCTTCACCATTGTGTTTGAATCTGACAGTATCAGTAGCATCAGGCATTTTTAACGTTTGTAAGTGTTACTTTGTGAAATAAATAAATTATCATGTTATTAGTTTTCGTTTTAGAGTATTATGTACCCATCTGGTCTGAGACTACTATAAACCAAACTATATTAACATTATCAAGTTTTAGATATACATACTGTTTGTACACTCTAATCTGTGTATTAGCATATGATACAGAAGGGGTAATAAATTGTTCTCAAGCAGGCAAAAACAATGGGTGCAAAAGCAAATAAAATTCTTTGATTGCTACCTACAGTTGGTATAAGGTGCAGACGTCCATAGTTTTTTGGGTGATTTTTCATTAGTGGCGTCAACATTTTTTAGGCAGGTAAAATTTATAACTACAATTACAAAATTATACAAAGAAAATCTAAAATAACTTCCTATATATATATATATATATAGGAAGTTATTTTAGATTTTCTTTGTATAATTTTGTAATAGCTTTTTTTACTTGTAATATGTTCCGTTTTGTTGCTTTTAGATTTTTTACTGTCAGCTCCAACAACAAGCATTTAATTAATGGATGATAGAATACTATACCATCCTATAAAGTTATATTGAGATGCAAATAAGAAAAGGATAAATAGATATCTACATATGTATCTAACAAAAGACTGAGTGTGAAATCGATTTGTACGCGATAATGTGGTGACAACACGGTGCGCAAACAATATGATTCGGCCTCGTGCACCTAGCCCCGTCACGACTACTACTTCAACCCCCACAAACAATATTGTTAGCACACTGATAGATATGGAATAATTGAAAACCTTCAACTCGGAACAGAATACAAGGAATTCAATCCGAGAGACGTCATTCCGTTGCATGAAGTAACAGGTGTCTTTGCATTTTCAAAGAGGTACCTACTTGAAAAGGTTGGATGGCAACATATACATTTATTTATGAACCACAGAGCACCCGATTTAATACAGATATACCTCTACGAAAAAAGGTGTACCCCTTTAAAACTGTGAAATACATTTAAAAGTGCATATACATATACTGTTTACTCCCATTCGAATCAATCACCCGAACCATGCTTAGAGTACTCAATTTCGTCATACTAGTCTAGGCAGTCATTACATTCGTCAACTGATCGAATGTAATGACAACCTATTTTCCAGAATATTCCGTTTATTGCAAATTGATCTGACTATCTTAAGCACTGGTTGATAAAAACGTAGTAAGTAACACTGAAATTAATAGCATCGCATTACTACAAATTCACAACATAGATAAGTGGAAAAATTCCAAATTCCAGTAGCATCAATTACTTAAAAGAGCCATGCTTCGGCACGTATCCCCATACGTGCCGAAGCATGGCTCGATCGGAGTGATACCATGGCCTCACAGAAAACCGGCAGTGAAGCCATGCTTGCATTGCTTTTCGCCGAGTGAGTGAGGTTACCTGAGGCCCTAACCCTTCCCTTCCCCCCCTCTTCCACTCTTCCCCTACTCCCACCGTAAAGGCTGGCCACGCACTCGTGACTCTCGAGTTGCAAGTGCCCATGGGCGGATGGCGGTAGTCATTTACCATCAGGTGACCCGTCTGCTCATTTGCCCGCCAAAATTAAAGGACTACCTTGTCTTCGCATATTAATATAATTATCCTATTAAATTGATGAACTTGAAAGTTTCTAAGGATATATGGATGTATGGATGTTTGTTACTCTTTCACGCAAAAACTACAAAAAAAGAATACATAATCAAAATCGGCTCATCAATAACGGAGTGTGGGCTGAACATGCATAAATAAAAGTGAGTTGCAGTATTTATAAATAAATAAATTCAATTGGTTGTCAAATTTATGTTATGTTGGCTATGATTTACCGTTTTAGTTCTTTAAGGCGTAACCTACTTAAACTGGCGAGGAATCGAACATTGAGGTAATTTTCCAAATCGAACTGAAAGATCGTGAAATCAACATGTTAAACAAAAACATTTATATCTATGTTTAAAATCATAAAAAAGATAGCGATGAATTGAACCATAAAGTACAAGAGTTTGATAATAATACCGCTCTCCTCGAAAATTATTAATGTGACATTTGTCAAAAAAGGGCTTCGGGAAAAATAAATAAAATATTAAGTTGAATCCCGGGTCCTCTAAAATATTCCACAATAAATACTTTGTTTGTTATTATAATGGGAAGGTCACTTAGAATAGGCACAGATATAGCTTTAGGTATGTACACAAACATTTATGCCCTTAAAGATACTGTTACAAAACGAAAGTGAATTATTAAACAACAATGTTATATGTGATAGCATTTAAATGTCCCCTTATTCAACAGGTTCCTTAAGAAAAATTCGTCCAGTTGTATCAAAAACATGGTGTGCTGCTAAATCTTATGTTGCAAATACGAAAGCAAAAATACTTGTGTGCAATCCAGTAGTTTCTAAAATGGAAGATTCAGTAAGCGGATTAACAGATTTTGTGGAATCCAAAATCAGAAATATGCGCAATAAACTGTTGCCGAAGGAAATCGAATATTTACAAAAACAGATAGAGATTACTAAGCAAAAAATAGCAGAATCAAAAAATACATCTTGTAATAAAAAAAAATCGTGTTAATAAGCGTTTCATGTTATGGAGTTAAGAATCTTTTTTTTTAAATACTTTTTTTACGTTCAAGTACGTATAGTATGGAATAAACTCTGCTTGCTCAATATTCATTGTTTGTGTATTTTTAAATAAACTGCTTTAAATAAACGCTCTTGTGTGTACAAAAGAGTCAGTAGAGCCACAACCATAATTACCAAAACGGCAAACCGATAAATTAAAGTATTCTTTTGGAGCTCTACGAAATCATTTTATGTTCATGTTATGTTGCGCTTTATACAATCAGTTCATTAATAAAAAATACGAGAATGTCTGCAACTCATTTTAAAAATGAATTAATGTATATAATAATTCATTAAATTATTAAATAATAATGAATAGGTCATTCAATTAATTTGTTTTTAACAACAAAGAACTTCCTACATTTTTTTTTATGGTATAGGGGCTAACGAGCAGACGGGTCACCTGATGGTACATGACTACCGCCGCCCATGGGCACCTGTAACTCAAGAGACACAAGTGCGTTGCCGCCCTTTAAGGTGGGAATAGGGGAAGAGCGGGAAGACGGGAGAGGGGGATTAGAGGGGAGGAGAGGGGAAGTACAGGAATAGGGGAGAGGGAAGGGTTAGGGCCTCCGGTAACGTCACTCACGCGTCGAAAAGCAATGCAATCATTGTTTCACTACCGGTTTTCTGTGAGGCCGTGGTATCGAGCGGAGTCGAGCCGGCCCATACGTGCCGAAGCAGTCACGCTGAACTAAATAGTTACTAGTGTTACTACCAAGCCTTATAGCGCAATGAAAAATTTTGCACTAATTAGTATTGCTAGGAGCCTGGGTTGGGGATTAGATATATCCACCAATTTATTACGCAATAAACACAATTTATTTGAATAATTCAGTGCAAACAGTTAACGATAATTGACACTAATAATGGCTTGTACTTTTCGTTATTCTTCGCACTTACTACTCGCTGATCGCAAAACTGGAACTCAATCAATAACGCAATACGACCTCCTTATATAGGTCGAAAGTTATCACATAGAGTTTGTGAACTTGCTCGAAATATCTGGGGGCACGGCAGTGTCCCCGCCAAGTCGAGCAAAAAAGCGGCACAGCCGTACCAGCCTTTTCTCGAAGCAGTTCATGCCATTTTCAACCACCCTATAACTTCGTTGATGATAAAACTAGAAGCCTGAATTTTTAGTAACCAAGCAGGCGTTATATAAAGACGAAATTTCATTCAATTTGAACCATATCTATTTACTCGACACGTTTCCAGAACAACATAGAACATTGCAGGGACTAATGCTACTTGTTAACAGATGGCGCCAGGCGTTCTAATTGAGGCAACCGGAACAACTCCACCAACTCCATCAGTCACCCACAGATGGCACCACGCGCGCCAATGCACCGCAACAAAATATATACAACTTCCCAACGTCAACTGTTAGGCCGCAGCCCGCCACATATATGATTCCCTAGCCAAGTCGGAGAATCCTCCCTTTGTGTTGGAGAGCCACAACTCCAACCTCCACAGATTTTTTAATTACTTATGCCATAATTGAATTGGGATAATTGAAGTATCATTCCTTTATTCATTTCTATTCTCCTTCAAAGCTCATGACAACCTTTCAACGATAACGAGAATGAAAATCAATTCATTTAGTTTATTCATTGTGTTAATACCTGTTTTTTTTCTTTGTGTCATGGTCATAATACGCATGCTGGCAATATTATTCACTAACATGTGTTGTCGCCACATGAAAAACTCTTATTTATTTGATTAAAAATAGGGACAAATTATAATAGATGATATTGATAACACAGTTCACAATTTAATAAAAATAAGTTAATAGACGTTATTTTGACTGGTTCTGCCGGTAACGCAATACTATTGGTCTATTGATAAATATTAACGAATAGTGGGATTATAAAAGAGTAGGAATAAGTGGTGAACACTTCACTTGAGTGCGAACAGAGGTACGAACAACTTGGCAGTTACTGTTAGTTAGTGATTTTCATAGTTTATATCAGTGGTTTCGAAACTGTTTCTTACACATGTTCAGTACATTAATTTGTAATTGGCTGTGGATAGATCTAAATAAACATATAATTATGTACGACAATAATTTATTTTGACGGGTGGGTCAAATTAAAACTACATCTGAAGTATTGTGAAATCATAATCTTAATATACCTACTATTACGATAGTCTACTAAGTTTTAGTATGAAACATTTGCCACCCCTTTTTGCTATATATTTCTCTTTATAGCGATTTTTATACAATGGATGGATGAAGCCTGAAGTGGAAGGCTATCCAAAAATCCTATTTCCGCTTCTAATAAATCCCCTTGCAAAAACTTTTTGATTACATATCACTATGATTTTGTGTATGGAGGCAGAAAAACGGGGATGGAGATGTTTTTTTTAATTTACAATTAACTAAGCACTTACTTTTAGAGCTAAATACCTTTTGTTTAATATTTCCGATTGCAATTAACAGGTTACAATTCTACGCTTTTCTTTGTCTCGTTTACCCGACATCGATCAAAATTGAATTATACATAGTCTTAGATTATATATAGGTCCAGATACCGTGACCACTACAAAAGGCACCGTTTACTTTGAAGCCACTTTTTGGAGCTGTGTGAGTGAATCCCGCCCAACGCGAGTGTCAACATACAATATCTGCGCTTGTGTGCGTGACGATTTTACTACCAGTGCATAGAGGTTACCCCAAAATTTAGGGACTTTTGTATGAAACATAATATTTTTTTTTTGTGAGTAATATTAAATAAAGACATTTTAAATGTATTGAAATGTGTTACAAGTATTCGTTTATTTCCTTTTTTTTTTATTAAATCGTTTAGTTAAAAAGACAAATGTAAAATAAAAATTAAGCTACTTAGTAGGAACTATTTTAATACTCAATGTATCAGGAAACCGGGGCATTGTATCCCAATATTATTGCAATTTAATTCAGCCACTCAAACCATGTAAATTTAAAGACATATTTACAATTATACTTGGATATAAATATATAATTTTTTTTTGTTTGAAATTTGGTCACATTCCAACGAATTGACAAGTTGTAAAAATCAATACACATTATTGTAGGAAATTAACTGATCTATTATATCTATTTTTCGCTAAGTCAGCTCGTTTA
This sequence comes from Callimorpha dominula, assembly GCA_949752705.1. Classification (NCBI taxonomy): domain Eukaryota; kingdom Metazoa; phylum Arthropoda; class Insecta; order Lepidoptera; family Erebidae; genus Callimorpha; species Callimorpha dominula. The sequence continues at coordinate 19,401,538 of OX456991.1, forward strand.
AAAGGGTTTATTCAAGGTTAAGTTTCAGTAAACCCGGTTGGAGAGATTGACGTAACTTTAAGTATTATTTACATCTGAATAATGCCATAAAGTCACGTTATCAACTTTTTTTGGCCCACCCTAATATGTATATATGTATATATATATATATATATATATATATATATATACTTGTCAATATATACTGAATAATAAATTATAATACGAGTACAATCCTATAACCAAAGTATCGTTTGACGGACACATTGAACTCCAGGCGCTAGAGCTTAGAAATTAAGAATATTTTAAGGATTCCAGTTTCGCGAACATTAACAGTAAGCATATTTCTCGTTTTTCTATAAATAACAAGTTTGTATTGGTAAATGAAATTCACATCCCTGGCAACATCTCTAATAATGGCGTCCGCAATTTTATTAATTTGAAATTTTGTTCTATTGTTTATAAATTACATTAGGAAATAGAATACATACTAGTGAAATGTGATGTTCGGACACATACGATTTTTTTTTTGTATAATTTTTACAGGATGTAACTGCACAACCAGGCATTTTTGAATATTATATAAATAGCGTCTCTAGACTTACTTCAGCGGCGAACGTTCGCTCGCGTGTGAAGAGTGAGTCGCTTGTATTTGTATTAGTCGCTTATATTTTTTGGCTTCAGTTTTGAGGCGCGGATTAGGCATCTGGACCTGTATATAATCTAAGTACATAGTCATAAAATCGATTTTAAAATGTCGTACAGAAAAATGGTGATTTTGGGTAAGTTTCCCCATAAACATAAGTTACTGGGTTTCCCTAACCAATTTACAACAGATTGAAGACCAATAAATATTCAGATTGCCCAATTAGGGTAAGCACAATAACTTGGAGTTGAATGTGACCTTATTTGATACAAACACTACGTTAGGTACGTTAAGTATTTTACTGTGGAATAAAGCCATAGCTCCATGGTTTTGTCTTTATTTATGACAGTTTATTCCACAATCTCAGACCAAAAACATAGATCTATTTATTTGGTCTGAGTCCACAATATGAAAATTAAGTAACTAGCGGACCCCACTGCTCAAGGAGCAGATGTCGAATATTTACACTGACGGCATACATTCGAAAATTTTCTGCGCTCCGGAATTATCGATTAAGTATCTGAACTGGCTAAATTTATGCAAGTGGTTAAACATCTTTTACCGACAGTGTACTGTCACACATACAAGATTGTTCAAACTATGATTCTGCTATCGCTCTGATGAATGAAATATACATAAAACCTAAAAATGAGATTTAGGTATGCGGGGCACTGCCTCACTACAAGAAAACAAAAGCCTGACGAGTAAATCGTTGACAATGTTTGTACCTTAAAACAGTTAACCAGCGAATGCAATTTCCAATCTACCACGGCGGAGCAGAATAAAAATGTCCATTTATAGTTTTGTGTCAGGTGTCCTAAAACAAAGAATCAGTCCGCGAATTTTGGAGAAAATTAGTTTGACGAAGCCTAAAATCAAGTTATTGCTTTAGAAACGGCAAAGAAGAACTCCACACCTTATGCAAGCTCCAGCAGCAGCGGCGACGACTCAGCACAGTTATTATTATTATTGTTTTGAGTGCCTGGTGCTACCTCGACCATTTCTGGTCTTTTGTAGCGCACTTCTGGTTTACAGTTCACTGCTCAGACTTATGACTTCGAGAAACCTCCAGATCCTATCAGCAGTGATTGTTTGTATTTCCTGCGGTTGCATGATGTACAACCCTAGGTGAAACTCTCAGCACAGTTACACGCTGTCACTAAGACTAAAACTGCTTTAGATGACAATACTACCTCTAGCTATGTTTAACTCATAAACTTAGTATACTAAGTTCATGGTTTAACTTTACCTGTCATGTCATTGTAAATGTGTCATATCATAGATGTCATACATGTTACGATATTTTATTGTGGAAGAAAACCATACTTCCACGGCTTTGTCTTTATTTATGACAGTTACCACATCGACACCACCAATGATTGATACATGATGACACTGAAGAGAGCTATTGACTAGAGATGCCCTGGCAACTCGGGAACAAATTTATTTTTTAGTTAAAAGAGCCATCTTCACCTTATACAACTAATACATTGACAGCATATTGGAAAAGCCCTCAGCACTTGGGCTTTTTACATGCAGCAGCAATTCCACATGTCTCGACCCTGCATGTCTATGGAATACTTAGGCTTTAAAATTTCGGTTGCCACCTTTTTATGTTTTCTCAATACGTCGTGCCCAATAATCACGTTAGCGCATAAATTATTAATGACGCGAAAAGGATGTTGGCGATGAACACGTTTTCCTTGTACAAAGAACATGGCATATGCGGAAAGACTCTGTAATGCAACAATTACCATAGGAAAACGTGTTCATCGCCAATATCCTTTTCGCGTCATTAATAATTTATGCGCTACATAAATCTGTACTTCTCACAGACTTGACGCATTGCAACAATGGCAGCTATTGCCCAGCGTTCTGGCATAAACCCAAATTAGTTTTGTTATCGCACTCTCCTCTCTCACTCTTCTCTCAATTACTTTTGCCCAGACTTTAATAGTATGTGACAGCGCGACTTTATTAGAGAAAAAATGTGAAACAATATGAATGTTATCTGGAAGACTGTTGCCGAGCGTCTAAGTACCTTTAGATCTGATCGCTTTGATACCTTTAGATCTAAGAGTTTCTTAGAAGTCCAAAGTGATGAACTTTTATTTATTTATTTATTGACATTTCCTGAAAGCACATGCATGAAGCGAACTTTAGAAGTTTAGTCACAACTACTAACTCAAACCTTGGAATATAAGGACAACTCGAGTTGGCAGCGTTTTGATTTTCTAATTTGTCCAAATTTACAACATTTAGCTGTGTTTGGTAGAAGGTAGAAACATCTTCTACCAGGTACCTGTCCCTCTAAAATAGATATCGCAGAGTCAAAAATGTTCAAAATGTCACAAAACCATATTCGGTACTAATTTTAAACAATTTACGCCATAGGTGGTGACACCTATGGCGTAAATTGTAACTAGTTAAAGTTGAAATGAGGAGGCCGAAGTTAGGGACAGTTAGTAGCTATGTTTCTATCTTATTTAGGCCAGTAGGCCGTTTTTGAGTTTTGCTGTCATATATAATCCCTAACCTCTGTCAGGCGGATATTACACAAAATAAATAAATAGGTAAACAATAACCCAAATTTATATTCATTAGCAATTGAAATTAATTATTTTTTATTAAAAATCTTACCTTTGACAGCTGCTTCTACAGCTGATTCTGTGAACTTGAGCACGAAATATCGCCAACATCAACATTTCCTTACAGCTTGAGCAACAAATTGTCACTGAGCGGCCGAGAGACGTTCACCAATGACCATATTGCATTTTATCTTCTTTCTTAATTAAACAAGTATCATTTCGTAGGATTATTAGTTTCCTAAAGAAATTGTGTTTATTAATCAACGTAAAAACTTGTTAACGGTAGGTGACTTTACCCTACCATAATATAATTTAAATATGTTGAAATAATCATTATGATTTTTGTGAGATGCGAATTGTGTAATGCCTTACAGAACCTTTTTTGTTACTCTCAAATTAACCAAATTACAGTATAACTTATTTTGACAGTTTACAAAGTACAAAAAATTACAAATAGGGTAGCTTATGATATGACAGTCATAAAATATAAAATCAAAGACTTGACTTCCAAAAGAAGCAAAATGTTTATTTCATGCGAGTATCCTATCTTCTTTATCAAACGGTTACTCATAATAACAGAGATATTATTATAGATAAATCAGCGATGAGGTGCGAGATACATGCATGTAAATTGCTGTCTTCTTTCTCTTTCTACCGACGTCGCCAAATTGTGGCTTGCTACCCGCCTCTAGCTATAATACCTCTATGATTTTTACACCTATAGTCAGCACCTCTATAGGTGAAGTAAGGAACTAAAGTTCCCTTGCTTTACGTTCAGAGGTGCTGACCTACACAAAACAAGGTGCCAGTCTATTTCAGTATTATATATATTTTAGTTTATGGTCAGATTTACATAACGTCAACAAATCTCTTGGGGGCTCAAAATTTTTGAGATAAGTGGTTTTTTGTTTAGTGCCGCAGAAGCCAAAAACCAATTGACAAAACTAGAGGTTTGACAAAACTATGTCGCAGCTTCTATCAATATTGCGACTTGCTTTATGTATGTATATCAGTTTAATACCTTAGAAAAATTTGTAGCTATATGTCAAGCTATTTGAAGTAATGGAAATAATTGGACACATTATTGAGCTTTTCCCTTTTTAAGTATAACACAGGGCTATAATGTAATTGGTCCATGAAAACCATGTAATTCAATTATCAAATGTATTATTATAAGTAAAGGTTAGAGCAAACGACAAAAAATCCTTGGTTGTAGACGTAATATAAGGGCGAATCATTTTTAATGACATCGTTCAACAAAAATCTAAATAAAACATAAAATACAGACTTAACGTACATACTTGTTGAGACTGATTTATAAAGCTATTAGTATGAGTTTAATTTTTGTTATAAAAATCAAATGTTTAAATCCTATTTCTACATAACATTCAATTTCTTTTCAGTAAAAACAACAATTTACCAATTAATGACTTTTAGTAATGTCTGAAATCAAATATTATTTTACTAGAATCCTTTACTTCTAAAACAAATAATAATTTCAGAATTATAACGTCTTAATACTATTTTATCATTATAAAACATAAAATATTGACTCTGAGGGGATAGTGCTTAGAAATACAACAGATTCTGCTGAAAATGTCCAGCTGGCTCAGATTCAAGTTTGATTTCCTTTACTGCCTTGTGTTACGTGGAACATTTAATTATCCACATTTACCACACCGTATCGACGGAGGCTGCATGCGCATTAGCCCTGATTCCCCGAGATTTGGATTCGGAAGTTACTGAGTTCCGAGTGGGAAGTGGCCGTCACCCGCAGATGTACGCGAGTGGCGTGAGGCCGCTTGCCGAGCCACTATAGCACATTGATCGTTCCGGCTGAAGGTGGAGGTAATCCCAATCCACCGCCGATGAACCGGGTGGCGGAGGCGCGCTTGCCAGTGAATCATGCCGCTCTAAGTGTGGCCGCGGGTGGACTAGACGGGTTTTTGGATCCACCCGCCCATTCTGGAAGTCGCCTAATTAGAAGGTTTTACAGATTTTACCCGAAGGTGGTGCCCACGTGTTTGCGGGTAAGCGGTAGTAAGGGTAGGTAGGAGTCCGAATGTCTTAATAAAAGCTGTTCCCTGGTCTCTCCAGTTTTAGGTGCAACGTGTGGTTTTACTCGGTTCAATTCTGAGGCACTGACCTACCGAAATCTCCGATGGGGTGACGGCCCGAGGGGGTTTCCACACGCACAAATAAAAAACGGTTGACTGAAGGGTTGTGTTGGATTGAGCAGAAGTTGAGGCTATCAGCTAAATCAACAAAACGCTGGCTAAATCCTCCACCCAGCATATCTTTCACTAGAAGATTGTCTGTGAAAAATGTTGGCCTTTGCTAACCACCTAGAACTAGTCAAGGTACGGTAGTAATTTGAAAATGAGGAGACCTTCCAACTACTCATGAAGATTTAATTTTAATTGGGATGATCAGTACGAGCACGACACCTTGAGAGTAGACCAGACAGACATAAACATTGTTCCGAAAAGATGACGATAAAATCTGTTTTTCTTTTATCTCTTTCGTTTGACTATGGAAAAAGCAGTTACCATAGGCACATAATATATATGATGAATGAAATTACTCCCAAACTTCTAATTTTACTTACATTGCACTGTTTCAACTTCAGCATAGCTGGCTAGATCTACCTGTCTGACGATGTCACCTTGATACATCTTGACGCACCATTTCTGTGACGTCCAAATCTAATAGCGAATAATATTCCAAAGTGCATCATGTTTATTAGTTAGAAATTGTACTCATTGAACGCAACATTTTTACTTTATATTTTATATTACATTTTAACTACAACTTCTCTACGTTTAAGCATAATCTATTAATTGATCTCTGTAAGTTGCTTAAAAATATATTTTCAGATGTTTCACGACAAGCTAAATCAGCGGGTGTGATAATATGGGAGTTTTTCAAAGTGGAGGCGACGCCTCCAATGACTGTAGCAACCTTACATGGACCCTTTGGCAAATCCTTGGAAACAAGCGCTGCAAAACTAGCAGACACTGTCATTAAAGGATTAGATGGTCAAATTAAGAAAATGGAGCACGAAGCAGTATTAGCCATTAAAGCAAAGGAAGCTGCGTTACAAGCTCAGATACTTAAACAGAAGGAAGAAGCAAAAAAAGCAGAAGAACAGAAAAAGAAGTTAGCCGCTGATGCGGCTAAGAAAGCAGCAGAGGAAGCTAAAAAAGCGGCTGCATCTAAGGCTGCTGAGGCTAAAGCTTCTGAGGCCAAAAAGGCTGAAGCATCTAAGAAAGGTTCAGGAGCTAAGAAACCTGCTGAAACGCCTAAAAAAGACAAAAAACCTAAAAAGTAAGGAATTGGAGGAACCCATATTAACAACATGCTAACAAAAAATACAAAAAGGAAAAGGGAGCCCCGAGAAACCAGGAAATTACCTAGTGTCAGAACTAAGAATTTTATATTCGTATAGTGTAAATAACATACGTCCATATAATTGTGTATTGGCTTTCTTTATAAAACTATTATGTCTTCCGCTTATACTCTTCGCAATCAGCTCTATTTATTGGTTTATTCCTGCAGGATAGTGGTGACGATGTCATTAACCCACGCTGATGTGTTGTGACGAATAAGAAAAATCGAGTAAGTGCGTGTCAGATACTCGCACGCAGGGTTCCGTACTAGATTTAACACTAAATATGTGCTTTTTAAATGCTTCAAATTTGTAATAGAACCAAGAAAGGCGCTATGTAAATATTTTCAGTAAAACACTCTGTGAACATTTCAAGCATCTACCTTTTTTTCATTTTCCATCAGGTGAGTTGGAAGATAAACGCCTGTTACATTTCCCAATAGAAAAATACCTATTGCCATTATTAAGTTAAGCAAAAAATGCAAAAAACACGTTTCTTTTATGGGTGAGCCGGTTTTTTTTTTATTTTATTTTATTACTAGCTGCACCCAGCATGTGTTGCAATGCCATCTTTTTTTTTATAGATTTTTTGGACAAGGAACTTTCGCGGGCCTCCCTAGAACACCCTACCAAAGTTTAATAACAACCTGATCAATGGTTTCGGAACGCATAGGGGATAAACGAATATACATTGATTTTATATATAATGGTTTTTTGAGTTTTCTAAGCCGGTCCGACTAGTTTTAGTAATTTAGGAAATAATGGCGCATTTTGCACTTAAAGCTAAAAAAAATTATCGTTAATAATTTAAAAGTTTAAAAAAACCGAACTCCGCTGGAATTTATAGCAATTCTTTTTATCATTACAAGCTACAATTTCAGAAAGTTGCAGATTTCTCGCGAATAATGATCTTCTTTTGTTTTTTCCGATTTTCTTTGGGTTTTTTTTTTTATTTTTTTTTTATATTTGAGCTGCCAAAATGATTATCTATTATAATATTTCTCTGGTCTTTCTCTTGTGACACTGTGAAAGGCTTCTCTTGTTCCATACTCTTGTTTTTTTTGTACATATAAATTCACCCCTATTAAATAATGGTTTAAATCTTTTGAATCATACAGGGAAAACAATTTACTGCATCACTGTACAATAACGTCATCAGTTGGAGCACGGGACCCCATATAGACCCCGTGCTTCACCCAGGTGGAGAACCTAGCTGAAGCACGGGTCCGCACCCAAAAAAACCATTGTCCAGACTGCGGGTATCGAAATTCTTAATCAACGCATTTTTTTATTATTTATCTTAAAATACAATGCGTGGTAATCGAAGAGTCAATTTTTGATCATAAAATAGCTAGGTGAGATAGATACGAGATATGTAGACTATACCTACTTTATTGTACACCAAAAAATACGATACACATGAAATATACAATATTAAGTAGCAGTACAATGGGTGGTCTTATCGCTCTTCTATTCTATCTCTTATAGACAACCTTTGATTAACTATACTATATAGTAATAGGTAACTTGTGGTGCACATTAGTCTTACTTACTAAAACAATACTTACTAGGTTGACTGTGCTAGAACGCGAACGAACCAACGAGCGACAGCGAGTACTCAGTTTTTCAATCAAAGTAAACAATACTAACGCGACTTCGTACGCGTCTATGTCGGAAAACAACAATATGTCGTTTATAATGGGCGTAGCACCTTTTCCGGAAAGGGGGGAATCCTCCAGGCAGATTATTTTATAATGTATAGGCAATAAAAGTGAAACAATCTGAAGCGTAAAAAAAAAATATTGTTTTGATTGTTCACACGCGAAATAACGCCATAAGTGGGAAATGTACCCCTTTTTTTCATGTGGAATTTCACCTCACCAGGCCGCATATCCTTAAACCGAGTAAAACCACACGGTGTGCCTTACAGGTACAGCACCTGTAATGAGTGGACGTCGTTATGCCTCGAATGATCCACCTAGCCCCGCCCGCAGGTGACAAGCGGGCGCTGTCTACTAATTGGGCGATATCCAGACACGCCGCTCAATATATATTCTGCTGCAGGTGAAGGACATACAACCCGTCTCATTTACCCGCGGCCACTCCTAGGGTAGCCACTAGTAGCGCACGTGAAACGGTTCTGCCTGGAGATCTTCGTACCGGATCCACTCTGTCACCTCCTTGCGCTAGAAGTTCTCTCAGTACATCGCGGTCGTGATAGAACAGCTGGTAGCTGGATGGTAGAATTGGTTTCAGTTGGTTATCCTCTAACACTCCTACGATAAAAAAAACTGTGTACCTACAGAAACGCAATCTCTACAAATTCATTATTATTTTACATAATTACGATTATTGTATTAGTTTCTATTAAATAATAATGAATGTTGCACTAAATTAACTTAAGGTATAATGTAAATGTTTAAGTTGTCGCCTCACCATTACGCCGGCGCGCCGCGTCAAGTGTTGTGGCAAATTTTAGCATGTTTCGGTGGCAAATTACCGGTCAGCCCCGGGTGGCGAAAACCCACGCTACGGCACTGTACATACTACGGTACATAAGATACAGAAAGAAGGCATTGAGAAAAAAATCGCTACCACAAATACATTGTTTTTATTTGCATCAGAGAACATTCTTGAAAACTGAAACTTTTTTACAATATCCATAGCTCTCCTTGTCTCACGCCAGGGGGACATTTAATTAAATAGCTAGTCCTATAAATGAATAGTCGAATGACGGTCCGCGGGGGTTATAGTTCCAAGTCAGATTTCCGCGAGTATAATCATCCGCATGCCGCCATATGCGGATGGTTTTCACTAGTGTTTGGTTTTCACTAGCAAGGAATCTATCTATGACATCTGAGAAAATAAGTCAAAAGTTACAAATTATTACTAAAAAATAAAACTCATTTGTTTGTTACACTTTTATTTTTATTAAATTAATAATTGTGTTAAGTGTATTCTTGTTTTAATGAGTGTAAGTGGATGGTCTCACTAATCAATGTATTGGTTGAAACTTACTTTTTTAAACCGATTCCATATTATCAGGTTATTTTAGAATCTGGGAAATCTGGCAGTAAATGTTATCATATTACTTAATTTAAGGTTCATAATTGCTACTATGTGATCATACATTCATGGGTGGATGGGTACTATTGCCATTCCAAATCCTCAAGACAATCAATCAAACCTCTGATGGTTATCGATGACCTCGGTGAGAGTCCTCGGTATCCCCAGGCGATGGCCTTTATTTTTCTGGCTGACTATCGGCGCTTATTTGTGACACTCCAGAAGGATGTGTGCGGACGTCTTTTCTGCCTCCATGCAGGCCTTGCAAAGGGTGCTGTTGGTCACACCTATATTAAATAGATGTTTGTTAAAAGAACCATGGCCCGTTATGAAATCAGTTATTTTCTGTAATTTTAGTCGTGGAAGATTTAGCACTTTGCTTGAGCATCTTTGGTCTATGCGGTGGGTGGGTAGAGCACCCACCACATAGACTGTACGGGTACACCGGTGCTCGTAGTTAAGAATAAACTTGCACAAAGACTTAATTTTGCGAAACTGGCACTAAAGTAAAGGTTCAAAAATTAAATTTGATAATAAGTAACAAAAAGTAACAACTAGTGGCGAATATTGCCCAAGGAAACCATCCCTTTGTTTAACCTGTTTTATTTTTTTCAAAATTCTTTGTTAAAATTAATATTAAATTATTTGTTTTTTTTTGTCGTATTTTTTTTTAAAGAATACTAGTAATACTGATACTTTTGTTATTTTAGTACTGACTGACAGAAATAAACATAATCGCCAGATTATTGAGTATAATCGTCAAATAATTATACTGCTATATGGGTTGTTAAACACAACATGGGTTGACTTACATAATAAAGCAAAATATAATCATTCTTAAGGATAATAAAAAGAATTTTAAATAAGTACCACCACATTGATAACTTATTTATTTCAATAAATCTTTATCAAATTTATGCAGTTTTATTTTCTGTGTCTTGTCTTACGGCTCTGAAAGTATCCCTTACCTTGTCTAAGAAATCACATTGTAAATTTTGAATTTTTCGAACTACTCAAAAACCAAGCTGATAGGTACGGTCATTTATTGGATTGTAGTCGATATTAACACCCTGGCTTGTGGTCAACATTAGACGTTTACTTAACATAACTTTCGGGTCACGGACGTCCCCTATGGCCTGAAGGTTTCATTATCACTCACTAGTATCCTCCATGGCTGACTTCTATTTTATGCTCGGCGTTCAACGTGTTAAACACCCTCAGCCCCGATTTTCATTAGTATTTCTACTTTACACCGGCCCAGCACCTGGAGATGGTGTATTTTGCGTTTTCTGGTTTTTATGCTCTGTTCTTCTCTTACATACATCCTCTATCCATCTGTATTTTCATCCAGATCTATATATCCATTACTTAATTACTTTAGTATTAATTTTTCCTCAAGAATTGGCATTTAAGTCCGGGCAAAATCATTAATATCCAAAACGTGAAACCTGTATATTCATAATAATTGAGGTTGAAAAATTACGTCAAATCCTTGTCACATCATCATCATACAATGAAAAATGTAGGACATTAAGTATTTGAAATAAAAATAAATTTAACTAAACCGATCAAATCATGGCCACCTGTTTTAGAACAGTAAAATTGCCTATTTGCATCTGTCGTGAGTATTGAATATTTCATATAAACTTGAAAAACTGAAAACAATAAACTCTAAGCCTGTACCTTTAGAGCCGAAATTTTATTGGTGCTTAAATTTTGCACAACAATTTTATGCATGGCGTTCAAAGCGGTACAAAACTGTTATTTATTTGTTGAGGTACAATATTATTAGACTGCAATGGTTCATAACAAAAAAGGCAAAATAAACCACCTTCAGGTGCTAGGTGTAAAGTAGGTATACTAATCAAAATCAGGCCTGGGGGTGTTTTGTTAAACACCCCTGATTTTGTACGACGAAAAACCTCAACGAATAAATAACAGCTTTATACACTCTATCCATCCACAGGTTCATCCATGTGATTATTACTTTAGTACTAATTTTTATAAGAATCGGTATATAAGTCCGGGCAATATGAACTCTAAACTGTTTTAACCTTTAGAGCCTTTAGACATTAGAGCCTTAACCTTAGCCTTAACCTTAGCCTTAAACTTAACCTAGAGCCTTAAAACCTTTAGAGCCAAAATAATATTGGTGCTTAAATTTTGTACCAATATTAATGGTAAACAAAATTAAGCACAATTTTTTTTTACAAATCGTCACATATATTTTACGTTACACTTTACCTGATACCGTCACGTGAGTAAAACCATGTATATTTAATAAATATGAATAATACTCATGAAAGTTTTTATTCTGAAACTAATTTTATACTTAAATATTATTAGAGGATTGTGCAAGGTCACCATCCTCTAATATTTTTGTCTCTGTCTAATAACCTCGTATAATTTACTCTGCAATTATGTCTATATGTCTCCTTCGCAGAGCAGACAAATATGTTCATCTAACTGATACAACATTCCGTATTTTCAGATACTAAAATGACAATGAAATCAATGTCCTGCCCATCAAGACACTATTTCAGATCAGATTCTACATCACCATTACTTAAACACAAAACATGTCGGTGCCATTTTAGAGCATCTACATCATGGCTGCCATTCAAACCACCATACCAAAAGTATTCCTTATCATATCCTGCTTTACATAAAACCAAACTAATAAAACTAACAGGTGGGTCTAATGTAAATAAAACTTATGCAACAGAATCAGACAACAATCTGAAGTTTGACGTAAAAAGTTCTAACTATAATAAGGTTATGCCGAAAAATACATCAAGTTCTCCAGAAAAACTAAGTTGCTCCAAATCAGTTCCATCTTGTCCTGTATTGTGTCCAATGTGCCATGGGAACATTGGTTACTGTTGCAATGATAAAACTATAAATGATCTAATATCATTAAAACCTGTGACTATCACTGCTGAATCTACAACAGAAGTAAGGAAAACTGAAACCCAAGCGACAGAAGTTAATACAGAAAACAAAGCAGAAAAGGATGAATTTAATAAAATCGTTCCAAATTTTGTACCAAATAACACATGGCCGTCCGTAAAAACAACCAGCTCGAGCACAGACTCTCAGCGTCTTATTCTTTGCCCAATGTGCCACAGGCATATAGTACATGGTTTACGTAACGCGGAAAAACGATCATACCGTGTAGTACCCATAATTGCAAATCAAACTAAAGCAATAAATTTTATAGCTGAAGTAAAGCAGACTACGGGTATTAGCGTTACGGTAAATTCCTTAAATGCCGACTATAATAAAGTAATACCAAAATGTCCCGAAAATGGCCCATGTCCCTCGTCCCCATCCCCCTGTCCCCCAAGCCCATGTTGCCCACCACCCTGCTGCCCACCATGCCCCTGCTACCCACCATGCCCCTGCTACCCACCATTTCCATTCCCCGGCGGCCCATCGTGTCCATGCCCTCAGTGCCCAGAATGTCCATCAGACCCTAAGTGTCCGTCGCAGTCACGTTCACCCGGAACTCAAAGTTCGTGAAACACATGCGATGAAAAATAATAACATGGATCTTTGGTACCTTTAAAGGCCTAAACCTTTCTCTAAGCTCAAAAAAAAATTGATCGTACCCCAAAAAAATATTTATGCTAATGTGAAAACAATTTATTATAATTAAGACTAAAACTTGAAAAGTGATAAGTAATAGTTTATAATATACGGTTTACTTTTACATGCCTCATGTAGTTTATTTCCACCCTTACGAGTGATTTAGCCAAGAAATTATCCGTCAAGCATTTTTCAGAGAACAAAACAAGGTAGTCTTTAAAAAACCACCTTTGGGTCCTCGGAGAGATGTTTGTTTTCGGAGACACACTGGTGAACATAATCTGCTTAGTTTTTAAGGTCGTATCCTTGAAGACTCGGCGAATAGTTTGCCGAGTCTTCAAGGATACGACCTTAAGAACTGATCTGATACTAAAATCTAAGCAATAAAGCATTATTTGCTTGACCCAGTAAAGAGCCCTGAGGAACGCCCATAGTAACAGCTAATCCAGAAGACCTCGCACCATTGACATCTACATGTTGAATTCTATCTTTCAAGTAGGAAACAATTAGTTCCAAAGCAATACCATTAACACCATAATGTTTCAGTTTAAGGAAAAGCGTGTTATTTTCTACACAGTCAAAAGCTTTTGAGAGATCGCAAAATACACCTATCGCATCTTGCGAATTCTCCTATGCATTAAATATATGTCTCAAAAGAGTTGCACCACCATCAATTGTTGAACGACCCTTTGTAAAGCCATATTGTTCTTTGTGAAATAGATTATTTAGATTAAAATGGCTTTCTAGTTGTTGCAAAATAACTTTTTCAAAAATTTTACTAATAGCTGGTAACATTGAGATTGGCCTAAAGTTACTTGGTTCAGTTGTACAACCCTTCTTGAATAAAGGTATTACTTTGCTATACTTCATGAGGTTAGAAAAAACACCAGAATCAACACATCGATTGAATGTTATAGCTAGAAATGGTGCTATATCAATTATAATAGTTTCTATTAATTTAACAGAAATTCCCCATAAATCCCCTGAATTCTTAAGACTAGAATATCAGACTAGAATCCTAGAATCCTATAAGACTAGAATCCTAGAATTAAGAGACTTAAACGTTTTATAATGTCTATGGGGTTTAGGAATTCAAATTCAAATAAATTCTTACATTTGTTAACATTGGCCCTTAACAACAATTCAGACCTGGACGCACAAGAATTCAAGGTACTGGTTGTACTAACGGGTATATTTGTGAAAAAGGTATTAAAAGATTCAGCTATGTCTAAGTTGTTTGTTATAAACCTATTATTAATATTTAATTTTAAATCATTATCTCGAGGTTTACTACGTCCAGTTTCATTATTAATAATGTTGCATGTAGCTGTTATTTTATTATTTGAAGACTTAATCTTATTACTTATATATAAAGACTTTGCCATAGTACATGTATTCCTAAAAATCTTTGAGTAATTTTGGACATATTCATGAAATTTTGGGTCAAAATTACTTTGTTTCATAGCATATAAATCATATAGCTTTTCTCTACTTTTGTATATTCCTGTTGTCGCCCAGTCACAGAATGTCGTTTTTGGCCTTTGAATTATTGTTTTTGACTTAAATATACTGTTAAATTCGATTTCTATCATATTGAATAAGTAGCCATAAAGCTTATCCGGATCTCTTTGAGTCCAATCTAAATTGGAAACCTTATCACTAATGTTATTACTAAAATTAAATAATCGGTTACTAGTCATCAATGTAATGTTTCCCTATAAGTTATGATTAAGAATGAAGAGCGTCTATGGGCGGGGCTCATAGAACGTAGAACGGATGGTCGATGGGCCCAAAAAGTTCTGGAATGGAGACCACGGACCGGAAAGCGCAGCGTAGGACGTCCTCCATCGCGGTGGACAGACGATCTGGTCAAGATCGCAGGACGTCGGTGGATGCAGGCCGCTTCCAACCGGTCTTCTTGGAGGTCATTAAGGGAGGCGTATGTCCAACAGTGGACGTCCTATGGCTGAAATGATGATGATGATGATATCGTATGAATATAAAATAAGGTAATATAGCTATGTATATTTAATTTTAGACCAGTACTTACGTATGTTCCTACTATATAAAGAGTATGTTCTAAAATATGCCCACTTATGGCTTTTGATTGATGATTAGATTTTGATTTGGCTAGTAGGTTGAAACCTCCCCTAGCCCAGTTCTTAGATGACGTGTTAATTATAGGTATATATATTTAAATGAGGACGAATAATCGATCGAATCGACGAAAAACTAAAAATGTTTCGTTTTCGCTTTTTTTAAGGTTTTTTTTAATAATACACTCATATAACATAAAAAAAAATAAGATGACTTACAAAAAGTCAGAACAAATACTTGGGTTTGAACTTAAGACCTATCATTTACCAGTCAAGGGTCATCTATGATTTCAATCCTAATGCCTACAACTTATTTCATTCATGGGCGTTATTGGGCCAAAAGCTCTTACCAAATTGGCATATCCCTCTCATTAGTCCTCAATCAGTGGTATTTTTTTTTAATTGTGAAATGGAATAGGAGATTGTCTTCCAACTCACCTGGTGGAAAGTGATGATGAAGACGAAGACATACACGACCTGTGTCTAATATAAAATGTGTTTATTGATCGCTTATCAGCTTTCTCACAATTGTAAGTTATTTTTCCAAGTATACCATACCATAGTGGCTTTTATTCTTGAAAAAGTTTATTATTTTAATAGGTACTTGATAAATTAAGAGTGACTCTGTTATATAAACTGTATTTTATACGTGCGTCATTTCATTGTTTTTTTTTACTATGCAAACGGCTTTTGGGATTGCAAACGGTTATGTTATTGATTCCTAACAAAGTATTTTTGACTTTCGAGTACAGTAAACAAACATACATATAATTATATACATAACTAGCTGTTGCCTGCAACTTCGTTTCGCTTGGAACTTTTGGTGAAATCCATCTCACGGGAACCGTAAATTTTTACAGCGATAAACAATAATTTATGTGCTACATAGGCTTCAGCCAAAGTATCGCGAATGGAATATTTCCACTGTTTCTGTCATATTAAAATCTTTTTAATTGAAAACTCCTTGGTTTTAAAAATCGAATACCATTTATTTATTTAAAAAAAGATTCTCGGTCTTATCACAAGGTTTTGTCAAACTTGTTTAGTCGTTGAGAAAATGTAATTGACTCGAGAAAATTCAAGAGCGATGATTTATTATGACTTTCGAAGTGGTTTAACGCATAAACAGTGTGTAAAAAGCCCCATCCAAAACCACAATTTATCGCTGGTTTGCTGAATTTTAACGTGGACGTGTCAAGCTCAGTGATGATCCCCGTCGAGGTCGTCCAAAAACTGCAGTCACCCAAGAAAACGTTGATACTGTGCGTAAGCTGATTGAGGAAGATCGACATGTGACATACCGCGAAATTCAGGCAACTAGACATTGGCATGAGTCAAATACAAATAATCTTGCATGAACAATTAGGTGTAAAAAAGTATGAACCCGAAACAAAAAACCAGTCACGAGTTTGGGTGTTCGAAAATGAGTTAAAGCCAACAAAAATTGTTCGTTCACGGAGTGTTGCAAAAAAATGGTGGCCACGTTTGTCTCCAAAACCGGCCATGTTGCGACTATTTCTCTTGAGGGACAAAGAACGGTTGATGCAGAATGGTATGCTAGCATTTGTTTGCCACAAGTCGTTTCTAAACTCCGTAAAGAAAACTGCAACCGCCGCATCATCCTCCATCACGACAATGCGAGTTCTCACACCGGGCACAGAACAAAGAGTTTTTAAAGCAAGAAAACATAGAATTATTAGACCATCCGCCGTACAGCCCCGACCTAAGCCCTAATGATTTCTATACTTTACCTAAAATAAAGAATAAATTGCGTGGTCAGAGATTTTTATCACCTGAAGAAGCTGTGGATGCCTACAAAACGGCCATTTTGGAGACCCCAACTTCCAAATAGAATGGTTGCTTCAATGATTGGGTCCATCGTATGAAAAAATTTGTCAAATTTCGCGGAGAATACTTCGAAAAGCAATAAATACATTTTTAAATAGTAACGTTGTGTCACTTCCTTGATTCCCGAAATTTTAAGTGCCGCCCTCGTATTCCAGACTATAATCTATCTCTGTGCCAAATTTTATTTAGATCCGTTCAGCCGTTTTTACGTAAAAGAGTAACAAACATCCATCCATCCAACCTCACAAACCTGCAACTTTTATAATATTAGTAGGATTCCTTCAATACGCAGTTTTATATCAATGCATACACATATACTTCAGAAACGATATCAATATCATAGGATCAATATATTTGCAACAATATTATACGTAAAGCATTATTCTTTTACACTTGAAATTATTATAATTTATGAGCAAATAATGCTTTATTGCTTAGATTTTAGTATCAGATCAGTTCTTAAGGTCGTATCCTTGAAGACTCGGCGAATAGTTTGCCGAGTCTATTCGCCGAGTCTTCAAGGATACGACCTTAAGAACTGATCTGATACTAAAATCTAAGCAATAAAGCATTATTTGCTCATAAATTATAATAATTTCAAGTGTAAAAGAATAATGCTTTACGTATAATATTGTTGCAAATATATTGATCCTATGATATTGATATCGTTTCTGAAGTATATGTGTATGCATTGATATAAAACTGCGTATTGAAGGAATCCTACTAATATTATAAAAGTTGCAGGTTTGTGAGGTTGGATGGATGGATGTTTGTTACTCTTTTACGTAAAAACGGCTGAACGGATCTAAATAAAATTTGGCACAGAGATAGATTATAGTCTGGAATACGAGGGCGGCACTTAAAATTTCGGGAATCAAGGAAGTGACACAACGTTACTATTTAAAAATGTATTTATTGCTTTTCGAAGTATTCTCCGCGAAATTTGACAAATTTTTTCATACGATGGACCCAATCATTGAAGCAACCATTCTATTTGGAAGTTGGGGTCTCCAAAATGGCCGTTTTGTAGGCATCCACAGCTTCTTCAGGTGATAAAAATCTCTGACCACGCAATTTATTCTTTATTTTAGGTAAAGTATAGAAATCATTAGGGCTTAGGTCGGGGCTGTACGGCGGATGGTCTAATAATTCTATGTTTTCTTGCTTTAAAAACTCTTTGTTCTGTGCCCGGTGTGAGAACTCGCATTGTCGTGATGGAGGATGATGCGGCGGTTGCAGTTTTCTTTACGGAGTTTAGAAACGACTTGTGGCAAACAAATGCTAGCATACCATTCTGCATCAACCGTTCTTTGTCCCTCAAGAGAAATAGTCGCAACATGGCCGGTTTTGGAGACAAACGTGGCCACCATTTTTTTGCAACACTCCGTGAACGAACAATTTTTGTTGGCTTTAACTCATTTTCGAACACCCAAACTCGTGACTGGTTTTTTGTTTCGGGTTCATACTTTTTTACACCTAATTGTTCATGCAAGATTATTTGTATTTGACTCATGCCAATGTCTAGTTGCCTGAATTTCGCGGTATGTCACATGTCGATCTTCCTCAATCAGCTTACGCACAGTATCAACGTTTTCTTGGGTGACTGCAGTTTTTGGACGACCTCGACGGGGATCATCACTGAGCTTGACACGTCCACGTTAAAATTCAGCAAACCAGCGATAAATTGTGGTTTTGGATGGGGCTTTTTACACACTGTTTATGCGTTAAACCACTTCGAAAGTCATAATAAATCATCGCTCTTGAATTTTCTCGAGTCAATTACATTTTCTCAACGACTAAACAAGTTTGACAAAACCTTGTGATAAGACCGAGAATCTTTTTTTAAATAAATAAATGGTATTCGATTTTTAAAACCAAGGAGTTTTCAATTAAAAAGATTTTAATATGACAGAAACAGTGGAAATATTCCATTCGCGATACTTTGGCTGAAGCCTATGTAGCACATAAATTATTGTTTATCGCTGTAAAAATTTACGGTTCCCGTGAGATGGATTTCACCAAAAGTTCCAAGCGAAACGAAGTTGCAGGCAACAGCTAGTTATGTATATAATTATATGTATGTTTGTTTACTGTACTCGAAAGTCAAAAATACTTTGTTAGGAATCAATAACATAACCGTTTGCAATCCCAAAAGCCGTTTGCATAGTAAAAAAAAACAATGAAATGACGCACGTATAAAATACAGTTTATATAACAGAGTCACTCTTAATTTATCAAGTACCTATTAAAATAATAAACTTTTTCAAGAATAAAAGCCACTATGGTATGGTATACTTGGAAAAATAACTTACAATTGTGAGAAAGCTGATAAGCGATCAATAAACACATTTTATATTAGACACAGGTCGTGTATGTCTTCGTCTTCATCATCACTTTCCACCAGGTGAGTTGGAAGACAATCTCCTATTCCATTTCACAATTAAAAAAAAATACCACTGATTGAGGACTAATGAGAGGGATATGCCAATTTGGTAAGAGCTTTTGGCCCAATAACGCCCATGAATGAAATAAGTTGTAGGCATTAGGATTGAAATCATAGATGACCCTTGACTGGTAAATGATAGGTCTTAAGTTCAAACCCAAGTATTTGTTCTGACTTTTTGTAAGTCATCTTATTTTTTTTTATGTTATATGAGTGTATTATTAAAAAAAACCTTAAAAAAAGCGAAAACGAAACATTTTTAGTTTTTCGTCGATTCGATCGATTATTCGTCCTCATTTAAATATATATACCTATAATTAACACGTCATCTAAGAACTGGGCTAGGGGAGGTTTCAACCTACTAGCCAAATCAAAATCTAATCATCAATCAAAAGCCATAAGTGGGCATATTTTAGAACATACTCTTTATATAGTAGGAACATACGTAAGTACTGGTCTAAAATTAAATATACATAGCTATATTACCTTATTTTATATTCATACGATATCATCATCATCATCATTTCAGCCATAGGACGTCCACTGTTGGACATACGCCTCCCTTAATGACCTCCAAGAAGACCGGTTGGAAGCGGCCTGCATCCACCGACGTCCTGCGATCTTGACCAGATCGTCTGTCCACCGCGATGGAGGACGTCCTACGCTGCGCTTTCCGGTCCGTGGTCTCCATTCCAGAACTTTTTGGGCCCATCGACCATCCGTTCTACGTTCTATGAGCCCCGCCCATAGACGCTCTTCATTCTTAATCATAACTTATAGGGAAACATTACATTGATGACTAGTAACCGATTATTTAATTTTAGTAATAACATTAGTGATAAGGTTTCCAATTTAGATTGGACTCAAAGAGATCCGGATAAGCTTTATGGCTACTTATTCAATATGATAGAAATCGAATTTAACAGTATATTTAAGTCAAAAACAATAATTCAAAGGCCAAAAACGACATTCTGTGACTGGGCGACAACAGGAATATACAAAAGTAGAGAAAAGCTATATGATTTATATGCTATGAAACAAAGTAATTTTGACCCAAAATTTCATGAATATGTCCAAAATTACTCAAAGATTTTTAGGAATACATGTACTATGGCAAAGTCTTTATATATAAGTAATAAGATTAAGTCTTCAAATAATAAAATAACAGCTACATGCAACATTATTAATAATGAAACTGGACGTAGTAAACCTCGAGATAATGATTTAAAATTAAATATTAATAATAGGTTTATAACAAACAACTTAGACATAGCTGAATCTTTTAATACCTTTTTCACAAATATACCCGTTAGTACAACCAGTACCTTGAATTCTTGTGCGTCCAGGTCTGAATTGTTGTTAAGGGCCAATGTTAACAAATGTAAGAATTTATTTGAATTTGAATTCCTAAACCCCATAGACATTATAAAACGTTTAAGTCTCTTAATTCTAGGATTCTAGTCTTATAGGATTCTAGGATTCTAGTCTGATATTCTAGTCTTAAGAATTCAGGGGATTTATGGGGAATTTCTGTTAAATTAATAGAAACTATTATAATTGATATAGCACCATTTCTAGCTATAACATTCAATCGATGTGTTGATTCTGGTGTTTTTTCTAACCTCATGAAGTATAGCAAAGTAATACCTTTATTCAAGAAGGGTTGTACAACTGAACCAAGTAACTTTAGGCCAATCTCAATGTTACCAGCTATTAGTAAAATTTTTGAAAAAGTTATTTTGCAACAACTAGAAAGCCATTTTAATCTAAATAATCTATTTCACAAAGAACAATATGGCTTTACAAAGGGTCGTTCAACAATTGATGGTGGTGCAACTCTTTTGAGACATATATTTAATGCATAGGAGAATTCGCAAGATGCGATAGGTGTATTTTGCGATCTCTCAAAAGCTTTTGACTGTGTAGAAAATAACACGCTTTTCCTTAAACTGAAACATTATGGTGTTAATGGTATTGCTTTGGAACTAATTGTTTCCTACTTGAAAGATAGAATTCAACATGTAGATGTCAATGGTGCGAGGTCTTCTGGATTAGCTGTTACTATGGGCGTTCCTCAGGGCTCTTTACTGGGTCCTCTACTTTTTTGCATATATATAAACGATTTACCTTATCATTTAAAAGATCTCTGTGATATAGTTCTATTTGCTGATGATACGTCACTTATTTTTAAAGTCGATCGTAAGAAAACAGTTTTTGACGATGTGAATAGGGCACTAAATGATGTATTGTATTGGTTTTCAACTAACAATCTCCTACTAAATTCAAATAAAACAAAGTGTGTGAGATTTACTATGCCAAATGTAAAACAGCTAGGTACTAATTTAACTCTAAATAATGAAATGTTAAGTATTGTAGACTCAACAGTATTCTTAGGAATTACATTAGATAGTAAACTACAATGGGGAGCCCAGATAGACAGCCTTGCAGGTAGGCTTAGTTCGGCAGCTTATGCAGTATGGAAGGCACGCCAGCTCACTGATACGGACACAGCTAGGCTAGTTTATTTTAGCTACTTTCACAGCGTCATGTCCTATGGTATACTACTTTGGGGCAAGGCGGCTGATGTTGAAACGATTTTTATTTTCCAAAAACGAGCCATCCGCTCCATATACAATTTAGGTGCTAGAGTCTCTCTTCGAGAGTTGTTTAAGGATATAGCTATTTTAACTGTTGCATCACAGTATATTTTTGCAAATATTATGTTTGTTAGACACAACATTAATGACTATAAGAAAAACAGTGATATACACAATATTAATACGAGAAACAAGTCTAAACTCGTTGGTACCTATCATCGCTTGCATAAAGTACACAACTCGTTCGAAGGTCTTGGTATACGTTTTTATAGATAAATTCAAGCAAACTGTAAAAAATCACCTTATTAGGAAATCCTACTATACGATCAACGATTATCTAAACGACAAACAGTCTTGGGCTTAAGGTGTCTTAAGGTATATACACACAAACTTCTTTGTCTTATAATTAAGTTAAATTATTAACAAACCATTGTCAATTAAAAGTAATGCATGACGATTATTATGGTAACTTGACTAGTAGTGATTTTTATCAGTATCTCAACTGGTTCGTCACGCTCACTAAAATGTCATTGCTTGCGGCGTCGTCATGGGGCGGGCCATTTCTTTCCCTCTGATATGGCGAAGGAGATGATGGCTGGTCCATGCGTTTTGAATTTGAATTTGAATTCATTCATTCGTCTGTGTGTTTTTGTTACAATATGCATATTGTGTTTGCAGCCAATGCTAACTTCCTTCTATTGACCTTCCGTTACTTTAGTGTATTGAAGCGGAGGGTGCATCTTTTTGGCAACATCGGAAAAGTAACTGAATAAAACTGGACTGATTTAAGGTATCAAGATAAATATTATTGTGGAAACATGGGGAATGAAGCCTTGTCTTTAATTTAAATTTCATACGATATGGATGATCACAATGGTAATATATGTCTTGGACCTTAAAAGTATATCTATGGCTGTTGCAAAAGACAATGTTTCTCATAATACAAAAAAAACTAAAATACAGTCTATTATAAATTATAGATTATAATTTCGAATTTATGGTTATTGTCATTGTAACAGAATTAATATGAGCGAAAAAGCAAAATTGCTAAGTTGAAAAAAATTTGATTTTAAAATAGGTATGCGAAGTGGGAGTATATCATATCAATATAAATTTTGCGAATATTATGCTTCGTAAGTACTATTTTATCTTTTTTATTGTTGTTCTCTTTTAGATAACGCCTAAGGCATTCTCTGTCAATCCACCTTTGGGTGATGCAGGGTAAACAGAAAGTAGGTGCATTGAAAACATTAAAATTGAATATGTACAAACTAATTTTATCAACTTAGCCATACTGATTTGAAAAACCTTACTGTTATGGGATCATATAATATAATAGACCAGGCTTTTTCTTAAATCGGCGTTCATAATGTTCTATTTATCTATCATTACTTAATTTTGTGATAATTTTATGAGTAATATACTCATCAGACGCGATATTCAGCTGTAAGGTCGCCAAAGCTCTTGTTTCTGAGCCAGGTCACTTTTAAAGAATAAAAACAGTACCATATCACGTGTAGTTTTTCCCATGTATAGCAAAGTTCGAAAGCTCATGCAAATTTTAGATTTATTTTATTTTTACATAGGCAATATATTCATCTTATCACTATCATGGGAGATCCTCTATGGAACATAAGCAGTTCCTAAAATCTGCCATGATCTGAGCTGTTTTCGTCTGTCGACTTCCTAACACATGAACAAATGAAAAACAGAACATCTAGAGGGACATTTTCTAGTCTGCAGTCGATACTAAATACACTTATTTCCCCAGCGGTTTTCGGTACTATGGATTATTATACCTTTCCATTACCACTTGCTGTTGCTAATGACAAAAGCTTTGTTGGTTACTTTTATTTTCCTACAGACGCTCTTCATTCTTAATTACAACTTATAGGGAAACATTACATTCATTCGTCTGTGTGTTTTTGTTACAATATGCATATTGTGTTTTCAGGCAATGCTAACTTCCTTCTATTGACCTTCAGTTACTTTAGTGTATGAAAGCGGAGGGTGCATCTTTTTGGCAACATCGGAAAGTAACTGAATAAAACTGGACTGATTTAAGGAATCAAGATAAATATTATTGTGGAAACATGGGGAATGAAGACTTGCCTTTAATTTTAGATGTACAGGCCAAGAAAGTTACCTTCAAGCCTTTAAGTATGCTTTTAAACAAAGCCAAGAAAATTAATGGTGTAGTTAAAATGGAGAACCGAAGTACTCAAACTGAAATAAGTATATGGGGACAAAACAAAGTCATACCAAGAACTTATCGCCCTTTACCGGCACAACATTATTCTAAAACTAAAGAAAATATATCGAAGGTTTCACTCAATTGCGCCAAGGAGAAGAAATGTACAGTAAAGTGCAGCACAACTAAATCAAACAATAAAAAAGAAAGTTTAAATGGGTCTTCATCAAAGTTAAGAGAACCAAAGGCAAAGAAAAGTTGTACTGAGAAAAGGCGACCAAGGCAAAAAAAATGTACGCAGAAAAAAAAATTAAAACATTTGTCGAAGCATCCGAAACGAAAAGCCATAGAAGCCTAAGCCAGAATGTTCAGAAGGTTGAATTATACTTAAATCGTATTGCGTACGCACTTTAGTTTTCAAATACATGCCTTCTTTGCTGATTAAATTTATTATATATATTTGTATTTTTAATTGTGATTAATATATCTTTGAAAAGATAGGTCCTTATAATCAGCAGCAGAAGATGTTTTTATTGATAACTGGAATAGGCGTATGTCTTTCATCTCACGTAATAATAAGTGTCAATTATGTGATTTGAAGAATTAAAATGAACATTATACAGTAGATTTATAAGAAAATATTTTATTCTAGATCCTTTATATCATTCAGAACGTCCCTTCAACGGTGGCGGCTTTGCAATGAAAAAGGTTTCTTTTCCTAAAGACGTTTTGAAACAATTTTTAAAGAATTTTATGAAATAGAGTTATTTGACTTTGACTTTGAAAATGGTCCGAGTCTCTGAAAATGGGGGCCAGTGAAATCCTTGTCTAGGACAAATAGTACCTCTTTCTCCAGGCAGGATTTTTTATACTGTAAAACAATACCATTTTGATTATTTACATGCGACAAAATTTTTGTGCATTTGCGTATTAAATTTATTTTAGTTGTTTTTTCTCCATATTTCACTAATACTTAATTGGTTCTTTAGAAATTTATATTTAAATCCAACCTTAACCTATATTGAAAACGACGTATCGTTTGTTTTGAAAGTTGTGTACAGTTGTAACTAGACTTCAGGTTTGCATACTGTTTATCATTTTGCGTATTAAATTTATTTCAGTTGTTTTTCTCTATATTTTACTTATACTTAATTGATTCTTTACAAATTTACATTATAATCCATCCTTAACCTATACTGAAAACGAAGTATTGTTTGTTTTGAAAATTGTGTACAGTTGTAACTGGACTTCAGGTTTGCTTACTGTTTATTATTAAGGCCATTCTTTGTATATCTTGATCTGTTGTCGGTATCTGTACCTATTGAATAAAATAAAAATAAAATAATTTGACCAATAACTTTTATAGAAATTATCTAAAATTAAATTTATTAACATTAGTGAATTATTTGTGTTGATTTTACTTTTTATTTCTCATTCTCTCGTAGGCTATTTTTCTGAAGTTTCAGTGAATTGCACACACACACACACACACTTTTATTAGAAGTATATTATTAGTACCGAAGTACACCTTTATATTTAATGAATGAATTTACGTTACTTCGTGTGGCCGCTATACCTCGGCAGTGCGTACACTCTAAAATTTTGTTTAAGGCATTATAATATTTTAGTTTTTAATAATTATACTATGCCTGACTGCTGAGCCAGAGGTCGTGGGTTAGATACCCATCCAGGACAAATAATTATGTGATTGTAAATGT
This sequence comes from Callimorpha dominula, assembly GCA_949752705.1. Classification (NCBI taxonomy): domain Eukaryota; kingdom Metazoa; phylum Arthropoda; class Insecta; order Lepidoptera; family Erebidae; genus Callimorpha; species Callimorpha dominula. The sequence goes on from OX456991.1 coordinate 19,427,686, forward strand.
TACATGATGAGCAATAATCATTTGTTCTGTGTCTGGATATATTTTATCTATAACTAGCAACCCGCCCCGGCTTCGCACGGATCGATCGATCTAGATCGATTTATCGCCGCCAAAACCCCCTTCATACTAGAATTCATGAAAATCGTTGGAGCCGTTTCCCAGTTTCAAATTATATATATATATGTCGCATCTTCGGTCATTAGTACTGATGCTTAGAGCGCCCTCTATAATAAATTCACCAGAAAGGAACACAATCGCCATCTATCGGCTTTATGCAGAGTCTAGGTGGAGGGTGTTGGCTTACGGAAGGAGGAGTTCACTTTACGTTTGGTCATCGCCGAGTCAACACTAACTAAGGAACTGTACAATGTTTTTTTTTATGCAATAGAGGGCAAACGAGCAGACCTGATGGTAAATGACTACCGCTGCCCATGGGCACCTGCAACTCAAGAGTCACAAAGTCACAAGTGCGTTGCCGGCCTTTAAGGTGGGGAGAGGGAGGGGGAAGGGTGGAAGAATGGGTGATGGGAGGGTTAGGGCCTCCGGTAACCTCACTCACTCGGCGAAAAGCAAATTGCTTCACTGCCGGTTTTCTGTGAAGCCGTGGTATCACACCGGTCGAGCCGGCCCATACTTACCGAAGCATAGCTCACCCACGATAGAAACGTGTTTCTTTGCGTGTTTACAATGCATCAGTGATTGAGTATCAAAAGGGAGTTTTCTCAGCGCCCGTACCCACTTCGTGCCCACATTGTGCCTAGTCCTGCGCCTGAGGACTATATATACATACATATTTACAAGAATTCCTCGTATAAAGGTATTATATAAATAGATTACATAGATAGATATATTTCTTAATTAGAGGTCAGTGTTTTGGTTACCACTAATGAAAAAATATAAATCTATATTTTATAACTGACCTCCGTGGTCATTGCATTTCGTTGTTTAAAAACTTTTAAAATGTATATATAGTCCTGTCATATAAAAAATCATCAATCAAAAAATGTACGTAAAATAAATTTTTCGTTTTTATCTAAAGGAAATAGTGGACATGGTATAAATTTCAAAAGTGAATTCTGTAATATACAATGGCTTTCAACGTAGCGAATTTCTTCAAGAATGGCCGTCGTAAGTTGTTTTGATTTTTAGGGTTCCGTACCTCGAAAGGAAAAAACGGGACCCTTATAGGATCACTTTTTTGTCTGTCCGTCCGTCTGTCTGTCAAGACCCTTCTTCTCAGGAACTCGTAAAGGTATCAAGCTGGAATTTATATCAAATACTCCGGTCTACTGTCCCTTGAAGCTGTGAAAATATCAAATCAAAAGATACAGTCGTTCATGCCGCAAATTTTCGACACTCGCAAGGGAATCAAAACCTACAGGGTGCTTCCCGTGAACTCAGAATCTTGAAATTTGGTACGAAGCAACGTCTTATAAAACAGATAAAGGAAAATTTGCGAAAACCGTAAATTTTTAGTTACATCATTATAATAAAAGTATTTTACGGAACCCTCGGTGCGCGAGTCCAACTCGCACTTGGCCGGTTTTTTCGTTAAGTTATGGTACTGATTTTTGCGTAAGATTTAAAAATATTATCTCCAATAATTATTTTAATGCCGTGCCCTGTCACATTACATTATTTTACAACACCCAGAGGAATCACTCCATTGAGTTGTTACAACTGTGGTGAATTCTGTACGTGTACTGTATGACTCGTCGAATTTGGTAGTACGTGGTAGTGATAATAACCTACTCAGTCAGGTAATCATCGATCTTTATTATAATTGTTTACTCTCTCGTCTGACCAAACCATCTTACAGTTAAAATACATTCAGCTACTGTAATTTATAATTTCTCTAATGTGGTAATTGATTAAATTGTTAAAAATAAATGGGTAGCATAGATCCTAGAAGCTGACTGGAATTACACATACTTGATTCTCGTCACGAGGTAGACAGAAGCTGATGTAAAGAAATACAAAAATTACAATCTTAAATGTCTAAAAAATAATAAAGTCAAAAATTACAATTTTTATTGCTTTAAAAATTTTATATGTTAAACCCTTTATTAAAAGGGTTACATTATCATTATCATCAATACATTGTCATTAAAACAAATTTAAAACAATAAAATTCAAAATTCAAAACATTAGAATTTGAAAATATATTTATCTGTAAGTATATATGTATGTATGTATTATGTATAATCAATTGTATTTGTATGTAAATTATAACTTTCTTCAAGAAATTTCATTCTTATACACCTGCCATGTCCCTCACTGAACCACCCAAAGGTTGACTGATGGATAATGCCATGTGGCATTAAGTTCGCCTCGTGCAATGTAAATTGCAGGAAGTTTTAAATAAAATAAATAAAAAAATTAAAATAATAACTTGAGACACCTTACACGCCGTTTGATCCCAAAATAAGTCCCAAAATTTGTACTAAGGTCACCAGTCTGCTGTTAACATACTTATAAATCAATAAATACATATCTACATATTATAGATAAATTACACTCGGGCAAAGAACAAATGATCGGACTCATCACACAATTATTTGTCCTGGGTGGGAATGAAACCCACAACATCTGGCTCAGCAGTCAGGATCACTAACCACTAGTCCAACAGGTCACTACACAATAACAATTATTGTGTTCCTAACTGAAAACAAACAAGACGAAAGACTTATTAACCCTACTTCCATCACACCTTTTTTGTAACGCAAGGTGTCACACGGGGTCATCATAGACCCCAAAAATTAACAGAATCTACTTGGTGTTTTAATAAACATTTTATGAATTATTTAATGGAATAGGATAAAAAGTAACATGGAACATGTTTGTCTAATAGTAATTTTTTTATAAAATCTAAGTAATTTTTTTTAATCTTACATCTATTTGGGAGCATTTGCAGATCTAAAATTAATAACAAAGAGAAACTAAGAGAAAATGTATAAAAAAACATATTACCTTCATTTATATAGATAGCCCTAGCTTTCTCCTTGCTCCAGATATCTATATTGCCCTAGAAAAAATATCAAATAGATTGAAATTATTTATCTGTTCGTCTTAGACAATGAATACAACGCTTTCTAACCTTTTTTTTATGGGATAGAGGGCAAACGAGTTGACGGGTCACCTGGTGGTAAGTGACTACCGAGTGCCTTTGGTGGGAGTATGGGAAGGGGGGGAAGGAAAAGAAAAGGACTGGGGGAGGGGAGAGGGAAGGGTTAGGGCCTCCGGTAACCTCACTCACTCGGCGAAATACAACTTTGCTTGTTTTCTGTGAGGCCGTGGTATCACTCTGGTCGAGCCGACCCATACGTGCCAAAGCATGGCTCTCCCACAATTGCCTAATACTTACAACGTAATATTATGAATACAGCTTATCCTAGTATGTCCTGAAGGGGAAATATACGAGTTTTTTTTAATAATAATTTATTTGAAAAAGAAGGCCAGGTTGCACTGTCCAGGTTCTCAGGCTGACAGTCAGCCTTTAACTCCGGCCAGTGCAACCAGATCGAAGCCTCAAGCAATCAAAGTTATATAATACCTATTACGTGATCGCGTTAATTCCCTTACATGCACATAATTATATCAAGAAACGCGAAAGTTTAAAAGTTAGTATATTGCAGTTATTTAACTTCATTTTCCACAAATAATTTATATACATAATTATTTAAATAATGTTGGCCAGACTATAATCCCCTGCGGCACCCCTCAGTTAACTTGTTCTTCGTCCCTCGTCGTCGTTCGTCGACTCTCACAGCTTGTAACCGATTTGATTGGTAACTCTGCTCTCTGTAACGGTTTAGTGCACAAACATTCCAAAAAGAAAATAACGTTAGTTAAAGTAAAAAGAAGTATTGCTATTTGGTTCTTTTTTATGATTTCAGGCAGCAGTGTTACTAGGCTGATATTCAAAAATAGTTGAACATTCACAATACACATTCCTTGAAAACCAACACCTTCATCATTTTCATCTTCCAACTGTCATATTAAAATCTTTTTAATTGAAAACACCTTGGTTTTAAAAATCGAATACCATTTATTTATTTGAAAAAAGATTCTCGGTCTTATCACAAGGTTTTGTCAAACTTGTTTAGTCGTTGAGAAAATGTAATTGACTCGAGAAAATTCAAGAGCGATGATTTATTATGACTTTCGAAGTGGTTTAACGCATAAACAGTGTGTTGATCGGATGATTTCTACATTTGGTGATGAAGCCCCATCCAAAACCACAATTTATCGCTGGTTTGCTGAATTTCAACGTGGACGTGTCAAGCTCAGTGATGATCCCCGTCAAGGTCGTCCAAAAACTGCAGTCACCCAAGAAAACGTTGATGCTGTGCGTAAGCTGATTGAGGAAGATCGACATACCCGCGAAATTCAGGCAACTTTAGACATTGGCATGAGTCAAATACAAATAATCTTGCATGAACAATTAGGTGTTAAAAAGTTGTTTTCCCGATGGATACCGCATTCGCTCTGTGAAGAGCAAAAAGCGGCTCGCGTTACTTGGTGCCTCAGAACTCTCGAAAGATTCCACGCAGGATCCTCAAATGCTGTATACAACATCGTATCAGGTGAATAATCCTGGATATACGCGTACGAACCCGAAACAAAAAACCAGTCACGAGTTTGGGTGTTCGAAAATAAGTTAAAGCCAACAAAAATTGTTCGTTCACGGAGTGTTGCAAAAAAATATGGTGGCCACGTTTGTCTCCAAAACCGGCCATGTTGCGACTATTTCTCTTGAGGGACAAAGAACGGTTGATGCAGAATGGTATGCTAGCATTTGTTTGCCACAGGTCGTTTCTGAACTCCGTAAAGAGAACTGCAACCGCCGCATCATCCTCCATCACGACAATGCGAGTTCTCACACCGGGCACAGAACAAAAGAGTTTTTAAAGCAAGAAAACATAGAATTATTAGACCATCCGCCGTACAGCCCCGACCTAAGCCCTAATGATTTTCCCTAAAATAAAGAATAAATTGCGTGGTCAGAGATTTTCATCACCTGAAGAACCTGTGGACGTCTACAAAACGGCCATTTGGAGACCCCAACTTCCGAATGGAATGGTTGCTTCAATGATTGGTTCCATCGTATGGAAAAATGTGTCAAATTTCGCGGAGAATACTTCGAAAAGCAATAAATACATTTTTAAATAGTAAAGTTGTGTCACTTCCTTGATTCCCGAAATTTTCAGTGCCGTCCTCGTACCTAAGAAACTACAACCTAAGATCTTAGAAGAACTTCACACTGCCAATACGGAAATTGTTAAAATTAAAGCCTAAAGTAAAGAGTGTCGTTTAATGCATAAGAAAAGTTAAAGTACTAGGACATACCTGGGAATACCCAAAAGAACCATGGTTCCGGACCGGACCATGCCGGACCGTTCATGAACCAATATTTTCTGAATGTTGTGGGTGCCTATACGAAGTGTTTAAATGTTATACTCCCTATATCTACGACAGCTACAGCAACTATCAACATAAAAAAAACTACATTAAGCCTTCAAATCAAACACGTCTCTGAAAATGGAAAACAGTTCAGATCAGATGACATGTAAAAAATTCTGAAAGAGCAGCTTTTCATGTGACAAATGGCCAAGCTGAGAGATATGTGCAAACATTGAAAAATAAATTGAAAGCTAAGCAAATGAAGACGGATCGCTATAAGACAAATTACAAAAATTATTGATGATTTACTGAAAAACACCCAATACACAATAGTACAACATCGTGGAGTCTGACTGAGATAATGTTCAATGGACTGTACAGAACGAGGATGGATTTTGTAAAGAGACCACAAGCAAAAGAGTACAAGACTGAAGAAATTAAACATAATAACGAATTCAAGAAAGGAGATACAGATAAGAATGTATGACAGCAACAAGTGGAAATTCGGAATATATTTCCGAACAGCAGAAAAGACAAACTACATTATGAGAAAGAAGTAGTTGACAGGCAGGATACACCAAAGACATGTTGATCAAATCGTAAAGCTATCATATATGAGAGAAAACCCAGAAATGACTTACTTTTACAATTCCAAGCAACCGGAAGCTATATCTTTTTTTTTTATGGTGCGTGTGGAGACTCGGCAGCTTTATTAAGACATCCGGATCCCTCCTAGCGCCTACCCGCAAAAGCGTGGGCACCATCTTCGGGTAAAAACTCTCACTTAGGCGACGTCCAGGAACACGCGGAAGCCGCCTCCAAGATTTGCCACTATTACGTGTAAAGGGGAAAGATACATCACCTGTACATGAGGCACGGAAGTCCCTAGTTCCTGAAACAATAACTATGCCTATAGAAGTTCAACTGTAACCGCAACTGACAGAACTAGATTACCTATGGAAGTTACACTGGCACCTACAGCGATGCCAACACGCCGCAGCAGTGGAGTCAGGTGATCGCCAAATCACCTGAACCTGTAACGAAGTATTATGACGAAGGAGAGAGGGTTACGCACAGCGCTAAGTGACGTCGGCACCTCTAGCTGATTAGGACAGAGAAACCACTTGGCATCTATCGCTACGATTCTTACGTTAACGTTCACATATATAATAGTTGTATTTGTTTCATTTAATAAAAATACAGTTACATTTCATACAGTTACTATATTCGAATACCACATGTACACCTTTAACGAAAGGAAGTCTTTTTATTATTTATATTAAGAGAGTGGAGCAGTACACCACACTATTGGTACAGATTACAGCGGCTTGAGTCAAAAGTCCAATGCGCAATTCAGTATTCATGAATGAATATAAAAATAACCAATCTTTAGATAACGACGAGAGATTGACAAATGATTATTTATTAATTAATGAATTTAAAATAGTGTCTGATATGATATTGCGTACTGATAATAATTATTTTAAAAGGTACAACCCACTTCAATACGCCTAAATTACGCCCCTTTACATTTTAATTAACTTTTTGTACCCTTGGGTTTTGGTATTTGATAAAGAACGTGCTATAAAATTTGTTAAAAGATGCGAAAATGTTGCGTTTTATGCACAAAAAATACAATAAGTTCAAAAGCATGATAGTTCTTTAGGGCATTTATTGTACTTCCAAAAAGCTGGATACGAGCGTATTGCCCACTTAATAATAACCAGTAATACACGCTTACAACACTAGGGGTGTCGCATGTTTTTCCAAAAAAATTAAACGTACTCGAACATATTTAAGGGTTTCTATGGTTCAGACCAGCTCACCGCCCAGACCAACTACCCAACTAAGTAAAGGATTCCTTATTTTATTAAACAAGAAGATGTTTTTGTTTTAAAAGTCCAAAGAGTGGAAGTACTTCTATATAAAGTGGGGACTCTGCTGTTATAAAGTCTTAACAGTTAGCAGTTATACTAACCGTAACTTTTTTCAGACGCTTCGAGGCATCTCAAGTCAGTTGGTGCTTTAATAAACCAACACATAAAAGAAGAACCCCGACTCGCGTTCAGAAATTATACAGGTCCAAGAAACATTGATAAAAAGAACGATCATTGGACAAAATTGACACAAGATCCGGTGAAACGAATGATACACAATACTGTTACTCTAGAGCAAACTATAAAAGGCAGTAAAATCATACCGAAATGCCCAGATGCGCCTGATAAGTTTAGACGTGGTCCCACTACACCATGTGGACCTTGCAAGGATCCATGTGACCTTGGTCGCAAACGCAACAAAGGCCCGTGTGGTCCCCCAAAAAAAAATGTATGCGCTGCCTATTTTCCAACTCGTATCAAAAGGCAAAGCACCTGCAAAAATCCTTGTGGTCCTAGAAAAGACGTATGTCCCAGAGCAGATCCATGCAGACCTCGCGTAGACCCATGTGGCCCAAAAAAAAATCCTTGTGCTTGTCCGGCCCCGAAAAAAAAATGTGTCCCAGATCCATGTACTCCAAAAAAAGAACCATGTAAACCATGTCCACCCCCTCAAAAAATATGTGATCCGTGTGCGCCCACTAAAAAAGGCCCATGCGGTTAAAAACCGAATTGTGAGAGAGAAAAAATTTGTAACCAAAGAGAATCAAATAAACGATTATGTCCAGTGATCAGAAACAGTGGATTTTTTCAATTTTTTCTTGCAACTGTCCCGTGTTTTGGGATGTCAGTTAAGTACGTTTAATATTTACAGTAAAACGATGAAATACATTTCCGGCTTTTGTTTTCTAAAATTGCCAAAAACCTATTTCATTTTTTAACATGATAGAATTTCGTTATCGTTGCATAGGATAAACTCTACTCTAATTATGTTTATTTAACATTAAGAAAACGAAAAGTACCTGATGATTCAATACCAGTAAAGGTTAAGAATAATAAGGTGATTTAAAAAAACGTAATATTATATTATTATATTTTATGATTTGATTTAAATATATAATTAATTTAGAATTATAAATTAATTAAATTGTAATATAATTTAATAATAAAATATTTCCGACTTGAGAAATAACCATACAAATAGAAAGAGTCCACTGAAGATCTGACCACGATTTTAACAAAAAAAGGAACTACGGTACAAGCAACCATACAACCCTCACATATTTGTGATATAACTATATAGATGGCAATCTATTACATATCGCTAAATTAGCACATTTTTAGTGCCCCATTGCACTATCCATTACCAAAACAATCAATATATCTTGCGATGTTATAATATTAACCGATTGCTGGCAAAAATAAATGCTATAGGTATATGCTAGATATATGTAACTTACAGCCTTCCAAATGATTTTTTGGAAGGCTGTAAGTTGCACTATACCTACATAGAAAATAGCGAAAATGACGGCATAGTTGTATATATATTAGGTGTAATTTAATTTGTTCTGTTATCAAACCAAACTTTGGGGATGCCAACTGCCTAGTATGTAAAATCAATACTGATACCGCAATTGTCGCCCTTTACATATTTCCTTGATATGCTCACATTGATAACCTTTTAACAAGCCTAGATTCCGCCCAATTAATAGTAGAGGAGTTATTGTAATGCTCTCTTGCACAAATTAAAGACAAATTCGAAAAAGAAAGCCACTTAGAAATCGATAAAAAGATTACTCACGCCAAAACGACGCCACCACTACTAAAGAACTTTTATCTTCTAATTCTCACCTAAAACAGAGTTAATAAATTTTTGACAAATGTTGGTAAAAGCCTTACTAGTCGTGTATCTAAACCTTTAAGGGATATGACTAAACACTTTACTATAAGACCAACGTGTAATTCAATGTGCATGTTGTGCAAACAGATAACGAGGAGGTCGAAAGAATTATTTTAAGCCTCAAACAGATTATACTGTGGGCATTAATGGAGTTCCCATAAGAGTAATTCAAATAGCTCGACATACTGTAATCATATTGCTGCTTAATTACAGGAGTATTTTCAAACCCAATGAAAACAACTTTAGTCTACCCAATTCACAAGCTGGGTGAAAAAACGATCCAAAAACTACAGACCTACAGGCGTTTGATAATCAGTATCAAACATTTTAAAAACGCTAATTAACATCGTCCTGATTAAATATTTCCATACCTTCAGGATGTTATCAGCAAATCAATACGGCTTTAGGTCTGATCTATCGACAGACGATACAGTACTAGCCCTTTCAAATGCGGTAACTAATCACAATGATAGTAGACATAGGTGTTTAGAAATATTCCTCGACATATCTTAAGCACTTGATGCTGTCTCCGTGTTAAAACTTATTTCAAAGGTGGAATACATAGGTGTACGTGGTATAGGCTTTGTACCGACTATTTAAGTTAAAGAAACGAACATGTAAAGATAGGTGATGTTATTAGTGATAGTGCAGAAATTGAATTTGGCATGCCCCAAGATAGCATGTACATTGCTGATACTCTTAAGTCATCATATCATGCAATCTGTGCGTAATTTAAAAAGAAATGAATATTTATTATTATTTGTCTCTGTACTCGAAAAGTAAGTAATTAAGCTCCTCTTTTTTCAATTACTAATTAAACAGTCATCTGTGGTCAGGTTCGGCAGAATGTCAATTTGGCTTTCGACTAGTGTGGAAAACTAAAAACTTATAACTTTTTTTATTTGTAGCATAGAAAAAAGTTTGTAAAAATGTGTTTCATCTTCTACCTTACTCGGAGCAGTCACGTCTGAACCCCATCGCCAATTTAAAACTTCCTCGTACTTAGTCAACTTCCTACAAACTTATGTTCATTAACACTTTACTTGTATTTTTATTACCTTTGTACTGCAGTAGTAAATTGTAATAGAAGATAAATAAAAAAGGTACGTGTTACCAATCCCAACCACAAGCTTCTATTATCTGTATTATTTATTACTTTTGACTTTTATTAAAGGCATATGATGGATATACTGATTGGTTTAATTTATTACTAAAGTAAGTTTAAAAAATATGCTTATTATTAAATTAAAATTATACTAAGTGAAGTAAGCCATTCTGATTTAAAATTGATATTAATAAATTGTTATAGTCATCGGTACTTATATTGTCATTTGGCAAAAAACATTTGTCAATTCATTAATTAGCAAGTCACAGCATTGAAAAAACTGAGTATAAAATCTCATTGGCGCTTTACCGGACGCTGCCGCAGCACGTTCGCTTCGCTCGCTCGGCTCGCGCAGGTGTGGGGTCGCAGTTCTAACCTAACCTAACCTAACCTACTTTTCTGGCAGCAGGAATCAAGTGAATAAAATGTGAAATGATAATTTGCTAAATATTCATTTGGTAAATTTAGTGCGTTTTCTGAGAAGATTTACTATGGTAATATATAATTTTTTTACACCATCGCAAAGTAGAGATTTCAACGAACAGAAAGCACACCAACTTTTTGAAAAAAGCTGATATTTTGACGGGTGACTTTTCGATTGAAAATTATTAGGGTGCTTTTTTGATATTAAGTCAATATAAGGTGAAAAAACAGATATTTCAAATCAAATAAATTACAGTGTATTTGGGAGATAAAAAGGTAAGTTTTCACCAAATTTCGTGAAAACAAAAATGTTTTGTAAAAGATGCAAAATAAAAAATCGAAAACTTGGTTTTTTGAACTTTTTACATAAATTTTGAGGTTATGTGAAAAAAGTGTTAATACAAAAGTTGTAGTACAACTTTGCTATTTGACTTTTTTATTATTTTTATAGGCTTCTACCCTGGTCTATATGGCGTAGCACCTCTTTTTGAAAGGAGCGAATCCTCCAAGCAGGATAAGGTATTGGCGGTGAAAAAACTTGGAACGTACAAGAAATCATTGTTTTGATTACTTACACCCGAAATAACGACGTAATTTGACGGTGGGAATTGACATTTCTTTTTCGTGTGGAAGCTCACCTCACCCGGCTATTGGTGAGGCCGTATATCAAAGATAAATCGACTAAATCCACACGATGTGCCTTACAGCTTCTGTAATGAGTTGACCGTCGGTACTGCGAGTTATGCTTCCAATGGTCCACCCAGCGCCAGCCCGCGGTTGGCAGCGGGCTGCGTCTACTAACTGATTGATTCCCAGAGACACCCTTCACGGAGGACCCTGCTGCACGTAAATAACATATAACCCGTCTCATCCACACGCGACTACTCATAGAGAAATGGTTCCGCCTGGAAGTTTTCCTACCGGGTCCACTCCACCACCTCCGTGCGCGAGATGTTTTCCTCGCAGAAGATTGCGATAAAACAACTGTGACAACCAACGCCTCGATTGATCCGATCCGAATTGGGAGATTCTCGCTGTTGTCAGTCAGTTCGCTTCCTAGAAACTATGGGCCCCCTAGGGCCGTCACCAACATGTCATCGATATTCCTAACAGATTACTCTCAACATTTACTAAGGTCAACCCCTGCAACAAATAAATATTTGGCTCTGAGCTTTGTTTAGTCACGTGTAACTTAAGAGTTATGGTAAGTGTGTGGAACCTCCTTGTTCTAAAACCGTATTTATAAATGTACTAGCTTTTGCCCGCGACTTCGTCCGCGTGGTGGCGTTAACTGGCGATTTTCATTCATTTAATTTCGTTCATTGATAATGGCAATGGTAACACTTTGAGGTTTATCTTTAGCTGTTGTCGTCCTTGGAGTCTACAAACCGAGGGAATGTTGGATTTTCTCTCCTCAATTATTATCACACCACGTTAAAAAAGAAGACGAAGAAAAGTCTAGCTATTGGTTTTGTACCAGTTGTCGAGTTTTCCAAAAAATTCTTTACAGGAGGTCTAGTTATGATCCCTAGACCCCAAAACAATCGACATTTAAAAGTTTATATATATATATATGTATATATGTATGTTCCTCAATTTTATCGGCACGATGGAGGTCGCAATTATGCACTGATTGCTTTCCAACTTGGACGACAAATCAACAGGGCAAAAATGAAGGTAAGTTCGTGAATAGGAGGGGATATTCTCCCAAAGGGGAGGACTGGGGTGCAGATTTTCAAAAAAAATTAAAATACACGAAAACTACCTCTGCGGGTCTGCTATTGTTTTATTTTCTTTCAAATGTATTCGTTATCATAACATCATCTATTATAATGAATCTGACTTTTATTCATCCTACTAATATTATAAACGTGAAAGTTTGTGAGGATGTATGGATGTATGGATGGATGTATGGATGTTTGTTACTCTTTCACGCCAAAATTACTGAACGGATTGCGATGAAACTTGGTATGTAGATAGCTGGAGACCTGGATTAACATATAGGCTACTTTTTATCTCGATATTCCCACGAGATCGAGACTTACGCGAGTGAAAACGCGGGGCGCTGCTAGTATTTTATATTTTCGTTCTATTGACGCATGATTGACTTTTATTGTCAACTTGATACTCAACATTGTCTCCCTTTTGCTGTTGATCAGGCCAAGCAACACTCGTTCCCATACAAACTTGCCGGCATTTCAACCTCTTAGGGGTAGAAATTTCAAATATATTAACGGATGCCTACATTATATAAGGAACTAGCGGCCCGCTCCGGCTTCGCACGGGTATAAAATATATAGCCTATTTCATTCACTGAAAAAATGATTAAAATCGATCCAGTAGTTATGTAATTATTCACGACATCACATTAGAAACCTCAAAAATAACAGTACTTCTCTACTATTTAATGGATGTTATTATACATATAAACCTTCCTTTTCAATCACTCTATCTATTAAAAAAATCCGCTTGAAAATCCGTTGCGTAGTTTTAAAGATTTAAGCATACATAGGGATATAGGGACAGAGAAGAGTTGCTGGCGCTTAGGTGTTGGCAGGGGGCAAAATAGCTGGTTGGCATAGCCAAGAACCAGCTACAAAGAATGATAACACTTTTATTACAAACCACGAATAATTAACATTATTTACAACATAACAAACCGGAGATTTTTTTCCGGTTTCGACGCCCGGGGCAGGTCGGAAATTCGAAAAAATATAAGTAAATTTTTTACATAATTTTTAATTGCACCTTCTTCTTCTTTTCTCTGCATCACCCAAAGGTTGACTGGCAGAGAATGCCTTAGGCATTAAGTCCGCCTATGTACTAATGTACAAAAGTTTTAATAAAATAAAATAAAATATTTGACCTAACGTATATCGTACAACTTATTGAAAGTCAAGATAAACTACTACAGCTTTGGAAGGAACATACATCTATGGAAAGAAATGGCTCGAGAAACCCAAAGGAAGTATATCTTCTAAAATGTTAGAATGTTTACAAGGCATAACGTTATTGACTTGACACTACGTACATACTACAACAAATAATAATAACAAGTATTTATTCGCAAATTAAGAGTACAATAACCTTAATCTTAAATTATACATGGTGCTTATCACTTAGCAACCTTTACAGGTATTGCAAAAAAAGTATAACTAGAGTAGAGAGGAGTTTAACTTAGTAAAATTAATAAAATAAATAACAAGTTACACTTAAGGGGCAGACAAGAGGTAACTAGCGTCACCCGTCATAATCTGTAGTTTTTTGGAATCAATTTTCATTATTTTGCATTCGATAAGTTAAGAGAATCGTGGCCACTTTTAGCGGTTATCAACGATAGACACTCTTAATCAACAGCACTTGAGGAAAATAAGATATTTATGTTGTTGCGGAAGAATGCAATGGCAATTCTCGCTATCCCGATCATAGGCAGTGGAACACCAGGGTGGTTTTTAGTCAAAATGTACTATTTCGTGTTTTTTTTTCAAAGCAAAATCTTTTACACAATCGTCAATTTCAAAATGTATGTCATGTTCAATTGCCAGAATAGCTAAATTTAATAGTCTCAACGTGGAAATAGTCGATTTAAGATAATTCTTCATGAACTTTATTTTAGAGAAGCTTCTCTGGCATTACTAACAGCAAATGTAAAAAAATTCCTCAACATTATGACAATGTTTGGTAAGCCATCTTAAAGTTTGGACTCAATTATGTATTTTAGTAAACTCAGAGAGCCGGACTTAATAAGCTCTTTTTTACAGCCAGGGTCTGTTGCAGCTACGAACGTTCGTAGATGACAGGTAGTTTCGCGGCGATTTGGAGTAATTTTTTTTCTATTTCCAATTGAAACAATTGTAGCGCTTGCCGCCGCCTGCACCCTTTCGTATGCCCGGGGCCATGATCCCCCCTAGGGGGGGGGCCCTACACTACACCACTGATTTAGACAGACTTGCCAGTATGTTTTACTGATTAACTACTATAAGGTCCCAAGGGATAATTTATTTTATTTCGAAACAGTAATTTAATATAAGATTTAATTTCTTAACTTACTTGATTCTGTTTAATATTCATTCATCATAATATATGTAATTTGCATCAAAACTTAACTTAAGCATAACTAAACAGCGCATCCTCTCTCCTAATAGTGCTGTGCCCAACAGGGTCCATAATTGTTAACTACTTCTAAGCCTACCACCTGTTAATTTATATTATGGAATGCAATAAATAAATAATATTTTAAATATATACCAATAAAAATTTTAAACGTTTTTTTACTTAATATAAATTATAAACTTAGTATACTATCGTGTATACTAAGTTTATGATATTAATCAAGGAACGATAAAAAAGACAAACTTAACAAGTTATTTAAAATGAATTTATAAATTAAATGTGGTAAAATATGGTAACACTACAATCACACATTTAACGTATTAGTTGTATCAGGTGAAGATGGCTCTTTTAACAAAATAAAAATTGTGTTTATCTACTAAAAAAACCGAAACGAACGAGAACGAGAGAATCTTTCAAGACCTTCACTAATTGTAATTGTTAACGCTATGTATCATTCTGTACAGATTGACCCCTCGTATGTGGAAGCGACATACAAACTTATACAAACCAACTACATAACCTAAATTTACCCTGATATCTATAAAAGATTGGCCCCGCGCAAATGATGTTCACTAGGATGATCATTGGCGTAAATTTATGTAAATCAAGTACTTGAAGCAGTGAAACAAAACAGATTATGTCCTCCTTTCTATATCATATCAGACTATGACTCTACTATAAATCTGATGCTGACTGTACTGTACTAGCCAAAGAGTATACAAAGACTACGTGTACTAGCGCCACTGACCTCTATCTTGTATAATAGAGGCCAGTGACTAGCGCTTATTTAACATTCTTTTTGAGTTACTCGCCTGTAACAAAACAAATTCTGTAACTCTATGGATGGTTTTTCATATGTCAACTGTCAAGTAGAGTTACAAAAAAATTCATTTACTTGCAACCCATATTACACAACATGGCACCAACATCTACCAGTATAGGCGTAGCAAAATTTGCTAGCAAGATTTTCCGTAAGTTATCATTTCATTGATGATTGTAATTCATTATGCCGAAGTGGTTTGGGCACGTAGAAAAAATTAGTGTGGTATGAATGAAAAGAAGAGTGTAAGGTAAACCTTAGTGGGAAGGCTGGTAAGGGCTCATATAGACCGCGCCACATTCGCGCCGATGCCGCATGTAACCATGTAGACTGAACCCGTTGCTGTTTGTTTTTATGGAAAAGAAGTTAGTGTACAGACATTGGTAAAATCAAACTAAGAAGTCAAAAAGAATGTTATGTATTCTATCTATTTTAATGCAAAGAGAGTTTAGTCTACGAAAAGACGATATTTATATTTTGATGATCTCATTCTAAGCTTTATGTTTGTCTTTAAAGAATTCCGATATTTGTAGCATAAAATTTCTCAGTCCTCCACAAAATTTTTCAAACTTTAAATTTTCCAATATTTCGCGAAGCCCTTTCGCCTCTGCACTTTCGCATTAAACACGCTGTAGCGATGCAGCGATGGCGGTTGATGCACGCTTTTTATGTAATATAACAACAAATTAACTACTTTCAGATGTTTTCCTTTACTTGTGCTTGTTTCTTACCAAATTTCATGTATTTGGTATTAATTTCAACTTTATGCGTCCATGGTTCCTAAGAAAAAAGGTCTTGACAGGTTCCTTTTTTTCCATTTGAAGAACGGAACCCTAAAATTAGTTTTTGTGATTACAAACTAATATTTTGCGGCTGATTTCTCTAATCTTTGGAAGATTAGAATTAGAGATTAGAATAAGAAGATTAAAATAAATTTTTAAGATGTGGATACATTAATAACAGCGTGTTAAAAAGACTAGGGTGCAGAAGCATAAACTTTTTTTTTATAATGTTACAATTTTTATAAACATTTTAGCGAACCCATAATCAAAACTGTGTTACATTTTTATGTAGCGATTGCCATGGACTCCACTGTAGAAAATAATGTAGCATAATAAAAAGCTTTTAAAGCTCTCATCTCTATAACGAAGAAAGGCCTTGCTTCCATAGTCTGGTAGACACCCGCCCAACATTTTAATACCGGGAACAACCTGACCGAAATGGTGACTCTTTTAGGCTATGAAGACGTCTTTAAAATTTGCCAAAAAGACCTGGTAAAATATTGGCAGCGTCTATTCAAAGCTAGTTGAGGGTTTCCTTAGCTCCATAAGGGGAATAGTGATCAGTTCAGTAATAGGTCTAATTAAATACTTATTTTCAGGCCGCAGGTTGACAATGATTCATCAATTGTCGGAAGTCTACACACCTGCGATAACTAAACGAAAAGACGAATGGATTGAATTGATTAAAGGTATGATAACGACTTGTTTCATAATAAATTCAGACACCTCAATAAGAAACTAGAATACCTATTATGGTGTACGTAATCATACATGCAGAAATTTTACAGCTGTGTAGCTACTAAAACTTTTATTATTTTAGAAATTTGTGGTTACAAATCACAAAAATCTACAAACCCACGCAGTCAGACTAAATGATGGTTATTATATTATTATGTGACCCAAACACGATTTGGTTGCTATACTCAGTTTTAAGCATCGATAGGTAGGCACCTAATTTAGCGGTGTTTACACCATAACTTAAAAGGGCATTAAGAATTAAGCATTTACTCTATAGAATTGACATTCTGAATTGACGCGAAGAACTTACAAAAACGGCTTTTTTTGGATACTTAATAATAATAATAATAATATATCTCTTTATTGTACACCAAAATGATTTTGAAGAGTAGAAGCACAGCAATGTTTTGTGGTAGATACAATTGGCGGCCTTATCGCACTGAGGCAATCTCTTACAGGCAACCATGGGATGGAGCGAACATAGGATATTGATTTTAGGGCAGTATGGTGTACGCTCAGTAGGTATATAATATGAGTTAAATAGAGATGACGTATCTTACATATAGTGTAAGAATATACATACAAGAGAGCAACAAACAAATAAATACATAAGCAAACATAGGTATAAAGATTCACATATAAATCGAATAAAACATACAAATATAGGACTATACTACATTAAGTCAAATAAGAAGATAACTAGGCAATTATAATATGTTGATATCACCCAGGTAATGTTCTTTTACCAGTTTCTTAAAAGCAGGCAGTGACTGTGCACGTCTTACTGTCAAAGGTAGGTTATTCCATAAACGAACGGCTTGGATAGAGAAGGAATTGTCGACGAATTTCGTAGAATGTCCAGGTAGTTTTAATATCAGGTTCTCCGACGATCTCAAAGATCGGGAATGAGTGTCGTGTAAGAAGCTAAACCGTTTTTTAAGGTAAATAGGAGTTAGGGGATTAAATAGAATGCTATATAAAAGCGAAAGAATATGTGCATTCCGGCGAAGGCGTATAGGTAACCACTTGAGCTTTTTTCGATAATCAGAAACATGATCATATTTGCGTAGTCCAAATATGAATCTTATACAGAGATTTTGGAGTCTCTCAAGCTTATTCAATTGGTCTTCGGTAAGATCTAGATAACTGGCATCGGCATAATCAAGAATAGGAAAAAGAAGGGATTGTGCAAGCGCAATCTTGGTGGTGGTAGGAAGAAAATTGCGAAGTCGGCGCAGGGAACCTGCAGCGGCAAACATTTTGCGACTCAGTACTTGCAGCTGTGGACCCCAGGATAGGGTAGGATCGATATAAATCCCCAAATTTTTGACCTTGTCACTGAATGGAATGTGTGTACCGTTGCAAGTGACTTGTGGTACAATTGTCCAGTCAATTTTAGAAATCATCCTCGGACTTCCAACTACAATGACTTGAGTCTTGCTTGGATTTATCTTCAGACCGTACGAGTTGCTCCACTTACAGATGTTTTCCAAGTCAGCATTTACAGTCTTCGCAGCTTCTGTAAGTTTGTCCGGTTTAGCCCGAGAGTAAATCTGGAGATCATCTGCATAAAGGTGGTAGGAAGAAGACAGGTCATTAGTGATAGAGTTTATAAAAACAGAGAAGAGTAGGGGAGACAGCACGCCGCCCTGTGGTACACCGGCAGTAGTTTTGCACCAAGAAGAAACAGTGTTTCCAATACTAATGCGCTGCTGGCGACCAAACAGGTAACTATGAAACCAGTCAATCACCTTTGGAGATATGTTAAGAGAGCGCAAGATACCCAGTAAAACCTCAAAGTCCACGGTATTGAAAGCATTACTGAAGTCCAAAAGAGTTAGAACCGTAAGCTCACCGTCTTCCATAGCTGATCTGATGTCCTCCGTAATATGAACTAGGGTAGTGGTGGTACTGTGACCGGGACGAAAGCCAGATTGGAAGGGATTCAATAGCAAGTTTTTGGAAAGAAAATTCGTAAGTTGAATGTGAATAAGGCGTTCAAGGACCTTGGAGAGAAATGGCAGGACAGAGATAGGGCGGTAATCAGAAAAGTATGTGGGGTTTCTCTTTTTGGGAATGGGAATAATTTCCGCGTCTTTCCAAGTCGTAGGAAACACGCTAAAACTAATAGAATGGTTTAAGATATGACAAATTACAGGAAGGATTTTATCGATGATAGGGAGGATCATATTACGGCTTAGACAGTCAGATCCGACAGCACTTGAAGTAATCGATACTATGCTCTTCCTAACATCACAATCAGAGAATTGACTAAAGAAGAAGGGAGAACAATCGGGAGCGGAGGCAGATGAAAGATGTTTTAATGTAGTTTCTTTTGTCAATTTATCAAAATTTGACGACGCAGAGAAATGTTGATTTAGTAAGTTTAAGTTTAAATTTTTCGGAATCGACTCATTATCAGATTTGCCTACTCCCAATGATTTTAGGAATTTCCAGACTTTTGCTGGATCTCCGTTTTCGACAGAGCTATGGATAAATCGGCGTTGCGCATTCCTACAAACCTTGCTGCAATGATTCCTGATGGACACGTATTTATCCCGGTTAGTCTCAGTTGGATATTTTTTGTATTTGGATTTGGCTACCGCTTTTTTCTGAGTTAAGGCTTTGATGTCATCGGTTAGCCAGGGTGACGGGAGACGTTTCACTTTGAGTTTTTGGATTGGAGCATGTATATTATACAAAGTGGTCAATTTGGTAACAAAACAAGTGACCTTCTCATCAATACACTCGGAACTGAAGAGTGGTTTCCAGTCGATGTTGTCTGCATCCCTGCCTAAGGCATCAAGATCCATACCCTTAAAGTTCCGCTGCAGGATCGTCTTAGATTTAGGTTTAGGAGGACGGAGACGATAGGATAGGTATAGCAAGTCGTGATAGGAGAAATCAGCAGCTGAACACTGCCCATGCTTAGCTACATGGCTCTGAGAAGAAACAATCATTAGGTCGAGAAGAGAAGGAACAGAGTGTGGGAAGTAATGCGTTGCACTTGAAGGAAGAATATATAAATTGCTAGATTGAATAATGGACTTAAGAGTCGAGGAACGAACGAACTTATCACAATGCAAAAGTCAGTTCATCATAAGAATGCAAGATTAAGGATTTAAAGTCATTAATTTGATTTTGCGCTACGCAATGTAAACGCAATTTGCGTAGGTATCATTCTTATGCGGTACGGTGAATGACCTTAAACGTAAATCGTCGAAAGAGCTGATTGCATAAATGTTGTTTGATGCATGATTGCATAAATGTAATCACATTGCAGTTTTTGACCGTATGGGGTATTTATTGTTTTTTTCGGTAAAATGTTCTGTTTACACGTTCACTTTTAAGCAAAAAAATGTAAAATTAAAAAAAAAAAAAATCCGCCAGAAAAATCCAATGATTTTCCACTTAGATGGTCTGAATCTACTATTTCAAGATTCTGCAGGCCGTTCCTTACACCCGTTATATAGATAACCGAATCAGCAGGGTACATGATCACTAACATATTGGCTTATCTGATTTAGATAGCAGTTATGTTTTTGTAATTAGAAAGGTAGCAGACAGTTTTACAGTTTATATAAACGCTTTGCGTGACTGTCAATTTGTGTTTAGACATGACTGAATTGATTCGATATTGTGTTTATTTTTTTTAATTACTACGATGATTTTGTATCGCTATTGTTTGACTGTAATACAATCGACAACATTTTTTTCTGTTAACTTTTTCAGGGTTTTTTCATTGAAAAGTGTTTCGATTTTTCTTAAGACATTTTTGAATTTGCGGTCTTGCCATCGGACTTCTTTTTTATGAGCATGTAGGAAACAGGATCAGGGTTGGCTTTAGTTTTAGAAATGTCTGTAGTCGTCTTTATTTTTTTTCGTGCTTGTGGAAACCCCTTTGGGCCGTCACCCTACCTTGGTTTTCGGTGGGGCTGTGTGTCGGAAACTAACCAACTAAAACCACACGTTGTGCCGTACTACGCGTAAATAGGCACATTTCATGCTCAAATAACAAACCAATCACGCCGTAAACCTCAAATATCTCCACTACTTTCATCACAGATCCCCCTAAATCCATCCAATCACTTCATATCTATCGTTTTCTAACAACCAATTTCTATTTCACGTCTCACCTATCAAAAAACTTACAATACAAAGCCGAAAAATATATTTTAGCTGTTCGGAATTCATTGAGTACGTACTACATATCAGCATGGATATCAATGCTCGTCAGTATCAAGTAGTAACAGTACATGAAAGGCTGAATCAACTAATCCTTCTACATATTATAGGCAACCACTCAAATATTTGCCTAGGGGAACAGCTTTTATTAATACATCCAGACCCCCCTATAGGTGTGTATTCGCCTATGCTAACCTTCCTTTTCTTACTGCCTAAGAAGTTATTTTGATTACCATTCTATTCATTTTTACGTGGCGTAGTTCTAGGTTTACTTCCCTGGATTTTTTTTTTATATTGGGAGCAAACGAGCAGATTTTCGGTTTTCTGTGAGGCCGTGGTATCACTCCGGTCGAGCCGGCCCTACGTACCGAAGCATGGCTCTCCCACGCTTAGATAAAATATATTGCTATCAGACAGGATTTCTTCGGATTCTTTCATTCACTGCTCCACATTTTTGTACGAATATTACGTGTACTGGCCAGATATGTGTATTTCTGACACAAACAGAGGACGTTATACTGTACCTACCTTTCAATAGCCCGGTTCACAAACATTCGACTAATACATAACAAGCAGATTACCGCAACAACAGGCCACCACACAGACCATACCCACTTTTTGTAAAATTCGGTTCTCTTTATCACCCCACTCCATTTATATCACAAGTATATTCAACAAATATTGGCGAGAAAATTAGAAATCACAATGAATAATCATATGAGAATGATAGGTTCGTAATTAAAATGTATTATTCTTGTTTTTTTTTTTATTGTAACAGTATTTATAGCTAGACTGTGTATTAATTTATAATATTGATGTATTTAGAAAAGGCAGAGATGGCTCGAAAGTCTGAACTAGCAAGAAAAATGAAAGTTTTCAAGGGTTTTTACACCTTAGAAATGTCGCCACCCAGTTTAAGCGAAAGTGAGGTAAGAGTTTGTCGTATTTCTCTTTTTAAATGTAATTTCTGTTTTCATACGTCGATAAGGTAATTCTATTTGCATCATTATATTTGCTACATATTATTTGCTAGTAAAAGAAGAATACATCATTCTGACAGAACCAAATGTTTGTTTAACCCATTTCGATTTAATCATAGATTTAATTAAAAGTCGGTTTTCTTAATAAACTACCAATTTATACAAGTAACATGGATGTTAAGTAGAGATTTAATAATTACAAATAACTGTTAACATTTCTTACTCTAGTTTCTCGGATACTATCGTTTTGGTATATTTTAAATGTGACCTCAATCGGTATATTCGTATAGAAATTAATTCAGTAAATATTACTTTTTTCAGCTATATAAATAGTTATTTAGCTGAAACTAGCCTTCCTCGATAAATGGGCTATCCACGACTAAAATATTTTTTAGAGATTAGCGCGTTCAACCAAACAAACAAACTCTTCAGCTTTATAATATTAGTAGGTATAGATATATGGCAGTTCTGACCCACGTTTTAACTCGCATTGTTTTTCTAAGGGTCCTTATGATTAGCAAAATATTAGAGGTGTAAAATGGCGAGAAGACAGTCGCGTTCACTATCTCTGTCTCTGGATTCTTTTGGAGAGGCGCCCGCGAACGCCTATTAGGTTTTTGTAAAGTGTTATGTAAACTGTAAACTATACAAAAAACCCAATAGGCCACCCTATTGGGTTTTTTGTATAGTTTACAGTTAGCCACCTGTTAAAGTACGTTTTCTTTACTTTTTACATATTGGTCAAACTATTTGCAAACAAACTTTCTAATCCAAGTGATATTCTGAGCGAATGATTCCGGGAGGAACTGCAACTAACTTGACTCGCCATTCGCAGTCTTAGTTCTACTAATATAGGCTATGTGCACTAAAAACAAGGACATAAAATATTACAACCTTGCTTTTGTGCGAATACCCTAGCCTAGCCTAGGAAGCGCCATCTTGAATAAGGCCAAGTAGCCAATTAATCGTTATTTTAGTCATGAGATTTTGTACTGTTTATTAATCTAGTATTACTTATTGTACGCAATCACATAGCTCTTGGTTTAATGGCAGATGCATTTCTCTAAACGGTAAACATACTTAGGTATGACTCGATAATTACTATTATACTAAGTACCTTATGGGCATCACTTTCAATTGTATCTAGGGGCAGCAAATTAGTGTTTTTAATAATTTTCTACAACAGTTTTCTTTCTCAAAACACTGAAAGCAGCCGTCACCGGATATCTATCCGGTGACAGCTGCTTTCAGGCCTTTTATTAATCTTGGTCGAAACTCTTTTCGGCCAAGATTAACAGAAGGCCTGTGCCACACACACCATGTCCACCGCTCTTAAAGAACACAAAGTCTACCACCTCGTCTTTTCATAGTTTCTTTATAACTATATACAGGAATAGTAAAACGTGAACCACTCCCGCCTCGGCAGAAAATTAACAGAGAGCAGCAATGCCTCGTTTAAAAAAAAAAGGAGACGGGAGAGTTTTTGTCAATTCCTGTGTGTAATGTAATGTATTTTACATCACACTTTCTATCGCAAGTACAAAATATCTAGTCTACAAAAGACATAGGTTTAGCAGCAAAACCAGTGTTTACTGCTGGCGAGAAGTTTCGCCTGAGCTACATTAATGATTGACACTTTATTGTATCGAATGATCACAGACATCATGTATGCAAACATTATCGTGCTTGCAAACTTCGGTCTATAAAATCAAGATTTCCGTGGGCTGTATCTATGCCAAATACGTAAACATTAACATGTGTAAACTAATCTCCGTTAAAATTAGAACCTGCGGATCTTAAACCTATAAATTGAAATGGTGCCTACTTACTTTGCAGTGTGTTAATGATTGAGTATGAATATATTATTGATGGCTTGTAGCCAATTTCCTTTGATATTTCCCAGCAGGTGGTATTGTAAATCACGGTTTTCCCTCGCAACACGTATCTATTAAATGTTATTACCTCGAAGGTGTTAAAGTATTAATTCAAGATAACTTCTAACACAAAAAATGTGTGATAGGATTGGCAAAGTTAAAAGAAAAAAAAACGTTGGGTAGTAGGTATTATGTAAACTCCAGTTTTGTTTAAAAAAACCTTAAGTAGCTCATTAACCGTAGAGGTAAAGAACACGTCCATTATCGGGTCACTATGGTTAATTTTCTTCCTGTAGAGACTAAGAGCCGTAGTTCCTGTCCGTTGTCGATGAAAATACATGTAGGCTTACCAGACTGCTTGGAACTTATCACCCATTACCTGTCAAAGTTACGGGTTTATTGGACCACCATACTATTTATATTAGAATAAATTCGCAATCAAGGAATGTATCTTCAGCTCCACCTCGAAGTAATTTTTTTCTGGCCTGAACTGGCCTCGAAGGCAGCGGCGCGTGGAGCGAGAGCGTTGCCGCATCGCTCGCCGCGCCGCCCCGCCGCCGCCCCGCTCCCGCTGACTTCGTGTCCGAGGACTCCGAGGCCTAAGAAAGAAGACCGCGTAGTATACTATTACCTATTCTGTGTAGAAATTCTTATGTCATATTAGCCTGCTTAGCTTCTATTTATTATACAGTGATTTCCACGTGACCAATTTTTCAAGAAAATTATAAAAGAATCTCTTATACCTACCTACTAAAAGTTGCATAATATAAAACTCTTATCGTTACAAATTTTATAAACAACTTCCAAAACATGCATAATAAGATTATAATAATTACTTATATACAACATCTATAATAGCTGCAACCATGATTCAACATGTTTACACAGTTTCTTTTTTTCTGTGTATGCAGCTGTTAATAAACTGCCGACATACAAATAGGAATGTAAACCCATATTTAGGTTAATGCTGACGTAATTTCCTGCCCTTTGTAGCACGTGGAATCTAGGTTTGTGTAAAAAATGTATATTTATTGCTAAGCTTTTTGCGTTGCATGTCCGTTCCAACTGTTAAAAATTTGCTATACATACCTGTATCCATTTATCTTTTTTAGAGACAACTCCCGCACTAGGAATAATTTATGTGACACAAAGAACATCCAAACTCGAGACAACTATTTGTGGATCATACAAATGTACTACTATTACAGCCTAATTAAGCCGTACAGTCAAACAATCTGTGGCAGTACCAAAATGAGACCAGTGGTATAACTTTGTATTGTTCAGCAAACCTTGTCTCAATAATAACAATTATTATCATTATACATACTATATAACATTAAATTAAAAATTTAAAAAAACCCCTACGCTTTATTTAACGATTATACTGGCACGCGTTAAGCACTTAATCGAGTAATCAGACGCCAAAAATGCTTTACATAATTTTGGGAAAGAGCTGATACTCTTACACTGCTGGAACGATATTAACCAAACATAGCTAGGAACCACCGCAAGGGAACTAGATAAAAAACCGCATCGAAATCGGTCCATCCGTTTGAGAACTACGATGCCACAGGCAGACACACACACACACACACACACACACACACACACATCGACGTCATACTTATAACACCCCTCTTTTTGCGTCGGGGGTTAAAAACAAGGTTCAAAAGAGAAATGTAAATTTTAAATAGTTATCTACTTAAATTTTATATGCTAAAATGTTTAAACAATGTGTTCTAAATTATGAAATACTAGTCCCGGCTTCGCACGGGACATTCATCATCATATTTCAATTAATTTACACAAAACCTTAACAAACTATATACATAAACCTTCCTCATGAATCGCTCTATCTATTGGTGAAAACCGCATGAAAATCCGTTCAGTAGTTTATCGCGAACAGACAAACAGACGCGACGAGGGACATTGTTTTATAATGTAGTGATGTGGAGTACGGTTACATCAACCTACACGTATCGAGTAGATATGTATGTATGTATCTCAGACATAGCACTACTCCTAAGACTGGAGAAATCCTACTAATTTTATAAACGTGAAAGTTTATGAGGATGTATGGATGTTTGGATGTGTGGATGTATGGATGTATGGATGTTTGTTATTCTTTCACGCAAAAACTACTGATCCGATTGCGATGAAACTTGGTATGTAGATAGCTGGAGACCTAGATTAACACATAGGCTACTTTTTATAACGATATTCCCACGTTACCGGGACTTAAGCGGGTAAAACCGCAGGGCGCTGCTAGTTGCAAATAAAAGTTTGTTATGAAACAATTTAGGTACAAGTTTGCATCGATTTGAATAAATCTGATGTTGATAATTACTTCCTCGTGCAGGGCTTTAACTTAAACAGAAAACAGTTAATAGTATGTCGTACGTAGATTACGAGATACAATTAACTGTTTTCTATTTAATTCTAAGTTATAGAATAGAACAGGCTTTTTACTTTTTGAATATGTCTGCACTCTTCTATTGAAACATTTTCAAGTCTCTTTCCGATTCTAGTATCATTCTAGTCCTTCTGTTGCAGAGACTTGCGAACGACATTAAATTGTTCAAAGACTTTATGAAGACGGGCGCCTTCGGTCACCTGACTGTGAAACAAGCCTGGCTACTTGTTCTCGTCGCTTTGGAGGTTTATCTGTGGTTTTTTCTTGGTGAGACTATCGCAAAGGGCCGACTTGTAGGCTACGTCGTTCCATAGTTAATTTAGAGAAAAAAATATAACTCTAAATTCTCAATCACCATCAGAAATAGCTATGTATTTGGTACTAACGATAAGTAAGTAGATACATGTTTAATATAATCAAGTGTCTTCAATTAAAATATTAATAGCGAAACAGAATTGAAGAACTAACTTTTATTTGAAATTCTAGTTCTACATAAGTTACTCTGTTATTAGTACTTAAAGTTGTGTGAAATTAAGTTAATATTAAATATGTCCTCTGGAACTAGCTTTTTTTTTACTTCTATCGTATTTTAAAATTCGATATTAAAGACAAACTACCTGCAAAAGAACAATCATAAGCGCACCACGGAGCAAATACAAAGAGAGGGCCTAAGCAACTGCACTGTGATTATAACTAGGTCAGTACTACAGTAGGCGTGGCTAATATTATAGTTAGCATACTGTGAGCTTTTGTCTTGTACATTTATATCGAAAAATCGCAAAACAGTACATTTTCGTGGTATTAAGAAGTAAAAAATGAAGTGTTGTATTAAATCATGTAAAAACTACTCAGATAGACGCTCTGATGCCATTTATGGCATCACATTTCATTTGTAGGTAATTTTCATATTTAAGTAAGTAAGATTAGAAGATATTGCTAAGTTATACATGTAGGTTGGTACGGTGACGGCACTAACTCAATACCGCTTATCTATCGGTACAAGCTAATAAATAATAATAAGCAATAATATATTATTATTATGTCAATATCGTCCATACTGTTGCTTAGACAGCTTAAATTAATAGCATTTCACTCGTCGTCTTCATTTTCCACCTTTAGAGGTAGAATATTTTCTTCAAGTTTTAATGATTAACTAACCTAACTGAAGTATAACCAACTCAATTAAAAATAAATATTAATTGAAATCGATTCACAGTTGAAGATACCATACAGGTTGACTTGAGGACCACCTGGTTTTTTCGTCGTTTAAAAATATGGCATTTCATCAATAAAATTTAAAATAAATTAAATTTAAAAAGTAAAATTTTGTTGATCAGTTTTATTACATTGAATGTGTTGGGCAAATCACTGCTAACGCACATATTTTTACTTCCACCCCACCTAATCCATCGCTGCCTTACATTAAATTAAATGCTAGGTAGGTACGGCCCTGCCAGCAAGTTAGTTGGCGTGTCTTTCTTTATAGCTTATTTTTACACGACTACGGTGAAGCCAAAAAGGAATTTGCGTTTAACTTGTATGTATGTCCGTCCCTATGTTCCGTCGTAACTAGCCGTTGAGCTGAAGTGATGCACCAAGCATTCACCAAAATCGGTGTTTCGAGTGTTAATAGGTACTGGCAAGAGCTGGTAGCTCGAGTGCTGATTTACAATCTTAGTTTTATCAAAAAGCAGAAGTGTTGCAAGCGTCCATAGACCGCATAGTCGTCTGTTAAAAAATATCATTTAAATACACTATGAACACTTTTTGCACAACACAATCTTTAAGCCTCGTTTATCTCTTAAATTTGAATTTTAAACTAACCACCAAGAATCTAATTAGTTCGTACTGTTTTGGCAGAATAGGACGCAGTATTAATTTTTCATACACAACCTGGATGCCTTCACTGGTTCGCTATAATTACTAGTATAGTATTATATTATCTGTGCTATAATGATACATTCAGCCGTTTCAGTTGCATGCACCGCGCTCTTAGAATGGCTATAGCGCAGGCAGTTTGTGCTCAATGCTATTGTTTTTCTGTCTTCAAAAAAGTCGCTCCCAATGAGTCCACTGAGTTACTTTTCTTTCTTTTATCCAGAATTTATTATAAGGAACTATATTTATTTATTCCTTTTGCCTTAAAATATTAGCTCGTATTATTTTATCGTCTTTCATATGGTCTTTTCACAGTTTAAGAAAAAAAGGTAAGGCCATAATTACTACGTTTTTCTTTCACTGATAATACAGTAATCATTTATTTCGAGTATTTTTTCAAAATGGACGAATAGGCCTCCATTTTTTTATATTTATGCGTTTGCTAATTAAGAAGATATAAAACACTTGATATTGGCGGAATTCTATAAAAAAAATATAATAATAATAACTTGAAACATCTCACGCACGGCCGTCTGATCCCAAACTAGGCAGAGCCTGTACTATGATAACCACACTGTTGATAAACATATAAATTTCTAAATACATACATATTGTAAATAAATTACACCCAGACAGAACAAATGATCGTGATCATCACATAATTATTTGTGCTGGGTGGGAATCGAACCCACGACCTCTGGCCAGTGTCATTTATTTCTTGCACATGAACTTCGAAAATGCAGAGGTGTGCGACTAGGTCGTAGTTAGAAGATCATAGTTACTTCGTAAACTAGTTGTCGAACTCTTACCACACATACCTACGCATATATTATTATATCCACATACAATTAAGACAAACAAATCTAACTTTCTCTATTGCGCAAGTGTTACTGGGTACCTAGCTATATTAAAATTATAACAATCAAAATAGTGGAATTTTTGACGCCAAAATGTATTTTACTCCAAAATGGGGTATGAAAATAAATTTCAAAAGGTGATTACAAAAATATGAACAACTACTTACTTATCATATTTTTATTAAGTTAGTATTTCGGATTACTGTTTCTTTTAATGATTTCTCGTTCGAAACTTTAATCCGTCAAAAAATATAAACTTCAGATTTCTTAAAATGACTTGCAAACATATTTTTTTCACTTAGGTAAGTAGGTACTTTGATTGCGTCTGGCATAGGTTTAGCCACGGCAAAACTATCTTGCGAATTGTAATTTAATATTATTAAAACGGAATAAAAAAAATGCAATAAATAACATGGTTTTAAAATGAGGTAATTACCTAGGTATTTTTACCCGTAGGAAGTGGATGCATTGGTAAATGCAATCGCTCCCAAGTGCTAGACTTAGTGCATCCTTCTCTACATCTATATATATAAAAATGAACCGCCTATTTCTACTGGTCACGCTATAACTTGAGAGCGCGAGCGGCTTTACCAATTTCATTCATCTTTTTTTAAAATGTTTTCTAATCCTTCGTAGAAGGTTCTTACATAAAAAAAATTAAGAAAATTATGCAGAAACTTAGAAAATTTAAGAAAACGACTTCCTTTATTATAAACTTTTTTAATGTAACCTTAGTCCCAGCGTTATATACTTTTGCTAGGCACGTTTGAAATAACTGTCAGTTGTTTGACAATAAGAGACAGATCGCACACCGCCAATATAGTTTACAAAGATCGCATAGATAGAGTCCAAATATAAATAAAAAAAAAGATCATAATTCTAGCGTAGCGTTATATTCTCTTTGCATTAATTAGTTGTATCGATCGGCATCAAGGACTTCATCGTGGAAATCCATGGTCGGCATTAAGAACGAATTGTAACCCTTACCCAGCTCCCTGGTCGGAATGATATCTTTGACGAGGTAAAATTAAACCATTTTGATTTGATTTTGCATATTGTTAATGAATTATGGTTTTCATTTCTTAGTGCACACTGCACAGTCGATTGAATCGGAAAATTTATGGCGTTTTAAGTTTGTTCATTTATAAGTTTCAGTTGAAATTTTGATTTTAAAAATGCCAAGCAGTAGACCTACAAACATAGGTCGCAAAACTCGCAATACCGGAAATCAAAGATATTTAAGAGCAAGTCAAACTGATGAGCAACGCGAAGCGCGAAATGAAGTTGAACGGAATCTATATCAAGAAAATAAAAATGTGGCATTTGATCCACATCGAGCTGCATTAAATTATAACGTGGCAATCGATTACAGTTCACAGCAAATCACGTCTTTGTAATAGCACCCGGCTTGCGGTGAAGAAATTAATGAACAACTTCATCGAAGCCACAACTTTAAAAGGGAAGTATAAAGGCGAAGACTGAGATGATTATGAGATTGATTCCACGCATCCCTATGATTCCGAACGATATGCCATTCGACTATAAACGGTTTCAATTTCTAGTGCGGCTTGCATTTGCAATGTCAATAAATAAATCGCAAGGGCAGTCGTTAAGTGTTTGTGGCATTAATCTTGAAAATCCATGTTTTTTACATGGCCAACTGTATGTCACTTCCCGTGTCGGAAAACCATCAGCATTATTTATTTCTGCTCCAGGAAACAAAACTAACAATGTGTATCAACAAGCATTACAATAAACAATATGTTATAGAGATAATAAAAAATTCTAAACAAATACCTACAATATTAATACATACAACAATAGAAATAATAATTATTAGTATAGTATTCCAGTTGGAATTGAATGACAGGACAACGCCTGTCGGGTCAAGTAATTCAATATAGAATAATATATCCTTTGAATATATCAAAAAACCAGAAACCAGCCGTACATAACACGTACTTGTAGCTGCAGCCTTATTGACAGCCGACGTTTGAACGTTGTTAGTTTTGCGTGGACTGTGCTAGAGTAAAGTAAAATAGTTAATCACAAAAATAAATTTAGTTTGTTTTTCTATTTTTCTATAAAAATTTAAAAGTTTAAAAAAAGAAAATTTATAAATTAATGACCTTATTATTTGGTAGTTCAAAGCTTCGGAAGCACCACTTCTTCTTTGACTTTGTAAGCATAAAAAGTTTTTGACAATCTTACGTCAATCTTACAAAATGGCGTTGAAGGTGCAATGCGGTGTTTCCGCGGAAACGACAAATAAGAAATTATGATTTAAAACAACCAAAAACTTAAAAAATGATCGTGAGTGCGTCTTGGTAGTGCTCGTGTTGTATGAATTACATCCATTTTTTCATATTCTCCGACATTGTTTTGTTAGTGTTCTTAACGTGATGTTGCGGCGAGTTAACTTCTACTCGATATGTTTCGCATTTGGTCTCAGTGTCCTTTTGATCCTTGCTGGGAGTCGATATGCAGATAACACATACTACCGTCCGTCCATCGAAAGTGGGAGGAATGTCAGGACTTTTTTAAAAGTGGAAGATGGAGAGGAGAATTATATGCCCCAGTTACTGTCAGCGGACCCCTACGAAAATGGTGCAGAGGACATATCACATAAGGTATTCGAAGTAGCTCGAAACCACATAAAAGGAAAGACAGCTAAATACAACTTCTCCTATTCAGGTGTTCATGGCTTAGAAGATTTAGTTATGGAATTAGGTGGACAGCCTTTGAGAAGTATTATTGTGTCTACTTGGAGGTCAGGTACTACTTTTCTAGGAGAGGTGTTAAATACTATTCCAGGTACCTTCTATCATTATGAACCTCTACTTAATTATGGAATTGTTCAAATAAGAGGGCCACCAGAATCGAATAATGCATTGAGCACTATCAAAAACATGTTGAAATGTGATTTTTATGGAATGGATAATTACTTTACATATGGAAAGACTCATTTGCACCAGTTTAGCCATAACAAAAGACTGTGGGACCATTGTAAATATAATAGAGACCTGTGTTTTGATGCAGACTTCACTTCACAGTTTTGTAAGTTATTTCCATTTCAAACCATGAAGGTGGTCCGTCTACGATTACGTCTTCTACAGGAAATTTTGGATGATAAAGAGTAAGTTACAGTACAATATACCTAGATATCTCTTCTATTATTTATGGTGTATTTGTCACAGTAAGATATAATTATGATGGATGGATAGATATAGTTAAATTATAACCGTGATATAATTATATCTGTAAGATATTTATACGAAAGTGGTTCTCAACTATCTTATTTGGATTTTAATTATGATTTGGGAACAATCTAGTAATATAATTATCTTGCTAGACTAATCTAGTAAATTAATTATAAATATAATTTTCTTTCATTTGTAAAACGGGTTACTCATCTATATACCTACCTATTAAAACATAAGAAGAATTGTGTGTACCCATTTTTAAAGCAATTTCCTTAAACTTATGCTTTTGTCATGAAATTATCGCAACCAAAACAAACAATTTTATAAGTTCTTAAAATAATTAACATGAAAAGAAAACAGTCAACAAAGAAAAAACAAATGTAAGTACTTAATTAAAATCTTCTACATGATAGAGAACTATATTTAATCAAGTACTGCAATACTTCTATCTTCCTTTAATCCATAGTCTTTCTTATGAAAAATCACAAATAAAAAAAAAAAAAGTTAATAAAAATAGTCAATCATTAAAATAACAATCAAATGTGTACGTACAAGTTCTGTGAGAAACATCTGACTCTTTCATTTTATATCTATATTGAATTTTAGTTTTTATAAAGACAATTCCCGTATTAGGTATTACCCTGTGTCATAGGAGACTTAACAAACATACAAACAACGGACACAAAGAACACCCAGACTCGGGTGGGAATCAAACCCACAACCTATGGCATAGCAATCTGGGTCACAAATCATTAGGCCAACAGGCCAGTCAAGTACTAAAGGTTAATTGCATGACTTGAGGATTTGTTGCCTTGCGTTAAGTAGTTAGACTGACTCATGTAGTTAAAAAGACTTTCTAGTGTAGCTTTCAGGAAGGCCCTCGTGCCTGGTAAATCAGGAGTGCTTTACTCAGTTTAATCTATATCTATTTATTTATTGGACACAAAAATAAAGTTGTTTTTTTAAGACAGTAGTATATGGCAATGGACAATGTTTAGCCAGATATCTGGCTATCCAGCCTTGAATTTGGCTGGATGTTTAGTATCTGGTTCATCAACTGTATGAACCACTTTCATATAACTATCTTACAGATATAATTACATCACAGCTATAACTATATCTAACTGTGACATAATGCACTTTTGTGTGTTATTATTTAAAGTTTAAAAATTTTTTGACTCAATTTATAACATTTCATATCCCTAATACACAAAAATTAATGAATTTATTAAATATTATTCTAATTTATGTTGCCTATTTCAACTATCGGTTTGCTTACAGGCTTAATGTGAAGGTGCTTCTGTTAATCCGAGACCCCCGTGGTGTGATGCAATCAAGACAACACCGTGACTTCTGTCAGCCAGCTGCTGACTGTTGGCACCCAGAGCTACTGTGTGCTGATATGATCAATGACTATGTAGGTGCAAGTCGTATACTGACACAGTATCCAGATAAACTTATGTAAGTTGTCTACTATTTACTTAAGTATTTGCATCCATGTGCCTATGTCACTTGTGAGTTGATTACAATCTAAATACTTCAATATTTGCATCCAAGTGCCTATGTCCCTGTTATTTTATTTTATTACCAATATGGTAAATGTGCAAGCGGCCTGTCTGACGGCTATTTTTAAACTCACATCTATTAAAAGAATAGTGATCATGCTACTCACTATACTACTATGTGAGTGTTGCTATTTAACTGCACTTTTTGTAGGGTGGACATAGTGCCTGTCAATAAAACCACTGGATGTGTTCTATTCTAATATTAGTCGCTTATCAACTTGTTAACAATTCCATTTGGGAGTATATAGTTACTTTATTTCACTATTTAACCTTGAAACTATTTAGTATATTACTTCTAAACAACTATCTGAGATAACTTCCAATTAAGAGTCAAACAATCCCACCTAATATGGTTTTCTTAAATATACAAAACAATTTATGCAACAGTAACAAAATAAATAACAGTCCACCAAGCTATGTAACAAAATTGATGCTTATGTCCAAGTTAGTAACTCAAATTGCTTGTATCTATTATCCAGTATTTTATTTACTTACTATTATTTAGCAGGCTAATGTTGACAGGCGTCTATTTGTTTCTTCTTTCTCTAAGTTATTAAAAGTTTAATATTCTTATTCCTGTTTAAGTTTAGCAATATGAAACTTAGTTGTCAAATGGTGGCAATGTGGTATCTTATCAGATGTTGACAGTGATAACCATATCTATGTTTCATGGTATGTAGGTACGTTATGGTTCCCGCCGTTTTTAACGTAATGATTCATTTCATTGTTGCCAGTTCCAAGTGAAAACTCTTTTTACATAAATAACATAGACTTAGTTATTTCATTCGACAACCATTGGTACATTATTTCTACATAACGAAATAAATTGTATAAAAACATTACCTTTCTTTTGCAGTGAAGTAGTTGGAGATTATCTCTAATTGAAATGAAACCGCTTCTTGTTAGAACTGTAGAATAACTATAAACATGAGCTTATATAGGAATTAATCTAGGTAATCATACATAGTATGTTACGTATGTATGAACTTCCGATCTATAACATTATACGTCACTACCTACGTCATGCACTACAGCAGTCAGGTAAATAGTGACTAAACGCACAACATTTTGAAATTCCGGCGTTCTTCTTTGACGACCTTTATGGTGCGGCGGTAATGCCTTCGGCTGCAATGTCTAAGGTCGGGATGTTGGATTCCCGCTTACTGCAAATATTTATATGCATTAATGTCTGTTTGCAATGGTCTGGATGTTTCTGTTTATGAATATACTAGCTGCGCCCCACGGTTTCACCCGCGTAATCCAGGTAATCTGTGGTAATCCAGGTCTCCAGCTACCTACACACAAGTTTCATCGCAATCGGTACAGCAGTTTTGCGTGAAAGATAACAAACATCCATACATCCGCATAAACTTTCACGTTTACAATATTAGTAGGATGTAGGCCTACTTAAAATTTAAATTAAATTATACACATTTAAATTTTGACAACTATTCGCAATTAGTTGCGAAAATCGGATCATTCATTACGATTGCCGGGGAACTATTGGATGTAAAAGAGTAATGGTTATAGACTGCGTGTTTAGTTCATGGAGCTTTTGTTATAAATATAAATGGTCGTCGCGTCAGCGCTTTTTAGGGTTCCGTACCTCGAAACGAAAAAACGGAACCGTTATAGGATCACTTTGTTGTCCGTCCGTCCGAAGAAGGGTCTGTCAAGACCCTTTTTTCTCAGAAACGGGTAGAGGTATCAAGCTGGAATTTATATCAAATACTGAGGTCTACTGTCCCTTGGAGCTGTAAAAAAATCAAACTTCTAAGCCAACGCAATCAAAAGATACAGCCGTTTATGCCGCAAATTTCCGCAAATTTTCGACACGCAAGGGAACCAAAACCTACAGGGTACTTCCCGTGAACTCCGACTCTTGAAATTTGGTACAAAGCAATGTCTTATAGCACATAGCACAGATAAAGGAAAAATTGCGAAAACCGTAAATTTTTAGTTACATCATATAATAAACATATTTTACGGAACCCTCGGTGCGCGAGTCCGACTCGCGCTTTGCTGGTTTTTTTTTATAAGAGCCATAACTCGAATTTCGCGATATGGATGTTGTACAGCTGTTTTTCGATCAAGGAGCGTTTTCGGCTTAACACATATTTTATAAATTTGGCTTTGAAAATGCCTCTTTCTACCAAAAACTGTGTACTTGTCATAAATATTTAGTGTAGGTATAATGTATATGATTTAAAAAACAATTTACGATATTTTTAAACAAACCTGTAATGTGTGTGTAATGAAATAAGTATTAATTAATATGTAGATATACTACATGTATAATGAAAAAAAAAAACACTTGTTATGTTGCTCATGTGAATAGCCTGATAAGTTTGTAAACAAACAAAAAACGAAATATAGTAAAAATTGTGGGTTTCCTAGAAACTTATTGTTGTTTTTCTGCCATTCCTACTTTTCATAATACGAAGTCAACGAATTTTATTTGCGAGTGGCTAAATATCGTACAAATGACCATTTTTTTTAAATTTTGACTAACGATCTTGATTCTTTACAACTCTTAGGATTATCGTTAACCTATTAACTAAGTAATAATGCTGTAACTGTATAATTTGACAGATAATGAACCGATCCTATAAAAGTCTCGTGTTTTCTTTTTGAGATACGGAAGTATGGAACCCTAAAAATAATTAATTAAGTATGTAATTAGTAAAATTGTTGGTATTTTTGTTTGTTATCACCCCGCTAGGACCTTGGCATGATTACCAATTATAAAATACAGTTAAAATTATTTTCTACATAATGAATGAGGAAGTTGTTACACAGAATTCACTGTGAAGGACAATTTGTCATGATTTAATAACAACGTCTAAAGTATACAACAAATATGAAGATATACTTGTTTACTGAAAATGTTGATTTATTTTTGTAGAACTAACGACCCGTCTGGCGTTTAGATGTTACCAACCTTATCAATGGAGGTTTGGTGACCGATAAAAATATGGCACTTCGCTAAAAGAATTGGTAATTCCTTGACCGATTATATTAGCGAAATGCCATATTTTTGTGGTGCCATACAGTACGTGGTTCTCGGCCGGCATGATCCGATTATTTCTCGATAGTAGGTACGTTTTTATTAACGTTTATTATCTTATCGTATTCACACAGTTGGCCTGTTTATGTATATTATACGTTGAACTTTCAGTGTGAAATATGAATCCCAAATCAAAAATAACATTATTGAATTGTGCAAATGCAAAATCATAGGACCGAAGAAACCTAATGCATTGTGCACTCTCAAAATTTATGCACGGTCTTCAGGACATTGGTCAAGTCTGATATTTGTCAAATCGGTAATTCGTCATATTTGATATCGGTGAAATCGCTAGTTCCTCAAAATTCTTTTTACGTAATTAAATTTGCCAAATACGCCATTAGTCAAGTCCATGTACAGTCGATGGAAACATGCGTTTTAAATTCACATAATCTTTCTTAGTCTAAGATCCGAACCTAAATCGACATTCACCGGGTTGACAATAGAATCAAACATATTTTATAATAAATTTCGTATATTACAAAATATATTAAAAATGGGTAGACAACAAAAATCCTAGACAGAATATTTTTAATTATTTAAAAAAAAATATTTTTCATAAAATGTTGCAACATGAAGATAATAATAAAATTTTATACTGGACTTAAAGTATAAAACATATAGAATGTGCAGACGTAGGGTTGACTATTATTTACCTGGATGAACTACTGGGTTGACAGGTATAAACAGGTATGTCAATACTAGTTACTTTCACTTGATTAGATAATAGAAAATTATATCAGCATAAGCGCTGTTTTATTCTGAACACGATGATATAGGGTTGACTGTAAAAAATTCGGTCCTAATAGGGGTATACAAATTTTAAAGATTTAAATTTCAACTGGAAATGAGTGAAGTGTAGAAAATAGAAAAAGTTCAATCTCTTCTTCCTATCCTTGACTATGGGGATATCAGCTATTTAGATCTCACCGAAGACCAACTGAACAAACTTGAGCGCCTTTAAAACGTCTGCATTCGTATTTGGATTACGGAAATATGATCACGTCTCAGAGTATCGTTCTAAGCTCAAGTGGCTACCTATACGCTTTCGCCGATATGTTGCTATTCTTTCTCTCTTGTATAGTACTCTCTTCCATCCACACACGCCCTCTTATCTCAAAGAACGATTTGAGTTCTTACACAACACGCATTGTACACCTATCTCAGTACACCACAGACTACCCTAAAATATATTTATTAATATCCTTACAAAGGTTGTCTGGAAGAGATCGCCGTGAGCGATAAGACCGCCAATTGTTCTACCTCAGTTGTGACCGTGATCCAAATGAAGCGAGCAGATTGTTGCAAAGTCAGCTCAACGCCACCAATGATTGGCAGACCAAGTGGCGCATAAAAGCAAGCGCTCCAAAATCTCAGCAAATCACATTTACCCTAAGACGTGAAACTTGCCCCCCGGTCAATCTAGGCCCCGACAAATTCAAATTCAAATTGCCGCAGTCAACCTGCAAATACCTTGGATTTCACCTAGACCGGAGGATGACATGGAAAGACCATATAAAAACAAAGCGCAACGAAATCAATCTAAGATTTAAAAACCTCTGGCTCCTCGGTAGACAGTCTGCCTTATCACTATCAAACAAGCTGAGGGTATATTGTTCCATAATAAAACCGATTTGGACATATGGAATCCAACTGTGGTCGACAGCCAGCAAATCCAACATTATGTGCCTACAGAGAGCCCAAAACAATATTCTAAGGGTACTTTCCTCGGCGCCCTGGTATGCTCTCAACTCTGAAATTCATAAGTATTTGGAAATTACAACCATTTTGGACGAAGCAAAATGATACTCAGCCAACTACAAGGACCGATTGACAACTCACCCAAACCCGATATCCAGTATGCTCCTCCAACCTAATCCAATTAGAAGACTCAAGAGAGCCGATGTGCTGCCTTACTAAGGGGAGATGGAGCAGTAGACGACTGATCCTTGGTCTATAAAATATAGAAAGAAAAAAAATGGTTATACCTGAATGTTTACATTGTTTTTGGATTGTATCTCGCATAAAAGGTTTACAATAAAGAGATAAATAAATAAATAAATTGTACTTGAATTACTTGATTAATGGCGTATTTGGCAAATTTCATAATTGGACAAAAAGACGATTTGACGAATTGCGCTTTGACGTAATATATATCAGACTTGACCAATGTCGTGCAACACCATATCTACTTATATTTTACGTATGAGATGATTAATATTCACTAGTTTAGCCATAATAAAGCTTATAACTATTGTAATATATTGACCAAAAGATAAACTTACCAGTGGCCTAAAATCACTGGCTACATCTCGTATAAACTTGACATTGATGCATCGGGAAAACTAGCACTTATCAGATTGCTAAGTTCAGTTCAGAGATTCTCCGCTACTGCCTATCATTTAATCGAATCACTAAACGAAGACGCGAACAAATCGACTGATATGTTTATCTAATAAAGTTCAATTGTATGCCTTTCAATAAATATCATTAGGTACAAGGTTATTATACTGCAAGGGCATTTACTTAAATATTGAGCAAGTTCGTTTTATACAAGTAGGTATATCATCGTTCAGTTGTACAAGTTAATTTTACTTTTCCTTGAATATTTAGGTATATATTAGTCACGGTCAGTAAATTTTCAAACAGATTGCAGCAGAGACTAAGAACGAACATTTAAGTTGTTGTACTTAATTGCGGTGATACCTTTTGGCTTACCCCAGGTTTCGATCGAATTGGTCGTGGTCATGCTTCGATCTATATGATCGAAGTGGTCATGGGCGGACACGATCGTAATATTACACACGGGACGTGGACATAGACAAGTTTAAGCTGTCCTACGGTTGTCCTTGACTGTATGTTAGATGTAGAGATCTCCCATAGTAATTTTAATTTTTTTGATGTATAACATGCATTGTATACTGTTGCTTATGTATACCTAATTTATCTTCTAAATGTGTATTATTTCTTGCTTTGCAGGGTGCTCCGGTATGAAGAATTGGCTCTGGATCCTAATGTTACAACACATCGAATTTTAAAGTTCCTAAGGCTAAGTCCCACTGCTTCAATAGATGAGTTCCTGCAAGCACACACAAATAACGAAGTGGCCGGCGTCAGCTCCACTTATAGAGTCTCCCGCGATGTGCCTTTTAGATGGAAACAAGTGCTGGACTTTGATTATGTTGATGAAATACAGGTATATACTTTATAATCTAGTTTTGACATCTTTTGAGTTTTCTGTAGGATAGTGAAGTTTTCGCTGAACAAAATCTATTTGACCTAACAAAAAAAACATCATCCCAAAGAAATCTTTAAAATATTCATTCAAAATGCTGGCAGAAACTAATTAGAAATACTTGTGTGATTTAATTACTTGTAAAGATAATATGCTTCTAATATCAGAAGTGTAAAAATTTGAAAGTGTACGTGCTTTTGCTCTGTAAATTAAGGGATAAATACCAACAGGTATTTACATAATTTTTAACAATTTAACACCTGATACCTAAATTCATTCTGAAAGTTAAAAAGTAAAAGTAAAAGTTTTATGAGCTACGCTGTGGGGAATCAGAGTAATCACTTTTCGTTAGTTCCAATATTAGAAAGTGAGCCACGGGTATAAGCTATACAGTTAGGTTCTCATCGTAGATCAGACTTTACCGTAGAGCAAGCGCAGATGTGATAAACGGAAATTACAATTTATAAACAAGAGTATGATTGTACTGTTTCTATTCACAGAAAGATTAATTACAGGTGAGTTTTGAGAGTTTTGAATATGCAAACAGTGTTTAGGTTACGTTACTATACCTACTTGCCAAACGAAGAGATCTTAAACGAATTTAGTAAAGAGTTATTCGTGAGGGTAACTTGTGCGTAATGTTTTTGCTCTTAATCAAAAA
Source organism: Callimorpha dominula (assembly GCA_949752705.1). Classification (NCBI taxonomy): domain Eukaryota; kingdom Metazoa; phylum Arthropoda; class Insecta; order Lepidoptera; family Erebidae; genus Callimorpha; species Callimorpha dominula. The sequence continues at coordinate 19,468,762 of OX456991.1, forward strand.
GACGCCTACGATTCGGTTTTTTATGCCTTAATATCCGTGACCTGTAACTATTTATCTTATCTACTTATTTATTGGCGGATAGCTACTTGGTTATAATAATAATAACTTGAGACATCTCACACGGCACTATGGTAACGAGACTGCTGATAAACATACTTATATAATACTAAATAAATACATATTATAGATAATTTCAGATAAAATTTTTATGACTGACTAGAAGTGGTTAAGAAAAGAGTTTTCGAAATAACATGCATGAATAAAACTACTTGAAAAAAAATAATTTCAATCGTATTTCTGTTCCTGTAGTAACTACTTTGAAGTTTATATCCTGGTTTACATTATGAAAAACCAAATCGACACTCACTATCCATAATTAATTAAGTGTAATTTTGAACCTGATTTGAATTTTAGAAATTGGTACTGTGATGTAAAGTATATCTCTCCACTTATTAACTGAACATTCAAAGCAAATATAAATAGTTATATTTTTAGTCATACCTACTTCTCAGAAACCACTTTCTATTATTGCCTTCAATCTTGAACAACTATTTGCTTTATAATTTAAGTTCAGCTACTTAAAACGGAATACCGATAAATGCTCGTTCAAAAACCAGTTCTGTTTCCGCTCGGGACTATATGGTCAAGAGTTTTAGTAAGTAAATGTAAAATAATACGAAAACAGCTTTAAAACTAAATAAATAACAATAACTTGAGACACCTCACACACGGCCGTCTGATTGGAAACTAGGCAGAGCCTGTACTATGGTTACCAGATTGCTGATAAACATACTTATACATACCGGGTGTTAGAAAAGTACCGGAACAGCAGAATAATTCGCTAGGGATGCATTTTTCAGAAATATGTTAAACACAAAAGTTACAGGAATTTTCCCTGGCTATCCATTGGTGACCTTGAAATTGACCTTGATCACAACCTTGAAGGTTATCTCACGGTCAAACGCAATTTTCAAATGGGATTGCATATTTTTGAACCCGGTTTTGAAAAGAGGAAAAAATTACAATTGGATATGACCTTTAGTACTTAAGTTTTAACCTCTAAAGGTTGCCAATCAAAGGTCAACTCAAAGGTATTTTATTAGTTAGTGTCAAGACTATAGATGTAAGTAAGGCCAGTTTAAAACCAATGAAACCAATCCGTAAAAAAACTTTTCATTGTTTTCAAACGATATAAATAATCAATTTGATTCGGTTTAAAACCAAACTCACACTCTCGTTGACGTCGTCGCGACGGCCTTGAACGTCTCTTTCATGCGCAAGTAAAACGGACGGCATTGTGTTAATGATGTCTTCTAATCTAGTGTGTGTAATATAATAAATAAGTATAGGTAGGTATACCTACATCTCCCCAATCGTCACCTAAGGGTCGTTTGTGGCCACATCTGGGGAAGATGTGACCGCTGTAGGTGACCCGAGACCGGTGACACCCCGGTGCGTTAATGTATAAATCAGTGAGAGGCGTGACATCGACCTGCCACGGGGGTGACTCTGGTCACCCCGGGATGTACCTCAGTCATGAGATACGGCAGGGGGGACTCCAGAAGCCGCCGATGCGTTCCTGGAGCTCCTCCCGACTGCCGAGGTAGGCCGCCGCGGTGGTATAGTGAGTAGACCGGTTCGCCGGCAGTCATACGCACGCCCTTCGTATCCCCGACGGAGGGTATGGTGCGAAAAGCATTCCCCGCTTAAAAAAAAAATCGTGAAGTACGTAATGTAGGTAGGTAGGTACTTTCTATTGCGAAACATGACGGCAGGTGTACATACATATCATAGATAAATTACACCGAGACACCGAACAAATGAGAGAGGAAATCGAACCCACGACCTCTGGCTAAGCAGTCAGGATCACTAACCACTAGATCAAAAGAAACTACGAAAATTGATATCTAATGAGACAAATTCTGTTGGGATAATATTAATTTTATATCGATCTATGTTTCAGAATGCGTGCAAAGAAGCGATGGAACTGTGGGGCTACCGAATGGCTCACAACGCGACACACATGGCCAGTAATGAGTTCTACCCCATAGAGAATTATACAGTCACTCTGTGAACAAATTGATACTTCGCTAAGGAACATTGAATTTTAACATGAAGAATAAAACTAGAGACTCACATTTTGTAAGTAAATGGTGTACATAATGTGTTTTTGGCTATGCATATTTACCTTAGAACAGGAGCCTCAGCCCTTTGATGCTCTCTCTTTCTAAAACCTATTTTTTTTATGGGATAGGGGTAAACGAGCAGACGGGTCACCTGATGGTAAGTGACAACCGCCGCCCATGGGAACCTGCAACCCAAGTGTCACAAATGCGTTGCCGGCCTTTAAGTTATACTGGCCAATGAATAAATCTAAATTCGATCTAGGTCTAATAGGTCGAAATTCAACCACCACGCGATCTCTAGTTTTTTTTTATATGTGAAATAGATATTAACCAATAACTACATATTTGTTATTGGTGCATATAAATCCTTAATTTTTAAGGGGGTTATACTTATACCTGCTGTGGGCTTATTAAACACGAAGAACGGATGGCGTAACTGATCGATCAAAGCCACCTCCCTCCATTAACTGTAATACTCGGCAACAAATATATTTTCGTTCTGCGGCAATTATCTTTATATTAAGAATAAATATCTCTTAAAAAAAGTATCACCGACTTCAATGTGCTTTTTAGTGGAAAGTAGATGTATTTTGTTTAAATATAATATGGGCAGGCCAACTAAACGCACTGCTCCAATGAGACAGTGCGGTTTCGGAGCAAACGAAAATATCATTTATGTATACAATTTTTAGATATTTGTTGATTTTTCTAAAACCGCTCGATTGATTTCGATAAAATTTAAATGGGACCACCTGCGAAGTATACAAAAGAAACAAAAAAAGAATTTTCCAAATTGGTTCCGGCGTCTTCGCGTAATCGGTGAACATACATAAAAAAAAAAGATTCCGACGAATTGAGAACCTCCTTTTTTGAAGTCTGTTAAAAAGTAAGTGTATTAATTCATAAATTTATTTTCAGATGACGTTCCATAACTTTTGCTCCAAAAAAATGGCTGTTTTCTAATACTTAGTGAGGCATTGCTATTGCAAGAATTAAGGTATGCTCTTTTAGACTAATTTGTTTAGAGCCAACAATTTGAATTTAGTCACTATCAAACAAACTCCGAAACAGAACATGTATTTAAACGTTGTAAGTATTATTACGTAATTAGTATTTTTAACAAAACTTTTTAAAATACATAATTACAGCATAAGAACAATGTATAAAACGACTAAGTAATTTTCATGTTATTTTCCGTAATTATTTATTTATTTACCTACCCTAATTATTATTATTTGCTTGACTTAAAAATTATTTCTCTTTAAGACTGATCACTTTTCCATTGATCCGATTCTTCCATACATTTACGACAAGCGTTGCGCTTTTACATATAGGTCGAGGAGAAAAAGGTACTTCGTAGTTTTTAATTAATGAACTCAGGTTGTGTACTATAAGCACTGCGGGTGTGTCATTATATCAAAACGTAAAAGATGGACCATTGAAGATGTAGGGGAAAAAATTGCTTGACAATGTCGTGTGCACGTTAAATAAAGCTCAAGCAATTGTCCTCGCCTTAACGCATTTATGTATAAGCTTAGGCAACTTCGCACTCATGGAATTGACCGATTGTTGATGCTTCCATTATAGACACGTATAGAGATGCATTATTTTTATTAGGTATTAGAGTGTAAGTATATCAACAATACTCGTCTATTTAGCCATAGTCACTATTAGTTGTGGGGTTGCTTGCACTAAAAATAAAAAGAACAGTTCAAAAAAATATTCTTCAATACTTTAATACATATCTCTGTTTTATGTTAAAGTTACTTTAAAAGTATATTTTACACGTGTTTATTGACCAAGGGCAACTCTGCAATATTTATAAATATCCAACTACGCTGCAATTTCTTGCTCTTGAAATTTTCAAGCTCCATAGTGAGTAAGTCACTGGCGTACATTAATGACCTCACAGAAGTGGTTATGCTCGGTTCCTAAACAATTATAATCATAGACTACTCTTAACTTTATCAGCTCTTTGACCGATCCGAGCTTTATAATCTTTAACTAACCTAAATGTCAAAAAACCGACCATTAACCTTCTAAGTGTAATATTTGAAGCAAATATATAAAGTGCATGATAATAATAAGCATATCGCATTGTATTAACGTCGAAGCTTGTTGTGTGTGATTCTATGACGCTCATTTGCTCGAAAGGGGCAAAAATTAAAAAAAAAAGTTGTTTTAAACTTGAACCTAACATTTTTCCATGTTTAAATCGTCTTCCCGAAATCAGGGTTCCGCAATTGAGTTATTGACTTTTAAATGTCATTGTTGCTTTTAGTGCACTGGCAATTGCAGATTTTAATTTACGTCGCTTTTTCGCAAGTGAGCGATGCATAGTAAACAATATGACAATGAAACTTGAAATTTAGCGTAAACTCCGTCCATGAGATAAAATACGATCCACGACGATATTAACCCCAAACGCAAATCTCGTATAAAATAATACGTAACAATTTTTTAAAACACTTCAGCAATAATAGTAAGGATAAGCAGTTGCTGAAATTATAAAGTTTAAAGGATCTAATCAAGATTCATTTTAGTTTTATCCTCCGTCATAAATGTTTACAATTTGGATTAGATATTTTACAACATTACATAGAGATACGTACAATAAAAGGAATTTTAAAATGTTGTAATTTGCTGTAAGACAATATTTCTTTTTTTTTGTAGATGAACTTGGCATTTTTATGGTTTGCGTACACGTACAATCAGTCGTACACGATTAATGAAAGAAATTTTTATCCAAGAGTCAAATTAACATGCTCAGTTGTCACATGACATTATATTATTTCCTACAAGCGTATACGTCATTGCGAAGTACTTAGTGACCCATGTAGAGTAGGCTCCTAGGAATTTGAATTGATTTTAATGGCACTATTCCAGCATGCTATAGTGGGTGAATTTTAGTGGTACTATTCCGGCAATCTATAGTGGGTGAATTTTAGTGGTACTATTCCGGCATGCTATAGTGGGTTAATAAATTAGACAAGTGCTTATCGCTTAGAAAAATAACACATATACCTATTACGCACATTAAATGTAACTGTAACGAATTGCTAGTGCAGTCTGTGGACCATTTTACATGGGACACTTAGTATTCCTGTAGGTATAAGTACGCTAATAAATAATTTAAACCAATGGAACTAATCAACGTAGTGAGAATTCATTAAGTGCACTTGATTATAAGGTAGTGAACAATTAGGGTAAAAGGATTGACATTATCAATAATGTATATTTATGACGAAACCCTCTCTAACGTTTAGTTTCTTAGTAATTACATTCGCCATCGAACAATTTTTTTAAGAATGAATTATAATTATCGATTGTATTAAAATATTTTATTTTAGAATGTAGGCAATGGCTTTTAAAACGTTATTGAGTATACCTACTATGAGATTTTTATTAACATACTCTAGTAAGACTTTCTTAAAATATAATTTTAAACTTGTCTTTTAAACTAGATATAATTGAAACGCTGCAGGACCAATATGAGCGACCGTGACAAATTCACGTCAATATTTATAGAACGGTCTATTGACATTGAATAAATTGATGTTTATCCGGCAATATACACGGAGGCTAGACAAGCAAGGGGAACATATTATTGGGTCTTTCTTTAGCACGGTCATCGAGAACAGAACGAATATACAAAGTAAATAAAAAAGTAGGTATGACGATATCTCTAAAATGAAATATGGATTAAATGAAATTTTTACCAAAAATTTAAAACAAATAACGTGATAAAAATAAAACTATTCCCCTTTCCTAACTCAAAACGTGGACAAACGAAAGTCTTTGTTTAAACCACACAAAAATAATTAAAAATGCTGGTTTAAACAAGGTTCTTTTTTTTTGCCTGTTTATTTTTAAGTATAAAAAATATAATATTTTATAGCGACCTATTTAATTATCCATTATTGTCAATGCGTTTTTGCCTTTTTAGTGGAAATTCATCCTCTGCTGTAAACACGCATTGGGACGGGAATTCGATAAACTCTTTTATTTACAGGCGTGTTAGAGCAAAACCAAAGACTAAAAAAGAAAAGAAGAAAAAATAGGTGGCTATAGAATAGGACGGGGTGCAGAGTTAGTAAGAAAATTATAAACAAACGGACTGCATTTGTCTCCCTCGCTCGTGTTAGAGCTGCTGGTGTGTGCGCATGCGACACCTAGTAACTGTTGGTGTCGCACCCGCGCACACGTAGCATAAGGAATGAAGCTTACCAACACCTAATGTCAATAAAGTACCATCAATTACTATTTAAGATAACATGCTTCCTGATAGATTTGACAATATAATATATTCAGTTATGCCTTAACGAAATATTGGTAGTGATATAGGTAAGGTTTATTATTGAATTGCATGTTAGTAATATACATACATAATAACCGTTTATAAATCAGAGTTCTGGTGGCTGGCTGGATCCAGTGTAGATTTTTTATCATATCATTAGCATATCATAAGGTTATACACTTATTATAAAATATTTATTCTCAAATTGTGCTTGTATTTAATCATTATTGTAAAAAAAAAACTTTTATTGTGCTTTTGTTCTGTATAGTGTGATATTTTGGTTTACATGTTTTATATACATTATTTTTTATGAAATTTTATTTGTTGTACACTTTATTTTATTGAAATACAAAGGTTAGATGCGTCTAGATGTAATGTGTGGAGAAGTTTATTAATTTTTGTTTCTATTTACATCAAAATGCTATCGAATTTATATGTACGCGTAACTGATATTCATATAGATTCAGAATAATAAATATATTGATTTTAATTTATACTGTGCATTACTATAATATGCAAGCAATAATATAATAAAAAAGTGCATAAACGTGGCCCATACTTAAGAGTGGAAGCGGTAGAATTTAAGGGTAGCCTTACTAGAATAAGAGTTACGATTGAATGAATAAGAATGTTGAAGTTTTAATCTGTAGATTGTAATAGCACGGCCGGCGTTATTATTGCAAACATTGTACTATCTTTTTTATTTGAAGTTAATAAAGTTACAATAAACATATTTTGGTTTTATTTAAAAAAAATTATTGGGTTACAACGAGAGGAGAGATATCCACGTAAGTAGTGTCTAACTCAGCTTCAATCATCCTACATCCATCAATCCTACATTATTTAATCCTGGAAAGAGACTTTTTAGGTCTAACTATAACGTGAATATAATTCTACTTATTTATTTATCTTCACATTTGTAGTGTTTCTACTATTGATCAAAAGTGTCATTTAAGTAGTGAAACATGAGGTTTTAAACACGAAGGACCACAATGTTAGGCCATTGTGGTCCTTCGCGTTTAAAAACTGCTCGAATTAGAGCTTAGAGGTACAGCTTGTTTTAATAGGTTCGATTGCACTGTTAGGCCTGCTGAATGACATGTGACATCTAAGAATATTTTAAGTAATTTTTAAAATAATGTTTTCAGTCAATTTTCTGCTTGTGGTGTTAGGAAGAGCATACTGTCAATAACTTCCAATGCAGTAGGAAGCGACAACATCAGCCGTAATATGGTACTTCCTATCTTAAATGAAATCGTACCCGTAATTTGCCATATCCTTAACTATTCTGTATCCGCTAATGTTTTTCCATCTGCCTGGAAAATGGCACAAACCACTCCCCTTCCTAAGAAACCTAATCCTTCCTCTTTCTCAGATTACCGTCCCATATCTATTCTTCCTTTTCTCTCTAAAGTCCTTGAACGTCTAATCCACGCTCAGTTAAGTTCATTCCTATCAAAAATTGCCTCTTAAATCCTCTCCAGTCCGGTTTTCGCCCTGGCCATAGTACCACAACAGCCCTAGTCCATATTACGGAGGATATCAGGTCGGGCATGGATGAAGGAAAGCTGACGGTCCTTGCTTACTGGATTTTAGTAATGCTTTCAACACCGTGGATTTTGATGTCTTGCTAGGTACATTATGCTCTCTTAACATATCTCCATCAGCATTGATTTGTTTCGTTGTTACCTGTATGGACGCCAGCAGCGTGCTTGTATTAAAAACGTTTACTCCTCTTGGTGCACTACATCTGCGGGCGTACCTCAAGGCGGCGTGTTATCCCCATTACTTTTCGCAGTCTTTATTAACTCCATTACAAAAAGATTACTTTCTTCCTACCATCTTTATGCAGATGATCTCCAAATTTACTATAGAGCTACTCCGGATAATATATCAGAAGCAGTTGATGTTATTAATAGGGATTTAACGGAAATATGTACCTGGAGTAGGGATTATGGGCTTAGTGTAAATCCGTCAAAAACGCAAGTCATTGTAGTAGGCAGTCCTAGGCTGAACTGCAAAATAAACTGGTAGCAAATGCCAGCTATTTACTGCAACGCTTCACTTATTCCATACAGTGACATGGTTAAAAACCTGGGTATACATCTGGACAGGTGCTTATCCTGGGGCCCTCAAATAGAAAAAGTTAGCCGTAAACTTTTTGCAACAGCGGGATCTCTGCGAAGGCTCCGGAACTTCCTACCCACCAACACGAAAATTGCGCTCGCACAATATCTTCCTATCCTTGACGCTGGGGATGTCAGCTATTTAGATCTCACCGAAGACCAACTGAACAAACTTGAGCGGCTCCAAAACGTCTGCATTCGATTCATATTTGGATTACGCAAATATGATCACGTCTCAGAGTACCGTTCTAAGCTCAAGTGGCTACATATACGCTTTCGCCGGTATGTTGCTATTCTTTCTCTCTTGTATAGTCATAGAGTATATATACTCTCTTCCATCCACACACGCCCTCTTATCTCAAAGAACGATTTAAGTTCTTACACAACACACATTGTCGGGACCTGAGATCATCAGAGAATTTGAAATTAGAAATGCCTAGACATACCACACAATTTACAGATAAATCCGATAAATCCTTTTCGGTGCAAGCGGTGAGGCTATGGAATAACTTACCTGTGTCAATTCGACAAGCCAAAACCTTGCAGACATTTAACTGGTCAAGGACTACTACTTGTCATTATAAGCGGTTATCTCATTTTAATCTGCTATATATATATATATATATATATATATCTTATATATGTATATATATAGGTACATATTTATATATTTATGTATGTATGTAGTATGTTTATGGTAATATAAGTAGGTAGTATACTAAGTAAATATTAAAATATATATTAACCTATCTCAGTACACCACAGACTACCCTGAAATATATTTGTTAATATCCGTACAAAGGTTGTCTGGAAGAGATCGCCATGAGCGATAAGACCGGGAATTGATATGCCTGAATGTTTGTATTGTTTTTTTGATTGTATCTCACATCAAAGGTGTACAATAAAGAGACAAATAAAATAATAATAAATAAATAATTATAAAATGATAACAACGGGTATTCCGCGATAACAACTTTTGTACAATAACTCGGAACTTCCTCTATCTACTTAGATACACGCTTTCGCGTGTTGGTCAGGTCTAAATAAATACTGCACATCCATCAAGTGTGCGGTTAACATACTCGCAACATTGTCATTCGCCAAAGAGAAGTGCTTTCCCAGTCACTTGTGACGGAACACCGTGTGGTATATTAGTCAGTTCGAGTCCGACATAAGACGTCCCCTGGGTGAGGTGATAACCCGTGGGGGTTTCCACACGATAAAAAAAGTGGAATAAAAACCAGGTTTATTTCTAAATAATTTATTAACGAAGCACCTAGTACCTACGAGTATCTGCTTACACGTACATGCCGCGGACTCTTACCGACTAAAAACCACCCCGGTGTTCCACTGCTTGCCCATGATCGGGGGAGCGAGAATCGCCATTGCATTATTCCGCAACCCCCGACAGGCATTGACCCGTCTCACCCAAGACGGGTCCCGTCACGCGGTGCGACCGTCACCCATCGGTCGCACTCCTCTGTGAAGCGCGCGCGGAACACTGCGCTCTGCCTCTCAGGCCTGTATCTTTTCGGACGACGACTTCCCCAAAAGTTCGTCACCCGCAGGCCGGTTCCTACGGTGGCCGGAGATCATTGAATGTCCTCCGGCGCCCGGTGCGTCTACTGCGGGCAGAGAGATTTGTGCTTCGCTCTCTCTCCCGTTCGGCCGCCTCCTTTGCGGACATCACCTCCTCGCAGAAGGCGGCGCGTTTATTATAACTGACGAAACATTATTAACTGCACCCAACCATTTAACATTATTAACGTATTATTTCTCAATAGTTTATAATCTATCAGATCAATGTCGAATATAAATTATCAACTATAACTGGCACGTGACGGAACGCACTGCGCCTTGCGCACTGATTGGTTGAACGTGAAGTGTCCCGAGCCGTCCTGCTTTTCACACAAAATAAGTTTTCACTTTATATTATTTTTATAGGTTTTAATTATATTCAAATACATTACTGTAGATATTATTTATTAAATTCGTAATAATAACAGTTATAATTACCTACCTAGTAAAGAAAAAAACGCAAATGTATCTAACATTCGCCTATATTTTATTTATGTCTGAGAGTTCCATTAATCGAACATTTCATAATTATTATCTCTTTCCAACCACTGCCTGGAAGAGATCGCAAAGAAGGCCACCAATTGTGCCAGGTTCCTTTTTATTGTTTTTTTGTTTTGTGCTTAAATTTTAGCTTAAAGACTATTTATACGCACCTATACATTTTTTTATGAACTTCCTCCTTTGGTGTACAATAAAGAGTTTTATCTATCTAAATTCGTTGAATTTCTAATTCTAATTTCAAAAACCAGAGGAAGGCTAATGATTTTCTTTACCATCTATACCTATACCTTTGTCAGTAATATCCATTTTGAATCTTGCGTATAATTTAACATTTATATAAATTAACTACACAAAAGGACAGCAAACAACCTTAGAAATAAATATCAGGTAAAGTGTGGAGGGGAGGGAGACAGGTTCGAAAACAGTTTGGTAACGTGTTTGTGGCCACTTCAGAGACCAATACAAAAATATCTTTTTTTATTGGTCTGAGGAATACACATAAAACGTTATTTTAAATATTTTGGGTAAATTTTATGAAATTCTCGATTAAATTCGCCGACGCATACGTATGCAGGTATAGTATCTACAACGCTATATAATGTTATAGTGTTATTTGTTTTATCTTTTTTTATTTTCAAGAAACTGTTTGCCGATTTTTATAATATTTTTTGTTACAGATAATTATGAATAATGGATAATTAAGAAAATTTATGTTTCCTTTCTTCAAAACTTAGATCTTAGAGCACTAATGATGTTAGAAACAAGCTTCCGAGGAGAGAAACTATGGATTATTAATATCCTAACTAATATTATAAACTCGAATGTGAGTTTGTTCGTTTGTTAGCTTTCACGCCTTAACTACTCAACCGATCACCATGAAATGTACAGAAAAGAAGATAGCCTACCTTTCATCCAGAAAAAATACTGTTCTCGAGAGATACTTGAACTGATTGACAAACAGCTGCTACTCGTGATCACCACTATACCTACCTATCCCCCTTCCATACCTACTCCCTTTTTCCTTTACCTTCTTTTCAAGGTTGTTTGTGTAGGTATTTTAATCTTAAATTATTCTCAAGATTCAAAATGGATATGACTTACTGGCAAAGATATAACGTATCTATAGATGATAAAAATGAAATCATTAGCGGAAAGTTTCAATGGTTAAGTAAACTTTTTAGTTTGTGGCATTATAAATAAAAAATAAATAAATCTATTCACTATAGCTGGGTTCCGTTTTTTTAGGTATCCGTTCCGTTAAAAAAAACCCTTATAGGATCACTTTCTTGCCCATCTATCTGTCAAGACCCTTTTTCTCAGGTACCCGTGGACGCATCAGGCTGAAATTAACACCCAATACTTATGTCTGTGGTGCCTTGAAGCGGTAAAAAAAATCAAGCTTCTAAGTCAACGCGCTCAAAAGATACTATTTAGGCTTTAATTTGACCAAATTTAAACTTTCGTGGGTAAATAAAAACCTCTACGGTACTTCCCATTGACCTAGGATCATGAAATATGGCGAGAAAGTAGGACTCACAGCAGAAGTAAACGAAAGTCGTGAATTTGTTGTTATATCAAATAAAAAAAAATGTTTTTGTAATTACAAACTTATATTTTGCGGTTTGAAAGTTGACTTTGCCGTAAATCGATGTATGGGAGATTATTTTTAAAAATGCAATGTTAAGTTTGTCTTTCGTAAAAAACGGGCAAAAAATCTTCGAGAATTGATTCCCGAGATGGACGTACTAACTACATACAAGTTTGCTTACGCGTGCGTGTGCGGCCTTTATTGCACTTCACTATAAATCTTATAGCGTATTATGCACTGATAGTTCGCAAAAAAACAACAAGGTATGCGTTGAATAAGGTAATTATTCGACAACGAGGTCGATTCACTATATTCTTATTCCATCATAGAGGAGTTCAAATTAATACATTTAGAAGGCGAATCCAAAGTGTTCTACTACTCCAAAATACATATTAGAATTAAAAAAGAACATCCAAAGTCATGTTAGTACCTACACTGACAGGAGGAATTTGCTGTAGAATAGGAACGATAAAATGTTTCCGGGTGAAAATAGATTAATCAATTTAACTCCATCGATTGTACTCGTAACGTCGGGATTCGGTTGTTATCCTAGATGTAGAACTGTCATTATATTTTTATCCGCATAGGAATCATCTGACTTAATGACGGATGTATTAACCTCATCAAGAAATCTTCTCACCACCGATGTTATATTGTCTTCCTTGAATATTATACCTGTAAAAAAGTTATTATTGGTTTTTCAATAAAAAGGTGCGTGTATGCGAGCTTGGATTGCAAGTTGAAACCTTGCAACCTGAAATCCAAAGTACGAGTAGGTAACTCATTTATGAAGTTAGTTTGTGACACAGTGACGAGTTTAAATCTCTTTTATAGCTTTATGAAATTAACATTGCTACAATGACGGGGAGAATTCGGTGCAGAAGGATAGTCACCGGGGAAAATCGCTTCAAAATATATGCATGCCAGAGACTTACCTATTTCGAGAGTTAGAAAAGAAGCGTTGTTTTTGAGCAGTCTTCCACAAACTAGGCGACAATTATTAGTATTTGTTCACACATATACCGGATTAATATTGGTCCAAAGTGTCAAAATGGCCAGATTATCAAAATATCTTCAATTCAAAATTAAATATTTTAAAACTAGGACAAAACCGTTACAAAATGTGAGGTATAACGCCCTTTGTAAATTAAAAATTTTGCAATGCCTATCGTGCTTACTAAAATATATAAAATTACCCGAATATCAATTTTTTTAAGGCACCTCTCGCTTTAGAAATCATTATACTGTGTCGCGGCCGCGGGGGCCTTTACAATCTTGTGATTGTTGTATTAATTTAATTAAAAAGTGAGGTGATCAAGGCTGTGGCAATACTAGGTTAATTTCGTGGTACGTAAGCGACAAAAAGACAAATAATAGCAATAGGTGTGTAGACTTACCCACAGCAGTTAGAGATAGTACAATGTTAAGGATTAGGCATAGAGCCACACCGACTAAGTTTAGTGCCAGGAGAATGTATGTTCGGATCGAGTAATTTGTTTCACTGTTGAAAAGAATGCCAAGGGTTTACATTATGTACCTAAAGAACAGGCAGAAACCCTATTATTCTGCTCTATGTGTTTATGACGGAATTCCCTAAAGAATACATAACGTAGATCCTTGATTATAAACGTGGCATTTTGTTATAAACTTCATGCATTGTTCTTGTTGCTTCAAACATTGTCCCTAGTCTTATTAGACTATACCTAATACTTAAGCACGTTCCAAACCAGGCGATTGTTGTTTTGGAAAACTGCTTTGCATTCAGAATCTATTTAAGGATTGCAAATTCTAGTAGTCATCAATCTACTACTACCACTACTACTACTAATCTAGTAGAATCAAGTCGGGTATCCGCAAAATACACACGTGAGTACAAAATAATGTTAGTTTAGTGAATAAGATAAATGAAGAATGTTGTTACTTTACCTACCTCGTGACAATAGCTTGTTGAACCTGCATTTTTACTCATTACCTATTTCAGTAGGTATGCTAGTATAAATATCTTCCTTTGGCTAATTTTTTACGACTTTTTAAACTACAATCTTGTAATAACCATAAAGTTTAATATTTATAGTTTATAGGCTCACTTCTGCCTTTAATAGGTAAAATGACTCCATTGAATATGTTCCCTATATAGTATATTATCTATGAATATGGATGGCTTGTATTTTTGACGGCTGTCATAAATTTTATTCATTTTCGTCGTAATAATATAAACAGAATACCTACCTATTAAGCTTTCGGGTATGTACTTAGCCTCTTTTAAACACCAAAAAAAATTTTTATACATAAACAAGAAAGATTATTACACTTTTCAGCAAGGAAAGCAAATTATTCACAATTTAATTCAAATAAAATAATAAAGACTTTTGGGTCAAAAATCCTTTTTGATCTTTTAGTACCCAAACGCGTAGGACAACAATCGTCAAAATTGGTTTTGAATAATTCAAGTTTAGTAAAACTAAAAAAAAACACATTGTAATAAAGAACCGAATTCAAAAGTAAAAAGGAATTACACTACCCACCTCATGGCTTCATCATCAGACCATCGTTACTAAGCCCTATCTGTGGGACCAGTCAAAACGAATCATATGAGCCCAAACTTGAGAGATTTTAGTATTGTCATCCAAATTACATACTGATGACATCGTTGCGACCAAAAAACATCCCGTTGCTCCGGCGGGACCATCTTTCAGATCTGACGAGGACGTCAGGGCGTCAGGAGAGGCCGTGTTATGTGACGGTAGGCGAAGAAAACGAATGATGTCACACATCATCCGATATCGGGCATAGAAAGCCGCACTGAGGCACAGAATACGTAATGGTACGTTTACACGCACGCCGTGCCTGGCAAGCAGCATGGCACGCAGCTCGGCGCGCAGCCTGCCACGCAGCGTGGCACGCAAGCTTTTCACACCAGGGCTGCCAGTAAAGACAACATATTTTATACCGCTAAGACTCGGAAATTATACAAAATCATATACTATTATACAAAATCAGTGTTTTACAACTATAGAACGTCACTCTTTGGGGATTTTAGTAAAAGGTGTTTTAACTTTAAAGTTTAAGGATTTTACAGTTTATCACAGACATGATTTGTTTTAAGTATTTCTATGTGTATGTACGTACTTTTTACGCTATAACATCAGCAATGACATTGTATCCAATTATGCAATGCAATCTACTATACAAACAGGATACAAAAGAAAACCGATATAATACCAATTTTGTATCCAATTTACAATCTGGCAGCCCTGTTTCACACACTTGCAGGCATGGTCCGTAGGGTATTAGTGTTCTGTGGACATGGTAGTCAGTGCAAACATGGGAGACGATGTAGACGTAGATCTCGTGGGAGCTACTGCTTTGGGTTTGATCTATTTTTATTGAAAAAAAAACAGCCCGACATAATTATGCATGCGAAATTTTACTTAAAACTATTAGGTTTTACAATTAAAAAATCATTTATGGTGTAAAAACACTTTTCAAGTAGCCAAAACTTTAAATTTGATTTTTTTATTTGACATGCGTTATAACTATTTTTACATCGAAGAGTGCTTTTACATAATTCGTTTCTTACTTTAGTGGGATCTCTGAATGAATTTACTATCCTCGCTAACTTTTGAATATAATTTTTTATTATTTCTAATAAACATGAACATAATTAACCATGATAAGCATTGGGGGCGGCTTCTTCATTAAATGTGTTTCGTAACTGTTTTAAGGCATACATAAATCTATTTTATTTACTGCACATCATTGATATGCGATTAGTTACAATTCTCTAATCGTCAATCAATCAATACTAACTTTAATCCTAAGAATTGGCACTATTTTGTTTCATATTTTTTTGGGCCCTGATAAACAATATTTATTTTTACTAAAAGAATAGTTTAGAAACATCTTTCTGAAGTCTTCATTTGCTTTCGATTCATGCATGATAAAGGTTCATACCACTCTGATATATTTGGTGTCGTCAAAAATTAATTTCGATCGTTACGTCGGCTGTATGCCACGAAGATGAAAACTATACTAACGCGGCCGAGAGCGTGTGTGTGTGTAAACAGGCGCACAAGCACATTCACCCTTTGAAGTGTGTCAAAAAACCGACAGTCGTCCCGATCGGCGCCAAGCGCGTGCAGATTCACGCAAGCATGCACAAACAGCCTGTTCACATGCTGCGTCGTTGAATGTCGGTTTGAACGCGAGCGTGTGAACGCAGCCGTTAGTCGTCCCGATCGGCGGCAAGCGCGATCACATTCACGCAGGCATGCACAAACAGCCTGTTCACATGCTTGCGTCGTTGAATGTGCTCGTTGAATGTCGGTTTGAACGCCAGCGTATAAACCCACCATAATACTTACTACCACTGACTGAGGTGCTGCTAGGGCACTTTTTGCATTGGACGGCAAGCAGCGCGGATCTAACGTGAGCAGTATCGTATTCTTATTTTGTTTTACTATGTCTCTGTGTGTAAAAGTGTTGTTCTTATTTTTTAAAAATAATTTTTACGTGTGATTTATAACAATATTTTATTCTTGTTCTATCCAAGCTTATAGTTTGGAGTTATGAGTAGGTAGGTACCTATAGGTTTCCGACTCCATAATCATTAGATTACGCAGTCGGAAACCTATAGGTACCTTCTGTTGTATATATCAATCTAGTATCAACAGCTTAAAAAGGGTGGTCAGGCGTGTAAATAGCCCGACCAGGGTGTGATTGCTCAACAGTTAGCGTACGAGGTGTAGGGAAGTAAACCACTTCTATCGATCAAAACAATCATGCCAGCACTAACCTGCAACACCGACCAAGTCCCGATCCTCCAGAAGGCAGCGAGCAGCGGCGAGGTTTCTACGGTCTCTTGCAAGGTATCGACCGGCCGGTCACGATCGTAGACTGGAGCACTCCACATACACCTTGTAAAGGTTACAAGCGAGTCCAAACACTACACGGCTATAGGACTAACGGAAAATCAGCTTCTTTTCACGAGAAATATAACTGATGTCCGTGGCGGAACAAAATTTTTATATTAAAGGCGTCTTCTTAGCGAAAAGCGATGAGAGCAGGGTATGTCCGTTTTTTCTTGCACCAATCAGGTGCAGCGCGTTTACATTATTTGAAGACTGCTAACGCCATCTCTTGAGATCGTCGAGTACATTGGCAATATTACAGCAGTACCAGCACTAATTGCATTCGACAAACAGAATGTGGTTTACTATAAAGACTATGAAATTTATAATATAACGAAATATATTATGGTGCGATTATGTATGCATTTTATAAATATATTGGCGCTCCACCATGCACCCCGCCTTGGAACATCACAAGATGTTTCAAAACACGCGAATTTTCTAACTGACTGAGAGTAACACATGCATTATGCGATTAAATAATAAATATGATAAATATAGCGGCCTAAACTAAAAAATAAGGTTTAAACTAAGTTGAATTTATTGTGTAGGAATAGGATATAATTTAGTTACAGCGCGTTTGTAAATTCCAGTTTGCGTTTTAACTATCGCCACGCGTACAACGTTATCAGAGCCTCTGAACACGTCCGTAATTACTCCTAACGGCCAATGCAACGGTGGAGAATTCTCCTGCTCAAGAAGAACAACAGTTCCGATTTCTACCGGTTTGTCGGGAGTAGCCCATTTTTGCCTAACTTGCAACGTGTGCAAATACTCTAAGTGCCATTTCTTCCAAAAGGATTGGACCATACTATCTAACAACTTTTTACGTTCTAACAGACTCAATCGTTGATCTGACAAATCAGCAGCGGGTAAATATTGCAACGGAGTAGACATCAAAAAATGCGCGGGAGTTAACACCTCAGGATAAGGGTCTGACGATAATACGCTCAATGGACGAGAGTTAAGAATACACTCTATCTGAGTAAGAACAGTTTGCAGTTCTTCGTATGTAAGTAACTGACTTCCTATTACTCTATATAAATGCGTTTTCATGCTCTTTATATTCCCTTCCCACATCCCACCAAAATTTGGTGATCTTGGGGGAATCATCTTCCACTCTATGCGTCGAGAGAGCAACTCATTCGACAGCGCGTTTTTGAAGCTAGAGTTCAATAAAAAACTATACAGCTCATCTAAATGTGCCTTCGCACCGATGAAAGTAGATCCATTATCGGAATAGAGACATGAAACTGGTCCTCGACGGGAAATAAAGCGTTTAAAAGCGGCTAGAAAGTTTTCAGTAGTTAAATCACTGGTCACTTCAATATGTAGACTACGTGTGACCATGCAAACAAAAAGAACGATGTACGCCTTTTGCGCATGTTGACCTCTGCGGCGAGAAAGGATTGTCCTTATCGGACCAGCGTAATCTACACCAGTGTGACAAAATGCCTTGGCCTCTGAAACACGGTAATCAGGAAGATCAGCCATTATAGGCGTTGGATGCGTTGGGTTGCATTTAAAGCAAGTGTTGCACTTTCGCAACTTGGACCTGATAACAGTCCTGGCATCCAAGATCCAGTAGCGTTGTCGTATAATAGACATAAGAAGTCCAGGTCCGGTGTGACAATTAACAACATGAAATGCTGTATTATTAAGTCAACGACATGATCGCGTTTAGGGAGAAGAACCGGATGTTTAGCTTCGAAAGGAAGCATTGATCCAGAAAGTCTTCCTCCAATGCGTAAAATCCCTTGTTTGTCTAAGAAGACGAAGAGGCTTTGCAGCTTTTTTGAAGGTAATTTATCAGCCTTGATCAATTTGATATCTTCACAGAAGTGCACAGATTGAACGGCGAGAATTAACGCATTCTCAGCACTTGTCAACCCTGCTATAGAACGAGGTTCGACCTTAACTTTAGGTCTTGCGAATTTTAATACATATGCGGTGATACGTAGCAACTTTTCCCAAGAAGAAACACGTTGTGCTAACGTACACAGCAACGGCGGCTCTGTGTGAGTAATGGCAGCCAACACATTTGCCTTGAGTTCAGGCAAGACAGAGCAATTATTAAGCGAGAATGGCTTAATCGGCCACTTCTCAGATGAGCTGCGAATCCACGGAGGACCTTTCCACCACAAATCGTGGGTCAAAAGTTGCGATGGAAGCATACCACGCGAAAGACAATCACTTGGATTACTAGCTCCGGCAATATGATAAAAATGTTTAGAGTCCAAGTTTTCTTGGCACTGAGCGACGCGATTACCGACGAAAACTGACCAACGATGTGGTGAAGAATGAACCCATGATAAAGCAATAGTGGAATCAGAAAATGCGTATATCCCGGCAATGGGCATACGTGTTGCATATGTGTCTCGCACAGTTTTTATTAATTTTGACATAAGTAAAATAGCGCATAATTCTAAGCGAGCGAGCGTAGTGATTTTTGTTGGCGAAACCTTTGATTTAGCGCAAAGAATGCGAGTTTGAATGCCAGACGGGTAGGTACAATGGGCATAAATGACACATCCCAGACCATTCATGCTAGCATCACAAAAAGCAACAAGACGTAATTCACAACCAACTTCGACGCCTACATGACGTGGAATCCTTAAAGTGTCAAGCATTTGAAGTTCTTGCGCAAGAGCGAAAAAACGGGTGCGTATGTGCTCCGGTGCAGGATCGTCCCAATCACACTTGCTGAGCCACAGTTCCTTAATTAACAACTTGGCATAGAGAATCACAGGCGCGACCAATCCGAGCACGTCAAATAGTCGTGCAACCATCGAGAGTATGTTTCTCTTGGTGCACCTTTCATTAATTGCGGCGCATGTGAAATGAAAATTATCTTCACATGGTTCCCATGAGAGACCTAAGACCTTAGAGACATTATTGTCAACATCAAAATCAAGCGACTTGCGGTGCGTGTCGGGAAGCGAGTCAAGTAGCACTGGTGAATTGCTAGACCACTTCACTAAGTCAAAGTCACCCGATTTGAAAAACTTAATCAAGTTGTGAGCTAATTGCGTGGCAGTATCCTCATTTGCAATAGAAAGAACCAAATCGTCCATATACAGACAGGTCTCTGCCACTTTCGCGGCATCAGGATAGAGCGGACTCATGTCAGTAGCCAGCTGTCGCACAGTGCGTATAGCTATGTAAGGGCTTGACTTGAGACCGAAAGGTTGCCTATTAACGGCATAAGTTCGAATTTTTTCCGATTCGTTGAATCTAAATAAAATGCGTAGGTATTTATGTTGGTCTACTGGTACACCAATCCGTAAATAATATTGTTTTATATCAGCGTTCATTGCAATAGGAAATAATCTAAAACCTAACAATAATAAAAACAGATCGGCCTGTAAATTGGGTCCAATATGTAATATATCGTTAAGCGAAAGTCCTGTATGCGTTTTAGCACTCGCGTCCAATACGATGCGCGGCATCGGTTTATCAGGTCGGACTACTGCGTGATGCGGTATATAATAACCATCAGAGGACAGCTCAGATTCTTTAACAGGACTGAGGTAATTGTTATCAATATAATCCTGAATAACCTTGTTATAATTTTCGCGCACTATCGGTGCCTGACGGAGCTTACGCTCGAGTGAAACGAAACGGCGATAAGCGGTAGCGTGCGAATTACCTAATTCCGAAGGGTCCCTACAGAACGGTAATGCAACTGTATAACGACCTACGTCGTCACGGGTCACGGTAGCCGTGAAAATATTTTCGCAATCTGTCTCCTCTGGTGACAACAAGCGTTTCATGGGTACTTCTTCAAGTTCCCAGAACTTTTGCACTATATCATTAAGCGCTAACGCAGAAAAAGACGCGGCAGTAGGTAAAATATGTTTACGCGGGTAATCTCCCATAAGTACGTAACCAAATGTTGTAGATAAAGCACACGGTGCGCGCGGCCCACACTCGACCATACTTCCTAAGTATATAAATGGCACCTAACAATAAATCAATCTTGCCCGGAATATTCCAGCTTAAGTCAGCGAGCGGAAGGTTACGAAAATCTAGGTCGCGATCACAATCGATAAATTTCGAAGGCAATTGATCCGTAATGCATTCTACAACAAGCGCATGTATAGTGTATTTCTGATCCGGATAAATACGGGATTCAATGTCTAAATGAACATAACCGATTATCGGACTTGAAGCGGAACCAACACCTTTAACATAGGAATTATTCAACGGTATTATCGGTAAATTTAATAAACTAGAACAAGCAGATGTTATTAGATTATTCTGCTAGCCATTATCTATCAAACACCTAACTACAGATTTGATACCAGCGCTACCCTTAGAGCGCGCGTATACCTGAGCGGTTGACAAAAGTATATCACCCTTATGACAAGAAGTGTAAGACTGTGTATGTGTAACTGGTTCTGTAGCAAGCGGGGGCGCTCGAATGCATGACGAAGTCGTGTGAGCGCGATGAGAAGGCGCGGGCGAAGTAACGGTCGCTCGATGAGCGGGCGGCGGCGAGTACGCGACGGCGGTATTTACCATAGCCGCATGCGATTGCGAATTATTACTATCAAAATGCAATAACCTATGGTGTCTTTTATTACAGAAACAGACTGACGTACTCTTACAATCCGGAAGTTTATGTAAAGTGCTTAAACAATTAACGCAACCGTACTTCGATTTAATAAACTCATATCTAGCCCTTGCGTCTCGCATATTTTTAAACTGAGCGCAATCATATAAATGTCGATGGTTACCACTACACAAACAACAATTCGCGGTAACTGCTGCGGGCGCCGAATATGTGAGAGTATTTGCATTATTAGCGGACTTACTGGCGACAAAAGATTTGGAGGTGTGATGAACGCGCCGGTCGCGTGAGGGCGACGTAACAACAGCAGCGGGTTTCGTATATGACGAATTTCGCGGGTTTGAGCGCTCCAAAATCTTAGCCTGATCTTGTATAAAAGCGATAAGCTGTTGTGTCGTAGGCACTTCCACATCCCGAATCGAAAGTTCAAAGGCTTGGATGGTTTGAGGATCCATCCTTCTCAAAGCGCATTGAAGAAAAATAAAATCAGTTAGATCTGTTATGCCTAATTCTTTTAGAGCTGAAATCGAAGCGGAGTATTTACTAACAAAGGTATCAAGAGCGTTCGCATTGTGCGAGCAAGTTTTTAAGTCCAGTATATTATTGAGATAATATGTACCCAATGAGCGTTTGTCGTGGTATTTCTTAACCAAACTATCCCACAGTATTTTATATGTTTCACCTGACGGAATAATACCGGAAGTGAATTTTAGTGCGTCGTGGGTGAGTTTAGAAATTAGATACTGTACACGTTGCGAGTCAGAAAGCTGTTGATTCAAATGAATATTAGCTTTAAAAGACTGATAAAAGGTATTCCAGTTTTCAGGGCGTCCGTCAAAACTCGGAATTACTAAAGGTTCTAATTTCACTACGGACTTGATCGAGCTACTGGTCTCGAGTGAACGCACCTTAGAAGTGGTTAATATTTTATTTCTAACGCGTTTAACTCTCGAGTATAAATCATCAAATGAATCGAGGCAAGAATACTCGGGATTGACCGTAATCTTTGATAACAAATTTATATTATTTATTTTATCAACAATGGACTCAAATTTATCGCGTAACTCATCTATTATCTCCGTTTCAGCCAGAAAATTCTCGTTAGCTCGCGTTGATGAATCGAAAGAAATTATACCTTTCGACGATGTGTACATACGATTAATACGTTGAAATAATAATTCTTTCTTTTGATTCAACATAACCAACATGACTTCGCGGCTTGATTCGCTTTCCGTCATGTTTATAAAATAATATCACAATACAACTACAAAGTGATAGGTATATCTACCTAGTTAGTGTAAAAACACAAGTTAAATTTAAATCCTAAAATGACTTAGCGTAAAGTACAGTGGTGGAGCGGTTAATAAGTGGGTAGGTATAAATAAGTTCAACTAAATTGAGTATAATGGATATTATTACCAATTAATACGTAATTCACCAAATCTAACAATTAATTATATTTAAATACGAGTCTACCAATAATTACGTAGTTCTCGTGCGTTTTAAACACAGAATTTACCAATTTTACGTAAATCTGTGAGCGAGGAAAAATGGCGGCAAGAATTCACTAGAATTACGTGAATCTTTTTTATGATATGAATAAAAAAGTAAATTCACCAATATTTACGTGAATCACTGGCCTATCCGTACTCGTAAGGACCAAATTATATGGTCAGGCGTGTAAATAGCCCAACCAGGGTGTGATTGCTCAACAGTTAGCGTACGAGGTGTAGGGAAGTAAACCACTTCTATCGATCAAAACAATCATGCCAGCACTAACCTGCAACACCGACCAAGTCCCGATCCTCCAGAAGGCAGCGAGCAGCGGCGAGGTTTCTACGGTCTCTTGCAAGGTATCGACCGGCCGGTCACGATCGTAGACTGGAGCACTCCACATACACCTTGTAAAGGTTACAAGCGAGTCCAAACACTACACGGCTATAGGACTAACGGAAAATCAGCTTCTTTTCACGAGAAATATAACTGATGTCCGTGGCGGAACAAAATTTTTATATTAAAGGCGTCTTCTTAGCGAAAAGCGATGAGAGCAGGGTATGTCCGTTTTTTCTTGCACCAATCAGGTGCAGCGCGTTTACATTATTTGAAGACTGCTAACGCCATCTCTTGAGATCGTCGAGTACATTGGCAATATTACAGCAGTACCAGCACTAATTGCATTCGACAAACAGAATGTGGTTTACTATAAAGACTATGAAATTTATAATATAACGAAATATATTATGGTGCGATTATGTATGCATTTTATAAATATATTGGCGCTCCACCAAAGGGTTCCAGGCTTTTGCTAGCAGTTCCTAAATTGCTAAAGTGCTGAAAGGTTTATAAGTTCCTATTTATAAAATGCATTCAAAATATTACGTGAATATTTATTCTACAACAGATATACCGAACATAATACAGAACAAATCAATGTATTTTAACCAAAATAGTGAATACTAAGAATATTATACCGCATACAACAACAATCATTATAGACGTGTCAATGATGTCCATCGCGAAGTGTGAGTTTGCCGAATTGTTCCCTGCCCACCACATAGAGTCGCCTCGTACAAACTGTTTGGATATTGCTAGTTAATGATTACTGAAAAGAAAAGCAGGTACGGTATTTATATTCTTAGAAGCAAGGACACATGACCGTTATGGTATCTACATATACCTTCTAATTTAATGCCTGAATTTAGTTAATCTATTAAAAAGATAACTCCCGCATTAGGAATTATCGGGTTTGTTCGAACACTTATAACTGGAGAACGGCTGGACTACACAGTACACATATAATTAAAATGATTAACGGAAGTCCGGTGACTTTTAGATTAAAAAATAAAATAACTGTTACTAACTGCTTCATAAGTATATAATAAATAAAAAAAAAATCATTCTTTATCTCATACTCTTATTAGTCCACGAGCCAAATATACAATTTCAATTAATTACGGTTCGATTTCTATCACTGGGTGATCACTAGTCGTTTCGACAAAGTCGCAGTACAAAATACAAATGTCCTCTAGTGAAAACAGGGCTTAAAAAATAGGTCTGTTATTTTCAAAAAGAATTATAAAACAATATTTGTACTTACAGGTGAATATGAACTTTAAGCTCTAGTACGATATATCGTGTATTTCATTTGACTGATATCAATGAGGGCTTTGAGCGACTGGGAATTTATCTTATCAGTTGAATTTATCAGAACCACTGTATAATAAAATAATACCTAGTAATATACATATACAGCTGTGACTGTTTAGTAGATTTGGTTTTCCGTTCTCTGAATTATCTGCTAAGGCGAAAATTTCGGAATGGCTAATGTAATCAACTTCTTATTAGAATAAATTAAAGGACTAAATTAGATATGGGCACAATACTCTTATGGTATATAATATATATACGTCACTAAATAATTTAATAACGTGCACCATACTGCCCTAATTTATCTCCATTTCTTTTTCTCCATCACATGGTTGCCTGTAAGAGATTGCCATAGAGCGATAAGGCCGCCAATTGTATTAACCGTAATTTTAAGAAATTATGCTTTTTAATGTTCCTGGTGTACAATAAAGAGTTATATTATTATTATTATTATATATGGGTCTGTGGTGCAAGCGGTTAATTCGCTAAAGCAACGACTGACGATTGACGACTGGGTTCTAAGTATAGAAGGAAAAAATGTCCTATGGGGAACTCCCCACAGATGATTTTTGGGGCTTATAAACTTATAACCCCAAAAAACATTTTTTTGTATGATTTTTTAGTAGATCTTTTTACTCTATATGTATTTGTTGTGCCCGTAAATTATCTTATATAATGACAGACCCCGGACAAATAACAAAAATTAAAAATACGGCCATATATACATATAAGGGTTACAAAAGTACATGAAATTTAAGGGATTTACGTACGGAGAAAGGGATGTAAACAGCTATTTATAGTAGTTTAATTGTGTTTGAGAGTTTATTTAAAAATATTTAATCTTTTTCCTTCATAACCTTTGTCATCGTTACCCAAACGATGGAGCCATTATATTAAGAAAAAATATGTTTGAGGTTAAGTTTTGTTGAAGTATACAACTATAATATACGAGTATTGGAACCAGCAAGAGACTTTGTGTTCTATATTATTGAAATTGCTATTTTCTTGTCAGTATTTTCTTAATATTTAATTTGGAATATTTAGAACTAGAAAACTGTTCAAGCTTACGTTGCCACTTACGTTGTAAGTATCAGTGTAGTTTTCCTTTTTTTTTGTAGGTATAGATAAGGAAATCAATGTCTGGTGGTAAAAATGCAAACCGAATAAGCATTGGGGATTGTTGCAATCCGGAAATTATCAAGATAGGGTCTCTGTGGTGTGATTTTGCTATTCTGTGTATGTAGGTACTTTCTAAGTTTTTCATCGTGTTCTGAGAAATTTGCTGATACAAACTACTTTTTACCATCGCTCCACACGTGCAGAAATCATCATCAAAGATCAAAGAGACTACTGTATTAGGGTTATGTTTTTATTATTTTATTAACGATGGCAACGGCTCTGACTTCGGCTTCGATTCCGATAAGTGAAAGTCAAAAACTCCGACTCCGGTTCCGATAAACTCACCTCCGTTACATCCCTGGTTTCTAAAAACATAAATACAGAATAAATTCCTACAATTGTTATCCTTTTGGTGGGATTTTTAAGTTTAATATAAGTATTTATTCAATCAATTATACTTATTATTAGAAGAACAAGCATTGCTTCAATTTTAGCCAATTTTTGCTCGGATAGAAGTAGCCTCTTTAAAGAAGCACCTTTGCGTATTTAGTATTGTATAACTATTCGCAAGAAAGGCTTGCCAAAGCTCATTGAATGGAGAATTTCAAGTGACACCACTATTGTCTCAAGTATTATAGATGTTGGTATTTATTAATGTAGTTCAATAAAAACTCAGATTGACACTTGAAATACGTCATTATAGACGATGATTCCATATAACTTCCTAACGATCCGATCCGATCGATTTTATAAAGAGTTCTATTATTGATCGCGGTTTGACTTGTAATGTTACTGCTCCGATCCGATCCGATCGATTTCATTCGAGTCCTATATATATATATACATATACATATAACAGCACAAAATGTTTCGAATCAGACTGCTAGATCTTTTAGTTCAAAAAGATTCTACAGATTATAGTAAATTAAAAAAAAACGCAAACTTGAAACAAGTTTCTCATTCAAAAAACTCTGAACAATTGAATTGGTATAGTTAAATAGTCATGTTTTTTTGGACTAATCCCACTCCCACTCTCACTGCCGTGATTGGGTATGCAAAACCCCTCTTCTAATTCTTCTTCTTTAAAATCTGATAGTTAAGACTACTGTAAAATAATTAAATATGGATTTCCCCGTCACCGCTGCGCCGCGTATTGTCCTGGTCTCAGTCGCCGTCTACAAAACCATTTCATCCCTCTGGCACTTACATCATGCATTACTTTTGACTGACCGGTTGGTCTAGTGGTTAGTGACCCTGACTGCTGAGCCAGAGGTGGTGGATTCGATTCCCACCCAGGAAAAATAATTGTGTGATGAGCATGATCATTTGTTCTGTGTCTGGGTGTAATTTATCTACAATATGTATGTATTTAGAAATATATAGGTAAGTATGTTTATCAGTAGTCTGATTACCATAGTACAGGCTCTGCCTAGTTTAGGATCAGACAGCCGTGTGTAAGATGTGTCAAGTTATTGTTATCGTTGTTATCCTTGTAAACGTAAAAAGTACAAGAGAAAATATATCGTAAATAAGTAAGAAATAGATACAAAAAGAAATGGTTAATTTAATTACTATCATATACTTTTTATTGCCCACAGCTACTCAAATACGTCACATGTCTTACTTATGTATAGCGCTCAGTATATGCATGCTAGTATTAATTACATTTATAACATTTATCGTATTTGCAGTACTGAGTAAGTATATACCTTGTTTTGATATTTTTTAAGGCTGTTTTCAGTTCTTTGAATTGATCAGCCATGTCTTAGTTATATGGACTTATGAACATACATCGTCAATATCTTTATTAAATTCTTCATTTTTACCATCTTAGTCATAGAATGTTCATACAAAATACTCGTGTAATTTAGGGCGCTACATAAGTTTTGTCGTACTTTGTGATTTTTTTTCGATGTCGTCTCCACTAGCAGTAATACAGGTCTTCAGCAATAATACGTGTAAACCAGGTGCTGAACACATTGCTCCAGTATCCCTCTGGAACACAGCCGGATATCTCCTCAAAAGCTCCTATAAGCTCCTCATCGCTCGAAAACTTGCATCTCTTCAGTTGTTTTTACATATGGGTGTAATGCAAAGTGTTACATTGATGCAAAAGCCAAGCATCGAGTCTTTAGTTTAGTCATTCATTTTGTAAAGCTTCTAATACTTGAGGTAATCATTTCTCTGTATACCATGTAGCAATACTTAAAAGTCTTCCTTTTATCAAGCAGAACTGTAGCCAATATTCTTCTCTTGGTAAAAAATACAGCAACTATTATTTTCTTTATGGATCGGGATATTTTCACAGACATCGGTGATGGTTCACGTAATTAGATCGGCCATCTTCAAACTATTATAACATATCACGAGACTAAGTTACACGCTGTTGCCTCAGCGCATCGTTCATCAAGTGCGATACCCATAGTAAACAAAGTTTCCATACTTTCAAATGGTCGTAAGGAATTTGATGAACAACTGGTGCACTTATCTTGAGGGTTTCTTGGTCTGTAGATATACCACACGTCTGTCTTCCTCCAATAGTTTTCGTACAGTCTCAATCTTATCAGTAGTCACTTCTATCGGCCTGCCCGACCTTGCATCATCCTCCAAGTTAAAATTACCGCAATTGAATTCAATATACCACCGTGCTAGTTCCCTCAGTGCACTACCATTTTCTTGAAACATGTTTGTTTAGTTAAGCCACGCTTAAAGTTATACAAAACAACTACACGAATGTTATATCGTCATAAAAAAATCGAACGAACGATACATTGCCCCCAAATTTGTTTTTTTTTTTCATATTACTTGGACTTTATTGATATGACTTCAAATCACAATATTATTACATCTAGTTTGCATACGACCAATGGTTTCTAAATATGTTGTAATCAATTGTGATCAAACTTTGTCTCTTAATAACGCTGCAGCAAAATACCCAAAAATGTTTTCCCCTTCATCATTTCTATTCTATCTCTCTCTCTTTCCTTATGACATATATTTTCACAGAAACTTCTTTAGTAGTGTTCCCATGGCTGAGAATATTTCCGTTCATTTCTATTGCTTGTTCTCTCTTATCTTTTATTTTAAGCTTTGATAAGTAAACCTAGGCACATAATAATATTTTGTAACGGTAATTGGGAGCTGTCTTAAGACGGGTTAGAAACTGTTGCTAATTCGCTTTTCTGTGTTCTGAGAAAAAGAGAAAGGTAATGTAGTAGTAGATATGCTTTTATTTTATGTACCTACCCCTTACGATGAGTATGAAATATGCCATAACTTTTTCAGATATGATCCCTAACTTTATTGGGTCTGCCACTTCCACGTGGGGATCAGGAAAACATGCGAGCTCCCGTTATTTAGAAACGTTTTTGAATATGTCAAAAAGGTTTGCACACATGTAAATAATATCCAAAAAATAAATTAATACTCATAACAAGATCTGTATTTATTTTTAAAATCCTTTTTATAGCAATAAAACATACACATTTTCACCTTGTTGTCGCTTTTCAATTGTACCTTTTGCTAATCTGAGAAGCAATGGGTCCCAAAATGTGGGATACTCCCATCTCGACAAAAAATCAAAGAAAGAGGAAATTGATAACCAGGGCGGTGCTAACTCCACCAAAACAGCGGTTAGAGAGCGCTACTGGGCTGTGCTAGTGTAATGCTATGTTATTTTTCTTCTGGCAAATGGGATCCACAGAACTGGATTGTAACTAGGCAGAGCGTTGCTGAGCTTACCTGTATAAAAAATATACCTACATACATATTTATGTGGGTATAGAATATAGAAAAAACTTTAATAATAAAAAAAAAAGACAGACCAAGTTTCATTGCCTGTTTTTTTCTTAAAGGCTCTTCCCAGCACTACGATCATAGTGACTTCTTATTCCTATTTTCCTATTTATTCCTGTTATTCCTATAAAATTTTATATAAACTTTGAGTCGGCGCCAAATAATAAAACGATTAATGACCTACATAGAGCCATGTCCATTTCTACGTATGTACATATAAAATTCTGATAATTAATCAGTTTGTTGTTTGGCGCCGACTCAAAATAAGTTTATTTAAAATTTGATAGCTTATGTAAATAAGCTCAATACTTAAGACTTAATGTATATTTATTTTTTTTGCTTTTTCGTTCTTTTCGTCGGTTTAATTTTTTGTTAAAAAGATTTTTATTGTACATTAGGTTCATGAGTAGCCTGCACACCTGCTGTGTTCATATAATATGTGACGTAGGTTAACAATATTCTTTAATTTAAAAGTAAATAGTTTTACGTTACATCTCTTGGGACCTGAACAAAGTACATAGGTAAAAGAATGTGTAACACATGAAAGTGACGACGAGAATTAAATATTCGTCGTGGTACCATTAATAAGAGTACCTGGAAGACGACTTTTGTTTTTACGTTTTCTAAAAATGAAACTTAGCCAAATCGATTTATCGCCCCCTTAACCCTATACTAAATTTCATGAAAATTTTTGGAGCCGTATCCGAGATTCAGATTATATATATATATACAATTATACACGAATTGCTCGTTTAAAGATATTAGATAGATAGATAATAATGAGACGATCAAGGAACATTGTATTTCTTCCACAAAATATATAAAGTAAACTAACTGTTAATTAGAAAACAATTTTAGCCTTAAAATTATGGTTTCAGCCCACGCTATCCGAATTAGTCAGTGACACACAGCCAAAGGCAACTTTACGTACATTTAGGTACTTTTAAATAAATTTTGCCCAAGATATTTTGCACAATAATAACAATTATTATAGGGTTCATTCTTTCCACTGTGAATGTTGTTGCTTGCTGTAATGCAGTTTTTTTAAGTACCATTAAGGTTACACACAAACATACGGCCCGATTACCGTAAACTTTAACAGTTCCTAGACCAGGGGTGTCACGTAGGTATGTCTGGTCTTTAAATAATACTATTGATCCCATTTTTAAAAACCCGTAAATTGTAGTCATTAGGAAAAACCATGGCTACGAGGTGGTTGTACAGTTTAATCGGTTGCTGAAGGAAGTTCCTTTCACACATCACAGTAGGAAACCTCTATTTTTGAGTGTGAGGGTGAAACCTGCCATTGGGAAGCTGTGCGATAGTAAACTAGCCGCGGGCGTCGTCTGGAAAAATTACTAAAACGACAGGACCCTAATAAGAAGTCAATATCTTTCTTAGGACTTAAAAGTTTAATATGTACATATTAATGAGTATTTACATGTGATATCGAGTTAACAACGATCGTCAAAAGTATCGGTTCACTTCAGTTCGAGACTACAATAGAACTTCCTCACCGACTACCCCCAAAAGATATACTAAATTGACGTATACAATTTTTTTTTCAAGAAACATGAATATAAAAGACTAGATTTTGCCCGCGTAACAAACAAACAAACAAACTCGTTTCGCTTTATTGTATTAGTAATTATATTTACGGAGAAAGGTAGTATACTCTGCTAGCATTGAAAGAGCATAAACGATAGCACATTTGTTTCTAACTGTTGTTATTAATTTTGTGTCTACAGTTGCATTGCCGATGCCAGTATGCCGATTTATGTAGCGTACATAATGCTCTTCGGGACTTGTGTCTTATTAATTGTATGTATACTACTGTTAGCTTTCAGTAAGTTGGAACACCTATTATTCATAATCTTGCTCACTAGGAAATTCGTTAGCATTTTCACTATTATTAACTTTGTTTGAATTGGAACGTACAGTACGTCCATATTGTCCATTATGTGGACGACGTCATTAATTGTGCATCTACAAATCTACATAAAATTGTTGAAACATTACCATTAACAAAAAGCATTACCTAATATAATTAAAAAAATAATGCGTTAAACATTTGCAACGATAATATTATTCAATGTAGATATCTTTTCATTTAAAAGATTTCAATAATTTTGTCGCCAATCCATAGCACTCAGTAATGTGCTATTTTTTTTTAATCTACAAATGATTGTATGATTAAAGAAAACAAGGAGGTTTTTCTACAAGGAAAGCAGAATTTGTGAAATGTTTTTAACCATCATTACCAGCAAGCGAAATGTTGTTTCGGCTGGTGAATTGGATCCCTAGAGCACCAGGGAAATGGGTCTATAGATTTTTATACGCATTGCTTTATACATCACAGTTTAAGGCTATGGTTTTTATAGGCCAGTACGACTTTACCCCTTAAACCCTCAAAGATAAATACCTTTTTTTTCAGACTTAGTACCACCAGAATATGCCACTTCAATGTGGGGTCTAGGGAAACATTTATCTGATGGAAACCAAATATCAGGCAAGAAGAGTGTGCCGATGTGACATCTTTTGGACTAAAATTTAATCGTTTTTTTACGCTTTATGTTAAATGGGTTTGATAAAATATATGCAAAATACATAAAGCTTCTTTATCTGATGATAGTAGTTTTATACTAATAGTCAGTTGTCACTATTACCATTATATTATCAATGTAAAACATATTTCTTTTATGGGACAGGGGCAAAAGCAGACGGGTCACTACAACTACCGCCGCCCATTGTCACCAATAACTCAAGAGTCACAAGTGCGTTGCCGGCCTTTAAGGTGGTAGTAGGGAAAGAGGGGGAAGAGGAGAGAAGGGGAAAAGGGAAGGGTTAGGGCCTCTGGTAACCTCACTCACGCGGCGAAAAGCAATACAATCATTGCTTCAGTGCCGGTTTTCTTTGAGGCCGTGGTATCACTCCGGTCGAGCCGGCCCATACGTGCCGAAGCATGGCTCTCCCACAATTCTTGACAGCAAATTACAGATTTTTGGTAGGAGGCTGATAAACATACTTATATACCTATGTCTGAATACATACACATTATTGATAAATTACACCCAGACATAGAACAAAAGATCATTTTCATCACACAATTATTTGTCTTGGGTGGGAATCGAACCCACGACCTCTGGCTTAGCAGTCAGGGTCACTAACCACTAAACCAACAGGCCAGTTGAAAACTGGGGAAACTCGACTCTTTGAAAGACAGTGTTTGTATGGAATAGTAAGATTTGTAGTCACCAGCACAAAGGCGACAGAGCACCATAGGGTAGAGGTGGGAATAGAGTTGTGATGTAGATAGATATATAGATAGAATGTTCTTTACAGTTGAAAAATAATTACCGTACCAATCAGAGTATAATGGGCAGTCTTAACGATAAAAGCGATCTCCACCAGATAACTTTAGGATGGAAATAGTTTGACCTGCGTTTGTGGTCACTGCTCCCCTCCTAACAGTTGTGGCGGGATGTTACATAGCTTATAACATTGCTCAATGAATACTTTATCCAATACAAAAAGAATTATCCAAATCTGACAGATAATTCCAAAGATAAGCACGTTTAAACAACCAAACAATGAAACAAAAAATTATTTAGCTTTATTATGTTAGTTTGATATAGAAAGACAATGTAGTGAGTATCACCGCTGTTGTTGCTAGAGTTTATTACCACCGCTAAACATTTACCATCAGGAAAAATGTGTTTTAGCAACAATAATTTAGAAATAAATAGAAAAACAATTAAGAACCTTTTATTCAAGGACCGCCGAAAAACCTAAATAATGGTGACAAAGTAATCACTCAGGTGCAGACGGCCATAACTTACAATTTCTATAAAATGTTTATTGCGGTTTTTCTAAACGTCATTTGGTCAGTCATTCTTAGTCATATAAAGAATACTTACCTACAGTGTTTATCTACTCATTAGTCGACTAATGGTTTTAATAGATACGTTTTCACAGTATAACAAGGTTTTTTTTATCCTAAACTTTACTCTCGAGACTCCAACGCGCCAGGGTAATTTTGTTTATGACCGTTTTGTAAAAAGTCTTGTATACTGTTCACGACCTCATTCATTGTTG
This sequence comes from Callimorpha dominula, assembly GCA_949752705.1. Classification (NCBI taxonomy): domain Eukaryota; kingdom Metazoa; phylum Arthropoda; class Insecta; order Lepidoptera; family Erebidae; genus Callimorpha; species Callimorpha dominula. Next base: position 19,502,617 of record OX456991.1, read on the forward strand.
TAGTTGGTTTACTATAGTAGTAAGGTTACAGTCAAGTTGGGTAACTTTGAATTTCCGTATAACTTTGAATAAAACCTGTTTAAAGATTTATATTGTTTTTTTTCAAACACTTTTTGTATAATTACTTGAATAATTACCTGAAACATAACGTTGAGATGTTCAAAGTGTCGAATGTGTAATAAAATTGACAGTTGTCAATAAGTTTTCAAAACTTTAGCGCCTTTTCTGTTCGCGGTTATCAACAAGAATCTACATATATTTTATTCTAAATAACAGTATAATATTACCCAAATAAAATAATTAGTGAATTATAGAGGATTTTCATTGTCCCAAATAACTCAATTCAAAGTTATCCGAAAGTCGTTGTAACTTTGAATGGCTACTAAAACATCAATTTCTCAACCTTTTCTGTATTAATACATCATATTGGTTAGATAATTAAAATTTTTTGTATGAAAGAACACCTACCACACTGTATAAAATAGTGCAACCAATACATACATTTTTCAGTATACTTAAAAATCTGCGAAAAGTGTTCAAAGTTACCCAACTTGACTGTAGTTTTATTAAAATTAAATTAAAATAACAAATTACTAACGCACAGCTTACAACTTTTTTAAATTAATGGCTGGAGGGCTAAGCACGAAAACTGTCAGTCGTCTGCACGTCAGAAGTGAAAACATTACATTATTATCAGGGCGTGATGGCAGCGCGAGTTTAGTGCTTTCCCCATACCGAAAGTGACCATCCTGCCTAAAGAAGTTTTATCTTCAAAAAAAATATTCCGCCTTCCTAATTACAATTACCTTAAGACAGTACCTACCTACCCACTGCAAGACTAAAATAGCCCTTCTCTGCAGAATACAGCGGTCTTAGTTTATATGAGACCCAGATGTGAGACACGGGGGATGTCAATAATTAAACTTAAAAAAATATAACTTTAACAACTATATTTAGCAAATGATACAGTTAATATTCTTGAGGGCTTTTCCGGATTGAAAACAAAGGACCCTCAGAAATAAGTCTTAGTTATGAGTTCGGTCACTAAACTTATCGTCCTGTATAATTATAATTAACTACTAAAACAGTGAGTAAACACGATAAATGAAGCATCAATAACTTTGTTATCGGTAAAACTTACAGTCAGTCAGGTTGTAGTCGTTCGGTGCCGTTTTATAATTAGACGAGTTTGACCGGGCACAGTGCGCGGGCGTGTGCGGCGTAATACAGTCCGACACAGTGTAGCGTGTGCGCCTTCAAAAACGTATTTTGTTTACCAACACAGACTCGTTTTATGAAAATCTTATTGCGTACATTTACAACTTATTGGTAAGTTCTTACTTTTTTTTATAGGTTTAGTTGTTTGCCCCTGAATAAAATATGTTTGTAATGTTCTCACGGTTAAAAATATAAGTCTCTGATTAAATTTACGAACCTAAACCGGTGTTTACAAAGTCGCATTTACTGCAGAACTGGTATTTTATAGCGTTTAACTAAAAGTTTATTATACCTACTCATAATAAACATTTTTATGTATATATTTTTAGTTTGTAATATTGTGTTTGATATCTCTCTTAATTTTAAAATATTTTTGAAGTGAAAACTTCTTTAGGCACGTTTGTGCACTTTTGCTATGGGGAAAAAGCACTGAACTCGTGACCATAACGCTGAGGGCGCTAATCTAAACATTGAGTTCTGTCAGTTCCTTATTAATTAATGACACCAACCTGCTAATGTGACGTTTTAAGTTCGTCGTTTCGTTAAGAAAGCACTGAAGGCGCGTGACCGTCACGCTCAGTTGACATATATTGTCATGATGACATATTAAGTTGTCATGATGACAGATGTGTGTGTATATTATGTGTTTTCACTTCTGACGAGTAGTCCTACGACTGATTTTTTTTTTAACTTTCTGCGCCACACCTGGATAACGGGGCTGAGCACGGAGCTCAAGTAACAAACATCAATATAAAAGTACCTACTTAGATACCTAACTTATATTGAAATACTGAGTTTTTAAAGTTTTAGTAATAATGCGTAATCAAGCACTCACTCACTCAATCACTTTCAAGCAATTTTGGTAGGTGAAAAAGGTATTACGCCTGTAGGCACACATTTTGATGGATGTGCATCGAAGTGTGCAAGCAAGGTAAATGTTCCATATTATTTATAAGGCATTTTAAAATTTTTAAGGTTTTCTTAAAAAAGTCTTAATAATTTAAATTATATAAATAATATCCATAATGCAGAATCTCGAATATGTCCCTAATTCCGTACTAAAATTAGGCTCCTGACTTAATTCCGGCAACCGAGGTATCAATTCCGGGTTATCTTTGAAGCATAAGTTTCTTATTTAAATGCAAAAAAATGAGTGTTTTAATAATTATAAATATTTAAATAAAATACAAGCTTGCGTAAAATTTTATACATTTATTAAAATTATTTCGATACAGAGAAATAGCCTTATCATTGATTTCTTTTAAAGCATTTTGAAGGGGTTAGATCGTATATTTTTTGGGAGCCGTTTTTTTCCGAAATATTAAAAAATATAGAACTAAAATCAAACTTAATATATAAATTTACTGATATAAAACAGTCATACCTAGTTTAGGAACCAGATTTCAATTGCCACTATTATATGTTAATCAAAAATATTTTTTTGTGGTATACTGTGCGGACATCGGCGCAACGGCTCTGACTACTGACGACTACCCGTGATACAGGTTCATTCCTAGTTTGGGAGTGAGTGTCTGTCGTGCCGTTGACTGCGGGTGGACATGAAATTTTATGATATTAAGTAATAATATGTGGTTTTTTGTAATGCACTTTTAATTTAATGAATAAAGATTTATTATTATTATTATACTAATATTATAAAATTAATAATATTATCTTGCACTATCTGTTAAACTTTCGAAAGTCATGTAACAGATACGCAAAATATGTACTTAATGGACCCCACGGTTCCTAAATTAGTACGGTTGTCTGGTAACTTCTGACCAGTCAGAACACAGCAACTGATGACGAAACAAGTATGCTGTAAACTGTTTGTATTGATTATGGTTTTTTCATATTTGTAGATAAGAACTAAAATTATTGTTTTTAAAAGTCTTATATTAAAATGTATGTAAGGTAACGGAAGTTTTATTTTTTAGGAAAGGCACGTCCGGCATTTATCAAAAATTTCAATAATTAATTAATTACAATAAAATTTACATAATTTAGTAGTTATATCTAATATCTTACAACTTTCTAAAGTCTTTTTGCCCTTTTTCGAATTTCATCGTTCCTAAGGTCGTCATGCTTTCGTTTTATTGTAGATTGTTCTGTTTTTGAATTAATGTAGGTAAGTATTTAATTCTCATGAACACGCGTTGTTTAACAAATAAGTCATCATCCTCCGCACCTTTTCCCAACTAAGTTGGGGTCGATTTTCAGTCTCACGATACGGCCGAACTTTGTTACTTTACGTGAAGCGACTGCCATCAGACCTCCGCAACCTAAGTACTAGGCGATATCGAAGTTCTGTAGTTAGACCAGGTTGTCAGACTTTTTAGGGCTCCTACTACCCGTAACGAATGCCACAGATGTCCGAATGGCACCCGGGACCGACGGTATAACGTGCTCTCCCCCTCGTTAACAGCTGCTGTTTAACAAATGAGTATACTAATTTATATAGAATACTAGCAGCGCCCCGCGGTTTCACCCGCGTAAGTCCCGTAAAAAGTAAAAAGTAGCCTATATGTTAATCCAGGTCTCCAGCTTTCTACATACCAAGTTTCATCGCAATCGGTTCAGTAGTTTTGGCGTGAAAGAGAAACAAATATCCATCCATCCATCCATCCATCTAAACATTCACATTTATAATACTAGTGGGGTGGGATTAGATACTTTTTTAAATATAAATTGGCTGGTTCGTTTAATAATATTTGTTTTAAATTTGAAGTTGCTACCATGTAATTTCATAAACCATTTATCAAGTTCTATATTTCATTTCCATGAAAGTGAAGGTTCAGTAAGACTTAAAAAAAAGACTTTGCACCCAAGATGGCATAGAAAATGAATGCATATTTTTCTTGCCTCATTTTCATATGTGTAGCAACCGAGTTCAGGGAACTCACTGTGTATTTCGGAAATGTAAAAAACCTAACAATTTCTCCATCTTTCTTTGCCTTTTCATAATTATTGTTACAAGTAGCAATACCGCAGATCGTCCGAGTCATCTTAAACAGTACTAAAATAAAACAATAATTACTTGTATTTTTCTTAAATTTTTACCTAAACTTATTGTTTACCTTCGGCGGTTGAGCTTAGAATTTAAGCACTAAATTATACTTAATCCTCTGATAAAATGTCTGTTAGTTAGTCTTTAATACATTTCTAGCAACGATAGAACAGTTCAATACTAACAAACTTAAATAAGATACTAAGATCCTCGCAAATATCCAACTAACATCCGTAATACCATAACATTATTTATGCAAATTAGTTACAAAGCTGATTATGAAGTATTCCCATGACGTAGGCACTGACGTAACGGCCGCCATGACACCGACTTACCAGACAACCGTACTGGACCCAACCTATTTTTAAATAAATCATAGATTATAAATAATGTTATCCTACTTATATCTTCTAATCTCCTTATTCCTATGTTCCGGGTATACAAAGTTAGGGACTTATGCCTATTCTAAAGTAAGGAACTCGTGTACTTTATTGTGGCAGTAAAAATGTCTGCAATTAAATTTTTTTTAATAAAATTTCTGAATACATTGAAAGGCAATATAACGAATATATGAATAACTTCGATATAGATAGGTATTTTTTAACACTTCATAAATTGAAATTATTTTAATTTTGATGCCATACTTCATCTAGTTCTATCTATCTACTTCTTAAAGTATGACAAAGTAAAGTAAGAGTTAAAATTTATAAAAACACAACTTAATTACGTCACAATAATCTGGGTCACAATAATAAAAAAATCTACTATGCGCCCCTGTTATGTTGAAATTTAATATGAGATTTAATATAAAAATAAACATGTTAAGTATTTTTATGCTGATACTAATTCATGCAGTTTTTGTTTAAAAATCTAGAAAACTAATCAATGGGACGAATCACTGAATGCAAAATATTTAAATAAGTGATAAGTCCCAACGGGACTAAAGGCTTGTGAGACGAATGTCTGAATAACTCAGTAACTCACTATATATTCACTACTAATTCACATTACATTGTGTAATTGACTGTCTGTGGTAGACCTTGTCCTGACATACGTCTTTTCGGGGATATTGTCTGTCACCATAGTGGAAAAAACCATAACATGACAGCAAATCGGCAAAACTAAAATTACAACTAAATATGGTACGTACGCCTTACAAATTTAAATAATGGGACCAAATGAACCTACTGTTGTACCGTAATGACAAAACATTGTTACTATATATGTATAATAATGATTGTATGGTTTGTTTCAAATTTGGTATTCCTGCATCAAATCAACTTCGCCTGCACGTATGGCACATATGCCGCGGCGAGTGTTGGGGACTTGAGTCAAACACGGGATAAAAAATTGTGAGATCTACAAATATGTACCGAGTGTTCTTTGTGTTCGTTGTTGGAATGTTTGTAAAGTTCCTCCCGACACAGGAATTATTCCTAGTGTTATTGTTTGCTTCGATTATAATACGTAAAATATATTATATGTTATCGGAAATGTATGTAAGCCGTCATTATATAGAATTCTTAGGAAATGTGTACAATGCCTAAAATGTGCTATGTGGAAATTTATGAAATAAATTTTATTATACACATTTCGTAGGAATTATATACATTTCCTAAACATTACTAGAAAATGAGCTAAATTGGAGATATCAGCAAGTAAATGCAGCGAGGGCTCGGATGGAATGTTTCGGGTGTTCGCGTAAATATGAATCAAATTAATCGGACCAGGATTAAAAAGATATTTTTGCAAAAAGGATTGTAGTTCATCAATATGTTTGTGCTTTAAAAATAAAATATTGTACAATTCTGCTACCCTGTTAAAATAAGTAGGTAAGGTATTAATAAAAAAAAAAAAAACATGAAATTACAGGACAATCTTAATCTTAACAACCTAAGATTCACCGATTATCAAACCTAATTAGTACCTAATTATATTTTTATTCTATTATAAACAACTCATGTTTATCTTGTTGCATGGTATACCCAATAAATAAATAATATTGTAGCAGCATTACTAGTCAATTGTGTTATGTCGTACCTAGAATGCGTTACAGCACAAGGTGCGCTATGAGTTCCTCTTAGAAACTCCTATCATATCATATCTTCGACATCATATCTTAGAAACGTACAACACATAACCTCGCCGATATTGTAAGAAACAGTCTCGAAACCACTGATATAAACTATGAAAATCACTAACTAACAGTAACTGCCAAATTGTTCGTAACTCTGTTCGCACTCAAGTGAAGTTCCCATCTTATTTCTACTCTTTTATAATGCCACTATTCGTTAATATTTATCAATCGACCAATAGTATTACGTTACCAGCATAACCAGTCAAAATAATCTCTATTAACTTAAACTTAACTTAACTCTCTAATGACTACTTTTGCGAAACTAGAGAGTATAAATCTACTTTAAAATCTTAAATAATAATAAACACCTTCAATTAAAGTCCGAATTATTTTATTTTATTTTTATAAAGTTCTTAACGTAATAACTCGTAAAACCCATTTTTAACCATTTTGTCAAAGTATTAACAGTTATGTTTGTGGCAAATAGTTTCTACAACTATAGAAATATTCGAACACCTCATTTTATCCATATACCCTCTTTTTTAAATAAAATACAATCCGTTTGCAATCCGTAGATTTTTTTTAACAAATTAGTAAATTAAAAATAATAGTTAAGCTTCCAACTCTAAATTAACCGTAAGAATATCACAATAATGAATCCGATAGTACGAGTATTCGCTTCTATCACATCTACCCACATTAGAATAAACACACACTCGGAAATTACTAATGAAAACGTTTTTGCTTACTGTTAGATGCAAACTCATTGCATCCCGATTGCTTGATGAACACCAGGATGAGGACGTTGGGATTTACGAATAGCAAAATTTTGCACAAGAAACTTTTTACTTCCTAACACTTTTTTTTTCTTTCAATTGGGGCACGTTCTTTATCTCACTTCTTATGTAAGAAACAGTCTCGAAACCACTGATATAAACTATGAAAATCACTAACTAACAGTAACTGCCAAGTTGTTCGTACCTCTGTTCGCACTCAAGTGAAGTTTCCATCTTATTTCTACTCTTTTATAATGCCACTATTCGTTAATATTTATCAATCGACCAATAGTATTACGTTACCAGCATAACCAGTCAAAATAATCTCTATTAACTTATTTTTATTAAATATCATCTATTATAGTTTGTCCCTATTTTTAATAAAATAAATAAGAGTTTTTAATGTGGCGACAATAATAATGATAGTTTTGTACAATCACACTCAAAATTCGAAATTGCAGCAATTCAAGTCTTAAAATCCGTGTATTAGGATTCTATTATTTTCTTTTTGTTTATAAAAATGTATTAAAACACTGTCAATGTAACATGTGCACGTTTTATTGAGCAAGAGATTGATTTGATTTTCAGTCTACTGTGTTTTACTTTTGTCCATTCATTCTATGGTACTATGTTAAATGTATACAATACCTAGGAAATACCCCTATAAATTTCCTAGGAAATGTATATATTAAAGAAATCGAATAAAGAATCGTTCGTTGGCGAAATATTTTTCACATTTCCGAAATTGACACGGAATTATATGTATCGATCTAGCAGGGCCACTCGAGCTAGACCGATAAAACTAGTTACAATACTTTGTTTGTTCAATGTACCTCACGAATTTATTATTTATATATATTATTTATTAGTAGCACGATCACTAGATATAATGATCGTGCTACTCGTGGTTTTGATGAGATTTTTGTTTGGGAACGTGTATCTATGATATGTACATGTCGCAGTAAAAAATTAAAACCGTGATAAAGTTATATTCAAAAGGATGTAACTATATACCGTAAGCTAGTTACATGAAAGTGGTTCATAACTATTTACTAGGATTATAATTATGATACGAAAAGGATCTAGTAATATAATTTTCTAACTAGACTAATCTAGTGAAATGACTGTAAAATTGATTGTTATTGACAATATTTGTTCGCACGAAGTGTCTTGTATCTTTTCATACTCCCTTATCACTTAACCTTGGGCAAGATATTGATAATGTCTCATAATATTTGTATAATTTTATAACCTAAGAAGATACAGAAGAGAAACGAGGCGAGGCGAGAGATAGAGATTATTCTATCGCAAGGATGTGTGAAGTGGGAATGGAAGGGCGTCATAACTCATAACATATTAAACTAGTTAGCTGAGCAAATATATACAGATTAATTGAATAGCCATGCGCCAACCATCGTAGGACAGCGCTATGCTTATACCGCCAAGGGCGTTTATTTATAGAAGTTTGACATTTTAAAGCCACATAATGTAAATGGGTGCAATAATAAAATACAAATCACCCATTAACATATTCCATAAATGATCTAGTTATCGTGGTGACCACTTATTTATCGAACAAAATCGACTGCGCATAATACTTTTACATTATTTCTTTAATATTATTATTAATATTAATTTGACTTTAATATTAATTGTTTTGACTTGAAAATTAAAATTTTGATTTTAATATTAATATTTATTTGACTGGCCTGTTGGCCTAGTGGTTAGTGACCCTGACTGCTATGCCATAGGTCGTGGGTTCGATTCCCATCCGAGTCTGGGTGTTCTTTGTGTCCGTTCTTTGTATGTTTGTAAAGTCCCCCCAAAGATTTTTTAAAGAAAAAAATATTGTGGATGAATTTTGAACTGGTGAAATAAGATGTGCATGTGTCGAGATTATGCCTGGGCAGATCATGATATTGCATTTCGTGATTTAGCAGATAATTTCATGATGTGCCCAATCTAAAGTTAGACAGCCCTATTTGTCTAGCTATTGTCGGCTAAGTAGATGGACGAATCTACTTAGCCACATCAAGATATGGCTGGGCATATCGTAATATAGTTCCATTTTGCAACGCTAGTGGCGCTATGTTGCCCTCTGTCAGCTGTGCGTTTACGTTTAAGCGAAATGGCGGCGTCACAAGAAAAAAAGTAGGGTATCCATGCAGCGGGATACCTTGGACTATTACTAGTAATAGTAGCTCTAGAGCTCCAAGTGAAAATAAATATTATTTTACAAAATATTTTAATTTCTTAGTATTCTTAGTGTATTTATCAAGCATGGCCGGGTAAATTTTCATTTTATTTACTATTAGCTGACTCAACAGGCGTCTTCCTGTCGACTTTTAATAAATTTGTTTGTAATCGTTTATAGTGTGTATAGAAAAAGCACTTCAGATCTTCACTAATTTTCCAATTTAGTTTTGTCTAAAAATCTAGTTAAATTATTTTGAAATCGCATTTTGACAAGTTCATCTAGCCATTCTCAGGTGATAAGCTTAACAACAACAGCTTAATATGAAAAATGAAATACTGTTGTATTTCATTTTTAATATTACATTACTTTGGTTATTCTACAGAATCGATTGGTCAAAACATGGCCGTGTATTGTTAAACATTCAGCTTTGAACGGTATGGCGAGTATTAGGCAGGCAAATCAAGAAATGCGGGCGTACCTATTATAATGTGCCTAGGTAGATCTCGATCGGCCCAATCCAACGATCGGCCAACGACAGCTAAATGTTGTAACGAGGTATGTTACTACGTAGTGAAAACGACGCTAATCCCACCCTGAAATATAATAATAACATCCCTGCAGGAAGCATGCGGTTAAACCAAACCAATTATGCAAAAAAAAAATATATTAACCATGTGTTATTATTTATAGTACTGGTAGTAACCAACCTGACCAAGAAAAGCACTTCTACGTAGTTTAATTATTTTACACCATTATAGTTCCAAACCAACATTCGGGCCAGCTGATGTAAGCGGTCACAGTATTTTTATATCCTTTTGGAAGAATGCCATTATTTGGTAAAACCAAAGCAGTGCTGGTAGAATATTATTTGAAGAAGAAGAACTTCAGTTCTTGACTAACTCATCCTTTAAAGAAGACAAAAGACTTCGTAAGTTTCAAAACCAGCCAATAGACACTTTGAACCTCCGAACCGAAGTTACATTTTAAAAGTACGTTACCTCTCTGGTTTTAAAGTGCGAGGGTGAACCCCTACCGATATCAAGCGGTGTGATAATGAAGAGTAGAACCAGGTTTATACCTGAACTTCTTGAACAATTTCTCATAACACAAACCATTGTTCAGAGCGGCAGAAGACATAAGGAGGCATGGTAATCTCCCTAAATGCATAAAGATTAATTGATACTTGTGAGTTCTGAATTGTCGACAATCCTAAATTCTCGTCTGTCCACCAATTCTACATAATCTAGATTACCATCTAGAGCTGACCTCGTGAGTGAAAGCTCCATGAACGGCTGAACTTGGGACTAAGAATCAGCAGTATTTCCCGTACAATTAAGACAAACTTTTTATTTTGTTTAGGAACGTGGTTCGTAGGTATATTTTACTAGTATTTTGTTTATCTTTTCTAAGCGAGTAATCAAAAAAGATTTACGGCTAAGCCAGTATCGTGAAACCTTCAAAGTGTAAGGAGGTCAGCACACTCACCTAGCTCGGGTTACAAATGAAGTTCAATTTCTACTTCAGTGCCGTAAAAAACCATAAACCTCTATTCTAAATGGTGGTTCATATGGTTCATAAACCTATTGGTTAAATTTAGAATATTGGGAAATCGTTTGTCTTCTTTTTCCTACAAAATATGCCTTGATGTAAGTCAAATAAATATATTTGCTATTCGAAATAGCGAACTTTGTAAATGCGTTCTTATGAAACATTAAATGAAATATTCAACTAAAATTAAATAATAATCCTGAACACAGAACTGAGAAACTTATTCTCATACTTATTTTAATGTTACTACCTGAAAAATCACTATTAGGAGTCGACTCCCAATTTTCTTTTTTTTTATGACCCCCAGGCCAGGCTCCTCATATCACAAATTAATTGCATCACTCGCATAAAGGAAAACATTATGAGGCAATCTATGAACTCTCCATAATGTTATCGAAAGTTTCGGTACATATAAGACTGATATGTAGGTATGATATTATTACTTAGACAAAATGACAAATTAAGATATTAAAAAAAACACTGTCTTATTTACATATTAAATAGGTAGCTAGTGATATAACAATAAAAGTTAAGGTAAACTTTTAAATTATCTACGTATTAACGGGAATTAACGTTAATTCCCGTTAATACGTAGATAATATTATATCATGGAACGCGAAAGTTTAAAAGTTAGTAAACTTTTAAATTTACGTACACATTACGTAACCTCATATGTGACTACGTCACACTGAATCACGATCCATGGATCCTGATCGTATCCGGTTAGTACACGCATTCAACATACACTGGTGAATATTAACACCAAGGCGCTTCCGGGCAATTTAGTTCTTCCTTAAATGCTCTCCCATTACAATCCTAAAAACATGAATACTTAATATATTGGCGATTTACAATATATGTACGAGAATGTTAAAATTATATTGATTTATGTTACCTAGTCGGTACACTAATTGTATTACTTTTAATTAATAAACAAGTTCTATATATTTATGAATTTATTTACGTACTGCGCAGCAACGGATGACTTGGGTTTATACCTGCCCATAACTTCTGTTTTTGCATATCCCTTCCTATTTTTTTTTTGACCCAAACTTATATTATAGGTTCAAGAACGCGAAAAAGAAACGTGAACTACAAAAAGTGATGCCATCTACTAGTGACATCATCATAAGTACATACAGATTTCGGTATCCCTGGATACTTCGTGTCGTTAATTTTGTCACTACGTATTTAGTTTACAAGTTTATTAAAGCAAAGATAACACTTCCACAGACAAATTAGAATATTGTTTTCACTTTCATTAAACTAATTATATTTTTAAAGATTAATTAATAAGGAACTGACAAAACTCAATGGCAAGATTAGTGCCCTCTAGTGGATCTATATATGTATTATTAGCGTGACGGTAACGACCTTAGTGCTCTTTCTCCATAGCCAAAGTGCACAAACAACGTGTGTAGTAATGCAAACAAAACAAAACTAAAGTTATTCAAATCCATCCAGCCATATAGCTTTAGCGGACTAACGAACAGCAATTAATTTTTACATATAAGACTAGCTTTTACCAGCGGCTTCGCTAGCGTTGATGTCTTTAAACAACTGTCAAAGTCATAATGCAGCGCACGCCAAATAAAGTGTCAAAGGGATCTCCATAGTAACCTAAATTTTCTAACAAATAACAAAATGGCAGCGCACGTCAAATAATGACTTTTAAGGCAAATTTTCGATACCTTGGGTTACATTATTGTAATTTTCGTAAGTAGGGATCTCTAATATAAAAAAATACAGCCTATGTTACTCGCTGATAATGTAGCATTCTATTGGTGAAAGAATTTAAAAAATCGTTTTAGTGGTTAAGGCGTGAAAGCGAAACAAACAAACTCACTTTCGCATTAGTTAGGATTTACTCCCTGTTCTCGCCTCTTCAGCTGTCACATAGATAGTTTTTGGTAATGAATCTGAAGTACGCAAGAAAAGAGAAACAGATTCTCCATGATTTTAATTAAAAACTATTTACCTGTTTATTTATTTAAAGCCAAGTTTTGATTGTAAAATGTGGAAACTTTTAAAAACAGTTAAATATGGGCATGTGCTAAACATGATTTTACCCAAAAATATATTTCTAGGACAATAAAAGCAAATCGGGCAAAATACTTGCTAATACTTACTTTTTTTCTTATTCAAAGAATTTGATACTTAAATACGATATTTTTTCAAAAAGTTGATAACCCTAGGCCCATCTTCAGCGGTCACTGGATATTGTATTACAAGCGATCGTATTTTTTTTTATGGCATAGAGGGCAACCGAGTAGAAGGGTTACCTGATGGTAAGTGACCACCATAGCCCATAGACACTTGCAACTAAAGAATCACAAGTGCGTTGCCGGCCTTTATAGTGGGAGTAGGGGAAGAAGGGGGAGAGCGGTGGTTAGGGCCTCCGGTAAGCAGCGGTAGCGTAATGGCTAAGGCGTCGTACTTGCGATCAAGTGGTTGCGGGTTCGAACCCCACCCAGTGCACTACGGACGTAAACCTACTCCTAACACAGGCATATTTAGCTTAGCTGGAGGGGTTAACGAGAATACTAGTAATGTGTGACCCACGTTACTAGTATTATTTTTTTATTAAAAAAAAACCTCTTTAACTCGGCCTAACACAACGCAAGCCACGTTGTGACGCAATGAATCTATCACTCCAGTCGAGCCATACCATAGATAAGATAATAGTTACTTCGCCATACGTGCCGAAGCATGGCTCTCCCACGATTAAATGTCATGGTGTCATTCGTACAACCTACGTTGTATAGGTACAAAACCAGTCAAGCTGCACTAATAAAAAACATATATGTTACGCATGAATTTATAAAAAGAGTTTATACAGCAATATTTTTTACACACAACTATGCAAAAAGCGATTAACCGTTTAACCGATGATAAGCATTTACTGGTTTATAAATAAATTATCATATGTATCACTTGCGCATGGGTTATCCTCATACTATGCACCTCTTGCAACCCAACTTTTTATAAAACTAGCAAACACAAAGCTCGCTTGGTTAGTGTGTCTAAAAATATTTACATCACTAGTGGTTTTCTTCTTTTTAAACAAGGTTAATAAAATTATAAAAAAAAAAAATCTTAGATGCCTACGATTTGCGTCGATATCTTACCTACATGATAAAGACGCATATCAGCATTCTCTCAACAGTAACGACAGATATTTAGCTATGAATATGACGTTTATTTAAATGTATGTAACTTTTTGGTGGCCTGAGTGATTTCCTTGTTATATCTACATATAACGGACGAATTCTTACTCGCTTCGAGGTTATATCGTGTGGTAGGTACGTCTCATTCTATTACTACAACCACACATAAGATAATACCTAGTTACTTATACCTTAAAAATGACAGCACGGTTTATCAAAAAGAACGATCAAAATCGGACTACCCTGTAAAAAGTTATATGATTGGAGCTCGAATTGTTGTAAAGTGAAAAAATCTTTTGTGTGACTGTGAATCTCTATCTATTTAATAAGTAACCTTCGTTACTGACTGTACACGATAAGTCGAAGCATGCCAGTCTCGCTGTACACAGTATTTTAAAAATATATTTATAAAAATAATCCAACAATGAGCATACAGCAATGGTAAGTAAACATGAAAAAATATGACCATGACATTTGTTACAAAGAAATGAATTAAGTTTGTGGTCCTTTAAGTCACGGTAGCCCTAAACTCAATTTTGATTCTCAAGTATTAAGATATACTTTAAGGTAAAATCAACAACAGTCATTATTATAAGTCAACACTGCCTTAGAGTGAGAAGTACCTACCTAATGAGTAAAATGTCCCAAGCAAAAAGAGACGAGGCTATAAATTTTTAGTCTCCGTCAACATGCTTATTTTATGTTATAAAACAAACGATCAGGAATCTGTGCCATCTATGTTTGTATTTTCTGATTTTTTTATAGTTTTGTGCACAAAAATGCAATTCGAAAATTTCATGTAATTTGATTTTAGTGACTGACCACGCTGATCTTTTATGTATAGGTATATATAGTCTAAGAATTTAAATAATAAAAACAAACTAAAAAAAAAGAATGTCGCATACTTGTAAATGTCAAATCCTTGTCATGTTAAGAGATTATTTTTAGTTCACTGATGCGCGATTGCAGTTCACCGGCCCGCGAGTCTGATGAGCACTTATCTAAAGTACTTATAAATATATTCACTTATATATAAACTGGTCTTATATTCCGTCATTCAGCGGGGTACCTTAATTTTTTTTGTATTTTTAAGACTGGTTATCCAAGTCAGGGTTGACAGAAGGGTATTTCACACCTACTTTTTGCCAGCTGTACTTTTGATCACTTTCCTGGACTTCGTCATGCAACTGAGATGTTTTTAAAAGAAAAAATCTTTTTAACAAAAAATTAAACCGACGAAAAGAACTAAAAAGCAAAAAATGCTTATTTACATAAACTATCAAATTTTATATAAACTTATTTTGAGTCGGCGAAATTTTATATTAAGCAACAAACCGTAAATACTTATCATACAGGACGGTATTTTAAGTTGGTTAGCTGATGGGACGAAATGTAATTTAATAATAAAGGTATCGTGTCAAAGATAGATGATGTACATATATATATAATATAAGATTAATAGTCAAGACAATGTGATTAATTTCTTAATACATGATTGCAAATAAATATTAAAAACTTACTATACTATATACTATTTAATATCGGAAGTCCGACAATGGCCCCAATTCTGTTACATCACTCGCTAAATTAAAATTCACGAAATTTTCTTCATATAAGAAGTAAACCTTGTACACTTCGAAACAAGGTCTTATTTCAAATTGAAACAAGTAGGTAACATATGTCGCTATCGAAATAAGCAATTTATTTGTCGACTAAAGTCTGATACGCTTAAATAAACTTTAATACCACGTAGCAAGAGCCGCTATCCATTGAATGCCATCTCTTTTGCTCTGTGTTTTTAGTAAGCGTCTTCGTAGGTGTAGATTAAAAACACGTCATCCTTGTTCGTTTTGAACAAGTTTTTATACGGCAATTATACAGCCTTTGAATAAATGAAGACTCTCGCTGCGTGGAAATAAAGTTGAGTATACGTTGAGAGGTTTTATTGACATTTAGCGGCGCTGAGAAATAGATGTTAGTAACAAATAGACCTTATTACAAAGAACACTAGGTTGATTTCATACGAAGAAATTAAGTTAGGTTTTAGTTTAGTCGAGTGTACAATAGAATCGGCACCAATAGCCCGCCAACGAACAGCGACGGTCAGTTTAATTCTGAAAGTGTGTGTGTATATTAGTACTTACATAATACTACTCTGACTAGCTTATAAATAAGATAATTATCTACACAGTGCACTGACCTTTAAAACGTTAAAGGTCAGTGGTACAATTTTATTATTTTAATCTATTAATCTCTATAGTGTTGAACATATGAGACCGTCATTCCGAACTGCTATTATTAATCTTGCTGTGAACTAAAATGTTTTGTAAGTATAATGTCGATGTTAATTTTGCATTCCTGTAATGTAGTAAATGCAGTAAGCTTGACTCAAACAGGTAGGTAGGAATGCTAATAAGTTGATATGTATATTTCTACAAATATTTAACTTGATATCTTATCTTCACTTCCACATCTGCTTGGCAGCAATGTTAATGATGTTCGTTCTACATTTATGCGTGACTAGCTGTTGCCCGTGACTTCGTTCGCGTGGAAATTCAAACCTACGATTCCAGACTAAAATATATAAAAGTGTCTAAAACTATCTATTTGCAAAATAAATTGATTTATCATTTAAAGTTTAGCAATATCTTTAACATTGACGAAATAATTCTGGACACACTTAACGTTTCCATCCTGTACAACCGCTGTCTTTTGAAGGGTGCAGATTCTTCCATTGTCGGTCAGTTCCAATTAGCTGCTAGGAGTAGGAGATAGTATAGATACACCCTATATCCTCCTACACAAGTCTTAGAGATAGTATACTGAACAAGTATCACTAGATGGCGATGATATGACTAAAACAAATACTTAATTGAGTTAAACGTAAATGACAACATGGTCATTTATAAGAATAAGTTACTTTACATACAGGCCAAGGCTTTTGTATAACACATGGAAGGAAAATCTTCTCTCGGGAGCAGTTCTTTTTTCAGGCGTGAAATCGTGACAAACAAACAAACTCATTTTCGCATTTATAATATTTTATCGATCTTATCGATATATCTTCGATCATAGATTGAAGTAGGTAAATGATATGTTGATTATGCGGAAAATATATTCAGACAGCTATAATGGTTTATCATAGCCACGTATGCTCTATTCTAAGATACGGTGTTATAATATGGGGATATTCCAGTGATTCTCAAAGAGCTTTTGTAGTTCAAAAGAAGTGCATCAGATCTATCTTCAATTTAAAATGGACCGACTCTTGCCGACCCCTATTTATAAAACACAAGTTGTTAACACTTCCATGTATATCTATATATGAAATGTGTAAATTTGTTAGGAGTAATTACTCGCTTTTTCCAAAAGATGAAAATGCCCCATTCAAAAGAAAAGTTGCACAAAAACCGCTACAAGTGCCACGAAATAGGCTGATTCTTTGTGACAAAAACTGCTATACGATGGCGATAAAAGTATACAATAAACTACCTATAGAATTTCGGGAATTAATGAATACATTTAATACGAAACTTTATGTTTGGTTATGTGACAGATGTTTTTATTCAATGAATGATTATTTCAATTTTAAGGGATAGTAAATTATTTGGTTCCATTTTATGACATACCTATCATAATGTAATTTAAATTTTCTCTACAATCGAATCACGATATTTTTAAATTATTCCATAAGTATTGTAATTTCACAAAATATGAGATCTCTATTTTAATATTGTAATAATAATAGTGTACTTAGTTATTATGTTTTTATTTTATTTTAATCTCATTATTGCTTTTTTTTTAATAAGTATCTCTAAACTGCATGTTAAACATTTGCACAACTGAAAAGTTGAATATGGTGAAACTATTATTTTCTATTATATCTGCCAAATGTACCCATGTTCTCGCAAATAAAGATTTCATTCATTCATTCATTCAATAAACACTGATTAATTATTGGTTTCCATGAACTAGTTCGTACTAGTTCGGATTCGGTATATTATACTATACTAGCAGCGCCTCGCGGTTTCACCCTCGTAAGTCCCGATCCCGTGGGAATGTCGGGATAAAAAGTAGCCTTTGCGTTAATCCAGGTCTCCAGCTATCTACATACAAAGTTTGATGGCAATCGGTCCAGTAGTTTTTGTGTGACAACATTACAAACATACATACAAAAACACAAATGTTTCCTCTTTATAATATTAGTTTAGATAGATATACGCTGGTGATTTCAATTACAAAAATAAAGTATAAAGTTATCGAAATTCTATCTAAAGGTCTATGAAACTTTTTGATATTTTTTTTTAAATGTGAAACTGTCAGTTGTATTTTGTTTGTTGTTTTTTTTTGTTAGTTAAGATGAAATACGATTAAACAAAACAGCATATTAAGTGTAAAAAAAATATGTTTCAGATAAATCAGCGCTATTACCGCTTAGGGAAATCTACCACTATGCAAATGACTTTAATGAACAGTAAAATGCCAATACTTGTTTAATATAATTATGCTTTTTTAAGCTGCTTGAAATTTTGTTTTGATAAATAATGCATCTAATATATTTTTTCATTACCGCAGCAATATTAAAAGGGTCTTCACTAGACATTGCTGTTTTGTTCGGAAATCAGTTTAGACCCTGGCCTGTAGCATTTATCCACTTTCCTTTTTTATGGATCTTTTGGAAATCTAAAATAAAAATAACACAACACTAAAAGTATATCTGTATAATTTGAAACTATACATTTAAATTCGTAGCATAGTATAGTAACACTAAGACTTTGAATTTATAGGGACGCCACCGTGAGGTCTCGCACCACGTAAAAATGTAGCTAGGGCCGGCACTGATCTTAGTCGCCAGTATTCCTCTTAATATTTAAAAAAAAAAACATTTATTGTAAGTACTTATATAAAAAAATATTAAATTATGCTTTTTTATCCTGGGAACTCAACGTCCTGGGAATTTTAACTTTTATTTGCCTCCTGGTCCTTATATTTGATTTATATGTACTTATAAACATTGTTATACCACTTGTTAAAAGATGTTTGAAAGGTTAATACAATTTTTGCAGTTACATATTATGGGATGATTTGTGTGAGTATTTATTATTATCATTATATTAATACGTGAAGAGAATTCTTTGTACCCCTTTTTAAGGAAATTTCTCAGAAAATAAAAAAAATGCAGAAAGCTAAAAATTTTAAACAAAAGTTAAAAAAATTGCAAAAACGGGTACATAAAGCTATAAGTGTCCAGTATTTATTTTGGCCTGTCATCATACAAAAGTCTATACCTACAATGACAGGTTAAGTAATATTGGCCAATAAAATAAGCCATGGTCGAAATTCGACCACCAAGCGATCTCTGGTTAAATATTAATATGCGAAGAGAATTCTTTGTACCCATTTTTAAGCAAATTTTGCGAACGGAGAAATTTAAAATTTGAAATACCTCGAATTCATATGTAGAAGAAGTGCAGGAAGCTAAAATGTTTAATCAAAATTAAAATGTTTGTCATAAATTGAAAGAGTGTAAAATCGGCTACAGAAGCTACAGAAGTCAAGTATAAATGATGACCCATCATAGTACGGAAAGTCTATACAGCGAGAGTTCAAGTGTTAATATATTAGTTCAATAGTTCAAGTGTTAATATAATAACTTGAACTCTCGTTGATCACTAATATCGCAAAACATTTAAAAACGAATGACTACGGTCCAAATTCAACCAACAGGCAATCTCCATTTATCCTACTAATATTATAAACGTGAAAGTGTGTGAGGATGTATGGATGTATGGATGTGTGGATGTATGGATGTTTGTTACTCTTTCACGCAAAAACTACTGTTCCGATTGCGATGAAACTTGGTATGTAAATAGCTGGAGACCTAGATTAACACATTGGCTACTTTTTATACCGATATTCCCACGGTACCGGGACTTAAGCGGGTAAAACCGCGGGACGCTGCTATTGATAATAATTTGACAGGTTTTTCAAGGTTGTATTTTATACATTTCCGTTTCTTTAATATTACATTTGATAAAAAGATACGCTTATAACTGCGAGCATAATACAGATTTACATATTTTGTTGTGCTTCATGGCTCATAATTTAGATAAAAAATTTGAATGAAATTTAGATTTAAATACATTATTTGTATCCATTCCAAAACGAATTTCTTCTTATTTACTGTACAAAAATAATATACGTTTATGCAGGTAAGTTAAGGGACGTAACGAAACCTTTAAAAAATCTTAATATGCTTTCTCAATTTTTGCTGACTTTAAAAAAAAATGTAAATGACAACATTGTCATTTATAAGAATAAGTTACTTTACATACAGGCCAAGGCTTTTGTATGACACATACCGATTATTTCATAAAATTACATATTATAAGAAATAATAAAAAAGAAAAATCTGTATAAGTAGTTGGTAATAATAACATTTCAAATACCTACTTCACGTACTTGACTAGAAAACCTCGCGGTGCAGCGTGCCTTTTTAATGATGGATATTTTTGCTTCTGTCTAATGTTCTGCTCATAAATAATCAGCCGTATACAGCTTCTCTCGGTAATTAGATCTGATGTTGTTGGAGGCTCCATATGGTTATAGTAGGACTAATTAAATTATGACGTAATCGCTCCGTCAATAAGTAGTAATAAAATTTAACTCGAATGAGATTCATAGGATAACATTCTGAAACTTTTTCAAACCCTGCTAATCTCACTGGTAAATCCTTTAAATATTACCATTCGCTCCTAGAAAACCTAAAAAGAACACATTTAGTCCTCAGGACGCGGCCTACACACAATTCGTTCCATCTCAAGATACGACAAGTCAATATAAATAACTGACAACGATACTAACATTTCAATAATGTGACTTTAACCCAAAGAAAACACGCAAAGGTCTGTTGGTTACATATATGAAAAGAAATATATTACGTGATAGTACTGTAGGTATCAATATATATTATTACCTATGATTTAAACTTCATCGACCAGACTTTAATCTAGATGCAAAATACTAGTTCCTGCCACTATTCATTGAATATCATACAATGATGCTTTTTTACATAATTATTATCCTTATTGTCTAAATCTCCGTGAAGGAATGTTTTAGTTGACGTAAATAATTTAAATTTGAATGATGATATTGATGGTATTAAGAGTTAAAAAAACAATGTCATTGCAAATTCCACAATATATATATATATTGTGTAATTGAATACATACAATAACAAGACCTTCATAAAGATTTTAAACTATAATATGTGTAACATTTTTAATATACCTAATTGGCAATATTTTAAAGGCACTAGTAGGTACCTACTACAGACTAGTAGGTGGGTACCTAGTGTTGCTTACTATATTAAAATTGTCACATAATATTGTTATCTTTTCAATTTGTCCAAATTCAGCTCCCTTTGTGGTTTTTTATCTCAGTTTAACTTGTTTTAAAGTGATTATTGTTCCAGCTTTAGTGTGAGGCCCGTATGTATTTAGAAAATCACTTACAATAATGTAAGGTACCGAACTGCCGAACCTACCTATGTTAAATTATATTAACTTTTAGATTAAGCCCGACACCTTATTTAGATATGGTGGTAAGATTTCTAGTTTGTCTAGCAACTTGCTGCACTTGATAAAAAAGTCAAGTCATAAAAAAGATACATACATATAGCCGAACCCAGCACCTCCTCTTTTTTTGATGTCGGTTAATAACAATAACATTCATCACTTTAAACGTCAATGTTTCTTAATTTCAAGAAAAATCAATCATATTTATTAAAAACTATACGGTTTTACTCACGGTCGCGGCAGGACGCTTCACTCCTTGAGAAAGGGCCCCCGTCGGGTCCGAAACTAGTCGGGCATCCCCGAAATACAAACGTGAGTAAAACCGTATAGCTTATAATAAATATGAATACCACTCACGAAAGTTTTTATTGTTAAAAAAAATCAATCAATCAAAACCATTTATTTCAATTAAACCAATAATACGTATTTTTGAATTGTCAGGAGTAGGAGTCAGTCAGACTAAGTCAGTCGGGAAGCTAGTTGCCTGTTCCAATACGTAGATCCTATGGAGAAGAATAGGCAAGAAACTCCAAGGGCAATCTTTTTCAAAATGTTTTTTACAAATTTCTGGTTACATTGCTTATAAGCGTAAATGAAATGTGAGGACAATGTAACGTAGCTATTATTCTAAAATATAAATAGACACGCTAATTACTACTATACATATTTAAGTAATAGCAGTCTAGAGATGACTAGCCCCGACCAACGGCACCCGTTCACGAGCATGACGCACACCCCAGCCATCGTACAGATCCACCATATTGAAAGGAACCGAACGCTCCGACATATACGCCACCATCGGCAGGACCAACACATACACTACATTCGCCCTTGATTTTCGAGGGTTTCCGCCGGATACCATCATCAAATCCGGACTTGTTGACAATACAATGATAGAGCACTTTTAGTAGCTGCCAGCCTTTGAATGTGCAGGTAAAATTTTTCCTGTAGGTACATTCAAAAATGGTTCTCACAGACTTCTGTGGTACAGTAATCTTATTCAGTGGACAAAGTAGAGGGCAGTGAAGGCCATATACATTTAAAAAACAAGTAGGCCGTCATGGGAATACCGACAGAAGTGAAAACTTTGTGGCGACTTCCACATACAGCAACAAGAAACATCTACAACCTACTAATCCTGCATCGCGCTATGAGAGTTCTCGCGCCGATTAGTATATATACAACCAGCCAACATCAACCGTTGGGCCGCGGCCTGCCAGGCATGATCACCTCGCCTGGTCGGAGGATCCTCCATTTGTATTGGAGGGATATGACACCCGTTCCTCCACAACTTAAACGAGACGACTAACCTTAAATTTTTTTATTGAATAGAACTTACTTTGAAGTTGGTCTCATTTAAATTTCAAACGAATATTTCAACCCAAAGGGTGGAAAAATAGGGGATGAATGATTTTTCACCCATTGACTTTTCACCTGTGAACCAATTTTTTGAGACTTAGCACCAAAGAGTATACAAACACTGCCTAGCACACACATGTAGTTCTAATGATAACAACATAACGGAGACCTGTAGTTGATTATTTTAGCCACACTTTTTAATTTTTTAACAAAAAATTAAACCGACGAAAGAAAAAAGAAACTGAAAAGTGAAACATAAACTTGTTAGCCTTTTTTTTTTTGTACCCCACGGGTCTTCACCTCACCATGGCTATTAGTAAAGTGGTATGTCGGAATCGAATCGACTAAAACCACTGGTGTTCCATCACAAGCGAGTCTGTCGCAAGGGACTCGGGTATACCCTAGGAAAGCCAACCATACAAACAGATAGACAGCCTTGCAGGTAGGCTTAGTTCGACAGCTTATGCAGTTTGGAAGGTACGCCAGCTCACTGATACGGACACAGCTAGGCTAGTTTATTTTAGCTACTTTCACAGCGTCATGTCCTATGGTATACTACTTTGGGGCAAGGCGGCTGATGTTGAAACGATTTTTATTCTCCAAAAACGAGCCATCCGCTCCATATACAATTTAGGTGCTAGAGTCTCTCTTCGAGAGTTGTTTAAGGATATAGGTATTTTTACTGTTGCAGCACAGTATATTTTTGCAAATATTATTTTTGTTAGGCACAACATTAATGACTATAAGAAAAATAGTGATATACACAATATTAATACAAGAAACAAGTCTAAACTCGTTGGTACCTATCATCGCTTGCATAAAGTACACAACTCGTTCGAAGGTCTTGGTATACGTTTTTATAACAAAATTCCTATACATGTTAGCGACCTTCCTGTAGATAAATTCAAGCAAACTGTAAAAAATCACCTTATTAGGAAATCCTACTATACGATCAACGATTATCTAAACGACAAACAGTTTTGGGCTTAAGGTGTCATTAGGTATATACACACAAACTTCTTTGTCTTATAATTAAGCTAAATTATTAACAAACCATTGTCAGTTGAAAGTAATGCGTGACGTTTATTATGGTAATTTGACTAGTAGTGATTTTTATCAGTGTCTCGACTATGGTTCGTCATGCTCACTAAAATGTCATTGCTTGCGGCGTCGCCATGGGGCGGGTCATTTCTTTCCCTCTGATATGGCGAAGGAGATGATGGCTGGTCCATGCTTCATACTCGTGAACGGGTGCTGCTTGGAGTGACTGGTCTGCCTAGTCAGCGATGCTTTAGCCCATACTATTATTTTGGTTCGATCAACTGCAACTCTAGCCTCTTAATCCAGTCACGAGTTATTTTTAACAGTAGATTTTGTAATTGAATGAAGGTAGATGTGCACCTTGAATGATTTCTATGTTTAATAAGTTCAAACCTTCAACGATATCAATAAGTGATTTTTATTTTTTAGTACGTTAGCTTTTGGAGCATTTCAATAAAATGAAATTCAGGTGGCATCAGCTTGCATCCTGTTTACATTTCGTGTAACACTAACACTATTGTACCTGAAGATCTGACTTTTAAAAAGAGTGGCCATGAGTTTCTTTGCCAGTATTCTTCTCATAAGGCTCTACGCATTTTGGAAACTGGAAGTTATAGATCGACACAAGCAGGCAGTAGATTTTGGTGTTTTCACCTAATTTACCTCGACAATCCAGCACATGCTGTGGCGTCTGTTTGCGCCGATCTATGATTTTAACTCTAGCTTCAATTTAACGTTCATAAATGTCACTTAGTGTCTTAATTGAATAAATGATTTTGAATTTGAATTTGAACAGGCAACTTAATTATTAAGTAAAATTATGGCAGCGGCGGCCGAGCTACGGTGACGCGTCTTTTTGCCGAAGTGTTGTGTGTTTGATTATAGCATTTGTCATAATAATGTCTAAACATTTTTATAATATTATCTACGTATTAACGGGAATTAACGCGATCACGAAAAGGTATTACATACCTCTGAATTGCCTGAAGTTGGAACCTGATGACGTCATGGTGAGCTTTGACGTGGAATAACTTTACACCAATGTTCCAATAAAAGAATGTTTGGACGTCGTAAAAGACCTGCTGAGAGACCACGAGTTGCCGTTCAATTTTATTGATCTACTTGAACATTGTCTAGAGAGCAACTATTTCCTTTTCCAAGGTCAACATTACCTTCAGATTGATGGTGTCGCAATGGGTAGTCCTGTAGCCCCTGTACTAGCCAACATCTGGATGGAGCATTTTGAAGAGAAGGCGTTGAGTCTCGGCCCGAAGGCCGTTAGGCTTTGGAAGCGATTCGTGGATGACATCTTTAGTATCGTCAAAGGAAATAAACAGGAAGTAGATCAATATTTACAACACCTCAACTCCATTCACCCCAAGATAAGGTTCACATATGAGGTGGAGGCGGATAGGTCATTGTCATTTTTAGATGTCAAAGTAACAGCGAGGTCAGATGGGTCCTTGTCGCACTGTGTGTACCGCAAGCCTACTCATACGGATAGGTACCTACCTGTAGGTACACGCCACGTCTCATCATCATCCCCGACACCTGCAGTCTGTTATGACTTCACTCAAGAACAGAGCATACGATCTTTGTGACCCTGAACATTTGGAGCGAGAGCTGGATCATGTTCAGGAGGTACTTAAAAGTAACGGATATCAGGTGAATGGAACACGGAAGCAATCGACAATGAGACAAGCATCCGGAGGTGAACAGACAACCAGCCTACATGCCATATGTGAAAGGAGTAACGGATAAGATCGGCTCCGTATTAAAGAAATACTCCATTCCGACAGTATACACACCAGGCATAAAGGTTCAAAACATCGTGGGTACACCGAAGGACGTCTTGCCGTTACAAACTCCAGGTGTCTACAAAATAAACTGCAGCTGTGGTAGTTCCTACATAGGCCAAACAAAGCGGACTATTGCTGAAAGGGTCAAAGAACACATCGCTGCTGTGAAGAACCGACAGATTAGCAAATCAGCGATTTCAGAACATGCACTCGAAGCGGGCACCAATCACTGGATTGAATTTCACCGTACGCAAGTCCTCTCCACGGAACGTCACTTTTACTCAAGAGTTGTACGTGAAGCGATTGAAATTAAAAAACACAAAACTTTCAATCGGGAAGATGGTTTCAAATTATCTACAGCGTGGAATCCAGTGATAAAAAACATGCCACCTCGCTTTTATGCGCAGTCGGGTAAACACCAGAATAGGGCCACATCGGTTTGCTTACAGAATAGGGACACTGTTAGTATAGTATGTGACGGTACATGACGAAACGAAAATATCAAAAATATAAAAAAAGTGGAGGTGGATGAAGAACCTTCTACCTCACGATGTCGACGACGGAGGGCGTGCACCGCTGAGCCAGTCAGCCTGTGACCACGGCCAGTGCAACCTGGTCGAAACGTCAGGCAATTCAGAGGTATGTAATACCTTTTCGTGATCGCGTTTATTCCCGTTAATACGTAGATAATATTATATCATGGAACGCGAAAGTTTAAAAGTTAGTATGAATATTTTTATTTAATATCATCTACTATAGTATATTATTTTGAAATAAAATGAATACGAGTTTTTGAAGTGACGGCAACATTTATATAGCCGTTTCTACATCATTTTAAACTTTATAGCACATATTGTTTAAAAACTATATCTCTCTGCACTTCTTCTACATAATAATAAAATTAAAGTATGTCAATTTCACATTCATGTCTGCGTGCGTTTGCTTAAAAAATGCGTACAAAAAACAATCATTTGTTATTAGGTAGAACCGAGATCAAACATTCCTGCTATTTATGCTACTTAAATCAGATTAATTCTTTTCAATATATTTAATTTATACGTTTTAACTCTATAATGTAAAGCTGTTTCAATAAATTTCCTGCAATTTAACGGGATCTGATTTGATTCAATTTACTCGAAGCTTTGTTGTTTCAAATAGGCTTCACTAACTATCTGTACTTTTAGTTAAGGGACTGTGCGAGGCTTTTTAAGGCTTATGAGGATCGTTGCGGCTTTGGTTGTAAATTGTTTGTTTAGCTGAATATAGAACTGTGTGGCCGATCGATTTTTCTTTCATCTATATGCATTAGTGAGGATGATTCAGATTATTGCATGCGTCAGTGTAGGAAAATATAATAGGGGGAAAGTGCCATGAAATTAAGAAGCCCTTAATGTAAAAATTTAAATTTAGAGCACTATAAATAGCGTTAGCAATGTGTGGTCCCACATTTTTCCAGTATTCCTTATAAGTAAACCTGGAAGGACTAATCCATGCAGAATATAAGAATGGTCTTAACTAATTTTGGAATAAAAATTACTCAAATTAAAGTGCCAGAAATCAAGTCAGTAGTCACTTCTAATCAAGTTACTTCGTTTCATGGTATATATAAGGTTTATAATATATTAAGTCTGTGTATTAATGTTACTAATTTTTATTTTTGTGTTAAATCATTTCCCAGGAGACATGAAATGGAATTTTCAGTAGGTACCTTCATTCTTAGAAAGAGGTAAAATCAGACTATGTTTATACTAAACAAAAACTTCTTTCGTAATTGAATAGTGAGAAATATTATAATTGCATAAAAACAAAGAACGGAATTATTGCAACGTAAAGAAAAAAAGATTATTATTTAGCCTAAGGCTTTTAACTACGTAGGAATTACCTGACACGATATTTGTCGAGATTAGCTAAAATATTGCATAAAAAAGAATTTATGTGGAACGGAAAGTAATTGATATTTACTCAAAAGTATCGATTCTGTTTACGTGTTCCTATTTAGGCGTTCGGCAATACGCACTCACTAGTAATCAGTAGACAGTACCCACTTGCCATTAGGTCCTGCCATCAGGTAGCTTGTGTAGTACTTACGTGAAAAATGATACCGGTATTACGTGGCCGTTCTCTGAAAGTCCATGGTGATTAGTTCTATTACTAGATAATCTGCCTGAGAGTGTGCAGTTAGCGATAATGGTTAACACTTTAGTGACATTTGCAAAGAAGACCACGCTTAATCAGCGCATTGAACCATTTGAACGATCAAATTAGCCAGCTCAGATTTCGGCGTACTTACACAGACGCGGGCTCAACCGAGCGATGTTCAACACACAGCTGCAGTCCCGGCCGGTGCGGTGGAACGACTGATCAGTCACGTTCCATTATATATGGGGTTATCTCAAACCTAAACTTTACACCAGTAACCCATTTTCCAGGCATATTTGAAAGAAAATATATGTCACAAAATGGCAGCCATTACTGAGTATAGTCTAGTCCTGCCAAGCTTTTATTTTTTTTTACTGTTTGATCAATGGAATGCCGAGAACGCGAGGGTTTACATTCAGGCACTATTATTTTAAAGAAATTAATGCCCAAAATGTGTATTTTTTAAATTAAATTGATGATGTTCTTTCTATAAATCGTTTATTTTTTATGTAATTAATCCGTTAAATATAAACCGTTAAAATACACTTCACTAATATTTACTTTGTGCCGGCCGGATGCGGTGGAATGACTGATCAGTCACGTTTCATCGCCGACCTCTGTGACAGCGGTGATGCATATCATATATATATATATATAATATTCATTATTACGTAGGTACTTTTATAGCCGAATTATCAAAATTCGTTAATGCGTGAGTACGCATTGAAGCATTTGGTTTGCATTTCCCTTGTTTCACAATCATAATATAAAAAACCGGCCAAGTGCGAGTCGGACTCGCGCACCGATTCCGTAAAATATTTTTATTATATGATGTAACTAAAAAATTACGGTTTTCGCAATTTTTCCTTTATCTGTGCCATAACACGTTGCTTCGTACCAAATTTCAAGATTCTGAACTTCACGGGAAGTACCCTGTGGGTTTCGAGTCCCTTGCGAGTGTCGAAAATTTGCGGAAATTTGCGGCATAAACAGCTGTATCTTTTGATTGCGTTGGCTTAGAAGTTTTATTTTCAGTCAGTTCTAAGGGACAGTATACCTCAGTATTTGATATAAATTTCAGCTTGATACCTCTACGCGTTCCTGAGAAAAAGGGTCTTGACAGACAGGCAGACCTTCGGACGGACGGACAACAAAGTGATCCTATAAGGGTTCCGTTTTTTCCTTTCGAGGTACGGAGCCCTAAAAATGAAGATTATTAAGTCAGGGTTTGCCCATTGATGCTTATTACTACCGTTCGTATTTATGCACATAATGTTGTATTAGTATATTATGCCAAAAGAAAGGAGTAAGGCGTTGGTAATAACACGATTTGGATGTTGGAAAGGACACGGCTTGCAATAAACGATGATATACTTAGTAATAAAAGACTTTGCTAAAAGATCAAAGAAGAAGACTTTTTAAAAACTTCTCTTCTAATTAATTAAACTTTCGCGTACCATGCTTTATAAATCATGTGAACGGGAATTGCCCAGGCTGATTGTGACCACGGCCAGTGCGACCTGGCGTCAGACAATTCAAATTTATGTATTACGTGAAATGTAATGTTCACATAAAAACAAGAGAAAGGTTTATGTTTTTTAAATAATTTAGTAATTCAAAAGTATTATAACAGAGTTGAAAAATCACCTATGGGTAGGTCCTCAGGGCGATACTCAAACCCGCAGCAGATGGGGCTCACAACCGTTGAGATACTTTGCTGACTGAGTTCCTAACACTCGTTTTGATTTCGTTGAAAATGAATATTTATGGAATTTTAAAATTGTTTTAATTAATTTACTAGCAAACCTCGGACTTCGGACCTCGGACGGGTAGTAAAGCATATAATTATGTTCATTTTTTCCAACATCTTCAACAATATTTCAGCTATTTTACACAAAACCTTAACAAAATTTTATACTTAAACCTTTCTCACGAATCAGTTCCAGAAAACCGCATTAAAATGCGTTGCGTACTTTAAAAGATTGAGCGTATACAGAGAGGGACAGACGACGGGAAGCGACTTTGTTAATAATGTAGAAATGGAACATTTTAGATTTATTTAAACAGGAATCGAAATTTACGACGGAGGACGTAATGCCAAAGGCATTTTGTATATGGCAAGTAATTTCAATTTACTAGCTTTACTTTAGGTTACGAAGTAACTATTATCTTATCTGTGGTTTAGATTAGATAGTTTAGTGAGTTCTGGAGTTGGGTTTCTCCTCCGTCACCCGTTGCGGATTATATATGTTGATTTCTGTAAAGACAAACTTGCCGTTCCTACTTACTCCACGTAAGAAATAATATCACAGGTAATCAAGAAGTCATTCTTAGAATGCAAATGAATCTATTTGGTATATATGTCAATAAATTAACATAATTTTTGATTATTATGAATACGAAAAGTTCCAATAAAAAAGATCTTGCATTCACCCATTTCATTTGTTGACTGGCATCTTTAATGTTATCAACGATTCATTAAATCTTAGTTATCCAGGTGTATAAAATAAAAATGGCTGTAAGTGCCTAAAAACATGTAATAATAGTTGATTTAATTCCCGTAACAACTTTACCACCTTTTAATGAGTAAAGTAAGTAAGTTAAATTGCATATAAACCTCTTTAGAATATTAGTACAGATTACTACTCGATAGTAGTAATCTGTACTAACATTTTGCTCTTAGTTCTAAAGAGGTAAAGTTTGTGAGTTTGGATGTTCGGGGTAATCTCCGGTACTACTGATCCGATTTTGAAAATTCTTTTAGTGTTGGAAAGCGGATTTATCGAGGAAGGTTATATAATATCACCCTACGACGAATAGGAGCGGAGCATCAATGAAAAATGTTGCATAAACGGGGAAAATTTACAAGCGCAGACGAAGTTGCGTGGGTCAGCAAGTACTAAATAAATAACAGAGGTACAAAGTATTTCAGCATTCAAATTAGTTTATTATGTTAATGCACCTTTAAACATACTTAAACAGAAAGATAATAAAATAATTATTTATATTTTTGCTCTGTTTTGATATTTGTATACTAATAGAATGATATGAATTTTACCATTTTAACCAACTTCAAAAAAGGAGGCGGTTCTCAATTCGTCGGAATATTTTTTTTATGTATGTTCACTGATTACTCGAAGACGCCTGAACCAATTCGGAAAATTCTTTTTTTTGTTGCAAAGGGTATGCTTCCCAGGTGGTCCCATTTTATCGAAATCAGTGAAGTGGTTTATGAAAATACAACAAATATCTAAAAATTGTATACATCGATGATATTTTCGTTTGCTCCGAAACATCGCTGTCTCATTGGAGCAGTGCGTTTAGTTGGCCTAGCCACATTATATTTAAACAAAATACATCTACTTTCCACTAAAAGCACATTGAAGTCATATCTTGCTAAGTTAAATTACAAAAACTGACATCACTTTAACTGCATTTATTTTTTTCCGGGATAACGCATTTCTGACTTTGAAACACAGAAATCAAATCTAAATAAGGTAATAGAAGTGCTATGAACTATGACGCAGACGCCACCAGTGCGCAATGTTACGCTGTTACTTGTGAAACTTTGTCTCGGCAAGTGCGGTTGTAGAAATGGTGTTTTGCCCACTGCAGCAATTTGTCTACTACGTGTAATTACACTAATCAAGGGATAACATTTGGATAACTTTCATCGGGTAAGTGTTTTCTTTTGATTTTGTTGATGATTTTGATAAAAGTACATTCTATACGTGTGAATGTATGTATGTAAGTGTAATATGTGTATGTATATATATATATATAGGTAAGGTATATTTATATATATAATTATTTGTTCCTCGTCTCTTAAATTTACTTAAGTTGCTACTTAGCTAAAGTCGTACACCTGTTAACTGCCCTATACATAACTCCATTGCATCTGTCCATCTAAAGGTTGTCTGTAAGAAATCGCAACTAGCGATGAGACCGCCGTTTGTACAATTTTTTTTTTTTTTGTCTTTGTAAATATTTTGAAATGTTCCTCATGGTGTACAATAAAGAGTATTGTATTGTATTGTATTGTATTGTACATTTTAAAACATAGCTCTACCAATAAATAGTACGACTGGCATAATTTAGGGCTTTATTTCTACTTAGTACTTACATTGCCCGTTGTGTTGGATGCTATTCGACAGTTTGGTTTTACAAAAAGAAATGTATAACGCAATGAATAATAGTGTTGGCTTTAGCATTTCTAGTGGCACGGTCACAGAGAATCGACGCGATCTAGAGATGTGCTAAACGATATTAGAATATCTACAGTAGTACTCACAAACTGTACATTTTACATTAAAAGATAAAAATGAAACATGAAAAATGGTTTTCTTAAGGGAATATATTATTTTATTGGTTTATTTCGTTTATTTTAGATTCCAGTAGAATGCAGATACGAAAGACAAGTAGATATAACTTATAGTCGGATTTGTTCGATTCATTTTACGGGGGATGACTTCAATATATCAACAAAACGACGTACTCTGTTAAAATCTGCAGTACCTACAAATAACATATGGAACTTGTTCAATGTATTATTTAATTACGATTTAATACTTTGTATATTTTGTATATATATATAATATTTGTATATAACTTTGTATATATATATAATTAAATACTTTGAAATGGTGGATGAGTGAATAACGTGAAGTTTGTTTTTTTTTTAATATTTAATGACATACATTTTCACCAATATGGTCATCCCCCGACTGATAATCACGTCATTCATTTAATTAAATGTGATATCCACCTTAATTGCTACGCAAAAATGCAATTGAAATTGTTCCAAAAACAGTTATTTCATCAATATCTTCATTTCACAGGACAGTAATTTTTAATACTTCATCTTTTTATAATTTTTGTAAAGAATAAATTATATTTAACAATAAAGCACGGACCCACTAATAACTTTCTTCTATTATTCCTTAGTTCCCTGGTATTACCGTATTACCCATAGTCAAGCCCTAGTGTAGATTACGCAATCACTACCACAAATGCAGAATCTATTATCCTTGTGTGAAGTGAGCGGACCGATACGACGTAATATAAATCTTAGTCAATATTCATAAGGCTTAGTTCAGTTTGGATACATAATCGGTGCATATGTACGCGTTATTGTGTAGTTATTATTTGTGTGTGTAGATGTAGTATCGGGCCGGCGACATGCGTTCTCGATAGATTCCAGCGCTACATGCCATTTCTATTACCTTATTTAGATTTCTGTGCTTTGAAACTATGAGAAGAAAGAATAATTCTTTATAGAAAGGATTACCTATCTAACACAAGCTGATTCAGAGATATTCCAAAGTATTTTTTTCGTTTATCGTATACAGAAGTATTACTTATGACCTCTACTAGTTTTTTGAATGTTGGCACTGTTCATGCGATAAAATTAAACTTATCTAAATACATAACCGAAACACAAAAACGTGGCCAAATGTAAACGCGGCATGAAACGTCCAATTCGAATCTTACTTCAATGCTAATTATATACACATTACATATCTTTGAGTAACTTGACATTGAGACAATGTTGACAAGGTCGCACTCGCAAGCCAAGCCAAGCAACGCAATCATCCTTACGCTGCCGTGACCAACAGGGTCCATAATGAACTGAAATACCAGTTATAACAACTCAATAACATTATGGTGAGCAATAAACGTATTGAGCATCCAGAGGTGAACAAACAAACAGCCTACATGTCCTACGTCAAGGGAGTAATGGATAAGAACGCCTCCATGTTATAGAAAGACTCCATTACGACAGTATACTATACACACAAGACTAAAGGTTCAAAACATCATGGGTGCACGGAAGGATATCTTGTCGTTAGAAACTTCAGGTGTCTATAAAATAAACTGCAGCTGCACAGCTGCAGTTTATTTTAGTTCCCGCATTGGCCAAACGAAAAGGACTTTTGCTGAAAGGGTCAAAGAAATCAGACTTACTTATTTTTGAAATACGTAGCTTGCGTACCTTTTCACTCTTTGAGCGTTCGTATGGAATACGTACAACGCGGCTAATACGCTCCGCTGTGGTAACTAACAAACTATACACACTTTATAGGGCAGTTTTTGTAGCTCTGGTGGCAGATTAATTGCTGCGGTAGGCGATAGGAAGGCGGCCCGATCGCATTTTTGCGATCGGGCCCCAGCACACATTGATTAGGCCGATAGGCGTGGGGAAGGCTGCTTTCTCGTAGATAGGGCTTGGCTAGGCGCGGCGTCGATCCGGGGGAGGGGGCCTGAAATAACATGGTCCGGGTCCTCCCCAGAGCAGGGCGCCTGAGACCGGCTGTTGGGGTGATTTTTAGTGGAAACACCACATACTCCTGGCTCCTGTGTCCCCGAGGAGCCGGAGCTCCAAAGGGATTTTCCACCCTGTTAACAAAGAACAAAATGCAGTTTTTGTAAACAAAAATAAACTGTTATTCATAGAAACATTTATTGTATGGTCCGGTTTATTATTGCGATACCATATTAAATATCAAGTTACAGAGTGCCACTGTTTGAGGCGATTTTTGTAGGAGATCGTGTACCTATGGAATAATTTTGATCTAAGCAAGTAATGGTTATTTATAAAAACGAATATATTTCCGAAATGTACAAGCATTAAGTTCATCAGGAGCTGAGCGGACAATTTGTATAGAATCATGATTGCGCCCTTGTGCTCTTGGCATTTAAATTTACCTATTGTTTGCTGACACTCGGCTTCTCATAAATTGGATCTGATTACGTTACGATACACTAGAATAATGTACATAGGTATGGAACATGAATACTGGTACGTGACGTAACAAAATCATTGAGATATTGAATGCCAAGTTCTAAGGTTTTTGTCTTTTTTGCGGTATACACGAACGGGCATATGGAACACGGTAACAAACTGCAATTGAGTAATTTGTTCATTTTCGACGTGTCTTTAGTTATTTTAAGATTCGTGTATTTTGTATGTTTGTAAAAATAGCTAGGATGACAGTTAAACCTCTTAAAAGGCTGTTGATGATTACAATAAAAAATATACTTTTAAAATCATGCTGCTACTGCTTTTCTTTTTTCAGGATACAAAATATAAAAAAGTTTTCTTGTCAAAATTAGTCGAACTACTCTACATAATCTCCTTACTTATTGCCGAGACGTGATGGAGTACCTACTCAGCACTTCGCTCACAATAAACAACCCTGCGACTTCTTTTACTATTACCCACAAAACCTATGTCAAACATGGTATTATTTTACCATCGATATCATTGAACAAATTTTATTTCATCCAATAACCGACAAAAATAAATTATTTTTATAGCATGCAATTACTTTAACACTTCCTTTTCTTTTTAATTGTTGTCACTGATTTTATCTACCATTAAGCATTTAAAAAAATATTGAATAATTTTATTGATGAGCACATGAGTATAAATGTATATTGGGCAGGTTAATAAAATATATAAAACCAGCACTGATGCGGACTGATGGTCGCTGGAGCCGACACGTCCTAGAGTGGAGACCGCGATTAGGCAAACGTAGTACGCCTTGCGGCACGATGGACCGACGACCTAAAGAAGGTGGCTGGCAGCGGATGGATGCGGATTGCCCAAGACCGGGATGGTTGGCGCTCCTTGGGGGAGGCCTTTGTCCAGCAGTAGACGGCGATAGGCTGATGATGATGATGATGATAAAACTAGCAGCGCCTCGCGGTTTCACCAGCGTAAGTCTCGATCTCGTGGGAATATCGGGATAAAAATTAGCCTATGCGTTAATCCAGGTCTCCAGCTATCTACATACCTAGTTTCATCGCAATCCGGTCAGTGGTTTTTGCGTAAAAGAGTAACGAACATCCATCCATCCATGCAAACTTTCACATTTATACTATTAAGTGGGATTCTAGTATATAATTTACCCGGCCACGCGTTGCTGTGGCTAGGTAATTTGCAATTAAATCTCTCAAGTTGGACCCAACTACACATTAGATGTGTAAATCGGGACTTAATCGCGATAACGATTACAAGGCACACAATAAATACCTCTTTGGTTACTATATAATATTTTATTATATATTATTATATATAATATTTTACATAGATAAAAGTACGGCTTCATCGATTACGCTTCTTCGATTAGGCGAGGAGTTCGTGCTCGGCTATTCAATAGACATACACTTTGAGGAGTTTATAGTTATTGTAAATTTTTTTTTCCTTCGAGTCTTTTCCCAACTAAGTTGGGGTCAGCTTTGGTTGTAAAACTAAATATCAATTTTTAAACCTATTTGATCATATAAAATATTTATAAAAATACATAAATGGCCTGATGATGCCTTAAAGAGTAGTAATCCGACACCTGATCTCCAGAAGAAGGTTCATTTGTGTGTGATTCTCGAGCGAGGAGAGATAAAGTAACAACAAAAACAAACGTTAGTAGCCTTAGCTGGCAAGAAATAGTCGCCTCCGTAGCTTCTAAACGCTCGCAAGTAGTCGCTCGCATGAGATATCCAATTTAATAATTAAAATGAGACTTATTAGGACTGACCGCAAAACCTGTCTAAATACAAATCTTTAGAGCTGCAGGCGAGATACACGAAATATAATACTATAATTAATATACACAAGAATTACTCGTTTCCAGTTTTTTCTATATGATTCAAGAATGAAGTTATCATCCTTTTTAAATGTTGCATTTTCTCAATGATTTATTATTTTTTAATACTGCCTGATTTTTACATTGCACGAAGTGACTTAGTGACATTATTAGTAGATACTTACACACATTCTTTGTTAAGCGGCCAGTAATAACTAAACAGGTTTTGTTTTGGTATCG
Organism: Callimorpha dominula; assembly: GCA_949752705.1. NCBI lineage: Eukaryota > Metazoa > Arthropoda > Insecta > Lepidoptera > Erebidae > Callimorpha > Callimorpha dominula. Next base: position 19,539,347 of record OX456991.1, read on the forward strand.
TTTAAAAGTGAAATTAACCTCAAATAGTTTCGTATACAGTATAATCAGTCGTTCGTTTACGGTAGACCGTTTGTGACCGACAAGTTTGTGTTGCATCATTACGGCGTTCGTAAATGTAACTGGTGCATAGTACAACAGTTTGTTTTTGTGTGAAATTGTGTTTATATTGTGTGTACGATAATTTAATCATTAATTACATCACATCCCATGGTATAATAATAGTACCAAGCATTTCAGTTTTGTCTTTGTAAACAAATATACCCACGTTCACGGTAGCATAGAAATAAATCAATAAAATTTGTTTATTGTGTAATGAATAAATAAGCAACCGTTTAAAATTAAATTTATTTTCTTACTGTCATTTAATTTTACAATCTTACAAAGTGTACGTACCTAAATACTTATCATAATGTCAGCATTGTATATAAACTTAAAATAAAAATTAATAAATATAAAGATTCGCAAACTTCCTGACGTCTACAATAGATTGCATTGTATTAGTGTTAGTATTAAGGCGATAATGAACTGAACAACCAGTCAACCACTTTGTACCTGCACATAAAAAAAAATAATGTGTTATTATTATCAACTTTTTGTTGACTGAAATAATGAAAAACGTCCGGACTTTAACAAAATAATGACTCTGCAAACTAAATTCCTCAAGGCCTCAAGGCGCCATGGTTTTTAAGAATATCAATAATTATCTCAAGTAGGTATTCATCAAGTTATCATTTTCTAAAAAAACACGTAATTCATAATTTATTTCACTCGTTCGAATTTCACTTCTTGACGATATCACACGACTTTAGATATTAACAGTTTGAAGTTAACTATATAAATATGTAAACGAACATTGTGTTTGAAAAAAAAAAACATTGTTTACATCTTTTAATTTTTGTAATATGTATAAAAATATATTTCGTTGTATCTCGGAAACGGCTCTAACTTGGATTTGGATCAAATTTTGTATTTCAATAAGGTTTTACTTTTTTAGCTCAATCAATTAATTACAATTTTAAGCAATGACTTCAGCTTAGTTTTGTTACTTAAGTAACTAAACTAAGTTTAAGTAACGGACGATTGTTACTTAAATAAACTAGATAGGTTTATTTGACTGGAGATTGCCCCTTAGCCGTGTAATTACACTTTAGATTAGTCGGAATACAATTTTGTAGATCTTAAAATGTCCCAGTTGTGTAAAATTGGGCTTCTGTTAAAATATTTGCAATAAATTAATAGAAGGTACGGTTTCATTGCTCGGGCTGTTGTCGTGCAGCGATAGTAATTTTTTACGTAATATTTCTGTTTGCTGCCATTATTTTGGATAGTAATTAAATTTTTTTACAAACAGGTAATCTTAGATCATGGTTTATGGTTCTAAGATGTTTAAGTAAAAGTATCATATTTTATCTTAGAAGTATTTTATAATATAATTTGATAGTCAGCAGTTTCGTTCTGTAAGGTCATATTAAATAAACACTAAGATTGCACCAATTAAAGCAATAAAACAATATTTTTTCCTCAATTATTCTAATTTCCTAATTTTGATAATTGGTTTTGCCATGAGGAAAAATAAGCAATGCAATTTTTCATTGTAATATAATGTAAATCTGTTACATAACAATAATCTAGTGTAATTATCTTATAAATTGCACAATACCGAACAATATTTCAAGTGTTGTACCAGCAGTTATGGGCTAAAAGTGCACTGAGATTTAGATTACATATTTTTTAGAAAAGTTAAGGGTTAAGTTCGACTGCACTGTTCGCTGACTGCACGGTCGGATGGTCAATTCCCTGCAAGTATTTGTATTGATCTGTCTGGGGTTTCCTATGTATCATGTATGCATTTAAAAAAAGTCTAAATGATCTAAATATGTTAATCTGTGTTCTAGAATCTATTACACAAGTTTATATTTGCTTGGGACTACAAAACCCTGTGATATTCTCTGACATTTTATGTCAGAGTATATTATGAATCAGCATGTTTGACCTACAGTCAAACGAAGTATTGAAACGTGTGAGAGTGAGTTCTTGAAAGTAAAATACTTTTAATCAATTCAGTACTATAGACAAAAAAGTTTTTTTTTTACAACAATTACCATCCTATGTTGACGACTCTAGTGAGTCTACGACATCGACAACTTGGTCTGTTTGCCCAACTTTGGCAAAGGCCTCCTCCATTTTCTTCCACTCTGTTCTATTTAGAGTCCTAGTCTAATTTTCCCCTGCAATGGCTTTTATTTCGTCTTCCCAACTTCTAAAGTGTCTGCCTCGTTTTCATTTTCTATTTCTAGGGTACCAGAATATAATTTTATTCTGGTACCTCTTTTAGTAGATATAACACAATTTTGGAATAGGTTCATATTATTTACATACTAAACGGATTTAGATTAGAATATACGTAGTTGGTAGTAAAAAAGGCGATAAATTTCATGGAAGCAACAAAACCAAGGTGTCCCTAAGTTACGTTTGCCCTAAATATTGGGCAATATAAAAATCAGGACATTATGTATCCCACGCATACTCGTAAGTCGTAACAGTTTATGGTTCGATGGAACAAAATTTATGATCCCAGAAATTTGGTGCTTCTGAACCTGAGAGTTTCGGTGACACAATTTCCTACAAATTTTATAATACTGTTTTCCAGAGATAGGTACATTAAATTCAATATTCGAACTTTTCGTTTCGATTAGACTTTTGATTTTATAAACGGTTACTGTTGGGTATAGATCTCCTTTCGGTATGTAAGGGCTTAGAGGCTACTGCATCTAAAAGATTGTATGAGCTCAGTAGCTACAAACAATCAAAAGTTTTTTTTTGGGGATTATTATACAGATATTATGTAAATATAGTGTTACAGAAAGGTGTTACAGTGGCTATATTTTTAGATCGTATGGTATACCCCGTAAATGACGTAAAGCACTAATAGGTCTAGGATATTTTTGAAACTGAAAATTGACTGATAAGACTAATATTTCGTTTGTGAGAGGTCTGACATGAATGAAACTATTGGTATATAATACCAAGGATGTTGATGGAATATCCAGATTTTTATGAAAATGTCTGCTTAAAAAATTAAAACAATAAAATGAAGTCCTTGAAATTGTCATTAAAATTGATAAATTTTGATTAAAACTGTGCACCTACACTACGAATATATTTTCTTCAAAAATCTATTTGTCGGCTACTCATACCGCTTCTAAAATTTGACCACACCTTTTTATAATACCCTGCGTATCAAACCTTTTTTAACCTCAGTTAAACGATGCAATAACTGAAATAATTTTAAATAAGAAATATTTATTTTAGAGCCAATTTCAAATGTTTTCAACTCACTTTGCTTTTCCCACAAGTCGTATTTCAGTTACTGACCTAAGAAGTCATTAACTTAACAAATGAGACATTATGAATCACTCGGTTATTTACACGTACATTAAATACTTATATAATTTCATTAAATTAACTAATTGTGATAGATTATAAATTCCAAATTAATTTAATAATTATAAAACTAATCTAGACACGCGGCAGCGTGTCAAGTCAAGTTCAAGAAAAATTAATTGGCGACGCAGCAGCTGTGTGTTATATTACACGAACCATTTAGAGCCACTTTAGACCGCTTAAAAACTCGTAATCTATTGAATATAAATACTTCAATTTTTATTTCTTTATAACCCCTTAGATTAACTAGAACCCCAATTTTCATAAATACAGCTTAAACAGTAATTGAGAGATTATCGTTTCGATCGATATTCGTATCGAAAATCGGCATTTTTACTGACTGACATATAGATCAAAAACCTAACCCACTCTAGAAAGTTGAAATTTGCGTCCAGCTGGGTAATTGTGTGTATGCAAATAAAAAAAATCAGAAAACAGTGAATTTTTACTTTTAACAGACACTTTGAAAATGTACAGAATCACTACCAAAAATGTAGGTAACGTAAGGAAGGATTTATCAATGAATTGTTCAAGAAAAAGTACAAAATTGCACAAAAAAGAAAAATATACAACGTAAACGCAGACAAAATGTTAATTTTACAGAAAACATTTGAATTATGAATAACAATAATTTCATCACAAAAAGTAATGATATCCAGGATATTTTATTAGATCTCAATTCTTTTATCGGCGTAGTCCATAACCACGTATATTCTTAATATTGAACTTAGCTAACATTTTTACATTTATGTTTTAATGGGATACTTTTTTACTGTCCTCAGTCGTAAAGAGCAGACGTGTCGCTAAAATTACTCAATAATCTACCTAATTTTAGCGACACTTACACCCATATAACCACTTCTTCCTGTAACACTTAAAAAAAAACCACACTTTTTTGTACCATATAAGGTATATGGTATATATATATATATATATATATATAAAATACATACATATTATAGATAAATTACACCAAGACAGAAAAATGATTGAATTGAACGATCATGCTCATCACACAATTATTTGTCCTGAGTGGGAATCGAACCCACGACCTCTGGCTCGGCAGTCAGGATCACTAGACACTAGATCTACAGGCCAGTCGTATTTTTTTTTTTTTTAAAGACTACTTGTAACGTGGGTCACACATTACTAGTATTCTTGTTAACCCCTCCAGCTAAGCTAAATGCTTGTGTTAGGAGTGGTTCACGACGGTAGTGCACTGGGTGGGGTTCGAACCCGCAACCACTTGATCGCAAGTCCGACGCCTTAGCCATTACGCTACCGCCGCTTTATTAAAGTAGTTTAGTATTAAAGTAGTGCACGCTGATACTGTGTAAACCAGATGTTTGTAATAAACTTACTTAGATCTAATTAATGTTAAACTCTGTAGCCAAACTTTACATCCAATACGGTTTGAGCAGTTACGGTCGCACTTATAATAAATTATTATAAAGCATATTTTCAAATTTTCAAAGACATTAAATGGCAGTTTAATGAAGATGACAGTGGCCTGTTCAACTATTGTAAAATTTTACCAGTACAAACTCAAGTTATTTGTATGATACTTAAAGAAAACTTTTTTAACCAAAAATTTGGGACTAAAATAAAACATTATGTATATACATACACGAAACGTGTACGTGGAATTACGCATTGTAGAAATACAAACTTTAATCTAACTTTTTTCTTATCTTATCTCAATGAACACTATATAAATATAGCAGTGTAAACTAACTCTGAGCATTGATTCCAACCGCATAGGTTTTCTATAAATGCCTATGTACAATTTAGTTCTCTTTTATTATTGCTTATATGATAAATACATAACCAAAAATTGTGTAAAATAAATTACAAGTACGTTAAAACAACAAAACAGTGTAGTTACCGAACTATACTATATACCGTACATAGAGTAAAGAATTCCAGTTAAACAGTGGAGTGTGTACGCACGTTGTAATTTAATACAGTAACTTACCGATTTTGCACGGTTCAGTACTAACTAGGTACATACTTAGTAGGGTTTGCGTTATACAACTACTTCAACATAGTGTAAAACTTTCGAGGTGTTTATTTAGCAAAGAGATAAGATATGCGGTTCGAAAGACATCTGTGGTGTGATGTAATTATTTGATAACAGCGTTGTTAGTATCAGCAGTTAATTATGAACTTGTTGATATTATTAGAAACGTTATTTCCATTTATTCGTAATATAGACACACGATAACATTTCTTATATAGTTGATCGGCCTTTTATCCAGCCTCAGTTATGAAACGTGCGTTGCGTAGAGTAAAATCGGTGTGCGGAAAATTGTTGAAAGTTATTCGATCGAGGTTGCGGAACACAAAGTGTGAGGTGATAGATAAGGTAATTATTAACCTCTGCAAATAGTCATATTGTATTTAATTAACAATTTGGGTTGTTGCACGGATGAAATGAAAGTAAGTACCTATGTAATATGTTAGTGACATCGCGTCAGTGCAAAAAAAAACCGCCAACAGGAGGGTGAGGCTATGTCACATTAACTATTGTCTATTGGCAAGGTTTGAATTCCTAATTAGTTTATAGTCTACAGTAGAGAAGAAAACCAATGATATTAACATTTATTAATTTAATGAAATTATAAATTATATATATTTTTTTTTAATCAAATATAGAAACGAAAGGATATGATTGTTATTAATTATTTGTTTGGTTCAAGGATAGTTGTTTAATGATCTTTTTCATTACCACATTCTAATACCATTGGTATTTCTTTGCGTTATTTTTGTATTATTTTGTATTCCAAACGGATACCACATTTGTAACTAAATAAATCAATCTCACCATTTATTCCAGACCGTCAACAGAAAATGCTTAATTATGTTCTTTTAAAACATTGCAATTTGATCATGTTGAAAGTTATTGCTAATAAGTTATTATACCAATAGTTGATTGCCTGTGATGTTTTATATTTGAACTATTTACTACTATATTACTATACTATATAACTATATTTTTTTCTGTATTTTTTATCATGGTATTCAATGTTTTTATATTTTGATTCAGCAAAATGTTCTGAAAATATAACACTATAAAACCACCCAAACTATTTGTACTAGCTGTATCTAATTCCTTTAAAATTGTTTTGGTATTCGTTTTAAACAGTGGTATCCATTTGGAACACCAAATATATATTACTACAAAGAAATATTAATGGTATTAGAATGGAATAGATCGTTTTAAGCGGAGATTTCGTTTTTGTCAGCTAACTGTACAACGTTTTTGATAAATTCCTATCAATAATATCTCTATAATCTTTTTAATCATTAACGTCTGCCTCGGTGACCCAGTATGCATTCTAAAGGTCCTCCTGGGGTTTTGAGATTCTTGGTTCGGTTTCGAGATCGGCGGCAGTTAGTACCTATCTCGGACATTCAATAATCATCTCATTTACAACAAGGATGAGTTGTCTATTTTAAATTTAAAATCTTTTTGTAGCAAATAAGATATACCGAGACCAACACAGCCTTAAGATTATCACATGAAAACTACTATAAGGTGGCGAGAGAATGTTAATGATCTCTGCCCGTTCAAGGTAAAGGGACGAAGATCTACGCGCGTACCATTTTTAATTCCAAAAAGTATTGTTCGAGGGGCTTGAACCCCTAGAACAAGGTTTAGGTTTACCAGCTTTCGTCTGCAGCTTTCGTTGACTGTCAGAGCTGCCAGATTGTATAATTGGAAACAAAATTCCCATAATTCGGTTATCTTCTGTATCGCATAGTAAATTGCATTGTATAATTGCATACAATGTCATTACTGTTGTTATATTGTGATAAGTACGTACATACACATAGAGATACTTAAAACTAATCATGTCTGTGGTAAACTGATAAACAAAGTTAAAACACATTTAATTGAAATCATCAAAGTACAACAATGTTGTATAATAAATAGTACGTGATTTTGTATAAGTTCTGAGACTCGGAGGCATAAAATAAGTTGTCCTTACTGGCAGTCATGTTGAAATCTGGTGAATCTACACAGGTTTCCTAAGTTTCCCCCTCGGCCTCTCTCGTGTTAATGTAGTCTTTTTGTCAATCAATTCACTATTCCTCTTGAAAAATACTTTTCTTCTTTTAACTTTTTAATTTTTTTTCTGAAACTAGTACCTACCCCATGTCCTTTTTTGTATCTCTGACAACGTGTATGCAATTTCATAATGATGGGTTGAGTAGTTAAGCTAAAGAAAGACGCCAGCAGCGGTCTGTACACATTTATATAAAACTATTTTTAGTAATTTACAGCTCCGTATAATGTGTAAATAGATAACAAAATAGATTAAACAGTGTGAGACTGTAAGACGGCAATAATATCACATATTATTATGTTCTTAATAAATATTAGTGCGAAGCATAAAACGCAATAATTTTATTTTATAATGTTATCTTATTTATCAAACAATTAGACAATCGTTTTTTTTTTTTTATCATTCACCAGGACTAAATACTAAGTAAACTAAAACTTTTCGTCAGTAGTCTCCAGTACAGTACAATATAAACACCCCACGGAAACATCTGATAATGAATTTCAATTCCTTTTGAGGAACACAAAAAGAAAGAAATCCAAATATTTTCTATATAGGTACTTACTTAAGCGAGTTACATTCAGAATAAAGTCAACAAGAAAACCACACTTGCCTTCGTTTTAAACATGAATAAAATTAGTACACTTCAACCTTTGCCAAAGTATGTTATGTAGGTACATTATTAAAAAAAAAAATTGGGTTTTCTTAACACTAGACCTCTCAAAATTTTCGTAATTGATCGTAGATTACCAAAATAGTTTTAAAAATAAAATAAAATTATATCTTTAAGGCTCTACCGATCTTCAAAGTTTTGAAAAATGTTAATTTTCATTGTGATATTTCGCTATCCTTAATTTCGATTTCTGAACAAAATATATAAAATAAATATATACTTAGTTCTCTTTAGGTATAATACATACACAAAGTATTGATTTGCATGCAACTACACGTCACCGATAGGAATAGGTGGAATTGATTAAGTATCAACCTGCAAATTCCCTTAATTTTCAACTTGAACTGAAATGATTTGACTTGTGAGTGTTTTCTTTGTAAGCAAAGTAATTTTTATGCTAAAAATTACAGTTGGTATTATGTTAAAATCGGATTTTATGATTTTTAAGTTCAATATTGGGGATACAGAACTTGACGATCGGCATGGCGGCATATACAAACCATAAGAAACCCCTAATTGAAATATAATGGAAAAGATCTATCCGATTCAAATATTACATGCGATTGTTTTTGAAAACATCAACAATATTACGACCAAAGATTAGATTAAAATCGGAAATGAGGAAGGAACGAGTTATGCAATTACTAAAATCCTGTTTTAAAAAGTACCTCTTATGAAAAGATACCCAAAAGCAAATAATAATAATAATAACTCCACACATCTCACACAAGGCCGTCTGATCCCAAACTAGGCTTGAGAGCCTGTACTATGTTAACCAGACTGCTGATAAACATACTTATATATTTCTAAATACATACATATTATAGATAAATTACACCCAGACACAGAACAAATTATCATGTTCATTCCACAATTATTTGTCCAATTATTCTGAGAAGCTATTGGACGTTATTGTGGTTGTTATTTTATCAGAAATTTGCAATTATTTGTCAACTACGTGGTTAAACTATGCCTTCCGATTTGGTTCCTTATCAAATAAAATACTTTTTTACCGCTGGAATCAAACATATTTTGCCACAGATTATGCACTCGCGATTGTTACCCGAAAATATGAGATCTGTTGTAAAATATGTTATCGAAAGGAATATTTTTTTTTACTCACCTAAAAAACCCATGTATGTTTGACGATAGGGACCACATTCGAGAGCTGTCATTGTCTGTATAATGAAAACTAAACAAGCTGCAAGTAGCACTAAACATAGGATATTTAAACTACAAAAAAATTATCTGTTTCTGCTATAGATTACACCTAAATTATTATGTGTTACGTGTTATGAGTGTCGGGTAACAGCACCGCCGCCGCGTCATATTTTTAATAAGGCCTTGAAATTGTTTAAAAAAATAAGAACCTGTCCTTGATACACACAATGTGTTGATAGATGTGTTAAATTAGTAACATAGACTTCACAAAGTGTAACTGAGCGTCAGTCAGTCACTTTAATATATGGTTTTATAAGAACCAAGTTTGAATCTTGAGCAGAAATATAAAATTTTGGACACAAAACAGGATCAAATTTTAGGTTTTTGTCCTTTTTTATAAGCTCTACTTGGTTTTCTTGTGCTTTATTAAATTAATGTCAAAAATAAAATACATTTAAACTTGATTTTTGTATAAGTCACAAGTGCGTTGCCGACCTTTAAGGTGGGAGTAGGAGAAAGGGGGAAGAGGTAGAGTGGGGGGAGAAGAGGGGGAGAGGGAAAGATTAGACCCTCCGGTAACCTCACACACTACCGGCTTTCTGTGAGGCCGTGTTATCACTTCAGTCGAAACATGGCTCTCCCACAGTTTAACGCCGCGTATAAGCCAATGCACTCTCTCTCTGAGGGTTTAAAAGTAGTGTATTTTTTCAAATTAAGTAATGTAAAAGATCTCAGGGCTCTAACGAAAAAATAGAAAAACATCAGAGTTGTCTCTGAGCATACAATAGAACCTCCTTCTTTTCTGAATTTTGATAAAAATCCAGTTACACACCTAATTTAATAAGTTTTACAACAACACTATAACAATACAACAAAAACAGTATAATAGATATCGTAAAGGCCAAAAGCAAAAACAATTTCAGCCAGTCACTTCCCGATTTGTCTTATACTTATTAAGAAAAAAACGTGCTGTTAAATTTAGAACAAGTCAAAACACTAACAATTCACAAAATTAAGCAAGGACATTTGTTTGACAATTGGTTTGAAAACATCTAAGTGATCACCATCACTATGCTGGGCATGAGATCGGTGAAGGTGAATCGGTGATGAAATATGGTGGTGATTGTTGAAGATGTCTATCTTTACTACCCGTGCGAACCGGGGCGGGTTACTAGTATCTTCATAAAATAAACTTAACGTTCCCTATAATCTTCTTTCTTGCTGCAAAGGAATGATTGATACGAGAAAAATGAACTACATAAATTCAGTCGCTCGGCTTGGTCTCCAAGCCTATATATAATTTTGGTTGCCGTCGAATGAGTTGCCGACACTAGTAGACAATGCGCAATGGCTTTTAATATATAGACTCAGAATGGGTACCCCTTTACATCAATTCGCAAAACGATTACGAACGATCACATACGTGATTATGAACACTGATTTGTTTAACATTGTTTCATCGAATATGAGAACCAACGTATGCCACAATGAAATTCCTGAAAAAATATACCTCCTGTTAATTTCTACCGCATAAAAATATATAATTTTTTTATTAATAATTCTCCGTAACTGTGAATGCGACTGTTATTAAAGGTGGTTTAAAAGTATGTATGTAAATCATATTTAAAAAAATATGTGAATGTTATTTATAAGTAATTATAACATTGGTTTATCTTTATTTTTAGATGCAACCACAACCAAATATGTCCGTGATACTAGACGCCATAGACCTGGAAAGGGAGTATTCCCCTAGTAAATGGTCGCCGCGATTCTCCACAACCAACGAAGTAATGCAACATCATGTACAACACGTCACTGCAGGTAATTATAATATACCGAAGTTATAGTATTATATTATCTGTGCCGAAGTAGAGCCTGAAGCGAAGGGGTGATGTCCTTATGTCTGGACATCGCCTGCGTGCTAGCGTGTGTATTACAGGAGGCAGTGTTATCCGTATAGTTAAGGTTATAATTTATTCCAATTGCAGTGCATTATTGTCTAATATTTATATTTCCACAAAACATCAAAATAAACTCAACACTACTGTTGTCTCTAACGTGTTGCCAACCTTAGAGCTCTGGTGACCTTACTACCATTCCCTACAAAAGAAATTCGCTTTCAAACTTCAAACTTATTTATTTGTGTGATTTTGGGTACAATAGTTCTTAGGATATTATAATATTTTGTGAATCTCCAAAATCTGCCTGGCGGTTTACACATTTTTTATGACAAATTAAATAGAATTTTTTACAATAATAACATTTAAATTATAATTACATGCACGACAATATGATTTATAATCCAGAATAAGTTATTTATATATATTGGTCATAAATTATCATTTAAGAAACTGTCTATAGTGTAGTAACTTTTATCAATGAGCATTTTTCTTACCTCAAATTTAAATTGAACTATGTCCTAATCCTTTATGTGATCAGGTATTTTATTATATATTTGAAGGGTGCTTCGTCAAACGGTCGAGTTTGATTCTTACTTCCGTAGAAGACCAATAGGAGGCGAAGCACTTCGTGGGTAAAGCCCACCTCCTGATAAGCAGTAACGAACTTTTAGGCTTGAATCACCGAAAAATATTTTCTTAGTGTATTTATTTCAATGACAAGAATTTCAAAAATGTCCTATTTTACAGCGAGTGATGAGGCAACTAACAACATACCACACAAATTAGAAATCGAATATGGATCTACTCCTGGACAGAAGCTGGACATACTGGGAACAGACCTGCCAAATGGTATGTTACTTTTAAATTCAGAAAAGGATTATTCTAGAGAAAACTTTAAATACAAGTCCTGGATTATCTTCCTTGGAAGGTAAATTCATATTTATCAGTTGGACAAACCGAATTCAATTAAGTACATGAAATTTCATTACTTCGACCAGTAGAGGTGGAGAATGGGGTCACCCTTGCCGTTGGCCAAACTAGCCAAATTCAAAAGCGTGCCCTTTTGGTTAAAAAAGTAAGGCTTAATTGAAAGTTACAGAAAGGTCTTGAACCCTTCGCATTGAACCATAATAATTTTGTAAGCAGGTGTAAAATTTAACAGTCATCTGCAACTAAAGAATTGTTTACACTTAAATTAGTGCCAGTGTAAATTAATAAGAAATACATTGACTTTTCTTTGAATATGAATGCCATGTGGTGTTATTGTTACAACGAGCCATCAATGCAGGCGCACATCGCACTTATCAAAGTGTACACAAAATCTAAGTTTAATAATAAAATAATTGTCGTTTTAACACGCATCTAATATCATTACTGTCTTACCTCTACACTGTTATAAGCAATGTGCTTTCATTCTTTAGTGTGAGTGTGTAAATCCTCTAGGTAGATTATCTATGTAACCCACGCCGACCATCTTTCCATTGAACGTGACGACCTTACGGTCACAAAAGACGTAGCAATTAAGAGAGAAAACTATTCAAATTAAAGGACCCTCAGCCTACCTTTTCTTAAAAAAAATGTGGAAACCTTTTCTGACGGAGAATAAGAAACCATTCATTGAAAACGTATGTATGACTGAGTAAATTACTATGTTGAGCGCTTACAGGTTGTCTAACTTGCTGAAGTGGTTTAAAGAACAAATTTTTATTTAGAATTATATTTTTTGAATTTAGAATAGATTTTTTCCTAACACCATATCTACGAGAGTAAAAGTCTAGTCGAGGCTCTTTGGTCTTTTGGTCTTAGGCTCTATTTAGGCTCATTAGGCGAAAACTACAAGATTTTTTTATGCCCGTGTCGTAGGCTAGGTAGTATGGCATTGATAGGTATGTAAATATCAATGCAGTATGATTAATAATAATAATAATATCCTTGGACGTAACAGCAGATCAAGTTGATTCTATGATCTGAGGACGTATCACACATCGCTATCTAGACCCAAACAAAGCAGAGCTTGCTCTATGGATTCTAGAACACGGATAACTAACCAAATTGTTATAAATACCTACATATTTAAACAATCTAATTATAATTCTTTTAGTGTTTCTGCTGTCCGGTTATGGAATGCCTTACCGCATTCAATACGAGATAGCCCTTCTCTAAGCGTGTTCAAGCGGAGAACCAGGAATATTTTTTTCTCTCAACAATAAATCAGACTTATAACATGTATTAGTATATGTATCTAAATATGTTTGTATGTATTTATATGTTTAATATATATCATTTATAAATATGTGTAAATATAGGTATTTATATTTCATATGGAGTATACGTGTCGGTATACATGATATTCATTTTATTCAAGTTATATATAAATTGCTATTTCTAATTAGTTTAACGTACACGTGGCTCTGCCTCTAACGTTTTTTACTATCCTCTATTCACTCTAAGGTTTGCTGGAAGAAAACTGAGGTTTGGGTTAAGCTCGCCTTTGTACATACCATTTCCTTGTTTGATATGTAATCTACTTTTAGTGTACAATAAAGAATAAATAAAAAATGAAATAAGAAATCTAATGCCCGGTTCCTATAATCAAGAAACGATTCGTTTTGCTTACGGATGGTTTGAATTATACGATACGATTCTAAATTTTCATCGAAAATTTTACGGTCCGTAAGCAATGTGATGTTTACTTTCAAAACTATAACTTCAATTAAGCTGTGGTGGCGTAATGGCTAAGGCGTCGGACTTGCGATCAAGTGGTTGCGGGTTCGAACCCCACCCAGTGCACTACCGACGTGAACCCACTCCTAACACAAGCATTTAGCTTAGCTGGAGGGGTTACTAGTAATGGGTGACCCATGTTACTAGTGGTCTTTATAAGAAGAAAAAAACAGTCAGTCGTAGGACTGCACGTCCATGCGTCCCATGCGACAGGATCCCTAAACAACACATCTTCGAAAAGAAAGTACCGAATACAACTACACGAAAACGACCGAGATCAATCTGGCCCAAATGAAGTCCGGATCTAAACGGACGGTTCCAAGATGGGGTCAGAGACTGGAGCCGGAGTTTTCTCACAAGACTTAAATATAAAAAATATCACTGGCCTTAGGGCAACACAGTTCCATATTTCAATGTGAGTGTGTTGCGATAATCATTAATCATGTTAGAAGGTATAAAGGAGTACAACATCCGTATACTGTCAGACAGTATGGCAATCCTTAGCCTCTACCAATGGGGTAATTATTCAATGGATCAAAGGGCATAGTAATTCACTCGGGAACGACGCCGCCGATGAGCTGGCAAGAAAGGGATCTGTAACGTCAGTGGCAGGTCCAACTATACTGCTGCCACTTCCCTTTAATCAACTTCGCTCATGGGTAAGGCAATGGACTCGTGAAGCGCACAACGGTCGCTGGGTCTAAATGCGGAAACAGAGCCCTATACCAATACCAATACTGCACGTCAGAAGTGAAAACATAACGTACATATATATATACTTATACACACACACACACGTCTGTATATACATATGTATCTAAGCGTGACGGTCACGCGAGTTCAGTGCTTTTTCCCCATACCAAAAGTGCCCAACGTGCCTAAAGAAGTTTTCACTTCAGAAATATGTTGCTGAACATAAATTCCGTCACTAGACGCTGATTGGCGTATTAAAATCAATTTCATTTCACGTTGTTTTAGCTCGTCAATATTAATAAAATATTCATATTATTTTAAACAAAAACGTTGCAGTGACCCTTCATTTATGTTTTTATAACATTTTAATATTTTTTATAAACATAATATTTGCATCTTCTCTATTGTGTAATTTCCGACTAAGTATTCAGTATATAAGCCAGGACACAATTTTTAACAAAGATGATGACGTCATTATCTGGCGGTCATATCTCGTTTAGCTAGTAGCTGTTATTAAGATTTTCAGATTACATCTACCTACTACAACGATGTCGCTAAATGAGAGCAGTTTATCTATAGGCATCTGAGTCTAACGCCTTAGTGCAATCTGTATATATATTATTATACGTTTTATATTAGCTTGACCACAGATAAGATCTATTATCTTATCTGTCTCTTACTTGGTACTTGACCTGCATCTATCTATCTATGTAAAGAAATCTTTTAACATAGTTTTCATCAACTTTAAGGCGTCCGATTGAATTGCAATACAAATTTATCAAAATTAGACTAAAAAAGAATAAAAATAAATTGTAGTTTAAAAAAACACGAAAATACTTTTTTATTGGAAAAGCAAAAAAAAAATTCTTTTTAGTTCGGTTTGCACAACTTCCACCAAACATCAACCGGTGGATCGCGGTCCGCCAGGCATGATAACCTAGCCTGGTCGGAGGGACCCAACACCCGTTCCTCCACATACTATAATTTACTTTAATTTCTGATTGATATTTGACATACATTTAAATAAGTGTTTGCACAATAAATTAAAAAACTTAACACCATTCCCATTCACAGTGTTAACTGTTTTATTCACAAATATACACATTACTGTCGGCCGAAACGTTAATAAATTGTAAATATCAAACTTTAAATTGAAAATTTTGGGTTTATGCAACATCGAAATTGTGTTTTCATTTCCTATTAAATGTTTGAGTTTCAGAACGGGGAATAATTAAATGTGGACAGCGAGGTCAGGCGAACATACGGCTGTTTATTAGTTATAAAATTAATGCATTACTTTAAATTGTATTCACAATTTTTCTTATACTAATATCCCAGAGCAGCTCTCTGCAGCAGCGGACTCACTAAACACAGCTGACATTTTGACATGACAATTTTATGTAATTTAAACACTTAAGTACGTATAAGAAAAGGTTTAGTAATATGTAGGCAATAATGTATGTCTACCTACTCGTTGGTTTAAAAGGTATTTTACAGGTGGCCGATATCGCAGATAAAATTGTCAAGTGCAACAAAAGTGTCGAAAAATAATTTCAATCTGGAAATTAAATACATATTACTCATACTCTAATTAAATAATGTCTTGTTACAATGAATACGAAGTGGCTTTGGGATATTGGACTATTAGTAAATACAGAACGCGTCTAGCTTTTGGGTAATCGGAAATTATATCAGAAATTACTACTACCATTAGTGAAAATGTAGCTAACTAGTTCAAATATAAATGGAACCCATACTCAGAGGGAACTAAACTACATTCAGTCTTTTACATAATTCGTTCCACATACCAGCTAACATCCATGATTTACAGCTAAATAAATGTTGAACTTCTGCTATTAAAATAACGGTTGCACTGTCACAGCAATATTTATAAATAAGTTATCACTTCTTCGCGAAAGTAAAGAGGCATAGGTTTTGAAGTATAATGCCATAATAGATCTAGGGGACACACATATTTTAAAACTCCCGTGGTTTCACCTGCGTTTATGATCACTGCTCCGCTCCTATTAGTCGTAGCATGATGTTATATAGCCTATAGCCCTCCACAATAAATGGCCTATTCAACACTAAAAGATTTTTTTTATTCGAACCAGTAGTTCCTCAGCTTTATAATATTAGTATAGTAGTATAGATGTTTTTTATTTATAGTTTCGCTTGGTTTCGTTAACTTAAGAAGTATTTATTGTAATTCAATGTAAGATAGATAGATTAGATTATTGACTAGGTAAATAATGAGTGTTTGTTTCTGGTTTCGTCCTCGTATCCACGTAGAGCCTCGTGAGTGTTTACTGGTCGCAGTGTATGTTTAGCGAAGGTGTATGTTAAACTATGAGTATTGCTGTTTTATTACCTAACCCAGAATTAAGAGGCCTACTGCAAAACATCATTACAATTAATAAAATTTTCATTTATAGAAATAGTCATAGTCAAAATTTCTATAAATGAAAATTCCACTATCTCAATAACATAAACAGAACAATCATATATTAATAACAAAATATTAGCTTTGTAATTGATATGATTATTATGTTTGTCTTTAAAAAAAAACAAAAAATACCGTTTAATATCACTTTATTTCTTAAGATTACACAAATTAACATATTTTGTGTCCTTTGTAGCATATTAAGATGTGTTTTAGCAGCTGATCCCCATACTGCTATTAAATAATCAATATGAGGTTCCACCATTGAGTTATAGATTGAACAGAAAAATAAACAAATGTATCCATTACAAAAAAATACGACGTCGAAATAATACAAAATTCATTATTGCGTCTATAGCTTACAATAAAAACTAAGATTTCTATCATTTCGTGTAATAGACCTCTCAGAAACAAAAGTGTAAATAAACCGCCCCGTTCATTTTAAGACGTTATTCCAAAGTTCATTATATCAATTCTGACAAATATTATTTTACTTACTTCGGTATTCAGTGAAAAATATATAAGAGTTTAACAACATAACCATCTTTAATTTTCATGTTTCGATAATGGTGTTCTAATTTATGACTAATTATGACCACTTATTATTGATGTTAATGGAGTTACAAGTTAACCTTTATAAACATCGATCTATTCTATTTATTATCGAGTGGTACAATACACTAATGAGTAAGACTATTTCTTGGTAAATTTTAGACAACAGGAAGATGAAAGTCATATTTTTTTGGAAGGAAAAGGAAGCACTTACAGTTTTACTAAATACTGTAACATATGTAATAATTGATTTTATTACGATAATATCTCACTATCTATACCAATATAAAAATATATATACCATATCTCAAGTAAATTAAATTGAAGTGTCTGTTTGTAAGGTCATAACAACAGCATTTTACTAAATGCTGAAACTTCACCAAAAAATCTTCTTTTAATTTTTTATGGGTGTGGTCTGTTTGTAGTTTTACTAGTAGATAGCTGGTGTTATAAGGAGTAGCTTAGGCTACTTTTATTTTGGAAAAATAATTAGGATTCCGTTCCGGCCCCCTTCCGGTTAGGAGAGGCGTGCCGCCATCTCAGACCTGCTTCTGCTATGGTAAATGCCCGTTAGTAAATGTAGAAGTATACTATAAACAACTAGCAATTTGTGGAAACTATAGTATCGCTTACAGTCGCCCACGGCCTATGAAAGAGCTTTTTGTATATGGAAACAAACAAAGCGTTGTTTAGGTTCTTTGTCATACATCACGATTCCTGCCTAATTTTTCTTTATCAGGTAGTGTAATAGTGAACCACTTTTATACTATGTGCATACACGTCTAAATTTCATACTACATAGATAGAAATATCGTTGAACCCTATTAATAACATCGTAACAAATATCTGAAATTCGTATTTACTTTACAAACATTTCCACAATACAAAGAAGTTGGCACAAACTACTTCATAGTTTGTAAAGCAATATGTTATATATAGAACATAATTATCTTTATCCTTTTATATGCTTTTAATTAATCAATCTGAATATTTAATTACTTGTAGATTTATACCTTACATAGTAAAGAAAATACATAATTTTGAAACGATTTTAAGATCTTATTTATGGAAAAAATATATACTTTATTATTATGTGGTAATTATATTTTATTTCTTTATATTTATACAATGCCATAACTACAAAAAATAAAATCTTTTAGTACCTAGGTATCTTATTTTTTTATCCAAAAGCAAAACGCAACCGCGCTAGCGGCGCGACCAGCCGGCCAAATCTTGGCGCCTTTTAGCTTTGTCATAGATAAGATAATAGTTAGATTTTTTTTTTATTTATTTATAAGTTTACAAAATACAGGTACGAGTATATACATGCAGATGCAACATAAACTCATTCGAGTTTTACCGTGCATCATTTTTGTCGCCACTATTGACGTCAAGGTCAACAACAACATCTACTCGTGAACCTGGCCTGCACGTGGTTTAAAGAAATTTTTAGGAAATGTTATAATTAAAACTGGAACATCTACTAAAATTTCATTGTCTTAGTCAAGCAGTTTATGTCAAGCAGTTCAACGATATCGATGAACTCATTGGTGATAGAATTTTGCGTTTGTAGCGCACGGAGACAACCTTTACCCCTCAGTGTAGCATTTTATGGCACGTGTCATATATTTTTTATTAGTACAAGTTATGCGGTATACGAGCGAGACCATAAAAATAAACAATAAGAAAAATGAATGATAGTATGCATATTGCGTGAAACGGAATACCTACCCGTGTCAAATATATTATATTCATCTGAAATAAATTAAAACAAGAAGACCTACGCGTAGATAAGGCATAGGTATGTACTATCGAAAAAACTCTGTTTACCTATTGTAAGGACTAAAATCCCTTGTATATTTGCATGAGATAGCTCCGCTATCTGTAATAATATAACACGTGTAAGTAAAAAAAGCATCACATTTGATAATTCATAAGATAATGAACAACATGACTGTGATTCAAATAATTAGCTACACATATCAGGGATAATGTGATGTATCTGTTTGTATACTCATCAAAGACAATTAGCACTATATGTCTACAATATTATTGATCTGAGCTAGATGTACGTGCCATGCTTCGGTATGTATGGGCCGGTTCGACTCCGCTCGATATCACGGCCCGGCCCCACAGAAAACCGGCAGTGAAAAAATGCTTGCATTGCTTTTTGCCGCGTGAGTGAGGTTACCGGAGACCCTAACCCTTCCCTCTCCCCTATTCCCGTCCTTCCCCTCTCCTCCCCTCTAATCCCCCTCTCCCGTCTTTCCGCTCTTCCCCCCTCTCCCCCTATTCCCACCTTAAAGGGCGGCAATGCACTTGTAACTCTTGAGTTACAGGTGCCCATGGGCGGAGGTAGTCATTTACCATCAGGTGACCCGCCTGCGCGTTTGCCCCCTATACCATAAAAAATATTAATTATAAAATAAAAAAAAATTACATGTCAAAATTAACTTTTATGTAACATTGACGTCACAAGGCTGTTTAGTACAGGTGCTAATTAAAAAACTTAGTTTATTTTATATAATTGAAAACGAAAATAGTAAAACAACTGAATAATTTAGAACCAATGTGCGTTTACTAATAGAGTCCTCCGCTGTTCTATGACGTAAATGATTATTAAACGTCCTCTGATTTACTATGTTTCAGATGCACCGATCCTGGTCTACATTCATGGTGGTTATTGGCAAGAGCTATCCCGTGAAATATCGCGGTATCCAGCGCAACCTTTATACAAAGCCAAAGTAAAAACCATCATCGTCGGCTACGATCTGTGCCCCAGTGCAACCCTCCCCGATATTGTGAGCCAAATAAGAAGCGCTGGAAGATTTGTGCTCGAGTACGCTGAAAAAATGGGCTCCAAGTAAGATAACCCTTAGCTGATAAATGAATGTAATGAGCCGAAAATAAACGCGACAGATATAAAGTACCTTACAGGTCCTGCTGAGAATAACAATGAGAATATTAAGTAAAAAAAATATTATCCTCCATTTTTTTAACGCTATGGATTGAAGAGATTATTGTAATGTTTCTGTTCAAGAGGAAAAAGATTTTAGTAAAAAAAATATGATTTGTTTATTCTACATCATTGGTTACCCTGCGCTTATTTTATTTATTCGTGTGATGTCTATGCCTGTACTTAAATTCTTATAACATAACACTTTTATCACTAAAATAGCTATTGTGAGTTTTATGAATTTGTGCTTTTCAATGATAGTTGTACATATTTTTTTGTTAAATTCAGTATAAACACGTTAAAGTCAATTTAGTCTATGGCGCATATTTTTAAAACTATAACTTTCGCAACTTGAGTTAATAAAATTCATATGAAATATAAAATAACTTATGGTAATTATTATAGTTATTAATAACGCAAAGACTGCAGTAACTACTTATTATCAGACTGCAGACTGCTTGTTTTGCAGTATGAAAATAAAAAAGATTCAACTTCTAACCAAAAGTTAAGACGAAAAACATAAAAAAAACTACATAACATAAAAAAACTGTATTAACGTTTTACATATCCACTTACAGAGGAGTATATTTTGCGGGTCACTCAGCGGGAGCCCACCTTGTCGCCAAACTTATCGCAAGCGCAGATTTCTTTGAAAACACTCCTGGCTCACATCGTCTTCAAGGAGCGTTCCTCATCTCCGGAGTCTATGACCTTCAAGAAATCGTCCACACGTCTGTCAACAACGTTGTCCAACTACCAAGTGAATGGGCAGTACCTCTCTCACCCCAGTTCGATAACTATACTCACATTCAAGAAAGAAGAGTGCGTCTTTACATCATAGCAGGACAGCACGATAGTCCAACGTTCAAGAAACAATCTAGAGAGTTCTTTGAAATTTTACACAACACTTGCTTAATGCAGAACATGTATTTAGAGATAAAAGACGGCCTGGACCATTTTGACATCGTCGAATGTTTGTCTAACGATGACAACTACTTAAAGAATCTTCTGGTTCACGATATCAGGAAGCATTTATTGTAAATTCGTAATTTCAACATTTAGATTAGCTACGTGTAGGTTGTTGTACTATAAAGTAATGCATTTTATATTAATATACGTAGGTAATGAGTACATATTATGTAAACGTACCTACAAATGTAGGTCCTTGATTAATTCTTGCCACTT
Organism: Callimorpha dominula; assembly: GCA_949752705.1. Taxonomy (NCBI): domain Eukaryota; kingdom Metazoa; phylum Arthropoda; class Insecta; order Lepidoptera; family Erebidae; genus Callimorpha; species Callimorpha dominula. Next base: position 19,561,146 of record OX456991.1, read on the forward strand.
TTTGGCAGTTTTTGAAAAGGTCTTGGTATTCACTGCCTTGGTATACGATAACGTAAGGCGTTTTGGAGGTGGAATTAATAACCCTGTCTTATATAGTATATATATTTAAGTAACATGGCCATTTTAGAGGAATTTAACTAAATAAAAACCACGTAAAACCATTTTTCTACAATATTGCCTGTCAAAACCTTATAATCGTTTTTATCTTGGTCGTCGAGGTAAGTTTAATGAACAAAGTTTATTGAGGATAAAAGGGCTTTTCATTTAAATACTAAATAAATTATTAACATCGCAGTATATAAGGTTCAGTAAGTAATTAGTTATTTTTGTATTGCAATTAGGTAATAGGAAAGGCAAGATACATATGTTGTAAGTAGGTATTGAATATATTGTTACGTATAAGTATTTTAAAAGAACGTACGAGGATAAACATATTGAAACAAACATTTTAGGCTTTGAATTAAAGGGCCCGAGACGGCGGCATGACGTGTTCGCGTGCGCCTTACTAAATTAGACGGGTGGCATGTACAGGGGGTACATGCCACCCGTCCTCGCAGTGAGTTCGCCTATTGTTCAACAGGCAAACATGTCTACCAGGATTAAGAGGGATTTCCTTTCCAGTGTACATCTAGGGCCTTTGCAATAAGACTCCGTGACGGAACACCACGTGGTTTTCTTCGTACCGTATAGCCCCGGTGAAGTGACGACTCCAAGGCGTTGCCACACGTCAAAAAAGGCTAAAAAAATTAGGCTAGGAAAATGTACTATATTCCCCCCTTTATTAAGGGTCTATTTGCATTTACGATGACGAAAACATGTTGCTGGATTAAAGTAATCTTTTTGCTGATTTTATTTTTATTTCTTTCTACTAAGGATCTTGTTGCTCTAAGTCTAGTGCTTCACACACACTGTCAAAAAACACTAAAATTAAAACATATGAATCGCACATATACGTAAACTATTTTAGTCCACTGAGTTATTATTACATAATATCTCGATGTTTTAATCATAAGTCTAGCCTAAAATCAATATTGATTGTGATTGCAGGTATGTATTATATGATTTGATACCTGTAATATTATAATTCATTTTAGGGAGATTAAGAATAAGAACTAAAATAGTATAGTTTGTTGCAATGATATAGTTTTGTGACTAGTCGATATAATATTTTTTTAAACTCGTACATATCTTAGATTAAGTATATATACTTAATCTAAGATATGTACGAGTTTACATATCTAAGTTTAGATTCTATGGAAAACTAGTTATAAGTATGTTAGGGTTGCTCGTAATCTGTTGCACTTCAGGACGTTGTTTTGCTCAATCGTTTTAAAAATAATATTTACAAAATCACTACACGGTAGGCATTCTATCAATTTATTATGGCAGTCAACGGTGTGCACCATAAATTATAAACACGTGTGCCATACGCAGTACCTGCCTAATATAGTGGCAATGGAGTCGGTGCCAAACATGCGGGTTGACGACCTCTCCGATTTTTTCGTTAACCTCTTCTGTTTTGTCGTTGGTTAAAAAGAAACAAATAAAATACGGGTTGGCTTGTTAGAGAGAACAAACATTACCGCGATTAAGTCTCGATTTATTTTTAGATACATTTAATCGATACATCTTTTCAAATCGAATTATGATTGGTTAGATTGATGAGGTAAAAAGTATGTAATGAAGTATGTATGTGTAGGGGTCAAAAGTTGCTTAAGTAATATTCAGTTTACTGCCTTTAGTCTTCGTTTAAAAAAAATATCTAAAAATCTAACACTGTTAGTCAATTAATGGTACTAAGTTCGTTACTGTAAATTTGTTTTTTTTTTTAACTTCGCTTGACACGCTGCCGCGTCTAGATTTTAATAAGAATTACATGAATAAAAGGATACCTTAAAAATACAAGGCTGATATAAATTTTGATAAACCACTCACCAACCATACGATATAAACTACTAAGATAGGTTTTTACTAATAATATATAATAATTTAAATGTTTTTTGTTGTTATGAGCATTTATTTTTAATACATTCAAATTTTTTTAATTATAATAAATTACTATGTAGAATAAAGTTAAGAAATAAGTTGTGTTCATTTATGAAAAAATTATTTTGGTATATAGCAATTTTTGTTTTATTTAAATGTCACACGGATGGAAAGAGAAAATGGAATCATGATCTACCATAAATTGAATTTCATAATCTTATTATAACTCATTATAGTCGAATATCCTTTAATTCTTTAATTATGTACTCCCAGAGTGATGGGCTTTATCATTTACATGTCTACCCTATTTCCTTCTTTATTTTCACAATTCCTCTGTGATATTTGAAAAACAAATTAGACGCGATAGTTTTGTTTTCCTCTTTGATTGGAAGGCGGAGATATAAATACGAGTTTTAAAGTACTTAAAATACAAAACTCAGTTTTGGAACACAAATAATAACAATAATAAAAAAAGCAAACACAAAAATACAACGTTATCATTATAAGGTACCTATTGGTTGGGTTTCTAATCCAGATAAAAACCTATGTTATGGATAGCTAGGCTTCCATTCCAGAACAGAAACGTTGTCTGAGACAGCGCAAAGTGTAGCTAACAGAAGTAGAAATATAAAGAAAACTATAAAAAACGATAAGACACATGGATATCAAAACAGGTAAGTAAAGTTAAATTGCATGTGGATGTGAACAAGTGACCGTGTATATGTGCGTGTGAGTGTGTGTGTGCAGATTTTCCATTTGGCTATAGTCTAGGTTAAGAAAGAATTTGCAGACCATATTTCTACGGCGCAAATTTTAGTTTTTGAATATATATTATTTATATGTGCCTTCGTCCGGCAGTGGACGGCGATAGGCTGATGATGATAATCATGATGACATATATTCAAACTTTTCTTTTATTTGTTATACAAGCAAGCGCACAAAAAAGAAAAGGTTCTGTGAGAGAAATTGGAACACGGTGATATTGAACATCCTACTAATATTATAAACATGAAATGGATGTTTGTTACTCTTTCATGCAAAAAATACTGAACCGCTTGCGATTGGTATGTAAATAGCTGGAGACCTGGATTAACACATAGGCTACTTTTTATCCAGATATTCTCACGGCGTCGGGTGAAACCGCGGAGCGCAGCTTGCAGTAAGTACTATTTGGATAGTGCAGAGTTGCAGAGGTATCGAATGTTAATAAAGAAAAGTAATAATTTTGCTTATTTTATTTTTCTTTCTTTATACTAAGGATCTTGTTCCTCAAGCACTTCACAAACACTGTCAAGAAACACAAAAAATTTAAGATATGAATCGCACAAGTACCTAAACAATTTTTTGTATTTTAGTGTAAATATTTTTGAAACTGAAAGTAAGCTGCATTTTTTATAAATTTCCACTGTGTGTGTCACATAAGCTTGCGCTAAACGTCCAGAAAGCAGTTCGATGTGACCGTTGAAGCTCAGATTGTAGTCGATAAGAACTCCAAGATATATTATATTGCTGACATTCTAAAGACGAGGACAGGAATTAGCGGTAGGTTGCATAGCTGATTTATGTCCAAAAAGAAGAGGACCCATAATGCTACCCTGCGGAATACCGTCTTGTACATAAGGTCCTCACTCACGCTAACCCCAATTTCTTACCTTGGGTTCTACTGCTGAAGTAGCCAACGAATAGCTTCACTTTAACTCCACGCACAGCAATACGTTCAAGTTTTTCTGTAAGTTTTTTAAAAAGCTTTTCGTAAATCTAGAAATATTGCTATGCTTGTTATTGTCTATGTTGTTAAAAATATAGTCGGTAAAGGCATAGATGGCATCATAGGTTTATCTTCCCGAACGGAAACTATACTGAGAAGAAGACAATATTTTATTTACCTTCAAGTACTTCATGAGATTGTCATTTAATATCCTTTCGAAGATCTTACAAATGTAAAGATACCAAACAATTTTATTAATGGTTATTTTAAACTTAGGCATGGATTTCTGTTAATAAGTGATATCATGATAATAAACTTTAACTTCTAAAATTATTCTGACAACTAACAATGCAATCTTTAACCAACCCCATTTTTGCCGTAGTATTTCATCATCGTTGTAAGATGGAGTTCGATTTTCAACAACGATTCTAGAAAAAAGAACCAAAGAGTTTTTATGTAAAGTGAAAAAAATACATTTCGATTTTCGAACAGATTTTTGTAGTGCAAGTAGCAAAGTGCCTTCAGCGTCTCCCCTACTCAATACAAACTTAGAAGTACGTGATTAATTGCTCATGTTGTATTTTAAATTTCAAACTAATTACTTTTAAAATAATTATTAGATACTAACTGTTCCCCGCAGTTTCACCTGCGTTTATGGTCACTGCTCCGCTCCTAAGGATTGTAGCGTGATGAAACATAGCCTTATAACCTCCTTCAAATAAGAGTATATCCTATACAAAATACCATTCAAATCTAACAGATAGTTGCAGTGAGTATATTATCGCATTTAAGTAAACGAACAATCAAAGAAAACAATCTACAAATTTAGTATATTAGTGTAGATTTAATTTGAGAACTTCTGTCTATTTTTTTAAATTTCATTGTTAAATAAATTGTTTTATTAACAACAACTTCGAGTTTCTAGTTTTGAACTTTTTAGTTTCTAGTTAAAATTGAAAATGTTAGCAAATTTCATTACTGTTCAAACTTCTGAAGAATGCTTTAATTACGAAATATTGCAGTGAACAAGTCTTATAAGTCAATGCAACATGTTTTATACTACTACTAGTATCAAAATCTATTTTATATATTTTTTGTTTTTTTAAATAATTCAATAGCTGAGGAACTCTTAATTTTTTTTTTATTAATAGAAAGCTGTATGTTACTAGAGGTGTTTAAATAATGAGTACCATCATCGTAAAACGCAAGTACAAATTTTGATTATTGAGAGCTATTACTTACACTTTTGAATCGTAAAGAAAATTATGTCTGAAGTACCTATTCGTAAGCGTAAAATTGAATAATGCAGGCTATAATGTTGTAAAGAGTTCACCGCCTGCCGCGTCGCGTCGCTCCTTACAAGCAAATGTTCCACGACAATCAAATCATTTATTTTGAACTGCATATCCTGTTATAAAACGTTTATTTTTTATATGTTCTTTTCTCTTTTCTTAAATCATTTGTTATGTTAGTTTAAATGTTTTAATTGTCAAGTTTGATCTGTTGAGCAACTTCAGACTGGAAACTAATATATTAAAAGTTTGAAAATCAACATCATCATTAATTCAATACCGCTCAAATTATGCTCATAAAAATTGCATGTACATATTTCTGTACGCTTGCTCGCAACTTCGACAAAATTACGTTCGAAAATATTTGCCATTTAAAATATCTACAGCGAGTTCGAAAGTTCACGCACTTCGTAAAATGTGCTTACACACTGATTTGCGTCTCGTTGGAAATTACGCGGGGCCTAATTCAAGGGACGCCACTGCTCCTTGACGCTTAAATTAATTCCTCTAAGCCGTTTGTTTTCTTTGATCTTTAGTTAAATTGAAACGAATAGTATATACCAGAATAGTTAAGTATTTTAAACTTACAGACCTATCGAGTGCGAATTCGATTTATTTCGAGAAGGTGTACTATAAAATTATGGTATTCCCTATTCTTAGGATTTGCTACACTGACTACTATTACTAGTGAGAAAACCATTTTTAGTCCTAGTGGTTTCATTTGTTTGGAATTTATTGGTCGAAGAAGTTTTCTATTTTTATTTATTTCAAAGTATTTTTTACACATGACGGCGCATCGAAGGCGCCGTGATTTTTAAATAACAATAATTATTGTTGGTAGCAATTTGATTTCTGATGGCTTTTGAACACGGAAATGACAGGTATAATATAATTTCCGAGGAGCCGACAAATAAATAGGTATATTTATATTTTTCATAAGAAGCCCTATTACTTGATTTATCGCATTAGTAGTTCACACGTCATCACACAGATAAATATACACTAATAGAGGATGCGGAGTGAGTAAAAAACTTTTTACGTATACATTCTTTAATTTGAATAATTGATTAATCTGACATTAGTAGAAGTTGATTTCTTCTACCTAATTATTTATATTCATATTTACACGTATTACTTTATAATAAATACATAAAATAAATATCTCTAATTTTATGCGACCTGATTGAACGAAGTTGTATAATTATGGTGAATGTGGGTTTCTACGAGCATTTTTGACTAGACTCACCTGTAACTAATATATTTATTTATCTACATACCAAGTTTCATCGCACTCAGTTCAGTAGTTTTGTCGTGAAAGAGTAACAAACATCCATACATCCATACTCACAAACTTTCACGTTTATAATATTAGTAGGATAAGTATTATACTAACTTTGAAACTTTCGCATTCCATGATAGAATTATGTGCAAATACGGGAGTTAACACGATCATGAAATAGGTACCTGTTACATATCAGTCAGCCTGTGACCACCACCAGTGCAACCTGGTCGAAACGTCAGGTAATTCAATAGGTATGTATTTAATACCTATTTCGTGATCGCGTTAGTTCCCATATATGCACATAATTATAAGTATTATGTCATTAATATTAGTTACTCATAAAACTAGTCGATCACTTCTTACAAACAGTTACAAAAAGTTGTTACAAGCAAATGGGATGTCCTTTTCGTTGTTTTTACTGTACAAAAAGTTCGGAATTTTGGCCATTATCCTACAAAGACAGAGAGCATTTTTTATCTTGGCCATAATAACATTTTGGTAAAATGTTTTGCGGTTAGTAAAAACAACGCTTTGCCGCAAAGAGGAATTTGTATAATACTCACAGCTCAATTGTGTTTTAAGGCATAAGAATGTAATTATTTGCTAATATTTTAAGCGTCAAGAGAAATTTTGGAACAGTTTCTAAAGTATGATGACGATACATCTTTATATTTTGTGGTTCAACATTCTTTTCACAAGGTTAATAAGTTAGGTACTGTCAAATTCCCGTAACACCAAAATTATATTGATACAATAGTAAATTAAAAATATTGTGAGAAATACGTGTGAACTACTACTAACCTGACATAACACCCAACGGGCCGGTCACTTCATGCTTGCTTAAAAGCCCCAGTCGGGTCCAAAACTAATCGGGCATACCTTAAATACACACGAGAGTAAAACCGTACATCTTAAATAATTATTAATACCACACACAAAAGTTTTTATTCTAGTATCCAAGTTTTAAGTACAATACACATAAGGATACCGACTCTGTAGTTCTAAGATTGAACGTTGCAATTACTTAAAATGAAAAAAAAAAAAACGAATACACTGTGGGGGCGCGTTCAAGGCAACAGCAAGCGAGGGACACTCAGTTCTTATTAAATCTGTTCAAATAAATCTCCACCACATCTTACAAAAGTTTCATGCATCTAAACCAATTTTCAATACACTTTTTCCCATATGCCTTAAAATATATCCTCCACGATGCAAAAGTGAAAAACAAGCGAGCTTTTCTGCGCTTTCCGATCGCTTTACTTTGGTAAGTCTTGCCTCATTTTGAAACTGTGAAACTGACGTTTGTTGCTTTGTTTCATAATGGTATTAATAAATCGAAGATTCAATGTAAGAATGCCTGAGTGACAGGTGATGCCTGTCATAATATCGTAAACTTGCGTAGAGAAGCCTTCACCAAACTTAGCTGTCGTTTCATGGCACCATTCCACATGAGCCATGATGTTTCTGAGCGTCGTCGTCGGTGTGATTGTGCGGTACCCAGCGCGAAACTATTCTCCTCAAGTATTGTAAACGCTCCCTGAATCAATCTTCGATACGTACTTAAATCTCTTTGTACTTGATTCACCAATTCTCTTTGAAGAATTTTATTCGTAATAAAAGGTGGAGGGAAATTTTAAGTTGCATTCCAAAATTTGTATTTTTTATAGTAGATCTTATTTTTAATATAAAGTATACACTCCAGGGTTCTATAAATAAAAAACGAAACTAAGTTGTCCGAGTTTCCTTGTATTTTTTGTATTTATCCGGTGAATTATTCTGGACAATAGTGACAGCACGGGGCGATAGTCGGTGCACGTGTCGCGGGCAACAGTCAAACGTCGACACACAATGTAAGTTACTGTAGTGCTGCCCTTTACTCATTTGCGGTTTTCATCGACATCGAGACATTATTTAGGAATTAATTACATTAGGATTTGAACATTCGTAAATATCATCGTCCTATAATATTTACTATATCATCTCACTTGAAAGATTGACTTTTTTAGATGCGATGTAGAAAAAGCTTTATAATTGTGCCGATTCTATTGTACACTCGACTAAACTAAAACCTGACTTAATTTCTTCATATGAAATCAACCTTGTGTTTTTCGTAATAAGGTCTATTTGTTACTGGCATCTATTTCTCTGCGCCACTAAATTTCACTAAAACCTGTCAACGTATACTCAACTTAATTTCCACGCAGCGAGAGTCTCCATTTATTCAATTGCTGTATAATTGCCGTATAAAAACTTGTTCAAAACGAACTAAGATGACGTTATTTTAATCGACAGCTACGAAGACGCTTACTTAATACACAGAGCAAAAGAGATGGCATTCAACGGATAGCAGCTCTCGCTACGTGGTATTAAAGTTTATTTAAGCGTATCAGACTTTAGTCGACAAATAAATTTCTTATTTCGATAGCGACATATGTTACCTACTTGTTTCAATTTAAAATAAGACCTTGTTTTGAAGTGTACAAGGTTTACATCTTATATGAAGAAAATTTAGTGAGTTTTAATTTAGCGAGTTAAGTAACAGAATTGGGACCATTGTTTTCTTAAAAAAAAGAAGATAAATCTAAAATAAAATTCTTTGTAGTATTATTTTGGAATAAATGAATGAATGAATGAATTAATGACTTCCAATTGTATCATGCTTTATTATGTTATATTGTAATTTTTTTTTTTACAATTTTATTTAGTGCAAATTAGAAAAACATTTTTTTTTCCTAAATCAAATCAAAATAAATGAGTGTCTATCTTGTTTTAAAGAAATGTTTTAATTTGTTTGATGTTGACTGGGTCCCATTTGTGTTCCCTTAGACTTGTACACAGTGATTAATAAATTTTGACATCGTACTTGAATAATTTAAATTCTCAGGAAGATTGTTTTTAAAGGTTTTTTTTTTATTACTTTAATTATTTAGTAATTGAATTTTATTTTATACTTATAGGATTATATTTCTTTAGGACCGTAGTAGTCACGGTTAATTACACCTGTTCCTTAATTTTATTAACCTTCAAAATTATTGTATCTTAATTAGCAATGTTATTATTTGTATTCTGAATTATTTTTATTTTAGTTGAATTCCATTGTTGTCATTGTGATTTTTGTACCTTATTATTTTTTTTTTTTGTTTTATTACTATTTTTATTTGTAAAATATGAGTTCCCCCTGCCTAAGGTTAACGTGCCCTTATTGCCATAGCTCGGTGCGTACGTTTAGCTCGCATGGGCTTAAAATTCACATTGGGCATAAACATAAGGAAGTGGCTCGCCTCCCTGCCGTTCTCGCTTTCGCGCAGCAGTCCCTACAACCCGACGATGGTATAAGTGCACCATCTCAGGTTTCATAGTCGCCGAACAATGTCCTTGATCGTCTAGCGTCACTCAGGAAATCTGTTAGAGTGCTAAGGCATGTGCCTAAGGGGGCGAGGAACCTAGCGGCGGGTAGATTGTGCGACATTGTAAGTAGATGTATTGAGACCAATGCGTACCCGATGATGTCGAGATGGATGTGTTCTATAGAGCGTCTTCAGTCCAAAAGATGATCGAGTCAAGGGTGTTTGAAGGGGTCGTGAGGGGGTTGTGCGCTTGTTGATGTCTGATGACACAATAGCACCGCCTGGTCCCGAAACTCTAGTTTCTTTGAGGTCTAAACATCCATCCCCATCACGTCCACTAGCTTTTCCTCTGGCGCCGGACCGTTTCACTCCAACCTTAAAAGTAAAAAGGAAGACGTAGTCCAGGCACTGGGCAGTTTTCATAATGGTTCAGCTGGTGGCTTGGATGGTATTCGTCCAGTTAATTTAAAAGAGCTGACCTCAAATTCTGCAGGGGACAACGGGCAGCGTTTACTTGAATCTTTGGTTGCCCTGTGTAACTTTCTCCTTGGTGGGCAATTGAATCCGGAAGTTTGTCCATACATGTACGGAGCGAGTCTGTGCGCGCTGTCAAAAAAAAGATGGGGGTATTAGACCAATTGCAGTGGGGAGTATCTTCCGTCGTTTAGTGGCTAAGCTGGGGTGTCGCGCTGTCAGAGAGGATATGGCCGAATGCCTTCAGCCCCACCAGTTGGGTTTCGAAACCCAAATGGGGTGTGAGGCAGCAATACACGCAACACGTACATTTGTTACAGAGCCAGGGAACGCAGAATGTGTTGTAATAAAACTGGATCTAAAAAACGCGTTCAACTCAGTGGAAAGGGACGTACTCGTGGATGAGGTCAGTAGAAACATTCCTTCTCTTTATCCATTTCTTCACCAGGTTGGTCAGTCGGTCAGTCCCCTTCTAACTTCTTCTTCGAGGGTTCTTTAATACTTTCCCAGGTTGGTGCACAGCAGGGGGATCCGCTTGGACCGCTTACTTTCAGCCTTGCGATCCACAAGGCAATCTTGTCTCTTAAATCTCCTCTTAATATATGGTACTTGGATGATGGTACTATCGGCGAAAACCCAGAAGATGTGAGGGAAGATATCCTTACTTTGCTTCCCCTCTTTAAAGACCTAGGTTTGGAGATTAACACAGATAAGTGCGAGTTTTTTCAATGTGGAGCCGGCCCCTCTAATAATTTTTCTCTTTTCTCTTCCATCCTACCTGGCCTCAAGGAGCTGTCCCGTGAAACTTTTAATCTTCTGGGTTCACCTATTTTTCCTGAGGCAGTTCCTGAGGCTGTTGAAGTCGGGAGACGTCTCCTTTTACTTGCTCAGAACCGTCTCACTAACATCTCTGCGCACGTAGCCCTGGTTCTGTTGAGAATGTGTTTTGCGGTTCCGAAGATTACCTATCTTCTAAGGACGGCCCCTGTCTGGTTGTTCCCTCAAGATGTATCTTGCTTTGATAGGTCCTTAAAGTGTACGGTGGAAAGCTCTTTGAATATGTCGTTGAATGATACACAGTGGAGCCAAGCCTCTTTGCCTGTACGGTCTGGTGGTCTGGGTGTGCGACGAGTGAGGGATGTGAGTCTGCCTGCCTTTCTCGCATCGGCGCATGGGGTTGTTGGTCTGGTCTCTAAAATTTTATCGCCTGATGGAGGCAGGGCTATCATACCTTTTGCTGGTGAGGGAGTAGCGGAGTGGAGGACGCTCTTCCCGAATACAACCCTTCCTGGTTTTCCGGAAAAGCAGCGTGCTTGGGACGAAGTGGGGCACAAGTCTGAGCTCGACCAACTTGTCAGTGCTGCTGGGGGAGCGGATCTGGCCAGACTCAAAGCGGTGGCGAGGGCGGAGTCTGGAGCGTGGCTTTGCCTTTCCCTTACTTTGGAACGCTCCTCGACAGTGACTCTTTGCGTGTGGCGGTGGCTCTCCGCCTGGGCTGCGATGTTTGTCAACCACACCTATGCATCTGCGGGTCCATGGTGGAGGCCAACGGTCATCATGCGCTGAGTTGCGGTCGATGCTCGGGGAAATTTCCTCGACACCACGCCCTAAACGACATTGTCCGGAGGGCCTTGGTTTCGGCAAATGTCCCATGCGTCTTGGAGCCACCAGGTCTCAGTCGCTTCGATGGCAAAAGACCCGACGGTTTGACGCTGGTCCCATGGCAAAGAGGGAGGAGTTTGGTGTGGGATGCTACGCGTGTCAATACTTTCGCGGTCTCTCATCTGACTCACACAACACGGACGGCTGGGGCTGCCGCTGAGAGTGCGGCTGCGAGAAAGCGGGAGAAATATACTGGGTGAAAGTTACTTGTTTGTACCACTAGCGTTCGAGACATCTGGATGTTGGGGGTCTGATCCTTACGTTTATCAGAGAGATCGGCCGTCGCCTTAGAGAGCGGGGATTTGACAGTCGCACCGGGTCTTACTTGGCGCAAAGGTTGTCCATTGCCGTACAGCGGGGAAACGCGGCCTGTGTAATGGGCAGCTTTGCGTCGGGTGGGGATCGGGGTAGCCTTTTTTAGTTTTAAGTATTTTTTGTTCAAAATTGTAAACCTGTTGTCTTTTTTTTTTGAAAATAAATAAATTTTGGGAATTTAAAAAGGAAATAAAATAAAATAAAATGATTTAATGACGAAAATGAGTAGGTACGATATCCTTGACAATAGAAAATACATAACAAAATCTGCTATACCTAAAATAAAACTGTAACAGGTCCAATAAACATATTTTGTTTTTTTTTTCTATAAGCGATACTAAAGTCTGTCTATCTGTCTGTATCATGGCCGCGCATCACTCTGAAACTACCGAACGGATTCAAATAAAACTTGATATCATTTGAGTTCATACTACGAGGTAATACATAGGATACTTTTTATCCTGAAATTCAGGACGGTTTCCCTAAGATAGGAATGAATAAGGGGATGAAAGTCAAAATGTGTACTTGGTTGAAATTCATTAACACGTAGTCCGATTACAATCATTCTTTTTTGTTGGAAAGGAGTCACTTTCAAGATTGTCACGTATCTCGTAACGTAATTTTCTTTCTTCTATATCTATATGTATACTAAATCTGTTTACGTGGAGATTGTTTTTTGATTGCTTCACGTAAAAAGTACAAAATAATAGTAGAAACACATTATGCACAAGTATTGTGTGTAATTCGGTGTATCATTTAGTATTTAATTTATCGCAGTCGGTTTTATCTATCCATGGAAAAAAGAACTCAACATTTTCAAGGAAAACGTTTACACACGCAACGACATACGTTGGTCCCAAGTAATACTAACTATACAATACTAAACGAGAAACGGTAATTAATTTTTTTAGATATTTATTATTAGAATAGAACACACGCATCAGGAATATTACTGTGTCACGGGGGGCAAACATTTAAACAACGGACAAAAGGAACACCCAGACTTGGGACAACTATTTTGTGGATCACACATTTTTTTCTTCCCGTGTGCGATTTGAACCCCCAACACTCGGTGCTGTGTAGTGGCAAGGCGAGGACTTTAACCGTTGCGGCATTCATGCGTAATATAAACATAAGTGTACATTATATATATAGTGCAATATTCATTATAACTTAATAGAAACTAATATAATCTACATAATATACACTATATATGTATAATAAGTATAATAACAATAAATCTGTAGAGATTGAGTTTCTGTAGAAACACTAAAAATATTTTCAAAAAAATTGTGTGTTAGTGTTAGAGGACAACCAACTGAAACCATTTTTACCATTTTTAGACTTTGTGTCTGTTTGTCTGTTTAGTTGTGCATGCAACATGTAAAAAGTACAAAACTAAAGTGAAAATATTTTCTATAAACAAAAATACTGTACGTAGTTCACTCTATCCATATAAATAAGCACTGAAAATGTTCCAGAAACATATATTCACATTGCAGTTAGAATTACTTTAGATTAGATCGGCCCAAATGATTATGAACGAATACACGTGGTTGGTTTTTTTCATGAAACAATAATGTTAAATATTGGTTAATTTAAAAGAAATAAAATAATTTAAGAATAAATAGTTTTACAAAATAAAAAAAGTATTAAATTTAATACTTGTTAAAAGTCCTCATAAGTACTACAAATTGCTTCTGTATGTGTGCTGTATTGGGGAAATTGTTGGAAGGGTTTCCACAAAATAATAACCCTTGCGCATTTATTTCCTTACTACATGAAAACCCGGCTTCGCTCGGGTGATATGTGACTCATAATCTTTTACAAAATGTAGGTAGATATACGTGTGAATCGGCCTTAAAAAAACTCAAGATAGCATCCGAGTGGACAATATGGCGACTGCCATTTGCACCATTAGAATTTAACAAAATCCTCGAAAAATCGAATTTTGCGGATATATTTGTTGTTGACTCGAAATCATTATTTTTTTATGTTTTATTATTCAGGTATGGTTTCAATCGAGTCTACCGTACCCCTTGAGTGAATTATTAATATAGAAACGTACTTTGACGTACCTGTGTTTTTTCTATGCGATTATAAAATTATTTGTATACGGTTACAAAATAATAAAGTCGTTCTGTTATGGCAGGTTTTTAATCTCAAGATAGCGTAGGAGAACGCATATCTCGGTTATCTGCTGACCGGGAGCGTCACGCGCTGTCAAATGAGTCTGAGACTTCGAAAAGGAAATAGAATATTCGGATAGTGACTTTACACTCTCAAGAAAGTGTTGAGAAACGCAAAGCGAGGTCAACTGACTGAGGGCACATGGCAGGGCAAAACACAGGGCAATATGTCCGACCTTATAAAACAAGAAGATCTCACACCACACACTATCCCAAACAAAATATACATCTAAGCTGAAATATTGAGAGATAGCCAGTGAAGTTCTTTTACATTTCTAGGCCATTTATTTTCCGTTCAGTTATATTAGTTTGAAATGATATGTTACCCCGTTACTATAAACAAAGTTCAGAGCCAAACATTTATTTGTTGCGGAGGTTTACCTTAGTATTGGCTGGGAGTGATCTGTTAGGTATACCGATAACATGTTGGTGATGATCCTAGGGGACCATAGTTTCTAGGAAGCGGCACTGATTTACTAACTACAGCGAGTCTCTCAATTAGTCGGACTAATCGAGGCGTTAGGCTGCTACAATTATATTTTATCGCGACCGCGTTGTACTGCCGGGGACATCTTCTGGTGTAAAGAGGAGTGGATCCGGTATGAAGACCTCCAGGCGGAACGGTTTCACTCGTGCGTGCGTAAGCTAACAGTGGCCGCGGGTGGATGAGACGTGGTTTATGTCCTTCACCCGTAGCAGAATATCCCGTGAAGGATGTGTCTGGATATTGGCCAGTAAGTAGACGGAGCCCGCTTGCCACCCGCGGGCTGGCGCTGGGTCGACCATTGGAGGCATAACGTCGCAGTACCAATGGTCCACTTATTACATGCTCTAAGGCACACCGTTTAGTTTTCTTCGGTTTAAGTATGGTATACGACCTCACCAGTAGCCTGGTGAGGTGTAATTCCGAACGAAAAAAAAACGGTGATTTTTCCTCTTATGTCTTTATTTCAATATTGTTTTGTACGATCCAGGTTGTTTCACCGCCTATACATTATAAAAAAACCTGTCCGGAGGATTCCCCTCTTTCAGGAAGAGGTGCTACGCCTATTATAAGTGACATACATTATTGTTGCTTTCCGACATCGACGCGAAAGAAGTCGCGGGCACAGCTAGTGTTACAATTAGACTTTGTAGGTACAAAGTCAACACAGATTAATGTAGTGCGGCTTTAAGAATTATTTTGCTGTTTGTTATACATATGCATGCACATAATACGATTACCCATTACCATATAAACTATGAGAATTTGTGATTTATAAACGAATAAAAATAGAACAACATGGTCCGTAAAATTTTCTTTTAAACTTGTCAAGTTATTCATAAAGCTATAGGACAGCAAATTCAATTGAACGCCAAACTTTGATTTTGGAACAACACATTATAAACTTTAGAACCGTAAAGCAAAATACAAACTTTGCCTGTTAATAATTTAAAACTTTTGCATGCTTGTTTAAAAACTACTTTACGTTCTTATATGGCTTTATGAAATATCTTGACACTTGGTACGTATAGTTAACATGTTTTAATAACGTATTTAAAGTTAAGCCATATGAATTTAAAAAAATGTATCCTACTAATATTATAAACGTGAAAGTTTGTGAGGATGTATGGATGTATGGATGTTTGGTTCTCTTTCACGCAAAAACTACAAAACCGATTGCGATGGAACACTAGGGTAGGGTACTTTTTATCCCAATATTCTCACGGCATCGGGCTTAACGCGGGTGAAACCGCGAGGCGCAGCTTGTGTACCATAAATTATTATGTAGATATGATTTTTTATAAACTACACTGCGGTCAGATCCTACGGATCTGTAATTCTCATAAAGGGACATCTCTAGGGAATTAAAATGAAGTGCACAATAATCGATTAAGACGGTCCGGAATAAGTTAATACTACTAAATCGCCTTGTGGTTGAATTTCGATTATAATGCAATACCTTTACATGTTTGGTTTTATATCATTAACCAGTATGACTTGAGCTGTCATTGTATAGACTTTCCGTAAGTATACTGCCCTTTGGGGAAAATATTTTTAGTGAAATTCTTACTTCCCAAAAATTATCACCCTAGTTTCATTTACCAGATGAATATTTAGCATATTTTCATTTCGCATTTTATTCACTTGGTTCAAAAAGAACTGCGGCCAGAAAAGTAGGTTAGGTTGGGTTAGAACTGCGACCCCAACGAGCGCGAGCCTTCGGATTTGCTAATTAATTAATTAACAAATGTTTTTTGCAAAATGAAAATTTGCGAAAAATAGTTTGCGAGGTGATAAATTGGGAAAAGTTTTTGCTAATACATTAGTTAATCCTTTTCTTACCATGACAGGTCAACACTTGCAAAAACTGAACCCATGTAGGTTTTTGTAGCCATTTTCGCTTAAATGCTTTGAAATTGTTACCACATATTTTTTTTTATTTTAGCGTTATGTACTTCTTTTACATATAAATTTTAATTATTCTAAAATTCACATTCTTCTGTGCACGAACTTTGCTTAAAAGGAGTACAAAGACTTCACTTTACGTATTCATATTTTGATGATAATATTTATTGATGATAGTATTTTGTATTAAATCAATCAATATTTTTAGTGAAATAAGTAGATTCCTAGTCGAATTGGACTAGGAACTTACTACTACTAATCCGGACTAGCACCTCTACGCTACAGGAGACTGCAGTTAGGCGTGTCGGCTTCTGCTGGTTGGCAAGATCAAGTTCCACGAAAGCATTACAAGGCACTGGTAACCGCTTGACATCAGGCGTGACATGTGCTTGTTAACGTTAGTGTCCATTTTCATTGTTGGAACAGGCTTGTATAAGTGAGGCGGGAAGCGGCAGTCGGCCCCCGCCCGAAGAGGTACGCGAATGGCGTGAGGCCGCTCGCCGAGCCACCATGGCTCGTTGGTCGTCCCGGCTGGAGGCTCCACGTTCTGGCTTTGCCAGCGCCTCATGCCGCCCTGAGTGTGGCCGCGGGTGGACGGGACGGGATTTCCCTTCCACCCGCTATAGTGGCCCCCCGCGAGGAGGCAGTGTCCGAGTGTGCCTGGACGTCGCCTAATTGAGAGGTTTTTACCAGAAGGTGGTGCCCGCGCTTTTGCGGGCAGGCGCTAGGAGGGTTCCGGATGTCTTAATAAAAGCTGTTCCCGGATCCCTCCTATTTAAGGCGCAGTACGACACACCGTGTGGTTTTAGTCGTTTCGATTCCGACACACCGCCCCACCGAAAACCCCGGTGGGGTGACGGCCCGAGGGGGTTTCCAAACACACAAAAAAAAAAAAAAAAAAGGCTTGTATAAGTGATCAAATGTTGATTTTTGTGTTTGTCCATTTTAAAATATAACAAACTTACTGTTGCCCGTGACTTCGTTCAAGTGATAATTCAAATGTGTCCCACGGGATCCGTACACTTTCCTGGGATGTAATCTATCTCCTTGTTAAATTTCATTACGGTCCGTTCAGTCGTTTAGTCGTGACAAGGTAATAAGCTGTGTGGTTCTCCAGAAACTCTTTGCTTCGCACAACCAATCTGTGGTTGAAATTGTCGCCTGCGGTATTTCCGGACTGATACGATACCTCAAAGTCCGGCAACGCACTTGTGACTATTGAGTTTCAGGTGTCCATGGGCGACGGTAGTAGGTCTGCTCGTTTGCCCCTTACACCATATAAACAAACAAACAATACTTTCACATTTATAACATTAATATGAATTTAGAACTGAACATCGATATGGAGTAGATGGAATCCAACCCTCACTGGGCCATTTCTCTGACCACAGGCTATCGTGTACAATCGCTATTAAGTTAGCTATTTTTATTAACCAGTAGCAACACATAAGTACAAACCCCTTTTTTTTAAACTATGCTTACTTGACACTTTGAAGTTTGTATGATTCATTCCGTAAGAATAGTGAAATTCATAGTTTTATACTATAAATTTAAGTATGGTTACACAGTAAAGACAAATAAGTCTTCAACAAAATCTCTAGTAAATATCAAAAGTTAATAACGGCTTTTACATAGTAAAATAATGCATTAGAGACAAAACGAATAGTAACAAAGGTTAACGCACAAGTTAGAATATAAAATACAAAACCTAGACGTATGTTGCTGTCCATGTTTTGTGTCTCTTATTTATGTTGCTTATTGTTAATGATTTCCTTTAGCTTGCACACTAGTTTACACGAGTAAAATCATATATAACTACTCTCACAATCATGCACAGAGACGAACATACACAGCCACACACAAATCACGCACGTAGCTACACTTGTTCACACACACACACACACACACACACACACACACACACACACACACACACACACACACTAAACAATCCACATATTTAAACAGAAATATTTTTGTGATAAAATTGAGAAACGAATTTACCCATAGTGGAGCGGCTTTGTACCTACTCCTAGGCTACCTACCTAGCCTACCTAGGACAGCATTACTCTACCCACTACAAATTGTAGATTACGCATACTGTGAAATGTATAAATAAATACTTGTACATCATATTGTGTAACATCTAAACTGTTAACCTACAATCTCATTTCGAAAACAAATCATTATTATCATTTTATATGGTTATTGATTTAAATATACTTACATATAAATTACATTTTTAAATACATCCTAAATGTATTTAAGCGTGAGCCTCTGAAGGTGTTGGTCGAGGATCTTAGCAATTAATATGTTAAATATTACTATTAGCAATCTAGACACGTGGTAGCGTGTCAATCCGAGTGTTATATTTAGAGATCGGATATTCGGATGCATATTTACCTAAAGTTGAGACGATGGCTATTATGGAAAGCACTTTTTTATCGAAATAATCCCGCGCCCATGTCCAACTTTTCTATCTTTCATTTCTCTGCTATGTAGTTTCTGTGTGTACAACATAAAAATATTATGTGATGTAATGAATAAATTAGTTTATATTAATTTATGTTTTCTTATTTACCACACCACCATTTCTCTTACACCTTACATACGTACATACTCGAATGGGAAACACCTTAACTTAAAAAGAATTAACTTAATGTAAATATACATTGAATTAGTTATGCGATCCCGGAATCCCGGGATTTTATTTTAAATAAAAATATACTTAGAAGCCGCTTCCATTATTTGTTATCCAAAAAATAACTTTAGGTAAATATGCATCCGATTATCCGATCTCTAGTTATATTATACAAATCATTTGAAGCAGCTTTTGACGCCTTAATAACTCAAAATCTATTTAACATAAACAAATGTTTTTTGTTTATTTATTAAAACCCCTAATTAATGGGTTGACCCCTTATGGTTAACTATAAACCCATATTTCATAAATACAGCTCAAACGGTCATTGAGATATTAACTCGGTCAATGTGAAAACTAGAAAATCAAATTTCAGCTTCAATACATCGCAAGATGTCATGTGAGATAGACTTGTGTAAAAAAATTTACTGTCCAAATTTAAGAAGTTATATTTTTAAATAGTTAACATAGTTGTAGCAGAAAAAAAAAACAAGAATTTATTTTAAATAAATTTTAGGATTTTATATAATAATATTCTTACTAGATTCTTTAGATCTCAATTCTTTTGTCGGTAAAGTCGATAACCACGTATATTCTTAATATTGAACTTGGAACTACCCATTTTCAAATTTATGTTATTGATGGATTTATTGCGTTGTTTTTTTCGGAATAAAGAACTCTTACTTTTGACTCGATTGTTATGATTTAGCCCGAACTAAAAATAATAAAGGAGTATTTAGTTGACACTACAAGAAGATACAACCATTACAAAATACAATTATGCTTTAATTAAAATAACGTCTAAGGTAAACTTAAACGCGGGCTGATGTAAAAAACGACAAATATTTACAACATTATCGTCGCTTGTTTACAGAGTAAATTACTTACTTCGTAACAAATGATGGCGTGGTAGAGATTGAGATTTTCTTTAATAAACAATTTATTTTAATGTTTTTTTAGGACTCTTTTCGACTGGGTAAGCGTGCGCTTATCGTTTAGTAGAAAATTATAGAAAATATGAAAATAATAAAAAAACAAGTGCGAGTCTCACTCGCGCACAAGTTTGTTTGCTTACAAAACGTAAGCAAATAAACTTAGTTAGTACGTTCATCTCAATAATCCATTTTCGAAGATTTTTGGCAATTTTTTCCGAAAGAGAAACTTAAAGGTAGCCTGGAAGATATTGCTTCTTGCGATAAAGCCGCCCATTGTGCATTTTATATATTATTTTTTCTGTATATTTGTTTACTTTTTTTGGTGTACAATAAAGAGTATTTATTATTAATATTAATTTTGCAGTCTTAAAAATACTCACCACCCAGGGATCGATATACGTTCGATGTACGTTCCATTGTAACTTGTATGTTAAACATTTTTATTTTATGTGATATCAAAAAATAAAGACTTTCGAATTTTTTCCCTTACTTCTGCTTGTCAGATCTTGCTTCTTACCAAGTTTGGTGATGGTTTTGATTTACCTGCGAAAGGTTCAAATTTGGTTGAATTGCCGTATCTTTGATTGCGTTGACTAAGAAGCAGCTTTGCAGCTTCTAGGGACCGTAAACAAGTATTTGATGTTAATTTCAACTTAATGCTTCCACGGGATCCTAAAAAACGTTCTTGTACCGCACTGCGCCGGCACTGAGCACTTGACTAGAGGGTGTACTACGGTGTCCTCGCAACAACTGTCACAGTGATAGCACGGCTCCCGACCTGTAAAGACAAATGTTTACTCTGAAAATTAATGGCATCCGCTAGTAGGCCTATATGTCAGCTCTCCAGCTAAACCTTCATGATGGACCAGACCAGAAAACCCCCTAGTCGAAGTCCGACAATTATCGATTACATTTTGAATGTTTTGTTTCATTTAATTTACCTATTTGTAACATAAATCAATAGCACTGAAAATGAATAATAAGACTTTCCGTACCACGATAGGTCAAAATATATACTGGACATGTGTAGCTTTTTGTAGCCGTGTTCACATTATTCCTAAACTAATAACACATTTTATTCAAAAAAATAGTTTTCTACCCTTCTTCTACTACTCTCAATTATTACTATTACTCTCAAGTATTCTCTTCACGTACCTGTTAATATATATAATACTGCACAGGGAAAGTTTGTCCCAATTGAATTGAAAGTTAGTAATTACATTTTACTGCCAAACTGACATCAACAATTGGACAACTAAACTAAAGGTAACTTATTTGTTATTAGGTGGATTTCGAAGAAAAGTCTACCTATTGGTTTTGTACCAGTTGTCAAGTTTTCAAAAAAATTCTTCACAGGAGGTCTAGTTATGATCCCTAGACCCCAAAACAACCGCCAGTTAAAAAGTTTATATATATATAAATCTATGTAACTCAATTTTACCGGCACCGATTGCTTTCAAACTTGGACGACAAATCAACAGGGCAAAAATAAAGGTTAAGTTCGTGAATGGGGGATCAACGTCAAAGGGGACTGGGGGGCAGATTTTCAACAAAAAAAAAACACGAAATCTACCTCTACGGGCCTGCTGCGGCCCGGTTTTTTTTGTAATCTCTAAGAATGGGATATATACGCCGCAACGGTTTAGTTTATCTTCTTTCACAAACAATGTCAACAATATTCCTTTTTCGTATATCATCACAAATATAATCTCAAAGCCACTACCTACGATTAAGTTATTACAATGACGAGGAATGTCATAAAAAATCCGATTAAATCCAATAAGCCGTTCTGTCAAGCCCTCACCTAGGATTTTTTCCTTTCTCTTGTAGAATATTAAACCATCTGTCCTATAATATCTCAGGCATGTGTATAATTAAATCGATTTTAAATATGATTCTTGGTTTATATAATAAACTAAATAAATATAAGGAAAACGTTCATAAGGATAGATTTAATCTCCTTTTAATTGACTTTAAAGAAAAGGTTTACATAGGAAGTTTCACTCATATCGCTCTGGCCGTAACTAAGAGAAAAGGAGGCACTCGAGGCCGAGCAGTATGATGCACCATAGTTTATTTCACGGATTAAAAATGTAATGCGCTTTCCTTACATATTTATTCAGGAAACCCAATAGCGACAATAATTTCATAGGATTTCTTTTACTATAAAATACTATTAATTTCAAGAAACAAGTCGTTTCGTATAAGATTTCGTATAACAATAAAAAAAATCTAACATAAATGTATGAAATTGCTTGAGACAGACTATAGATAACACAGAAACTACGTTTATTAGGTTGCCACAATTATGAGAATAAAGGTTAATCAATGAGTTGGTTATGCGCGATCAACAAAAATGTTATTGTGAGTGTTCACAGGAACTGGAATGTGCTTACTAACTTTGTAGTATAGAAACATATTAATCAGCCAAGCAGTCCGACACAAAGAAAGTAAAACTATGAAGGACACGTCTTTGCAAAACGTATACTTAGAGATGAAGTAAATTACTTGTTTGAATAGTACGTGAAATGTTTCAAAGACGTTTGAAGACGATGTGCAAACAGCTACTAGACCTTTTATACCGTCCGAGAGAGATCCCTTAGTATTAAATGTTTTATCATTTTCTTTACACCGTTTACCTGCCATCATGGACCTTAAACATGAATTATACTTTCATTTACTATGTTTTTCTAGGGTGTCTTTCATTCAGATAGGAATTATTATTCCCAAGTGTCACAAAACATTTAGACAACAAAGTCTACATTAGGTAACGCGTGCAATACTGCGGGCGAAAGCCAATATTGTAGCAACAAATACTCTAGGCACCAGAAACAAAATTTAACAGAGAACTGTTAAAATAAAATTTATGTTCAAGATCCGTGACGTCAGATATGAAGTTTTTTTTTTCTGCACGGATGGCAAAGTAGCTGGAGGTAATCACAATAATCATCACGCTTGCGCTCCTATGGGTTCGATCTGCATATCAAAGAAATAGATATTCACAAGTAATTGTTTAAAAAAACACCCGTGTTTGAAAGTAAAGTGAAACAGAGACAAGAATAAAAACTAATTACCTTTTTTTCAAACATAAAAACAACAAAAAAAATGTTTACAAAAGATGAAAGCGCCGTGGGCCTTAAGGTAGGCCTGTAAGTCGAATAGCTTACTACGATTCTTGCCACAACCAGGACTTGCATCTGGTATTTTACTCTTGTCAGAGTTATGGACAAGGATTTACTTCTGCAATGAAAAGGGACATCTGAAGAAACAGGCGCCTGAAAATGTAGGTGTTTTCCGCCTCAGTAAAATATTAAAAAAAAAATCGTCATCATCTTGCAATCTCTGTTGCATAGGAGAATGTTATTCTCTACGAGAAGTCTTTCAAGCTAAGAACTCTTCACATACACTTGCTAAATTTAAACATCTACATAATAAACCAACATAACGAAGACAAAACAAGATAATTAAATAATACTACCTAAGAACGCCATAACCACTGAAGTTTATACAAAAATAATGTTGCCTTTTGTACTTAGTCTTTAGAATAGGAATATTTAAGAAAACCAACTTGAAACAGAGTTATATTTGTTATGAATTCCTAAAACAGCTCCCTGTCTTGTCGACAAGAATACAAAATATCTTAAAACCTGTAACAATTAAAGACATTTATGTTTAAAACAATATGGTTGCGTCGTAATATTGATAAACAGTTGTCAATATTATCTTTTGTAGGTTTGTTCTTATATTAATTCCGCTGGTTCAATGTATTTTGCTAAATAGACGTTTCTTTACAGACTAGTCGATTATTCTCGAAGCAATTGTATGCCTGTACTGCGTAGATCCATTGCGGGCAAAATAAGTGAAAATTTATTTCAATGGGCTTCGAAAGCTTGTATTGTCCCGACAATCTTTCACCCAATGAAGTTCTATCGTTGTTCATATCATATGCAGCGTAATATGTGGATAAGGCTGTGGGTTATACATATTTATTTATTAAAACTTCCTGCAAATACATATGCACAAGGCGGACTTAATGCCGTAGGCATTTTCTCCCAGTCAACCTTTGAGCGACGCAGAGATGTGTGTTGCAGGTGGGTATTTAAGAGTCATGAGATAAATCTTTACTAATATTATAAAGCTGAAGAGTTTGTTTGTTTGGTTGAATGCGCTAATATCAGGAACTACTAGTTGGAATTGAAAAATTATTTTAGTGTTAGATAGTCCATTTATCGAGGAAGACTATAGGCTATATAACATCACGCTACAACCAATAGCAGCGGAGCATCAATAAAAAATGTTATTAAAAAGGGGAAAATTTACAAACGCGGACGAACTTGCACAGGTCAGCTAGTTTATATACAAGATTAAATTTTGTATTTCTCAAATAAATAAATAAATATGCATCATATGCTATCTAGACAGAACGAGAATACCCTCAAGCTATTGGTCAAACCCGTGTCGATATTTTTTTTCCTTAAGTGAAAGTTAAGAGAGCATCAGTTCCTATTGGCACAGATTACTAAGTAGTTGCTATTGGTGTCTTTCTTTACCAGATTTGTATTATATAACAACAATAGTAATAGAATAAATTAAAATAGTAATAGCAGTAATAGGCCTGCCTCCACAATAATACTTAGGTTTGAATAAGGATATATTGTAAGGGATTTTTTTTAAATAAGTCGGTGCAAATAATTGTACTTGTAAAATAAAACGGCCTGTCTTCTTATGTAACCGCGGTCAGCTTCCAGCGGTTTGGTCTCCGTCAAAGCACTTCCGTTTCCGTTCCGTACCGTTTTGAATAAGGCGAATAATTAAAAATCGTCACAGATTGCACAAAAATGTATTCACAAGTTCAAACCATTACATATTTCAACTTTTTGTGAGTCATAATGTATCAAAACTTAGAAATAACGTAGAATGAATATTCATTATGGAGAGCCTATCAAATTCAGACGAAAGCCATATATTAAAAAAAAATATTAATATATTTTTAATATTCCATTTCCAAATTTAACGGTCTTTAATAATTTGGATAGGTCAGTTGCGGAATCTCATATATTTTTCATGTTTATTTTTCTTTATTGGGACAAAAAACAGTTACACGCTCTGTCTTACTATATTTTAAAAAAAAACAGTGTTTCAAATAAGGTAAACGTATAACCCACACCAATGTCCACAGACATAGTAAGAAATTAAGAGTGAGCATTTAGTTCACACGCAAAATGCGCAAGTAATTAATATAGTGCCTATTAGCCGGTAATTGGTAAATAAATTAATTTTAAATAACCTATTAATCATTTACTAGCCAAAATATCGCGTACCAATCCTTTGAATTTATTTTGAGGAACAGAAAAAAGCTCACGATCCGGGAAATGTGTGTTATACATCTCCAGAATTCGGCGCATAGGCGCGCGCACACCAGCATTCGTTTTGCATCTTACGGTGTAAAACAGCCGGCACGCACGCACTCCGCGATGCACCGTTCTAGGCACAACATAACATATTAAGTTTGTTATATCAGGGCAGTCGACCTTATTGTTACAAAAGCCGTGCAACGTCATAGCCATCAAATGGACACGCCTGGACTCTAAGCTTAATAGGTTATACTTATACAACAGTTCTGTGTTTGGTAATTTTGGCTGGTGACATCTATAATTCATAGTTCGCAAAAATTTCTTTTGAACCATTTCTAGTCTAACAACATATTTAATGTAAATGGGACTCCAGATTTGCACAGCATATATAAGTTGAGAGCGAATGAGGGTACTGTACAGTAGAATGAATGTAGACGATTTCTTAAAATCAATTGTTGATCTCATGACCAACCCATACATCTTATAAGCTTTGTTAATAATATTATCAATATGTAAACCTAAATGAAGTTTAGAATCAAGTAAGACACCAAGATCACGAATGGAGTCTACTTTTTGTAAATGAATTCCTTGTAGGTTGTAATCATAAGCAATGATATTCCTATTTTTAGTAAAGGATATAGTATTACATTTGGACAAGCTGAGTTGAATTTTATTGTTTGAGCAATAGACAGAGTCTATTTAGGCCCTCTTGCAGCAACAGGCAGTCCTGTACAGTTTTACACTGTAAATATATTTTAATATCATCTGCGTACATGAGAAATTTTGAGTGAACGAAGCAGTTGCTTATGTCATTAATGAAAAGAATGAAAAGAAGGGGACCAAGAATGGAGCCTTGGGGAACTCCATAAAGGCGATTTTGTCCAAAAGTATTTTGTGGTCCACCTTGTCAAAAGCCTTCCAAAAATCAGTGTACACCACATATAACCATATAACACTAAAGAAGGGAATCCAATGTATAAATAAAACCTTACGATGTCTCCTACTTACAGCAGACCTGTGGTCGAAGAAGGAAATTGAAACCTTTTATACACGGCTTGTCCATTCAGGACAAGCCGTGTCCAAAAGGTTTCAATTTACGTGGAAGAGCCATGCTTCGGCACGTATGGGCCGGCTCGACTCCGCTCGATACCACGGCCTCCTGCTTCCCTGTTCCCGTCCTTCTCCTCTCCCTCCTCTAACCCCCTTTCCCCTTTTCCCACTATTACCCCCTCTCCCCCTCTTCCATTACTTACACCTTAACGGACGGCAACGCACTTGTGACTCTTGAGTTACAGGTGCCCATGGGCTGCGGTAGTCATTTACCATCAGGTGACAAGTCGTTTGCCCCCTGTACAATAAAAAAAAAAATATTTTCCTTTTATTTTACTATAATTAGAAACATAAATTCTGTATCAAACATCTAATTACAATCCGCACCACAAACAGCCATATTTTTTTTTAGGTAAAATATTAAACTTTATATAAAACGATATTCCCAAAAGGTTGGCAGCATTACCTTGTTGAATCTTAATGCCATCCTTTGTGTGAGGGAAATATAATCCGTCCGCTCACAGGAACCGTTGGTTAGTCGCTCCGCAAACATCTACAGAGATTATGAGCGTCCGGAAACTTTGACTTGATAATGTGTATGCCTTATGGAATTGTGTGGAATATTAAAAACTTCTTATTTACTTCTGTGAAAACGGTCTTTTGTAAGTACTGAGTCCCCCAAGTAACTCTAATTCGAGCGGTTCCGTTATTAGTATTTTTGTTAGGTTAAATTTTGTTTGAAAAAAGTAGCTTTTCTATTAAACGAAAGAAATCAAAACCCTTGAATGTTATTTTCATCACAAATTCGCAGTTGAACGATTTTCAATGTCTCAATGGGGAACATCAGAGCGCTCAATGTGGGCACTGCGGTGTAATCGAAGCACCTGCGCGGAAAATTATATATAACTCGTTTGTTGTTGTAATACGAAGGATTCACTGATTTAAGGTTTTTTTTATATTATCGGGGCGCAAATGAGCGGACGGGTCACCTGATGGCAGGTGAATACCGTAGCCCATGGACACCTTCAACTCAAGAGTCATAAGTGCGTTGCCGGCCTTTGAGATATGAGTACGCTCTTTTCTTGAAGGTTTGAAGGTCGTATCGGTCCGGAAATACCGCAGGCGACAATTTGTTCCAGAGATTGGTTGTTATTATTGGTGATTATATAGTGGTTTAGTTGACTTCCGACACACCGCCCTACCGTGAACCCCGGTGGGGTGACGGCCCGAGGGGGTTGCCACACGCAGAAAAAAAAAAGGCGATTACTGACTTATCTACTCTATTGGGTGTCGTGACCCGTCAGCTCAAAACTGAAATGGTTCTTTCATATAAAGATCACCCCGGATGCCTACATGGCTCTTGCACAGTTTAAATTTACGTAGACTTGGATTCTTGAGTTTGTTTCGGCGTTTCTTCTCAAGGTTAGTCACAGGAAATGGCGGCACATCTAGCTTTAAAGAAGAAATCGACGTGTAAAAGTGTCTATAACGACTTATTTGCAAAATAAATTCATTTATCAGTTAGGTACTTGTTTGTCAACAACAAAATAAGAAAAACAGCAAAATAGTAACTATGAAAAAACTGCGGAATCATTCCTAGTTTATTAGTCTTGCGCTCCACGTGCAAAGATGAAAGTCAAACAAACAAGTTTGTGTATCTCAAAAGAAGAGATAAACAGAACCTAAATAATGCCAACTTTGCTTTTGACTTCTGAAACATGTTATTGATGTTTCAGGTCAAACTTAGATACCTGTTGTTTCTTCGCTATAGAGGCAGAAATACATACTATTGTTATGTGTATATCGTGTAGGTAAGACTCTATAGGTAGTTAGATTGATGTATAAGTTTTAGAATGTCACATATTTTTTTTTTAAAGACTACTAGTAACGTGGGTCACACATTACTAGTATTCTTGTTAACCCCTCCAGCTAAGCTAAGTGCTTGTGTTAGGAGTGGATTCACGTCGGTAGTGCACTGGGTGGGGTTCAAATCCGCAACCACTCGATCGCAAGTCCGCTTAAATTATTATTTCGGAAATTATGGTGTCAAACAAGTATACAGCAATCCTGATTACTTCTTGTTTTTCCTCTTTATTTAACACAATGATAAGGATAGTCCCCTATAATATTGACACCCACTTCTTTCTATGTCATAAGATTTTTTGTTTATATCATACCACCTTTTCATCCCAGGCTGAGGTGTACTTGGTGTAGATGAAATATGTCCTGCGTCATGCATGATATAAAATAAAACATATTTTCTATTTACGTTTGCTTTCAAAGACAATTACCCGATCCTATTATTTAATTTCTCCACATCATAAACTAAATAATATATTTATATAAGCTCACATAACCACAGCTATCGAATAAAATAAGAGTTTAGACCCCATTCGGGCTTCATACTTATTTGAACATAAAATCCCGAGGGACTTTATTCCCGGCTGTTCAACCATTTATTCACACGGAGTTACATTTCATCACTTACTTTCAGATACTTAAATACAAATTCCATAAATTGTTAATAAACGAAGCGATAATAAACTTAATAATAAACTTTTTAAATTAAGAATTAAACAAAAAAGATGCCTTAAGATTATATTATCGATAAATCATTAAGGTGGGCTTAATTATATTCGTACTCTTCCCGCCCACGTCCTACGTGTAAGTTTTTGATCGCTATTGACAAGTTAAATAATTAAATATAGTGTAGACAAACTAAGAAAACACGCTTTATTGGCAAACTAAATTAAAAAGTAAATTAAAGTTCCACTTCTCTAGGCTTCGTCGTAAGACCATCGTTGCCAAGCTCAATCTGTTGGACTCAAAACGTATCTTAAGAGCCCAAACGTGTCAAAAACACTACCTACCTACCTACTAATAATAATGAACTGTACTGAAATCTATATTAGGATTCCCCAGTGATATAAGAATCAGTCACTTTCATTATAGAAGATTGGTATTCTACTCCGCTAGTTACTTAATAAATAAAATAAAAACATACAAACGCAGATAAATAGACACATGATCACATGTGTCTATACAGATTGATTTAAACTGTTTCAAATTAATTTGTAAAATCTTTCCGCGTTTGTATATTTTTTTAATAATAGGTTTAAAAAAACCGGACAAGTACGGGTCTGACTCGTGCACCGGGGGTTGGTACAAACTTGTATATCTATAGTTCGTTCATCTCGGGAATCGATTCTTGAAGATTATTGCCCATTTTCATTGAAAGACAAACTTCTCTTTCCCGTTCTTAAAAACTCACCCAAACATAGTTGCACGTTACAGAAAATTTTCCAAGCTTAAAATGTAAGTGTAAGTTTGTATGTTATTGATATAACAACAAATTAACGACTTTCCAATTTTTTGCTTTATTTCTACTGTGAAACCTTGCTTGTCGCCCATTTTCTTAATTCTACTTCAATAGGAAGTTCCCAGGTTGATTTACTGGCGAAGCGTAAAAATTATTACAATATAATTTGCACTCCAATAAGCTTCATTTGTTTACTTCAAAGTATTTGAAGGTAATTTTAACTTGATACTTATACGCATTCCTGAGCAAAATGATCTTGATAGAATGTTTAACTGTTTAAGTGTCGGAGAGCCATGCTTCGGCACGTATGAGCCGGCTCAATAAGTGATACCACGGCCTCACAGAAAACCGGTGGTTAAGGAATGATTCCATTGTTTTTCGCTGAGTGAGTGTGGTTACCGGGCACTCGCCCTCTTTCCTTCTTCCTCTACTCCCACCTTAAAGGTTGGCAACGCACTTGTGACTCTTGAATTGTAGGCGGTGGTAGTCACTTATCATCAGGTGACCTATTTGTACGTACAAAACAAGCGAGGGATGGACGCTAGCGAGAAACTGCTAGCAGTCACTAGATGGTGTTTGTTAGAGGTCGATGTGTATTGTACGAAAAACATGGATCAGTGGAAAAATATACACGGTACACATCCTCGCACCGCTCATTTGCGCATCGTTTCATAGAGTCGCTACGCATGCTCACACCGCTCAGCGGTCTAGCACGTCTCTGGTGGAAACGCTCACATCGTTTCACAGCTTCGTTACGCATCCTCGAACAGCTCAGCTACCTCGCACATCTCTGGTGGAAACGCAGCCTTCTAGTAGCGTTATAGATCGGTGTAATCGACTACTTCGTACATTTGCAAAAAGGCGGTAACATTGCTATACTCAAATATGAACAGAGTCGATGACCTTGTGAACATGTAATTCTACACAGATACGTAGATATTTCTTGAGCGTTTCTAAAACACTAAAAGTGAAATTAATTCCCTGTATATTCGAAATTCGAACGGCGAACATCAAAACTACGATCTTAACGTGGAATTATTTATTATTTACCACTTACTCCACTAATGTCTAGGGAAAAATATATATTGTAAATACAGCACTTGAACTGTTCGTAAAATATATTTTATGTGTGGGTGTGTGGGCGTATGTGTATGTATGTTGATGCTCGCTCTAATGGAATTTAACTGTATTATGGAAATAAGCAGTATTTCAAAGATATTATTAAATTTAACATTGCAAAAAACTTCAACCTGTTTAAACAAAGGTCTAATAAGTAAATTGAATTATTATAAGGGTGATTATATTATAAATCTATTAATAACTGTACTGTGTGATATTATGTTGTAAAGTGACGGATTTATTTTACGAAACTCTTGATACAGTCATACAACAATATATATACAAAATATATCCGGATTTAGAATAATTTAAGCTTATACATACAATACATACATACAAATAAATAAAATTTTAGTTTATGTTTATAGTATCAGAGCTTTTTACTAAATGCATTCTCAATTATTTTTTGAAAATTTACCAAAAAACTTTATGTCCATCTCCCTGTTTGTTTTGGCTAATGTCCAGAACACCTTAGATTCACCGATTTTTACGGTTCTTTCACTGGCAGATAGCTGATCTTATAAGGGGTAACTTAGGCTACTTTTATTTTGGAAAAAGAATTACGGTTCCGCGCAACAAATAAATATGTACACGCAAGCGAAGTTGCGGCGGGCGCAACTAGTCTATACATCTATACAAATAAATGAAATTGGAGTGTCTGTTTATAATATTAAAATAACCGCTTTTTACTAAGTGCATTTGGATGTATACACGGTACATATACCAAAACAATTTTTTTTACAATTTTTGTCTATCTGTCTGTCTGTTTGTTTCGGCTAATCTCCGGAACGGGTGGACCGATTTCCACGGAACTTTCACTGGCAGATGGCTGGTGTTATAAGGAGTAACTTAAGCTACTCTGATTTTGGTAAATGAATGAATCGATTCTCGAAGCTTTTAACCCTTTTTAAAAATACATCGAAATACGTCACTAGTGAGATTGAAAGACAAACTTAACTCTGTTAAATACTGTCCCATACATCGATATAGGTACCTCACATTTAATTTTCTAAGCGCAAAATATAAGTTCGTAATCGCAAAAAATATTTGTTTAAGATGTGATATAACATCAAATTAACAACTTTCGGATTTATTCATTTATTTGTGCTGTGAAACCTTGCTTCTCGCCAATTACGTGATTTACCTGCGAAGTGTCTTAAATGGCCGTATCTTTTGATTGCGTTGACGTAGAAGCTTGATTTTTTTAGGGCTTGATGGGACCGCTGACAAAAGTATTAGATGTTAATTCCAATTTAATATCTTAATTACTTGACATACAGACGGACAACCAAGTGATCCTAAAAAAATTCCTAATTTCCTTCTGAGGTTCCCGGAACCCTAAGAAACTATAAAGACGATAGAAAAAATACAAAAAACCATTACAGTCAAGCGATATTATCGAGCGATTCGATTAACTTGGCGAGCAGTGTTACAAAGATTACACTAATTTCAATAAAAAAAAAATGTGTGTGTCAGCTCCGACGCACGACTGAAGTTTACAATTTACTGGAGTCTCTCTCTCTCTCTCTCTATATATATATATATATTCTGTATATATTTACACATATATATAACATAAAGGTATACACATATCTACTTACACGCGTCGAGAATTAGGAGCAATAAAGCATAAAAAGCACAACAATGCGTTAAAGCGTTACGCTGCCCTCCGATCACTAAATTTTACTCTTCATATTTTTTTCATACCGGGCGCCTTATATGCAACCCGATTCTTAAGGAGTAAACTCCAAAAACAAACATAAAAATATCAATTCTTTAAAGGCAAAGGCAGATTAAAATATACAAATAAAAATACAGTCTAAATAAGAATCTCACTTGTACATCATATATTACAAAATACAAGTAATGTCTTTTACACACAGTTGAAGTTCCCGAGGTAATTTGTAATTCAATAAAGTTAAGAAGAATAATTACTTTGTGCATAAGAGTATAAGTATTATTTAAGTAATTATGTTTGTTTATTTAAATTGTATTTTAAATATTATGTTATTGGTTTTTATGTACATGTTGCATACTGTTTATCGCATTATTTAAAACAATGTTAACTTTATTAGTAACTAGCAACCCGCCCGGCTTGTGCACGGGTAGCACAGACATCTACAACAATCATTATCATATTTCAATTAATTTACACAAAACTTCAACAAATTATACACCTAAACCTTCCTTCTGAATCACTTTGTCTATTAGTGAAAACCGCATGAGAATCCGTTCAGTAGTTTTTCAGTTTATACTATATATAGTCTGTCTGTTATAGTTTATATTATAACAGACAGACAGACAGACGCAGCGGGGCACTTAGTTTTAAAATATGTATTAGTTATTTTCTTCTTTTATCTCTCATGGTTACCACCTGGCTGCTCACCGTCTGTATATATCACTAGGTGTTAGTAGAATACCAGCGCTACTTCCTCGAACTAACGCTAACTCCTCCATGTAGAGGTATTTTTAGATAATTATTAATTTGATTCCTACTTTAAAAGCTTGTGGTAAATCACTTATACCTATGTATGAGCCTAAATAAATTTGTTTCTTTCATTCTTGAGTAAAGCTCTGTCGTATAACTGATAAACAAAAGAAAATCGTTTAAAAAACCACTAGAAAAAAAAAGTTACTGAACGATTGCGTCTTTACCTATTTATACATAAAAGTCGAATAGCCGCCATTTACGCAGCAGTGTATTTTATCAAAGTATATTCATCAGTCAAACAACCAATCGCGTAGACGTACCGCAGAACTCGTAGCAGTCGTGGCGCTCGTAGCAAGTTAGAAAACTGCGTACAAAGTTGTGGTGCAAGTTGGTTGCGCGGGCTGCCACTAAGGGCGGACGGCAGAGAGTCGCGCGACGTCGCCCGGGCTGCACATCGCGTTCCAACAACAACCATGCGATCCAACAAATGTTCAACTAACCGAAAAACTTACTCTAAACAACATTAAACCTCCTTCTATTAACAATTGTGAGGCTGCGACGCAATACAATACTATTGTCTCCTTAGCGTTTAAAGTTTAAAGTAGTTTCAAAGTATATTAAACAACAGTATTTTATGTGTTAGTTGTTGTGCTTGATAACTGCTTAAAGGTAAGTGATAAAGTTAAGTTATTAATTTTATTAAAATATCTTTGGTATATTAGTATCATAAACTTTTTTCTTATTAAAACATTTCGTCATTAAGTAGGCAAGTGTCGTTTAAAACAATATTTGCCAGTAACATTATTAAAACCAATATATATATTGTGTATTCTATATTCAAAGTCATAAAGAGGAACACGACGTTGAGCAAAAATATTAAATAGCTCTTGACAGTAAATTTTTCAAAATAATAATCATAAATTACTTTGGTTTCAATTTCACCACCAACGGAACTCCTGTTCAAACTTTTAATAAATATAAACTAACAAGTAGTGCAGTTTTCAGATAATTAATAATTAGGTAGGTGTAGTTGTAAGATTATATACGACTCGAATAAAATAAGTTTTGACATAATAGGATGAATAATTAAGTACTTAAGTACTGCGCAATAACATTTTACCCCTTGAGACCCAGACTTGAAAATTTAACGAAGTTTCAAACAAACGAAACTAAAACACTTTTACATATTTTTTTGCGTTCTGTTTTCTAAAATAATTTTTGGGCATTGATAGACAGCATTAATAAATATTTTTTTTACAATAATCATTGAATGTAAGTTAATTCAATTATGCATATGCGTCTAACATATTAACTTATTAAATAAATACAACCTTGTCCTTTTTAGACACTACATTTATTTATCCAGCCTTGTTACTCAACAGCTACTTACTTAAATGTTTTTTTTACATAAATGAATATAAAACTACTTAAAGACTAACACTACATGCATAAGTTATTGTTATTTATAATTAACATAACAATAAATTATTGATTTAGCGTAATGGCTAAGTCGTCATACTTGCGATCAAGTGGTTGCGGGTTCGAACCTACCGGCGGGAACCCACTTCTAACACAAACGTTTAGTTTATATGGAGGGGTTAATAATAATATTAGTAACATGTGACCTACGTTGCTAGTATTCTTATTTTAAAAAAAGAAAAAAAGATCTATTTGTTATTCAACATGTAGACCTGTATTTTTTACTTTTGCAACATTAAAATTAATTTGTGTTTCGGGATGTTTTTTGAAATTCAAAAAAAAAAAATGTAATAAACTATCAGTTCAGGTAATAAACTATCTGTGTACCAAATTTCATCTAAATCCGTTCAGCCTTGCGTGACTATGTAACACAAATCCAAACACACAAACTTTCATAAGGATTTCAAATATTAGAAGGATTATAAATATAGTATGCATTTTTAAATAATGGTGAATTTCTGTAGATATTAATAAAATATTTAATCATTATAGTTTAAGAAACTAAAAGAAGGAGAAGCTATGTAGAATGCCCTTAGTATTTAATGTTGATTATGTATATTATTTAAATCGTTTGACACTTACGAAGGAAATGAGACTTCATGGTAACATTCATACGACAGATAAAGCAGATTCGACAAAGTTAAATATCGCACAATGCCACCTGATCGATTATACATATATATAATCATATTATAAAATAAATGAATGGACACACCATCCATGAGTAGTCAATTAGTGATGACCTAACATTTAGCCGATTTCATTAAAAATAACAATCGATTTTATTTAAGAGTTTTAATCGATTAAAAAATTTAAAGAGTTGATTTTAGCTAATAATACTGAACTCGTTTAATAAATTATATTACCTATGTTTAATATACACTAACATTATAAATAGGAAAAATTTGTTTATATGTTTCTAATGGATACACGAAAAAACTACTGTACCGATTTAAAAAAATCTATCAGTTTTAGAAAGCTACGTTGTCAGCGAGTGCTGTAGGTTATTTTTAATTTTCAAGAAAAATAGGGATCCGTTATAAAATTTACGCAATAATGTAACTCAATGAATAAAAAAATTGCCTATAAAAGGCATTTAGTTCAGAGACTATATATTATATGTAACTATTATAGTTAGGTTGCCATCACCACTCTTTGTTTACATTGTTTAATCAAAACACTAGTTGCATCGCAAGATGATGCTATTCATATCATATTAATCTTTATCAAATTAAATAGTTCCACAATTTATATTAATTATTTACATGTAAATTCCTTTTTTAATTATTCCAATCGGACCTTTTGTTCATATGTTACGTCGACTATAAAAATGCCGCTATATAAGCGGAAAACCCAACGCTTTTGTACTTCATACCTGAGAGATAAGTAAAATTGCGTTTCTACAGGAAATACAACTATGCAGTTGAACTTAAAATGCAAAACTGTATCTGTATACAAAATTTCATCAAAATTGTAAGACGTTTCCGAGCTACCCAAAATATAAATACATACATAAATAAACACTCTCATACAAGAATTGCTCGTTTAAAGTAATAAGATTACTACTATTCATAACTAGTACCTGGGAGACCGAGCTCCGCTCGCTAGCTTTGTAAAATCTTTTTTGTTTTTTTTTTGTAAAATTGCGTTTTTCAAGTAAGATAACTATGCAGTTGAACTTAAAATGCAAAACTGTATCTGTATACAACATCAAAATCGTTAGAGGCGTTTCCGAGATACCCGAAATATACATACATACATACAAGAAATAATAATAATAACTTGACACATCTCACACACGGCCGTCTGACCCCAAACTAGGCAGAGCCTGTACTATGGTAACCAGACGGCTGATAAACATACTTATATATTTCTAAATACATATATATTATAGATAAATTACACCCAGACACAGAACAATTAATGAGCATGCTCATCACACAATTATTTGCCCTAGGTGGGAATCGAACCCACGACCTCTGGCTTAGCAGTCAGGGTCACTAACCACTAGACCAACAGGCCAGTCGAAATGCTCGTTTAAGGTAATAAGATAGACGAAAGGCTTTTATACCGATTTAGAAGAAGTCAATATAGAATTGTAAAATAATATGCAGAATGAACACGTACAGTATTATAGTTGATACGAATGGTAATAAATAGTACATAACATAATAAAATAAAAATAAAATAAAACATATTTCTAAGTGCGCTTTTTTAAGTTTATTTTACAAACTGTGACATAGTTACTTTCTCAAGCAACTGTCAAAAAGAAAATAAATAGATTGATTGAGCATAAGTTTGTTTCATAAACCTCAAATAGTAATTTCTGTAAAGTCTTGTAAAAGTAAAAAGGGTTGTAACGGGATGAGGGTCGGCTTTGTGGTAGCACGCGGTCGACCAGGGAAAACTAAATAATGGAGATTAATTACACACGTTAGATCACAAGATTTCACAGTTTTTGATTAAAAGTTTACAGTAAAACTATCACAGATTAGAT
Organism: Callimorpha dominula; assembly: GCA_949752705.1. Taxonomy (NCBI): domain Eukaryota; kingdom Metazoa; phylum Arthropoda; class Insecta; order Lepidoptera; family Erebidae; genus Callimorpha; species Callimorpha dominula. The sequence continues at coordinate 19,598,615 of OX456991.1, forward strand.
CAGCGTAAGTGGAGAAAGAGTTAGGTTCGGAGCAGTGTTAATAAATTTTAATAGTAATACACTACAATAGCCTCATTAGTAAAATAATGCTTGACTTCTCACAATTCGCTGCAATATTAACGAAATTAAAAAGTTTATAATTATGATAAAGACTAAGTTTTTTTATGGCATACTAACAATGTTTACCCAAACTATTAATTTATAATATAAACTTAAAGTTGATGACATTGACTTGAAAATAAATATCATTTTCCTTCGATTGCCTACCCTGCTTGAAAACCAGCGGTCTGGTACATATCCGAACCACGGACGTATCCGTACGGATCCAATTTTGGTTGCTATCGCGAGATATCCCCTCTTAATGTTATTTTATGTTTTTTTATTTCTCATCTGCTATGTATTTTTATTTTGTACTATTTTCTCCTTGTATTGTTATACCTAAGATTGTCTTGCGTAAGATTACCGAAACAAATGATTTTTCTTTTTTTCTTGCCTATCTTTTCCTTTCAATACACTCGTAATTTTCCCATCTTTAAATCTTTTCCCAAAATGCCCGGTAGCAGCAAAAGACTCGCCCCCTAATAACGTGAATTAATACCAAACACAAAGAGGACCAAATTGACCCCTATTACGTTAGTTATACAAAATACCAAGGGGACCTAATTATAGATTGCAAAATGTAAGTGTTTAATAAATGTGAGGTAATGTATATATGTATATATATCTGGTCAGTAAAATTAGTATTGCAATGGTAAACCCCCACCTGACATAGATGGCATTAATCAGGAAAGACCTAGCCAGAGACAACATCGACCCAACGACGACGCGAAGGACAATTAGGAGAGGCAACCCTAATTTGAAATGGGGAAAGGGAGGAAGAAGAGAAGAGAGATTATTTATTTTTTCTGTATGTTCCATTCGTAATAAATCCGTGTTCTGTTCGTAATATTCTTAAAATTCTAAATAGCCTTACGTAGCAAAGTTGACATACCATCACGCACAGTGGCGGGTTCGAGTCTCCCATCGATTCTATCATATTTTGTTGTGTTAGTAACTCGATAACAAAATCAATAGATTACGATTACCACCACTACGCATTCCGCACTGTGCCAACAAAACACCATAAACATGTTAAGTAATTCGACACGCACTAGCCCCTATGTTTTGTTATACAATGTAACTATTATTCACTTTAATGGATTATCCGATGGTAGGTCAAACTTTCCTTCTTGTTGTCTTGTTCTGTAGCCCTAACGTAGTGTACCTACAGTTTTATCATCGAACATGCGGTTTACTTATCAATTAGCCCATCTTTATTAATTTCTAAGGATCATATATCAAAATATACATATATTAATATTTTCTTTTTCTTTCTTCTAAGTATATATTTAGAAGGAAGAGTAATGTGTACAAAACAAAAACGATCAAACAAAATGTATTAGTTTTTAGTTTTTTAATGTGTTTAGTTTTTAGTTTTAAGGGTCTATAATCTCAAAACTTATACCGACTACAGTTTTATACATACATACACTGCCTATGTACCCAAAGGGGTAGGCAGAGATGTATTACACACACACATTTTGCAAACTATCATTTTGTCCCACACACGTAACAGAGGGCAAGCCTATTTCCGTCAACCAGGCACTTAAGAATTAAAAATGGAAAATTTTTGCGTATATTAAAAGGGAAAGGTAGGTAATAAGAAAATGAATGGAAATGGAAGGGAAGGGATACCTTATACGGATAGATCGGGGAATGTAAGCCGGGAAGTCCGAGTCCTCTAATATTAGCTTTCTCTATACTCTATACTCTATACCAGGGGTCGGCAACCTGCGGCTCGCGAGCCACATGCGGCTCTTTGGATGTGAAGTTGTGTCTCTTTAGTTCCATATGCAAATATTATTTACTAACAAAATTTTGACATTTTAATTACATTTTGATTTACATTTTTATCTAAAAAAAAAAGTCATCCAATTCTTTTTACGGCGAACAACATAAAAAAAGATCACCAAATTCTTTCTACGATGAACAACTGGGTTTTTGAAAACTTAGATATTTTGTAAATTGTAATTTTGATTCTTGCGACTCAAAAGGTTGCCGACCCCTGCTCTATACGATGTGCAGCTTTATCTACAGTTACACGTATAAGAAACTGATTACTTATATTCCCCAATCTATTCGTATAAGGTATTCCATTCCTTCCATTTCCATTCGTTTTCTTATAACCTCCTTCCCTTTCAATATACACCCAATTTTCCCATTTTTAATCCCTAAATTGCCTGGTTGACGGAAATAGGCTTGCCCTCTGTTACGTGTGTGGAACTAAATTATAGTTAGCAAAATGACTTCTCAAAGTGAAACGACTAGCTAGCCTGTTTTTACCAAAGCGAATTATGAGGAAATCAGCTTACACTGACATAGCAATACTAACCGAGTTGTTTACATTTAATTTATTGCTCGAATTTGTCGCTATATTCACCCTTCAGTTTGTTAACATCAATCGACTTTTACTTAAGCAAATATGAAATTTTTGAAGTTACAGAACTAATTATTTATATATTTGTATTGATCGAAGCATTAAATGTAATGTATAGATGTATTATAGTGCCGTAATTAACTAAGAGATCTTGTTGAAAGTTGAGTTATCCTATATAAATGAAAATTAATTGCTCTTCATTGGTAAGTGCATTACTAAACATTAAATTGTTTGAATACAACAAAAAAAAGACTTAACCAACATGACAATTCTTCGTTAAAGATATTTCTACCAAATGTATTGATTCCTTGAAGGTGAATCAACCCACACTTCTGTGAAAAACTTTAATGTGATTATTATAATAATTAATTAATTCTATTATTATAATTTTTGAAGTTACAGATCTAATTATTAATATTTATGTATTGATCGAAGCAATAAATTATTATAATATGTTATAATTTATATGTTCGCGCATACGTAACGTGGTTTTAGTAGAATCATTGTCAAATGGTTGCACTAATTATTATTTTTTAAATGGTCTCAATAATCCAAAGTAGTTTTTACAGAGAAAAAAAACCTGAAAGTTTATTATTTTCAGGAAAAAGTATGTTTTGTCTATAAACAACCGTCATCCATCATCGGCCAAAAGTTAAGGAATTTTCCGGTAAAAGTGTAACAGGACAGTTCATTCAGTTGGTCTAGTGGTTAGTGACCCTGTCTGTTAAGCCAGAGGTCGTGGGTTTGATTCCCACCCAGGACAAATAATTGTGTGATGAGCACGATAATTTGTACTGTGTCTGGGTGTAATTTATCTATAATATGTATATATTTAAGAATATATAAGTATGTTTATCAGCAGTCTGGTTATCATAGTACAGCTTTGCCTGTTTTGGGATCAGAAGGCCGTGTGTGACATGTGTGGAATTATTATTATTATTATAAACACATTTAAAAATATGTAGATCCCACGATTTCCAATTAAAGTATTTCACAGAAGTGTGGGTTGCTTCACCTTCAAGCAATCAATTTATATAAAAATATATTTCCGGCATTTCAGTTTTATGTTATTCTCAAAATAATGCTGTGATGAGACGAAGAAGTGACTCATGTATAATTCTACTAAAACCACTTACGTTTGCTTACCAGGTGGGTAGAAATATCTTTAACGAGAAATTTTCATGTTGGATAAAGTTTTTATTTGGATGTATTCAAACAATTTAATGATTAGTAATCGTCTCACCAAAGAAGGGATACCTTAAGAGTCTATTTCCTTTACACAATCATTTCTTTATGCGAACACTTCTTATGAACGGCCATTTGGAGATGTCCACTTCCGCCGGAAATTACAAATGTTGGCAAGGATCTGTTATTTGTATTCAGAATTATTTTATATTAAAAAAAGAAGTATATATATTTGTAAATAGTATTACCGAGTGTGTGACGTTTAACATCGTGTACACGATAGTAAGCTTCTGATAAGCCGAGGTACAGACATTGACACTACAGTTCCGTTTGAACCCTTTGGGTACGGAACTTTGAAACGTAATAGACAATTTTGAAGTGTATGGCCCTTATCTTTTGCGTTATTTTTTATGTTATAAAGTACTAGGTGTCGAAACTGATACGCATTGACACGCATCGGTATATTTATGGAATAACGTCTCATTCACCTCATAGGTCTCAGACACCTGAAGAAAGCGCAATGACAGAAAAGGGAGACCTTGTCCCCAAATCTCAATCCTTGTTTTCTCTACTATTCTTTTACTTATAATTCTGTATATATCAAAAAAAAACATTTCTTTAAAATAAATTTTAGTTTCACTATTTTTGTTCCCTGTGTCTTTTTAGCTTCCTTTATACATTTTTGCGACTTGCTCCCGTAGTAGGAAAAATAAATAAATATTAGAAATGACATATTTTATACTTGAAGGCAAGTTTGCAATGCAATAGAGCCAGGGTAACAAGATTGAAACAGTAACCACCGTCACAAATCTTGAATGCAAATGTCTGTTTCTCTAAACTTAGGTACTGCATGATTTTAGTTTACTGCAATTGTGATAGTAATTTCAATAAATACTAATATGGAAACGTTAATGTTGTGTTTTTGAAATAATATTATTTCCTATTAGTTTAAATTTTATATTAGACTTTGAGTAGGATGGCGTGTTTTTTAGGTTATAATTATTATTAATATTTCTATTTTCTTTTCTTGTATTGTGTAATGTGCCGTATTACTTTTGCATGCTGTGGTTTTCTATAATTAAGAAAACACATGAACCACCATGTTATGTTTAGTTTTTTTTTAAGAAAGATATGTGTATTTCTTATTGAAGACCCTAAAATAAATACTTCTATTTTTTTTATTAGAATCAACGAACGTTTTAATTTCTTGACCGTGTGCAATATAATTACACAGTTTCATTTAGACTATGTTTGCCAATCAGTCAGAAAGTCCGGACGGACACACATGTTTCTATTTATATTGAAGGTAAAAATTTATATTAAGAACTCGCCATTCACTATTAGAGAATATAGAAATAGAAAAAAAATTGCACGGTTTGCTAGTTCCCCAGAGCACATAAAACGTTTACATTTACAGTTAACGGAAAAAATTAAAAAAACTGTTGAATTCTTAAAGTCCAACTGGGTGTTGGGTTGCTAACCACGCTCAGTGTGCTAAACACGGTCAGTCTACCATAAACCTTTTGACGTGCATACTGGTCAGCCTGGCTTTCACTGCATAAAAAACCTACCGTAAATGCATAGTTAGAAAAAGACTTCGAGGGAGGGATAGCGTTTCATAATATTTGGTTTTATTTGTTTTTAAACGCACCTATATCTGTAAAAATTTAAATTCTTAGTCGTTATTTCTACGTAATTTTAATAAAAAAAAAAATACATTTATCGTGAAAAGTTTTGAATACAATAAAATCATTTGCTTTATAGTATTTCATTACGCAGCGATTGCTGCTTGTAGCGTGCATCAGTGTAGGTTAGATTTTTCATTTTCATTAAAAAAGAATTGCCGTTTCAAATCTCTCAAACTATTGATAAATCGATCTTGAATGCAGTTCGTTTCGGTTAGTGGGCAACATTCTCTTTTTTTTGTAATAAGGACATGTTTAAACATATAATATTATTTATGGATTTACGAGAATTAACGCGATCACGAAACGCGGTACCTATATACATAAATAATATTATATCATGGAACGCAAAAGTTTAAAAGTTAAAAAAAAAATTAAAAATAGTTTAAGTATAGCATAGTTAGCGATAGCAATGTACACCGCCACAAGTATTTGTAAGTACAGAATGCTAAGAGTATGTCTTTATATATACATTTCAAATAAAGGCCATTTACTTAGTATGGATCTAGTACCTCTTCTGTAATTTCATCGTAATCGTAATTTTTTCACTGAAACTATACGCAAAAAAAAAAATCACTTAATCACTTACCCACTTGCTCCGATACCAGCTTTTAATCAGATTGGTCTTGGCAGCAACTTAGTCCGATATTATTTTTGCGACATTTACAATTTTTAACCGTGACTAAAAGCGTGGTTTTAGGCGGTTTAATTCCAAAATAATGTCTATCCTGTCCATACCGAGTGTCATCAAAGCCGCTTTCGTACGGAATTAAAAAAATACATTATAAAAAGATATGTCATCGTCTTTAATGTTTCCATATTATAATTTACGGATCAATACTTAAAATTCAAGTATACAAATAATTCATAAGACACAGGGCCCACAACATTTTGTCGATTGATTTCTTAAAAGGTCAATCATATAATCTCAGCCATATCACTATTTTTTAATCGTTTCCAAGTCATTCATAAATTTGATTGTTATAAATATTTAAAATTATCAAAAATTGCGAGTATTAAGTTACTTTAAAATTATAAAATGAATTCGTATGGTAACTCGTATTAGCTTTAGAAGCTATCAACATTTCATTTAAACAAAGCATAACCAACATAACATAAATAAACATATTTAAAAAAAACTTACTTATGAAGTAAAATTGCTTATCGTCCTATTCACTCTAAACCTATACATTAGAGTGGATAGGAAAATGTAAAGCAATTTTACTTCTTATGTAAGTAAGATTTTTTTGTAACTTGTAACCACCTACCTAACTATGTAAACAAATCTTGGAAGTTCATCATTTTAACCTACTTGTAATTCTCGTGTCGAAATGAAACTTTGTATGTATATTTAGTTTGGATGACAATACTATAATTTGGGATCTTGGAGCTTATCTGACGATAGAGCCAGGAGGTGGATAGTAGAACTCTTCAGTAGCTACCAGAAAACACCTCATATGATCATCGAGATATTATGTACTAGAGAAGCCACTCAGAACAAAATACATGTTCCGTTTTTATTTGAATTAAAACTAAAAAGCGCTGCAGTGCTAAAACAATAATTTGTAGTCAAATCCTACAGTATTAACAAGCAGCGCTTGATCGTATTTGAGTTGTAGTTTTCTCGCGAGCGTAAGGTCCTAAGCGCCGTGATTTTCATGGCGTTTACGCTTGTTGCCCAACGAACTGCTACAAAGATTCGTGTGCACTGCGGTGCAGGGGCCGCAGTTCGCGTTACAAACTTTTTCTTCGCGGTGTCTACTCTATACGCTAGTAATAATAACTCAGTGCATATGATTCGTTTTGACGAGTCCAATAGATTGCTTGGTAACGATGGTTTGATGATGAAGCAAGGATATACAAGTAGGTGATTAGTGGAAGTCTTTTTACTTTTTAATTCACTTCGCCATTAAACCGTATTTTTTAGTAAACTGAAGTATAATATTTTATCTTTTATTATTGCTGGAGAATCTATACTTATAATAAATCTGTAACGGGATGAATTCTGTACATTGAATATAGTTAAAAAAATCGAGTGAGGGGTATTAAGATATCGATACTGATGCCGAATATGCGATTCAAACAATTTTTGTCTGTCTGTTTGTACGTTCACGATAAACTCAGAAGTTATTGAAGGGATATGCTTGAAACTTAGTATGATAATAGTTTGAGTGCCTGCGCAGGTTATAGGGTATTTTTTATCCCGGGTTAAACTTTGGTTCCCACAGGAAACTCAATGAAAGCTGTAATAACATTGTAACGTTAGTAGAATGTATATACTTATTTCGAAATTCACTACAGCGAGCGTTTAGCTTATCTGGTGTAGAGTACGATTTGCACTAGGTTGGGTGCCGGATCGAGTCACTCTTTTCTTTTTTTGCACTTTTTTTTAAGATATTTTACTTTTTTAAATCAGGTATCGTTTTTAACCGACGAAGAAAAAGGAGGTTCTCAATTCGACCGTTTTTATCCATATTCTTTTTTTTATGTATGTTCAGCCCTCTACGTTATTTATGAACTGATTTTGATTATTCTTTTTTGTTAGATAGGGTAATACCTCAAGGGTGGTCCCACGTCAAGGCAGTCAGGATCTGATGATGGAATTCTGATAAAATTGATAGCAACCCTCGAAAATTGTAGAAAGGAATAGTGTTTCTGTTTACTTTTCATAACTTTATCAGGTACTTGCGTTTAGAAATCATCACATCATGTAGCCGAGCTGATGATGAAAAAAAATTCATAAATAACCTTTTTAACAAAAAAATAAACCGAAGAAAAAAACTAAAAAGCAAAAAATAAATGAACCTTTTAAATAAGCTTAATACTGGCTTAAAAGGTTTATTTATTTTTTGCGTTTTAGTTCTTATCGTCGGTTTAATTTTTTTTTTTTTTTATAAAACCACTCAATTTAATTAACTAATAAATATTAAGAGTACAAAGAATCGATTTTACCTGTGATTTAAAGAAATATTATTACTTACATTAGATTTTACCTGCAAATAGTCATGTCTGTTTGAAGGATTTCGAGTGAATGTATATTTTCAATCGTAGGATATCATAGGGGAATATGCTTTTCTGTGGTGATTGCTGAAGCAGCAGGAGTTTTTTTTTTTGTTTGGTGATCCCAGAGTAATCGATAGCTGTTTCGACACGCGATCACGTATTTAAAAAGTATTACAGTACCTACAGGCCTGTGATCACGGCCACGACCACGGCAAAGCATATAAATACATGATTGCGTTGATTCCCGTCAACATGATAATATTAGAATAGATTAGAATTTTTATTTAAAGCATCTATGACTTAGTTGCTAGTTTAACTTAACACTTTCTTAGTATTACAGTATTTTACTATATTAAATGCATGGCAGACACTATAGCCAAAAAATTACATCTAAGCTGAAATATTGACATGTAACCGGTGAAGTTTTTTTTACACTTTCAGACCATTTATTTTCCGTTCGGTTACAGTAGTATGAAATCTTAAGTTTCACCGTGACTAAACAAAGCTCAGAAGTAAACATTTATCTGTTAGGTATACCGAGGGGGCCCATAGTTTCTAGGAAGCGACACTGACTGACTGACTACAGCAAGAGTCTCCCAATTGGTCGGACGAATCGAGATGTTAGGTCGTCACAGTTGTTTTATGATGATTTTCTGCGAGGAGAACATCTCGCGCAAGGAGGTGACGATGTGGATTCGGTAGAAAAACTTCCAGGTGGAACCTTTTCACTCGCGCTCTCATGCGTACGCTAAGAGTGGCCGTGGGTGTATGAGACGAGTTTTATGTTCTTCACCCGAAGCAGAGTCTCCCGTGAAGAGGGTGGCTGGACGTCGCCCAGTTGCCGTCCGCTAGCCAGCGCTGGGTGGATCATTGGAGGCAAAACGTCGCCGTACCGACGGTCAACTCATAAACGGTGCTGTGAGGCACACCGTGTGGTTTTAGTTGGTTTAAGCCTGATATACGGCTTCACCAATAGCCCGGTGAGGTGAACTTCCACACGAAAAACGAATGAGTAATGTTACTACGGCCAAATTATGTCGTTATTTCACGTGTAAGCAACCAAAACCACCTTTTTTGTACGCTCCAGGTTGTTTCACCGCAAATACTGTATAAAAAATCCCGCCTGGAGAAAGAGGTACTCTGCAATAAGCGACGAATTGCTGTTTTCCGAAAAAAACGCGAACGAAGTCGCGGGCACAGCTAGTAACTAATATATATTTAAGGTTAAAGGACGAAAGGTATGAGGTTCGAGGTAATAAGGGTGTTTAGAATTATAATAAGATGTAAAAAACTTTTTAAAATGCGCTGGACTATGAGCAATAAGGGAAGTTGAACGAGTGCTGATGACAACATGATTCCGTCCCATGTGTGGCCCAGGTCCTGAATTTAGTATTTAAGAATTTTAAAATTGATATTTTCTATGTCAAAAACCAATACTAATTTTTTTTTATTTGAACAACGTTCAAAATTATTGTGTCCTTATTAAAGTAGTACAATAAGTACGGCGCTGACAAAAACTAAAATTTATATACCATTGTCAAGTAAAGTAGGCACTTAGAATCGTCTTACAAAGTCGTAAATTATTTCTATTAAATACACGAGCGATTATTTCATTTGTTTTCACGGGTTTACGCGCCTAGACTTGCGATATTGAAATACAAATTTCAAATGTTTTTGTTGTTGTTACGTATGCTGGTTTGAGAGATTTAAATATTAAGGGTTGAAATTACGGTCAACATTAATATTAATGTTTCTTTGAAGTAACCTACAGAACACAAAATTCGTTTAAATTGCGTCTCAAAGTTACATCTTAGAGCTCGGAAGAGACGAATAGAAAGCTTTATTTTACCAGTCTCCTTCTTCTTAAATCCTACATACTACACATATTTTGATCTAAATACATGCATCTGTATGTATTTAGCATTTTAGATGTACGAGATTTATACAGAAGCGTTAGCGTCATAGTTATACATAGTCATTAAAAAACCGATATATAGCGGAGGATGAAATAATTCTTTCACAGTAAAAAAAAGTTTTGAAATGGATGGATGGATTTACTGGTGTAGATACATATTTTTTATATTACGTAAAAGGATATGCTCACTAGGTGATCCCATTATCACCAAGTCCGGTATCTGAGGGAAAACCTCAGAAATTAATAACAGATGTAGTAGAGTGTGTTTGTTGATTTTTCTTGAAGATAAGCAACATTAACGTTTAAAGTGAGGATCGTTATTGTTATTAACCGATTTAAAAAAAGGAGGAGGTTCTACGCTTGGCTGTTTGTATATTTTATTTATAACTAATTCAATCAAGTGCAGCAAGTTGGAAGTGAAGTCTTCAGTTCACCGGCACCGCCTTCAACCACACCAGTAGGTGCCTGGTCCGGACTTGGTGATAGTGGAACCACCTGGGGAGCGTAGGTACCCTTTCAAACAAAAAAAGATTTTTTGAAATCGATCTACAGATGACGGAAATTAAAAAATTCATATCGGTATAAAAACTAATATCCGTAACTGAAACTATCCGAAACTATCGGCTACTCCGAAATAATTTTATATCCGTACCTGTATCCAAAATCGGTATATAATTCAAATATTATTATCCCTAACCGGATAAAAAGAAATTATATCTGTAACATCGTCGACAACGCACGAGTGTCATCTCTACTAGTCTGGTTTTGCAAACATTTATAAGCAAGCACCCTTAACAGCTCGGCTCACCTTGATGCTGGTTGCCTTAGCTGTAAAAAAATAACTAAGGCATTTTAATCATAATGAGGAAGGTACATGTACAAAGTCGAATCCAAATAACAAGTGGTCGCCTGGAGGTTGAAATTCGACCGCAATTCATTAAATTATTTTATTCTAAATTTATTTATTGATAACTAGCAACCCTTTGGCTTTGCACGGGTACAAATAATACACCTAAACCTTCCTCATGAATCACTCTGTCTATTAGTGAAAACCGCATGAAAATCCGCCGAGTAGTTTTTCAGTTTATCGCAAACAGACGGACAGACATACGCGGTGGGGGACTTTGTTTTATAATGTGTAGTGATGATAACACTAAAGCTGATCAATAGTTACTAAGCACAAATAAAGAAAATCGGTTGACGTCGGTTTATAATTACAATGCGGACATTTTCATAAAATCCGAACATACAGTCAACATCCTTGGTATTAAATAGCCATAGTTTCATTAATTTCAGCCACGGCTTTTATGAAAATTTAAATTTTTCGGTCAATTTGACAGTTTTAAATAAGGATTTTTGTATTAAATGTATAGAATTTTCTTAAAACTGTTAACACTTTACGTTATTCACGGGGTCTACTATACATCCCTAAAATATGACTACACCTTTCTGTAACATCATGTAGATAGGAACACAAACGAACAAGAGCATCATGTAAAATTTTATTATGCAGTCTGCAGTGTGACATGTGAAGTGTCTTAAATGGTTTTCCAGATACTGGTAATAAGCGGAAGCAATTATTGTTCAACCGTTTTTGCCTGAACAAGAAATAAACATTCATCCATTCATTCTCACAAACTTACGCGTTTATAATATTAGTATAGATATAGATATTAATATGTAAATTACTAGCTTTTCCTACGACATCTTTCGCGTGTAAATTTTAGTGAAATCTATCCCACGGGAACCGTACATATTTTTGGGATAAATAGCCTTTATGCTATTCCAGACTATAATCGTTGTGCTAAATTTCAGCTAGATCCGTTCAGCTGTTTTTGCGTGAAAATGTAACAAACATTCACCCATTCATCCATTCATCGATTCATCCATCCTCACAAACTTTCGCCTTTATAATATTAATAAAATTTATCCGAAACAACACGCTTTAAAATAAAACGTCATTGTTTTTTGGCATCAATCAAAATATAATTAAATATAATTTGAATTACATAATAAAGAAAAAGACTACATTATTAATATGTGTACCCATTTTTTGTTTAACGGCAATATAATATCAAATTACGGAACTTCTTGAACCAAATGAAATACATTATGAAGACGTGTACGGGAGCGCGGGTCATTTTATAATCTATCAGCTAATCAAATTTCTTTGGCAATGGATTCCCTGACCGTCTGATAACTGAAATTAACTGAAGTGGCTTTTCTTTTACAATTTTCTTATAATAGGAACCATTTATTTTATTTTATGAAAATGATTTTAATGGATAATGTAAAGATTCGTGTTCAACTAAAAAGGAAAAGCAATACCTTCAGGAACTTAGTGTTCAGGCTGTAGGGGATAATCTGTGTCGGTAACCACGCTTGGCAACGATCTATGTTAAAAAAAATGTTACAGGAAGTACTATGTTAGTACTTAATTGCTGTATTTAACTTATAGAAGAAGTGTAAATTAAGTTCAGTTAAATTGGACCACCGGAGTTTCCAGCGGGGCGGTTTGTCGTAACCGGTGTGTCATACTTTTTTTGTGTATTAAAGCTTAAGATTGATATTACGAACGGCTGACTTTAATTTCAAATAAAATTCATTTTCACGCTTATTTCAAAGATATAACATACTAAATTTCATACAAAAAACAATAATCATGAGAATGGAGATGAGAAAAAATATACGAGTAGAACAGCCGCAAAATGCAACTAAAACATGCAACAGCAATTATGCACATGCATTAATTAGTCTATCCGCTGTTAAATTGTATTATTTTAAAGAATTCCATATTTTTCGCTCCTGTTATTGGCTGTTGTTCCGACAAACTCGACACATTCTCAATGACAAATCGCTACCAAAGATTACACATGTGTCAATCAATGAAACACATTGGAAAATTATTCAATTTCTCGACTTTGATTAGGTTTTCGTACTTCATAGCAATACTGTAATATTGCTGCTTTACCGTCTATTATCTATGAGGAACCTTTAGTAAATATTGAATTGGCAGCTGATTGACATTAGAAATTGACCCTTTAGTGTGTCAAAGGACTGAATATTATGAATATACTTAGTTTAATTTTCGAGACTTTCAAATTCAAAGTATTTATATTTCTTTGATTATATTATAAGACTATCTATGCCCGCGACCTCGTTCGAGTTTATGTCGGAAAACAACAATATGTCGCTTATAAACTTCGTCCTGCTTTCAGGAAGAAGTTCATAAGTGACATATTGTTGTATTGGGGGGAATTCTCCGAGACGGATTTTTATACGGTGTTGGTGGTGAAACAACCTGGATAGTGCAAAAGAATACCTATTTATCAGTTATTTCGGCTGTGCCCTTACATGTAAAGCAAACCAAGTGAAAGTTATTAGTCGTATGTTATGGACATACGACTATCTAACACACTTCACACACACGCAGCTAAAGTGTTTGGAACAATATTTTTTTACTCGTATGTGTTCTTCCTTTAATTCAAACAAAAAAACTGGAGTTTCAAGCAATATAATAATTCACCCATCTTACTTTCGGTTCAATTTTCAGTCAATCAATCGACGGTAAACCCATTTACCATTGAGGAAATAATCTATTAATTCCAGAAATACCGGCGCCGACACGAAATGATTTGCGGATGCTTGTTACCGCATAGTTAACCTGATATTCATTGGGTATTTTCGAAAATGATTGAAGACGGTATTTAATTTGCATAGGGCTGCTATTAAAAGATGGTGTACATTTTTTTAAGATATTTTGGCTAATGAGTTTTTTATTGCTATTTTTAATCTTGTAATTAAATACGTGAAAATTAAAATGATCAGGAACTTGATAAAAAAAATCCGGTCCCGCAGTAGGCCCGCAGAGGTAGATTTCATGCTTTTTTAAATTTGTATCTCCAAAAATATAAGTCGCATTAAAAACTTTTTAGTCTACATTATAGAGAAAAAAAAATTTGCTTTCAGTTTACAGTTTCGGAGCTACGAATTTTTTTTTAACAAATTTTGGTTTTCCCCCCCTCCTCAAGTTAAGGATGGAATCATTTAGGGTTTAAATTAAAAAATGTTCGTATTTACTATGGGCATGCTATTAATGTTAAACGGTCCAAAAATTTTCCATAGGAAAAAAGTTATGCTGAAAAAACTGATTTTTGAAAATCTGCCCCCCCCCTGTGGGGGAATATTCCCCATTCACGAACTTAACCTTAATTTTTGCATGGTTTGCAAGGTCGCAATTATGCACCGATTGCTTTCAAACTTGGACGACAAATCACCAGGGCAAAAAAAAATCCCTTTGAGCTTTCTAACCACTTATTAAGTACGTAACAGTTTTATAAAATGTATACGTCAAACATTTTAACGTCATCTTCCGAAACCCTTATAAATTAACATGTATTGCACTAATATTCGTCATTTTTTTTACTACGCTATCTACCAAAATACACCGATAACCTGATAATGTGTTTCTTTTAATAAAATTTAAAAAGATCATCACAACTTTGTTCAAAATCAGAATAATCATCGCTATAATCACAATTAGAAATCGTAATATCTGTGTGTCACTCGCACGGCTATACGCAGTATACCCCGCGATATACAGTCGGAAAGCTGGCGTTGATTTTTCTTTATTCCACCCAGTCGCACTTAAGGCCTCTTCTTTAAGCTTCGGTACCGCGTTCACAAATTTACGTGTCCCATACACGTCGATACGTGTCACCCTCCTCTCAAAATGAAATTGGAAATCGTATTCCGAATATCGGATTGGTAGCACGAGAATTGAGTTAGATATGAAATTTAATTTAACAACTTAGAACGGATTTAGCACATACATACAAAAAATACCTACACAGAATAACTTAATCATGTTTATAATTTACGCATTTGTTAAACCTATAACTAGAAACCGTTTAAGCGAAGGAAGATGAAAGATTAAATAAGAAAGACTTTTACCGTTGATGGTTACATTTGCAGGGATGTAAATAAAATCGGAAACATTTTCAACGATCTTGACCTTTCTGCTATTAACAAACCTTAACTTTACTTACTTTAATCTTAAATTAAATTCGGTAGGTACTAATCTTTTAAGACTACTTGCAATTAAAGATTAATAGTTAACCCGTATGTTCAATGCAGCAGCTTCAGGGCACTCGCGTGGACATTGACGCTCTTTAAGAGAACCTCCCTGAGATCGGAGATTACTATTTTAATGCGAGACCCATTAAGTGCATATTCTTGATGTACTATTTTTCCTTTGTCATAATGTTAGTCGTGTTTAGAGAGTGGTTTTTTCCTAATTATTTATACAGGCAAATAGAAAAAAGGAAAGTTTTATCCTCGAAAAAGATAATAATGTTGACCTAATTAGATGTGTAACTCGGGACAAAAATTAAATTTTAGTCTTACAATAATATCGCTTAAATACTTTTGGACTCTCCGTATACACCAACCGAATAGATATAATATTTTATTTACCGATTCTTAGGGTTTCGTACGTGTGAATGAAAAAAACGGAACTTTTCTAGGATCACTCATGCATGTCTGTCCGTTTGTCACAACCAATTTGCTCCGAATCTATTTGACTGATTAAGTTATAAGTTAAAATTTAATATACATAAAAATTCCTGTGACCCAAACACAGAAATGAAATTTAAATAAATGAATTTTGAAAATGGGGTCACTTTTGGGTGTTAGTGTAACATATCAAATGCAAGGGCTTGTAATGAGGGTCACAAATATATTTTTTTATATTTAATAGTTTTAAAGTTGAAAATATGCCATCCCCCTTACATTTTCTCTGAATATGTTGAGAGGAAATAGTTCTTTCCTTATAGGTTACAGGAAAACCTTTAAGGAGTCTAAGGTCTTAAAATTTGTAATTCATCGTATGAAACCCTCTCCACGCGAGTTTATCCCGCAATGGGTTGGTTTTTCTTATCCAGTGTTTCCGAAATAGGCTATATATCAGTTTTGGTTCCAATTGTTGACTGATTTCTTACCCCCGCAACCGTTTACATGGGTAAATTTTCTCGAATCGGTCAAGCGCATAGAATGGTCTGTATTAATTCACCTCTGACGTACAATACAATACAATACAATACTCTTTATTGTACACCATGAGGAACTTTTCAAAATATTTACAAAGACAAAAAAAAAGAAAAATGGTACAAACGGCGGTCTTATCGCTTGTTGCGATTTCTTACAGACAACCTTTAGATGGACAGGTGCAATGGAGTTATGTATAGGGCAGTTAACAGGTGTAAGACTAGCTAAGTAGCAACTTAAATGAATTTAAGAGACAAGGAATAAATAATTATATATACCTTACCTATATATATATATATATATATACATACACATATTACATATACATACATACATTTACACATATAGATACATACATACCGATATTAAAATAAATATATACACATATCCAGTATTAAGAGCAAGTGAAATATTACTGTGACAGAGTAATCAGTGACCATTTTTTTAAAAGTATGCAGCGACTGAGCACGTCTAATAGCTTCAGGCAATTATTCCATTCCACAGGCGAGCTGCATGTACTGTAAAAGATTTGTGAAGAAAATTTGTGGTAAATGCAAAGGTATTTTCAGTACTTGATTTTCCGATGATCTCAGGAACCTCGCATGTGTGTCATTTAGGAACTCGAAACGATCTTTAAGGTAGGTGGGAGTAGCGAGGTTGAACAAAATATTGTAAAGTAGTGCAAGAGTATGAGCATTTCGGCGAAGCCGTTTAGGAAGCCACTTGAGCTTAATAGGAAATGTAGTATTCATGTTGAAAAAACACAATTTAATGAGTTTTCACACAGTAAATTCAGGATAATACAATCCAAATAGATTTTTCAGAAGTTTCTTTGAAAAGTTTAATATTATTTTTTATGTAGTAGCTAATTAATTAAATAACCAGAAATGGCCAACTTTGGTTTTATTAGTCTCACTAGAGAGTAGCCTAGGATTCGTATCAAGCATTATTTCCTTCACAACTTAATCGTTATTTGTAGCTTATTGTTATTCGTACTAGAGATCGCCTGGCTGTCTAAATTCAACCATATTTTTACCAATTTGTAACATAAATTATTAATTTAAGCTATTAATTTTCAGTATAAATTGAACTCATTGTATAGGCTTTCCGTAAGGTCAACGTATGTAAAACTTAAATTACACGGTGTACCTATACTGGCCACGTATATAGATTTTAAATATATGTAATTAAGTTGACGGGAATTAGCGCAATCACGTATTTAAAAGGCATACATATACATACCTTTGAATTATATTATCATGGCACGCGAAAGTTTAAAAGTAACTTTAACGTAGATTTTCATAGCAGTATTCACATATTTTTTAATTTATATCACATATTGTATTATTATATGTAACATACACTTTCAAGCTGCAAAAGAGCGGCATCTCCTGACAAAGGCATCTAATAGTTCTTGACATCTCCTTTTAAGCATATAGATGCTTAAAAGGAGATGTCAAGAACAATTTTTTGTAAACCAGTGTGTATGACGAAATAAAAACTATTTGATTTGATTTGATTGTTTAAAAATTGTAGCTTTCTGCACTTCTACGTATAAACTTTAAGTATTCCGTAAGTAAGATACGGCCGAACTTTGATATATTACGTGAAGCGACTGCCATCAGACCTCCACAACCCAAGTACAAGGCGATATCGAAGTTCAGTAGTTAGACCAGGTTGTCGGACTTTTTAGGGTTACATATACCCGTAACAAATCCCACAGATGTTCGTGTGGCACCCGGGACCGACGGTAAACGCGCTCTCCGAGGCACGGCGGGGTCTCAATGTGTTAAGAATGGTCACCCATCCTAGACTGGCCTGGCTAGTATTATTTAACTTTGTAATGTGCTAGTTTCATATCCTTTTATTTTTTATCACGCTTTCTATAACCTGGATGGACTTCCTACACGCAAGGTGCCTACAGTGCCTCCGTGGCCTATATAACAACACATTTAAGGCGGTGCTGGGCTTGCCTCGATTCTGTAGCACATCGGGTATGTTCGCATAGGCGCGCACCGCACGCGTCCTCAGCGGGCTGGATCCGGGTCACTCCAATACCATCGTGACGCAAATGCTGGGTGACTTAAGTGTTCTGCTGTAAGATAAGAGGCAAGCTTAAGACGTATTAAGTGTTATAATTATGTAGCTGTTATGGGTTTTGTGAGCTGAAATAAAGGCATTTTTTTTTTATCACCATTAACATCCCAAATCCGTTTGGGAAGTTCATATGACCACGTTCTCAGCTGGAATATCCAGTCGCACCTAAACCTGCAGTCTTTGACAAAAAAGTAACTCTTCGAAGCATCGAATTATGTATTTACATAATCATACGAGTACGACATTTTATTGTCTTGATTTTACGTCGGAAATTTATACGAAAGAGTTAGGTCATTATCAATCTAAAACCAATGTAAAGATTTTTTGATAAATAATAAACTATTAATGTAGAAGGTTATTCATAAAGGATAGATCTGTACATCTGCTACATATATATGTATAAGCTTTAAAGTAAACGAGATTTCCCAATCCCGTTTCGTTGTAAAATAAAAGAGTATGCCATATGTAACCATCCATAAAACATATAATTTTATAGAATCTATGAGTTCTGTATACTAATACTAAATCATACGTGGGCTTCATTTTCTGTATTTAAACAGGTAATTAATTGATTTTATATTGAATTACTATAGCGGTATGTCTGCCAATTTATGAAAACGTATTGGGAAAATTTGTACCTTGGCAACGCCAAGATACGAATTTTCCCAATACGTTTTCATAAATTAAGATTACGGTGAGAAACCAACACAGGCGTTAAATTAATCGCTCCATCATATTTTTTCCAGTATTCAATTTCTGTTTACGTATGTTAAAAATAAAATTATAATTTGCAAACATTGTTTGTTGGCAGCGGACGGAAGTGATATTTTGTCTGGCCTGTTGGTCTAGTGGTTAGTGACCCTGACTGCTAAGCCAGAGGTCGTGGGTTCGATTTCCACCCAGGACAAATAATTGTGTGATGAGCACGATCATTTGTTCTGTGTCTGGGTGTAATTTATCTATAATATGTATGTATTTAGAAGTATATAAGTATGTTTATCAGCAGTCTGGTTACCATAGTACAGGCTCTGCCTAGTTTGGGATCAGACGGCCGTGTGTAAGATGTGTGGAGTTATTATTATTATTATTATTTTGTTTTCGTTTGTTTTACGTTGTGCTGAAAACTTCTTACTGATTTATAAAATCGTGTAAAATCGACCTTTAACGTGTGTGAGTATTTATTGTACTGCTGTTTATACTTTGTTTATATTTATACTTTGTGATTACCGTTCGTGCCCTGTGCAGCAACAAATGTCACGTGTAGACTGTGCTCTTTCCTTGGTACATCCTGTACCCTGTCATCAAGTTGAAGAGGCAACGAATTTACGAACCTGAATTTATCCAGCAACTGTAATTACCCATATTATTAAACACTTATGTATTTCTAGATATCTGCTCTGGTAACCATTAGCTAACCAACTAACAAACCATCGAATCATATAGTTCAATCTGTTATCAAAGTCTCTCCTCCATGCAGCTAGAAAGTACTTTATAATATGAAAAAATTAATTTACCTACTATATACGAGTACAGTATACCTACAAGCAGCTACAGACATTCTGTCTCTAATGAACAAACAGCTAATGAATAAGAGAAAAGTCAATTTGTAGAGGGTCATTAGTGTTCAACCCTCTCTAATTACTGGTCTTGGAATTTCCGGAGGATTCCTTAGGCATGATCTCATTTAACGAGTGACGGAGGAAGGGAATGAGGTGTTGGCATTTACTTGACGCTTCATTTCACAGCTCGAGGCCATTTGACGCAATTAACGAAGTGTTACAAGAAATTTAAACTTATGTCATTACACCAGGTTACTTGAACGTATTCTATCTACAATTCATTTCAAATGATAATTTGAATTGATAATAAAATTTACATTTGATGTAATTATCGACTAGACTAGACCGAATTGAATCCTAAAACCTTTTGATCTACACGAGTTACCGCCATTGAGTTATAAGATATAAGTTTGGCGTTACAACGTATCTACTCTCAAAAAATCTACGCTCATCTGTTTTCCATATTCTCCCTGATTTTGATTGGCTAGTTAATGCTGATAAATTACCAACACGCTGCGCTAACTACTTGATTCAACGATGAGCCGCACGATAGATGGCACTCAAATTCAATTTTGTACTCGACTAGGGCCCGCATCGTTAACCACTCCCCATTTTTCCAAATTCTTAATTAATAAATCGTTAACCGCGATCGCGCTCTGAGTGCATAAGACCGTACCAGAAAGATCTTATTTTGGCTCAAAAATAAGGCAAGCCACACGAAGTACCGGTTACCAATTGGTACCTGCAGCGAAGCAGCCTCATCATCAAGTAAAACGGCATTATAGCGGACGAGCAATTTGGTGCGGCTCCTGTAAAGTAGGTATCTACTGACTACATAAACCCTATAAACAATAAAGTTTTAAAAGGTCATAGAAAATTTGACCTTTTAAAACTTTGGTGTACCACCATCGTAAATCATTCTCACACTCACAATCACACTCCTATCCATCCAAAGTTTGCCTGGGAGACATTGCTTTTTGCGATAAGGCCGCCCATAGTGCATTTGTTGTTGTTGTTTGTTTCTGTATATTTATTTTTCTTTGCTATTGGTGTACAATAAAGAGTATTTATAATTATTATTATTCTTGGCGAATTTCGCATCCCGCAACAATAAGTAGATATACAAAAGATTTATTGTGTTCATGGTACTATCGGTTTCTTCTTTTGGTAAACCAACGATATTTTATTAAAAGAGTGTTTGTTGTTCCTGCTACAACGCGGCTCTGGGTTTCAGTTTGACACAAAAATAACAATCTTTGTGTCCTGACTGAAATCCAGAGCCATGTTGTGTCAAACTTGACACAAGAAAAAAAAACGGTTAAACTTCAGGAACTTGTTACATCCCACTAAATCGTGCTGAAATACCTTAGTAATCCTGATCAACTTATACTACAACCGACAGTATCCAACCTACTTTGAACTACAGCTGCAATTAAGCAATAGTAGTTTTTTTTTATTGTTAATTTAATTTGTGGTTTGAAATAAGGGTTTGTGTTTTTATACATACATGGGTTATAATTGATAACTTTCCATCGAGAGCTAATCCCCATAATCATACCGAAAGATGTCTTGCTTTTAGTCAAGCAAGACATAGCACTCTAGCCATTTATTTACATATCATGTCATCAGATAATCTAAATAACATTTAAGGATAAGGTTATAACATAGCAAGGGGAAAAAATTGTGATAGTACGAAACATTCTATGCCCGGTTCTATTAAACCATCATTGTATAAGGACCCATTTTGTATAAAGCCTTTCCTGCTTGGAACTTAATGAAAACTCAGTTCACTTAAGTTGGTCCTTTTTAGTATAACTATGTAATTGTAACTGGATATACCGTTACCACTATAAGTTACCTATTTAAAGAAATAGTAATCGCAAAAGGTCGGTATGTGAGTGAGATTTCGAATCTTCGATTTACACAAAAATTTAAAGTTAGGTGAAACTAATGTGGCCCCTTTCTTTTTATTTTATCTTGTTTTGTGTTCACTTAATATTCTCATCATCTTTCATTTATTTATTTTAAACTTTATGCACATTTGGTACGTTGGCGGACTTAATTCCTAAGGCATTCTCTACCAGTCAACCATTGGGTGATGCAGAGAAAAGAAGAAGTAGGTGCAAATAAAAATTATGTTAAATCATTGTAAAGTGAGTACAAACTAACAATTATCCCCATAATACACAAATGTATGTAATTTCTAGCCTAATATATATATCTATATATATATATATATATATATATATATAGATCTTTCCGTAGTTACTTCTGGTTCCAACTATGTACAATGCTTTGAGAGTGCAATTCAGCAACATGACCATAAGCAATACCTGTTTCAGTGTGTATAGCCTAGTTAGCCCTCAATTTGTAATAAGAGGCATTAAGTTTGTGTTTTCCTATTATTACTATTTCATCTCCTGCTAGCAAGAAAAGTTGATAATTATTATTTTGTTGTGTTAGTTGTATGCTCCGTATACTTGTGAAAAATGCTACACACTAGAAACTGATGTAGACTATTTTTATCTAGCAGATTTATTTTAAATTCCTTAACCTAAAAGTAGAATTATGTTTACCGTTAAAAGTAAAAAATAAATATTTGCAAAAATAAATTGGATATCCTAAATATTTGTCAGAGACTGCCCCAGCTGCCACGAATACCTTTTAATTTTTAAATGGTAGTCAGTTAACTGTAATTTCATAACCAGCCTATCTACAGATTTACATTTTGTTTCACAGGTTGAAGGCTGTTATCCCTGTAAAAACTGCTAATTAACTAGAACAAGTTAGACTGGAAACTGACATCATCAGACAAATGCCATTTTTCGTAGACGTGCCGTTGTGCCAGTGACATACTTGCGTATTACCAATGTTAGCTATATGTACCCCGCAGTTTTATTGCCTTTATTGCCATTATAATACGTTTATAAGTCTTAGCTCAATAATATATATCTATATATATATTAATAACCTTTCATAGAAATAGACTAACTTCTAAAATAAGAATTTTACAAGTCTTCATTTTTGTGATATAAGTATTAAACTAGCAACCCGCCCCGGCTTTGCACGGGAACAAATTATACACCTGAACCTTCCTCATGAATCACTCTTTCTATTAGTGAAAACCGCATGAAAATCTGTTAAGTAGTTTTTCAGTTTATCGCGAACAGACAGACAGACAGACGTGGCGGGGGACATTGTTTTATAATATGTAGTGATGTGTAGTTAACACCGACAGCTTTCAACTTGAGATTAGTAAAAAGCACTGAGCTTAATCTCGCAGCATGTACGCGATACTACAAGTATCTGCTTGCTATTTACTTCGGGTAAAGTAGCTCGCATAATTAAATTAAAACTACCCTTTCAGGTAAGTTCGTTTAATCTTTAAAGTATCCATTCTAATCTGTTTGACTTGGATGTCAAATTTAGAATATTGATAATAATAAATAAACAAACATTGCGGTTTTAAGGTATTTTGCTATTCTTTTTAAGAGAGTTTGTATTCCATATAAGCAATAGGTATCTGAATAAACATCTATACCGTAAGAAACATGCTAAAAAGAGAATCATTTGATTTAATAACGACTATATTAAAATTGCATAAACAACAGAAAATACAATGAGAACAGAAAGATCAGAAAGTGCCTACGTCAAATTAATCATTTAATTTTTACAATTTCAACAAATCATCATCATCATTAAATGTTGAATACATCTTGATAAATTTATTACAGTGACTGATGTACTCACCCTATGTTATTTAATAGAAAATCTATAGTAACTTAAGTAAACATTAAACGCCTCTGAGTGCGGTATGTAGTATAAAGGGTTTATTTAAAAATCCTATAACTTGATAACATCGTTTCCCAATTTCACATCTAACGCTCAAAATGTGAGCATCATTATCGAACAAAAAACTTGTATGACAAAACATAAAAGCTTTGAATGATGCAAGTTAATGGTTTCATAAAGAAGGCACAATTTGCGGGGATAAAAGGCCTTCTATTGTCTTTTATGTTCGAGCGATTGAGAGTTTCCGTCTAGTCGCATGTCTTTGCGGCTTTACGAGGGAATTACGAATAACACTCGCGTTATATGGGGACAATTTAGTAGGTACACTTGTTTTTTTGTAAGACTGGCATTTGTAAAGGGTGTGTTAATAATATCACTAATACTACTGTTACTATACTCTGTTATTTATAGCTAAAATCATTTTACTTTTCACTTTTCCGTTTTACTTTTGCTAAGTTAGTGAAAATGTGAATATCATAACTATAAGAATAACTTGACACATCTCACGCACGGCCGTCTGATCCCAAACAAGGCAGAGCCTGTACTATGTTAACCAGACTGCTGATAAACATCCAATGATCATGCTCATCACACATGATTTGTTCTCGATGGGAATTTGCCAATGTCTGTCAACAAGCATGCACAAATTAATATGTTCAATATACAATGTACATAAAAAGAACTCAGCTTTCTTATAATCTTGCTTCAAAAGAAGAAATCCCTCGTGTAATTATTTACATACCGTTGCCAAAAATGCGAAAATTGTAATTTTATTTACAACTAGCTGTGCCCGCGACTTCGTCCGCGTTTTTTTCGGAAAACAGCAATTTGTCGCTTATTGCATAGTACCTCTTTCTCCAGGTAGGATTTTTTTATACTCGTACTGTATTGCCGGTGAAACAACCCGGAGCGTACAAAAAAGGTTCTTTTGGTTGCTTACATGAAATAACGACATAATTTGGCCGTGGTAACATTACTCATTTGTTTTTCGTGTGGAAGCTCACCTCACCGGGCTACTGGTGAGGCTGTATATCAGGCTTAAACTAACTAAAACCACACGGTGTGCCTCACAGCACCGTTTATGAGTTGACCGTCGGTACGGCGACGTTTTGCCTCCAATGATCCACCCAGCGCTGGCTAGCGGACGGCAACTGGGCGATGTCCAGACACTCTCTTCACGAGAGACTCTGCTTCTTGTGAAGAACATAAAACTCGTCTCATACACCCGCGGCCACTCTTAGCGTACGCATGAGAGTGCGAGTGAAAAGGTTCCACCTGGAAGTTTTTCTACCGAATCCACACCGTCACCTCCTCCTTGCGCGAGATGTTCTCCTCGCAGAAAATCGTCATAAAACAACTGTGACGACCTAACATCTTAATTCGTCCGACCAATTGGGAGACTCTGTAGACGAGACGCTGTAGTCAGTCAGTCCATGCCGCTTCCTAGAAACTATGGCCCCCCTCGGTATACCTAACAGATAAAATGTTTGCTTCTGAGCTTTGTTTAGTCACGGTATAACTTAAGATTTCACACTACTGTAACCGAACGGAAAATAAATGGTCTGAAAGTGTAAAAAAAACTTCACCGGTTACATGTCAACATTTCAGCTTAGATGTAACTTTTTGGCGATAGTGTCTGCCATGCATTTAATATAGTAAAATACTGTAATACTAAAAAAATGTGTGTTAAGCTAAACTAACAACTAAGTCATAGATTATTTAAATTATACGGTTTTACTCACGTGTATATTTCGGGGATGCCCGACTAGTTTGAGTCAATAAAATTTATATAAACTTATAACATGGATAATCCTTTTAAATAAATTGGAACAAGACTGGACAATCCAGTCTGGCACCTGCAACCGGCGCGGCAGGACGCCTCACCCCTTGATAAAGGGCCCCCATCGGGTCCGAAACTAGTCGGGCATCCCCGAAATATACACGTGAGTAAAACCGTATAATTTAAATAATATGAATACCACTCACGAAAGTTTTTATTCGATTAAGTCATAGATGCTTTAAATAAAAATTATATTCTATTCTAATATAATCATGTTGACGGGAATCAACGCGATCACGTATTTAAAAGGTATGGCATACCTTTGCTTTGCCGTGGTCGTGGCCGTGATCACAGGCCTGTAGGTACTGTAATACTTTTTAAATACGTGATCGCGTGAAATCCCGTCAACATAATTATATTGTGATGATTTTTAAACGCAAATACCTGATAGAGTAACAAAAAGTAAACAGAAACACTATTCGTTTCTACAATTTTCGAGGTTTTCTCTCAATTTTATCAGAATTCCATCATCAGATCCTGACTTCCTTGCCATGGGACCACCCTTCAAAATCAATTCATAAATAACGGAGAGGGCTGAACATACCTAAAAAAAAAAGAATATGTATAAAAACAGTCGAATTGAGAACCTCCTTTTTTTCGTCAGTTAAAAACGATACCTTATTTAAAAAAGTAAATTAGTTTATATATTTAAAAAAATTGCAAAAAAAGAAAAAGTGTCAAAGAGGGATTCGATCCGGCACCCAACCTAGTAGAAATCGTACTCTACACCAGATAAGCTATACGCTCTCTGCTATTTATTTCGAAATAAGTATATACATTCTACTAACGTTACAATGTTATTACAGCTTTAATTGATTTTCCTGTGGGAACCAAAGTTTAAACCGGGATAAAAAGTACCCTATAACCTGCACAGGCACTCAAACTATTATCATTCCAAGTTTTAAGCACATCCCTTCAATAACTTCTGAGTTTATCGTGAACATACAAACAGACAGACAGAAAGACAGATAGACAGACAGGCAGACAGACAGACAAAAATTGTTTGAATCGCATATTCGGCATCAGTATCGATATCTTAATACCCCTCAGTCGATTTTTTTTAAATATATTCAATGTACAGAATTCATCCCGCTACAGATTCATTATAAGTATAGATGTCCAACTAATTATCTTGCGATCCTTACAATTTTCGCTAACACTATAAATAACTCCAGATTTTTGATGTCGATTAAACACGCAAAAACGGGAATTATAAACTACTAGCTGCTCCCCGCGGTTTCACCCGCGTAAGTCCCGATCCCGTGGGAATATCGGGATAAACAGCCTATGCGTTAATCCAGGTTTCCAGCTATCTAGGTACTAAGTTTCATTGCAATCGGTTTTGTGGTTTTTGCGTGAAAGAGTAACAAACATCCATCCATCCAAACTTTCACATTTATAATATTAGTGGGATATTAGTGGGATTAGTGGGATTTATTCATGTTATCTGTGTAATGTTTTGTAAACTTGAGCTTAGGCACAAAAGTATGAGTTGCGTGAATTGTATAATTTATATCTTGAGTCAATAAAATTTATATAAACTTATAACATCGATAATCATTTTAAATAAATTGGAACAAGAGTAATAATTGCATTATGCAGAGTGTACTATTTACTGTAGTCTCTTTTAACACTTTTATGTCCACAGTTTGTTCTATTACCTACATTATACTGTTAACTAAGTTATATTCTCAATACGGTTGATTAAGTACACCTGTGTCTGAAATTTGGTACATTAATGAAATAAGCACCCAAAGATGGAACGTAGGTACAGTACAACACACTGTGGTATTGTCCAAACTCCTCCACATGAAAAGTAAAAATTAAAATCTAAATGATGGCAATCATATAAAAATAACAAAAACATTTATCCATAAGACCTCGGATGTTTAACGGTACCTATAAAAGTATTTTTAATTAAACATAAGAAAATCTCTCTACTGTAAAATGTAACCATTGGTGGATTGAACAAATAAGCACTACGGCGACGATTTGTAATTTTGTAATGAACAGTTTAAACAACAATGATCGTATCTCCCAAATTTTGGTTTGTGGATACATACATACATACATATTTTTTCCGCTTGGCTCCAAACTTGGCTATCTTAAATAATTATTCTAAGAAGCAAAACTGGCAGAAATGCTGATGGTTTATAGACTTTACGCCAATGGCCCAGTTTTCGTTAGCCAAGCAGAGCTGTAATATAACAATTCATGGTTACGTTTGTATGTAAATAAATATAAAATTATGCACCTTATGGAGAAATGTAGGTATAATAGTTTTACTTCCCTGTGCCGTCTGTATATAAAAAAATATTAAATAGTAACCGAGAATTTTAATCCTGGGAAATTTTAACAGTACGGAAACTTTCTTCTCTCTGGATACCGCACTTGATGACGCGCTGAGGGAGCAGTGTGTGACTTGGTCTCGGGATATGTTAAAAAAATTAAAGATGGCGGATCTAACGTGATTATCTACATGAACTCGATTGTTACATGTGAAGAAACCTAAATCCCAGAGTAAAGCGTGGATGTTTGAAGATGAACCACCACCGACGTCCGTGAAAATGTCCAAATGTAATGTAAAGAAAATAATTGCTGTATTTTTTCCCATAAGAGGAGCAGTGACCTATGGTTGTGCTTGATAAAGGGAAGATTGTTAGGTATTACTGTATCTTATACAGATTAACATATTTGAGGTAAACATGTTGTAATACAATCCTAATAAAAATCTTTTTAACAAAAAATTTAACCGACGAAAAGAACTAAAAAGCTAAAAATAAATAAACCTTTTAAGTCTAAGTATTGAGCTTATTTACATAAACTATAAATTTATATATAAACTAATTTTGGGTAGATGCCACGGTCGAATTGAGAACCTCCTTTTTTTTCGGTTAAAAAAGGATTGACCAAACTCACGACTATACTTGGCTTTTGCGTCAAGATAACTGTGATGGGGATCACATTGAGTCGGTAAAACTACGGACTATTTGCACCAAGCTGGCATCAAATTGCTGGGACACCCTATTCTAGTCCGCATTTAGTGCCATTCGATTTTACATTATTCCTCGATGTAAAAGAAGAACTGAAGGGACGCAAGTTTTTGAGCGGTGAGAAGCTTGATGAGCTTGCTTTTGAGAAGATATCTAAAAATAACATTTATTTTTACTCCTAAGTAAGGCACTAATAACAAGGTAAAACAAAATTTCATACATATGGGCTATATTATATGTGACTTATTTATTAGTCATCTTGTATAAGCCTTCCTCAATCACTCTTTAGGGTACCTATATTTTTTTTTATTATTACAGTGTTTTTAATAGATACTTTGATTTTGATATCGTTAAATTAATATTCTTCCGAACACTCTACCTTTTAAGTAACCTTTTAAGTAAGACGATATCAGGCTCAATAGTAAGCCTGATATCGTCACACAGACTGTCTGCAAAGAGTTTTATTAGCTATATAAACAAAACTATAAAAATAAACATGAACAATAACCTAGATATGTATACAGATATCTCGAGACCTTGCCAAATTCTGGAATTGCTAACATTTAGTTATTCGTAACCATTAACATAAAGTACGCACATCTGTTGACCTCGTCCCTCTTTGAAGGGACGATTACTCCATAATGAAAACATTTCCCGGTATAATGAAAACTGTTGTATATTTAGTTTATATTTACCTCAGGTATGATGTCATTAGATTTTCGTAAATATATTAAAGGATCCGTAGTTTCAACCCAAGTCCAAACCAGAATTTTCTAGAGTTGTGATGACAGGCTGGCCCAAAACTCTATGAAATGTGGTCACTGCTGCGCGAAGTCACTAACATAGCAATTCTATATATCTCTATGAAAAACGGTGTAAGTGCGCGTATACTCTGTATGAATTAGCGAAACATTTGATCGACGCTTCGCGGGACCAGCAGGCTCATTTTTCATGAGTCAAAAGCTAAGTACTACCATTTAGCGCTTCTCGTTGATAGGGATGCGAAGAAATGGCTGTAGTGTGGTGTGACAAGAATTAGTTTATATCGTATATTATATTTGATTGGGCGTGCAAAGGCATTTTGTTGTGTACAGTTATATGCTTTATTGTGAAAATACTAATAGTTTATAATGGTTTAAAAGCCTACACAGCATATGAATCCCAAATACAATATTGTATACATTAATTGCTAACAATGGCTACAGGGTACCTACGTGTACTAAGTTTAATCAAAACTAACCGTCGTCATTTAAGGTAACAGATGCTAGGGATGTCCTACGTTCGTGACATCTCATACAATTTATGATGAACCCTTTACTCGGCATTCATTCGAAGCAGTCACAACAGTCACAAGCAAGCGTCCCTTGATTACTCTCCGTCGACGCCCACCTGACATGTCATAACGTTTTTTACGACATTTCGTTCAGTGTTATTACAGTTTTAAGTTTAACCGCTTATATATTTATACTTGTATTTTATGTAATAACTTAATTATAGTTAGCGAGTTAAGTACATTTTAATATTGATCGTCGATGATGATTGTAAGCTACTTTTAAAGTTGTGCGATGCCAAGAAGGAAAACATAGTACTTATATCAACTTGGTCCATAAAAATATAAAGTATTCGAAGTCCTAATATGATAGGTTGCTACTGTATATAATAGAGTTGGCAGTTCTTATGTTGTCCCACAATACCAGCGACCTTTTGCTTTAAATGAACCCGTAATAATGTTGATCAAATATTTGAAAATGTAGGCATGTTTTATTGAAATGTATGAAATCAATATTACTGAATGTCTACAGATAAAAATATATAATACATATACAAAATTATTTTACTTAAAACCATTATATAAGCCATTAAACAAAAAGGTACGGTCCGCCTAAATAAATAATATTCATGCTGTTTTATCGTGTTTCCACAGAGTCAGGTAACCACGGAACACCAACTAGCGCAAATGTTTCAATCAGTCTTTTTTTTATTTTGATTGATAACTGATAAAGTCTTATATCAATCAATCAGCCTATTGCTGTCTACTGTTGGGCTTAGACCTCTCCTAACTTGCAATTTAGCACCCACATCTCCACTGAACATATGTGGTGCCATAAAAAGTATTCTAATTAATTAATCTTGTTCTTTTTTCAATTTGTTTATAAATAAAAAGCATGGAGGCTCGCATCTGAGACCAACAGACGAGTTAGTATAACGTGGACAGACAGCACTAGTAACTCAATGCTATCCTTCTCTGATGGATTTTCTCAATGGGCACCTCCAATAGGGGTGGGTGATAGAATTGGCAAGGTTTTCATAGTTTAGGACCGGTTACCGCTTCTCTTGGGGTGGGCCAAGTGCTCATTTGCGAAAATTAAATACCTTATATTATAAAAGAAAGCTTAGCTTATAAAATTTATAATTTGTAAAACATTCTGCTTCTATACGTACACTATCATGTGACCAGATAGTAAAGACAATACTATCTATATCGATACTTTTTAAAATCGCAACTGTCATCCGACATACTATCTCTTGCCATAATGTAAAGAATTTTACATAGTCTTTCCTGTCAGAAATCTTTCATTTGCTCTTAAATTACTGATGTCCTGCTCCTATATTTAAACTGAATAAATAATATAGATATACTTATGAACCGCTCTTTAAAATGCAACCTGTAACTGTATCATATCAGCATATCATTTTGTTTATATAATTTGTTATTACAGGTATATTCGTTGGTACTGTTTTTTATTATTACAATGATCACACAAGCATCATCATGTTTCGCTAACTTCCATCTAAAGTGGCAGTGATGGCTGATATATGCGTCATGTTCGTGAACTGGTGCTACTTGTGTTGACTAGCCTTGCCATAACTGTATAATCTAAATAATAAAGATAATTTTTGTTTTGTAACCATATCTTAATAGAATGTTAGCAAGCTACCCAGGAAAACCTGAATATCCTGCTTTAGTTTTAGCGACGCGCGCCGTCTTATGCGCAACGGCCTCGCAGTGTAGTCACGATAACCCTTGTGTCCCGTTTATTGCACTCGGACGTTGGCTACAGGCCGTAGGCCAACCACTCACCAAAACTATGCGATAGCGTGTCGTGTCTTCATGAACTGCCGTGACGCAGTCTAGTTGGCCTCTTGCTGTATCTACTAGCCGTATAAGAAAAATACAAAGATATTGAAAATGTTGAGTCCAAACATTTGTATCTTTAAGTACAGTACATTTAGGTATTCTAATTCTTGGTTTTCATTTATTCATTCAACAATAGTGAATATATAAGCTACAGTGAAAATATATAATGAACACTTTTGGCCACACGCAGTTGGAGCAAGTAGATTTCGCCTCACATCACATACACTCCCACAGCATCAGGCACACACTTTCAAACATCATTTACATCACTAACACACACATTACAAACAGACCAAACAGGTATAGTTGAAAAAAAAAAAAACTGTTTTATTTTTATTTTTGTAATAATTACGTATTATATGTAACATACACTTTCAAGCTGATGTCAACAACTATTTTTGTAAACAAAATGTGTATGACGAAATAAAAAACTATTTCAATTGATTTTTTTGACACTTCAAACATTATAATTATGTACAATAAGAAATCATGAGTGCATTTATAAGAGTCGAAATCATAAAATCAACTATTTTAGTTTTAAACTAACAAGCCTTTAAGGTAATCTAATCGCATAATTAAAGTTCTAACGAATTGCGCTAAAACAACAAATTAACTCAGATTAGATGTAATCGCCATGTCTGATGGAATATAAATGTAAAATATTCTGCTGAACTTACCTCTAAATATTCAATTTTCTTTCTAATGTACATGCCAATAATGACTGAACTTTCAAATGTCAAACATATAACCTTGCTAACAATATGAAGAACTGTTCAGCTTCATCAGGGTGCCCTTTTATTATTTGAAATACCGATTTGTTTATTTCTATTGTTTAAAATATATCTTAGACTCAGACTTTACGAAATAATATGTTAGTACCTGGGAGACCGAGCTTCGCTCCGTAGCTTATTATAAAATCGTCATTTCTTTTCATATTATTTTTGTAAAATTGTCGTTTTACAGAAAATACAACTATGCAGTTGAACTTAAAATGCAAAACTGTATCTGTATACAAAATTTCATCAAAATCGTTAAAGCCGTTTCCACGATACCCGAAATATAAATACATACAAGAAATGCTTGTTTAAAGCAATAAGATATATTTAATATTTAACATATAAAACGATTTAAAATTAAAAAATGAGGCTAGTGTTTAATTGAATATATTAAAAATATTGACGTTATATGAAGTTTTCCACTTCACCGAAACACGGATTCGTACTTTGACCTATAAACCTGAATGTCGTTCTAATTTTGTGACCTTTAAGTGTAGGTTTTAAAACTATTAATCATTTAGGCACTTTCCGAAAATAGTTTTATCTATCTGATTTTTCTGCATCTATTTAATTGATTTAACAATTAAATAAATGCAGAAGAATCAAGGTACATCATTATATTATATATATATATATATATATATTACTTGACTAAGTGAGGCCGTATGATTGCATTATTTCATTAGCCGGGCGCTGTTCCAGATAAATAAAATATCTACAACTGTCGATAGAAATTTTCTCACGATTGCTATTATTATTCGATTGTATAGATAATTCAATTAAAAGTTTGAACATAACTTTTAATTTTTCAATTTAGAATGTTAATTAAGTTAACGTAAGCTACCTACCTGTACATCTCTGAAATTTATTGTTTTATTCTTCTTATAACAATCAAATTCCGACACAAAATACCTATAGACCTGCATTATGTGAATCACTTCTATAGTTGTCTTTTGTAAGTTAACAGTAAACAGCCGATGTTGGTAAGTAAGGTACCACTAAACCACTATCCATGCAGTCTCTTTGAAGAGAAACTACTTTAGAATCGTTTTGATTTGAAATTCGATGAAACGGGAGCATTACGATAAAGTTCCTATAATCATTCTTTGCGCCTGCGTACTACCAAACTTTGTCTTTGCGCCTACGTACTATATGTCAATGTCAACGTGGTGTAATTTTTGTGCATTTCCATATTAAATTTATTATATTTGTTTTTCTCCATACTTCACTTATACTTAATTGATTCTTTACAAATTTACATTTAAATCCAACCTTAACCTATATTGAAAACGAAATATTGTTTGTTTTGAAAGTTGTGTACAGTTGTAACTGGACTTCAGGTTTGTTACTGTATATAATTAAGGCCATTCTTTGTATATCTTGATCTATTGTCTGTATCTGTACCTATTGAATAAAATAAAAATAAAATAATTTGATCAATAACTTTTATAAAAATTATCTAAAATTAAATTTATTAACATTAGTATATTATTTGTGTTGATTTTACTTCTCATTATTTCTCATTCTCTCGTAGGCTTCTTTTCTGAAGCTTCACTTCTGCCGTGTGTAAATTGCACACACACACACACACTTTTTTTTTAATTGGATCTCCAACAACGGATATACACTGAAGTACATATTATATTATTCACACATAGTTTTTGAAACAGTGTACTCCTTCAGTTACAGGAGACCACAGCATACACTATAACATCAAAGCTTATACCTAATACAAAATTAATTACATAATTAAAATGAACAACGAGGTTATATAAAAAATTACAAATTATATAATTAAAACGAGCAGAATACAGTGAGGTACGTACACACATACAATCAATGAGAAACTTAAAGAAATTGTAAAGTGTCTTTTATATCGAGATAAAGATTCGCCAATGTCGATATCATGAGCTTTTGATAAAGTATTGTATACATAGCCTACAAATTCTTGCAACAGCAGTGTAATGACCCAGATTGGTTTTAGAAAACGGAATATCAAATGAATTATAATTATCTTTCCTTGGATTATGCAAAGCTATTTTTATGCTTAAGGCGCTTAGCAACTCACTACAGTCCGTGGAACCACTTAGTATTTTATGTAGAAATATGAAATTACGGTCATGTATAACTTGTAATTTGTTTTGCTAAATAGTCTCCGTGGCATAGATGGTAGAGGGAGCGCCTCTGCACACTCTCTAAACGTCGTGTATACTTCGTAATGAGGATTCCATATTACTGAGCCATACTCCAAGATAGGGCACGAGTGAATTAAATAGTTTTGTTGTAAAGAAGATTTTTTTTAAATCTTTACAATTTCGTAAAACGAAGCCCAGTACCTAAAACGTTCTAATGTAATATGTGAATATGAAATTTAAGTGCACTGTCCAATTGCACTCCTAAATCTCGAATAAAATTTATCTTGTTTATTTGGACGCCCTCTATTTTGTGTTTATTTATTACGGGTGAATTGAATGTAATGACATTTATCCGTGTTAACTGCATTTTATTTTCTGTTTATTTCGTCCTGAAGCATTTTAGCATCTATATCGGTCTGAATTGGATTCATAATCTTTAAGTCGTCGGCAAATAAAAAGAACCAGGAGTGCTAAAAGCAACTGACTATGTCGTAAAAAAAACGTTAAAGAGGATTGGACCTAGATGAGAGCCCTGAGGAATTCCAGAGGTAGCTTTATAACTAGAAGAAGAATATCCATTTACAACTACTTTAGACGTTCTGTCTTGTAAATATGATTTAAACCACTTAATTAAGGTCCATCGAAATCCAATTGAGCAACCTTTTTGTAAGAAGGCCGTGGTCCACTTTATCGAATGCCTTGCTAAAACCTGTGTAAATTGCATCAACTGAAGTATGTTTATCTAAGCACTCAGTTATAGCAGCTGTAAAAAACAATACGTTAGTATTAGTGGACCTACATTTTATGAAGCCATGTTGATGTTCAATTGTGTTGTTTTAGGTACCACATTAAATATTTACTAAAAAGTTTTTCAAATACTTTCCCAAAAGATATTAGTAGAGAAATTGGTCTGTTATTTTTCACAACATGTTTTTTGCCAGATTAAAAAAATCTTAACAGTACTTACCTATTTATCCTGTATAAAAAGTTTACAAATAAACTGATGGCAGGCAATTACTGTTAAAGGTATTATTCTAGACTAACAATAATATTTGATACCTCACAATTATTCAGCATTTAGCTTAGCTGGAGGGGTTAACAAGAATACTAGTAATGTGTGACCCACGTTGCTATTTATTACGCAGGTATTATTTTTTAAATAAAAAAAAAAATGATTGATTATTTTTAGCTAGAGCGTTAAAGCGTGATGGCTCGAGCTTGATATTTTTTTTTTGGCGGTAATGGGTCGGCGAGTTTTAATTATCTCCCACTCAATGCTTGGCACGTCCTGGGCTCATACGAGTATAAGTAAATACATATTTCTAAAAAAAAACAGCTTACATATCGGCCATAGATAATTGACCGAAGAAATGACTATTCTTCTATTCTAGCATTCCATATATCTATTATTTGTCCTTTACTGCGTCATATTATATAAAATCTGCCGCTATTCACCCGAATCATTTTCTTACTTCATTAGGGGCGGTCTATCACTCCTCGGACATTGTCTGATGTACGATCAAAAGAACCATATTTGCTAATAATCCATTGTAATATCGACCAGATTAATAATGGGTAAAATATGACAGGTTATTTTAAATAATAGATCACAGTAAATATTGTTGTGATAAAATATTGCTTACCTAAATATAAATTGTGTATTGTGTTTTTTTTACTTAAAAAAAATGTTACATTGCTGTTGTACCCTTGTTTCTATATATAATACTAGCTGCGCCCTGCGGTTTCACCCTCGTAAGTCCCGATCCCGTTGGAATATCAGGTAGCCTATGTGTTAATCCAAGTCTCCAGCTATCTACATACCAAATTACTAAGTTTCATCGCAATCGGTTCAGTAGTTTTTGCGTGAATGAGTAACAATCATCCTTACATCCATACGGATCACAAACTTTCAAATTTATAATATTAGTATTATAATATTAAAAATGTTTTATCGTCATGCCATACATGCTATACTATGACTAGGAAACCTACCAAATTAAAACAGAAGTAAATAAATCCATTTCCCATGTTACCCTTTCCTTTTTTTTTTTTTTTTTTGTCACCTGCTTTGGGTGACAAAAAGGGAAAAAAAATAAGATCTTTTTAATAGTAAAAAATATTGACATTAAATAGTTCTACATTTTAACACCATTTTATTAGCTATTGTAACTAACAGTGTAAACAAATTCAAGAAGACAACTTAAAACTACTTCTTATTGTCATACCCAAATCAAAATTTGTATGTATATGTAGTTTAGATACTATAACTTAGCATCTTGGAGCTCATCTGATGATGGTACCAGGAGGTGGTTAGTGCAACTCTTCAGTGTCCACTAGTAAACCCCTCAAGATTGGGCTTATATGATTCGTTTTGACGAGTCCAACAGATTGAACTTTGTAACGGTGGTCTGATGACGAAGCTAGGAGGCGCACAGTGGAACTCTTTTTTTACTTTTTAATGTACGCTATTAAATAGGCTTTCTTTTAGTTTTACTATACTATGAATAACACCGGCTGAAAATTTTGAAAGAAATCCTTATGTAGCTACATGTTCACCGCTTAATTTATATACGTTATGGTTTCATAATGTGATGATTACCTGTTAAAGACATTAATTTGTTAAACAATTAAATCCCTTGAGCTGAATAAAGTTCGGAAACACAATTATTTTACTAACACGTGACATCACAATGAATATGAACAATGTTGTACCTATTATTACCGGTTATTTATTTATTCCAAATACTGACTCATTAATCAAAACAAAGTATTCCCTTTTCTCTTTAGTAAAGAAGCAATAAAAACAGTCACTCTAGATAGACTATAAATACTGTACAATATGATTCAAGCAAAATTTAATACAGCAATAACTTAGTTTTTATGCATTTGTTGTCACGAATTTAAAGAACCAGCGAACTGCCTCTTTGTTACCCGAAGCAATAAAGTAAACGTAGACTTGCATTTCAACTAGTGCTTCAGAAATAAGAAGGATATTGTTTTAAAGAGACTTTATTTATTTTAGAGCCGAGCCTTTTACGACTGGACTCACAGTAGCGGTCGGTAGAAGGCACGATGCGCCCACAAACAGGTTAGATTACACGATGAGATCTGCAAAACTGATTTAGTCCAAGATTGCGTCTAACTGCATTTGTTGGGATGATGTTTCTGATGCCACGCCGTGCTATTTATATTTTAACATCGTTGAACTATTTTATTGTATTTAAAATATTTTCTTCTAATAGATACGTTTATTAGTTGTATCTTGAAATTGAATTTGTATTGGTAATAAGAATTTAACAAATTGAAAACGAGCACTGTTTACTTTATTTTATCGGTTTGTTGTACAATCAACACTTTCTAGTCTACTTATTGAACTTTTAAATTTTGTTTATAGATCGTTAAAATAAAAAATCTAGGTTTAGGTTCGTACTATTTCAAATTGGTATTTAGTTGAAAGTTGAGTTGACTTGTAATTAATTAATAAAGAACATGATAATTACTTCGAAATAATATTCTAACGGAAAATAAAACTGAGAGGAAGTACAAATACCAATAGATGTAGAAAGAGATTTCCGCTTTTATTATGCTCAATCCGTAAGCTTCAATGCTTCAACAGTGGCTTACAAAACACTAAACAGTGACTGAACTAAACATAACAAAAATGGGTTCATTCGATAATAAATGACTATCATTAAGGCACGCTTCGATTATACGTTTTGTGAACAAGCAAAGTTATTTTCGATGGCCTACTGGCACAGTTAGAACCGAGCGACAATAGGTTCTTTGGTAAAATTGTGTGAGGACCGATTGATAGAAGTCAATGGGGTCCATAACTTGTCAAATGAAAAGGCTTTAGGAAAAGATTGTATGATATATACACTAAAATTAAGCGGTAGTTGTGATAACTTTGTTGGATTTGATTAAGGCAATGTCATATTACGGTATGGTTTGTCAAAACATTTATATTTAAAATACAACAAAATGTATAATTATAGTAGACTAAATCATTGTTCACTACCTCCAGTTTTATACAACAATATTGTTATACCATATTCGTCTTCATGTCATAGACCACTCATGTTAAGGAGGTAAGCAGGAAAGTTTTCAGTACCTATTCTCTCAAGCGCCTTCATAATTCCCTTCGTTTGAAACTAAAATCTGTCTTTCATAATCTATTCTCTTTCCCCTTCCCGACTATGCTGATGTCTCCTTTCTCGAACTTTTAGATAAACTAGAACGGTTGTAAAATCTATATATTCGGTACTTCACAACCTTACTTTTCCTGTATATCTGCGTGAGCGGCTCGGCTGCCTAATGAGGAGTAAACTTTGTCGCTCCTCATTTTCTCTACTCCTTGGTACTTCTTCTCATAGTTCAACTCTCTATAACAATTCCTTTACTGTTTCTGTGGTGCGGTTGAAAAGTTCCGTTCCATACTGTATACCTACGACATTCCATACTACGCCATTAAACTGTATACCTACGACATAGGGCACGCCACTATTGTGGCGGTAAGACCCATCATGGAGGATTGGCTAGAGAGGCGGCACGGAATCCTCTCCTACCGGATGACGCAGGTGCTTACGGGACACGGCTGCTTCGGAAAGTACCTGTGTCGCATAGGCCGGGAACCAACGCCTGTGTGCTACCACTGCGGGGGCCGCAGCGAGGATACTGAACTTCACACTTTCCCGCAGAAGACGCACCAGGCGCCGGAGAGTACAAAATGATCTCCGGCCACCATGAGCGCTGGCCTGAGAGTGATGGGCTGGGTTACCCATCGCCCTATCAGAAGCAGGCCCAAAACGGCGGCGCGACGTGTTCCACGCGCATCTCTCTAAATCGAAGGGGGCTAGGTCCTCGCACCAAATTGTGGGGTCGCCTGTTGTCGAGCAGGCGGCCAAGTCTGCCGGTGCTCACAGGGATTTCCTTTCTAGGGTACCTGAGGCCCCGGCATTAGGACCCGTGACGGAACACCGTGTGGTTTTATTCGGTTCGAGTCCGACATACCACCTTGCCGTTGACCCCGGTGAGGTGATGACCCGTGGGGGTTTCAACACGAAAAAAAAAAGAAAAAAACAACGTACGACATATTATGTCTTTAAACAATACACAACGTCTTATCGCTAAGAGCGATCTCTTATAGGCAACCAAATAGGTTGTTAATTTTAATTGGTTATTATTATTATTATTCTCTTTATCTATAATAAATACTTATAATAAATCTGTAGCGGGATGAATTCTGTACATTGAATATAATTTAAAAAAAATCGAC
This sequence comes from Callimorpha dominula, assembly GCA_949752705.1. Lineage (NCBI taxonomy): Eukaryota > Metazoa > Arthropoda > Insecta > Lepidoptera > Erebidae > Callimorpha > Callimorpha dominula. Next base: position 19,638,530 of record OX456991.1, read on the forward strand.
TGAGGGGTATTAAAATATCGATACTGATGCCGAATATGCGATTCAAACAATTTTTGTCTGTCTGTCTGTCTGTCTTTGTGTCTGTCTGTTTGTATGTTGACGATAAACCGATAAACTCAGAAGTTACTGAAGGGATATGCTTGAAACTTAGTATGATAATAGTTTGAGTGCCTGCGCAGCTTATAGGGTACTTTTTATCCCGGGTTAAACTTTGGTTCCCACAGGAAAATCAATGAAAGCTGTAATAACATTGTAACGTTAATAGATACAGATACATTACAGCGAGCATATAGCTTATCTGGTGTAGAGTACGATTTCTACTTGGTTGGGTGCCGGATCGAATCCCTCTTTGACGCTTTTTCTTTTTTTGCACTTTTTTTTAATATATAAACTAATATACTTTTTAAAATTAGGTATCGTTTTTAACCGACGAAAAAAAGGAGGTTTCAATTCGACCGTTTATATACATATTTCTTTTTTTTTATGTATGTTCAGTCGTCTCCGTTATTTATGCACCGATTTTGATTATTCTTTTTTGTTAGATAGGGTATACCTCAAGGGTGGTCCCATGTCAAGGAAGTCAGGATCTGATAATGGAATTCTGATAAAATTGAGAGAAACCCTCGAAAATTGTAGAAACGAATAGTGTTTATGTTTACTTTTCATTACTTTATGAGGTATTTGCATTTAGAAATCATCACATCATGTAGCCGAGCTGATGAATTTAATCGTAGAAAAAAACTAAAAAACAAATAAACCTTTTAAATAAGCTTAATACTTAAGACTTAAAAGGTTTATTTATATTTTGCGTTTTACTCATAGTTCTTTTCGTTGGTTTATTTTTTTTTTTATATTTTTTATAAAACCACTCAATTTAATTACTTAAGTAATAAATATAAAGAGTACAAAGAATCGATTTTTACCTGTGATTTAAAGAAATACTATTAGTTACATTAGATTTTACCTGCAAACAGTTATGTCTGTTTGAAGGATTTCGAGTGAATGTATATTTTCAATCGTAGGATATCATCGTGCTTTTCTGTGGTGATTGCTGAAGCAGCAGGAGTTTTTTTTTTGTTTGGTGATCCCAGAGTAATCGATAGCTGGTTCTTGACTATGCCAACGAGCTATTTTGCCTCTCGCAGCCATTAAAGTCATAAATATGTTTCAGGGCATTAATAATAATAACCACTTCACACACCTCATACACGGCCGTCTGATCCTAAACTAGGCAGAGCCTGTACTATGGTAACCAGACTGCTGATAACACACTTATATATTTCTAAATACATACATATTATAAATAAATTACACCCAGACAGAGAATGATTTGTCCTGTCAGTCAAGGTCACTAACCACTAGACCATCAAGCCAGTCCAGTAAATATACATATATTTATAAATAGAGTTATAGAAAAAGAAGATAAACCAACCAAACCAAACTTTTAAACTTTTGCGATCCATGACAATATAATTATGTTGACGGGAATTCACGCGATCACTTATTTAAAACCTTTGCTTAGCCGTGGTCGTGGCCGTGACCACAGGTCTGTAGGTACTGTAGGCTTGTAGGCGGTGCTGTGAGGCACACCGTGTGGTTTTAGTTGGTTTAAGCCTGATATACGGCCTCACCAATAGCCCGGTGAGGTGAGCTTCCACACGAAAAACAAACGAATAATGTTACCACGGCCAAATTATGCCGTTATTTTACGTGCAAGCAACCAAAACAACCTTTTTTGTACGCTCCAGGTTGTTTCACCGCCAACACAGTATAAAAATCCTGCCTGGAGAAAGAAATACTATGCAATAAGTGACAAATTGCTGTTTTCCGATAAAAACGCGAACGAAGTCGCGGGCACAGTTAGTTCGACATAAAACTTATTAATTACATTTTTAAATACGTACCTATAAAACAAAATATATATTTAAAAATATAAAAAATAGTATACCACCGACATCGGGTACAGGGACCACGACACCGGTGGTTAGGGCTCCAAAGACATTAACCTCCTCACTATACGGGCCGTGTCGAGGAGACCTGCCTTCTGCATCAGTCCCTTGATCCAGCCGTCTAACGCGAGCCTCTTAAGGTGTTGATCGAGGCTTTTGGCTATCAATCCATGAGCAGATACGACAATCGGAACAATGATCGCCGAATCGACATTCCACATATCGACAATCTCGTGAGACAAATCCAAATATTTGATTTGTTTTTCTTTTTCAACTTTCACGTCGTCATGAGGAACAGTAATATCGATAATCATTGCGCGGCGCTCTAATCAATCTATCACCACAATGTCAGGTTTATTGGCAACAATAGTTCTGTGAGTGATGATATTATTATTTACATAGGCTGCACTAAAAGTATCGGGAATGGAATATTTCCACTGTTTCTGTCATATTAAAATCTTTTTAATTGAAATTTCCTTGGTTTTAAAAATCGAATACCATTTATTTATTTAAAAAAAGATTCTCGGTCTTATCACAAGGTTTTGTCAAACTTGTTATGTCGTTGAGAAAATGGAATTGACTCGAGAAAATTCAAGAGCGATGATTTATTATGACTTTCGAAGTGGTTTAACGCAAAAACAGTGTGTTGACCGGATGATTTCTGCATTTGGTGATGAAGCCCCATCCAAAACCACAATTTATCACTAGTTTGCTGAATTTAAACGTGGACGTGTCAAGCTCAGTGATGATCCCGTCGTCCAAAAACTGCAGTCACCCAAGAAAACGTTGATGCTGTGCGTAAGCTGATTGAGGAAGATCGACATGTGACATACCGCGAAATTCAGGCAACTTTAGACATTGGCATGAGTCAAATACAAATAATCTTGCATGAACAATTAGGTGTAAAAAAGTTGTTTTCCCGATGGATACCGCATTCGCTCTGTGAAGAGCAAAAAGCGACTCGCGTTACTTGGTGCGTCAGAACTCTCGAAAGATTCCACGCAGGATCCTCAAATGCTGTATACAACACCGTATCAGGTGACGAATCCTGGATATACGCGTACGAATCCGAAACAAAAAACCTGTCACGAGTTTGGGTGTTCGAAAATGAGTTAAAGCCAACAAAAATTGTTCGTTCACGGAGTGTTGCAAAAAAAATTGTGGCCACGATTGTCTCCAAAACCGGCCATTTCTCTTGAGGGACAAAGAACGGTTAATGCAGAATGGTATGCTAGTATTTGTTTGCCACTGGTCGTTACTGAACTCCGTAAAGAGAACTGAAACCGCCGCATCATCCTCCATTACGACAATGCGAGTTCTCACACCGCGCACAGAACAAAAGAGTTTTTAAAGCAAGAAAACATAGAATTATTAGACCATCCGCCGTACAGCCCCGACCTAAGCCCTAATGATTTCTATACTTTTCCTAAAATAAAGAATAAATTGCGTGGTCAGAGATTTTCATCACCTGAAGAAGCTGTGGACGCCTACAAAACGGCTACTTTGGAGACCCCAACTTCCGAATGGAATGGTTGCTTCAATGATTGGTTCCATCGTATGGAAAAATGTGTCAAATTTCACGGAGAATACTTCGAAAAGCAATAAATACATTTTTAAATAGTAATGTTGTGTCACTTCCTTGATTCCCAAAATTTTCAGTGCCGCCCTCGTATTATTAGTTATTTTTTAATATGATTTGTAATTATTTTCTATATTTATGTTGCATAATGAATACGTACGGAATGTTAGGAATTTATCAACTTCCGATTTATAACATTATACGTCACAACCTACGTCATGCACTACATAGTATACATATAGGCATACCTTTATAATTAGTTACTTTACTTATAAGTATATGTATTTATTTTTTATTTCTATTTCAAATATGTACCTTTACGAACACACGACTTTGTTTCTTATGTGATAGCTTTGTGTACAATAAAGAATAATAATAATAATGAATAACAATCAGTAGCGAATGTTAGTACACTTCGTCAATTCAGGTCAGTCAATTTCGTAATGTATGTACGCTGCGTGTACAAACGGAAACTTACGGGTTTCTGCTTGATTATTTGGCTGTCATTGTCACTAGTGAATGAATAGTAAACAGATTACTTACTTTAACAAAACTTTTATAAAAATACCTCTGACGACCTTCATACGTGGCGAATCGTTAAAGCATTCGTCTGCAACATCCCGACTAGGATTCCCATCATCATCCTCTGCGCCTTTTACCAACTAAGTTGGGGTCGGCTTGCAGTTTAACTACGATACGGCCTAACTTCGATATTTTACGTGAAGCGACTGCCATCAGACCTCCACAACCCAAGTATTAGGCGATAACGAAGTTCTTTAGTTAGACCAGGTTGTCGTACTTTTTCTTTTAAGGGATTCCAACTACCCGAAACGAATACCACAGATGTTCGTATGGCATCCGGGACCGACGGCTTAACTTGCCCTCCGAGGCACGGAGGGGTCTCAGTGTGTTAAGAATGGTTACTCACCCTAAGGCGTCCATTAGACGCTCATGCAAACGACAATCATTACCAAAAGTCGTGATTGACGAATGTTCGTTGGTGATTGATGAAATAATATTGACATTAAAATCTCATCATGCATCGTCAATCACTGCATTAGACGATAGGTTATTCGTCAATCACCGTTTTGATTGTGGCAAAACTGACAGCAAAACCTACCGTGTAATGGGCGCCTAAGACTGACGTATTAGTATTACTTAACCTTTTAATGTGTGCCGACTACGATTCCCACTTAGTTTAAATATTTGTATGCCTGAATTTGCATTGTTCTTGGCATGGGGTTTCTATGTATATTATGTAGATATATACAAAAAATGTACCTTATTATGTTTATCGGTGCTCTAAAACCCAAAAAAACTTAATTTCAGTCTAGGAAGTCCTGTCCGAGTACGCAGTCTAAGGCCTCGTTTACTAAGACGCGAGGCGTCGTGCGGCTTTTGTCCGTTTACAGAGAGGTGGCGCGTGAGGCGGCGCGTGAGGCAGCGCGTCAAGCGTTACCTGGGGAGTTCCATGAACAAAAACAACCGCTTATGCAAAGGCGGGATGTTGCGCATGTGTAGTGAGGAGCGTGAAGAGCTTTATTTTTTTTACTTCTAGAAAACATACCTATATATACAGTTACTTAACGCAAACAGTTTTGTGAATATGCAACTCTTTACCCATCAATAAGAATAAGAATATTATTATGAAGTATTTCATGGATATACCAAAATGTCCATTAAAGCCTTTGATTATATATTTAATAAAATACAATATTGGGCACGCAGTAATGGCTTAGTTGTAAATATTAAACAAAGCGTGAAAACGCTTCTACATGAACGCTCTCATATAAGAAGCAGTGTTTGATTTAATCGCGCGACTCGGCGCCCCGGCCCTCATCTCTTTGAACAAGGCCTAATACGTGCCTAATTACTACGTCTACGACTCCGTATAATAGCACTTTTTAAAGAGAAGGGATATATATAGAATGAAGATATGACTACGTCTCACCGGATTTATATGTACATAAGACCTTTCTGAGTAAGCTACAAAAATAGCGGCTGTTTCAATAATCGAGAAGCATTTCCATAGTCATTAGTTTTTCGTTTAATAAGTGTGATTGGAGTGATTAATCAGTTGAGTGTTGGACAGTAACAATGAATATCTGCATTTATTTCATAACCAGTATAATTAATATCATTAACAAATATGTACCAGAAATTTATAAATAAGTATTTAATTAATATAAAGAATAGGTAGCGTGTATAGAATACAAAAACGTGCTCTCTGTTAGTATAAAAAAGATTAGGGTAGATATGCAACTGTCACATTTATAAAAAAAATAATCACTACATATTATTAAACAAAGTCAAACTGAAAAACTACTGAACGGATTTTTATGTGGTTTTCACCAATAGATAGAAGGATTCATGAGGAAGGTTTAGGTATATAACTTGTTAAGGTTTTGTAAAATGTATGTAAATTGGTTGAAATATGATGATGATTGTTAAAGAAGTCCTTGCTACCCGTGCGACGGGTTGCTAGTTAAAAATAATATTAAACACTGACTACGTTCGTTTAAAACCACTGCTACTAGGATATTAGGTAGATATGTGTAGTAAGTATATGTAGTACTTGTATGGGAACCAAAATTCCTTCTGGTGTTGGGAGTATCTCATTACGGGATATAGGTACAGTGTTATGACAACTGCACAAAATCAGCAATACGGCAAATAAGTCTTGCCTTTCAGATTACATATCGAGACAAGGACCTTTTGACTAATACACGTAAATTCTAGCTAGTGTAACACAAAGTGTAAAATACCCCTTCGCTCAATCGATAAAGTAGCGGGGCATTAAAATTTTACACTTGGCCAGACCGCTGCCCATAGACGAATGAGTTTTATTGATTTGACATTAAATACGCCATGAATGAATTATTTTAAAATATCCTCTATGTCATATTTTTATAACATTCTATATTTAATACAATTTCAGGTCTGGCAATCAAAGTACAAAAACTCCTTTTAGCTTGAGAGTTAAGCCCAACCGGCGGTATGTGTAATTCATTAATCTGCGGGAACATTTCTCTCGATACTTTCGCCGGCGATGAAGTAAGTGATGATTAATTTCTAATAAACAAGTGAACTTCTAAAATAAAGAGGTGCGCGATCGCAGACCAAATGTGAACTACCGGCGTGCCATGTCATTGTAGTTATTAACAGCATTAACAAAATCAGTCCTCTCCATTGTGTGATGCTCAAACAAACAAACAGACAATTATAATTTGGATATTGGGGTATTGATAGGATGGCAAACAAGCCTCAGGCCCTCTGGTGATAAGAGGTAAGGTAGGTACACTACGCTAATGACACTTGCAGAAGAATTATTTAATATATAAGTGGCAAAATAAAATGTGGAATAGACATTGAACTTTCACCTACAATACAGCGACTCCATGAAATTCCTGACGATCATAATTCGTGACGGGAAGACAATAAAAACTATTTAGAAAAAAATAAAAAAACAGCACACCCGTCCGTCCGCCCGTCACAGTTTACTTTGCTGTCTAGTCCTTAGATGGAAGCAAATAATCCAAAACAAAGCAAGAAGTAAATTATTATACTTATAGCTTAAGGCATTCCTCGCGCCCATGCCATCTAACCGTATCCACGATCGGGGCATTCGAATACACAAGGGTATAAAATGCTTTATAATGGTGGGACAGACAGCGGGTAGGGCGAGATGGCCACACGGCGTGAGCAGGTTGTATTGTACTAGTTCCTATAGAAGATATCACACAGTGCCGCCGCCGTCGCACTCGGCGCTTGGCGCTGGTAAATTTCAACCGCTCAGACTGCTACGCCGCCCCGCCCTGCCCGCTGTCTTCCCAACCATTATAAAGTATAAAAAATAAAAAAAGTATTGAATAACCCTTTGCGTATCGGATTGCTCCAGTATAACATACTTTTGAATTGTCTGACATTTCGACCAGGTTGCATTGGCCGTTGTCACAGGCCCTTATAAACATTGCCGCGATTAAGTTCCGATGTACACACCTAATAAAACATAATGATATATTGCTTCATCAAGGCATACATTGAAAAATTATTTAAATCACATATCAGCTAAACATCGTGATTTCATGAAAACAATACATTTTCACTCGTAAAGGCAGAAAGTAGACCCTTTGTCACACTTATGGTGTTGGAAATGACAGCAATTTTATCATTTGTTGAAGTAGCGCGCCCTGCTACTAAGTATCAGAGGGAAAACCTTTTGTTAGTGGTTTATAAAGTAAACGTTATGTTTATTTACCTATTATTTTGGGCACATGCCTTAATCCCTCATTCATAAGAAATAAGGTATTTTAACTATAGAACGTTATTTACTTAACTATAGACAAAATAAAACATATCTAAATTGAACACTAGCGAGCCGCCCAGGCTACACACGGGTGCAATTTAGATATTAGTATCTACATTTCACCCGTGTGTAGCCTGTGATGAACAATTATTGTCATATTTCAACAAATTAACACAAAACAATATTAAATCACTTCATCATCTTGAATCACGTTAGCTTTTGATGAAAATCCGTTGCGTGATTTAAAAGATCTAAACATACAGAGGGACAGACAATGGGAAACGACTTTCCCACTGTCTGTCCCTACATTTATACTATGTAGAAATATCGTACGTTACATGAAACATTTGACTGCACGGGTGGCATAATTGTTAACAAGCTGCACTACGTCACGCCGAGGGTTGAAGGTTCGATTCCCACACGGGACAAAAATCTGTGTAATTCATCACAAATAGTCGTCCCGGTTCTGTTTGTGTTCTTTATGTCCGTTGTTTAGGCGTTTCGAAGTTATGATGGAACAAAGAAACTCAAATACATAATACATAATACAATACAATAATATAATACAATAATACATGATTTATTTATGCTTTATAATTAGTTGAAAACTAGGTTGAGAGATTTCTAATAAAAATATGTTTTTTTTAGAATCCAAATAAATCCATCAGTTTGAGAGTTATGAAACCTAGGATACAGAAAAGGTGCCAAACTTTCAATCTTTTCAGAAAAACACATTCTTATCGATATTCATCATAATTATGCTTTTAGGGCCATCGTGCGTAAAAGATGTGCTTCCACTGTCGCTCGCCTTTGCGGCAGTGTCAACGGTGCCTTGAAAGTTTTTTCAGACAAATGAGAGTCCAATTGCTCCAAAGCAGTATGTTTACTAACACTAGCACTAAGTCAATTGTTACTAACATTATATGGGCGTGCCGGAAATAAAAATTATTATTGTTATAACTCACTTCTCTATCTATCTTAAAGGTTTAGTTAGAAGGCTTGGACTGCCCGGCTACAGCAAGTTTGAGCTACCTGTAGTATGTGACAATGACCGCTACACTCCGCAATCCACTCGTGGTGTCCAACCAATATCCCTTTAGTTCCATTGCCCTCCCTTCTTATATACTCTCCCTTTCAGTATACTCCCAATCTTCCCATCTTTAATTCCCATAGGGCAGGTGACGGTATTAGGCTTGGCAATTACGTGAGTGGGACCAAATTGTAGTTGGCAAAATATGGGGGGTTTAATACTCCTCTGCCTACCCATATACAGGCGTGAATATATGTATGCACTTTAAGGTGCATAAGCATAAGTAGTAAGTCAACTTTTAACTGTGGAAGAGCCATGCTTCGGCACGTATGTGGCGGCTCGACCGGAGTGATACCACGGCCTCACAGAAAACCAATGCTTGCATTTCGCGGAGTGAGTGAGGTTACCAGAGGCCCTAACCTTTCCCTCTCCCTCTTTTCTCCCCCTACCCGCACTCTTCCTCTCCCCCCCCCCCTTTCCTTAGTCCCACTTTAAAGGCCGGCAACGCACTTTTGTGACTCTTGTTTTTTGTCCCTCCATCTAAGTTAAATACTCGTGTTAGGAGGGCTTTCTCGTCTGAAGTGTAGAATGTGGGAGTTGACTACTGTCTCCAAGTCCGTTGCATTAGTCTTCACCCTCGCCCCTTAACAATTTTGCGAAACTGTCAGTTTGGTCGGATTTAAATGACATAATGAAAACTAACTTTTGTGTTCCATGATACTAATTTTGTATATGTGCTGGAATTAACGCGATCTCGTAATAGGTAGAAGGTTCTTCAGCCACCCTCTCCTCACAAACTCGACTAGGGCGGGTGTGCACCACTGGACCAGGCAGCCTGTGACGGCCAGTTCAACCGGATCGAAATGTCGGGCAATTCAAACATATACATTAATTCCCGTACATATACAAAATGATATAATAATTGCCCATACATTTATAATAGTGTAGTTTCCTATGGTTAAAATAAATTGTTTAACAGTTCTCATGAAATTAAGTATGACATATCACATAAGACTGTAAAAAACTATATTCGTTACTGTTTTGAATTTTCTTATTACTTTTTAAATATACAAAACTTATTATTTAATACAAATGTATACAGAACGTACTGTTTTATAATAATAATTATAATAAATAAATAAATACTCTTTATTGTACACAAAACAAAAAAACACAACGTTTAATAAAGAGGTACTTATTTGACTTGACAGTGTAATGCCGTATTGTCGTTTACACTCTATAGAGTGATATGTTATGAAACACTTTATGACATAAACTTTTAATCAGTTTCAGCGGGACAAATAAACACGCTGTATAAAGCAGGTAGAGTCGCTGTCGCAGCTTACAATTACAACATAAATACAAATTTAAAATAGTTAAAAACTTATTACAACTGTGTTCCGTATGTTGTGACATAAGGCTAAAGTTGTTAGAAATTTACCTTAAAATATGGTACACATATTATTTCTACATATGTGTTGTATTTAAGAAGTAAATTTAATATAAGTGTACAGTTTATTTAAATAACGGTACGTTAATATAATAAGGAATATATTTTTAACAATTACACATACTGCTGGCGAAAGTTTTGAGTTATTTTTATGATAAGCTAAAAGTGTTTTATCTTCAAAACTGCATGAGATTCCACGAATTCTATACATCTCTGATTTTCTAGATTAATAATTTGGATTCTTCTATTAATATTCTTGTAAGCTAAATAATTGATATTAGCGGGGTTCTTATTGGGGTCACCTCACTTTAATTATCTGCTGTAATGTGCAATATATTTATATCTACACATTACGAGTGCGTCAGTTACGTTGTCTGTCCCAAATCAACGTCAAAGTTATCACTCCGCCGACCATTGTTTCATAAATCATTTTAATTATTCAAAAACATTCAACATCAACATATTTGAATAATTAATAAGGTTAAAGTCAGACAAACGCACAAAAGCTAAATTTCTTTTTAAATTCGTATGTGTTCGTTTTAAACGGGGTTATGGGGTCCGCCGTCCGTGCGTTCTATTGTGAAGCAACTAATTGAAGCGTGTTGTGAGCAGGGGGTTGGTATTTCTTTGCACAAAGGATTAGCTTTCAAATTGAATGTGGCAAAAATGCTGCCTAAAATGACCTCTGGGGAGCGTATCACGCAAGAATTGCGACGTGGTGGAATGCCTGGACGTTTATTAAATTTGGAGTAGGTAGTTTTATGTTTCTCTTTGGTTTCTTAATTTTAACTATTTCTATCCTGCAAGGAACGATAACTTTTTACGCTTGAATACTTCAATCAAAAGGTTGGTAGCCTTTTGATTGAATTCAAGCGATACTCACGGCCACTCACGGATGACCAATTAAGGCTTAGCAACGCCTCGAAAATGTTATCTAAATAAATCAATTATTCATAGTAATATACATAATATACATAATTAAGTTTTCACATACATAAACGTAAATCTACATATACTGATAACAATATACATATACACAAATGTAGAAATAGGTGCACACGGATGAATTCACGGGTATCATGAACCTAACCACTCAACAACTCAGATAATTATGAAACCTCTCGCGATTTCTATTTAACGACACATTTTAAGGTCATGGCTGATGATTTTTATAATAGCATGCAGTTATCCTAAAAAAGAAATAGTTACATCACCATGACGCTCAGTCATTTCCAACCCCAATAAAACCTTAGTAGGCCTATTAGTAGTGTTGTTACGGCGTAGCCATATTTAAGGTGTAGGGTACATCCGTACTCCACCTTTCGTCGGCAGCCGTTAGAGCGAAAATCTTCAATATTTTACCTCCTTTCATAATTTCTCTCTTAAAAAGTCTTATGGTCATTCAAACTACTGCTCACAAAAAGCTAAATTATTAGGTACATGACCAAAAAAGCATATTGGAGCCGCTCGGCACAGTTTTGAGGAGCCAAATGCCAAATGCAAAATCAGATAAGAAGTCGGCTCGTTTGCCACCTAAATTGTAAACAAACTAACACAGAGGTCTTACTTGAGTTACGAAGCCGTTTAATTTAATATCGCGTAGTACTGAGTTACATAGTTAAAATTCGCGACGGACTGAGGGTCTTCGCCCCAATAACAAAAATTAGACGGTAGTAAAAAGAAATAGAAAATGTTAGTTGATAAGTCTGACGCTTCAAAAAAGACAAAACCGCGATTGGAGTAAGCGATTACTGAGATGAATATGAAAGTACAAAAATCATAAAAACTTATTTGAAATTCGTATCAAATGTCTCTGCCCGAAAGTTTTATATTTAGAAAGGCAAATTCGGACTCGGATTTGTATTTTTGAATATTATTCCTGATACTATTAAAGTGTTATATCGCTCCTTCACAGACGTCAGAATTAACGTATAAATTGCATTGCAAAAGGTCAAACTATGAGAAAGGAAACAGTAAAGAAAAATTAAATTCGAACAAGTCAAGACATCTTTGCCATTAACAAATTAGGGTTTAGTTAACGGTGCATTCATATTAAGTGACCGATTTGACTCTCAAACTACACTATTATTAATTTAAACGTTGATGTCGATTAAAGGGGCTCAATAATTCACTAAAATGTATTACTGTGTAGAAAAAAACAAGGCTCTATCCATGTATAACAATAACATTGATTAATAAACACGGTATTTAACAGGAAGGTTTTAGGACTTTTCCTACAAACATGGTATTTTTTTTTTTAGTTAGCCTCACACGTGTCCCACTGCTGGGCAAAGGCCTCCCCCTTACGCTTCCACTCCTCTCGGTCCTCGGCCACCCTAGGTCACATATTTATAAAGGTGTCGAGATCATCCCTCCATCTCCTCCTCGGCCTTCCTCGCCGTCACCAACCACCTTCAGGTATCCACTCCGTGGCTATTTTTGCCCATCGGAATGGCTCCATTCGACAGACGTGTCCCGCCCAGCACCACTTTAACCTGGCGGTCACTACTCCAACATCAGCGATGCCAGTTTTGGAACGCAGCTCAGTGTTTCTGACGTGGTGGGTCAATTTGACACCCAGTATGCTGCGTTCCATGGCCAGTTGGCAGATCTTAAGTCTGGACTTTTGATGCTCGGTCAAAGACCAGGTTTGGGCGCCGTAGGTTAGGACGGGCAGGATGCACATGTCGACGAGCTTGCGCTTCAGAGTGAGTGGTAACTCACCCTTCAACATCTCCTTCGTGGGCCAGAAGCTCTTCCAGGCGTTGTCGATACGGCGATCGATCTCCTTGTCCTGCCTGTTTTCGAAGCTCACTATCTGTTCCAAGTAGGTGTACTCGTCGACATACTGAATCTGTTGCCCATCTACTTCAACCCTACGTTTTGCGCTGTTTGTCATTACCTGAGTCTTTGACCGATTCATCTTCAGTCTGACATCAAGACTTGCCGTGCTGAGATCTTGAAGCATATGCTGTAATGTTGGCGCGTCGGGAGCAAACAAGACTATGTCGTCGGCGAAGCGAAGATTTGTGAGACCGACTTCAATACCCCTGTCCGTCCATATGGCATCCAGACCTCGAAAGACTTCCTCGAGAACGACGGTAAACAATTTCGGAGACAATGGGTCTCCCTGCTTAATTAAGAAGGTTGGCCCAGGCATGTGAAGCTTAGTTAGAGCCATACGCGGATACCGCACCGTGTCAACAGAGGCGGCGTGCGCGTTGGCCGGGACTCCCCCGTGGGATTTGCGGGCGGAAGTGCTCGCCGAAGTATATCGGCGAACGGCTGAGTTCCGGGCGGGAAGCGGCAGTCGGCCCCCGCCCGAAGAGGTACGCGAATGGCGTGAGGCCGCTCGCCGAGCCACCATGGCTCGTTGGTCGTCCCGGCTGGAGGCTCCACATGCTGGCTTTGCCGCCGTGGAGGCGCTCCAGCCGGTCATCGTCGAGTGGACAGGGCGGCAGCACGGGACCCTTTCCTTCCGACTGACGCAGGTTCTTTCCGGGCACGGCTGCTTCGGGAAGTACCTGCACTCGGTCGCTAGGAGGGAATTGAGTCCCGCCTGTCACCACTGCGACTGCAGTGAGGACTCGGCTCAGCACACGCTGGCGGTTTGCCCCAGTTGGGCGACGCAGCGTCGGGCCCTCACTGCAGTCATCGGAGTGGATCTGTCGCTACCGGCTGTCATTCGCTCCATGGCCGGTAGCGACAGGAATTTTACCGCGGTCGCAACCTTCTGTGAGGAAGTCATCTCGCAGAAGGAGGCGGCGGAAAGGGTCCGGGAGGACGACCTCCACTCGGACCTAATTCGCCGCCGGCGAACCGGGCGGCGGAGGCGCGCTTACCAGCGCCTCATGCCGCCCTGAGTGTGGCCGCGGGTGGACGGGACGGGTTTTCCCCTTCACCCGCTATAGTAGCCCCCCGCGAGGAGGCAGTGTCCGCGTGTGCCTGGACGTCGCCTAAATGAGAGGTTTTTACCCGAAGGTGGTGCCCGCGCTTTTGCGGGCAGGCGCTAGGAGGGTTCCGGATGTCTTAATAAAGGCTGTTCCCGGATCCCTCCTATTTAAGGCGCAGTACGGCACACCGTGTGGTTTTAGTCGGTTCGATTCCGACACACCGCCCCATCGTAAACCCCGGTGGGGTGACGGACCGAGGGGGTTTCCACACGCACAAAAAAAAAAAAAAGGCATGTGTAGCTTGATATCAGCGGTGCTGCTATCGTAGATCGTCTTGATGATGTCGACATAAGTTGTATCGATTGCCTGATTGTGTAGCGCTGAGAAAATGGATGAATGTGTAAGGCTGTCAAAAGCGTTTTCTACTCGCCTTTGAATTACTTTAATGAAAGTTTTGTAGACATGAGAGACCAAGCTGATAGGCCTATAGTTTCCGATGTCACATTTATCCCCTTTCTTATGAAGTAATATTATATTTGAGTGGCATAGTCCAGCTGGCAGCTTCCCTGTGTAAAGGATAGAATTCAGTAAGTTGGTAATGCGGGGCAGCAGTGATGGTTCCGCGATCCTGAGAGCTTCTGTTGTAACGCCATCCTCTCCAAGGCTCTTACTATACTTCATGCTTCGGAGAGCCAGATGTACTTCGTGGCCGGTTATGGGAGGGATGGAATTGGGGTCTGGGCACTGGTATTCTGGGGTGCCTTTTGGTTTTGATGCATCTGAGTAAAGATTTTTATAAAAAACTGTAAATTTTTTTGTAATTTGGTCTCTACTATCATGTTTTACCCCATTCTCATCAGCTAATCTGGTGATATATTTTTTGCCTTTTTCAATTCCCTTTTAGCTATGCGGAGAGAGCTATTTCTTTCAATTACTTCTTTTACAATTCTTGTATTGAAGGATCTTATGTTTTTTCGAATGTTACGCTTCACTAACTTGTCGAACTCATAGTATTCCCTTGTGCCTTTACCTATTGCTTCCCTTTGGTCTATTAGTTGTTTAGTCAAGTCTGTCAGTTTGTCGTTGTTCTTCCTATTTTGTTTTAGTTTTCTGTCTGTTTAGTATACTTTCTAAAAAACTAAGAGATTTTTTAACATACATACACTCAAGGCTATATTCCCAAAGGGGTATATAAAGGCGTATTAAAGGGAAAGGAAGGGAAAATTGGGAGAATATTTTTTTTATTTTAAAAGACTACCAGTAACGTGGGTCACACATTATTAGTATTCTTGTTAACCCTGGAGGCTAAGCTAAATGCTTGTGTTATACTAAATGGATTTTAATGAAACTTTACAATAATATAGCTTATATATCAGAATAACACATAGGCTATAATTTATGGAGATATTGTGTATATTGGCCAAAATATAACGATAAGTGTAAAGTGAGTCGAAAAAAAATCTGTCATCTGCGAGCTATTCTGGCGTGCGGTGGGAAACCTGTAAGAGTTACACGAATATAATGTACGGTGGGATTGTTCCTCCTAAATAGTTCTACAAAAAAGTCCGCGACAGTATATATCTATCTTTTATGTGTAAGCCATTATTACCAAAATCGTGAACCATAAATACAAATTTGATTTTTTATTTCTAATTCACATTTAGCAGTAACAAATTGATTTTTATGAAAATAAATACTTTTATCGCTTCTGATATTTAAAGTAGATAAACTTTATCTTTTGAAGTACGTAATTTGGTCAAATATTTTAAAAGTTACGACCATAATATAAAACTTCGGGCAAGGGGGCAGGGGGGAACATCGCTTACCGCCGCGTGGCGTGAGCCACCCGGGATCCGGACGCGAGCAGACGCGTGAGGGCAGACGTTGTTGACGGTTGTTTCCGTAATGGGAATTTTCAAGACACTAGCGATTTGTTAAGAGGCTCTGTATACATTCATTTCTATAATATACTAGCAACCCGCCCCTGCTTCGCACGGGTACAAATTATACACCTAAACCTTAATCATGAATCACTCTATATATTAGTGAAAACCGCATGAAAATCCGTTCAGTAGTTTTTCAGTTTAGCGATAAACTGAAAAACTAACAGGCAGACAGACGCGGCGGGGGACTTTGTTTTTTATAATATGTAGTGAAGATATTGAATGTAAAAAAAAATTTAAAGTTTGTGAGGGTGTATCGATGTTTGTAACTCTTTCGCGCAAATACTCCTGAATCCATTGCGATGATACTTCGTATGTAGATAGCTGGAGACCTGAATTAACACATAGGCTACTTTTTATCCCGATATTCCCACGGGATCGGGACTTAAGCGGGTGAAACCGCGGGGTGCTGCTAGTACAAAATATATCCGGATTTAGAATAATTTAAGCTTATACATACAATACATACATACAAATAAATAAAATTTTAGTTTATGTTTGTAGTATCAGAGCTTTTTACTAAATGCATTCTCAATTTTTGAAAATTTACCAAAAAACTTTATGTCCATCTCCCTGTTGGTTTCGGCTAATGTCCAGAACAGATTCACCGATTTCTACGGTACTTTCACTGGCAGATAGCTGATCTTATAAGGAGTAACTTAGGCTACTTTTATTTTGGAAGAAGAATTACGGTTCCGCGCAAAAAATAAATATGTACACGCAAGCGAAGTTGCGGCGGGCGCAACTAGTAAGATATATAATAATAAATATGAACTGGTGTGAGCGATGTATACTCGTTGGAAGTGTAGGAAACAAAAGACAACAATATTCTGATTGGTGTGAACGAACACTCATACTCGACTAGACGAATCGTTCACATCGTTAAATTATCCCGATCGCTGGCTCGGCGATACGGATTGTGATCTACAGACAGACAAATAAGGAATAATAATACAAAAATAAATCCAATATGTATTGATTAATGTTAACTATCACTTGTGTCTTAAACTATTACTTGTGCCTTGTATCTTGTGACCCACGTTACTAATATTTTTTAAAAATAACTTTTTAACAGATTTCAAAAAGGCGAAAGTTCTCACTTAATATGACGTTTATTGTTATTTTTTGTGCATATGTTAGGCAACATCTTCGCAATTTGTGAACCGATTTAAATAATATTTTTTTTAAACTAAATTGATTGTGCTCAAGGGTGGTCATATTTAAATACTAAGAAAATATTTCACCTCCGAGGGTGGAAAATTAAAGTATGAAGAAAACACCTTATTACAATTTATCATGATAATAATAAGTTAAACTATCAAGAAAATAGATAATAAGAAAGTGTAAGAAAGAGACACAGAGAGAATGAATGGCTTCTAGTTTGACCTCTTATATAATAAAATCCTGTAAATTGAATCAGTGAATCTTCAAAGCGCATTAAAGGATATCGTGACGTTCATATCGATTCTGGGTCAATCGATTTGTTTCTGACTGACCGGTAAACGATACGTAGTGGGGTCGCCTCTTTGTACAAGAGAACCAATAAAAAAACAGAACTCATAGCTCCAATTCAAAGCTTCCTTCCTTCGTCTATCAAGGGTCTTGGTAATATTCGTAATTCATATATTAATACGCGAGGAGAATTCTTTGTACGCATTTTTAAAGCAAACGCACACAGACAGGAATGCGAAATTTGGAAAACATAAAGTTTATTATGTAGAAAAAATGCAGAAAGCGAAACATTTTAAACATTTTGTTACAAATTTAAAAAATATGTAAAAACGGCTACATAAAGATTAAAAAAAATAGATCTGTCATGGTACAACACTCTATACAATGACAGTTCAAGTTAAACTATTAAATGAAATAAAACAAAAGCGAGCCATGCTCCTCTACAAAAACGAGCCACGGGCTTCACAGAAAATCGGCGTATAACAACGATTGCATTGTGTATCGCCAAGTGAGTGAGGTTACCGGAGGCCCTAACTCCTCTCGCCCTTCCCCTATTCCCACCTTAAAAACTGGCCACGCACTTTTAACTTTTGAGTTGCAAGTGTCTATGGGCTGCGGTAGTCACTTATCATCAGGTGACCTGTCTTCTCGTTTGCTTCTATCCCATAATAAAAATTTATTACGGTCGAAATTCGGCGGCCAGGCAATCTCTAGTATAAATTATAAGTTAATATGTCGAATGAACATAATATAATTCTTTTATATAAGTTCGTTTCGTACCACGTTTCGTTTTACGTTCGTTCGTACTAAAACAAAAACTGTATATCCTTACCCACAACATGTTTATAAATCCAGAAGTTAATTTTTATTCTTTAGGTAAAAGAAAATAAAAGCTTCTTGTTAAAAATTGAAAGTTATTTTAGTCTGAACATCCAATCTTATTATTTCAAACAAGTTTTGTTCATCTGGAACTATGGACACTTTGCATCTAATAGCTTCGTAGCCGTCAACTTAATTGAGTTCATCGTCATGCATAAGACACTCCAAACAAAAATTCTATTCTATTTTTGTTAATGTTACTGAAAAAATACGATGCGATAAAGGCAGTGAAAAGACAGTGGTGAACTTACGATCAAGGGTTTACGGGTTTGAATCTCCTCTTTAGCAAGGTTTCAAGATTTCTGACTTTAAAAAGTCTAAACGCACGAAAACAATGGAAAACGCAATAAACTGTTCACTAAATCCATTACTTTCAATGTATTGATTAATTTGCATGATACAATAAGTGCGAAGACTGTTTCTGATTTTATGCCAAAGTTCGCCTTTTCGCTAAAAGTGAGAGATAGAGATAAATGTACTCTTTATTGTACACAAAACAATAGGATACAATATTTTAGTAATATCTACTTACTAGCTAATGTTATGTACTTATGTATATATGACCTTATGGCATTTATAATCTCTTCCATTGGATGGATGGAGAAACATACCCGCGTAAGTCCCGATCCCATGGAAATATCGGGATAAAAAGTTGCCTATATGTTAATCCAGGTCTCCAGCTATCTACATGCCAAGTTTCATGGTAATCAGTTCAGTAGTTTTGGCTTGAAAGAGTAACAAACATCCATCCATCCAAACTTTCACATTTATAATATTAGTGGGATTATAATATTAGTGGGATTTATAATATTAGTGGGATTACTTTTATCCACGAATTAATGACCTCTAGCTTGTATTTGTTACCCTCTTCGCTAACCACCATGTCTTCTAACTAATTCAGATTGAACAGATGAAAAAGTAAGTAAAATCAATGCATAAAAAAGCAAGCAATTTTTGTGAGTTACGTTGAGTTGCAACAATTTACACAATCTTAACAAATTTAAACCTAAACCTTCCTCATGAATCACTCTGTCTATTAGTGAAAACCGCATGAAAGTCCGTTCAGTAGTTTTTCAGTTCATCGTGAACAGACAGACAGACACGGCGGGTAACTTTGTTTTATAATTCTGTAGGCTGCAGTCTTATGCGTGGCTTATATCGGCCGCAGTTGGTTTGCAGCGCAGATAGCAACAAATATATCGAATTATTCCTTAACTAAATGTTTCCCACGGTTTCAGCTGTAAGAAATTCGGATTATAAATCACGCTTTCCGTACTTAAAAACAGTTATCTGATTGTTTGAACTTTATATCGCTCCGCTCTTATGTGTCGGAACAAATATTTGTGGATCACACAAATTTTTGGCGAGGTGGCGAAGTGACCACTAAAACCATTGAGGCATCCGGCAGTCCATTCTTGTATATATACTGGTAATGGTACATATTTATAAATATATTTTCCGTATCTCGGAAATGGCTAACTATTTGGATCAAATTTTCTGTTTAGAAAAGATTTACCTATTAAGTTTCTCTATACAGATGTCTTGCCTGAAAATACATGATTTTATAAAGAAAAACACCTAGCGAAGCTCGGTCGCCCAGGCACTTGATATAAACATCACAAACTACCCTACTAGCGCAAACCATACCGCACTACCTATAGGATATTTTAATTTTGAACATTTTTATTCTTGTCTAAACAAGGGGACACATACGTTAAACATGTCACCGGTAAATAGGTCATTCCAAACATATGTTGTGAACACAACATAATTATGTTCGCTGCTTAAAGCCAGCCAGTCTGCCATAATGAATGAGAGGATCAGTTCCTACTGTAACAAATGACTTGATTAGCTCATAAATAATGGCTCTAATTAGTGCTTAGCGTTGCCAGAAATTGTAATTTACTATCTACTTATTAGACTTTACGATATTCTAAATTAATTTCTCATACTAATAAACTTACGTTATTATTTTTTAAAGAGTAATTTTTGTTAAGCTGTAACTAAACTAATAACTAAATACGATTGAAGTTTTTTCAATTCGATTTGTGCTATCTTCAGAACAATATGCAACTATTATTTTCTTATTGCTAATAACTCAATTAATTCAAATTGCTAATAACTCTCTATCTTTGTTCCTACTAATTGTACAAAACATCGCTACATGGGATCGTCGTCACTGACATGGCCTCTAGCACACCTCCGCCGCGAAACCATAACACCAAACCGCTAAATGCATTCTAATGTGAAAAATTACCGCTTTTATCTTATCTGCGATATTACTACATTATCACGATTCGGGCAGCGGAACGCCTCGGGAGTGCCTAGTTTGAATAGCAACAATCAAAGCAACATGTCGTCGCTGTCGGAGTCAGAGGAAGAAATATTATTGTGGTCATTAACTTTGAAAAGGCGTAGAATCTGGGTGCAAGAGGTAACTAAAAAAAAAAATTTAGGCGAAAACCGATTATGTGAAGAATTTGAGTCACTTTTATAATCTGGTTAGTAAATGGAGTATAAGTCTGTTTCACACCTTTTGGATAAGGTTTGCAGTAAAATCTTTTACAAAAAAACAATCTAGTTCGTGTCACCTGATGTTAAATGACTACCGCCGCCAATGGGCACCTGCAACTCAAGAGTTACAAGTGCGTTGCCGCCCTTTAAGGTGGGAGTAGGGGGAGAGGGGGGAAAGTCGGGAATAGGGGTAAGGGGGGAGAGGGAAGGGTTAGCCTCCGGTTACCTCACTCACGCGGCGAAAAGCAATCCGTGGTATCACTCCGGTCGAGCCGGCCCATAAGTGCCGCAGCATGGCTCTCCCACAAACTAGCAATCCCAAGAGTTTTTTATTATAATCCATACATTAAAATAAATTATTTTCTTTACCACATAATATGAAAAAACTCTAAATAAATTCATAGTATGATATTGGAGATAATGCAATCTTTTGTTTTATTAATAATATTTGGTTCAAATAAATCCCTTATTATACATGGTTTCATTTTAAACGCCACGTTATTTTATCATAAGTATGTATTTGTCGTTTTTAATTTAATTAAAATAGAGAACGGGTCCGAATCGCATTTAGTACTTAAAGTAAACAGCCTTCGATTTCTGGAGCTTTTGATCGACATTCTTCAAGGACATTGGACAAGGATGTTTTTCTGTGGTCACGGGTAAACTGACGTGATCTCAGCGTCCTCTCCTTAAGTGCGGGTTTTATCAACCCTCGTTTGGTAATACTTTTTTCATTGTTTTGAGTACAATCACCGGTATTTCAACACACCCCTGACAATGTCTTCACACAGGAGTACGCCACTCAAAATTAAATTTGAAGGTTGGAATAGTTCATAAGAATGCACAAGAGACCTTTTTTATAAAGTGTTTTTCTTCTCTCAATCGTAAAATTTAAATTAATAAACAAACAAAGTGTGGGATAAGCAACGAAATGTGAAGTTCTCAATTTGACTCGTATATTAATTTTGTACAACGTATTGATCATACATAAATTATTGCCGTGTAAACCCTTTATTTCATAATTAAAAAAAAAAGATATTTAAAAAAAAAAATAACAAAAAGCAACTAAAAAGGGAATAATAATAAGTTTTAAAAACTAAGCTCCCAATTTATTAACGTTAATAAATAATGTTAAGTAGTTGTTGAACTCCCTTTAAAAAATATCGTCTTTTTTAGGCCTAACTTTTCTTTCCTTGTATATTTATGTGTGGCGAAGGCTAATTAGTTCTTTACATTAGTTAGAAGCTTAGTTATAAAGACATCTTTTCACCTTCTGTTTCTTGTTTCCTCACCGTCGAAGCGTTTAAGAATTCCTATTTTTTATTTACAACCCTATTAGAGCACAATATGTATAAAAATAAAAGAAATTTGTTTACAATCACTAATAGAAGCGATTACAGTGATTAATATACCAATCGAAATAAGAATTAAATTATATTTTTTAATCATTGGGGTATTGCAAACTCAATATAAATATAAATTTGATCACTAATCAAATAACGTTCACAGGGTTTTTCTCATAGTGATATAATATTCAGAACAAAGCCTTTAGGATCAGCATGTGACTACGTACCTACGTTTTTATTATTAACTTTTAAAGAATATTATTGACAAAAAGCAATATTAAACCATCGCTGACTGTTTTAGAATTTTTAGCATTCTAATAATAATATTGTATCAGTGTTGTCACTTTAGAACTTCAAGATTTAAAGATCATGTGTTTAAATATTTAAAGAACTATACCAAATCAATTTCCGTTCTCAATGTTCGGCTTTATACATTATTAACGACAACACTAAATCATTTATTTGCTTTTATCTGCTTATCAATAGCTTTGTTCATTGTAATAAAAATACGTATCGTAGTATTCAATATTCGTGTTCGTGTGTGAATAAAAAAGGTACATTTTCGTACAAGTTGTTTACTTTTATCAGAAACGTTATTCTGCGGTTAATGGCCCGGAGCCTAACCCTTTTGACCAAGGACATAGCAGTTTTAAAGCGTTATACTTACGTTTTGTTTTACCTCTATTTTACAAGAAATGGCATACTCCTGTTACCTATTCCAACAAAATGCGCGTGTCGTTTTGTTTTTACTTCACTTAATGTGTACACGTGTACGAGTATTTCTCTCTTTGCTATATGTGTTTCTAAAAATATACAAAATGCCTACTACTTATTGGGTATATTTTGTATTTGTAAAAGTTGATTTTGCTGTGTTACTGTTTACGTTTGTTTTTTTTTTTCAAGATATATGTTATGGAATTGGTTCTCAACAATCTTTAGGTAATAAAATGAATTTCAAATTAATAATTAATAAATAAAGACTAAATATTAATCGTCGCTTTTATTGCACTCGAGTATTTTTACGTAAAAAGGAGTAAATAGAATACGATAACTACTTTCCTATAGCTAAAATAAACCATTTATTGGGGACGAAATTAAGTACTATTATAGGTAAAAAATACTTTGAAAGTTTAGTTATATCACGGTTCTTATTCTTGTTTAATTATTGTTATAAAACTAAATACTAAAAGTAAATGATTTGACGGCGGTAAAGCATGACGTCATAAGTGTTCAATAGTCTATAGAATGTATCATTGTGACGTTTAATAGAGAAAATCTAATTTGATTAGACAGTCAAGTACCGTACTGTTTTAAAAGTAACAAAATAAGGAACCTTATTGTTTTATTTATTTAAGTAACTTTATTCTAAAAGATTGAAAAAGAAAACACACAACTCTAACGTTAGTGCAGTAACCTGCTAATAGACCCGGACTATCTGGGGAATAAGGTATGTAAATTAAGACAGTTGCATTTGGTCTTAATATACCTACTTTATTTTAGAAACTCTTCGTGCAATTATGACCATCAAACCATAGGCCTGTGACATTCACGAATGTCACGTATCTTTACCAAAAACATGAATGTCACACAAGCCCTATACCGAATGGTCTTGATTGAATAACGGTACTCTAAGTAGAATTTAAACACTATTGAGTTATTTCGCCTAAAAGGATTCCACCCGGCTCCGACCTTTTCATGATACTGAGGATATTACACCAAGTAATTACTTATATTCACCGGTGTTTAGGTTAAAAGGGTCTACAAGATACGGTCTAGATTTACTTACTTAACTGTTCGTTGTCGTATTAAACGTGTATTCTTGATTTGCTTCATCTATGTTATACAAACGTAAAAATTTGTAAAGTAAAGCTAGTAAGAATACGTTTTTACCCACAAAAATAAATTGTTTAAAACTAATCTAGGATTAATGGATTAATAGGATCATATCGAAGTAGGTTTATGTGATAAAATAGTATCTAATCGATTAGGGTACGATTCTCAACACTAGTGTATTACTAATAGTGTCGCTTTTGTTGTTGGGACTATAGGATTCGATCCCGGGATCCCGAGATCCGGGATATAATTTTGTTTAACCGCCTCTTTGAAGATTTAAAACTTTAATATTCTATGTCCTCACAAAACTAAAAGATAAATAAAAAAATGATTTTGATATGTTTTACTGTCTTTTTTGTTACCACTTTCCATTACCAATACAATCCCGGGACTACACCGGGATCCCGAGATTAACTGTAGATAATCTCGAAATCCCGGGATTAGAAAAATCAACCGGGATCGAATCCTCTAGTTGGGACTTAAGAAAGCTCATGAGGACCTACACACATGACATCTATATTGAGAAAGCACCTACTTTCTTTTTAGGCTACATTGCTACGTTTTTAGTACTTTTTTTGTAATGTATATTTTCATCGGTATTGATTTGAAGTGTACAATATATTTAATAACCCGATACATTGGAAGACATACCTACGCACATGCCTAAAGTTCTAGCTTATATCTTAAAGTTCTTTAAAACTGAAAGTAAAATATATGTCAGAATTTAAAATTTGCTTGAATTTCAAAATATACAAGATATTAAGTTTCAGTTTATTTTACCATTACGATTAGGCCACGATATCGAGCGATGCGTCTTGCGATGCGTCTTGCAATGCGTCCTGCCAGTAGCGGTGGCATCTGCGACCGGCATCGGACGTATTTAGAATGTCTTTATCAAAAGTGGCACTATCCTGCCTAGAATTTCCATTTTTGCTGAAGATATTTTAAAGGAAAGGAATAAATCCCATTAATAAAAAAAGAAACAAATCTGGCGAATTTAAGTCTAAATTTTTTTTATTTTTTTTATTATACAAGACTGATCGTTTATACTTTTGATTATATACTATTGTACATAGAAGAAAATATAAAAGTACAACTTAAATGCAAGAGAACTGTATCACCGCGCAGCGGAAAGAACAAAATTATTTAATCAAGACGCTTGACGCTGAATTCGTCCGTCGCAGTCGCGGGTCGTGCGCTCTGACTCGTGGCCGCCGCGCTGATATCTAGTATTTTTGTTCTCATCGCACGTCACCCCGCTCGTCGCCGCCGCCAGTCGCGGTCGCTCGTGTGTTTTCACGCCGCTCGCCTCGCCGCAAGACGCATTGCGCCGAGTCGTAGCCGGCTCTAAATAGCTTCATACATTTGTTTGCGAGCGGTGATGTCGTGGCCGACGGGTTAAAGAGAGAAACGAGCATCATGAGCGCTGCGCGAGCTCGAGGTCGCTTACTTGCTTTTTGTTCGTATGCAATCCTCATTCCTCAGGGTACCTATGAGTCAATCGGACTAAAACCGCAAGGTGTCTCCAACATCAGACCAATTGCTGCAAGAAGCGATATACACGCAGCGTAGTGACTAAGCTGAAGAAGCGTCAGGTCCTTTCCACCTTTTCTGGTGATACCATTTACTTCGAGATGAACCCTCCTAGAAACGCACGCAAGACACAATCGCGTTGCTTTCTCTGACAGGGTGACTGCCACCCTAACAGAGAACCTGCCCTGCACCGGCATTTACAGAACATCTATTTTTAAAGGGGATTTCTTCGCCGCAACCCTGAAAAGCCAACCGTCCGTTATCGGTTAAGGTTACGGCTTGGCCAAATCTCATAATTTGAAATCTCACATGTCTTTTATATAACTCTGCGACTACTACTAAGGCTAGTACGAGTAGTACGACTGAATGCTTTCTGTTTCTGTTTAAAAAAAGACTAACTCCCGCATTAGGAATGACTCCTGTGTCGCGGGGGACTTTACAAACATACAAACAATGGACACAAAGAACACCCAGACTCAGGTGGGAATCGAACCCACGACATGTTGCATAGCAGTCAGGGTCACTAACCACTAGGCTAACAGGCCAGTCAAACAAAAGTATGTACATCACCTTTATAATGAAGATTAGGTATTCATGTACAAAGTAATTCTTCAAGGGTACTCCCGTTTACATCATACGAAAAAACCGTGACTCTACACTAAAAAAAAATAATTGGCTTAACGTTTTTTATAAATGAATAAGCAAAATCAGAGATTACAAACTCCATTGTGAGGATAAAAATAATGAATCTTTAAAATCAAGAGAAGATTTAATGGATTCTCTAAAAAAAGATTACTGGGAATTACTGGACTTGAGACAAAAATGCGAATTGAAGCAATTTTACTGATTACAATGGAGGCATCAATAAATTAACTTAAATCAAACTCAAGGGTCGCATGGAACGTGTTTTCGTTAATTTGTATAATCTATGTTTAATATAAATCATAGCGGTTTATAAAAAAAAATTTAAATACATTAAACAAGTTTTGACAAGTAGCAACAGGTTTTTTTAAAATAATGACTCTTTGTGCACCCTTCTAATTTTTGTCGAATTCTTGATTTTACTGCTGCAGTTGCTGTGCTGTTCTGTTTATTTCTTTTTTGTTTATAGTCTGTTTCATTTGCAAGTTGGTTATTACGTTTTAATGGCATTATTAAGACATCATAGAAAGCGGATGTAAAATTTTGTGTTTGTAGTAAAATGTTTATGTTCAATATTATGAACTTGGTTGCTATCTAGTTAATAAGTTAAACTTATCGTTTACGTGAGTTAAGCCACGAATTGAAAAAGTAAGTCATTTCCCAACCATTATAGAAATATGTTGAGCACCAGCGAAACACGCTATATGTCCAGCGTGCGAGATTATGATGTCCAGGAATTAAAAATTTAAAATATTGTCACGACTGAGGCCATTACAGTCAAGTCCTGACGGGGATGGAAAAAGTATTCTTAAAGAGTTATTTCTGCACTCGGAAATATACCACCATGATGTCAATGTCCCCTCGATACAACGAAGCCCGTGAACAGAAATTTTCAGACAGACGTCGGATAAAAAAGATTTTATTCGGCATAAATGTTTACCTTTAACTTCAGCTATAATACTTTGTCAATAAAAACATATCTATCCGAGAAAAGGAAAATAAATGTATCCTAACAAACTCGCACTTCACAACGTAAAAACATCAAAGCTCTCGGGATGATTGATGAAAGTTTTGCAGATAACATCACAGGATAATATACATATGTTAAACGTTTGTAGGTAGGAGCGACTATGGAATGCGACACGTATGTAAATTGAACGGAAATCGCCTTACTATAATCTCAAATTTCTATCACAATACGTAGAAAAAACCTTATATTCTCTACGTGCTGCAAAAAAAATTACCACTGGAGATGGTACTTGCATCGATAGGTTGATAAAAGGTTATGATTATATTTTTACCGATTTCTAAGGAAAAGAGTTTGTATGATACTAGTGCATGACGGTGCTTCACCGAAATCTGGGTTTTGAATTGTTTGAACTGTATTCGATTATGCTAAGTTTGGTTTGGTACTTTATAATTTATATGGTCTTGTTAGCAACAGTCTCACCACCACTGCTATAAATTATCAAAATCACTAAACAACAGTAACTGCCATGTTGTTCGTACCTCGATCAGCACTCAAGTAATTGTTATCAACTCATAATACATTCCTACCCTTTTATAACCTCACTGTTCACCAATATTTATCAAGCGACCAATAGTATTGCGTTTTAATTGACGTTGTCATAGTAAATCTTATGCTTACAAAGAAATTTAAGTAAGGCTGTAATGCTTAGAGATCCTAAAAGTACTAAGTGTACAAGACACGGTGGCTTTAGACCGTAAATCTACTTTGATAATTTTTTTATATTTTATGTAAATTTTGAGTGACTCAAAAATAAAATAAGGTATAGTGAACCAATTCATCAAAGAGAGTTTTTGGTTGTTTAATTTGGTTATAAAATATACTTACACATAAAAATTAAATTCGAACCGTGTTAAAATCTAAAGTTTTAAAGGCATTTTAGATGTGGTTCGGATAATAAAACTACGCAAAGCAACTTATTGTCATAACTCCACAAGTGATTACACTCACTTAGGCACTTTTTCGCGGCTATACACTATGGCTGGCTACTATATGGCTGCACCACCGCACTCCTAATATCTTTCCATAATTTTATTAACAATTACAATAAATTCCTCTGATAAGTTTGTTATCATATTCTTACAATGAGGACTCTAGAAGTCCTTAATCAGACAAGATAACATGTAGTTTTATTTGTGAAAGTTACATTTAGCTGTGACGTAAGTTTTCATTTAGAAAATACTAGCTGTTACTCGCGACTTAATCTGCGTAAATATCTCCCATACAAACTTACAACCCTTTAACCTTCTCCAATGTTAGGCACTCCCTGTCTATCTCTATACCAAAATTTGCCAAATTTGTTCAGCATGATAGACGTAAACGTAACAAACAGACAGAGTTACATTCGCATTTCTATTATAAGCATAAATATATATCTAAGCTAAAACAGAGTACTTAAAATTTAATTCAGTTTCATGCCGCTACAGCTCTAGGTATTCACGGTAATATCTCGCCATCTACTTACGAGAGGACAAAAAATCCCACGATTATTTATAAAGTGCATAACAACTTTATATTTAGTTAATAAACGATATTAATACCAATTCTGATTTAAATAGAACTTAAAGTGTGTAACTGTATTTCTTACCACGAAAAGATTTAATATATTTACAGAAGCAAACCACAAAACTTTATAAGAGGTCTTTGTATAACTCTGTATATTCTGACAACCAGTAACCAACCATTGATCTGTTAAACTACTCAGTGATTTAATTATATTTGAGTACTCTTAAGTAGCACTCGACTTTCTTGCAGAAAGTTTATACAATAAATAGATTATAGAAGCATACTTCAACGTCGTTTATTTTAACCTTAGTCAATGCCGGTTTGGTTTTCATTTTCGCTATCGTAGTAGTTAGTATACGCAGTAAAAATTCAGGCGTACGCTCGATGTACCTACGCTCGGCGCTGACAGATAATAAACAAACACACATAATATCATATGTAATATAGTTGACAAACATTTCCAATCTAGCAACCACGTTAAAAGAAATAGCTCCATTTAATTTGATTGCCACATTGGGAATGTTTGTCAGCGGGTGACTATTCGGTACACCTGCTGGTACGCGTACCAACACAAAGTACGGTAGGTACATATAACTTTTAGTATGTAATGAACCTACTGAGCTAATTAGGTCACTAGTCACACAAATCACTTTCTCCGTATATCCCTCAAGACATTTACTTAATGACCTCAGGGTCGCACGCAAACGTTAGCAGAAATATATGACACAAGATCCACAAAGCAGTTTGTTTTTAGAACTTCCTTGATCATATATTGTTAAAAATACCTTTGACCTATACAAAAGTATGCACAAAGACAGACATTATCGATTCGGATCTAAAGATGTACCACCACCTACCTGTAAAATAAGCAATTGACACATAAAATAATCCCTTTTTCTATATTGCTAATTACCATTTTATTAACCGACTTAAAGGTGATTCTCAATTCAACTGTTTTTTTTTTGTGTATATATTACGAGATGTATTTGCCATTTGTGAACCGATTTCAAATTAAATTGGTTGTAGCCAAGGTTGACTACATTAAAATTTGAAAAAAATATTCCACCTTAAAGGGTGGAAAATTAAGGGATGAAGAATACAGCTTATTACAATACAAACACACACACATTAAGGATACTTCTGTACTGGGTGTTATATCTGGCAGGCACCTCCTAAGTCCACTGGTACCGTTTGTAGCGTATATAGCCCTATGCCCTATCTCTTTTAAAACTATTTGGGGCTGAAGAGTATTAGATCTTTGTTGTTTTTCTTTTTTACTTGTAATCATAGCCATTCCTTACGCATACAATTTGTTTGATTTCATTAACGCATAAAGGAACTTTGAGTTCTACACATTCATGTACTTTTCCCTACGACAGACACAAATTACTACCTAATATTTCAAAAGTATTTACTTACATACAACATACATTTCAAAGTTTTCAATACCCGTCACAATACTTTCAACGGTAAGTTGAGTTCGTTGCCCAAAGTTACAGCCTTCATAAAACTGCTCCCAGCTTCGCTAAACTTGTAACACTCGATTAGTCAAAAGTTCAATATGCAAGAAAAGTAATTAAATCTTTTTGAACATAAGCTTGACTTTTACAACATATTAAAATATGAACACTTTCTTTGAAAGAACTTACTTCCTCAACAGCATTTGTAACAAAATGGAGTCTTCTCCCGCTCAATAAATTAAACTTTATACGATTACCTACTCCTCAATCAAATTTCAGCCGAACTGAAATACGACCCGAGCAAATTGACTGAAAGCTAAGAGACAAGGATTATTTTATTCGAATGTTTATCTGAGTAGCTTAAACTTGCTAATTCGGTTTACGAGAAGCTCTTTAGAATCAGTTTAGTTGTCCATTTTTTATTATAATAATAAATACGAGTAGGAAGTTAGGATCGATTCTAAAGGTTCGGTTGTGAGGTTGATAAATTAATTTCTCGAACGTTTACACGCCTTTTAGTAATTTTTGTGTACACAATTTAAATAAATAATAACATTGATATAATTAAGACAACATTCTTTATTATGGTGCCGAAAAAATTGAGTTGAAGATACTTCATCAATGTATGTCATAGTATGTATTACTATACATACATATGTATTACTATACATACATATGTATTACTATACATACATATGTATTACTATACATACATATGTATTACTATACATACAATCATCGAGATCATCGTTAAGTCTTGTTTATGCCTGTTCTGTCGAGATCACGATCCATAGCTAAAATGATAACATGTCACTTTTCAAATGTTTCACGGCTTTTCGAGTTAATGGTTATAATGTTATAATGTACACAATAATGTTTTAAGGACAATACGATTTTCGATAACTTCTCCCTTACAAAACAATATTCTTATAGCAAGCTAAGCTTATATCCACAAAACTTTTATATAAACGATGAAGATCATCATTTATATAAAAGTTCTTGTTTTGTTTTATTTTTACTCTGGGCAGCTTAAACCAACAAATACTCAAGACTGGTTAGAGAGACTAGAGAGACGATGTTTTAAGCGAGAAGCATTTCGATCCAAAGTCGACAATCGCAGTCTTCAGTACCAAAAATACCAAATGCACAAAAATTATACACCACGGTGACTATGACGCATTTTCTGAAGGCTACGTTGTACGCAGGCGCAAAGACAAAGATTATAGGAAACAGACACAGTATACAGATACAGTATACTTGTATTCTATCTCATTCTCTCGCAGGCTAAATCCTATTTATTAATATGTTTGTCTCTTTTTAGTGTCACTTTTTCGTTTCATCGAATTTTCAAATCTCAACGATTCTAAAGAAGTTTCACTTCAAAAAAAAAACGTGTGCGTCTCGGGACCGTCAGAAGTGATAACTTAAACGCCAGACAGACTGGCGCCGTAACGCGTTACGCAACGAAGCGGTTTACCCTCCCATAAAAAGTTATCACTTCAAAAATTTAAAGAGAATTTCAGCACACAAAGAAGTTAAACATCCACATTACTAACTTGTAATTCTTGTTGTGTATGTTTTTTATGCATACAAAAATTTATTGCGATTGCAGTTTTAATACTATACATTTGCTGAAATTTGATGATTTTTTTATTTTTTTTTAAAGAACGTGTGTCACTACTAGTATTCTTGTTAACCCCTCCAGCTAAGCAAGTGCTTGTGTTAGGAGTGGGTTCACTATGTTCGGACTACTTGTCTCTGTCATAGTATCTCAAATGCAATTCAACTTAACTTAAACGCATATTATTAAATCGATCTAGTGCTTTCTTAATTAAGTATTAATTAAAGTGTCTCCTTTCAAAGAGACTTTGGTCTTAATTTCTTTTAGCATAAAGCAATTAAGTAACGCTTATTTGATAGGATGACACTTATGCTTATGACGTTTGTAATTACTTCTTAAAAATTGTAAAATTTTGTCATTTGACGAAATAATAATCATAATATTTATATGTTATCTGAACATAAATTGTGTCACAAAGTAGCACTTTAAATTTTTTTATATAATACAATTAGAAACTGTTAAAATTTACTACTTCTACAGTAATGTCCTCATGCAATGTACGTAGATTACATTATATTTATTATAATTTCAGATCTGGAAATAAATCTCAAGCCTTTTTTATACACTTGTATCTACACCAAGTCAATATAATATTATATGAAACTCGAAGCTAAGCTACGGAAACAGTACAATAGGTCGGCCCTATGAGGCGATTTCTACCAAATCTATCTTAGTCTGATTGGTTCAATAATACATATATATTGTCCTCAATTTTTTTTATATACATAATCACTACATTTACAAGGTTTACATACATACCCACACACCCAAGGGGTAGGCAGAGGTGTAATAAACACCCACAATTTACTAACTATAATTTAAGCACAAAGTATTTATGGTGGAGACCCAAATAAACATTGTATTTTAACGCTCTGTCGAATGACCGGAAACCAGCGGAAATGGAACATCGCCTGAACCAAACATGAATATCAAAAGCGAGCACGTCACCCATTTATGATTTAAGTATGACTTTAATAACGTGGCTTGTTTTTGAAATGTATTGAGTGGTTTTCCATGTACTCTTTACTTTTAGCGAACAGAATTACCACAATCCTACAAATTAATTTCAATTTAAATAAATTTATATTGGTCTACTGTTATTGTTATATGGCACAAGAATGGGGTACAGTAGATTCCAACCCGAATTAGAGCGGCCCGACTAGAGGAAACATCTTTACTAATACTAGTGTAATACTGTATTTTAACTGTTGAGAAGGGTCACCAGCGTTCCATTGGGTATGTGGGTTAAACGAAAGTAACTTAACCGGTGCTATAAGTATTTACTGGTATAGGGATTGGTACCATTGGCTATCAGGAGGTTAAGAGTCAAAATTGCATCCATATGTCCATATTATGAAGTTAGGGCACAGCAAGATGATATTCAAATTTATTATATAAAAATAATAATAACTTGAGACACCTCACACGTGGCCGTCTGATCCCAAACTAGGTGTAGCCGGCACTATGGTAAGCAGACTGCTAAAAGACATACTTATATATTACTAAAT
Organism: Callimorpha dominula; assembly: GCA_949752705.1. NCBI lineage: Eukaryota > Metazoa > Arthropoda > Insecta > Lepidoptera > Erebidae > Callimorpha > Callimorpha dominula. Next base: position 19,672,001 of record OX456991.1, read on the forward strand.
ACATCCTTATAAAACGATTAAGAAAAAGAAAATAAGTTTCATATATTTTATTTTATATATTTTCGGAAAACTTACAGCTAGAATACAATATTAACAAAAAGTCGATATATAACTACAAATACAAATTAAAGACTTCTTATCACATTATCAAAATAAACGTAAAATGATGTCCGGTCAATCAATCAAACCAATATCAATAATGTCAGCAGATTTATGTTGTTCGAATTCAAGGTTCGATTTCTTGTTTGCCATCTTAAAAAAGGAGTTAGTAAACAAGAATTATCTTTTAAAAAAGTATCACCGATTTAAATGTGCCTAAATCATGATAAATTGTAATAAAGAGCCATCCATAAATTACGTCACATGAATTTTGAACCCCCGTCCTTGTGTTGTCACATTTGTGGAGATAGTTCATTGCTTTGCGGATCAGCGGTCTGTACCAGAACATGTCCATCGCTCCCGAGCGAATCCAGAGCCAGTGAAATAGCCCACCAACCCGTTAAAATATTTTTCCGTTCCTATCCGTACAGAATTATCTTATTCAGACATATAGTCATATTTAAGAATAAATTATTACGATTTTTAAAACGCTATTATTAGCTTCACTTGTAACTAACTATATAAAAAAGTGTGTAAAAGTGTGTGTGCAATTCACGACAGAAGTGAATCTTCAGAAAGGTAACCTACGAGAGAATGAGAACTAAAAAGTGAAATCAACACAAATAATTTACTAATGTTAATACATTTAATTTTATATAATTTATATAAAAGTTATTGGTCAAATTAACACAGATGTGTAAAATAATTAACATAAATTAATTAACCAACGTATTTTAATACGCAAATCCACAAAAAATGATACACGTGATTGAAACACTACGTTGACTATGACGCATTTTCTGAAGGCTTCGTAGTACGCAGGCGCAAAGAGAAAGATTATAGGAAACACTGATACTTGTATTCTATCTCATTCTCTCGCAGGCTAAATCTTATTTATGAATATCTTTGTCTCTTTTAGTGTCACTTTTTTTGTTTCATCGAATTTTCAAATCGCAACGATTCTAAAGAAGTTTCACTTCAACAACAGTTATTGTCTCTTTACTGTTATCAATAATATAATGAATAAATACAAACATCTGAGATCTAATTATAAAATTATGTAGCCTCAGTGCGATTGCTACAAAGATGGCAATAGCGGTTTGACATTTGACACATCCACCTTTATCGTTTTTTGAGGGATTAGAAAGTCTATAAAAGGTAACGGACGAGAGATCATTGTATCTTTTTGATCCTGGCATGGTCCGGACAGTTAGGAAATGATCTTGAAATTCATTACGTTTCTGAAAATAATCATTTATTATTAATTATTGTCTAGCAAGAGATTTTATTTTAATTTGAACCTATAGAAAGTTATCATAGTCGTGTAACTTCTCTCTAAATATCTTATACAGAATTTTCGAAACCCCCTCGGGTCAGCACCGGGTAAAAATATAAAATAATGTATGCTTTTCTGTCACACGTTGCATAGATATCGTATATTATAATATCTAGATATTTTATAAGGTGAGGTATTGTTTCCATTCCATGTCAAAGTATTTATCAGATTACCATAATAGATTTTAGATATTATATTGTATATTTATACTAGTATAAGCCTGTTAACAAAGGCACAACACTCACACTAATAATCGATTATTATTTCATACGTCGATTGACGTGGTGTCCATTTATATACATACATACACCTAAACTAATACTATAGCTGAAGCTGAAGAGTTTGTTTGTTTGGTTGCGCTAATCTCAGGAACTTTTGGTTAAAAATTATTTTAGTGGTGGATAGCTCATTAATCGAAGAAGGCTATAGACTATATAACATCGCGCTACGACAAATAGGAGCATCAATGAAAAATGAAGTTGCGCGTGTCAGCTAGTTTATAAATAAAATTACAATGCAGTTTGTTGGTATTAGTAGTAGCGCATAACTTGGGTACGGCCCGGAGGGGACTGATTTGACTAATTCTCTCTTTTATTTGTTAATAATGGTCCGAACATGTTTTTTTTTTTGGGAAAGGTAAATTGGAAAAATTATCAAAAAAGCGAAAATTTCAAAACGAATTTATTAAAATTTTAAAGGACAAACCCTGTCGGGTCAGCTAGTTTGATATAAATACGAGTATGTAGAAGTAACTTCATAGGGATATTTAGTTTGAAACCGCGCGACTGAAAGTTACGTAAGATAAGTAAATACCTACACGAGTAAGTCAGGGTTAAGTTTTGTATTAAAACTTTTAGACCTAATGGTGATTATTGCATCTGAAACTCATTAGCATAAATGTATTTTAAGTTAAGGTTAGTTGAAAAAGCTTCTAGTTGGGTAAGCAATTCTGTGTAGCTACGATGCGGTGCGCTTCGTGCAATAAATAATCACTCAGGCGTGGTCGCTTTGCGGATAAACGCTTCATACGTAAACATGGCAATATTGATAAAATACATCGCCTTTATAATTAAGGCTAGTTTTTTGCTGAAAAAGGAACTTAAAATTACACATAATAGATATAATTTAAAGTAGTTTTTTGATGCGGCAAATAAGATAAAACTATTCCTTTGGGTACTAGCATAGGACAAGAAACGTCATCTTACTTCTGGGGTGTATCGAATCGGTAGCTTTTGTAACATTAGGAGCGTCAGTCGCACGTTATCAAGGATGTTAAAATGTGTTAAAGACAACTCCCGCGTTAGGAATATTCCTTGACGTTTTCACAAAAATTGAAACAACGAACACAAAGAACATCCAGACTATGGACAATTATTTCCAGATCACACAAAGATTTGAAACCACAACACTCGGCGCATCGTAGTGGCGAGGTGACAACTTAAACCATTACGCCATCCGTGCAGACAATCAATCAATCTATGAACTTTTTACTAGGCCGAAGCTGATTCACAGGTGGCCTAAGTCAATGTTATATTTGGCCCTTTGCATTGCTATAACATCTTAGTGTAGTAGGTACTTATTTATTTCAAGAATTTCTATATAGGTACATGTTTACTGATAGTTTTGGGTAATTTAAACTGTTTTGCTCCCCTTCGTATAATTAATACAAAGTGGATCATGGGTGTACCTAGAGTACATACTTGGTCCCGTCTTGTTGAGAACTTCCTAATACTTTGAATATGAGGTAATCATTTCGTCGTACCCACAACAGTTTAATACACAAAAAAAAAATGGCTTTTATCATAGATTGTGTAATATTTATATGTAGGAAGGTTGTGTTAATGGGTCATTGTTTGGAATAAGCACGCGATTTACCTGCTATATCGTGAAGAAGACTAAGTACACAATCTCACGAAGAAACAATTCAAACAATGCTATAGTTACACCAGTATTTTTTCTGTCAAAATGGAACCCAACCCACAGTGAATTCATCATTCTATAAATTTTTCACTTTACTTGCAATTAGAGGAGATATACGGGTTATGTCTTACACTTAATTGCCATTCAATGAAATGTTAACAGCAAAAGATCCACCAGCACTTGTAAGAGGTACACATGTTTTGATTTTCTTACTGACCTGATCTAAATATTATTATTAATTAGTTGTAAATGTTTATATACTAATATGCTGTAGATGTAAATCAACATTCCTCCTCGCCTTTTCCCAACTAAGTTGGGGTCGGCTTTCAGTCTAACTACGATACGGCCGAACTTTGATCTTTACGTGAAGTGACTGCCATCAGACCTCCACAACTCAAGTACTAGGCAATATCGAAGTTCTGTAGTTAGACCAGGAAATCGGCCTTTTTAACCACATATGTTCGTATGGCACCGACGGTTTAACGTGCTCTCCGAGGCACGGAGCCACGAGCCCCTCGATGTTGTAAATGTAAATATTGTTATAAATTATTAATTTTGCTTCAGGTACATAAACTTCCATTAATTCCAATTTATTAAGTGCTTCCGACGTTGTTGTCAATAGAAACATCAAAACCTTTGTACCCCCACTAATGCTGCCTCTAGTGGATCTTTTTTAAAGTTTCACAGGAAACATGCTAATTAAAAGTCTAACCATACGTATCATCAATCACTTTACATTCAATGGATATTTGTATTTCATTAACACATTCTCGGTAAAGAATTCTAATTTAACACCCTGTTAAAATTAGAATTCGAAATAGAAATAACCCTTGAACTCATGCATACTCACATCTGTGAACTAAAAAAATGCTGCGAGGGCACTACGTAATAATGAATATTATACTACGAAACGTATAAGTTGTAAGTTAGTACTACAATATTATTTTGTAGACTACTCAAGTGTTGATTTAATACTCATACAGTTGTTACGTTTAATATATAAATGTCTGTGAAGATCGCCAGAGCTCCATGGACAGGATACGAGTATTTATAAGCTACGGTTACCGCTTACCGGTAGGTGGCCAGTATTTATTTTACAAATTTTAACACATATTAAACTTTTTCTTTATGATACGTAAGTATATAATATACTAGGTTTCACCATCCCATTGCCATGCCTATGTGTTAATCCAAGTCTCCTGCTATCTACATACCAAGTTTCATCGCAATCGGTTCAGTAGTTTTTGCGTGAGAGAGTAACAAACGTCCATACATCCTCAAAAACTTTTATGTTTATAATATTAGTAGGATATTACAATAATTATTTCCCAATGGCTATACTACTGCCACTTCCTTTTAATCAACTTCACTCATGGGTAAGACAACGGACTCGTGAAGCGCACAACGGCCATTGGGCCGACACACCGGGCTGTAGGCAGTCTAAACTGGTGCTGACGGAGGTCTCACCACGTTTAACTTGCAGACTGCTCAGTCTTAACCGACTCGACATCAGAATAGTTGTAGGAACCATTACGGGCCACTTAGCCCTAAACCGGCACCTATTCACCATCAGTGCGACAGACAGTCCTCTATGCAGAGGATGTCTCGACGCGGAGGAAACTGCCGCCCACGTTATCCTGGAGTGCGAGGGAGTGGCCACACAACGGGCAAGTATCCTCGCGGGTGTGAGATCGCTCCTAGAAGCCTGCGAACGCCTCAGAAGGCTTCTGTGCTTCTGGAAGGAGCTAGGCTGGCTCAACTATTCAACCTATCTGAACGCATAATGGACCATCTATGAGTCTAAATGCGGAAACAGAGCCCTACACCAACACCAATACCAAATGTCCCCAATGGCTTGACAAAATCAATTGAACATAAGTGACATGTGTACATATGTACGTATTACCCTTTCAGCTTTTAGACATGAGTGAAATGGATTGCGTTAGGAAAAATGTAGGAGAAGAGGCCGGTAATGTTCGTAATTATCTCCGTAATTCCATGTACCCTTATTAGAGAAACGATTGAGTAAAAGGGACGTCATAATATAATAGACTTCAAAGCCTACCGAAGCAATAGACAGATCGTGTGAAGTAAATTACCTGTCGGAAACAGCCCAACTATGAACAGTATATACAAGTATAAATTAATTATGTACAAATGTTTTTGAAACTACTTTGCGAGCGTAATATACAACTGATAATTACTTGGTATTACCCCTTTAAACTGTATTATAATAGTCTTTGTATATAGTTTTTGTAGTAATAAGGTGTTTTCTTTCCATCTTTCTTTTTCTAGTTTATCTTTCGTAATGGACACCAACACTATACTTAGATTCGTTACAATACAGTCGACTTATTAAAAATGCTTTCAATTCAATTATGTCGGTGCTACAAGAATCAAATCTAAATCAGTCATTGAATCATTCCTTACCAATTGATTAAATGATTTTAGTTAATTAGAAAACATCACGCGATGTGATTTAATAGAATCAAATTAATAAATATTTATAAGATGGAATGCAAACTATTGGGCCGGAGTATTGTAAGATAAAGCCGAGGTATTTACATAAAGACAAACAGAATTAATTTAGCTTGAATGAGAGTTGTAATGAAGTCATTCGCGTCTTGCATTCCATCTCGAAGCAATTCAGAGATTTTCAGAGATTGGGTAGGTATTCGTCAAGATAGATAAATACTGCCATATACTTTTGAACATCTATTTATCGCGAATGTAATGGAAAATTTTAACGATTTTTTCTCCAGACGTTTAATTTCTTTAAATTGGAATTTAGGATACACAAATCCACCTCGGATAAACCGACATACAAGTTTAAAAGAAAAGAAACGTTCGAGAATCTCGAAGTTAGAGGTGATTGTTCTGTCATTCTTAGTTAAGAGTTTCGTCAGGAGGGCCTTCCCAAGTGATGGGCGAACCCCTGTTCCGCTCAATCGCGTTATCTATTGTGCGAGTGTTAAAACGCCGCCGAAGGTCACGTCGTATCAGCTTTTGTATATTTTTGGTTTATGAGTTATGACTCAAATACAGTATTAATTAAAAGTTTACATGTTCCGAAAAGTGTATGAATAGGATCGCAGAAAGTTCAATGTCGACATAAATTTAATTAACCCCCTTAACGACTTATTAGGTATTTTCTATTAAACAAAATGTTCTCACTTCACTTCTAGCACCCGAGTGAGTAATGTGTGTTAAGTAAATTCTAATACCATAATTTTTGTAGTTATTTTCTTGTGTTTTCCAATTGAGCAAATCGCGTGTGTTTGTTAGCTAATAATGGAACTATCGGTACTATGTGTCTTTAATTGCAGCAAGGTCAGCACCTTGCACTGATATTCTTGTGCAAGGCGTAAACAGTTTGAGTCATATATATTAATGTATACTATTAGTTGGCTATATGAGAGCTAGTTTTTTTTATGGTACTCGATCAAGATAATATCACCAAATTTTTTCAACTGCAGTTTGAGATTTAAACTGACGTCACTGCTGAACAGCAGTAATGCTGGAATTACTGAAATGAACTAAGAAGAAAGAGAATGAAAGAGTTTCTTGGAAACGTTCGGTTGACCAGAACTTGGCCTTAGGTGTGTGGCTCAATCTCTTACAGATCACGGTAAGTTTATGCACGTTGGTTTCGTGGGTCACTGTTGTTGATCCAGGTGTACAGGAGTCGCAGCAACGGGGACGTTTGGAATTAGTTCCAATAAAAAAATATAAAATGATTTTTGAATTTAAAATATCACCTTCTTCATTAAAAAAGACATTGCAATGGTAGATTGTTAAATTACTATAATGCAATATGATCTAAAAAATAAATCGAAGTGTGCAAATGTGATATGTGAACATGTTCGTCGACAAAGTTATCCCAATACCGTACGTACAAATATCATTGATATTATTATGTAAAGCGTATTGAGAAGGGTAAGAAATAAGAAATCTTTTCACTTGATAAAGCGATAGGGTTTAGAATAGTAACCCCTAAAGGCAATCTCAAAGGGCAAAAGGGTAGCATTATTACAAAATTGCAAATGTCAAATCATATTTCTGGAAGGTTCTTTGTGTTCGTTTACAATAGTTTCTCCAAATTATATTTTAAAATTGAATATGTTCACACAATGTGGCAACATATTGCATTTCTGTCTTAACCATTCAAATCCAACTTCGATCATACCTATATGCCACAGATACTTGACCGGGTTAAAATAATAGCACCAACTAAATTGTGCTTAAATGCAGTTGTAAGCACAGTTGAGCTATCAGACGTTTCGCGACGTTTTTGTTTATTTTGAAAGACGTAGCTTGCGACCCTGTCCTTTCATTCTTTTATTTCAATATTTTTAGTATTTTACTTCCACCACAATAGATATTATCAGAACATAGTCCATCGAAACAGCATAATCAAATGCAAACAGGCATATTCAACTCAATCGGAGTTAAACCTCGGCCTCACAGAAAACCGGCAATGAAGCAATGCTTCGTTGTCTTTCACCGAGTGATTGAGGTTACCGGAGGGCCTAACATTTCACTCTCCCCCCCCCCCTTTCCCCCTCTTCCCCCCTTCCCCCACCTTAAGGGATGGCAACGCACTCTTGAGTTGCAAGTACCCATGGGGGCGGCGATAGTCACTTACCATAAGGTGATCAGTCTGCTCGTATGCCCCCTCCCCTATTCCAGAAAAAAAAATCAGGTCAATACAAAAAACCAAGGACTTTCAAATAAACTTTTGAGAGCCCTGGCACTCTTTAATCTTAATTAAGATTTTCCCTATGGCAAAATCTGTTCTTAGCTGACGTGTCCGATGTATAAACTATATTACTGCCAAATTTCACATTTCTAATTGAAAAAACTACATATAAATTTGCGAAAATCCTTCGACATCCTTAATCCAGCACTGTCTCAAAATCCGTTCTGAAAAGCTGATGAGTCCTACCTATAAACTACATCCATGCTAATTAGACCTCTTTATTCCGGCCTTGTCCTAAAATGCATGTTTAACTGACGTGTCCTACTTCTAAACTAGCTTCCTGCCAAATTTCAGGACTCTAATAAAAAAAACAAAGGACATTAAAACAAACTTGTGAGAGCCTTAGAACCCCTAAATCCAGCCCTGTTGCAAAATCCATTCTTAGCTCCTACTCATAAACGACTTCTGTGCCAAATTTCATCTATAAAGGTCAATCAGTAGATTTCCAGATTTCGCGATTAGTCAGAAGATGAGCGAGTGAGTACTTATCGTTTCGATTTTATATGTATATGATTTTTTTTATTACCAGCAAAAGTGGTTCTACTTTACGTTTTTATATTACCACGCGATTTTAGGTGCCTTTTAACACCCGTTACATAAAAAGTCGCTTCCCCTATATACCTACCTGCCTCCCTATAAGGCTCTGGTGCCTGTAATATGTATTACTATACATATCGTCTTTTCTATGTAATACCTCTATATTTTAGGCACAATTAGCATCGTTAATGACGATGGAATATTTATATACGCCTATGAATGAACTTTACGGTATAATTCAGTAAATACAATTTCATATTCATATTGTTGTCAAACATTGATCGAAGGAGATTCCTACGAAATTCGATGACCTAGTGTGATTATAACTTTCCAATAATTTTCATTATATAAATTTCTACGGAATTCTTCGAAAATTTCATAAAAGTTTCCATTGACATCTGACTCATGTGTTTTTATATACAAAGAGCGAAGTTGAATCATCAAAAACCACACGTTAAAAAATAGTCCATTGTATACATTGATAAAATATTGAGGCTATTTACAATGTGAATAACTTTCATTGACTGTAGCTTGAATACTAAAACTCACCATAAATGAAAACGTATAATTACTAAACTGTTTACAATAACATTTTAGAAAATTACAGATTCCTGTACCTAGTACAATTCGCTTACCCACACAGGTGCGATCACGAGACGAGAGTGCCAAGTACCAGCTGGTACGGTGCTGCGAAAGTAAATTATTTTTTTACTGTTTTTCTGACTCATGCACACTTTGAGTTTAACACATTTCATTTAACTTTTATGAAACACTGCCTGTTGCCTGCAACTTTATATTCATGGTAAATTTAAAATAAAACCACAAGTCTTAGTACCTTTGATTATACAGGTTGACTTTCGTTCTATCCCGTTTATACGGACAACTTGCAAATTTTCACTAGAATAACAATTGAAGGTGTTGGTTGTGTAACTATAACTACTAATTTTGTAATTAAGTATTTCTAGGATTAAATATAGAAAGCACGTCTCTATTCCTATAAGAATAATGAATGTATAATCGTATAAACATAATGTCCTGAATGATCCTAAATTCATTTTGTAGGTAATGGAAACCCGAATGAACTTTTGATTTATAAAAATAGTTTCAATATATAATCTGCACGACGTAGTATTTTTAGACTGATAGTAGGCATAGTTTTAGTGAATAGAGGCACGGTTTTTCAGAAAACACATAAATGTTTCTCGTTTAAAACAGGTAGACAAATCTTATGGATGGTTCCGGAATTAGATCAAAGTAGTAGGTAGTCCCGACGAGCCTTCCTTGGCCGGACGTTGGGTTTGGTTTTAGTTGGTTCATATCCAATATATCTACGGTTGTGTGTCCACTTTTGACCTTGGAAAAAGTGCCGAATGCCCTATTGTTATGTGTCGATTTATATAAAATACCATTATGATAATCAAACACCTAGTAATAATTATATTGATAAAAATAAAATTAAATTCTTAGTACATTACTCTAACAGTAACCAATAATTTTTTCTTGCTTGAGGTGGTCTGAATATTAAACACATAAAATGTCACTGATACACACGTCTGTAAATATATCCATCTATGTTAAGATCTTGACCGACATTTTTGTAGATGTGACTTGCTAAGCACACGTGTATTGCCCCCACATTACTGCATTATAAATGTATGTTATTTTTAGAGATAAAGGTTTTAAATACTAAATATATTAAATTCCTTTTTGACTTGATACCGATTAAATAAGACTTTACTTGTCAAGCTTCATATGGCTTGGGTATCACTTTGTACGTGGACCAAGTTATCCAGTCTAATACTTTACCGAACACAGAATAAATTTTGCTTAAACTACTTCGATATGGCAACTGTCCCGACATCCTATACAGCCTGTTATTAAAATATAAGTCTAAAGAATATTCATATGTTTCATAAACTGAAATCCTTTTCGTTGTTCCTACACTTCCACCGCAGCGTGCAGATAATCTACGAAATTTCTATGACGTCCGCTAATATAAGCAAAGGAAGCTATCGATAATATAAATAAGGATTTAAATGTTTATTAAAGAGACAAGCTTCTTTTGAGTGACGTCCTTTAGTGACCAAAGTATTTTGAGCAATTGTTTGAAATTACACAACTAGCTGGTTTGTGGAATGGTTTGATATCGCGCTATGTCTAATCACTTCGATATATCAGACGCTTTTCTAAAAATCGTCGCTTAGCATCAATTAGGCCGCATTCTTACTGCTGTTCAATTGCAAAATAGTATGTAGTCTAAAAGTCATCCTTATATAATCCACAGATGTAATGAGAATTCACTCGTTCAGCGTAATGGCCGACACAGCCCGTTGCAATTTTTATAAGCCATAAATTTTTACGATTCTTCAAAATTTTTAAACTATCTCTTTTTATGATTTCAGTTACAGGGACGGTAGAAAAATATATGAAATAGGATTAAAATAGTAAAATAAGAGATTAAATCCTATATTTTTACGTTTTATATTTTTAGAAGTTGACAAAAACCATAAGAACAAAAACTGATGTAAACTTTTTGACATTAAAAATAATGTTACCAACATTATTTTCAATGTCAAATATACAAAGTAGGCTTGCAACGAATATTCGGCAAATATTCGGTATTCGGCCTGTTCGGCTACTTTCATGGGCCGCGAATGACATATACTGTCCAGATCGGCAATATACTGAAGAAGGGCTAAGAATGGTCTGATGACAGTGATAAGGCGTGAGAGTAGGTATATAAATGTTTTATTTGTGCTAGTCTGATAATTGGTCAAAGAAAATGATTAATTTTATTTTATTGTACTCTTCTTTTTTTATTCTCTCAATAAAATACTCAATACATAATTAACTTCCATAATGTGAAAAAACAACATCTGTCAATGTATTTAAATCGTAATCCTACTAATATTATAAAGTATGTAGGTTTGTTACTTTTTCACGCAAAAACAACTACGATGAAACTTGGTGGCAGATAGCTGGATTAATACATAGGTTACTTTTTATCCCGATATTTCCACGGCACCAGAACTTACGCGGGTGAAACCGCGGGGTGCAGCTAGTAAAAATTATATAATGATCTTGGTAATGACCATTATCCATACTTTGAATTGTTTATTACACATATATTTCCGATAAAAACAGGATGTGTAAATAAATATCAAAACTTTGGTCCATCGTCACTTTTTCCATTTTCAAACTTTTTATATATTTTCTCAAAACTGACCAACAAAAAAGTAGTGAATCCCGAAGGTAAAAATAACTCGTGCAGTGCTGAGATGGTGTCGCAACTTTTAGGCCTGGATAATCTCACACTCAACTACGCTGACCTTAAGACTGTATTTTCTGTTTACAACTTATGACGCTTCGAGGTTTTAGCTATTCTTATAAGTATTTTTTCAAAATATTTAAATAAATTGTGAAATCTATTGCCAGTCCATCCGGCCGGTTTATCCAACCGATTCGCTTATATATTTTTTAATTAAAGGTATTGATATAAAGATTTATCAACAAACATTGGTAATCGTTTTACGTGGGAAAGCCATGCTTCGGCACTTAAGGGCCGGCTCGACTCCGCTCGATACCACAACCAAAACCGGCAGTGAAACAATGATTGCATTGCTTTACGCTGCGTGAGTGAGGTTACCGGAGACCCTAACCCTTCCCTCTCCCCTATTCCCATCCCTCCCCTCTTCCCTATTCCCGTCTTTCCCCTCTCCTCCTCTCCTCCGCTCTAATCCCTTGTGACTCTTGAGTTACAGGTGCCCATGAGCGGCGGTAGTCATTTACCATCAGGTGACCCGTCTGCTCGTTTGTCCCTATACCATGAAAAAAAACATGAAAACTTTACCTCTCACAAGTTATACTCAAACACGATTTCCTCCACTGCTTATGTTATCTTAGCTTTCTTTCCCTATATCTCCGGTTCCAATTGTAAACTAAAATTAGTTGAATTGGAGGGAAGCAAGGTATGAACATTCCAGTTGACTTTCAATATGCGTTTCAAATTAGAAGAGTATTGTCAATCCTATCATGTTCATAATTTTTCATCTTTCGTATTCAACTTAGGTTACAATTACTCGTCATATAAAAAGTTATTTATTTGAATTAAATTATTATCAATGCTGTGTAGTAGTACGGGTCCTCTTGTATCTTAAAAAAACATTTTCCCCAACCGTTTTCCCCTTTACAAATAAAAAGGCCAATCAAATTACTTCAATTGTTATTTATTGTTTTATTGTTATTTCCTTCCCACGAGTAATGAATTATTATCGACTGGTGTCCGCAGTTCGCTTATATATGTGGTGCCTGAGATCGCGTGGTGGACGAATTTCGATCATGGTTTTTTCATTGGTCAGTATAACTTGAGCTGTCATTGTATAGACTTACTTACCATGAAGGTAATCACATATACTGGACGCGTGTAATTTCATAAAGCCGTTTTCACGTAATTTTTAAAGTTGTAAGACATATTGTTTAAAACTTTTGGCTTTCTGCACTTCTTCTCTAAATAAACGGTAAATATTCCAAAATTCACTACGTTTGTAAAATTTTCTTAAAAAGAGGTACAAAGAATTCTCTTTACGTATTAATATAATGATGATAATGTTTATAAAATGTAAGTTTCTCAAGTCGAAATACTTAAAATATTAATGAAATTCTTAAATCAAATTCATAGTTAGCTTTCTATGCTTTATTATTAAAGTAGATGTCGATTTCTTGGAAATCGCTAAGATAATAACAACACCTACACTTATAACCTACCATCTACACTCACACCAAGCACTAAGAAAATTCCTGACACAACCGAATGGGGTACATCTACACGATTATAATGTGATACATACATATTTGTATCTAGTTTGCTCTAATATTATAAAATATAAAAAGGTGAGGTTTGTAAGTTTGTAAGTATATGTCTGTAAGTATTGATATAGGACGCTGTCTCCTCTCTACATTATCCTTAAGTACCTAAGATATAGTATTATATAACTACCTAGATTATATGGAAAAACATAAGCGTTTCTTTCAAAGACAGTTTTTGACTTCTTGCGACTATTAAAAAATACTGCGGGACCGTATTGGTATACTAGTCAATACTGCTCAATATAACTCTTACCGTTCTTAGAAGGTCACGGCACTTGAAACATGGTCGTTAATTAGGAACAGTTCTACGGGCCATTAATAACCTTTATTAGAACTTTATACAATGTTAACTGTCTGCGAGAAAAAAAAAACTCATGTAAATAGCATTCGGTGTCTCGTGACATCCAAGTTTCTCGCTAACTAACTAGCAAGTCTTTTGCTACCCACTGCGCTCGAACGGCGTTACACGCTCTGACAATTCATTCACCCCTTTCTTATTAAATTGAACAACATTTTCATATTTTTTCAAAGGATAAATGTGGATATAACTGGATTTTTCTTCTTTTAAAATAAAAAAACGGATCAGTAATGGCAATTAAGGTATTTATTTTTATTATCGAAAAGGCCGTCAGTGTTTATCATCAATTCATAATCAATAGTCATTTTTCCCTACAACAAAATACGTTATAAATATATTTAAAAAAACGTATGAGTTTAGTACGGTATAGCAGATTTCTTTGAAGCCCTCTTACTAGTAGGTACCTACCCTGTAGAAGACTGCGCTTCAACCAGTAAGCGGTTGCCATCCAGCCTGTGCTTCTTTAACAACTTAATGTGGAAGCTTGTAATTGGCATCTTTTACAACGAATTTCATTTATTACTGTTTAAGCCGTATCCCAAATAAAATAAATAAAATAAATTTGTCAGAATGATAATGTAATATAACAGTATCTTGACAAAAATGACACACTGGTTGTCGTCAAAGCCTAAATGTCTGCGCTTCGCTCTCTAAGCTTTAATAACATTTCACCATTTCTATGAAAGGACACGATATTTCGATAAACTTTGAACTTGTTAGTGAAATTGATTCAATGAAATTTAACCATTGAAACTCGTTGTTATCAAATAACTTCTAAAATATGTATGAGAAATTTACTGCTTTGGGATTGCGACCAAAAGATATGCAAATCACGTGTATCGTGTATGCATGTCAACTTACTCAAACTCGAGATGTGCTTCATCTTCAGATATTCTCGTAAGGAAAATCTAATGGTATTAAAATTTTAATTAATAAATGCTAAGCGTTGGCATAGTTCCAGACAGAATGTTTAGATAATAATATGCGAATCGACTATTACATATTTACTGTTAGATGTTTATACTAGACATGAGTTGATATGTAATTCTTTTGTTTCAGATGGCCCGATGTTTCATCCCCGTGCTGCTCCTCGCGACAGTGGCACTCTCCTCGAGTAATGTACTTCCAATGACCGTGAACCACATAAATAAAGAATCACTCGGCTTAGAAGGCCAATATAATGACAATATATTTAGTAATAGATATCAAACAAGGAACGTTCTCGACGAAATATACAAATTGTATGAGAATAAACCGACAATGAGTAAATTACTACTAACATTCGCAGATCCCGACAATAATAGTGATGATATTTTGAGTATTTTTAATAAAAACGATAACTACAACGGGGAGGGCTTTCGGAAAAAACAATGGCATAACTATCCCAGGCAGTTAGACCGTCTTCATCAAATAAAGGAACACAATAATGAGAATAGAATTTTCGACCCCGACCCTAGCAAAGAACAATACACTAAAGAAATCGCACCTGATAATCATGATATGGATGACATTACCAACGAATTTCACCTAGACACTAATACTGGCACGAACAACGTCTACGAGGCTGTAATAGCTGCTAACCCCTTATTAATACTTAAAATACGTTTAGCATGCTTGAATAAAGATGTTGATAATGCAAATATTCATTACGATAATCTTCTGAAGTCAGAATTGGAATCTAATAATCTGAAAGAAGACGAAACGAACGTACACTTCAGGAACGATAACCCCGCAATGAACATAATAAAAGTTAAAAGAGAAGATGTATTTAGGGAGCAAGATGGAATATCAGGTCAGTCACTTCTCAAAGAAAAGTCTATCATTTTAAAGTGACTTGCTGACACACAAAATCAGTTTTATAAACTTGGCACAGCCATGAGCATGCATATACAGCGCAAGGGAAAAGAAAGCCTTTAATTTATGCATACTTTGACCTGTTGGTTAGTGACCCTGACTGCTGAGCCCGGGTTCGATTCCCACCCGGGACAAAAAATTGTGTAATGAGCATGATCATTTGTTCTGTGTCTGGGTGTAATTTATCTATAATATGTATGTATTTAGAAATATATAAGTATGTTTATCAGCAGTCTGGTTACCATAGTACAGGCTCTGCCTAGTTTGGGATCAGACTGATGTATGAAGACAGATGTATGAAGTTATTATACATACTTATGGGCCTTTTCTAGAGCTAAAAAGAAAGAAAAAGATTCCTTGTTTCTTTTAAATTTCGTTCTGTTTTTTTAATATTGAAATGTTAATGTTTAATTTGAAAACGAAAAGAACGAGAAATATTTGATGTTATTTTTTTCAAATATTCGTTTAAAGGAAGTCAATTTTCTTTAATTCAATGCTCGAATTGACTTCTTATCGTCAACCGATCGGATAATATCATACTTGTTATTTTATAGCTACATAGCTTTCAGCTTACAAACCCATATGAAAGGTTTTTCAAAGTGTTCCAATAAATTGTTTATTTTATTAAACAAAGATTTCTTACCGGTTTTTTATGTGGAAAAAACGTAAATTTTTTATTCTTTTGTTTAAAGAATATATAGTTTTTTACTTAGGTAGGTTTCTTACATAGGTACTTATTTTGACAACTCTAATTAAAAAAATAACGGGTCGATGATGATAGGCATAGGATGATAGACAGGAAGGAGTGTAAAACGTCCGATCATGTCCAATAGACGGATTTTCGGCGCAACAAATATACGTAGCTAGCAAGTTCATAGTGTATAAAATTATATTTTTACTTCGACATACCCTTTCTAGGATAACATACATTCTCATAAATGAAAATACAAAAAATGTCATCTCTTTCAGCCACGAATGAATGAACTTCTCCAAATTGTAATCACACTTGTAGTTACTTCATAGAACTAATAATTTCCATGTACTCGTATGTATAGCATTTTGCTGATTTTCAGATAACCCTTCAACCGAAAACAAAGCTGTCAACAAGAGAATCTTTTCGTTATGGAGTCGTCTACAAAGTCTTAACCACAAGGGGCACGAGTTGCAGCATAGACGGCATCTACACGCCTTCTACGGTCTACCTGACTCGGACGGAGGAGGGACCCTTACCGCGGAAACGAGAGCGACCCTTTTACGGCCACCCGGCTCACCTTTACGATGGGGATGAATCTACTTTAATAATAATTAAAAGGCTTTTTATTTGAGTCATTACTTTGCAAAGATAAATTTTAAAGTAAATGAAGACATGAAATAAAATATAATTTTTTGAACGATTTTCAAAATATGTAGTGTCTTAGTCTTTTGAGATAAGCGCAGTTGCAAATGCTTCTGCAGAATTTGTTGGTTGGTTACAAAAAGTAAAATTGTCTATGTAGATATTCGTTCATCAAAGATGTTTCTTGAAATTTGTTTAAATATGCTCATTACCTAGTTAGTTCTTCTTAAGACTTAGCGCTAGATGTCTCGACATTAGTGTGGTGTGTAATTAAAAGCAATAAATTTTGGTATACTGATAATTGCAATTTTATTACTAATTAAATAGAAAATTGTTTTGAAGAGTAGATGTAAAGCTACCATTTGTTTGCAAAGCTAATGTATTTAATTTTATAAAAATGTAATAAATGTTCAAGTATTATTTAAAGTATGCTGACTAGTACAATAAAATGACCAACTCATTGCTATCATTTTAGATGTCTAGTAGTAAATAATTTACACAAAATATTTGTATTGACTGTTTTACATTATAAACAAATATAACGATAAGTACGATAATCTAATAAATATTACTTAATATATTAAGAAATAATTGACTGCGGACAAATACTTTTATGGTCAAATGCTTAATTTAAATGCTTAATGTCTTCTGAAATATATCTATTTGTTATTATCCATAGAATATAAAAATATATTACTTCCACGTCTAATGTGTCGTATAAGGTTTTAAAACAAAAAGTATTTAAATAATAATAATGATTACAAAATGATTACCTACGTATATTGCCACTATATATGTAAATAAATAAAATGTATATCAGCTTCAATGTTTTATTTAAATTTTTCCTTCTAATGGACTTGGTTAAAGTGACATCTAGTTTAGAAACTGAGAACTACTGAAAGACATAACCAACACAGAACTAGAACAAACGGAGCAAATAAAACTATTTACTTGATTACATTAAGATTAGGTAGGTAGTTATGATAATAGCCCATCCACTACACTAGCGTATCATCTCAGTAAATAAGCCCATTATGATCAAGAAGCATTTTGAAAACTCATCTGTATACTGAATAACAAATCTGGCAAGTTTGTAGCTAGGTGTCATTCTATTGAAGATTTTCAGTCGAATATTCACTTTCAAGTTAGCACTTGCCATGGCGGTAAGTAATAATGAATTTTAATAATTGCATTTATTCGTATAAAAGATTTATTATATCATAATTATATGTAATACAATATTAATAATATACTTAATGTAATTTATTAGTCTGTACCTACCCGATAAAAGTAGGTCAGTTAGAATCAAAACCAGACATATGAAAATGATGTGGTTCAAGGCATTACAGACTATGTTTACAAACATACCTACTTATCAAGTTTAAGACACTTTATATACCTGGCCGATAATGGACATAACCTCAAAATATTTAGAAACGGCCCTAATTACTTTCTAAATCGACATTCACTTAAAGACTAAAGTGTATACACGATTATGGCACTTAAATGTTCCTTTTTAATTCACATAAGTCTTCTCGCTCATTATAAATACGGTTAATTGCGGTTAATTTAAATTAACTTTGATGGAATTACTTTTAATAATGTTTGGGAAATACCTAAAATTGAATAAATTTATTTTCTTATTAATAAATATTAAAAAATAATTACACAATCTTCTTAATCTAATGTTTATATGAATGTTAATGCGTTGCCAGCCCTGAAACCCGCTTCAGACTTCATGATTCCTCCTTTATAATTCCTAGCCTGCTGGTGATTTCAAAGGCACAGGTACATTTAAATGTACCAAACATGTGCTGACTAATCAGCCCTCGCCACTCTACCGCTCTCTCTCTTTTTACTGTCTATTCAATTTAGAATGCACAACCTATAGAGGCTTATATTTATTCGTAGGTCTTGAATTGAAAATGAATACGAAAGTACGGTCAATTAGTAATTACCTTCTTCAACATTGATAAATAAAAATTTTAATGAATTGTCGAATTGAAAAGCGATTAAATGTCTTAATATTGTTGAAAGGTCAGCATACTCAGTTTCCACTAACACAACTTGTACACAGATTCTAAACGTAAAATCTACTAAGTAGTGTTCGAATATAAAAAAAACTCTATAACAAAAAATTTTAACGACAAAAAGAACTAAAAGCTAGAAAATAAATAAACCTTTTAAGTCTTGAGTATTGAGCTTATTTATATAAGCTATCAAATTTTATATAAACTAATTTTGAGTCGGCGCCAAATAATAAAATGATTAATTATCAAAACTTTATATGTACGTAGATATGGAAAAGGCTCTACGTAGGTTTGCCAGGATCCCATTATCAGATCCTGATTTCCTTGACACGGATGGTCCCATTGGACAAAAAAATGATCATCAAAATCGGTTCCTAAATGACGGAGTGAGGGCTGAACATCCATAAAATAATTATATATACTATATACAAAATATATCCATAAAAAGAAGATATTGGCCCCAATTCTGTTACTTCACTCGCTAAATTAAAATTCACTAAATATTCTTCATATAAGAAGTAAACCTTGTACACTTAGAAACAAGGTCTTATTTCAAATTGAAACAAGTAGGTAACATATGTCGCTATCGAAATAAGCAATTTATTTGTCGACTAAAGTCTGATACGCTTAAATAAACTTTAATACCACGTAGCGAGAGCCGCTATTCGTTGAATGCCATCTCTTTTGCTCTGTGTTTTTAGTAAGCGTCTACGTAGGTGTAGATTAAAAACACGTCATCCTTGTTCGTTTTGAACAAGTTTTTAAACGGCAATTATACAGCGTTTGAATAAATAGAGACTCTCGCTGCGTGGAAATAAAGTTGAGTATACGTTGACAGGTTTTATTGAAATTTAGCGGCGCTGAGAAATAGATGCTAGTAACAAATAGACCTTATTACGAAGAACACTAGGTTGATTTCATATGAAGAAATTAAGTCAGGTTTTAGTTTAGTCGAGTGTACAATAGAATCGGCACCATTACCACCTACATTTAGGTCTTACATACATCAAGGTGGAATATTTCACATACTCAAATTGTATATGGAACTGTAACGAAGAAATATAATGAAAAACAGTTAAATTATTCAAATTTATTCGACTTAAATTTGATTGCATTTCGAAAACAAGGTTCCATGTCAACCCTCATCAGTACTAGTACTATTATGTATTCTGTGCCCTCATGTAAATAAAGTATAGGAAGTAGCTCTTAAGTAGCGAAACGAGTTCCGAATTTTAAAACTGAGATTTTAAATTGTAAATAATTTTGTATTCAGATTATGCTACGTTTAAATTTCATATGCAAAGCTGAAATCGTTTTACTTTTATTCATAGAACATTTAAAAACCTGAAAAACGAGCCGTTGATTGCGTGTACCGGTGCTACATGACAATTGTTGGCTATTAAATTCCTTTTTGTTACAAAAAGTTTAAAAAATTAATAGTCGATGAGTCACTTTACTTATATGAATACTTACTTTTTTACTTTTTCTTCTTTAATGCTGTCATGACAATTATGATTATAGCAGTCATGTAATTTTCTTACAAAGCATGCAAAGAAAAGAAATTAATATCAGCAATAATAGCTCCTATAGATTAGGAAAAAATTTATTTCAAACTTGCTCATATTGTATTCCAGTAGCTCTTTTCAGTTAATAAATCTATGGTTTCACATTATAAAGTATTGAAATTAAAACAATGCCCTTTGTAAAATAATTCACAATTAATGTTTAAGTTAATAAAATTTTGATAAACCTCAAAAACTTTGTCCGGAAGGCAAATAATTCCAAACAGAAATTTTCGGTCCAATTTCAGGTTAAATCATTTACAATATATTTTTATGAAAGGATCAAAAGGCACCTAGAACTTGGGTAAAATAGCAGGAAGACATTAAGTAAAGACGGCATTTTGGAAGATTGTTGCTAATCTTTGGGAGAGGCCTAAGTTTAAAAATTGACGTTCTCATAGGCTTATAGGATACGCACCGTCAAATTTCCAGTTTCAAGTGAGAAAATGTAAGGGCATAGTATTTAATAATAGTTTATCAAATTACAGTAGTATCGTGGAGAATCCACAGATGGCGTAAATAAATTAATCCAAGTCGCGGTCAGGATCTTTCAGGGTCTAGCAACCATTCCGCCGAAACATCTGAAGTGTAACGTGTGATAAAGAGCTTCGTTCCAAAAATCTGCGTTGTAATAATCCAGTAAATTATAAAGTAAGATCTAGGTATATGGTCTTTTTTTAAAATAAGATTTTTATTTACCTAAAAAAATCATACGAGACAAACGATTAACTCAGTTCATCTTCTTTTTTTTGCTTCCTGAAGACACAATTTCTGGTGAAATTACATTAAAAAAAATGTTGACTTCCAAAGGCTAAGAAAAACGTGATCCTGTATGCCTACTGGTTGTCATCGTGCTCCTGGCGGGTGCGAGCAGCCCTGACGTTTAAAAAGATTTCGTTTGAAGAACGCACAGTAGATATAGTAAAGGATAAAAAGCAGTTCACTGAAGAGTATCGAGCTATCAACCCTGCGCAGAAGGTACCAGCACTGGCTATAGGTAAGTAAAATAAATTTGTACCACAGAATAATAATAATAATAATACTCATGTTATTTGTATTTCACTAATAAACGTATCATAGCGAGATCGCGACACTATTCTGATACGAGTACCGCTTCGGGGAGCGCACCAGCGTTTGGTCGGGGGGGCAAAAATTTGTTTAGCGACCCAAATGGAGAGGGGGCATACTAAAAATTTGACTTAAGCAGTGGTTTAATAAATGGCACCCGTTTATTAATTAAAGAGGGTAGCATAGCGTGTGGTGTAGTGTTCCATGTCCCGATCCGTGGCCAAGAATGGCTGCTGTATTTTTTATTAAGAGAGGAATGTTGGCTACGGTTGTGCTTGATAAAGGGTAGACTGTTACTGCATTGTATGCAGGGAAATATTAACCTCAATATTAGAAGCCTTACTTGGCTTTTTGACTGACGCGAGTTTTCGAGCGATGAGGAGCTTATAGGAACTTTGCTATTGCCAGTATAGTATTGCCATTGGAGACTACCTCGAAAACAAAAAAAAATTTACTGCAATGTACAAAGACAAAACTTATGTAGCGCCCTTGTATTAATAACATCTTTAAAACACAATTTTTTCTTGCAGATTTCTTCACTATACACCAAATTATGAAAGGAAACATAGACCTATCTGACGTATCTGTAGCTTATTATGTCATATTTCTTGCTTAGTAATACATAAATATTAACCTGAATACTTGTCAATTATACTGACATGTGTGTGAAATATTACCCAACGTCCGTACACAATCATTTCTCAATGATCACACTATTAATTCATCTGCTGAACAATGCCCGCTAATGACGTCAGGACATCAATTCAACGTGTCAACAACCTAATCATAACTCTAATAGTCAGTCCAATATCGCTTAACTAGCCTATCTGTGTTGTACATATAAACGTATGTATGTCTCTTACATAATTAGGAACAGTCTAGATCACGAACGCATCAAGAGCATCGTGCTAATGGAAGGCTTGGATAACGGCCAGATAAAAGATGTCTTCTAAAGTAACTAACCAAATCACCAAAATTCTTCCTTCTCTCTCTCTCTCTCTCTCTCTCTCTCTCTCTCTCTCTCTCTCTCTCTCTCTCTCTCTCTCTCTCTCTCCCTCTCTCCTTGTTATTGTCAAAATGAAGTTAGATAGATAGCCAACGGGAAAGAAAATTGTCAACCTGTTAAATCACAGCTTCAGTAGGCTAATGGTAGGCGCTTATGAGTGTTTATAGTCTACCGCAGTGATGGTACCAAGTGTTAAAATCTGGTAACCGTAGTCCATATAACTAATACACCAGAAGTGGGCTAACCGCGGTCTACTTTATGCTGAAGATAGTCAAGCGGTTCCAAGTCGAACGGACATCTGTTATATATATACATAAGCCATACGTTATCATATAATCCAACTTAGTCTAGTACGGTACGATAACGTAGTCCGGTAACTTATATGACAATAAGTAATGTTCTAAACAACGTTTCTACTCAGTACGTACGAACATTCCACTAAAATGGAAAAATAGAAACTTTAAAAACAAAGTTAAGCTGCTTAAAAAAACAATAAAGCAGGGCACTGAAAAGTGAAAATTAAATAATAATATTAATAATGACTCCACACATCTCATACACAGCCGTCTGATCCTAAACTAGGCAGAACCTTTCCTATGGTAACCAGACTGCTAATAAACATACTTATATATTTCTAAATACATACATATTATAGATAAATTACACCCAGACACAGAACAAATTATCGTGCTCATCACACAACTATTTGTCCTGAGTGGGATCGATTGATGATGACCCATGATCACTGGCTTAGCAGTCAGGGTCACTATCCACTAGACCAACACAACGTAATTGAAAATACGACAATACATATGACTCTTTTAATATAGTAGGTAACGTTATAAAGGCACTGGGTAAAACAAACAAAAAAAAACAACTTTTTAAATCGGTGCATAGATGACTTAAATATCGATCTATCGGTGAAAACACATTAAAAAAAATACGTCCAGCCGAACATAGAACTTTCTCATTTTTTAATTTTGTTAAAGTAGAGCAGAAGGAGAGAAGTGAATTCCTTTTCCATGTGACGCACATCACATCAAAACATCAGTTGGTTGATTGCGCACACAATATCCCTGAAGGACTAAAAGGTAATTTCCCATAGGCGAAAGAAATAATAAGTCATTTCTGCCAAAAGAGTCATATATAGAATTTGATTAAATAACGGTCCTTGAGGTGTTGGTATGTACCCGTTCCTCGTTACCCAATGAAAAAAATATATATAACTTTTTCTCTTATTCATCATTTTAAAACAACTCGTGACGGTTCTCATTACTTATATAAATTTTGACTCTAGATACGGCTACGGTTCGGACCATAGGCTATTCTGAACAGAGAAACACAAGAACAAAGTTTGAACGGAATGAAATCCCGGACCCACGAGGCTACTCTTTTTTAGGGTTCCGTTCCTCAAAAGGAAAAAAGGAACCTTATAGGTCCTTTAATTGTTCGTCTGTCTGTCGGTCCATCTGTCTGTCTGTCAAGACATTTTTTTCAAGAACCCGTGAAGGCATCAAGTTCAATATCAAATAATTTTGTCTATGGTCCTTTGAAACTGTAAAAAAAAAAGCTTCTTCTAATTCATCGCAATAAAAAGTTACGGCCATTTAAACCATATCTAATTTATAAAATTCTCGTGTCGCGGTGTTTGTAATTAAACTCCTCCGAACGGCTTGACCAATTCTCATGAAATTTTGTGTGCATATTGGGTAGGTCTGAGAATCGGACAACATCTATTTTTCACCCCCCTAAATGTTAAGGGTAGTCCACCCCTAAATATTTTTTTTTAATTTTTAGATAATTTTTTTTAAAAAATATAAAGTGTGATTGTTATAATCGATTGTAATAATCGATTGCCGACAAGTGGATGTCAAACTTTTTTTTTATGGAATGGGGGGTTAACGAGCAGCCGGGTCACCTGATGGTAAGTGACTACCGCCGCCCATGGGCACCTGCAACTCGAGAGTCACAAACGCCTTGCCGGCCTATAAGGTGGGAGTAGGAGAGGAGGGGAGATGGAAAGATAGGGGGGAAGATAGAGAGAGGGAAGGGTTAGGGCCACCAGTAACCTCACTCGCTTCGCGAAGTACAACGAAGCATTGCTTCACTGCCGGTTTTCTGTGAGGCCATGATATCACTCCTTTCGAGCCGGCCCATACGTGCCGAAGCATGGCTCTCCCACTGTTAAACTTTAAATAAGTCAGTTAAGTTAATGAAGTACTTTGAATTAAGAAAATAAATGGTTGGTGTTTTGTTATTTTTATAGGCCGTCAATAGACCACAGCGCTCCATTCTTCTATCAGTCTAGACCCCATCCCCACAATAAGTTAGTTATTTTTTATTTGACTACCAAAATATTCATTAGAAATAATTAATATGGCAAAACAACGTGCCGGGTCAGCTAGTATTTAAGTAAATTTGAACATTTCTCAAATAAATCAAAACCTACAGGGCACTTCCCATTGACCTACAATCATGAAATTTGGTAAAAAGCAAGGTCTCACAGCACAAGTAAAGGAAAAAATCCGGAAGTCGTTATTTTGTTGTGGCAGACAATATAATATAATTACTGTGTGTCAAGACACCTCTCAGGAACCCATAGAGGTTTCAAGTTGAAATTAACATCAAATACTTATGTCTGCGGTCCTTGAAGCTGTAAAAAAAAAACATCGAAGCAAACGAATTCAAAAGATACGCATACGGTCGATTAAGCCTTACATTTTAACAAAGTTGAAAGTTTCGCAGGTAAATCAAAACTTATAGGGTACTTCCCATTGGCCTAGAATCATGAAGTTTTGTAAGAAGCAAGACCCTCAGCACAAGGAAAGCAAAAAATGCGAAAGTTGTTAATTTGTTGTTATATCACATAAAATAGTTGTGATTACAAACTAATATTTTGCGGTTGTAAAGTTGACTTTGTCGTAAATCATTATATGGGCACAGAATACATAATAGTAGGCGAGTATTTTTAGAACTGAAAAGTTAAGTTTGTCTTTCGAAAAAACGGGAAAAATCGTCAAGAATTGATTTCCGAGATGGGGATAGCACATCTACATACAAGTTTGTTTGCTCACCTTGGTGCGCGAGTCACCTGGAATCAGATGAAATAATGGTGAGTTTTGATATCGAGTCATTGTTTACTAATGTTTCGATTTAGGATTGATTGGCCGTCATCGAGCGCAAGGTATCTGACAACGGTCTGTCTAAAGAATAATTGTTTTGCCTATAAACTGTTTAGGAGGTAACTACTTCCTTTACCGTGGAGTAATGGATTAAGTCCCAAGTTACGCATTTATTATGTATCAAAGTCGCGAAAGTTTAAAAACAATTATCCGGTTTCTACGGAAAAAGACAATTAATAGTGTGAATTCAAATTGTAATTATATTAGTGGTAGATTTTATGACTAAGACCTATTCATATGACTTAAGTTACGTCAAATAATGTTAGAATACATCCTTTCGTGAGTGGTATTAATTTTATTAAAGATATATGGTTTTACTCACCAGTTTTGGACCCGACGGGCCCTTTATCAAGCCAGCCCGGGATGCCTTCCACGTGTCAGGCGGTGTCTGGTGCACCTGACATCCCAAGTCGTGACCGAAACTAGTCGGACATCCCCGAAAACAAAAAAAAAGTTACTTATGATACTTAACCATACCTTCTTAAATCTTTGCTCAAATTCAAAACGTAACGTTAGTTGTACAACAAACCACTAATCCACTAATTGAACCACCAATAAATTAAATCAATCACAGCACGCCTGTTTTTACTAACGTGACTCCATTTGTT
Source organism: Callimorpha dominula (assembly GCA_949752705.1). Taxonomy (NCBI): domain Eukaryota; kingdom Metazoa; phylum Arthropoda; class Insecta; order Lepidoptera; family Erebidae; genus Callimorpha; species Callimorpha dominula. The sequence goes on from OX456991.1 coordinate 19,698,522, forward strand.
AATAATTAGGCCGATAAGTGGCCCATTTTCTATTTGAGTAGGTATCGTGCAAATTAGGTTTAATATTCGCTGATGTCACCGTTGTATTGCGACGGTTGGCCCTAGCCTCACTCGAGTGCACTCCCGCTCTGCTAACAACCGTGTCATTAACACACTTTATTGCTCTCACTCGATCAACCAAATCAGTACTCCTGTCTTCATTTTCATTTTAAAGTGGAGGAGTATTGTTTAAAATGTCAGGCATTAATCTACACTAATATTATAAAGAAGAAAGATTTGTATTTTTGTTTGTAAATGGATAAACTCAAAACATTAACATGTTTTAAAAATTCTTTCACCTACATTATCATCGAGTAACATAGGATATATATTTTTTTCAAAAAATTAGACATCCCCACGAAAATTGGAATAAAAAATTTGCCGTCGTAAAAGAAATTTGGCGTTCTGAAAAATATTGATGATATGAGTACTTACATAAAATAATGTACTACATTTTTATAGTACCTACCTACTACCTACCCACAAAAATGTTGACGAGGCAGGCGAGGCTATACGGCTATATACTAACATTATAATTAAGTAAAAATAAAAACATTTTGTTCAAATTAGTCAATGAAAATATGGATAGAATAGCAAGATCACGACATTGATGTCATGATTATGTTGGATAACGATTGATTATGTACCTACATGTAAATTCCTCTTTAAATTATATTATTCGAATCGGACCTTTCGTTTAGAAGTTACGACGGGTATAAAAATGCTAACAGCAACAACAATGGCGCGGTGTGAGCGAACAGCCTATTAGGTGGTCCATTTTCATGTATTGTTAAGTAACTTTGAAACTACTATTCAATCAATTTATTACTTTTAAAATAATACATTTTTTTTTATAATATAGGGGGCAAACGAGCAGACGGGTCACCTGGTGGTAAGTGACTACCGTCGCCCATGGACACCTGCAACTTAAGAGTCACAACTGCGTTGCCAGCCTTTGAGATAGGAGTACGCTTTTTTCTTGAAGGTTTGAAGGTCGTGTCGGTCCGGAAATACCGCAGGCGACAATTTGTTCCAAAGATTGGTTGTTTGAGTCGTGGATTGCCAATTATCCAGGTGATGGGGATGAAAGTTTTGTCGCGTTGAACGATGGCGATACGTTGCGGCCGGTATAAGTCCGAACAATTCCTCGGAGCACTCCCCATGATACATGCGATAGAGAATGCAGAGTGAAGCTACATCTCTACGCAATTGATATTTACATTTGAGATTCTCAACGAGCCCTTTCACTGAATATGTCACACGGTACAGTTAGCAATGTTTTCTTTTAATATTTTTATTTGCCCCACAAAAATTACCCCCATGTTCAAAATTCATTTACGAGTATATAGGTTGCAAATTTGTATTTGGGTTACACGAGTTGAAATTTGTACTAAATTTCAACTTAATCGGTCCAGTAGATTCAGATCAAATTGGCTGCGACTGACGGACAGAGAGTCGCTCGAGTGATCCTTTAAGGAAGCCGTTTTTTATTCGAATTGTCTTATGAATTCTTAAAAACAGATTTTTATTAAGAGTCAACTACGATATTATGTATTTTTTGACGTTCTCCATACTCTGTACAAAAAGGTCATCGCAATACTTAACTAATTTGAGAAAATAGTACTGTTCATAAATATACGTTTTCATCCAGAAAAAAACAGTTCTATTCTCGAGAGATTGTAAATTGATTGACAAAGTCTACAATAACGTGATCGAAGCCGCGTGCAATAGCTAGTAGGTTATATTATCCAGCTTTTGACAGTGACGTTTTAGGATTAAACGTTCGGTACTGTATTGTATTTTTGTATTGTTCGGTACTGGACTATTTTTATTTTCTTTGGTAAAACTAATTTAACCCCAATATTAGGAATTTTTAGCTTAAGTATATCATTATTTTTACGTAATAGAACTCGATATTAAATATGACATAATAATATACCTATTTTATGTAATTTTGAGTTATCCATTTTCAAGTACGCAAAAAACCTTAAAATGTTGGTAATATCATTTAAATTACTAATAAGAAATCTATGAAAGAACTCCACGCAATGGCTAAATTGTAACAACAAGCATAAAGTAGATAATGGGATTTGCAACTGCGGAATTTACACCACCCATTGGAGAAGAACGTCCAACCTCCACGAAACCGCATTTTTTTTTAAATCACTTGCACTAGTCGCTTAGTCCTTTGTTTGTTACTCTCTCACGCCTTAACTGCTCAATCGATCATCATGAATTTTGAAAACACGTGTAAAGGGTACAGAAAAAGACACCTTGAGTACCTTTGACCTAGAACTGATCCCGAGTGATAAAAAGATTATATACTTTTAGACGGCGCCTTGACAAAATCTACACTAGTGTGAGCGATGCCGCGGTCATAAGCTAGCGTTTTATAAACAATATATAATTATCGCGATCCACGTATTACATTACGGCAGTTACATCACTCAGTCGTTAAATGACATCCTATACTTTAGATAGAACAAGTTTTTAATAGCTAAGCGGTCACCGTAGCCTACGACCTTGGAGAAATAGTTTTAGGTTGTTATCGAGGATCCTCATTATCTGAATCATTAAGAATTTGAGCGTCCGTGGATGTGAAGTATGTAAACTCCTTTAAAACCGCTTACTACCCAAGCGTTTAAAGTTGTTAAAGTATAAAGATTAGCTCCCAGCCGATGATAGTCACTATCAGAACCAAAAAGTCTATAGCTTCGACACATAAAAGTGAACACGAGAAAACGATAAGTAAATATTCTTTGAAAACTAATTATTCAGTGTGTTATTTTCAAGTTAGTTTTCACTGAAATACGTAGTTACTGAAGAAACTTAAATCCATATCGACTCTCGGCTGAAATGTATTTAAGTAACTTTGATAATCGATCACTATTATCTATTCTGTGGCAACTTTAACAACTTGAATTCACGCTGGTTGTGCTTGGTGATAAAAAAAAGAATATTATAATAATAGACTAGCAACCCGCCCCGGCTTTGCACGGGTAGTGGAGACATCTTTAACAATCATCAACATATTTCAATCAATTTACACAAAATCTTAACAAATTATACACCTAAACCTTCCTCATGAGTCACTGTATCTATGAGTGAAAACCGCATGAAAATCCGTTTAGTAGTTTTTCAGTTTATCGTGAACAGACAGACAGACAGACGCAGCGGGAGACTTTGTTCTATAATATGTAGTGATGTAGTGATTAGTATGTGAAAGTCAAACATGACACGGTCAAACATGCATTTTTAATTAGTAATTAATTTAAAATGTGACCTAAAAGCCAATTGATGATAATAAGACCGTCTCTAGATTAAGGTTGCAGACTTGCAGACAAAATGCCAAGTCACAGATATAAATAGACATTAGGGATAACGAGTGTGAGCTCTATCGTATCGTTAATTACTGTAAATTACTTTGTTCTCCCCTTTTTTGGTTGTATGACCCACATTCTAAAGAATTTTAGACTAAAAATAGTACCAGTGCCGGTGTACTTGTGTGTGTGCAAGTCGAAATTAATTCGGAAACTCGGAACTTAACTCTGTTGGTTCCAGTGAGTGGGGCCTGCGTGCGCTGTGCATCAACAGCTTAATGAACAATGCCAACCCTTCCTTATAAAACTATTTACGGCTATAAAACACCCCGAGTTTTTTACTCTTATATCTTTCACTCGACATTAAACTCTGCAGCTAATATTAATAATCATTATCAAGTTAATGTTACGAACACCCCGGACCTAACAGCACATTACCAGTTAATGTGCACAGCCCTATAATTTGCTATCTCGGGTATAAAAGACCCGTTAGTGCTCATAAAGACATTAAGCAAAGATTATAAACGATGATTACGGGTCAACTATAGACATCTACCTATTATATTTTAGATATTGGGTGTTGTACTTTATTTTTAAGTATAAGACAACTTTTAAATATTTAGAGAGTTCTGGGTTCCATTGAAACACTAGACAAAGGCAAGCCGCAGGACTCCTCAGCCAGGCTCGATGGTAAAAATATCATGTTTTATCGACGTACAACAATATGGGCAAAACTATCCTTTATTGAATTGGAAGAGACCAAGATCCAAGAGCATAATGACCTTTTGAGAGAATTCTGGCTCACACTCATTCACTAGCCAAAGCTTAGCAAGCTGCGAGGTTTATATGCTCAGATGTAGAAATTTTATTATAGCTTCCTACACTAGAATGGAATTCGCAGTGAGTCTTCACTCGAAAGTCTTCACCTCATAAAAGGGTTAACCGTCTGTAGCCCACCATTTAGGCAAGCGTCTTTGTATGGAGCTTACTTAGCTGTGTGTATTTATAAGCACAGGTTGCGGGCTTGTTTGCCACTTTGGTATTATCTTTCTATATTATAAATACTACAAGCTGTGCCACGCGGTTTTACCCTCGTAAGTCCCAATCCCGTATGAATATCGGGATAAAAGTAGCCTATGTGTTAATCCAGGTCCCTAGCTATCTACGTACTAAGTTTCATCGCAATCAGTTTTGTAGTTTTTGCATAAAATGGTAGCAAACATCCAAATATCCTCACAAACTCTCATGTTTTACATTAGTAGGATTATAAATGCGAAAGTTTGGATGAATAGGTGTTTTTTACTCAATCACGTCAGAATGACGAACGGATCTGGATGAAATTTATTTCAGAGATAGAATAAAGTCTGGAATAGCACATAGGCTACTTTTAATATCGGAAAATGCACGCTTCCCATGGGATAAACTTACAAATACACATTAAATTTTCCACGCGAACGAAGTCGCGAAAAACAGCTAGTAGTTTATAATTCTGTCCCCATGAGTAGGAATATATGTACCTATAGGAAATAATAGTCATGGAGCTTTAATAGAATTATGTTTGTCCGGGTTAGAAATTATATATGGAGGTAAACAGAAAACAAGTCACCTGTTATCTCAATAAAAGTAATGGTAAAATTATACTGCTTCCCGTTCGTATAATCTTTTAGAATACCTTTATTTCTATACAAATGATTAATTGATGTACAAGCATAAATAATACAGTGGAGCCTACGGATGAAAAATTATTCAAAGAGGGCAGAAGCAACTGAACACGCCTCTTACGACGCGCGCTCGAAACACAAGCGCAGACAGGTTGTGAGATTGTCCCCATCTGGATGATTCTGTTTTACAGGGTTGAGAGGTTTTTTCCCCTGAAGAACCTCACTTCTTGTCCGTTAGTTGCCAGGGCAGTTAGTTCATTACTTTGCGGATCAGCGGTCTGTACCAGAACATGTCCATCGCTTCCGAGCAAATTCAGAGCCAGTGAAATAGTCCACCTACCCGTTGAAATATTTTTACCCTTCTTATCCGTACAGAATTATCTAGTTCAGACATATAGTCTTACTCGAATAAAAACTTTCGTGAGTGGTATTCATATTAGTTAAGATAAACGGTTTTACTCACGTGTATTTTCGGAGATTACGGATTTATTAAGGTGTGAGGCGTCCTGCCGCGCCGGTTGCAGGTACCGGCAGCCTGCAGGGCCCCCGTCAGGTCCGAAACTAGTCGGCATCCCCGAAAATACACGTGAGTAAAACCGTATATCTTAACTAACATATCGCCTATAGTTTAGGAATAAATTATTACGATTTTTAAAACGCTTTTATTAACTTCACTTGTAACTAACCATGTAAAAGAAATGTGTATGTGTGCGTTTCACACACGGCAGAAGTGAAACTTCAGAAATGTAGCCTACAAGAGAATAAAATAAAAAGTAAAATCAACACAAATAATTTACTAATGTTAAATTATATAAAAGTTATTGGTGAAATTAGCACAGATGTGTTAAATAATTAACATAAATTATTATTATTACATATATTAACTATGACGCATTTTCTGAAGGCTTCTTAGTACGTAGGCGCAAAAACAAAGATTATAGGAAACACTATATACTTCTATTCTATCTCATTCCCTCACAGGCTAAATCGTGTGCATGAATATGTTTGTCTCTTTTTAGTGTCGCTTTTTTGTTTTATCGACTTTTCAAATCACAACGATTCTAAAGAAGTTTCACTTCAAAAACTTGGAAGTAAATTTTAACCTACTTCTAATTGTCTAATCGAAATGAAAACTTAGTAAATGTAGTTTGGATGACAATGCTATAATTTGGTATATTGCACCTTATCTGATGATGGAGCCAGGAGTGGATAGTGAAACTCTTCGGAGGCTACGAGTAAACCCCTTTTGGGCTCATATGATTCACATGATTCGTTTTGACAAGTCCAACAGATTAGGCTTAGTAACGAAGGTCTGATGATGGAGACAGGAGGTGGATAGTGATTTTTTTAAATTGGTTAGCTATTAAAGTGAGTGTTTAATTTATTCTTGATAATTTCTACCTCCTTTAAGCTTTTATTTGTGACAGGGGTCCAACACGCAAAGGTCCTTGGAGATTTTTAAACTACATATAATACGGCATCCGTTGGGGATTATGTACATAGCAGTATATGATTGCTATATTGTTCTTATATTATTATCTTGGAACAAAATGTATTCAATCCTTTTTTTCCCTCCGGTAGTTGAAATTTGTAGAGCAGTGATACTAGAAGTTTAACTAGCGTCGTCAGAGTAGCTTGAACTGCAATCAAATACTTATTATTTGCCAAGCTGCAGTCAACCGACCGTTTATTTAAATAGACCGGTCAATAACTGCAAACGTTATTTAATGAATGCGTCACCACTTTGTCACATCTCACATAAAAAGTACCTCTGAATTGAGAACTATTTGAGTCAAAGTATCCTCGAAAGACTTATATTTTTCCTGCGGTTGTACTTCCACGTTCTAATGCTGTAAAGAAAGTGTGAGATACGCGGAAGCTACAAATGCAGATAGGTTTTAAGGAAACCAGAAGGAAATTTCACACGTTTACCTGAGGATGTCAAAGCCTAAAATCTGAACTAATAAATAAAACGAATACGCGTTACAACTGTTTATTGTGAAATCTTGAATTAATAACAAACAAGTTTTGCTAATTTTAGTACAAAAATATGGAATCATTGATGTTATTATGATAAAGTTTTCATTTTTATTAAGTAAGCATGCAAATGTAAGAATATAATTATTTAGATCTTAAGATTCTTTTACTGCGCTTGGACAATCCTCCTTCAACCCATACTCGACTATGCCGATATCAGCTATCTCAATATCACTGAGGAGCAACTTGAACGCTTTCAATATGTTTGTATCGGGTTAATATTTGATTTGTGCAAAAATGATCATGTACCAGATTTTCGCAATTTATTTAAGTGGCTCCCAATTCGCCTTCTACGGAATACTCACGTTCTCTACACACGAGATCCTTGAGGTTATCGATCGGTTTCAGTTTAGTGGGTACTTCCATTCATTCTCTCAAGTTCTACGACAATTCATTCACTGTAGAGGCTGTCCGGCTATGGAATACTCTGCCTTTATTCATTAGACGTGCTCAATCAATGTCAGTATTAAATTCTCTCGTTGCCAAATTTAACGGCTTTATATTAATAAATCTAGAAATATTTATGTTTATGTATGCGCTAACCCACCCATTATTATTTTTATCTATTATAGATATTTGTTGATTAAAGTTGCCAGTACGAGATAGCTCTTTATTTTAACATCTCCTTTGTACATATTCACTTCTTGTATTTAATTCAAGCAATATGTTGTTTGTGTACAATAATAAATATTCTATTCTATCCTACAAATTTTGATAAACCCATTAAACAATATAAATCAATGTTATTGTTGCATACAGATATAGCTTAGTTTGCTGCAAAAGATCCTTTTCTCAAATCAAAATATTTGTGTAAATTAAACAGCACCATAATGTTAATGCATCATAAAGAGGTCAATAAAAAAAATATGATTTTAAAATTAAATTATAATAAGAACTACTTCTAATACACACAACACGTAGTTTCAAATTTAAATTTTATTCACCTTGCTTCACACTTTCTGAGTTAACAAACAAAGACAGACAGAAAGTTGAGTTTTAATAACATTATGTAATCCGGGTACAACATGACTTTAGCACTTGTTCCAAATGTTCAACTTTATGATTAACGACAACTGTGAATTGTGGGAGACTAAGACATTTATGAAGCAATTATCTTAACAGTTTTGTTAAGTGAAACAAATTGAAAGCAGTTTTGAATTTAGCACGTTCGCGCTTTTTTGGACGTGAATAATTCGTAATACGATTTGAATAGACGCTGTTTACGTCGCAGTTAATGCAAATGGCAAACCTACGCAATCCAATCCATTACGAATGTTTATAGTAAATAATATTAAAATCATACTAACTGTTTTGCAAATAACATAGATAAAAGAAACGAAATCTTCGGTCAAAGAGAATACTCTTACCTAAAAGAAGATCACAGTTGCATAAGCTTATTAATTCTCAGGACTCCTTATCTAGAGTGAAATCACAAGGGTTGCTGATTTGACTAAAATAATGTAATGATTGCTTTTATGCTTATAAAAAGTAGTGATCTCCTTAAAACAAAGAGAACCATGATATCGAATGGTTAAAGAAATATAAAATATGAAAAGCAGAATGAAGCTATGTAATCGGGTTTTTGACTGAAATAATAGGTCAGTTTTTAACTGGGTACGGACTGTAAGTCAGTCGTTCAGTTAGGCAAAAATACTTCTCATTTTCCTCATTGTCATCAAGAATTTGTGGCCTCAAGAATCTTTGCATTTTTATAATTCGTGCACAAAAGAAGATATAGATTCAGTTAAAAGGCTTATCTTTTAGAAATTTAGGATCTGCTCCCGTAAGGGGTTTGGGAAACAGCTGTTCGGAAGACCTTCATCGGATCTTTATGAAGGTCTATCTTTCAAAACGGGCCTAAGGAACCATAGCTTAGCGCAGGACCTCAAGACTTCACCGTGCTTGGTGAAGTCTACAAATCTCATAGGGGTTTTCCGGCTAATGCGCACGTTGCCCACGTCAAACATGAACCGTGCTCGCATATGCCCTTAACTCTCATAATCCTTTGACATACCCAAGCGTGTCGAGCTTGTATTGCACCATAATATACAGCTTAGCCGACTCCGAGGAGTAACTTACAAGACATTTCGGCATCTCCTCTCTTTTCAGCACAGCGCAACGCGAAAGTTTAATAGTTAGTACGGTTATCGGTTATTTAATTAGGATCAAAGCCCCTGATCCCACATCCATATCATTATTACCCATGATATTTTCTGGCTAGTTGTTAGGTACATGACAATGAATCTAAAAATTTAATTGTTAAAATTTTGCCAATGAAATTGCTATTATAAACACATCAAAATCAAGATACGACAAACACGCACACTTACTCAGAAAGTGAAATTAAATGCAAAAATTCCCTGTTAGATGGTCTCCGTGTTTAGAAACTAACGTGTAGGTAGGTACACAAACATTGACAGCACTTGTAAACTGGTGTTTCTGGAACAACGATCAAAGCGTTTCCTATAGAAAACAAAAGTTCAACAACACTTCAAAAAACGTATTTATTACAGAAAGTTAAGGTTCATATTCAATCATTCTCCCTAAGACTTACGCAAATAATTTACCACTTGGCAAGTTTATTTGTTAAAACTTTCCACCTCAAGGAATTTGGGTAGTTCGGTTAATATGCCTGCAAATCAAATACGAGATGAATTAAGACATTTGTGACTGTTCAAAGGGTAGCTAGGAGAAGGTTAATGAATTGTGAGACCTTATAACAAATAGCTCAGTTCTCAGAGCAGACTAAAACAGATGAACTATGAACAGATGATCGATCAAATCAAAACTAAATAGAGCATGTAAATATTGTGATTTCATCTTTAAAAAGTATTGATGATGAATGTACTGAATGTATTGAACAATGAACAGTAGGATTCTTTTTAACATTAAAGTAATAAATATTTTTAACAGAAAAATATTTTTATAAAGTATAATTAGATCTAACTTTTGCAACAGCGTTTTTGTTAGAAAGGATTTTGTTAGAAGAAGGTAGAATTTAGCATTCAATATGTTATAGTTGTCGACTTTACCACTACTAATATACGAATCCTTATTAGACATGCTAAAATTTTATTAATGTTAGCAGTTTCAGCCATTTTTATTCGCTCCGCGTTGGTAAGATGTCAAAACTTCTGAGAATACCTACTCATTAGTACAGATACAAGTGGCTAATTTATTCAAATGATTGGCAATTTGTCAGAGGAGCATTACAGTCGATCTTTTTATTGACTATCAATATATATGTACATTCCAATCATAGGGTCACATCTACGTTTCACAATTTTTATCATTAGCACTAGATAAATATTATTTCTCATCATCATTGTCTGCCTATCTAAAGTCCGCCATTATAAGTTTCTTGTGACTAGTGTTAAAATAAATAGATTATTGTAATTCTAGTACTAAATACGTTTCGCTGTGCCCTTTTCGCGGACTGTTGACACATCACTAAAAGCTTAAAACTGCGTTACTTCATATGTTACTTTTACGTGCCTTTAACAGTGCCGCATTGGCATTATGTACTGAGTGCGGGCAGTTTTATTATGTTGTTTCCAGAATTCATGTTATTAAATAATAGCATACCTACATTTAATAATGATTTATAATCCATCCATACCTAAACGTCCGAACAGAGCAATTGTAATGGGCTTGCAGACACCTTCTGCTCGCACAGTCCTCGTAGAATACAGAATGCGCCAACTATGATAAATAATTTATGTACTTTGCAAGTACACTCTATATCTATTTACTTTTTTAACATGATAACGTATTAATTTATAAGTATTCCTTAATGTACAGACAATGTGCTGCTCGTGGAATCAATGGCCATCATCCAGTACTTGGAGGATACTCATCCGGAGCCTGCCTTAACACCGAAAACACCGCTCTTGAGGGCACGTATGAGAGAAATATGTGAGGTAAAAGAAATATTTAGAAATATTTTACTCGTATTTGGGATGGTAGTACTCTGTCTGTTTGTTATCTGTTGATCACATAGACAGAGGAGTGTTAAATGTAATAAATACACACAATATTTACCAACTATATTTTAGTCCTACTAAACTACTTGTTTATATCATCCCAGGAGATCAGGGGGGGGACAAGACAAAAATGTTTCTCAAAATCTACGTAAGCTTGCTAAAGCCAGGGAGGGCACATGCCCTCTGCCCCCCCCCCCCCCGGTACGCCCATGGGATATTGCTTACACGGATGGATTGGTGAGTGTAAGTAACAGCTGGAGCAGGTCAGGGTTGCATATTTGTAACTGGAACCGGTCAAACCAAGTCCAAGCCCTCTAACTTAAACTGATATTTGTATCTTTGTAAAAATAAAGGAGTTTGTGCTCGGTACCTTTAAAGTACAAAAAAAAAAACTAACATTTTCTCTACTAGTAATTTCTGTAGTCGTAATTGAAAATTCTGAAGTCAAAATTTGGAAACTAAATAAATTATTCAGCTTCATACTGCTAGTATATCTAGTATTTAGTAGCGGACTATTAACATAATGTATACCCTCAGGCTCGTTTATAATTTTGGCCATTTATCGTTTGAAAACCTTCACAGAAACACAAAGGGTTTTCTCCCTTACTTCTACGTACACACGTATTGTACATTGAAGTATGTGAGGCCCATAAATCTTACGTTTGCCAGGGGCCTGTCAAAACAGTCTACTAATAAAAAGGGCTAATGACTAAAGTTTCTCAATTTATCTACGAAACTCTAAAATTAAATGAGTGGGTAGTATTTACAGTCCTGTCCGCTGACAGTGGACATCTCGACAACCGTTCTGTTTTGAAGAGTTATTTAAAATAGGAAGGGTAATATCATATGTACAGAATGTTATTAATTATTTACAAAAATAGACTATATATGTTTTTTTTTATTAAATGGATGACATCGATTGTCTAATGACAACGTTATCTAGTGTGTCAATTTGTTTTATGAAAACTTTACTCTTTAATTTGGAAGACACTTCCAAAGTCGTGTGACTCTAATTCGTAAACTCCTTACCTCATACTCCTTGCCTTTTTCAAATATCATAAACCAATAAAACATTGTTTTTATATATATTTCTTTTTGTTACCTATGTGTTACATTTTCTTGTCACAGGTTGTGGTATCAGGTATGCAACCTCTGCAAAACTTTGGTTTGAAACCCCACTTTGAAACGGAAGAAGAATTCCAGAAATTCACTAAACACTTCTCAGAACGCGGATTAAAGACCTTGGAAGATTTAATCCGAAAATCGGCAGGAAAATACTCTATCGGAGACCAGATTACCATCGCAGATATTTGCCTAGTGCCACAACTTTACAATGCTGTTTCGAGGTATATATAATAAGTGTTATTTGCATTTTTTGTTCTGCCTTCGTTACTGAGATAATTTTTATTTATTTATAACCATACACTATCTTTACAGGGATTTTTAAGCCTAATATAATAGTGGGTAACTTATTTCTAGACGTAGGTAACTTAAGTCTATTTATTATTTAATATCACATGTTGATACTGAACAAATATTTATCTAAATAACTTACAACTAATAAAGTTACTTTTGCGAGTTCACTCAATCGACACGAGAATATATCAACCCGCTCGTGAACCTGATTCACTATACGGATAGCCCTAGTGAGAGGTGTCTTAGCGAGCAGGTTAGTTCTAGCCACGGGTACGTGCAGCAGTTGTGGACGTCGCCTCCGCCACAGATAACGGTCCGGCACACAAAGTTTCAGGTGGCACAGCACTTCTGGGTTATCTGCTACACCACGCAGTAATTTTAATAGATGTCCTGCCAGCGCAAAGTCCCGCCGTACTCTGAGCTCGTTATACCCGACCATTCCGAGGACAAACAGTGTAGGGTACGTCAATGGATATAACGGGTATACCCCGTAAAAGCTTATAGTACAAGTGCCTCATGAATTTATTTTGAACGCGTTCCAGCATAACCCTATATTTCGCTTCATGAGGTGCCCATATTACAGCATTATGTTCTAAGTGGCTTCTGACCAGTGCATCATGTAACACTTTTAGTGTAGTGATATTTGTGAACCCCTGTGCCTGCCTCAATACAAAACCTAGGTTTCGATACGCTTTCTTACATATGTTTATTATATGTTCACGGAATGTTAGGTCTGGTGAAACATATACTCCTAGATCTCTTATCTGTGTCACTCTTTCTAACGGCTTACCTTCTATGCTGTTACTCGTAGTTTACAGAGGTTCGTGCTCGAGTGAATGTCATAACTGAGCATTTGGATACATTGAAATGTAGTTTATTTTCATTGCTCTATTTTACTATATTATTTATATCCTCCTGTAGCCGCCCACAATCCGACTCAACCTTAACCTCGAGTTGCAACTTAAGGTCATCTGCAAATAATAAACATGTACCGTGCCTGACCACCTCTGATAAAACTGTTTATCATTATGATAAACTTGAGAGGCCCTAAGTTGCTGCCCTGACTCACGCCTGACCTGGTGAAATATGGCTCTGATTTATACCCATTGTATTCTCCATATTGTTTTCGGTCTTTCATATAGCTGGCAAAAAATTTCAGCAGGTGAGGCGTACATCCTATTTCAGCTAGCTTCCTCAGTAAGACGTCATTATCGACAGTGTCGAATGCCTTTTTAAAATCAAAATACGTGGCGTCTACTTGTACTCCAGCATCAACAGCCGTAACCACCTGAGCCATGAATTGAGTAGATTGACCCGGTCGAAATCCGTGTTGTGCATCCGACAGCTGCGCGCTCACTTGTCTCTGCATACAGCGCTGGATGACAGACTGGCGTCGATAGCACCGCCACCCGTCTGTAGCCACTGACACACGAAGTCAACTTATGTTTCGGATCTGGTATAACTCTAGTTATCTTCCACTGTGCAGGGAACGTTGTTTTTTCTAAACAGATGTTAAAAATATGAAGTAGTGGTTCAAGTAATACTCTGCCACAGTCTCTAAAAATAAACGCTGGTATGCCATCCGGACCAGATGAGCGTTTTGGTTTGAGCTTTTCAAGTGCTTCTTTTACGTCCTTAACACAGCGAATTAACCATAGAAATACTGATATATAGAACCATAGAAATTCTGAAATATAGAAATACTGATACAACACTATTTTAGATAACCTAAAGTAGGTTGTAAAGAATGAAAATTTTCAAACCATACAAATATAGTCTGAGTTGTATTTATTATAACAAGAGATTGTAATTGGATTATATTATTTATTAATTCTATAAATAATTTAAATAAACAGCGTCTATTGGCGCAAACACATTTTGCTCCACTCCGTTTCCTACCTATATATATAAAGCCGGACCTAACATTTTGCCGGCTACTAGCGGCGCACACTTACTTCTGAAAATACTTTAACTTTTATTCTGACATCTGTTATACTGACATCAATTAGAGTCTATTACTATGAAACTAATATACTAATATATAACAAACAACGTTGTGGCCAATCTATAATATTCATAAAAAATATATGCAAGCGAATCGGCGCCCTTCAGCGCGATCGGCTTTCAACTGGCTGTTTTTCTTCCATTATGTACGGCAAATGTAAGAGCCACTAACCCTATAAAAGTCTGAATTTAATAGAAAAGTATAATATTTTACTATTATGTCAAGTTCCGAAGGCTGACTCATCTGTTTGGATTTCATTTCGACCTTCTCATAAAGTTATAATTTCAAAACACTTTGTCCTCAAAATATTAAGTTTTAAAAGTTTAAATTATAATGTCGATGTTTTCGATAGGTTTAGACTTCGGTACATTGTAAACTTAAGAAAAGAAAGATTCTTTTTATTTGCATTTTATTCTAAATTGAATAGATAGGTAAGTATAATAATATATTTAACTATCAGATCAAGTTGCGAAGGCTTCACTAATCTGTTTATATTTCATATGGCCCTTGTCACAAAGTTATAATATCAAAATCCTCTATCCTCAAAATATTAAGTTTAAAAAGTTTAAATTATAATGTCAATATTTTCGATAGATTTAGACTTCGACACATTGTATGTAACCTTTAAAAAGTAAGATTTTTTCATTTGCAGATATTCATTGGATTTGGCAAAGTATCCTACAATTTCCAAAATATATGAGACATTGTTACATAATGAGGTTTTTCAAAAAACACACCCTAAAAGCATGAAACCTAAAAAATAAAATAAAAGATTTTTGTAATGCGAATTAATTTGTCTTATTTTTTTAAATCACAATCATCATATTATGTATGAAGTCGTAGTGGTAGTAACCTGCAGACTGCTGCCAAGTCCGAATACTGGCTGATCAGAAACTTGATCTGGGGACACGGCAGTGCAAGTCGAGCAAAATAAAAGAAATAAAGGCAAAGTCATTTACATTTAACTGATGAAGACTAGTCAAGTATCCTGCATACTTATCTAGCCTGTTGTTCAACTAGGATTGCAATAGAACCTTTTGACGGAGCTACATGTGTTTTTTGTAAATTGAATTTCAACACAGCACGTTGCGATTAGGTTTTATCAAAGATTTTTTTCATAAATTGCTTTGGATTTTTTTTAATTTAGCACAAGTTTTCTAATTTCTTTTGAAAACTGCAATAATGCTATTTGTTACCTGAATTTCAATGTCTTTTATAAACAATACGGTGAGCCGGTGGAACATTAAGGGATTCCACCGAATTGTTTCATATCGACAATAACATCACTTATAAGAGAATTTAGATTGTTAGGCCAGCTTTGCACTAATAATATTAGCAAATATATCGGTTTAGACATTAAGGGAAACAATTAATTGAATATTATATTCTACTTCAAAGTATATTAACAATAGCGTTAGGTCAATACCACGACATATTTAAATTTTCAAATCGTTTTTACTAATGGAATGCGATATCCTTCTAATAAATGTTAGAAACAGTCTCAAAACCACTGATATAAACTATGAAAATCACTAACTAACAGCAACTGCCAAGTTGTTCGTACCTCTGTTTGCAGTCAAGTCAATCGTTCTAAACATATTCCTACCCTTTTATAATCCCACAAATTGTTAATATTTATCCATCGACAAATAGTATTGCGTTACCGGTATAACCAGTCAAAATAATATCTATTAACTTATTTTTATTAAATAGCGAACTGTGTTATCATCTATTATAGTTTGTCCCTATTTTTAGTAAAATAAATAAGAGTTTTAATGTGGCGACAACATGGCCCTCCTGCGTACGCTTCCGTCCCGGATAGCGTCATGGTGTGGTATAGTTGCTGAAGACAAAGTATTTACCATTAGATTGTATCTATTTCAATATATTTCTTTGCATCGATCACTTTTTTAACAGAAACGAGGGCTCTTCCATCTACTATTCCATCGACGGCCAGTAGATTAAGAGCTCCCCGCTTCTTTTAGACAATCCCCGGACACTACTAGGACCTTAATGCTTACATAACTGTTCCATCGGCGGTCAGTTATACAGCCAACGTTAAGACTCGAAGTTTAGGCGATGCCTGGCCAACCCTAGTTGCATATCACAACGGTTCTTAACGTCTGACTTTACACGAGTAAATTCCGCATATAGGTTACACAGTATTGTCCGAAGCAAATGTACTAGACTAAATATCATACATATTTTCTTATGTTCTTATTCCTCACTCTTAAGTCTATCATCATACATACTTTTCTCAAATATCAGTCAACAAAATTATGACACAGTCATAATTATGTACTAGGCAGATTTCACAAATACAGAAATATAAATACCGGCCAACATCCTGGTCTATCCAATTTCAGGTGGTTTTCATCCAGTTCTGCTAATTTAGTCCAAGGTATCTATATTTAAACACATGTTGTTCTTAATGTTTGATAGCCACCGGTTCGTTTTATGCCCGACTAAGTTTTTCAACGTGATTGTACTTCCTTTTCCTGTGAAGCTCGGCCTCGCCTGACTTTAAGTGTCTAATAAAACATTAGCACCTAGCAATTGCACTGATAAAAACCAATTCTTTCTTTTTGTTTGATATCAGCGGAGAACAGGCACTAATAGTTTTTCTGCTTAAAGCGTTAATAGACTACTTTTGCGAAACTAGAGAGTATAAATGTACTTTAAAAGCTTTTAACAGGATTGGGGTGTCCAACACACTTTTTGTGACTACTTCATATATCAACAAAAACCAGTTATTAACATCACTTTAAAGGGATATTTAACCATGCTTCATTTTCGATTTTCGTCTTAGTAGGTACCTACTACTAGTACTTTTGGTAAACACTTCGAATTAAAGTCCGAATTATTTTATTTTATTTTTATAAAATTCTTAACGTAATAACTCGTAAAACCCATTTTTAACCATTTTGTCATGCAAGAATTAATCCAAGCAATCAAAGTATTAACAGTTATGTTTTTGTGGCAAATAGTTTCTACAAATATAGAAATATTCGAACACCTCATTTTATCCATATACCCTCGTTTTTAAATAAAATACATGTACACTTTTTCAATCCGTAGATGTTTTTGAACAAATTAGTAAATTATAAATAATAGTTAAGCTTCTTCGTTAAACTCTAAATTAACAGTAAGAATATCACAATAATGAATCCGATAGTACGAGTATTCGCTTCTATAACACCTACCCACATTATAATAAACACACAATCGGAAATTACTAATAAAAACGGTTTTGCTTACTGTTAGGTGTATACTCAATGCATCACGATTGCTTGATGAACACCATGATGGGGACGTTTCGATTTGCGAATAGCAAAATCTTGCACAAGAAACTTTTTACTTACTAACACTTTTTTTTTCTTTCAATTCGGGCGCGTTCTTTATTTCACTTCTGATGTTATAAACAGTCTCAAAACCACTGATATAAACTATGAAAATCACTAACTAACAGCAACTGCCAAGTTGTTCGTACCTCTGTTTGCACTCAAGTCAATCGTTCTAAATATATTCCTACCCTTTTATAATCCCACAATTTGTTAATATTTATCCATCGACCAATAGTATTGCGTTACCGGTATAACCAGTCAGAATAATATCTATTAACTTATTTTTATTAAATAGCGAACTGTGTTATCATCTATTATAGTTTGTCCCTATTTTTAATAAAATAAATAAGAGTTTTAATGTGGCGACAACATAAAATATATTTGTTATGATAAAATAAGGTTCAGGGTGTATGTAATCATTTTTCCACAGTTAAAAAAATGCCGGTCGTGTTTAAATTTTGACCTATTTTGACTTTTTAAAATTTGAATGAATCAATGAACTGAATCGATAGCACAGTGCTTATAAAGTTTTTGTTTCTTAACAGAGCCTGGCCAGATACGGCCGCTAAGTCTTGGCTCACTCAGTAGGGATAAAACGCAAGTCTCTTCTGATAGACTAGACTAGACCTACTTAAACTTTAATATCCATTGTAGAGTTGGATTTCGAAGTGGGTGACAAAGAAATTTAGAATAAGTTAACTTTTATTGTTTATGTAGATCCTTAAATATTGTTTTTTTTCTTTTGGTTGACATTTATTTTTAACTAAATTTTATTTCTAATGTATCAAAACTAATTTTATTGTTTTAATAATTAGTTAGATTTGTTTTTTTTATTGGTACCTACAATACAACGATTAGAAGTACTAGATGTAACATTATTAATTTTATTTCATTTAAAACAGTTTTATGGTTTCTTAGACTATTTTGGCCTATGGTATTAAATATTTGTAAACTAGCTTAGTTTACTCATATTTTAAGCATTTAACAATTAAAATGAGTCATCATAATAATAAGATTGACATTGAAATTTAAAAAAAAATGCATGTGGTGCCTCAATACGAAGTATGCCATAAAATTACAAATAAATAGTGCAAGGATATAATACCTTGCGATTCCAGAGATAGCCTCATTGTTAATGTCTGAACCATTTTATCTTAAAAAAAGTATAACTCTTTCATTTGTACACCCATTTGCCTCATATGACATTACACAGTTTAGTAATTGTAGTGTATGTAGGGTAGAACTAAATAATAGTTATAAGCACTATCTCGTGCTTACTGTAGAGATGACGGTTTGGTCAGTATTGCATGAGCCACAGGCGAGTGCAGACGTGTCAGCTTGCGTATCTATAGTGAGTGGGCGAGCCATTGAAGTGTACATATGCACGCGATCAGCATAATCCATTTCAAATAAAAAGGACTCTTCCAAATTCAAGCCTCTACGTCTATGAAAGACGATTTTCAGCCCACAGTGCGGCGCGGTGACGCAACGTGTCTGTGCCAACAGACACGTCGTTTTCATATTTCATTTTAGTTTGTATGTTAGGCGCCGACTCAAAGTTTCAAAAGAATCAGATCACAGATCAAAACTAAGTGGGTAAACAATCATTCATCCCCTATTTTATCTATTTGTCTAGAATTTTTGTTTTCAACTTTAAATGAGACCAACATCGAAGTCTATCCTAGATAGGCCATCTAATAAAAAGAGTTATCGTAATCGGATCATCTGGCGTCGAACGAACTGGTCACTTTGATCTCAAATATCTGGCGTTTAGATAGGTCATTTCAAATTTAAGCTCGTGCATTTATGTTTCAAATTAAGTGATTCGTTTGTTTTTGGGCCTTGATATCGTTTTGTTCACAATATGAAAAACTTAAAATATTGCATTATTTACGAATACGAGTTCCGCCGTGGCACTAGCGCTGCCGAAACAGCTCTAAGAATTAATTATGTGTATGGGAAAGCTACTATCAGAAGAAAACGCGGTACATTCTTGGTTCCATCGTTTCCGATCTGGAAATTTTAACCTACTGAACAAACCTCGTGGACGGCCGGACACCCTAGGTGACTGCGGAACTTACCACATACAGCAAAAACATACTCCAACATCATCTAGCGAAGACAAGCTGAACTACGAAGAAACTACTAATCCTGCATCGCGCAACGAGAGTTCTCGCGCCGATTAGTATATATACAACTTCCCAATATCAACCGTAGGGCTGCGGCCCGCCAGGCATGATCACCTCGCCTGGTCGGAGGATCCTCCCTTTGTGTTGGAGAGACATGACACCCGTTCCTCTACAGTGACAATTAAGAATTAAAAATGATCGTACGAACGGATCCATCGAAACCCAGATCAGAATTAGCGGCTTCGGTGTAATAGTGTTAAAACAATTTTTATTCACTTAAATCTAATTGGAGAAGTGTAAATGCTAGTAAAATGGGTACCACATGAATTGAGTGAAGCACACCAACAAACACGCGTTGAGTGTTACGTTATATTACTCAACCGTCACAAAAACGTGAGGATATTGAATCGTATTGTTGCTTGTGATAAAAAAGGGATCCGATCCAATAATAGGGAATATGCATGTATTTTTTTTTTACCTTATATAGACTTGTTCCATCATTCTACCCTAATAAAAAATATAAATAACCTCTTGGCAATGTTCAAATAAATTTTTAAAATAACATAGAAAACATCGATAAAATTTGATCTGTTTGAACACCGCCATATTTCGCGGGCCTTGGATGACGTCACGTTCCACGCTCAGTGTTTGTTTCATAAACTTACTTGAAGTGTTACAGTAATTTTATACCGATTTCCAGTTGTTATTACTATTTATGTAATTAATAGACGATGGATAAAGTTAAAAAACCATTTTATAGGTATTGCCTTGTCCATAAGTGTAAAAACACTATAAGAAATACACCCAAGACAGTATTTTTTCCTGTACAAAATAATTATGTAAAATACGAAAACAATGGTGTACATTAATGAAAAGAGATGAAGTATCTTCAATATCGTGTTTATATTGTTGTAAAGATCACTTTAATGTAAGCATATTACAATTTAATTGCTAGTATAGTGTGAATCAGTCAGCAGTAATTTATGTTTGTTTTAAATATCAAGCAGAAGGCAACTTGCTTGTCTAAACTAGGTAACAAAAGTCCAATAAAACTTAATGAATATAACTAACTATACATATCTTACCTATCCTTTAGATTATAATATAACAAGTATTATAATATGTAATTGCGGCTTTCACTCCTTTAACCTCAGAGGACGTAAAATCTGGATTTGATGCAAAATATATAGTTATCATGAATGTACCTATTTTCGGTAGATTGTCCGATTGTGCTTTGACAAAACTACATTCAGTCATTGTCCTAGATGATTTCTAATATCACTAGAGTGCTTAAATTGCACTAGCTAAGAGCAAAAACCACAGAAACACCTATCTTTCTCCGTAACACTACGAATATAGGCGCCGATAAATGACAGAACGTGGAATGTCACGTCATGTTTTGTTTCGACCAATAGTGAAGCGTTTTGCAAAGTTGAATTTCGCGCCCTTATTTTGCATATTTTAATTAATATATTTGCAATTAAACACGAACTAAATAAGAAAATAATTGTTTAGGCATAATATCTGGACAATAAAGATTCAAGGGAAAATTAATCAAGTAAATTTAAACAACATGCATATTCCCTATTGAACCCAGGACAACCGACCACATCTTGTCCCAGGCGAAAGTTGACTCAAAAAAAGGTATTGGTGAGTGGTTGTCTGGTAGATCAGTGCTGGTACTGTTCACTACAGCTTCCTAAAATTTGGCCAAATTACGGCAGAAGTGTATTGTGAAAAATTGCAAACAATGATGGAAAAGCTATCCGTAAAACTATCGAGACTAGGAAATTGATCGAGCCCATTGCTGCTTCAGACCAATAATGCATAACAGACGGATGCAAAATTAGAGGAGCTGTGATTAAAATGTCTCCGACACCCACTTTACTCCCTGGACCTTTGGAAAATTCAATTTCAACGACGCAACCCAAACCGCCTTCAACGATTTCATTGATTCTCGTTCTCACAATTTTTTCAGCAAGGGCATTAATGAACCTTCCATAAAATGGCAAAAGCTTATAGATAACAATGGTACATAAATATATAAATAACTTCATAAAAAATCGTTTTTCTTTTCCCTTATAAACTATCAATTTCATATGTAAAGGCGTAATAGATAAATATTATTTGAATTTACTTGAGAACCCCATTCGTTTTTTCGGTCAGTTACAAAGCAAACGTTTCTTTCTACTTTGTATCCAAATCGTTATGGGGACAATTTTAAACTAAGATAAATAACAAAATCACTAACGCATAAAACCAGTTTCTATTTGTCAATTTGCTTATTGGTTTTTTTTTCTATTATTCAATTCGATACTTTACCGACACCTCTGATATCTACTTAAAAAAAACGATTTAAAGAAAGTCTTGGGAAACTGTCAATGCATAATTATGTTTCGGATCTGTTTATTCAGTCCGAGGTAGAGCGAAAAGTGTAAACAACATCAATACAATATGTAAACACCATTAAAAGCATCGTTACTACAATCGACGTGAATTCATCGAAAAAATTCCTATATTTTTTAATGATTTTCTTTTCCTTCATTTGCTAGTAAGGAGCTCTAAGAACAATATCATTTATCTCGGCACTAAGTCTAATATGTGACCAATATTACTATGCCAAAAACTTCATTTTTTAAGCTTAATTAATTCTTTTTCAGCAACACTTAACTCTCCTAAAATTTTAATATGATTATGTACCTATATTTGTGTATTTTGGAAACGGATCTAACGATTTGAATAAAATATATTTTGATAAGGTTTTGCTTTTTAAGTTTATTTATATTTATAGGTGATTATTCTGAAAAACGTAATTTACCAAAACAAATCCAGAAGCTTGGTCGCCCAGACACTTTAGTATTTATTATTGCCTTTGCTATGTAAAGCTTTAAAATCTACAGCTTAAGGGTGGCGATTGTCTATATTATTTCTACACAAATTTTTGACGATGATTACGAGAATTATTGAGACCATACTCCAAAATTAAAAGTGATATCGATTCATTTAATCGTTCTAAATATATGTGCAGAATACAACAATGATAAGTAATTATAAGTTATAAGCTAACAAAGATCCGAATTTCAACACCAATTTACGCAACTTCGGTTACACAACGTAAGTGCTAATAACTCATATAATTAAAATAAACTTACTAATATAACTTTTAAAAGACACGTGGAGTCTCTAAAATAAAATTTGAGGACAGTAAATGTAATGATTTCATTTACTTCATTTTGATTGATGATTATTATGATTTTTTTTTAAGACAACTCCCGCATTAGGAAGTACGCCTGTGTCACAGGGCACTTTACAAACATACAAACAACGGACACAAAGAATACCCAGACTCAAGGCCAACAAGCCAGTCAAATTATGATGATTATGATAATGAAGATGATGATGGTAATGACGATGATGATTATTTCTGCACCGACACTTTGAATATCGTCGCAGTATCGCGACACACTATCGAATATGCTTACACATTTACTTTTCCTTACACTATAAAATAATTACCTACTTTACAAGTCGAATCTTCTAACAGAAATTCTTCTAGTTTGAAATCGAAATTCGAGATAGAATAATACAGACAAACGAAATGTTAATGGATATTAAACGATAAACCTTATAAACTCTTCTGAAGAACTATCAGGCGCATGTGTCACTCATCAAAATAGTACAAATAATCTCAGTACATGAATATTATTTAGGTCACAGCTGCAGACTATATATATTGTGTCTATGTAGTACCTATACTTAATAGTCAGAAATGGTTGCGGGAATTTCTTAAGCAATTATTCTAATTGTAACTACAATTTAACAAGTCTGGTGTTAGAAACACTATTGATAGAATAAAATATGAAATGCACAAACTACGTGATCATGCATCTATCATTAACGCTCTTGTAAGTATACTCTGGTAATCTGAAAGTACTCATCCGTTTTTGGAGAAAGACAGAAAAAGAGGTAAAAAGGGAGAGATACGAGTATAATAAGTATTTTTAAAGAGGTAAAATCAGACACTTTAATCTTTTTCTCTTTGTACATGAAGTTCAGAAAATACCTCCAAGCTACAGTAGGCCACAGTCAAATACACACACAGGCCACACACACTACTATATAGCTACTACTGACAGCCGTGTGTTTCTGCGTATCATTAGGATCTCCAAAGTTTCATGAGGAGCAGGATAAGGTATCACCGGGCCGACTGTAGGATACTTTGTATAAGAAAAATCACCGGTCTCACTTGACTCTACAGGCAAAGAATAGATAATAACATAATATTAAGAAAAGTTATAAATTGAAAATATCGCAATTTAAATATTTAAAAACAAAAGCTACACCTAATAATCAAAAAACATTTTTCAATCGCTACTCGCGTAGGCAAGGCAAGCAATAATGTGTCGAATATTCCCACGCCAGATCTTTCGAATTTTTATTTTCATTATTATGGCAATTACACCTACATACGTTCCAGATATTATCACCTCCGTTTCTCATAAAATCAAGTGGGATGTGTAAGGTCAAAGATTTGAAATCGATTTTATAATCTAAATTGACCAAATTATGTTTATAAAGTAAACAGTCACATTTATGACATCTTGGAATATCTTGAAATACATTCTTCTATATCCCATAGGTAAATTTTACATTGATTTTTTTAGAACAAATTAAACCTTTAGGATAATCGACAGCGATTTTCTTTAATAAGGAAGTTCGTTATATCACTGAAAGTATTGGAGAACATGCCTACTGCAGTTAGAAATAAGATGGCGAATATTGTCTGTTTTCTAAAGAAACCCCTTACATATCAAAAACCCTTTTCACTAACCTTTATATTGAAAGGGTCTAGTCGAATTTGTATGACGAGTCGCCCCCCAAATGACAACCTACATATATCAAAACTCATGAATTATTATCGGCTTGATGTACGAACGCGATTTATATATTTACTAGCAACCTGCCCCGGCTTCGCACGGGTAGCAGAGACATCTTCAACAATCATCAACATATTTCAATCAATTTACACATAATCTTAACAAATTATACACCTGAACCTTATCCATGAATCACTCTGTCTATTAGTGAAAACTATATGAAAATCCGTTTAGTAGTTTTTCAGTTTATCGCGACTTTGTTTTATAATATGTAGTGATTATTATTTTAGTTTTCTCTGTGACTTACAATCACTAAAATAATGTTGTAACCTTCGATCATTTACATGTTTGATCGGGGCTCAAAAAATAGCACCAACTAAACTTAGCATAAATCAGTTTTATGCACAGTTTTGCTATCAGACGATTTGCACCCGCGGTAGCGATTGGATGTTTCAAGTGTAGTAAAATACCTAGTTATCGTTTAGTAAAACTAAAAAAGCACGCATTAATGACGAACCGAAATAAAAGGTAAATAAGAGTTCCAATATCCTGGCTTCATCAACAGACCATCGTTACCAAGGCCAATCTGTTGAACTGAGCTTAAAAAAATTAACAATAAAAATGTCATACTTTGGATAAGTATAACATTTTTATAAAACCTTTAATGTTTTAAAGTATAATAATGGCACTGTAACAAAGGTAATCAAAGGTGCCGATTCTATTGTACACTCGACTAAACTAAAACCTGACTTAATTTCTTCATATGAAATCAACCTTGTGTTCTTCAAAATAAGGTCTATTTGTTACTGGCATCTATTTCTCAGCGCCACTAAATTTCACTAAAACCTGTCAACGTATACTCAACTTTATTTCCACGCAGCGAGAGTCTCCATTTATTTAAATGCCGTATAAAAACTTGTTCAAAAACTAACTAAGATGACGTTATTTTAATCGACACCTACGAAGACGCTTACTAAAAACAGAGCAAAAGAGATGGCATTCAACGGATAGCGGCTCTCGCTACGTGGTATTAAAGTTCATTTAAGCGTATCAGACTTTAGTCGACAAATAAATTGCTTATTTCGATAGCGACATATGTTACCTACTTGTTTCAATTTGAAAAAAGACCTTGTTTTGATCTTATATGAAGAAAATTTTGTGAATTTTAATTTAGCGAGTGAAGTAACAGAATTGGGACCAAAATCATACAAGTCCAGCTAGAGAGCTGCCTTTGTTTCAGTAAGTACGTCATTAGGTACAAACTTGAAATTATCATTTATAGACAAAGGTCATGTATGTGCATGAATTCTTTTCATAAATCTTTTCTTCAGTCAATTGGTCCAAGGTTCTTTGTTAAAAAGCAATCATCTTCCGTAATGTTTCACGCATACATTGAAATTTACTGCTGATATGTTGTAATGACTCTCATGAATTACGTGATGTATATACAGATAGAAAATATATTTGTATTTATATAATGCGTGTCTTGTGACTCGATTAAGAAATGTCATCTAGGTAATATTGGATAATAGAAGATAGTTATTCTCGAACCGCACAATAACTACGCAGCCTCTCTGATAGTCGAAATTGTCATGGTAAACCACCAAAGACGAATCGAGCCGTGTTACGGTAAAAAGCAACTTGTCGAACGATTCCTCAGTACGTGGACCATTAAAAGCCGTAGAATATTCATAGGTAAACATGGTTTTCTAAATGCTTTTGTCTTCTTTTAATTTCTTTATTTCTTCCATTAATGTTATTAAAACAAAAATTGCTGTATTCAACAAATAGTTGTCCCGAGTCTGGGTGTTGTATAAATGTTTGTGAAGTTCTCCACGGCACAGGAACCATTCCTAGAGCGGGAGTGGTCTTTTAAAGAAAAAACACATGCACAGTTTGCTGCCTGGCAAATATTACACTTTCGAAAAACATGCCAGTAATGTTTACATTTAAATTCAATTCGTGTTGCAAAATCAATCTTATGAAATGAGTACTTACGATGTACCATGTGAGTGATCACGTACGCTATACAATCAATCTGCAAAAGCTCTTGCTCCAGTGACCTTACGACCCTTAGTACTTCGCGATTTTCTAGTAAATTATCGAAATGCTTGCTTGCTGCCTAACTTCTTAAAATAAAAAAGTACGCGTCTGACTCGCGCACCAAGGTTCTAAAATCAAACTTGTATGTATGTAGATAATTCGTCCATCTCGGGAATCGATCCTCAAAGATTTTTGTTTGTTTTTTCAAAAAGACTAACTTCACTTTGCACTTCTTAAAATACTCTCACATACATTAATGGTAGAGTATTTTAAGAACTGCAAAGTTACGCCACATAATCTAATCATCTGTCACAATCTAATTTACGCGAAATGTTCAAATTGGTTATCAAAGGCTTATATGGCCGTATCTTTTGATTGCGTTGACTTAGAAGCTGGTTTTTTTTACAAATTTAAGGGACCTACAGACCTAAATGTTTGATGTCGATTTCAACTTGATATCTCCACGCATTCCTAATAAAAAGGCTCTTGGCAAACAGACAGAAGGACAACAAAGTAATCTTACAAACGTTCTTTTTTTCCTTTTGAGGAACGGAACCCTAAAAAGTACTACATTTATATCATGGTTTTGTAAAGTAGTGATAATGTCACAGTGTGACTTCTTACTTTCACAAGGTTGGACACAGACTGAGAAATAATCTAATAGAATAGATCTTCATAAAGTAATAATGTACTGAGCTTGCTTTATTAAATACCTTGTGTTACTAGTACACCAGAAGTTTTTACAACGATCTTAAATTGTGAATAGCAAGCAACCTAGTCTCTTTCGGAAGGCTTGTTTGCACCCATTTCAGGCTAATCAGAAAGTTTTACAAGAAAGAGTTTTATGTATAATGTATGGGACACTGGCAGAATATACTTTATTTTAATAAACAATTTTTTTATTTAAAAAAAAAACGGACAAGAGCGAGCCTGACTCGCGCAGATAGTACGTTTTGATTTACCTGCGAAATGTTCAAATTTGGTAAAATCTAAGGTTTAATGGCCATATTTTTTGATTGCGTTGACTTAGAAGCTTGATTTTTGTACAGCTTCAACGGACCGCAGACTTATGTATTTCGTATTAATTTCAACTTGGTGCGTCCTCGGGTGCCTGAGAAAAAGGGTCTTGATAGACAGACACACAGACGGACAACAAAGTGATCCTATAATGGTTCCTTTTTTTCCTTTTGAACAGAACAGAACCCTAAAAATATAAATAACAATAATATATATAGTAATAGCTCGTGGCTAAGTGCACACACATTGTAAGGTTAAGTAATACTAGGTAGGTCAGTCTTAAGATGGGTGATGGGAGAGCACGTTTTTCAATAATTTTAATGACATTTTAAGTCTCTTTACAAAATATGGAAATAACAAGATCGTTGTTTGTGGTGATTTTAACATCGATATATTAAAAAAGAATAAGTACACATTAGAATTGGCACAACTAACTACGGGATTTAATCTAACACAAGCAATTAATGAGCCTATAAGACCAAGTAGTGGTTCATGCATTGACAATATTTTCCATAATGTTCGTAGTGCGAAATCAACAGTCTTGGAACTTAGTTTATCTGATCATAAGGCCCAATATATATCATGTCGAGTCAAAAAGGCCTGTACATTTAACCATTGGTTTTCGTTTAAACGTGACTATTCTAAAGATAATTTAGAAAAATTTAAAGAGTGCATTAAAGAGCTCAAATTTACTGAAGTGTTTGAATCGAAGGATGCAAATGATGCTTTTAACTCATTTTATGATACATTTAGGCTGTTTTACAAATTGTGCTTTCCAATAATTAAAATTAAAAATAAAACAACAGTTACATCAAAATGGATGTCACGCGGTATTAAGAAATGTAGTAAACGTAAACGTTCTCTTCTTTGGAAATATAGATTATCAAAAAATAGCGTAGATAAGTTTAATTTTAAAAAATATTCTAAGAGATATGACAAAATTATTAAATTTACTCAAAAATCTCAAAATAACTATTACATTCTAAATTCTAAAAACAAATCGAAAGCCATATGGAACGTAATTAATGGCAAAAAACAAAATTTTCTCCCTGAGACTATAAGTGAATTGGTAATAGATAAACATAAAATTACAGACCATCAACGAATCGCTGAATTATTTAATGACTACTATGCAGATATAGTTAAACCTCAGACCAGCACATGCACGTATAATTCACCGAAATCCTTTTTTTTTGAGTCCCACTAGCCCTTTAGACATCGATGCTATCATAAAAAAATTAAATAACACTAAGAGCACTGGTTTTGATGACATATGTGTGTTGGTAATAAAATCCGTGTCTCACATAATTGTACCTGTACTGAGCTATATTATAAACATGGAATGGAATCTTTCCATCTGTATTAAAAACCACTATAATTAAACCGCTCCATAAAAAGGATGTTAAATCAGATATCAAAAATTACAGGCCTATAGCCTTAACTCCAACATTTTCTAAAATAATTGAAAAAGCCATATACAACAACTTATATGTCTTCTTCGAACGGAATAATATCTTTACGCCGAATCAGAAAGGCTTTCGTAAAAATATGTCTATAAATTTAGCTATATATGATTTCTTAAGTTTAATATATCCTAGAGTTGATAAAAGACAGCCTGTCTATGCTCTGTATATGGATATGTCAAAGGCCTTCGACTACGTGGATCACAATATACTACTGAGTAAGCTGGAAACGTACGGTGTCAGGAGCAACACTTTAGACTTACTAAAATCCTACATCAGTAATAGAACTCAGATTACGAGTATTGCCAAAATCTGTCCTAATATGAAATATGAAATAAATTATAAGTCTAGGAGTAGAAAAATAAAATATGGAGTTCCACAAGGTAGTGTTTTGGGCCCACTACTTTTTATAATGTATATCAATGACCTGCCAAAATCTACTACAGATCGTATAGTACTATTTGCTGATGACTGCAATGTTGTATACAATGATGAAAATATAATAAATAGTAGTCTAAATTCAATAATTCAATGGTTACAAAATAATAATTTATTAATTAATATCGATAAAACTAAATTAATGCAATTTAAACAGAAAACGAAAAATACTTTACATACTCGAATAGAAATTAACGGTGAAAAAGTTGAATTGACGACTACAACAAAATTTCTCGGCGTACACATAGATGACAGTTTAAAATGGCAAAGTCATAAGGGATTTGTTTGCAAAAAAGTGTCACAGTCATCTTATAGTTTAAACATGCTAGCGAAAAAGGTCAATCTTAACACATTACTCGTAGCTTACCATAGTAATGTTGCTTCTAGACTCAGATATGCTATTATATTCTGGGGAAATACTACCAACTGGGATAAAGTTTTCAAATGCCAAAAAAGGTGCGTGCGAGCTATGTGTGGTCTCAAAACAACTGACAGTTGTAAGGAATTCTTTAAAAAATTAAAAATACTTACCGTGCCATCCTTATATATTTTTGAAATGGTTTTGTTTATTAGATATCATCTATCACTATTTACATTAGAGCTTAAATCGCGAAATAGAAGTCACTTGTATAATATCCTTACGTGCCAGTATAGAACTACCCTCTTTGGGAAAAGTGTGTTTGATATGGCCACAAGGATCTACAATAACCTTCCAAATAACATAAAAGAATGTGACAATATTCATGTCTTTAAAAATAAATTGTTCCTATTTCTTTTAGAAATTTTTTATTATTATGTTGCTGAATTTTTATCTACTAGAATTTTTTAAATGTTTCATGTCCTCTTGACGATAATTTTATTGACTGTTGTTGATTGTCTTGTGTCTGTCATAAGTGTCATCATAACTGATAGTAAAAATATAATTTTTATATAATTTTTAATGAATTTATATCTAATCATTATAATTTTAAATTCATATTTCATTATATTATTTCATAATTTGTATGCCAAAGTGGCTGATCATGGAATGAACATTATTAACTATATAATTATGTAATGAACATCTGTATGTAACCCATGTATCACAAATAAACGATTTGATTTGATTTGATTTGACGTTAAGCCGTCGGTACCGGTTGCCATACGAACATCTATGGCATTCTTTACGGGTAGTTGGATCCCTAAAAACAGTCCGACTACCTGGTACAGAACTTCGATATCTGGGTTGTAGAGTCTGATGGCAGGCGCTTTAAGTAAAATATCAAATTTCGGTCGTTATGTAGTTAGACTGAAAGCCGACCCCAACTTAGTCAGGAAAAGGCTCGGAAAATGATTCATTAAAAACTTTAACCAATTTAAAAACAAGCCACATAACGGCACTAAAAAGCGAAAAATAATTGATTAGAAACTTAACTCAAAAGACTAAAAAATGTGTAAGACTTAATCAATTAAGTAATATTATAAATGCCCCAAGGTACTCGGCTCTCTAAACGACTTCCTGGACAACGCACCGGTCAAACTGCATCATTCTTTCAGCCCTGATTTGGCAGCGTGTGACGCCTTTTTATTCCCTAAAATAAAATAACTCTCTAGACTAGCGCCGTAACGCGTTACGTAACGAAGCGGTTTACCCTCCCGTTAGAAGTTATCACTTCAAATGTACTCAAAGGAATACAGTTTTCATGGCCGGAAGATGCGCTAGCGGCGTTCGAATAGGCTGTGGAGGAAATGTTTAAGGAGCATTGAAAAAAGTGTATTGAAAATGGGATTAGTTGCATCAAACTTTGCATAGATATTGGCTGAATGTTCTTAGAAAATATTTAGTAAACAAATTGGGTCTATGGAACATTATTTTTAAGTTTCGCTTAATTTACTGTGTCACATGTATTAGTGTTAGAAAACATTGGAATGTAATTTCGTACTCAGATAAATACAATATTAATAACAGTGATTTATGTGCGGCAAGGCATCGGTAGTATATTGATCGACATATTAATCTATCAGAGAAACCTCTGCTGGAATTTTCGATTAAGCAGTCTATAGCGGTCCTCTGGACTTTATGTTCAGTACACAGTATTAAATCACTCCCGGAATTCATCTCATCATAACGGAATTGTGATAAAAAATATCTAATCTCTACCAGAACCATAATTACAACTAATCCCTTGTAATAAAATAATTACGTGTACATATTTTGTCCAAATGCTTTTACGCATTAGGATATTTAAGTTATAAAAGTAAAGTGCGTAAACGCCCACGACACATGAATAGATATACATATACATAGATTTAAAACATTTTTAGCACGTGCCCATGTGAGTTAGATAAATAGTCAACTTGATATTCATACACAGAGAGATGTCTGATATTGAGAACAGAGTACATATTTTTGTTGGTACAGATTCATGAAGGGCTGTGTCTACATCGCACTATAAACATAGACTGTGACACGTAGTAGGTACCCTACCTATTTCTTTTATACATGTATATCCCCGAAGAGGTAGCCTATATTACATACCTATTTCGCCAATTATGTTTTTTAGTTTCACTCACATAATAGTGGGCGAGATGTAGCCGTGACACGTTTCTAAAATACGTGCTGCCATAACAATTCGCCCACCCGGAAATCGATCTCAGGATCTCACAATAGCACGCAAAAAGTCGAGGCAGTAAACATCGTATTTTTTTTGGGTTCCATAAATTAATTTTAAATAGTGCCAACGTGAAATGTGTAACATGCCTGCTTGCCACAGCTCGTTATAGAACGGAACAAGAAGTACTGAAGAACTGTCCAGACAATTTAACATATTACTTATTTTTTATTTTGTAGCTCACGAAATTGTAATACGGTAATTTGACTATCAATTTACATTTTTTTTTTCTTTTTCTCTGTAGTAATTTTAAATGGAATAAAAATTTATAATACACATATATAAATGACTATTGTTTGTGCTAAATATTTATATGAGAAATTTTTTTATGAGAAAACATCCTACTTCAGTATCGTCAAATAATATAATTACGTTTAATAGGCTAGTGCAGACCTTTAAAAAGACAAAACATTGAAACTGTTCGAAAGGGAAGAAAATATAGCGCAACCAACAGGAAAAATAAATTAAGGTCGACCCGAGTTACAAGGGTGTAATGGGGTGAACTTTTAGGGGTATAACATGATTTTTCACGATTTCCATCGAAACTAGACCTCCTAAATAGAAAAAAGTTATAGATAATGAGGTCTATAACTTTTATCAATTTTTTTTTCACATAACCTCAAACCTTAAATTAGACCCACACACAAAACAAATGATCATGCTCATCACACAATTATTTGTCCTGGGTGGGAATTGAATTGGGGTACTAATCCCCAGATTTATCCGACGTCAAATTCGATATACTAGCCGGGTTAAGACGTAAATGTGTACCTGATTCAATTCTACATTTTACTTAATGCACATGAGGTCCAAGGTTTAAACATTTAAGATGGGCCTATTGGTCTAGTAGTTAGTGATCCTGACTGCTGAGCCAGAAGTTGGTTGATGAGTTCGATTCCCACCCAGGACAAATAATTAATAAATAATAGACGATTATGTCGGAGTGGATCAGATTAAAAACTCACATTTTTTATCGAGGATTCTTTCATAAAGCCGTTTGCTGAAAATGAATATATTTTTAAATATTTCGAGTCCTTAGTGAACAGAGCTCGAAATGGAAATCAAAAGTTCAAATTATTAAAAAAACATGATTCTCGAATCAACATCGAGTACAACATCGTTAGTAGACCACTAACGGCCCTGTCGCGAATAATATTTTTAAATTCCATCTTCAAGAATTAACGAGTAGGTTTTTTAAATGTTCTGAAAATATAAAATGATCTAAAAGTTGAACAACCTATAAATTGTTTTGTCTAGTGACAATAAGAATGAATCTCTATTAAATAGTTGTTGGCCCACAACGGTGAATTGTATTTAATCGATAAAGTAAGAGTCTGACAACATTTTGGGCTAAGGAAACATTACAAGTAATTGCAAGGGAAGCTCAAACAGAATTTTTGTAAAAGTTTGTTGTCTGTTTGATTATATATAATACAGTCAGTATAGTATAGTATAATATAGTATGTATAAATCGGTGAAATCAGTTATACATATTGTTTAATTTTAAAAATATTTACACAAGTGTACCTCATACATACTTAAAAAAATAATTTAATTCGTGTTTTATGACACGAATTAAATGATTTTTTTAAGTATGTAAGAAAAAAATACGTAAGATTAAATAAAATAACATTATTTTTTTTTTACCAAAGATTTCCATTTCCAAACTAGAAGTTCTTTTTTGACGTCACCTTCGACAGTTACAGAAACATGTGGCGCTTGTATGATTGCGTAATCGTTTAAAATCATTTCTAACGAACAAAGTTTACGATCCCTGACTCTTCATTGATGTTCATTATTTTGACACCATTTCAATAAAGATAGCAACCGATGTAATATAGTTCAGCGATTGAAACTGGCAGTATCTTGCCTGCCTCCGCTGGCACGCCGGCTTGTCATGCCTGTCCCACGAGGACGGCCAGAGGCTGCCCACCAGCCGCTAACATACCCTTAACGCGCCCACCGGGATGGGACCGATAGTAAATAAAAACCACCTAACATATTTATTTGGGCCACAATGGCTCCACAGACAAAAGGGCTATTTCTCCTTTTATTGTTTTGCGCACTCAGCGTCGGCAATGGGGACGGTGAGTAAATATTATCTGTTTAGATTGAATGCTTTTATTTCTGACAATGTTTGCCTATAAATGCATGTTTACGCATATTTTAACGTGAATTAAGTAACAGAGGCGTCAAAATACTCGTGAGAATGAGACGATGATCTAAGAGCAAATGCGTTTATTTAGATTGGCAATACCTAAATTGTTTCAGGATTAAACAGCTTTATTCCAAAACACTGGGTTTTAAAACCAAGGGTTGATTGTTTCTTTAATAAAAAGGTAATACTATTTTTCAAAAAAAAAATAATATAACATGTTTACTTACTTCTATAGACAATTTCGAGTTTTTATCTATTATTTCACTACGGTATTTGGTAAAACTAATATAAATATTGAAGTACGTATGTTACGTACCATACTTACGATTAAGAGCTTTATTAGATTGGTTTCGTCAAATTATTTGTATTTGTTGAAATATAAAAAACCTATCTGCCTCACACTAGCATTCGAGTTTCACTGTATAGGACTAATTAAATTATGTATGGAAAGCTTTAACAACACTCATAGTACCTAAACCTAAATTGTAAAAACTCATAGCAGGGGTATAGAGCTAGATTGTGAAACGTCAGATGTACTTGAGACTTAAAGGAAAATAAATTATGTACGATGATGTTCCATGAAATAGACTAATATATATTTAAATTTCAACTATGGCTGCTATTTAGTTGCTCAGTGTACGTTTCATTAATATATTAAACCGTTTTATTTAGCTTGTTTTGTTTATATGTCTTGTGCGGGTCAAATCTAGTAATTGAAATTCTACCCCCTTCCTATTGATCGATTGATCTGAAATTTGGTACACACCTTAAGTTCTGATGACAATACAATTACGTATATTCGGTAACATTGCAAATCCAAGATAGCCGCCGCCACAAAATGGCGGATTAAATATTATTTTACAACCCTCAAAATGGATATCAAATAAAAGGGCTAGACTAGTCGAATACAGCACGCATACAATGAAATCAATCCAAATTCAAGAGGTCCACCACAGCAAAGTGGCATAAATATGGACATCAAATAAAAGGGCCTGACTAGTAGAGTACAGTACACCATGAAAAAATTCCAAATTCAAGCTGGCTGCCACCACAAAATGGTGGCTTACATATTTGTTCATCCCACTCAAAAAAAGTATATTAAATGAGATGAAAGAATAGTTAGAACATACACTACAACTAGTTGAATACAGTACACCATGAAAAAAAAAACAAAATAGAATGAGAAATATTAAAAACTAAAATCTATCAGAATCTGTAATAAATATATATTATTAGACTGCAAATATTTTTTTGCCTGGTGTGAAGGCATTCACAAAATTTAAATGAGTTTATGTACTTTCGTTGCTAAGCATCTCCCCCAGGTTGCTCTGATCTCCATATGTATTCTGCTAAAAAAAACTGTGCGTAATAGATGCCTGAATATTGTTGTGCTATAAAAATATTTATTTCAGATGAGACCGAAATTTTCGACGTTCTATCGGTGGTGCAGGATGTCGCTGACCTCCCTGAAGGTGTAACGAGGATTCCTGGGCGTTGTCAGTCACCATCATCACCTGAAGAAGACTACACCGCCTTCACTCTCAATGAAAATGCCACCTTACACCGACTCTCCGCTGGAATGTTTTACAACACATTTCCAGAAGATTTCTCGATTTTGGCCGTAGTACGACTTCCAGGTATGGCTCTTCGGAGTATTATTGGCAAATAATATTAGTCAGGGATAACCAACCAACAAGAATGACTTTCTTTACTATACCATAGCATACAAGGTTCCAGTTCGCATAGCAACAGCAAGGTAAATCGGAAGTCGTGTTTGTATTTTTAATTAATTTCACAAGAATTCCAAATTTTAATTCGCCGTTAAAATGAATAGCTACAAAAATGTATGTTTTATTCCGATAAGAGACGATTGTTTGGGGCTAACTGTAATGAATACGGGAACAGCTTGAAGACGGAAGACTCAATACATATTTGAGTCTTCCGTCTTCAAGCTGTGAGCACTAGGTAGGCAGCGAGGCTTCAAGTCTCCGGCTGCCACGTGTCTTTTATAATCAACGGCAAGGTTTTCGATATTTGAGATTTCTACCCCTGTGAACAAATCATCATCCTCATTCTCCGCGCCTTTTCCCGAGTAAGTTTTGGGGTCGGCTTCCAGTCTAACTACGAAACGGACGAACTTTGATATTTTACGTGAAGCGACTGCCATCAGACCTTCACGACCCAAGTACTAGGCGATATCAAAGTTCTGTAGTTAGACCAGGTTGTCGGACTTTTTAGGGCTCTAACAACCCGTAACGAATACCACAGATATTAGAATGGCAACCGGATATTAGAATGGCAACCGGCACTGACGGCCTAACTTACTCTCCGAGGCACCGAGGGGTCTTAATGTGTTAAGAATGGTTACCCATCCTAAGACTGCCCTGGCTAGAATTACTTAACCTTATAATATGCTAACCTACTTGGTTACCACTTAGCCACAAGCCCCTGTAAACAAGTATTGTTTCCACAATAATAATTATTTTCTCAAGGCTAGCAGGTTCTTTCCTAAAGCAAAAAAAATTAGGACACTTTACTTCAGGCATATTGTCTTTCAGGATGTTCTTATTTATTTGCACATAATACCTACATACGTCGGACTTAGCACAATAGTGGCATTTCTTCCACAAATATTTTGTTATATTCAAGATTTTAATGAGCTGCCTACTAATAAAAATCATTTTCAAATAGGGACGGATCAAAATCCACTGTTCATTCTATACTCCGACGCTGGCGACGAGCAGTTACAACTGGTGGTGGGCAATCTCATAGAATTATATTACGAAGATACCCGCGGAGACCCACCAGATCACGAACTCCTTACTTACCGGGTGGATGTCGCCGATGGGGGGTAAGTAACTGTAACTAAATGGCCTTACAGAGGTCAGGACAGACAGGACTGTACTACTTTTTATTGGACTGAACATAAGGAGCTCCAATGGATTCATTTTCTAAATGATTAATAGCAGCACTGTTTTTAAACTGTCCAACTGTTGGATTTGAGCCGGTCTTCTGACGCTGTTGTTTGAGTTTCCGCCTGAATAGGCCTGAACCTATTACCTAAAGGCAATATACCACAGATCTACTCGATACATATGAAAGTAATTCTAGCCTTATTCTCGCTAGATGAGGAGTACTATCATATGTATCGGCGGTCTAGAAAAGAAAAAACTACGTCCTGTCCTCTGGTCCGTTAAATTAATGACCATTGGGCCATTTTGGACGGTTATTTTCACTGGTTTTATATTTTTTCTCGCAGTTTAGAGAAAGTGATTTTCTAAAGACAACTATTTAGCTTGCAGGGACTTTACTCGAACAAAAATTAGCACTTTGAAGCTTAATACATATTTCGCAATCCCTGAATCGGAAAATCGTTTTGGCACACTGGCATAGCACTAGGCGTCTTTAAAAGACACCTCACACCGAACTCTACGTGTAAGGGAGACACCTTGAAAAAAATGATGTGTGATCACATGACAAGAAACTGTCAAACTCCTCACAGACCAGTGTTGTCAAATAGTAAAATTATTACAATTATCAGAATATAAATAATTGATTATCACAATAATATGAAGTAATGAGAAAGCTATTAAATTATGTAATTAAGACAATATATGTATTTTATCTATTTCTATATATAGGCTATTTACATGCATGCGTCTTAAAATTCCTCCGCATCGTCGCCTACTGGCAGTGTTCCCAGAAGGCTGGCAGCATTGCCACGTTGAATGGCAATGCTAATTCTCTGTGCAAGAAAAAGGCCCGCCTTCTGGTCACGAGAAGTGTCGATCAGTCGCTTAGCTAATTCCTTATAAACGGAACAAGCACTCCAATTATGTAATAACAATAAAATTATTCACTAGGACGCGCGTCGTTTAACGAAAAGGATATAACCTATGAAAAAATACAATAATGAAATAATGACGAAATACTGCCTGAACTTTAAAATTAATTATATCAAAAGTAACTGTGTGAATTGGATCCTTTTGCTTAAACGGCGCCGGCGCGGCGGCGGTGTCACTTGAGCACACTCGCAACTCAATGGTTTCATTTGTGCTCTGTTATTATTTATTGTTATTCTTTTTAGCATGTCTGAGATGGTGACGTTGTTAACGTATAGACAACATATATGTATGCACTCCTAGTTAAATACTCGATAAACGTCCACCTGATATATTTGCTGTAAAAGGTTCTCAGATGCAGCCGTCTGAGAACCTTTTGTAACTATTGTAGCAAGCGGAGCATAGTTTAGTTAATTATTAATATAATCTAGGACCGTTGATCGATGGCACAGACAGCACAATAGGAAAACTGTTCCGGGTTTTTGCCTTTGTGGTACAAGGGACAAGGGTGTAATTTATTGTGTTTTAAATCTTTTCACGAAAGGTTAGCACCGCTTTGTGTTAAAGGTTTAATAATACCTAGTAGATTGTGATTAAGCATCAGAGGTGGAACTTGAATTTTGCTGGCCCTTCAAATAATTTAGGTCAAGCTATTTCCAACCTTTACTGAAAATAGCTGCATAGATATACAAAATACCTATATGCATTCACACCGTCGCTGTATGACTTTAATCATTGTGAATTTAATCTTCAAATATATTTTTAAGATTCACAAATTGTTTTTTTTCTTTTTATACCATAGCTTACCCATACAGTTATTTTATATAATATATACCAGTCGTTCTCATACTTCTCATGAATAACCATCAAAGACCAAACGATGAAAAAGATTGTTCGTTTTACCTGTAATCAGTAAACTAGCCCAAATGTTTGTACACAGCAGTTCCTTAGATAATTACACAGAGAAACGTTAATTTGTTTCTCGAAATAAAATAACGTTTTTCGAGGAACAAACTTTGGAAGATAAGACGTCGTCCATCTTATCTTCCAAGTCCAACCAATTAGTGATAGTTTGAGAATAAAAACTTCTTAACCTTGTAAACCACGCAACCAATAAATTTATCTAGGCTCCGAATTTCCTTTGTCAAATTTTAGATTTCTTATTTATTTGCATCGGGTAAATTATCACCGACACAGGAATATTCCTAATGCGGGAGCAATCTTAAAAAAAAACAAAAAAAAAATTAATGCTTTATACGTTAATCTGGTCCACTCCCGTCCGGTTTCTGAACAATTAACTATTATGTCAAACCTCTTGATAAGTATAATATATATTGAGTTACTGATTGCATGATGAGGGACTGATTTGATAATAGGATCAGTTAACAGAGGTTATGTCAAATTTTGCTATAAGATTTTATGTCAAATGCAATTAGAATGTTCAATAAAATTGATCATAGATTAGTAAATTTATCAACGTTTCAGAAACTCTAATTGATTTGACACAACTGTTAACTTGACAAGTCTATTAGTTGAACAATATTTTGATCAGGCTTTCAGAAACCGAGTGTAGGTCTAATTAATCTAAGTTATTAAAACTAATCACCACAAGTTACACCTGTTAACATTTGTCTACATATATTCCACAGGTGGCATCGAATAGCTATCAGCATAAAAGGAGACTCGGCCACTTTACTGGTGGACTGTGAAATACAAGAGACATTGTCTTTAAATCGGAAACCTGGTAGCACCTTCAACTTGGCCGGGGCAATTGTAGTCGGCTCTCAAGTCACAGCCGACCAATACTACGAGGTACGTAGTAAACAGACATAAACACACGTTTAACGTGGTTTTGGCTTAGGAGTAGTTTTTTACCTACCTACCTATGGGCGTTAGTAGCATCAGGGTTGTCACAACACTGTTCTGAATAACGGTGACGAACAAATGTGCCTAATCGTTAGCTGATACTGATACCAGGCCTATGCCACTCGATGTACTTACGTGCGCTAAACAACTACCGGCCGCTTGGCCGCTGGCGGCCCTTTTACGCAGTCTCGCGCAGTGGGTTGCCGACAGCTATACCGCCCGCTCACGCTTTTATTTTTGAATTTTTACGTAATACGAAATCGTTTTTTTATACCTTTATATACTTTAAATACAGGCAAATTGACATGGTTTCTGGTAGTTAGTGTGCTGTACATGGATGTAGATCCAGTAAGAGAAAAAATTAACAAAATTTGTAATTGT
Source organism: Callimorpha dominula (assembly GCA_949752705.1). NCBI lineage: Eukaryota > Metazoa > Arthropoda > Insecta > Lepidoptera > Erebidae > Callimorpha > Callimorpha dominula. The sequence continues at coordinate 19,739,192 of OX456991.1, forward strand.
TTGTTTTCAAATATATTTTGTTCTATTTTGATGTTTTGGTTTCTGTTACAAATAAATAAGAGTTAATACGGTTTTCACTGTCACATAGAGTTGTTTTTTAGATACGGATTTGTATGCCCTTTCTTTAATATGCAAATATCTACTTAATTCGAATGGTTTATTTAATTAATAAAGTGTTTATTTCGAATACAAATAGTTAATTCTGTAATAAAAGTAATTAATAATGGTTTACCCTCCTTATTAAATATTTATAATAGTAAAGAAAATACGTAATTTTGAAATGGTTTTAAGATTCTATTTATGGAAAAAATATATACTTAGGTAGGTAAGTACTAAATACCTTATCTTTATAATTTTTAAGTAAAAATTAGTTTATATTTATAAGAATGCCATAACTACAAGAAATTAAATCTTTAGTACCTAGGTACCTTATTTTTTTATCCAAAAGCAAAACGCTACGCGCTAGCGGTGCGTCCAGCCGACCAAAACTTTTCGTTTTTAGGTTTTGTCGGCACTATTCTCGTCAAGGACAACGACGCATCTACTCGTGTAGTGAATTCCACGCGTTTGATTGGGAAAAGATTTGGATGTAGGTACTCAACTTTAATTAAGGAGCATTAACAATATACATCACATCTATACTAATATTATAAAGCTGAAGAGTTCGTTTGTTTGGTTGAAGCGCTAATCTCAGGAACTGCTGGTTCGAATTGAAAAATTCTTAAAATTTTGTGTAGGATGGACTATCCATTTATAGAGAAAGGCTATATAACATCACGCTACGACAAATTCTTTAAGTTTCTTTTCTCGAATAGTGTATTGATGTTTTTCGTTAGAGGTTTGGTTAAGCAAGGTCGCTTGGCTTCGGCGATAAGTTTTGCGGAGAAGCGATTTGTTGTTAAGTGTTTCGTATTAGTAAACTTACGGGGACGTGGTATTAAGTACACTTTTCTAAGTCAGGGAACACATCCGATTTTTTGTGTAATAAAACTTTACTTAATTAACATAGCCTTTTTTTATAAAAATATAGATATTTAATATTACATAAAAAGAGGTAACCCTAAACTCACTTACGGCAACGCAACCATGCTCTATTGCGAGGCAATAATAATCGTGTTTTAAGAACATTAAAGATCATTTTTGCATGCAGGGGTCGGCGCTCGGAAAGAGTAGGTAATTGAAACTGTAGGTATGGACGTTTTTGTAGGGAGTGATTTATCTGTTACGTAGTAACTACTTAGTAATCTGTGCCGGTACCAATAAACACTTGCAACACTTCTGGGTAAGTCTTATTCGAGCAGTAATCTGATGGGGTTTACTTCCATCTATACCGGTTCTGGTACGGTATATATTCTGGTTAAATTTAACAGTTATCGAAAAGTTATGACGCTAAAGTATGATGATAACTTTTATTGTTGTTAGTATAAATCTTATACATAAAAATCAATGTTTGTTTGTTCGTATTTTATTCGCTGCCTTATTATTCATCCAGTCATCATGAACATACACGTTGCCAGGGATAAAGGACATAAAAAAGGGATGGAAAAATTACTTTAGCCGAGGGCAAAAGGATCAAGGATTATAAATTTTGAGCCATTTTCAACATGGTATATTATATTTTTATGATTTATTTTTATCTTCTTTTTAGTCTTTGTGCGTCATGGTCATCGAAAGCTATTATTAAAGTTTCATGTCAAGTATCTCATCTTACAGTAGTTGTAGTTTGTCCGTTCGGTACAATTGTTGTTTCAATTGATTTTAATTGCAAACAATTGAGGTGAGTGACTGAGAGTGTTAACAAAAATGGAAATCACTTTGTTTTAAAGTGATTTAGCTGCCTGAATTTATGATTTAGATTTATGTAGCAATAGTTCTCGACGTCATCTGTCAATTTATCACATTTTCTTAAATATTGTTCCAGGGAGACATAGAACTTCTCCAATTCGTTGACAAACCAGATGCTGCTTATAACATGTGCCTCAACATAGCTCCAGACTGCCCCTCTGAATCTGGACTACAATATATTTCATCACCAGTCCAACAGCCGGAACCAGAGATCAAACCGATATTATACACCGAACAAGTTGAAAGCACACAGCATCCAAACCTAGACACGTTGACGGACGAAGATTGGCGAAGGAGATACGGGAGTTACAGTCGCAATCGATTCTTTAACAGAAATGAATCAGATAGATTTTTGTCTACCCGAGTGTTGACTACCGCCGCTCCCCCGTTGATAGATTCTAATATCTACCCTATTGCAAACCAATATGGACCTTCAACAGATTATGGTAAGAATCACGATTTAAATCTCTTTTTTTGCATACTACGTCTGTGGCAAGCAAGAATACAGCCCGCTAGTTTTTAGGTATGTTGTCACAACAGAGCACAGTAACAACTTCTCAAGGAGTTCTGGAAGCCCATAAAGATGTATCTTTTATTTAATATTGTATATTTTAACAGATGAGAACAGCATCTTCGGGTTATTTACACCTGCATCCCCAATCCCTATTGAATTAAACTCGGTAGAGCAAGAGCAAACAACACCCAGGGTGAGTTGATTTGATAAATATAAACATTAATCAATATTAACAATACCTGAATATATTAAAAACTGTTTATTTGACTTTCTCTAAAGTATGATGGCCAAGTGTATTCTGAATCCTGAAGTACCGTAGATGGTTCTGTAAAATGGTGGTCTGTACCGAATTGACTTCTCTATGTACATTTTAGCAAACAATTTAAAGCACAATTTTGAAAAAATGGCATCCCTGAATTACTCTTAACAGGCAAACACATGTTACAAAAAGTCGAGCGTCATACGACTTAATCGTATCTTTATTGAACGTGAGATTATTTGTATCCTGCAGTCTAAGCGAGGGGATGATGACGATGCGGATATAACAGTCACCACACTGACCGTCACAGAGACACCTTACGGCCCTATTACGACTACTGAGGACACAGATTGGCTTACACACCCACCCGATGACACCCAGGTAAGATAAAACAGAAACGTCAATCCAGCCTGTCTTTTTTGTTCGAGGAATATTTATTAATACTGAATACTTTTAATACTAGTGATATAAATATGTCTACATATATTATACTAGCAGCACCCCGCGGTTTCACCCGCGTAAGTCCAGATCCTGTGGGAATATCGGGATAAAAAGTAGCCTATATGTTACTCCAGGTCTCCAGCTATCTACATATCATTTTCATCTCAATCGGTTGAGTAGTTTTGACGTGAAAGAGTAACAAACATCCATATATCCATACATCCTCACAAACTTTCACGTTTATAATACTAGTATGATTAACGTTGTTTTATATTACATACTAGCATTTCCCGCGCGGTTTCGCTCGTGTGTACATATATATTTTGCGCGGCACCCTAATTCTTTTTCCAAAATAAAAGTAGCCTGAGTTACTCCTTATAACACCAGCTATCTGCCAGTGAAAGTCCCGTGGAATCCGTTCACCCGTTCCGGAGATTAGCCGGAACAAACAGACAGACAGACCCAAAGACAGACTAAAAATTTAAAAACTGATTTTTAGACATAGGTATGCTGCAATAGCTATTATTTTGACATTACAAACAGTCACTTCAATTTTATTTATTTGTATGAATTGTTAATTTTGTTTGGTTAGGTAAAAAAAGTGGAAACTTTCAAGTATTTCAGTAGCCTACTGTTACAATTCTCTACAACTCTCTGTGATAGTTAATGCAATCTGTAAAATAAATCTTTTCTAGACAGCTAATTCATGGAGAAAAAATTATGTTCAGAAAAACTAAAAAACACGCTTTAATAGCGAAACGAATAAAAAGAGAATAGGCCCACTAACCACCTCCTGGCGCCATCCTGAGATTAAGTCTTAACATGTTGGACTCGTCAAAACGAATCTTATGAGCCCAACTCAAAGGTTTTACTTGTAGCCACTGAAGAGTTCCATAATCTACCTCTTGGCTTCAAGATTAGCTCCAAGATGCCAACTTACATCATTGTATCAAAACTACATGTACCTACAAAGTTTAATTTCAATACAATTTAAGAGCAGAGAAGAAGAAAGTAGTTTAAAATTGAATTCCAAGATTTATATAGTTAGTTATCTAGTTGGTTTTAAGTGGAGCTAATAAGAGTGTGTTAAAAAGCATGTTAAGAAGGTAAAGACAAAAGAGTTCAATACCTTCCTGTAGTCATCATAATTTTTATTCTTTAACATTATTTGTTTCGAAATACCCACATACTATTATTCAGGACAACTCAACATCCGAGTACGACTTATCGGGAAAGGACTATAATGACTATGGACCTTCTGGAAGTTACTTCGGGCCTCGGGGCTACCCAGGTTCACCTGGTCAACAAGGGCCAAGAGGACCTAAGGGGGAACCAGGAAAGCTTGGCGCTGAAGGGTTGCAAGGATTCCCAGGAGCACCGGGCAATGTATTTGTGATCCCTGTAAGTATTTTATTTTAATGATATTCTAATGATTTCCGCCATTATAACAAATTATAGTCTATTTATAAACAGAGGCTATGGAACATTTTGTACATTATTGGGCTTACCCATTATGATCTTAAAACGTTTGGTACACGTTGACGCATATAAAGAATAACATTGTAAGTATTTTTTACCGATTTTAAAGTGTTTTATGATACAGCCATCGTAATAATATTTTCATTGACTGGTGTGTTGGTCTAGTGGTTAGTGACCCTGACTGCTGATATACATATAAATTACATTTTCAAATACATTTTAAAGTGTTATACATTCAGATTATACCAAAAATACATTTAAAAATATAAAAGTTGATACGTGCCGTATCAAGAAGGACTGCCTTCTGCATCAGGCCCTTAATCCAGCTGCATAACGTGAGCTTCTGAAGGTGTTATTATATTTATTATTATTCCCCTCCGGGATCACATTATTAAACTCCCGATACCTTCAGTTATATGTATCTCAAAGGTCTTTTACATAGTCTTGCGTCAAGACAATTATCTTTAACACCGACTTATCTTTAAAGTACGAAACATTATAGTTTTGTATCATTTGCAGTTACAACAATCTGGTAATGACAAAGGCCCGGACGCCCAATCAGAAGCACTTCGACAAATGTTCACCCAACATATGGTATGTTCTACGACTACCACTAATGTAATGTTAAGTTTTAGGTGCCATAATTGTTGTTACTTAATTGTCTTGTAAGTGGTTAATATTAATGTATGAATAAAATATCTATCTCCCGTTAAATGTTCTAAACCTGGCAACCAAGCCTAATACTTGATTTTTGGCAATAAATGACTTTGTATTTGTTTTTTAAATAGAATTTTACAAGTGTCGTGTAAAATGCCAATATGGCATCGACAGGCGTGATATCTAAATTTCATTTTAGATTTTGTACATAACTAAGATTATCAAGTAGCGCAAAATCTAAAAAAAATTTGATTTGCCAAAGTGTAAAAAGTAAATTGTCCCTTTGATATCTGTAAGTAGACTGCCTTAAGTGTGTTAGTTTACCTTTAAAAATACGTTACTTATTTCCAATCTATTGATAACTTTAAATATAAATGTTCAAGCTACATAGAAAAAATAAATGCGTTATCCAAAGGCAAAAACAGTGCATTGACCTATGTTTAAAGTACGTAAAATAATAAACCAGAGAATGTGGGTCTATTAATTTTAGTCTGAAATTGCTGTAGTTGCATACGATGCGATATAATTCAAATTCTCCATATTATAGTAACAAAAAATTACAGGCTGCTATGCGTGGAGCCGAAGGGCCAATGGGTTTGACAGGACCTGCCGGTTCCGAAGGCGAAACTGGACCAGAGGGGCCAAAGGGAGAACAAGGAGAGCAAGGTGAACCTGTAAGTGAAGAAAACTACCTGCTAGCTGTTTCTGTATAGCACCTTCGTTTTTATTTGAACTACGAAAATTTCGACCAGGGTCCCACACTTTCTCTTTTTTATTATTCGTTAGGTCGTGATGTTAAATGGATTACATAAAACCTTCTTCAAGAATTGTGCTATTAAATGCTGAAAAGACTTTTCAAATCCGATTTCCAAAGATTTGCGAGTCAACCAACAAATCAAACTGAAGCCTTATTTATTACATTAGTTTAGATGTGGAATTATGATATACAGGTCTTTCAGAAAGGAGTGGTGTAATTTTTGGGGGCGTTATTTGTAACCGACAAATTTAGGTTAGTTTGCTTGAAAAACAAAGCCTTTTGAGCAAAAAAAAAAAACGGAAAAGCTTTTCCTAGTGTAGGTGTACATTTCTAAGCAACACATTATGAATTATCATGTTAAATTCAATGTTTTTGTTTTTTATTTTTTTATGCAGACATTTTCAGAAAATCTGCACATAAAATCAACAACCTTGGTATTAAATTTATTCATATCAGCCCTGTCTCATACGAAATATTAGCTTAATCAGTCAATTTTCGAATTTAATTTTTCAGTTTCAAAAAAGATTTCTGTTTTAAAATCACGATTTTTTATTAAATTGTTAGCGCTTTAAATTATTCACGGGGTCTACTATACGACCCTTAAATATGAGCACACCTTTCTGTAACATCATTTATATGTAGGTATACCATGTAACCGTGGCCCATAAATGGATTTCCAAATGCAAAAACATTTTTTTCAATTCGGACGGTAGGATCTGAAAATTGGTGCGTTCAAACTTAAAGATTTTATGATATATTACACTTTAACAGGGTCCGACAGGCCCCAGAGGAATACAAGGGCCACCAGGTAGATTAGGACGTCGCGGTCATCCAGGACGCGATGGAGAAAGGGGATCAACAGGAGTATCCGGACCGAAAGGGGACCAAGGATATCCAGGATTGATGGGAATACCTGGCGATAAAGGCGAAAGAGGTAGTCCAGGGCTACAAGGCGAGCCAGGAGCACCTGGTTTGGATGGACCCCCAGGAGACGATGGCCCAACCGGTCCACCTGGCGTTTCTGGTGAACTGGTGAATATGTTAACTTTTATAGATATCACACTTTAAACACTATAAACAACCGATTTTTAAATAATCTTCCGTTTATTTCTAGGGACCTAGAGGCTTTATGGGTCCTAGAGGGTTTCCAGGATTAATCGGATATCCAGGTATACCAGGGCTTGAGGGACCGCAAGGTGCAAAAGGTGGAGCTGGACAGCCAGGTACTCCAGGACCACCAGGACAACCAGGCACTATGGGTTCTCCTGGATCACCAGGACCGCAAGGTCCCACAGGAACACCAGGAATCCAAGTATATTAATTATTTTCTGAAGTTTGCGTTTTTAATCATTGAACATAAATTTCTTTGTAAGCTACATTTATTTTCTGTAAATTATTTTAATATCAATGAAAGCACCTTTGTGCACTTTTCTGTGGCATGGCTGATTAAATTCAAGAATTATATATAGAAGAATTCAACATTCGGGATAACACAACAATATTTTCCACTTACACATTGTAACAAAGTATTTTTTTTTTCTTAGTTACAGTTGTCATACAACGAACAGCAACAGTAGCTGGTTGAAAACAAAAAAAATACCTTAACGTCTAAATAGATATAACTGAGTGGCAAAAGTAATATGTTGATATTCAATCATTCAATAAAAATATGTTGTAATTTATGTTAAGGGCCCTCAAGGAAAACCAGGTATATCTGGACTACCTGGTCCAGAAGGCTCTCCGGGTACACCAGGTAATCCAGGTCAACAAGGATCACCAGGAGACATAGGGCTGCAAGGACCACAGGTATTAGAATAGTTTTTAACATCAACAAAATATTTTTAATGGATAATACTTAGTTTAATTTTTTTTTAATAAAATGTTGCTTACAGGGAATGTTAGGATTTCCCGGCAGTCGAGGCTTAAAAGGAGATGAAGGTCCGAGAGGACTACCGGGTGATAAAGGTGATAAAGGATTAAGAGGTATGTAACTTTTCAATACCTATTCCTGTTAAATTTTTGCAAAGAAGGTTAAAATAACATATACTCTTTCTACATCATCAGGTATCGAGGGAGAGAAAGGAGAAATGGGTCCGAAAGGAGAAAGGGGTTTATCAGGAGAGCCTGGACCTCCTGGTATTGAGGGGCCTGAAGGACCAAAAGGAGTAGAAGGCCCCAGAGGGGAGACTGGCCCTGGAGGACCACTCGGTGAAAAAGGAGCTACCGGTCATCAAGGAGTACAGGGATACCCTGGTAGTCAGGGAGAAAAAGGTGACAAAGGTGCCTCTGGAAGAAGAGGCCGCAGAGGAACAAAAGGCTTAATGGTAAAATGCTAAATTAAAATATTTTATAATAAGTACGTATTTTTTCTCTTATACTATTCATCCTTATTTTTTCATTCTGTTTATAGGGTTTAGTGGGCTCTCCAGGTGACCGAGGAGAAACAGGACCCAGGGTGAGTAACTTCTATAGGTATAAATTGCTATTTTAATGGTCATGTTTTTTGATAAAGGTCATACAGGGAAGCCAATAGCAATAGTATCATATGAAACCTTAACTACTGGTAATGTCAGTTCGTTGGTTTGAACGGGAGGAGATATTTATCCTTGAGCTATCATATTTAAACCTGTAAAAGCATTTAAAATGTTTACAAGGTCAGCGGCAATTAAACAAGTAATTGCCGGTAATGACTTAACCAGCAACTCTGTTTTAGACTTTATCTAGATTACAAATTTATACTTTTTGAAGTGAAACTTCTTTATCGACGTATGGGAGAAATTTTTGTAGCAATCGTCACGTTTTTCGGTTACGCGCCATGTTGCTTTTTTTATCAAAGTTTAGTATAGTGACGTAAAGAATATAATGTAATATATTATAATAATAACAACAATATATTAGTTTTGAAGTTTGGTTTGAAATAAGAATAACAATATATTAATTTGAAAGTGATAAAATAAAAAGACTTATTCAAATTTAAGTGAATTTACAAGAAAAGTGAGAGTGATTATATATTTCGTTTTATAATTTCTTAAGGCTTAAGCCTTATCTACCCCATTTTCGTGAAGTTGCAAATAGTAGAAAAATGATATGTCGTAAAGAAGTTTCACTTCTTACCTGTGTACTCTGGTACACACACACATTTTTTTTTTTTAAAGAATACTAGTAACGTGGTTCACACATTACTAGTATTTTGTTAACTCCTCCAGCTAAGCTAAATGCTTGTGTTAGGAGTGGGTTCACGTCAGTAGTGCACTGGGTGGGGTTCGAACCCGTAACCACTTGACTGCAAGTCCGACGCCTTACCCATTACGCTATCGCCGTTTATTACTCAAAATGTTGACCTGCTAATCCACTATACCGGGAAGTGCAGTCCACAAAGTATCACACAGAAAGTTTACTTCTCCATAGACAATTCAGTAGTTAAAAAATACACAAGAGTTTAATAATCTGTCCATCTTCCAGGGTTACAGAGGGCCTCGTGGCCGTCGTGGCTCAGATGGGCCACCGGGCCCCAAAGGTGATACAGGACAACCAGGACCATCAGGTCCCATAGGTGAAAGGGGACCACAAGGCTTGGAGGGCGTCCGTGGTTTCCCTGGTGCTATGGGACCACCAGGATCTGATGGAAAACCCGGTCTACCCGGTCCACCTGGCGAACGAGGTCCTACTGTAAGTTATAAAGCGGAACGACCCCAACACTAGTGTATAGTTTGTTTCTTGCAAACACAACGCATGCTGAACAATATTCTAACAATATTAGTACATACCTACATAGCAATGTATTTGAAAATATATAAGAAAGTAGAAATAAAGAAAACACTTGTAATAGAGAAAAATAAATATTTGTTTCTGTTCACAGCTTTGTAAAAACTAAAAAATGTACTACAAAACTTTGCATTTGCATTGTGTCTATTTAAATGCAAAGTCACTTAGTGACAAATACTCGTCGTCTTCTCTGCCACTACAATTTACATTAGACTGACAGTGACAGATCGATATTTAACGACGTTTTATAATTGAGTAGCGTTTAATTATTTGGCTGTAAATCAACAGTCCAAATTGGTTCGTTACTAATGAAGTTTTCAAAACTCCTTTTGAAATTAGGCGTAAATACTTTCTGTTTTAAGTTTTAGTTATTACCAATTCATTGTTAACAAAAACTTGTACTTGTCTTGTACTTTTAAATACAAGCCAAGGTGAACTTTAGAATAGAGTATTATTTTAATGCGTATATATAGTTTCATGTCTGTACCATTGAGGACTTCCCTCGCCTGCAGACGATCCTTGCTTTAGAATTAGTTCATGCCTATCATAAAAATGCATTGTCATCGGTGCTGAACAAACATGTATAATTTCAAGTCCATAGAATGAGAGCAAGTGGTTTAAATTCAGATTGCCAGATTAGACCCAAACTAACAAATATTGCAAATTATATAAAAGCTTGTAAAAATAAGATTTAGTTATCACTAAAAATACATAACGGTTAATGTAGATTGTTTAAATTAAGAAGTAAAGCTTCTTAATACATCTACGTATTGTGAGACGTGACCATCCAAACAATACTGTCTCACTGTTCACTTTTAATTTAGGGCGGTCCTGGAACACCAGGTCAAATTGGACCAGCAGGACCAGTAGGACCTCAAGGCTCGTCTGGAGAACCCGGACCATCAGGACCACCAGGTGCATCAGGCATACCTGGAACACCTGGAGATGTCGGTACACCGGGAGAAGTTGGTAAAGAAGGACCACCTGGACCACCAGGGCCTGAAGGAAAACCGGGACCCATAGGATCCCAAGGCCCGCCAGGAAATAATGGTGATCCAGGACTACCAGGACCATTTGTAAGTGCAATTTTGGAATAATGTAAAGTCATATGATTTTTTATTTTGTAAGAAATACCTAGGTACTAATGTACCTCCCTGAATATAAATAAATCAAGACAAAACATCTCATTACCCTTTTCACTTCTGTTTGTATACAGATTTTCCTTTTTTGTTGTAGCTATTAACGAGTTTCTTTTGTAGAAATTGGAATTGAAAGTTTATATGAAGACTATTGTTGACGGAGCTTTATTATTATTAAAGATGAAATGAATTACAGTTGAATCGAAGTCGAAGTCAGTGATACAGGTCAACCTCTGGGTGATCGCTAGTACAATCAAAATAACTTCAACTTTGTTCGTAGGGGACACCTGGATCAAAAGGAGATATGGGACCAATTGGTCCAGCAGGTATCAGAGGAGACAAGGGTGAACAAGGAGAACCAGGCAAGGAGGGTCCACAAGGACCTCAGGGGCGTGAAGGCCCGCGGGGATCTCCTGGACCTGGAGGCCAAAAAGGCGAAATTGGTGAACCAGGTCCAGTAGGTACGTACACAGATGTAATAAGATAACGCTTTAAGAACCTGCATTAAAAACTTATGAACTAAAGTCGAAACATAAGGTATTTAAAGTTAAGTCTATGTTAAGGTCCTATCGGTCGGGATGGTTTGCCTGGACCAAGAGGATTAACTGGCGTCCCTGGCCCCGTGGGAACGCCTGGTGAAGACGGTGACAAAGGAGAAGCTGGCCCCCCAGGAGAAAAAGGCTTTAAAGGAGCAATGGGTGAAATTGTAAGTACAAGTCAAAGGTATAAAAGTGACATTTTATTACATTGATAATACTCATCTGCTTAACAGAATTGAAAAAGACATTTAGCAAGACTTATAAACCATCATATGAAAATACTAGTCGTACCCCGCAGTTTCACCTGCGTTTACGGTCACTGCTTCACTCCTAAGAGTAGTAGCGTGATGTTACATAGCCTATAATAGTCCTCAATGAATACTCTATCCAATACCAAAATAATTATTCAAATCTGACTAATAGTTTCAGAGATAAGTTTAAAGAAACATACAAACAATTTGTAAGTATATTATTCCATGATATATAAATATGTTGACGAAAATCACGGGTCACTGGCCGTGTTCACAAAGTAACTGCAGTCTGTGACCACGGCCAGTGCAACCTGGTCGAAACGTCAGGCAATTCAAATGTATGTAATACCTATTACGAGATCGCGTTAACTGCCGTTAACATAGTTTTTGGTTTAATATCAATTTCAAACAACTGTACGATCGCAGGGCCCACCCGGATCACCTGGTATCCAAGGCCTTCGTGGAGAAGCAGGACCTGTTGGTTTACCCGGTGATAAAGGCCCGCCTGGTGAATTAGGACCCCCTGGCTTACCAGGCACCGATGGAGTTCGAGGCCCAACTGGTCCACCAGGTCCAGCTGGACAACAGGGCGAAAAAGGACAACAAGGGCCCAAGGGAGATATGGGAGACGTCGGACCCTTGGGTAAGACTTGAAAATTTAAACTCATACAAATTTTAATGGAATGTGTAGCTAGCATTAACTTATATATTAAGTTCATCTATCGGCGACGATATATAAATAGAAATTCAAATACTACATATTAGAAAGTACGATGGAATGTAACTTTCTGACATAAAGAGTTACTTAATTAGTTAATTTGTATACATATATTAGAACCTAAACGTATCTTTATTTTTTTGACTCTTCAAAAATTAGCCCATCTAATGCGGTTGTATAAAAAAGTCAACTAAAAGTTAATACATTGAAATCATAAGTATATTATGTCTAGGGACACATTGTATTATTTTACTAGTTACTTATTTTTCGTTTTCATTTAAAGGCGCCACAGGTCCAGCTGGCCCCAGTGGACCACCCGGACGCCGAGGACCCAAAGGTATTCAAGGAGAACCTGGGCCAAGAGGTCCTGAAGGGCAACAAGGCGATGTGGGTAGTCCTGGTACACCGGGTACACTAGGATCGCCAGGTCCTGAAGGAAAATTGGTAAGTTCTTCATGATTATTAATAACCTTTGCAAATTGGAGAAGAAGTTCTTCTATCTCACGATTAAACTTAATACCATTTTTAGGGACCTAGAGGTCAAGTTGGACCCAAAGGTGATGACGGCCCACCAGGATTACAAGGCGAAACTGGGCCAAAGGGACCACCAGGCTTGGAAGGTCCTAAAGGTGATACTGGACCCGGTGGATTACCTGGAGAGAGAGGAGAAGCTGGTCCACAAGGCATCAAGGGTGACCCTGGGTCTGACGGCCCAGAAGGCAGTCTTGGACCGGCTGGACCACCTGGACAAGTAGGCCCACCAGGCAAAGCTGGCGAAGCTGGAATGCCCGGAAATCCTGTAAGTAAAATACATTTTACAATAACCTGTAAGTGAAACAAATAAATAAGTTATAAATGCAATAAACATATGTATTTATTAATTGTAGGGTACAGAAGGACCAGCAGGAACTCAAGGTAGCCCTGGTTTGCCCGGGGATAAAGGTGACATAGGCCCCAAGGGGCCTCCGGGAGAACTTGGAGCGAATGGATCCCCAGGTCCCTCAGGGCCGGAGGGTCAGCGAGGAATACGAGGCGCACCTGGCCCTATAGTTAGTACTTGTAACTTCTGTTAATTGTTTATGATATTTTTTTTTTATTAAAAAAAACAGGCTTGCAGTTTCCATATACATTGAGGACCATTTCGTTCACATATTATTATTATTTTTTTTCTTTAAAAAGACAACTCCCGCATTAGGAATATTCCTGTGTCGCGGGGGGCTTCACACACATTCAAACAACGGACACAAAGGACACCGAGACTCGGGACAACTATTTGTGGATCACACAAATTTTTGTCCCGTGTGGGATTTGAACCCACAACACTCGGCGCGGCGTAGTGGCGAGGTGACCACTTAAACCATTGCGCCATCCGTGCAGTCGAGTTATTATATAAAGCGAACCTAGCTCAGTGGCATAACTATACCATCTGAGGCCCTCGGCTAATTTATTAATACATTTTGTAATTATTGAGTCCTGTGTTCAGGGCCTTTGGTGCCCGGGCCCCCTCGAGCCTGGGGCCCGTGGCATTTTGCCCGCTCTGCCACCCTATTGTTACGCCACTGACCTAGCTAATACTTTATTTTACAGAGTGTTTATTTTCATTTTATTTATATGCAGTAAAACACTAGGCACTTCAATAGTACATTTTGCACTATTCTCTGCACTTGTTAGATGTAATTATGATTACCAGAGATAGCGTGGTGGTCGAATTTCAACCATGGTTTTTTCATTGGCCAGTATAACTTGAGCTGTCATTATATAGACTTACTTACAATGATAGGTAACTACGAGTAGATATACTGTACGCGTTTAATTTCATTAAACTGTTTTCACGTAATTTTTAAGGTCTTAAGACATATTGTTTAAAAGTTTTAGCTTTCTGCACTTCTTCTATATATAAACTGTAAATATTCCAAAATTCACGTTACTACGTTTGCGAAACTTTCTTATAAAGGGATACAAAGAATTCTCTTCGCGTATTAATATAATGATTATTATTGTTTTAAGTGCCTAGTGATACATCGACCATTTCTAGTCTTTTGTAGTGCTAGATATAATTATACAACCTATGACTAAAATTATACAAAAGGTAAATCGCGAACCACCTCTTTAGATATCCCACTAATATTATAAATGTGAATGTTTGGATGGATGGATGGATGGATGTTTGTTACTCTTTCATTCACTCGATTGCGATGAAACTTGGTATGTAGATAGCTGGAGATCTGGATTAACGCATAGGCTACTTTTTATCCCGATATTCCCACGGCTTCGGGACTTACGCGGGTGAAACCGCGTGGCGCTGCTAGTAGGTTTACAAATAAAGATTGTAACCATAATTTATTTGATTACTTTGTACAATATATATCTTAAATAAAAACAATCTTCTAGGGTGAAATAGGAGCACCTGGGATTGTAGGACCTTCGGGTCCAGCTGGAAAACCGGGTCCTACTGGAGCTCAAGGAGTTAAAGGCGAAAAGGGTAACCGAGGACCAAAAGGACATATTGGAGACACCGGTGTCATGGGTCTTAAGGGTGATCAAGGTGAAATCGGCAAACAAGGTCCGCCAGGTCCAGTTGGGTCCTCCGGCCCTAAAGGAGATATGGTACTGTCACTTTTATTTTTTATTTTCATTATTATTTATTGATAAGGGAAATATAGCACTCAGCCCCGGCTTGTCAAGTTAACTTAATCGAAATAAAGTAAATTCAAGCCAAATTATCGCAAATAAGAGATTGGCAAGTGTAATATTTTTCGGTGGTAAAATATAATACTTCATCACGTGTTTCGCTCATGTGTTAGAAACTCTTCTTCATTCTCGCTCACTCACACCTACTTATAAACACAAGGCGAGGTTGGATGGAATGATACCTACAACTATCATACTACATCCAAGCATATTATAACATAATATAATGTATAAATTGATAACCTTTGTTATATTTTCTACATAAATAGTTAATTCCTTAGTTTTATTAATTACAATTATAATTTGAAAGTTTAAATGAGCATAATATATTGTTATCTGGTCGTCACAAGAATTTGAAAATTGTAGTGAAAGGCGCTGGCACTTGTGATACAATGTTTAAATACATTAGTACAGGTGCTAACGTTTCATATTATAATTATTGTAATCACTCATTCTGTGACCCATATTTTGAAATTGAAAATTGTAAACCCTCATTATGCTCTTATTCTGATAGACATATATTGGAGTATATTGGTTGTGCTTCATGACAATACTGCTATGTAACTTTTCAGTCACACTAATGTCCTCTACATTGGTGATGGAAGAACTCGTCATAAATATTAAAACATCTTCTCGTGGTTTAAGCTACTATTTATGGTAAAAGGCTTTAAATGACAGGGACCTCCTGGACCATTGGGGATTAAAGGCGACACAGGGCCTATAGGTTTATCAGGATTGGAAGGACAACTCGGCCCTAAAGGATCTCCCGGCCCTGAAGGAAGACCAGGTCTGCCCGGACCCCCTGGAGCTCCGGGTCCACCGGGGCCTCCAGCACCAGCACCTCAATTACCTTCCGAATTCCTAACGTCATATACAAGACGACGTCGTAGTGTGGAATTACAATCTATGGAATCTACAACTGAAAATAACTTTGAAGAAGGTAAAATAATAATAATAATCTGTAAGAAAGAAAGAAAAAGTATTTATTTCTTAAGTGACGTTAGTGCTTATAGTACTTGATGAGATAAAACATTAAAAAAAGAAATACAAATAAAAATAAAGAGAAAAAAAAAACAAAATAGAGCGACAGTTGCCTTTTGCACGCACTTGCAACGACACTTATTGAAATTGGTCACCGCTCAGTATTGATGCTGATGGCGCCGCTGATGGAACATATCTAAGCAAAACTTGTAATAGATTCTAGAATCTATATATGGTCTAGACCACAGATGACATGAAAAATGCAAAGAGACATTTTTAGGCATAGAAATATTTGGGGTCGTTCGTCATTTCGTCCCAAAATAAAGTCGGCCCGGCCTATTGGGACGAGACGACGAATTTCAAAATTTATATTTTTTTCATTTGTCATCTCGTCCTATTCTTGAAATTGTTTAAATTTTAGTTGATTTAGTACAGTCAAGAAGAAACCTTTTCAAGGTATTAAAATGAAAGCAAAAAAAAAATTAGATAATCAACAATAATTACAATATTAATAAAAAAATATTCTGAGCTTTAAAGCTATTATAATAGGGAATATGCATGTTGTTTAAATTTACTTGATTAATTTTCCCTTGACTCTTTATTGTCCACATATTATGCCTAAACAATTATTTTCTTATTTAGTTCGTCTTTAATTGCAAAAAATATTAATTAAAATATGCAAAATAAGGGAGCGAAATTCAACTTTGCAAAACGCTTCACTATTGGTCGAAACAAAACATGACGTCAAATTCCCCGTCCTGTCATTTATCGGCGCCTATATTCGTAGTGTTACGGAGAAAGATAGGTGTTTCCGTGGTTTTTGCTCTTAGCTAGTGCAATTTAAGCATTCTAGTGATATTAGAAATTATCTAGGACGATGACTGAATGTAGCTTTGTCAAAGAACAATCGGGCAATCTACCGAAAATAGATGCATTCATAATGACTACATATTTTGCATCAAATCCAGATTTTACGTCTGCTGAGGTCAAATCTAAAGGATAGGTAAGATATGTATAGTTAGTTATATTCATGAAGTTTTATGGGACTTTTGTTACCTAGTTTAAGTAGACAAGCAAGTTGCCTTCTGCTTGATATTTAAAAACAACATAAATGACCTACTGCTGACTAATTCACACTATTCTAGCAATTAAATTGTAATATGCTTACATTAAAGTGATCTTCACAACAATATAAACACGATATTGAAGATACTTCATCTCTTCTCATTAATTTACACCATTGTTTTCGTATTTTACATTATTATTTTGTACAGGAAAAAAATACTGTATTGGGTGTTGGGTAAATACTTCTTATAGTGTTTTTACACTTAGGGCCAAGGCAATACTTATAAAATGTTTTTAAACTTTATCCATCGTCTATTAATTACAATACATAGTAATTACAACTGAAAATCGGTATAAAACTACTGTAACACTTCAAGTAAGTATACTAAGTTTATGAAACAAACACTGAGCGTGATATCTGACGTCATCCAAGGCCCGCGAAATATGGCGGCGTTCAAACAGATCAAATTTTATCGATGTTTTCAATGTTATTTTAAAAATTAATTTGAACATTGCCAAGGTTATTTATATTTTTTATTAGAGTAGAATGATGGAACAAGTCAATAAAAGATAAAAAAAATACATGCATATTCCCTACTGTAGTAATCGGAGTGATTTAGGATCGAACTTTATTTTAATCAAAAAAATCACAAGCACTTTTCTTCATAACAGTCCTTTATCTTTGGTTAATATTAAAACTTAAAAAACAAGAATGGGACGAGGTGACACATGAAAATAATATTAATTTTAAAATTCGTCAACTTGTCTCAATTAGCCAAGTTTGTTTTGGAGACGAGGTAACGAACGACTCAATGTTTGTGTTTGTACCCAGCGAGAATCGAACCCCCGACCCCTGACGAATGACCTACCGCCGAGCAATATAGTTCGTAAAATAAATCTCCCTAAGATTGATTTACAGTTGACGGTATCCATTGAGTATTTAACTTTTTTTTTACTTTAGAGGATGAAGAAATAGAATGGGTGAAGGAAACCATGACAGGCGTACTTCAAGCACGAGGAGCTCTCGAGGCGACCAAACGACCTCGCGGCACAAAGAACAACCCAGCTTTGTCTTGCCGCGATCTGAGGGTTGCGCACGTTAATCTTACTGACGGTAATAAAATTTTTCTTCACTTCCTACATTTCCACCATTTCAGTTATAGATTAGTAGACTCTATGCATATAAATAATATACACAATGAAGAAAAGATGCTGAAAACTATGCACATAGGTAGGTACGTACCTATGTACATGTGGTGAACGTCACAACTTAAAAAAAAATAATTTCGTGTCACTTGCTGGAAAAGGAACAGTTGAGAAGAAACAAAGAAATAAAGGCACTACTAAGTGCAATACATGACCCTTTGGAGTTTAGCCAATGAAGGAAGTTAAAATAACTTAGACACAAGCTATTGATTGACGGCAAACAATATGTGTTTACAAACAAAGGCTAGATTGACAACCGTGCAAACCGTAATATAAGTTACGCAAGCTCTTAAAACTGGACCTTTACGTGTTGTGAGCTCAGTAATTTTTTTCAAGACTTGATTTTTTTCTTTTCATGATTTACTAGTAAACACAGCATATTCCCGTAGCCCATTCAGGGACGTGAAAAAATACTGTTACCTATATAACCCAAAGATTTAATCTTTTAGCCACTACCAGTTGCTTTTTGTGTAAATTAATTAATCACTGTTTTTATAAAATTAAGTAGGTGTACGTATTTGATAATTTTCATTTCAACATCACATTAACATATTTTTAAGAGAAACCTCATAATGTTAGAAAACCTTACTTATAAATATAAGTTAATTTTGTCATATTTCAAATGTTCGTATGTATTCAAACTATGACTTTCACATATTTTTTGTGATATGACAAAATGTGTATACATAACATTAATCGCAACGCTATCTAACTGAGCATTTGATGATCAAACGCATTGAAGAGCTTACTTCTACTACGATCCTGCAGTCAATAGATTTTGTCAATAGAATGGCCGGTTTAAAAATATTTATAAAGTAGACTAAAAGACTTCAAATCATTATTTTAATCATAAATATTTAAAAACACCTTCATGTTATTTACGGAATTTCTCTATCTTTCCCAGGATATTACTGGATAGACGCACGTGGTGGCGTCGGCGGCGGTAATCCGATCCGTGTGTACTGTAAGAGCCACAGCACCTGCGTGTACCCAGACGACAGAGAACCTGACATATACACCGCCAACGCACCTGCACATAAATTCTCGCAACTTGACAACGGTTTTAAGGTTAGCAATACCTGTAATGTTTTCTCTAGTAACGCGTAAACAAATTCAGATCAAACGCATACTCTTCTTTATCACTCTATGAATTTGGTGACTTTAGTATCAGCTACTAAATCCTCTTCAGTCTTTTCTAATACAGGTTATTGTTTAACCTAAAATGAATCGGTGAAAAACATTTTCATCAACACAAGATATTTCCAATGAATTCTTAATGTTGATGCACATCACTTTCTGTTACCTTTCAGCTCACATACAACAATGAGGGCAACGGTATTATACAATTAAGATTCTTGAGATTGCTATCAAACGGAGCCAAGCAGAACTTCACCTATGCATGCGTAAACACCAAAGCGCCACAAAGGTACCTAACATATTTATTATAGAACATTAACGAATACGTCTAAAACACTCCCAATATAATGTCTAATCGTACTTTTTATACTTTATAATTCATTGTAGATTTCAAAGTACCCATAAAGTTCTGTACCAACTTACAAAGTGTAGTCTTTAACAAAGAACCATCCATCTTATCTATTTTAAAAATGTATGATTTCAGATCGGATATTCCAGCTGATTTGACAAGACTAAACAATGTCAAACTGTTCGGGTTCAATGCTGCTGAGTTTAGAGAACCGCAAATGATATTGGATGACTGCAAGGTATGGGTAGTATAATAATTCTGTCTGTCTGTTCGTTAGTGATTTAAAACTCAAAAACCACTGCGGTTGTAAGCCAGTACTCTTACACCATCGAGCTGAACTGGTTTTATTAACATTTTACAAGTCATACAAAGATATAGAGAATACAGTTTTAAACACACAATAAAAACCAAACCTACTAACTAAACTACTAAATACATTACTATTAACGCAAAAGACGGAACACGGAAGGACGCATTAACGCCGCGCAGCATTTTTTTTTATTTGGTATCTGATCTTTTAAAATTCGATTGCAATTCGATATACAATTCTTACCATTTAAAGTCCGATCTGAATTTCTAATACACTGAAAACAAGTTGATACGTTTGTTTAACAACTTTAGTAACTCTTACTGAATAAACCTAATAATACGACTTCTTGTTAACGAGAATTAATTGGCGCGATATTTTTGAAGTGAAAACTTCTTTAGACACGCTTGGGCACTTTTGCTATGGGAAAAAAGCACTGAACTCGTGACCGTCACGCTAATAATACATAATATATAGATCCACTAGAGAGCGCTAATCTAAACATTGAGTTTAGTCAGCTCCTTATTAATAACTGCCACCGACTTGCTAATGTGACGTTTTATGTTAGTCGTTTCGTTTAAGTTTTCTCTTCTGTCGGCAGTCCCATGACTGGCTATTTTTTTAATAATATTAAAACTATGAGGAAAACAAATATTAAGACATTTATTTTTTGCGTAATTCTTAATGAGGTAGAGCACAGCAGATATTTAATTAGAGACAGCCCTCCTGGCATAGTGCTGTCCACTTCTGCTGATGAGTATAGTAACCAGATTTCCATAGGAAGTTTTTACAACGCACAAGTGACTATAGGCACCGGTATCCGGTCACCATCACGCGGGCCGTGTGCTCATTTGCAAACATACTTAGCTGGTTAAAAAAACAGTAGTGTCAACATGTTTTATCATTTTTCAGGAGGGGACAGGCAAAATAGTGTTGGAAATAAAAACGTCACGGACTGAAAGACTGCCGATAAGCGACTTCCAGCCGTTATCATTCGCCGATGCTGAACACGACTTCACCTTCAATGCCGGACCCGTCTGTTTCACTTGACATAACTATTAGCGTATCTGTAAATAAGGATAGACTTAACATTATGTACTTAAGTATGGACCTTTGTAAATATTGTAAATAAATGTTGTGACGACAATTATTTTATTTTTCCTTTATCGTGAATTAAGAAAAAATATAGACAGTAGGAATCACACTACAGCCCAGCAAAAAGCTCTCCCGTTTAACGTAGGGTATGTTGTTTGTGTTTGTCTAGAGAACAACAAATATACAATGCCATTCGAATTCAAGATCTTTAATTTTATAAAATTGGTCATCAATTATTCGAAATTGTCAATTTAAAAAAATAATTAAATATTATAGACAAGACACCTCGCCACAACAATAGTTTACTTTGTCAAATGCAAAATTAAAAAAAAACTGGATAACAGGTAATACCATATATACCTGTGGCGATCTATAACCGCCCGTTTCGAAATGGTTGATCCTTGTGAGAAAAAATAAGATTGGCTAGTTACACAATAACCAACCGTACATCCCTGACCACTGACCACAAGTGAAGTGAGAGTATGTAATTAGAAATGCCATCAACTGTATTCTATTCGAAATCATGTCGCCAGTTGCGCAAACTTAACACGATAATCAGTTTACACACACACAGAAATCTACGCCAATTCGTTACAGAGGATTTATGAAATATAAATCCTAAACGCCGTTTATAATTAATTATACTAAATACACTCTCATAGTTTTCATTGTAAGGTAGCGTTTTGAATACATACTTGCAAGCCGTTACGTACGAGACAGCGGCACGTTAATAAAGCTGTGAAGTATGCTGTGAATCTTGACATTTACCGAATGAGCAATTGCGTGCTCTCGTAGTTTCAATTTAGTAAGTATCTACTCAAATATCATAACTGTATAACTGTTTCAGTAGATTAAGGTCAAATTACAAAAAATATAATACTTAGTGATTGTCTGTTAATATTATTTGAAAACAAAAGTTTGTGGACTTACCAAAGAAATAATGTCCTTACTTTCGACACACTGCAGTCCTGACTTCTTTTTCGACACGTAATTATCGCGCAAAACGGCATAATTATAATATTTTCACACAGCTACGTTCCCGGAGAAAGTATATATTCGCGAGTACGAAAATGTCTGCACGTGTTTCTAATAGTTGTGACCATTTGGTCATAAATTCAGCACGCGTGACCCGCCCACATCGCACTTCTTACTTATTATCAGTTGTGTGCCCCTGACCATAACGCAGCAGTTTTGAACTCC
Organism: Callimorpha dominula; assembly: GCA_949752705.1. Taxonomy (NCBI): domain Eukaryota; kingdom Metazoa; phylum Arthropoda; class Insecta; order Lepidoptera; family Erebidae; genus Callimorpha; species Callimorpha dominula. The sequence continues at coordinate 19,761,587 of OX456991.1, forward strand.
CGACGCTAAAAGGCCGGTGTTATAAGTTTAATAACGTGTGTATCTATGTATGTCTGTGGCATCTTAGCTCATAAACCGATGGATCAATTATTTTTTTGTTTGATATATGTATTTTCAATTACTAATTTATGCTTGTTATTTTGGTTACTTATCGAATAAGACAATAAAAAAACGCACACCGAATGAGAAAAATCTTTTTAACAAAAAAAATAAACCGACGAAAAGAACTAAAAGCAAAAAATAATTAAACCTTAAGTCTTAAGTAATGAGCTTATTTACTTAAACTATAAAATTTTATATAAACTTTTTTGAGTCGGCGCCCAACAACTGATTAATTATCAGAATTTTATATGTACCCCAACCCCTCTCGAGAAGCAAATGTTTATACATTAATTCAATGTTATGCAAAAATGTGTACAAGGCGGACTTGGTACGAGAAGTATTCTATACCAGTCAGCCTTAGGACGTCAGCAGCTTAGTGGGATAAAAACAGAATATCAACAAAAAGAGACTATAAATTCATTTTGGGAGCTATTTTATTTATTAAATTATTCGCGGTGTGATGAAATTATTGCATTTAAAGGTATTTTCATTATTACAGGTTTCTAATCTAAAATTACAATAGGTTCGCTAAAATTATATGGTATTACTGTAAAACGTACTTTGAGGTCTTACGAAGAAATTAAAAAAGAAACTAAATAATATACACATTAACCAGAATGCAGTAACTCTTTTAAGTCGTTGATTTAAAACACATTTTGTCCTCTTGTAGTTCATTTTATTTTAAATAAAATATTATTTTCAAATAATTCTCAAACTCAACGCAATATTCACATGTTTCATGATGCAGATATAATTTATGTTGAAACTTGGGATAAAATAATTTAAACACATTAAAACGAACCTTCTATTGATAAACTAAGATTTTATACCGAATAAAAATCTATGCCTCCTTCGTAATTTGAAGGGCACACTGGAAGGACTCCCGGGAAGCTGTTTTAAAATTTACGAACTTGTGTTTAGGAAAACAAATCTATTATCAAGTAGTCTACAAGCTTTAATAAAAGAATAAAACTTATAAACATATAAACAAACTTAAACAGTAGAAGCTCTATTTTATTTGGTAGTAATTCATAAACTTTAATTTTACTTTTTTTATTACGTCTTAAGAAATGATAGATTTTGAGTTTCGAATATCTATGTTTATATTTAAAACCGAATATATGTACCATACACAGTATTTCCGCACCAGCAGACATTGCAGGTAAGTATATAATATATATATATATATATTACCTTGCAAAATATTTAAATATTATTTACACGATATCAGCAACTTAAAATACTCAAACTTACAAAACATAGGATTACAATAATTTTCTTTAAACATTAATCAATTGATTAATCAGAAAGTCGGCGCAATGCCCTGTAATCAAAAGCTAAAACAATAATGATTACTATTATATGAGCTAGATACAGCAATACGAAATAAAACCTATTTATACACTTCAGTCATTCATCATTAGTAAATACTAATAATATTAACTATGATTCTTTTAAAGTTGATGTTTCTGGAACATTTTGTTCTGGGGAGTCTAAAATGACTGATTCAGTTGTTACACTGTCCTCGTCAATATCCATAACTTCTACAGTCTTTTTAGGCACTTCAGCAAGTACATCTCCTGAATTTTGAACAGTATCAGCTGGAGATTTAATTTCCAACTCAGCTATTGTTTCGATTGTCGCCGTATAGGTTGTGGACCTTAATTTAATATTATCTTGAAGTGCACTGTTTTCAATTTCAAGTTTTTCTGGTGACGTAATATGTACTTTCACTGTTTCTATAGATGCGTCCTTATTAACATTTCCAACAACAGTTTCATCAATCGAAATGAGATCATCTCTTAAATTAACACACGCAGCCTCTGTGGTCTCTTCCTGACTATCGCAATTATTGCTATCCTCCGAGGACGCCAGTAGAATATTTTCGACTGCTTCATTATATTCATCATTATTGGTTTTAGCAGGTGCTTTGACAACTGCTTGCCCAACTTCATCACCATTTAAATCTACCTCCATTGCGTTTTCATCAACAACAGAATTTATTTCAGCCTCTTGGCTAGGGGAACTGTCTTCGTTAATATATTGAACACTTTCCATGGCTTGTGAATCTTTGTCGGCCTCATTTTCAGAATAACTTGAATTTTCTATGCTAATAACGTCATCATTCGCACCCTTTTTACTATTGTCACTCGATTCAAGCGAATCTGAAATAGCTATAGGACTATCAGAATCTGATGAATCGACACTTGAAGACTGATCTTCATTTCCCGAATGCAATTTCTGTAGCAGATGTAACTCATCAATATCCGATTCTAACTCATTACTATCATCACTGAGTGTAAGTGTTTCTGTATCATTTTGAGTAGGGTTTTTATTGTGGTTAGAATCTTCTTTATTTTCCTGAATATCTTCTCGTTCCTTCTTTTTTATCTCTTCGACCTTTGGTTCTGCCTTTGAAGTAGTGTCTACTTTCGCAGTTGTCTCAATGGTTTCTTCATTTTTATTTTTCTGCTCTTCATTGGCTGGTTGGCTGTCGTTTTCTTCAGTAGTCTTCTTGGATTTTTTTTGTATGAGTCTCTTAAGTCTTTCTTTTCTCTTTTCTGTGTTTTCTAACGAAACACTATCATCGTTCGCTTCTTCTTCTTCTTCACTTTCAACAGGAGATTCTTCCGCTTCTTTGTCTCCAATTTCCTCACCTTCCAATTTTAATTGATTCTGTCTATCTGCATACCTGAAAATGAGCAAAAAAATATTTTATTAAATACTAGCAGCGCCTCGCGGTTTCACCCGCGTAAGTCCCGATCCCGTGGGAATGTCAGGATAAAAAGTAGTCTATACGTTAATTCAGGTCTCCAGCTATCTACATACCAAGTTTCATCGCCCCAACGCAATCGGTCCAGGACTTTTTGAGCCAATTCGTTACAAACATACTTACATACAAATCTTTCCTCTTTATAATATTAGTATAGATAAAGCAAAACAGCTTTCGGTTAGGTTTAGAGCATCTCAACTGAGGTAACCCATGGAAGACCACGGGTAACCAACATTGCTATTGTAATTGCAGTTTTACCGAAAATTAGGATCACAGAGCACCATAGAGATGTAGTTATAGTGACAGCAACACTGTAGTGTTTATATATATTCGTTTACAATAGGCGCTTAAGATAAGCATGGTCCTGCTTGTTTCTAGGCTTAAAAAAAATACCTACACTGAACTACTTACCTTAAACCAAAGAAAATCGTGAATGTTTTAGCACCATACTTCTATAATAAGATGAACACATGTGATTAGAAAACCTAAAAAAAAAATCAAAGACTTACTTATTGAAAATTTCAGTTTCCTTTTGAGCAGCGATTTTTTGATTTTCATATAATTTTCGTTTTAATTCGTCATTATTCTCTGCAGGGTCGATATCAGGCGCAATTCTTGAAGCTGCTAGTCTCCACTCATTTTCTTGCCGTCGACGTTGTAATTTTTTACCACATCTTGTGAACAAATCACGAGCTGTAAATTTTTTCGTATACATTTTATTGAAAATTTATTTCATTTGAGAATGAAACAATGTTTAGTAATCAGGGCGCTTGACGTTGTAACAAAGTAAAATGCACATGGGATCAGTATGCTTACGGCATGGTTCCCAGAGCATAATGTAAAGGGTGTCTCAGTAAGAGTGCACGATTTAAATTTCACGCCATTTTTTTTTCTTTAGAGGTTGCAGCTCTGATATTCGACAGCTGGCATCAACGATTGTTCCGATTTTTAAAAAATGAGCGTTACACAACTGAACAACGCGTCTATCACTGTGAAAACACATTACAAAAATGCAGTGACTGTGAATGGCATTCGTTACAGGAACATGCTAACGGAGTTCTTGTGGCCTCACTTGGTTGGTATGGATCTGAACGACATGTGGTTTTAGCAGGACGGCGCCACCTGCCACACCGCGCACGAAACAATCGATTTATCGAAGCAACGGTTTCCAGACCGAATCATCTCCCGAAATTCCGATGTCAATTGGCCCCCAAAATCGTGCGATTTCTTTCTTTGGGGTTTTTTGAAATCTCAGGTCTACGTGAATAAACCACAAACAATTCCTGAGCCCAAAGCCGAGATCCAACGCGTCATCGTTGAGATCGAGTCACATCTTTGTCAAAATGTCATATAAAATTTCATGAAAAGAGCAAGAGCCTGTGTTCAGAGCCGAGGGGGCCATATGCCGGATATTTCATTCCATACATAATCGGAACAAGTCTACTTTACAATCCAATAAAAATATCATCACTCGCTCAAAAAAACAAGCGTTTTATTTTAAAATTAAATCGTGCACTCTTATTGGGTCACCCTTTACCATCGGCCAAAAATATTGTTTACTACCTTACGGTTGAAGATCATTTGACAACATAAAACAACAAGGTTGATTTTCCCGTGCAATAATATTCTGACAGTTCATTGTTAGAGATAGGTTCAACCTTATCTCTATTGTGATTACACAGAAACTTTTGTGAAAACTGGTAGATCATTTTCTTTGTCCACTGTACATACTCACGCCTGCATCCCCCAAAGAGGTAGGCCGAGGTGTATTAAACCCCCAAATTTTGGCAACTTTAGTTTGGTCCCACCCACGTAATAGGGGGCAAGCTTAAGAAGCCATCTGGGTACTTTGAGAAAATTGTGAGTATTTTGAATGGGAAAGGAAGGTAAGAAGAAAAGGCAATATAAAGGATATTGCTTTTACGGATGGATTGAGGAGTGTAAGCTTTAGCTTAAGCCGGTCAGGGCCGCATACCAGTAACCAAGCCCTCAAATTTATAGCATAACATTATTATTAAGTTTATAACGAATATTGTAACAACAAAGATAAAAGATATTAAATAATTGCGGTCCATCTGTACTTTTAAAAAATTGCTTCAAAATCATGTAATCAAAAACTATAATTAATGGTGGTTGAATCAACTTTTAAGTCGTAGGACTGTACGTCAGAAGTGAAAACACACACACACACACATCTGTATAATTATATATATCTGAGCGTGACGGTCGTGTGAGTTCGTTGCTTTTTTCCCATATTAAAGGTGTCCAATGTGCCGAAAGAAGTTAACACAAATTATAAATAATAAGTATATTGTTATATATAGAATAAAGTCAAACACATTCACAAATATTGTTTTAAATTACTTAAGTAAAAATAAATAATTATATTATTATTCATCATTTATAAAAATTACTATAAAAAAATTAAACTGTCGCTTCTAGTTAAGCATACTACAATCTTACATCTTTGTAGTGCATTGTGACAGTGTGGGTAGCCATTAAAAACATTATTATTTTGCCACCGCTAATCCATACAGAGCATACAGCTCTCAAGTAATATTATTGTGTATTAGTATTAATTATCTTCTCATGTTAGTGAATTGTATTATAATTCTTGATGAGAGTAAATATCTAAACCCACAAAGTCTTGTAATGGATAATAAGAGAATTCAATAAGAAAGTGATAAAAAAACGAAATACTCTTAATTAAATATAATTCTTTGGAAATAAGACCCATGTAATATTTTTATTGTAATTTTAGGTTATTATATTTCATATAAATAAATAAGCCTATGACAGGTGGGTTTATGTAACATCTTATTAATTAAAAAAATTAAAATATTTAATGTTTAATAATAGCCTTCGTTCAGTCACGAACGTATAGGACTTAAAAAAGAAAACAATTTTTTATTACATATGTCATCATCATTACATGGTCATGTTAACCAGAAAGTCGACCGTGAGAATTTTCAGTCGAAATTATACAAAACACCCGGCAGCTCACTGGAAAATCTAGATGTTTATGACTCTACTGTCTAACGTATCGAAATATGCTTATTTGCAATATCTACAATGCCCAAAACTGGATATCAATATCTACTGTGGAGGAACTTTCATTATATTGAATTCTTACCTTCTTCCATTATATCAGCTTCATTATAGTTTAATCTATCTTCTTCATTAGCTTCTCTAACACAACGAAGTACATCATGAAAGTCAGGGAAAGGCAGAGGTGTGCCAATTGGCACTTTCTTGTTTATCCATTTCTCGAGCCGTTTGGCAGGTCCCGCCGGTTGACCAAGGCGAGGGTCTATTTGTATTCGGGGCTCCGAAGGCATCTTTGTATTAGACAGTTGGCAGAATTTTGCATAAACACGTACCATACGTTCTTTGTACCTGGAATTAAATAAAAAAACAATATAAAAGAACAACTTAATATAAATTAACATTTTGTAAAAATAAATTCTTTGTTGGTTTTTGTTTTAAAAACACTGTTGTAGACACAGCAGACTGAAATGATACCTCTGTTACATTGCAGATAGCAGTTAGATAAATTTTCTTCCGTAGTGCAGTTCTAGGGGAGGGTGGTATAGACTTGGTAACACAGTGACACAATGTGTGCACAGTGTGCTATAAAATAATTTATACAAAAGTAATTTTATTCGAAGGTGGTATAATTTGAGCTGACTAGGTAGGTTTTAAACAATCTCAGGAACCTTAAAGCATATTTGTGGCACAAAGAGCTGTGGTAGTAATAATAATTAAACCAGTAGTAATCTTTGTTACCTTTCCGTCAGTAAATACACAGAATCATCTTCATCATCGAAGTCAACTTCTTGTTCTTCGAGTTTCTGGATTGCTCTGTGCAATTTCTTTATAGTCTTCTCTAGCTTACGGACTTGTCTTTGGCGTTTAGAATCATATTCATTTTCTTCTCCATCCACTTGTACTGCTTCTGCAAAAATAAACTTACATCATTAATGTTTTAAATACTCTCGAGTCTCGAGACATAAAAGACCTGCTATTTTTGTTCAAACTGCTATCAAGTTTTATGTTCTACAATATTTTATACTTGATCATGTTTGTATTGTCTGTACAGTACAAGACTTGCAAGAACTTGCTGGCATGCAAGTTTGTGTAAATGCTAAATATATTGACTTATAGAAGTCATGTCAAGCATCCAAAATCATGGTGTACACAAATATAAAGTCAACATCTTATTGTAACGAAAACGCCATAAACACATGACAGCTAAACTTCACATCATATATTATTATTATATCGGTTTACAAGAATAAAATATTTTTATGTATTTCTATTAAATTTATTGTTTCCAAAATCTTTCAGTCAAGACAACTTCATGCTTTTATTGATTAAACTATTACTTTTGAATATTATATTAACTTGTCTACTTTAAAAAACTATTGTTCCCTAGAAAAACTTGTGGCTCTCTACGTTACCCTTGACATTGTCTCCATTCCAGAACTCGTCTACCCCAGCAGTTATCAGTTCTGCAGGTAATGTGACAGCCCACTGCCACTTCAGCTTGCTTATTCTTTAATACATAATTAAATTAACCTCCGGGAGGTATCATGAGATTTTTTGAAATAAATAAATAATTAACATTTTAAATTTATAAATATTCGGAAGAATCTTCACGAAACTACGCCCTATTAAATTAAAACTCGACAGACAATGCGTCGTGAATAACTATTACGACAAGGTATTAAATAAATCTTTTAGACTTCAGCTCAAAAAGTAAAAATAAGCATCTGAGTCTAGAATATTTTAAAGATGGGACTTTTAATAAAGGCATTAAGCCTTTAAAAAAATAGTCTTATAATGAGATTACAAGTTCTCAGAGCCAAGGCTGTTATAAATAAATAAGATTGGAGGCTAAAGAGCTTTCAGCCTTTAGCAAGGAGGTGGATAGTAGAGCTCTTCAGTGGCTAGCCCTCGAGTTGGGGTTCATATATGATTCGTTTTGCAGAGTCCAACAGATTGGGCTTGGTTATGATGGTCTAAAGCCAGAAGGTGAATAGTGGAATTATTTTTTTTACTTTTTAATTTGGTTTGCTAATAAATCGTGATTTTTTAGTTTTTAACAGACGAAAGAAGGTTCTCAAGTCAACCCATTTTATCATATGGGCAGTAAAGTGTAAATTATTGCAATTTTACCAAAATTAAAATAAATTACTATATTATATGATTGGTCACGGAAATAGAACAAAAAGAAATAGAGGAAAAAACAGAGGAGGTTCATTTTTTTTTTACCTAACTATAATTAGTATAACTGCATATTTTAGTTCATTTTAATACAATTTGATGAAACAGAAAGTGTGAAGTTTCAAAAATAACATCTTGCATAGAAATTTTACACTTAGCCTAAATTGGCCTTGCCATTAAATATGCTATCCAGTGATTAAACAGTCTATTGCTTATATATTTGAAACTTACTTCCTTGGCTTAATGGTACTTGATTAGTTCAACCAAATTGTGTTGTCTGTTAAAAATATTTGCAGTAAGAGCAAACACATTAAATATGTTTAGGAAAAAGCTAGAGAAAACAATCCACAAAAGAGATTACAGATAACATGAAAATCATTCCTTACTACAATATTAAAACTAGCAACACACTCATAAATAAATGTAAAGGTAACCAAATAGGTACATTGAACAGATAAGCATATTGGCTGCAAGAATGCACAAGATAAATATTAATTGCTGTCCAGAGTTTTAGAAAACATATATTAAATAATATATGTGTTTTCTAATGAAAGCCAATAAGTATCAGTAATAAAAACTTTCAGAAACACTATGACATCATCAATTATATATGTGTACAGAAAATATGTTCAAAAATAGTAAGTATCAAGTCTCAGTTTGAAAATTGTTTAATAGTTACCTTCATTTTTTATCTCTTTAACTATGGGCTGTGCTTTGGCTAATTTTCTTTGCAAATTCAATTCATCAACAACATCCTTTATATACAAGTACATTTTTTCAGGACCTGCCTTCATTGCTAGTATTTTACCTGATACCATGTCAGTAAACTCCTCAGATTCTGTATAATCTTTTGGTACTTGTTTATAATATCCTTTTATTTTCTTATCAACAATTGTCTTCATGTCATCTGAATTTTCCAGTTGGAAACATAGATCTATAAAGTTCTGATATACAGGATGAAATTCATTAAGATCACTATTTTGTGTTTCCTTAACACTTTTTTTTGATGATGAAAATTCACTTTTTTTTTCAGTACTTTTGTCTATACTTTCACCTTTAGAATTACAATTTGAATTCTGTTGATCATCATCAACCAGGCTTACCACAGACTCACAGACTTTTTCATCCTTGAGATCACTACAATTATTTATGATTACTGCCTGAGGATCTATTTCTATTTCAACAATTTTGTTATCATCAGTGTCTTTGGGGTATACCAATTGCTTTTTACTATGAGGAGTTTTGTTGTCATGACAGTCATTCTCATCGTCACTTACACTTGCAGATTGATTTATGTCTACTACAACTTTAACAGGACTATCATCTATGGTGATAGCTAACTCAGCCCCCACTGTATGTGTTTGTTTGTTTAGAACAGGTTTAATAGGGCTGTCCTCTATAGTGATTTCTATTAACTTAGATGTCTCTGGCTCTTTATTGTTTTCTTCTTCTAGAATTGAACTTTTTAACTGGTCTTCTGGTCTTACATACCACTGAGGACTTGATCTGTGTGCAGGAGCTTCATCATCATCTAATTCTACAGTTAAAACATCCCCTACACATCTTTGGTTTATTTGTTGTTTACTTTTAACATTTAACATAACTATAGGTCTATTTGAAATAGTCTTTTTAACTGTGATGCTAGGAGGTAGAAGATTTAATGGTCCTGATTGTTGAATTTTAATAGGTTTTTGCAAAAGTGTTGGTGGTTTCGTCATAATGGATTTCGGGTTACCTGGCCTCAAGACAGGCACTAAATTGAAACTAGGTTTGTTCTGACCTACTATAGGTTTTGGACGTTCAGCCAATGGATTAACACCAAACTTGGATTTTAATAATTGAACAGGCATACCATTAATGAGTTTGGTTTTAGTTACATTGGAGGGTTTGTTGTTTACTACTTTCTTGACAGTGATTGCCTTTCCTAAGCCCTTAGCAATGGCAGTAGCACTAGGCTTCGCTGGTGTTATTGTCACATCATGAAATTTCCTGGGAATGCATACCATTGCATTAGGCATTGGTTTACTCTGCAACAAATAATAGGGATATGATGAAAAAACTACTTACAAAGTCTCTTTATAGATATGCAATTGTTTAAAAAATATGTTTCACATACTCTCTTCCGAGCCGGTTTCGGTTCCTCGTCCGAAGACCCCAATTCAATCACATCTTCACTTGACATCTTGTATTAGATATTTATTAATTTACATTCAGTCACGTAATTGAATGTGTATTTCACATAGCAATATCTCTACATCAAAATGTTTGTTTGTTATAATTTTCAAAATAAAGTACTATCTGTCTTCTAATTATTACACATTCTCCGATATAATACTAGCCACTAGCCACGGACAAGACAACGACAACATGAAAAGCACGGAAATCATTTTTTTGACAGCTTTCTTCGAGTTGCCATATTAAAAAAAAAGCTTAATTATTTTGCTTAAGATCCGCACAAAATATTCTTGTATACTACTGTGTCTTTGTTGCTGTTAAAAATAATATAAGCGTTATCCGTCAGACAACCTGGTAAAGTAGAGTTGAGAATATTTGAGCTACTATAGTACCCAGTAATCGAGGTGAAAGGTCGTTGCTATTTATCCTTTGAAGTCATGGAAGCATTTCATCTCAGAATATTGTACTCAACTCTGCTTTTAGTAACGACTTTCTTGTGCTGGGTAATTTTAATAGCGCAAATTTAACATGGGTCAGGCAGGCAGACTCAGTTATCAACCTGCCAATCAATACACTTGACCGTAGAGCCAATTTACTCCTTGAAACGATGGAAGTTTGTAGTCCAATTCAGTGTAGCGATATTCCCAATATAAATAACCGGTATTTGGACCTTGTACTGACCTTTTTACCATGTAACTTAGTTACCGTACAACAAACTGAACTTTATGCCACTCAGGTTGACGTTGGGAACCACATATGGTTCTGTTAGGGCGACTAAACCTTAATTCAACGCGCGTTATAACTTCAATAAGCGTCAGTATGCCAGGGTAAAGTCTGAGTTGAGTTGTGTCGATTGGGTGATTGTACTTTCACCAGATGTTAACGAATGTTGAGACGCTTTTTATAGCAAATTAAATGAGGTAATTTCAAAAAACACACCACTTGTAAGAAACATAGCTTAAAATAAATACCCACTTAGGTACAATCAGACTTTAATTCGTTGTTTAAGGGAAAAAAATAAATTTCATAAGCGTTTTAAAAAAAATTATACATTTTCTGTACTTCGAAACAGGTGTACGTGTAAAGTCCTCATAACACACTGCTACAGAATTTTTTTGTCTTCTGTTGAGGAGTCTCTGAGTGATGATCCTAATATGTTCTGGCGGTATGTTAATGACAAGAAATGTGGTTCTACCATACCATTCGCAATGACGCATAATACTAAAACTTGTTCAAATGGGCAAGACGTCTGTGAATTATTCGCCGAATATTTTTATTCAGTTTATGATAGTTCTTCTGGCGGGCAAGCCTCCGTGCTGCATAATATGCATCAGGTCGGAAATTTGTCTCTGTATCAGGTCATAATTAGTCAACAGGATATCTGCACAAAAATAAAACAATTAGATGCACGTAAGTGACCTGGTCCCGATGGTATCCCGCCGGTAGGTATTCATAAAGAAGTGTGTTAAGGAGCTGTCTGTCATACTGTAAATCATTTTCAATAAATCTTTACAGTCAGGCATTTTTCCAAGACGTTGGAAGATGGCTCACATTGTCCCTGTTTTTAAATCTGACGAAAAAGCACTGTCTGCTAACTATAGGCTCATAAGTATCTGGTCATTTGTAGCCAAATTATTTGAAAATCTGGGATACTTTTTTACCCCTTTATCTTCACCTGAGTAACTATATCTCGGGAAAGCAACACGGGTTTGTTAAAAATAGATCGACATTAACCTGTTGGAGTTCCAAAATTACCTGTCAGTCGTTTGCTACTGGAGGTTAGGTCGACGTTATAAACCTAGTATTTAGCAAGGCCTTCGATAAGGTGAATCACAACCTGCTGAGCCTCAAACTTAAACACTAATTTCTTACCTGAGTAACCGCAGTGAACTTGTTACCGTAAAGGACTACTCTTCTTCACCTATATGAGTCTCATCGGGCGTTCCACAAGGTTCACATCTGCGCCCGCTTCTTTTTGTCATTTTTATAAATGATCTTGTCATTCTACCCTCCCTTTTGTACGCCAACGACCTTAAAATTTTCACTAATGTCAGAAACGATAGACAATGTCTTCAACACGACTTAAAAGTTATCTCTGACTGGTGCTCGTTCTACAAAATAAGCCTTAACGTGAAAAGTGCTGTATTATCTCTTTTACCAGGAAACGGAATATACGTGACTCTGAATATTTTATAGAAGGTCAAGCTTTAGAGAGAAAGGATGTAGTTGAAGATCTGAGTGTGCTCTTTGATGAGCAACTGACTTTCCGTCCTCACTAGCTGTATATAATAAATAGAGCCCGTCGACTGTTGGGATTAATTATAAGGTCAACAAGAGATTTTCGTAAACAAAATAGTGTATTGACTCTTTTCTAAAGCCTTGTCCGAAGCGGCCTTGAATATTGCTGTCCAATCTGGTCCCCTTTTTATAGGGTTCATACAGATGCCATAGACAGTGTGCAGCGGCGCTGTTTGAGATACGTCGCCCGCAAATTCAACTATAGTAGATCACTGCAAACCTATAGTGAAAGGTTAGTTGAGTTTAATATGATTTCACTTCAAGCCCGCCGTAGAAGATATGATCTCCTTTGCCTTCACAAAATTATTCACTCTACCGGTTTGCTGTCTGCGGTCTGTATTAACATGAGGCACAGGTCGCGCTGTGTATTCAAACACTACGCCATGCGTACCAAAATTTTGGAGAGTAAAATGGATGCCTTTAGGGTTGTGCTTTTAGGGAACGACTTGTATGGCCGATATCGATATTTAACTGAAATATTGAACAATTGAAGATTCGACGACTGCATTAAATAATTTGATTTGTGCTAGGTTGTAGTGGCCCTTTTTTATCGTGTTGGAACTACAGGGCTAGCGGTAAAGTGGTATGTCGGAATCGAACCGACTAAAACCACACGGTGTTCTGACGTAAATGGGTCTATTGCAAGGAATTCGGGTATACTGGCTTTAATATCAATAAATATAGGACATTAAGAAAAAAATATAAAAGTAAATAACACTTTCCCACCATTTTTCAACTGTTTTTCTGTCTTCCAAAATGAGTAAATCTAATGAAAAAATACTATACATTCTGGATTTTTATTACAAAAAAGGGAAAAATGCGATTCAAACCGCAAAAAAAAATGGCGACGTTTAGGGACCTAATGCAATCAATGCAGTAGCACAAAGTTGGTTCAAGCGTTTTCGGTCATTGAATTGTCAGGAGTAGGAATCAATCAGATTAAGTGAGTAGACCTGAAGACCTAAGACATTGTTAATGATTACACGCGTTGTAACCTAGTCTCAGCAACCTAATGGTTTGATTGGTTCCATTTGAGAAAAATACTTTTGTTTTTGTTTATTGTGAAATTCTATAAAACACCATGCATGCATCTACAGATGCAGAGCAGTGACCATAAAAATAAAAGAAAATCCGGGTATTGTAAAATGGTATGGAATGGTGCATGCACTTGGTTGCATACATAATTATAATTAAAACCCATGTGGAAACTCGGTCACAGACAATAAATAATTTGAAAGCATATAATACAGTACTTACTGATAAACACTAAATAGGTACATAAATATAAAATTATGAATCAATCAATTTCTCTGGTATTGCATACTACGAATTTGAATTTCCCTACTTGCTATGAGATTCTGGTAGACCTATATGGATCAGTGTAGGCATAGTAACTAAAAATAATTAGAGGACGTCCTCATACTATAATTTACAGGATTTTCACCACATACATAATATTATGCTCATTTCCCCAAATAAAGAAGAAGTCAAAAAATGTCTACGCAACGACATTTGAATTGAAATGTCAAATGAAACCATATTCTTATTCCTGATTGGATGAAATCCACTCAATTTTCTTCTTTTAGTTGAGTTCGCCAATGGAATAACAGAGATCTTTTTATTTACTAATTACAAGACTAGCAAATCAACTAAACTGTACTTGAAGTTTCGTACAAAAATTAAAGCTGTCAAAATAGATCGTGGTTTTATTTCTAATAATTTCTATTTATCGATTAGTTAGGACAATGATTAAACTTTTTTCATTAAAACAACAAAAGAAAGATGAAGAAGGCTCAGCGAGAGCAGGAGGTTCACAGAAAAAGGCTTCGGCCGCTCAATTGCGAATTACAAAAGGTATAGTATATAAAATAGAACAACTTAAGCGTTGTGTCTGCACTGTTATTGTTAGCAAGGGGCTATGACTACGAATTTACTTAGATATCTGAAGATATGTTCAACTCAAACATCAAAGTTATCCATTATATGTTTCACAATACATTTTTTATCGCAATACTCTTCAGCTCTATATTTACAATATTTTAATATAGGTAATCCAGTATTAACATCTTATTTTCAGATTTAAATGAACTGAATTTACCTAAAACATGCAGTACAGAATTTCCAGATCCAGATGATTTACTAAATTTCAAACTAATCATTTGCCCTGATGAAGGATTCTATAGAGGAGGAAGATTTGTATTTAGCTTTAAGGTAATTATGAAACTGCTGTTCTTATCAGAGCACATTTGGTCATCAATTCAATGATAAATCTTTAGTACAGTATGTGAATGAATCTTGGTTCAGCTCGGTGTTACCTCTGCTATGAATAGTCCAATGTTATGATAATAACATATTAATAAGTGTTTGAAGTTTAGCTTTATGAAAGTCACATAAATTTCAAATTAGAATAAAAAAATATGGAAATAGGGCACAGCAGATTCCTGCTATAATTAGACCCGCCCGAGTCAAACAACCTTCCGAGTTAGAAAACAACTCTAAATGCAATTAGCATCATCTAGTACAATGGCATACGATTTTCAGCTCCATTTAAATAGAATAAGGTTAATACATTATTCACATTTTGAAAGTGCTAGAGCATTTCGTGGCTTCAGATTGACCCTTAGAAAGCACTAGTAATGAAACCAGATCTGAGCAGAGATTGATGTGGCTCCCACTTTCTTCCATATACCTCTCCTCACCATCAGGTTTAGGATTGACAATATACAAAAAGAAGTAACATCCTCTGTATAGTGAATATTTGTACTTATTGCTAATTTGATGATAGAAACTGTGGGCCATAAAAAAAAACTAATAACACCTTTGAAATCCTATTTATGACTATATCATGCTTACTCTACTGTCCTGGATTTGCTATGAATACAGTGTTAAGCCTAACTGAAGAAGAAATTTCTAAAATACTACTGCAAGTATCTACTATATTATACCCTTTTCTTCTATTACTAAGTTGTTGCAATAAACAATTTTATTCGATTTTGTTAATAAGAGACAATTTCCTACTATTATTTCTAACTAAAGAATGCTCCTGGTGTCATTGGGGACTTTACAAATATACAACGAAGCAACACAATGTCAGTGCACAGACTCGGAACAATTGTTTCTATATCATACACACAAGTAATTGTCATGAAAGCACCAATAAGTGTTAGGTAAAGTTAATTGAAATCTACAAAATAATAAGTCTAAAGCAAAAAGCTGTATATTTTAAGATAACTTATTCAATTGTTTCGAAAATGGTCAAAGTTAACAAGAAATGTTTGGTAGTTCTACCTTGCTGGTTAAATTGTTAAGGAAGTATTTCAATTGTACATATATTAATTTCATATTTATAGTTCAAAGTCCATAAAATCATGCTTTGATACGTAAAACTCAAGTGGAAATCTTATTTTATTCTATTATTTTCCTGCTAAAATTCGATAGTTTTGAGGAATTTATTTGTCAGGTTCGAGTTCGACCATAATTACTTCAGTTTTGAAGCTTTCGTTTTATTATTTGACCGTTTTATTATTTACTACCGCCGCCCCTGGGCACCTGCAGCTGAATAACTTTTTAGTCCAAGAAAGTTGGAATCCAGGAGCTTGACCGATTTTCTCTTCTGGCAATCACAAAATCAATTTCATTGCCAAGAGAAGGAATCAATTACTACAATTACAATTACTCTATCCAAGCACTGTGGTCTTTTACTTTTAATTACAATACTCGGCTTAAAAAAATTATTAATTATTGTATAAGCAGATAGGTACTTATAATTATGCATTAATAGTTGTTCTCTGGGACTTTGTGTCCGTGGAAATTCAAATCTATCCATGTAATATCAGTGTGCCAAATTTCATCCATATCTGTTTAGCTGACGTGATTGAGTAACAAACAGCCATTCAGCCAAACTTTGTCATTTATTATAGTAGTAAGTAAAATAAATAAATAACTAATTTCAAAGAAATGCTGTGACCAAAGTAGCAAACTTTTCTAACACTTTAATTGTGATTTTTCAGGTAGGACCAAATTATCCTCACGAACCTCCCAAGGTGAAGTGCGAAACAGCAGTATATCACCCCAACATAGACTTGGAAGGCAATGTGTGTCTCAACATCCTCAGGGAAGACTGGAAACCTGTTCTCACTGTCAACTCAATAGTTTATGGTCTACAATATTTATTCTTGGTAAGATTGGCAGCAGTTAAGTTCTTAGAAAAAATAATGTCAACATTACAACACATTGAACTGAGCCAATGGGAATCGTTCAGCTTAGTCAACAACATTGAATGTGAGAATTGGACCACCTATGTGGCACGGCGGTCAGAGACAACGTCAGGATTCTTGCTTGATGTATTTTTAACCCCTCGACGCAAAGAGAGGGGTGTTATAAGATTGACGTGTCTGTGTTTCTGTGTCTGTCTGTGGCATTGTAACTCCCAAACGAATGGACCGATTAAAATGCGTTTTTTGTTGTTTGAAAGATGACTTGATCCGAGAGTGTTCTTAGATATATTCAAGAAAATGCATTCAGCCGTTTGGAGATTATTTATAGTGTATATGTGAAAATATATGTAAATTTATATTGCATACATATACTTGTTATTCTGTAGGTAAACATGTAGGTATACATTATGTATTTATAGTTTAGGTTTTTAAATTTATGTTTATTTAATTCTCTTTAACGTACACACTTTGCCTCCATTTATTCTTTACTATCAATCCTTATACTCTTACTCTTCACTCCCAAGGTTTGCTGGAAAAAAACTCAAATATGGGTTAAGCTCTTTGTACATGCTATTTTCCTTCCTGTATTTAGATGATTGTTATTTTTGTGTACAATAAAGAATATGAATATGAAAGATCAGCTCTTTTCTAATCGTTGAAGAGATATTCAAGTCGCGGGTGTTTTAAATTTATGATTATTTTGCATGTAGTGTTTTATCTAAAGAGATAATAATAATAAGTGAACCATCTAATTTCAAATAAATAGGTCCTTAAAAATTGTATCTCATACACTCTTCGCGACCCTGTTTCTTTTTCTTGGAAGGAATTTTCTAGAATGCTCAAGGAATACGTTCCATATTTAAAATCTGTCAGTTAATATGTCATGGTTACTTCTATAGGTATGATTACGGTTCATGTGACACTTGAATAAGTTAGCTTTCTCGGTAAAACTAGTGCCTATATCCTCGCTTCACAGTGAAAACAAAAATTGTAAGCATCAAAGTCAAAAGGGTGTAGGTTCAAACTCCAGCCTCTATTAAAAGGAACACTCTAGAAACAAAAGGAATCTGGCTATTTTGAATTGGGTAGCAAGAATACTATAGTACACCTAAATTCGATATGTAACGGTTATAACCAACTGTTACTTGGCAACCAATGACAGGCAGGTGTTAATAACCTGTTTGCATATATTGTTTTTTTTTTTCAATTAATAAGTTTGTAATCCTAAATAGAGACTTACGTATTTGAAATTAAATGATTCAGAGGGTATCTTAATTAAGGCATAGTTTGCTTGCCTGTGTTTAATTTCTGGAAATACCAAACAATTTTTATTTGATAGATCTACAAATATTATCTAAAATAAAATAATTTGTCATTGTATTTTGATAACAAAATGAATTCGAATAAAAACTTTCGTGAGTGGTATTCATATGAATTAGTAAATAGGGTTTTAAAGTCCGACAACCTGTTTAACTACAGAACTTCGATATCGCCTAGTACTTGGGTTGAGGAGGTCTGATGGCAGTCGCTTCACGTAAAATATCAAAAGTTCGGCCGTATCGTAGTTAGACTGAAAGCCGACTCCAACTTAGTTGGGAAAAGGCGCGGAGGATGAGGTTTTACTCATGTGTATATTTCGGGGATGCCCGACTAGTTTCCGACGCGACGGGGGCCCTTTATCAAGAAGTGAGGCGTCCTGTCGCGATGGTTGCAGGTGCCGGTGCAAGGCATCCCCGAAATATACACGTGAGTAAAACCGTATGTTCAGGCATTCATCTAGTCACTGTCAGAACTTGACCATTTAGAAGAGGTGGGTGGCCAATGATGATAAAATAATCCTGACTACATGTATCTGTAAATACAGATAGATGAGTGTTTGTGGTTATCAACTCCCTCATTACACCAACAAATCCCTAGTAATCCCTACGCGGTATGCATGTGGTATTTTACTTACCTATCTAGCTATCCCTAGTATGTCCAAGTTACTAAAACGCTTATCGCTTTCTAGAACAACTGACACAGTTATTGTTAGTTATTTTTTGGATGAGCTTCAATCACCGCATATGAACGACTCAAGATGCCTACTGTTTTCAATATTAAATTAATAATTATTCATAGTTCTATCATTTCACGATGAAAAGTTGTACCTACTAAAGTACTAAGCATAAGAATGAATTATGACGTTATTCAAAAACATGTAACTATAATCTCTCATCTTTAAATTATTGTATTGGTCTCTAATATGTGTGCGCACTTTGATGTCAATTGTACTATGACTTAATGACCGAAATATCCATAAACCTACACAAGTTGTTCAGTAATCATTATTGATATATTTGTATTTAAGGTGAAGTACTTATTGTCTAATCACTAAACAATATAAATATATGAGAAGGTGACTCATGAGTCTAAGATAATCAGAAATGAACAATGGTTCCATTTTGTGCAGATGTGTCATGCAACCCTATAAATAATACTGGAGTATTATGATAGCACACTAAAGTCATAAAAGGCTTTAAATATGAGGTACTAATAGCGTTCTATTGAATATTAAGTGCTTGTTCAGAATTATTGTTAGATATGCTACAAGTTTGACGCGGGTACTTACATGAAAGGATCCTTACTTTAAACGAAACTAATATTTCGTTTATTTTTCTTGAACTATCTGGCCAGTTTTAATTATATTTTAGAAAATTTATATTGCTTTAAGTACCACCAATAATAAACCTGTTTTTATTAAATAAAAATCTATTTACATGAAAATCTCATGTTTAAAATTAAAAGTCGAATGCTTCCTATCTGTATAAAAAAAAAAATATTATGACACAATACATATAACAATTAAAATTAACTTATTGAGACACCTATGTACATATTACATATGTATTAATATAACAAAACTGAAAAATTTGTTGTTTTGTTTTAATGTGCTTATCTCTGGAACTAAAAGTCGTATTCGAAAAATTCCTTTTTGCATTTAATAGCCAAATGCTTGAGGAAGGTTGTAGGCTAATTAACATCATGCTACAACTTTAGGGTAGTTGCAGGGACCACACACGCGGAGAAACGGTTATCTAGATATAACTCTGAATTGTATATCCAAGCTGAGGTGGTATTTTTTGACATAAGATTCGGGCAAGTCTATGATGGTTTAACTATTGTTTTAATGCTACAAACTAATTTAATACCACGTAAAATCCTTTACAGAAAAATACCACGGGGCAAATGCGGGAGGGAAGCGGAGCTCGGGCACAAAATACATAATAGGCTTGGGCTTAGTTCGAGAGCCAGCTTGATAACTAGAATTCAAAAAAATTATAGTTGATTTATACCGCGTTCCTATAATCAAGAAACGATTCGTTTTGCTGTCGGACGGTAAAATTTCGTTGAATTTTCAACTATTAAAATTTAAGTAATTACGTGGTTATTGACCCCTTTGGTTTGATGCTCTTAAAGCACTCATTAATGGTTTATATCACATAATTTGCTCATTCAACTAAAAAAAAACTCAACAGAAATTATCCCTTTTTCCCTGAAAGAGGACCAATATTTCGGACTATTCATCTGATTTAACCATTGATCTGACTAAGATTCATCTGATGCCCTAGAAGGGCCTATTTATCGTTGTAACAAATAATGAAAAAAGTTCTACTTTTTTTTGGCGCTAATATCAAACCGCGGAAATGAGTAATCCTTATTGTTTTTGTCCTCATAATGCGGAAAATTGCTCCGTTTCCAGTCTATCTTGCAATTGTCTTTCATATTTTATTATTTACTAGCTGTTTTCCGCGCAGAATCGCTCGCGTATAAATATTTATATATTTTTGCGCGGAACCCTAATTCTTTTTCAAAATAAAAGTAGCCTAAGTACTTCTTATAACACCAGCTATATGCCAGTGAAAGTCCCGTGGAAATCGGTCCTCCCATTCCGGCGATTAGCCGGAACAAACAGACAGATAGAAAGACAGACTATTTAAAAAAAATATAAATATCGTGTAAACATTCAGATGCATATAGTAAAAAGCTATTATTATGACATTACAAACAGACGCTTCAATTTTATTAATCTGTAGTATAGATAAACATTTTCTTTATTTGTTTAGAAGAACGCGTCTGGCAACCCTATATGCAAATAGTTGGGTTTTGCTTTTCCGAGTCTGTTGTTCTATTATTGGTTAGTAATCCTGACTGCCGAGCCAGAGTTCGTGGGTTCGATTCCCACCCAGGACAAATCATTGTGTGATGAGTACGATCATTTTTGTTCTGTGTCTGGGTGTAATTTATCTATAATAATATGTATGTAGGCTCTGTCTAGTTTGGGACCAAACGGCCGAGTGTGAGGTGTCTCAAGTATTAGGCATCTAGTTTCAGTCAAAGTTTTTCATTGCAGGAACCAAATCCTGAGGATCCTTTAAACAAGGAGGCTGCAGATGAACTTCAAAGTAACAGGAGGTTGTTCGAACAACACGTGCAAAGGGCGATGCGGGGCGGCTACGTCGGTTCCTCGTACTTCGAGAGATGCCTTAAATGAACGCTACACCCCGCTGTAAATTAATGCTACCAACCCTATATAAATAAAACAATCTCACTTTAAAGCATTTCGTTATTTATTACAACTAAATATAAGACAAACTGAACTGAACGTCAATGCTATATTTGATAATATCGCGCTCTATATTATTGTTTTATAAATTATTATTTAACGAATAACTTTCCGCATTCTTTCAACCGCTTCAAATGTCGGTTTTTATTTCCTCATAGGATGGAATGATTAAATGAAGTAACAAAAATTATTTTATTTTATTTTCATCCTTAGATGATGTAGGCAGCGCTTACCGTTTACATTCGAAGCTAATAGATGGCGCTATTTGCTGATAACGCGATCAACATCTTTCCAGTACATATCATTATCGATTAAAAATCCAAACCTATGACGTATTCGTTCTTTTAAAAGGTGAACCTGAACTTCATCAGAAAATAAGTGTCGTGCGATACCTAAAAATATCTGTCAATATCTATGATTCATATTTCCTAAAGTGTAAAGGTGGATTTGCAACATTACAGTGGCGACAAATGGTCGCCCCGTGCTAAGTACTGTAGACAGACGAGTGAATGGCACATAGGTAGTACAACGAGGTTAGAGTGGAACAACGGAGCCAACACAGGACAACGTCGCCGCACGGTGTCAGAACTCCAGTGGTGCGAAGTGAGCCGCGATCAAGGGCCTACCGCGTGAGTCAGTGAGTGGTTGAGTTGTAGTAGCCCGTAGCCGAGCGGCGCGCCAGTGTTACTCTGAACGCCGAGCGGTTCGCGCACACTCGTCAATACACCACGCTTTCTCCACACGGCAGCGTGCTCAAGGCAGAGCTGTTTCGACACGCCACTCGGTTGCGAAAGTCCGCGCGATGATATACAAGTGAGAGCCGACATCGGACGCCAGGGTAACGCTCATCGCACACGGTGAGCCAGTTTATTTGACGAGAGACATTCGAAACTCGCCAGCTGTGAGGGACGGGGGGCGCGTGACGCCGTCGTTCGTACACGCGGGAGCAACCTTTCCACATAGTGACTTACTGTGACAAAAGCAACGGAAACCAATTTTTAATGTGTCAAGTCAGTATAGCTTATTGCTGCTACGTCAGATCGCTGATCGCCTCGAGCAAGAACTACAAGGTTATGCAAATGAGTTCTGAACGCTTCTATACCAGGGGTAATCAAAAGACCATTCATAACTTCAATAAACTTTAACGTTTAGGTTTCTACCTTACTGTGTATCTAGTGCTTATCTGTCATTTCTCTACCTTAAATTATCTTTCGGTGTCGCGTTCGCTAATTGCTAATTACTGTGGGAGTCAGTGATAAGAATTCGTGAGTGTTGATTGAGCGAGCGATCGTCGTGTGGTAATCAAAGCGCCTGCATCAAGCAACGACAATGGCGGCCCCACAGGAGGAGAGCCTGCTCTCGCGCTGCGAAATTCCCATCATCGACCTGGCTCATATAGGTAAGGATTTGAAAACACTCACTGTTACTATACTCTCTTACATAAACACAAGTTCACTGAAGAGCGAAAGTCCTGTACGCGTTTGTACGTTCACTTAACAGAACTATATTCATCGTTTCTCATGATTGCGTAATTATAATTATATCTTTGTACAATATATATTCACTTTAATGTCTTTAGTTAGTGTTTTTAATTCTGTACCAGAATTATGAAGGGAGAAAGAACCCATTTTTTAAAACAACGATGTTGCCAGTCAGGTAGACGGTAGTTTACTTGAATGGCAAACATTGTTAAGTTTTTGTTACTCGAAGACAAAATGAAAACTTAAGGCGACTACCTGGCCTTCCCATATAATAGAGGACCCTCGCAGAATCGCGTGTCAGCCGACGGCCGACCGACAGCTGTGCAGCGATGTTTTATTTGTTGTCATTAAACAACCTCTGCATCCCGCTCTTATGTGAGTTCAAAGACCGGACTCCTTGAACCGTTCATCGCAGTTCATCCGCCTAATTCCGTAATAAATAAAAACTTAGTTAAACGGAGAACAGAAAAGTAGTAGTAATAGCCGGCAAAGGTACTTACTATGTAATAAATATTACTTATGAACTGTAAACAAAAGAAGTATTATACTAACTTTTAAACTTTTGCGTTCCATGATAATTTAGGTAATTAAGTTGATGGAAATTATCCCGATCAGTTATTTAATAGATATTACTTACCTACCTACCTATTAAATATGTAATCACGTTAATTCCTGCCAACATAATTATATTAAAGGAAGCATTCTCTTGAAACGGTGAGTAAGACTGCCCTATATTCGTATATAAAGCAGGCCGAAGTATGAGTCAACTGAGGGAATTAAATAAATAATTTAAAACAAATATTTTATTCAAACAAAGTAAAAGTTAGGTGCTGGTAATATTCAACGGACTCTTCGACATTACCTGCTCAGCAATGTGAAACTAATTGTTTGAATATGTATCAAAACAACGATAGTGTGCAATATTATGCAGGTGCTTTATTCTAATGCAACACCTGAATCCACTAACACGTATCACGATTACGTGTTTAACTCAAGTGCTACTAATTATTAATAAAAGCTTAGATTATGTCATTAATGTCACACACTATATTATGTGCAATAAAGCACTTGCACGTTTTCACCACATGCGATAACCGAGGAAATTGTTATGGAGTACAATTTTCAGTGAAACATGACAAATTGAAGGTGAAATAATAATACACGTGCAACTTGCTATCAGAACGAATATGTGGGCAACTTAGTCTAAACGCGGCAGACATAAAAAAAAGGAACCTTTGCAATGTGGGGGCAACGGCCCTTTATAGCTCTATACAAGAACCCGGCCACCGCACGCCATCAACGTGTGTCCCGATTTATTCATGTATATTTTGCTTTGTGTATTATCTTAGATCTATATCTAACTTCTGCAATAATACTATAGGTAACATGTAGGTTTTAATTAGTTTTTTATTGTATAATATGTAACAGTTACAAGCATCTGTTATAGGTAGATACTTATACTTACCTAAAGGAAACCTAACCAGCGTTAGTGCATTTGAAATCCAAGCCTAAAAGTTAATAAATTGCAATTATTATAATACATAATACCATACAAAATCTTTTATGTCTCAAAACTAATTCATATAATTTATTATAACTGTAGATTTTATCGTGTAGGTATTGAATTCACGCAACTTGGTTATGTAAACTGCAAAGTACAAATAAATTCTGACAATAACGTTATTGATTCGAGCAAACTCACTACTTCACAAATATTAATAGTAGTTAAGAATATTACTTATATCCATTGAGTTTGCGTTTACCAAACGCTCGGCTTAAAATTTTTAAATTATTATGATGTACCTACACACATACTGTGAACTGACGTTCATCGATAAAACTTATCTCTGTCGTTATTTCTGAAGGTTGAATTATCAGATTATATAAAAACTAGCAGCGCCCCGCGGTTTCACCCGCGTAAGTCCCGATCCCGTGGGAATATCGGGATAAAATAGCCTATATGTTAATCCAGGTCTCCAGCTATCTACGTACCAAGTTTCATTGGAATCGGTTCAGTAGTTTTGGCGTGAAAGAGTAACAAACATCCATACATCCATACATCCATACATCCACACATCCATATATCCATACATCCATACATCCTCAAAAACTTTCACGTTTATAATATTAGTAGGGTAAACACATTGCGAAGTGTAATTGAAAATCCAAATCTATTATGGATAACATTTAACTTCTATGGCGTATTGGAATTGCTAAGTAAATAACGCCTTATCGATATTGTTCATCTATGTATGTACTTACATTTTTTTCATTAAAATATATTGGGTAAGTACTTAAATATTTTAATTCCTTTTATAGTTACTACAGAGTATACAGATGAAAAGTGGAACGGAAAAAGAGAGTTTTTAACTTTATCAAACCATTCAAAACATATCATTGATTGTGGCCTAATGAGTGGATAGATAGTTCCTTGCCCGGAAATTATACTATTATACAATATACAGCTCCTTCACTAACTATTGTGTTGAGTATTCTAAAACTTATCAGCGTCTGTGTCATAGGAGACATCAAAAACATACAAGTAATAACAAAGGACACTTGAGTTCTGATAATAAATGATTGTCCTGTGGATCGAATCCACAACAGTTAACGCGGTTGGAGTGAACGAGATGACTTCTTAAACCACTGCGCAATCTAAATACAATAATATAGCTAGCTAGTAACTACTCAGTAATCTGAGGCCATACGCCCAATGCTCTAATTTTACTCATACAAGTTTCTTGTTTTGCAAAATCTCCGAACTCTAGTTTACCAGAAGTGTAAACAAAATTACAAGCAATTGGAACAGTTAGCGGCACTTATAAAGTACTTCCTGGAATGAATGACTGCCTACCAAATGCAAATAATTTTGAAGATATACTACACAGTCGTGAAACCCCATTAGTCATTGAAATGTTAATTAGATTGTCACATTTGATCCTATCACTCGACCACTGACCCACATTGGAGTTCATTCATCACTAGCTTGTTTGACAACGCGTTTCATAAAAAACTTGTTTATTTTTTGTATTGCGATTGTGACTGTAACCGGGAAACGATGACTCATCATATTTTCTCATATACCAGACCGAAATTTCAATTCCCGAAATTCAATTGACGCATATTTTTGGCATCGTTTTTGATTACTTACATTTACTTTAGGTATAGAAACTACGTTTAGGTATAGAAACAATAGGTAGCATCACATCCTTATAGCAAAAAGTACACTTCAAAAAGTATTTGCGCAAGAATGTTTTACTTTGAAACAAGTCAACGTCGAGCCTGTGGGCTGTGAGTGCTGTGACAGACCCATCGACGTTACTCTGATAAGTGAGCACCAGTTACGCCCAGCCTGTTGATTATATATGAAAATCAAGAAAAAGTTTCCAGTGAACCAACTATAAAGTAAATGTAAGTAATCCAAAACAATGCCATAAATATGCGTCAATTGAATTTCGGGAATTGAAATTTCATTAAAATATGCTTAAGTACATCGGAAGTTTACCTATCTTTTAAATTTTTAAACTGGCTAATTGTAGGTAACTTAAATCCTAGTATTTTAAAATGTACGTCGTATGACAGAAGTAGATTCTGTCAAAGTAAGGACCAAAACACATTCTACTTAATCCCACTAATATTATAAATGTGAAAGTTTGGATGGATGGATGTTTGTATGTTTGTGATGGATGTTTGTTACTCTTTCAGGCAAAAACCATTGAACCTATTGCGATGAAACTTCGTATGTAGATAGCTGGAGACCTGGATTAACATATAGGCTTTTTATCCCGATATTTCCACTGGATCGGGACTTACGCGGGTGAAATCGCGGGGCGCTGCTAATAACTAATAAAGTTATGCTACAGAACAACGAGGGCAAACCGAACTATGACCGAGTGTATGATATTCATTACGCAGATACATACCTATACTTACCTATGATTCACAGATAATAATTCTGGGTGCACTTTTTGTGGGTTTTTACTTTTTCAGTACTTTGTGTGTTTGGAAACCCATCTCTGACGCAGTCCCTAGTGAAGCGAGATATCGTTTAAATAACTGTCAGTAAGGAGTCGCAAATTTCTAGCGTGTTATGCAAAAAGGCTTTTAGTTTATATTAGTGAAATGTTATATTACTATTCATGTGTTTCAGTAAGCTATCTATACGGTCACTATAAAATGTTTTTAGTTAACTAATAAATACTCACCACTTTTTGCGGTAGAAAAACTGCGTTGCGAGACTTGTCTTTTTAAAAAAATTATGTTTTTGATTGGATTTCATTTGTTTTTGGAAACATCGTTCGTCTATCCCTTACTTACCTGTATAAACTGCGAAAATAACTTTGCAATTGCATATCAATTGTATAAGATTACAAAGTTACTTATGCAGTTCGTATGTCGAGAAAACGGGACTGAAATTGCGGTGTTTTAGTTTTTCCCTACTTTACTCGACTTGGCGGAGGCATTAAAATTGTTAATAACTATAGACGATTTTAACATAGAATTATGCCGTTTCTTGTAATAAATCTTTTATCGGAAGATGTCCTTACCCTTTTCGTAAATCGATTTAGGTATTTATTATCTATTCGTAATCGAGTTTGGATTGCCATGTTTTTATGGTATGATTAGAGAGGGTTTTTCCCTCAGTTATTGTTTCTTCATTGCGGTTATTTGCAATATAGTTTTGACACCGATATCTCGAGGTTTTTTCCTAATATCTCTCATTATCATTAGTGTATTATTCATAGCCATTATCATAATAATGAATTAAAGATTTTCCATCTGCATTGTTTTAATGAGCTAATTAAATATTTCATTGCATTCACCTTGGATGTTTATTCCCTGTAACGTAGTTGTGCTAAGTTTTTTTCTGGTCGTTAGCTTCCCTTATGTCGTGTTTAATCTAGCATTTCATACAAATTTCAAAATATATGTATAGACAGTTCTTATGTGAAGTTCCATAATTTAAGTTTGGCATTATAGATAGACATTGACAAACGTTCAATATTTAATTAATAAAAGTAAGTTGTTGGAACTCAATATACGTAAGTATACTTAACAAGAGAGTTGACTTACTATTAGTTAGTTTTTCCGTTGATCTGCCTTTGAGAAACTGGACGTTTATATGCCTTCAGAAACCGGATGTAAGTCTTTCAAAAACCGGGTGTAAGCTTTTCAGAAACCGAGTGTTAGCATACTAAGTTTATGACATAAACAGTAGGTTCTATAGAAACTTGTATGAAGTAACAATATTATAGCGCAATACGTTTTAATCTTAGGTTTGACAGTGAAACACTAATAACAAACTCGAAAATAATAATACCTTGACACGTCACACACTACTACTGCCAGCAGTCTGGTTACCATAGTGTGGTAACCAGACTGCCGATTAAGATGCTTGTATATTTTTAAATTTATTATAGATAAATTACACACAGACAGAACAAATGATCATGCTCATTACATAATTATTGGTCACGATCCTACGTGGGTTCGATACCCACGATCTCTAGCTCCGCAGTCAGGATCACTAACCACTATTCTAACAGGCCAGTAAAAAGTTAAAAAAGTAGTAACGAATCTTATTTATGTAAGTAGATATTTAGTAACACTTCATTTAATTAGGAAACTGTTAAATTATTTATTTCAACTTATAAGAAACTACCCTATTCGGGCAGTTGACTTAAGCAAATCTCTGGTCGATGGCAATATCTGAGACTGATCTTCTCATGGATGACTTGAAGTGACTTTATTCAATAGGCATTTTATTTTCTCTTCCAGAGTGGCTTGTAGTTTATCACGTTTATTTCCCACGTTGTTTTAGTTCAGGAAATGCCTAAGTATGACTTTCTGTATTCTGTTGCAAAAGTAACGAGATTGAATATGGATTCTGTATATTTGCTTAATCCTTACTAATATTATAAATGCGAAAGTAACTCTGTCTGTCTGTCTGTCTGTCCGTCGCTCTTTCACGCCAAAACTACTGAACCGATTTAAATGAAATTTGGTACACAGATAGTCTAGAGCCTGAGAAAGGACATAGGCTACTTTTTAATGCGAAAAAGGGGTGTCAGGGGTTGAAAGGTGGGGATGAAAATTTGTATGGAAGTATCGTCATATTTAGAGCTAGAAGCTTGAAAGTTATTTTTTAGGCTGTTGATTCGATATAAAATACACTATTCCACGCGGAAGAAGTCGCGGGCACAGCTAGTAGTTTATAAAATATATATTTTTTTTTTGCAATAAAAAGTCTCCTATTTTGTAATTTATTTTATTGTTTTGAAAAACACTCGCACAGTTTTGAAACAGGTAGTTAGCATTTTTATTGTTTAAAATAAACGTAACGTCGACCGTCTATGCCTCGCATCATTTCGTATGTATAAAAGTAGTAACTGAAATGGACTAAGTTCGTAGTAATAAATCTCAAACGAGGTTTAACTGTGAAGTTCTAAAGATTTATCACATAGGTCAAGATTGATAGGTAGGCTTTTTATTAATAAGTGCTGTGTTCAATGTTACACATTTAAATACTCAGTAGCTAAACCTAAAAATGTGTAAAATATATAATAATTTCATTAACAATGAAGGACCGAGGAAATACTGTATCTCTGACAGCTGTGTGTCGCAGCTGCGGTGTTCATTTGCGGACGATAAACCAGCACGCGGAACACGAATCCTGAAGAGCACGACGCGCCTTCGTCACTCGAAAACCGTAATAATGTGCCGCTACTTCCTCGAATTTATTGAACTCGTTTTTTTTATCTTTTATTACATACTGCAAACCATTTGACTTTATTAATCGGCTTATGTTCATTCTTTGCTGGCATGTTCTCAACTAACTAACTTAAGGTTATCAATATATGTAGACATATTAGTTATGTACATATTCTCACCTATTTTTCCATCCCGGGTAAGCATAGATCATACCTCTTCATTTTCTTCTCCTTACAAATCTCAGGCATCTGGCACCGCAGGCGACTTTGTCAGGTCCATTGATTTCGGTTGTTTCTAACTTGATCCTTATCAGTATTCCAAAATAATAACAAAAATATAATCGGTTTATCGAACCATAAAAGTATTAAGTGGTTTGATATCGATACACTAATAACATTTGTTCATAAGTAAGTAGGTAGATGTTTGCATGTTACCTGCATTATCTACGGAATTCCTTTAAATTTTTGGTAACATAGAAGACAGGTTTTAAAATAACTAGTATTAAGTCAACGTATTACAATTAAAACGCTATGTTCAACTCAGTATTTATGTTTTCTTCGTCTAAAAACGCTACTAATATAGGTAGCTAACTTTAAATAATTTTGACAGATCCATGACAATATACCTGTTTTTTTTACTTTTTTTTTACTGTGGACCCACAGCTGATTGTGGTTTCTCAACGGAGGAATCGAGTTTCATAGTGTTCATTTCTGAAGGCTTAGTAATTTAAGTGGGATTGTTTTCAAAGGTTTTTCAGATTTCAGAGACACGTGAAAGAGTATTTGTTATACATTAGTTTTATTTCTTTACTACAATTACTCGTTTGTACGTCTGGAGTATTTTAATCATTTTCTTATTTTTTTTAATTTATAAAGTAACTTTAAAACTTGCACAATTGCGCGTACGCAATTGTGCGTTCGCGTGTGTAAACCGAAGAACACTTGAAACACACTCATGTCTTTAACAATCAATTTTCCTGTTATCAGCATGTAACGATCAGGATTAGATATGATAACAGGAAATACTAATGAAACCTTGCGTCGGTCTCAACGAACAATTTTATGCATAATTTGTAGTTGACGCATGAAAATGATGTATACAAGTACAATATGTACATTGTACATCCATCGTTTATGCCCGGAAATAGTAATGGTGTTTATTCTGAGTATCAAATAGGAAAATAACGACTGACTATATGAATATTTTTAAAATCAATTAATAAAAACTTATAAATAAGTATGAACTTATCATTATTTTATTTAACTTTAACTAAGATTGCATTTTCGACTGTGAAAACCTGAGATTTGGTAAAAATAAAATCAATGGGAAAAATCACTAAATAAAAACAAAGATCCTACTGGGACGAAAGGCTAGTGGGAAGAATCACTATAAATAATAAATTACTCTCTCTCTTAACTGTCTAGTCAAATCAGTATCTCTTTGTTAAATGTCAAAAGGATAATTTCTGTAGTAAAATTTTATTAATAACGTTTTGTGACGTCATGCTTGGTTATTGTCAAATCATTTACATTTAGTGTTATAAAAGTCAATTTCCTGAAGACTAAAATATTAAACCATAATTATTTATGGTAATTAATATTTAAGAATAGGAAACTACTTTATCAGGCACCTCTCTTGTCACTAACATCCTACTGGGAAGAAGATCCCTGATCCTATTAGATTATAGTATACGTTGGTTTTTACCGGTCGATGTCAATTTTAAAAAGGGCCTCATTTCGCTTAGTTCACGACTATGTTCTATACTAAAACAGAATAGAATATCTTTACTGAATAATGATAACCTACTGGTAAATGAAAATTATTAAAGATCCGGAGTATTATCTTCCTACTTAATATTATAAACGTGAAAGTTTGTGAGGATGTTTGTTACTCTTTCACGCAAAACCTACTGAACCAATTGCGATGAAACTTGGTATAAGTGTGGCGACTTCCACATACAGCAAAAAGAAACATACTCCAACATCATCTACAACCTATTAATCCTGCATCGCGCTATGAGAGTTCTCGCGCCGATTAGTATATATACAACTTCCCAACCGTTGGGCCCGGCCCGCCAGGCATGATCACCTCGCCTGGTCGGAGGATCCTCCCTTTGTGTTGGAGGGACATGATACCTGTTCCTCCACATAAGTATAGATAGCTGGAGATCTAGATTAACACAGGCTACTTTTTATCCCGATACTCCCACGGCATTGTGACTTAGCAGGTGAAACCGACATATTTATTTAAGCTTCAATATTTAGTAAGTGCACCAATCAGGGCTTCGGGACCATTTAAAAACTTAGAATATATAAACAAAAATATTTGGTATTTTATACAACCGATAACGTTGTTTTTGCTTAACATAAATACTTTTCAAAGGCTAATTGTTTATTTTTATTGTGTAATGGAATAAGCGTTTGTCTTCCAACTCACTTGATGGAAAGTGATGACGAAGACGAAGATGTCAGCGCATATCCAAGAGTAACCTATTCACTCTACTTTTGAAGGGTCCAGGTTTAAACGTCAGTTCATTAACGACTTTGGCGACTCGAACCAAAAAGGAGCTGTCAAAATTTCGTTTCAAGCCCTTACCACGTTTTGAAATTGGACATCCGATATAGGCACCTTACTTTTTCTATACAATAGACGTACCTACCATCATGCCGTACCTATGTTATGGTTACGAGCACATAATATGACTTATGAGTAGTTATGAGGTAAGCGTTTGCTTTACTCTCAATAATAGCTTTCAAATATAACTGTCAACTATGCAAGGTGTATATGACAATCGTATAATATAATAATAGTTATTTTTTTACTTCTTCTTGTAACTATATGCTAGAGTGGTGCCCTTTCAGTGGTTTAAGTAAGTGTTCCATTGTCATAAAGTCCTGTATAAAACTTGTTATACCTTAGCGGCTGTTTGGTATATAACATAAGGTTTATATCGTGATGTTGATGATAATGTCTATTTTTAAACATTAATGAAGAACCAACTGTTTAATAATAGCAAATAATAGAAACGTTGTTTAATATGCTAAAGCTAACAGTAACTTGATAATTGTTCATTGGAACGATAATAGAGAAAACGATGTTTTCAAATGGCCTGGTGCTGGGAGATTACTTACCTATTAAATTATTTATAATGATTTACAGTAACAGTCGTCCTACACGTGTACTTATGCTAGGCAACGATGGGGGATAGCGGGAAAGCCGGCTGCAAGGGAGGGATTCTAAGAGGTGTCTGTATTCCTTCTGTAAATTTTGTCTGCTTACTGTCAAATCTTTACATACATTAGGTATACATCTAAGTTAACCACCGATTTTGCCAGGGGCGCCATCAACAAATGTATGGGGTCTTCATAAACATCACATACTCATACAAAGAGAACTAAACGCGTTTAACGAGTTTTTATAAATATGTATCTTGCAGATACTACAATAGTGCATTGGCATCAGTTTTTTTAGATAATGTGCGGTTTTTAAAAAACGGACCTAGTCATTTCTTCGTTCTTTTGTTTTAAATAAAAGATTTCCTGCTTTAAAATAATTATAATGCGTAATTCGATAATAAAGTTATTATTATTAATATTTATTTTCTCACAGTTTCTTCTGAAAGAGAAGAAAAAAAGAAAAGAGATCAGAACATAATTATTAAGCACTAGCAACGCCCCGCAGTTTCACCCGCGTAAGTCCCGATCCCGTGGGAATATCGGGATAAAAAGTAGCCTATATGTTAATCCAGGTCTCCAGCTATCTACATACCAAGTTTTATCGCAATCGGTACGGTAGTTTTGGCGTGAAAGAGTAAAAACATCCATACATCCATACTTCCATACATCCATACATCCATACATCCACACATCCATACATCCATACATCCTCACAAACTTTCACGTTTATGATGATTTTAAAAGAAATTAAAATAATGCTGAAATTTTTGATCTCTACATATGTTTATATTATTAAATCGTAATCATAAACTTATTAAAGGTATTAGTAGTTATGATGTGGCGATAGGAGTCGAATTACTGATAGATTGTATTTTTATACTGTGGTATTGGTAAAACACAAGTTCGATCACACTCGTCTCTGTCTTAAGATACATATTTACCTGCCCTTGAGACTTTGCAAATTAGTTTTTTATGCCCGTTGCGGACCGGAGGTAATCTCGTCTGAAATCAAGAAAAACAGGACCTATCAAAAACTCGATGCAAATCTAATTTCTGAGAATTTGAATGCTCTTTAATCAATTTTTCTGACTTTTCAGTATCAGTTTTATTCATATTAACTTCAAAAGCCAGTAACAGATCACATTCATTTTACTTATGTGAACCTGCATTCGGACTATTATTTTTAGCACTAGTAAAACCATAGGAATATCAGAGGAAGAGTAATTGGTTTTATCATTGTGAATTAATAAATTTATAGTTATAGGTATACTGTTGCAAAATACCTATACCTTAATATGTAGAAAGTAGTACTTATACATACATAAATGTACTTACTTTAAAATATAACCTACGTATTGCGCCATTCACCGCCAACGAGACCCTTGCGAAGTTGCGAACAAAAGAGAATTGAAATACTTACCGGACATATTATATTGATTAAAATACACTTTTAGACAATTTATTTCAACAAAAATTTGTTGTGTATCACTACATGATAACCTCAAAGCGGGCCTTCTGATAGCTCTCCAGTTGCCACGGTCCATTCGCCGGACGAACTATTCAATGACATTCAAAATTAAATAAATAAATAAAACTAAAAAACTTACCAGTACGTAAGTAGAAGCTTTGGATTTGGCAGATATTTCGTTTACGTTTCCATAAATCTAAACCGACGAGTTGAAAGTTGCAATATTTCAAACCCATTACAAGCATTTTTTACCACTTCGTAATTACGAAAAGTTAAATTTATCTCAAACAAAAGAATGCTGTAAAAATAAATTGTAAAAAGTAAACACATACGTGTTAATTGTTTCACCAAGAAGTTGTATCATTTGGACTTGCAATATAAATAATAAACAATTGTTTGCATAGGTATTCGAACAATTTAATATTCTCGTACCTACATGTACCTATATATAAGTGCTAAGATCATCTTTACGGCTAAGTTGTTCGTTCGTTATATTGGCTTTATATCAAGAACCATAACATCAAATAATACCTCCTACTGGGAAAGCGTAAAGAAAGGTGTTTACCTAAGGACACTACAATAACATATTTACAATTCACTCGTAAACTCATATTTGCTATATCTAATAGAAATATGGTAGTGCTTGCAAAATTAAACTACAGGAATGACAGAGCCAGAAATAAAAGAGAAAAACCATTTTTTCGCTACCATATTTCACATCAACTCGAAAACTTTACAAGGACCCCAAAATCGAGAATATCCAACAACTTTATATTAATATATTTATCAGAATATTAATTATATCGTCAGAAAGATCATTAATACATTTATCCACTCTAATTTGACTTTTACGAATAATCCCAAATTAGAAAACGTTGCTTGTCCTAGTCTTGTTTTGCCTAAAACTACAACTAACTACGGGACGAGAAGCACAACTAAGCACAACTATATGTATATTAAAAAATAACCTTCTAGTTATAAAGAACTAGCTGCGCCCACCGGGTTCCACCCGCGTAAGTCCCGATGCCTTGGGAATATCGGGATAAAAAGTAGCCTTTGTGTTAATCCAGATGTGATCCAGCTATCTACATACCAAGGTCCATCGCAATCGGTTCAGTAGTTTTTGCGTGAAAGAGCAACAAACATCCACTATATACGATACATCCTCACAAACTTTCACGTTTATTATATTAATTAGTAGGAAATGTAACAACATTCTTAGCAGTTTTCAATCCCAGTTGTCCGAACATATATTACAAAATTATGCTTTTATTAACAAATAAAATAAAAATAATAAAATAGTGAAAAAATCTACTTAAAACTGATAAATGGCTATGGTGACCATTGTATCAAATTAATTGTATGAAACTCTGTTCTCAAAAGTGAACCTATGTACCCTACATAAATTCAACTATATCAAATCTAATAATCATTATTTCAGTAAAATATTTAGAAGGTAGATTATCTTAACTTCTACATGTGCGTACACCTAAGTTACAATAACCAGCCGGCACCCTTATGTCTTGCCCTTACCGTCAGTTGAACTCTGTCTTCATCAGCTCTATCAGACAAGTCAGTTAAGAGTTCACAGATGATAAGTATACCAAAATGACGCCAATGTGTTGTCATAAGTATACACAGTGACGTGGAAAATTATAAATCTGGTGGTTTCCACAATCTAACCTATAATAGCTTCTACAATTTAAAAAAATCGTTTTATATTTTCTTTTCTGTCAAATTTCACTTTCGTTTCGTTGACTTAAATTAAGTGAACTGAATTGAAATTATTTATGAATAAAAGTATTAAGTATAACTTAAAAGGAAAACATAATAGTTACTATAATTAAAATACATTTGTGCTCAAAGTCGTATCATAGTTTTGAAATAATCACGCCTACACTTGGCCTCCACTGGTCCGTTTACGGATTTGCTAAATAACACCCGAGTTTAAGTTTCGCTGAGTTGGACGTGGACACTTTTCGCAATATTTGAATTGGCCGTGTCAGCTCAACAAGGCGCTATTGTCCTCTAATAAAATGCTGTACATCCTAATGACGCGCAAACCATTGTTTACTGCGCCAATACCACGCCATCTGTGTATACGAAATTCGCTGTGAATATTTGCATGTACACATTGTACACAGTATGTACACACGTTTGTCGATCGATGATACGTCACGATTGAGTAAACACGTTGTTATTCATAACTGCATAATATAGCCTTTTATTCTATCTCTAGTCTCAGGGTGAGAAGTAGTCACGAGTTTTATCATCACCATTCCGGGCGTAGGACGTCTGCTACTGAATATAGGGGTTTTCATTAGTATGGACTTTTTGATTTAATCAAGTTTACATAAAATGTAGTTGTTGATGTTATATTTACCTTCAAAATGTTAATAAGTATCATGAAAACATGTTAGAAACTAATCATATACCTACATGTTTATACTAGGTAGTCTCTAAAATGCTCGCAGATTAAATTGTTGAGCAAATGTTGAAATAGTACATACTATACATATATTTGTATTTTTGTTTATTGAATTTTATAGAAGGTGTAATGAGGATAGACATATAATTTATATTTTTATTCAAATATATTATTTTGAATATAAATTTCAAACAATTAAATGTTTTTTTTTCTACCACAATTTCTTGGAATAGATAGATATTAAGATAATCATAATATTCATACGATTTAATCCTTAGCCAATCAGACACGACTGTCTCGTTTAGAAACTAAGTCGGAAGCAAAACAAGAGCAACGGCAACAAGAAACCAAGATCTCGGCGTGTCGTTCGCAGATCTCGGCGTGTCGTTCGCAGATCTCGGCGTGTCGTTCGCGTGTCGTTCGCAGAACAGGAAAACATCTAAAGCATAAGCTGTAGACATCGCACTGTAACTTTATGTCGCTAAAACATATATTTTAATCCGTACTTCTCTAGTAGTTCTCTTTTTCTTTACCATCGGTAGTGTTTTTCATGATTAATTCTTTTTCACGGTACGGGTCACCCAATGGTAAGTGACTACGGTCACCCGATGGTAAGTGACTACCGTCGCCCAAGGACACGTGCAACTCAAGAGTCATAAGTGCGTTGCCGGTTTTTGAGATGGGACTACGCTCTTTTCTTGAAGGTTTGAAGGTCGTATCTGTCCGGAAATACCGCGTTTTCACTAAAAATCAGGTAGGTTATCTGATTGCCAGGGAATAATGTTTTATTCCTTTCTACCAATACGAAGTTAAAAGTTTTATTTTTCTGTTATAAAAAGAGCACTTACTCTGCAATTTTGAAGTTGTAACGTACCACAGGCGCATTTCAGTTTCGGCTACTCAGCTGAGTTGAACTTATGATCTTATTGCTGTAGCTGTGCTGTGCAAGGAGCTTAAGGCTGCCTTATGTCCGAATCACCTCATATCTCTAAGTGGCGAAAAATAAAACAAGTAATCAGAAAATTAAGGTCGGACGTCAATCATTCTTATCTTGCATTTGATTCGCCGATTCGATTCGTGTCAAGTGTGTGCAACTGTGCACCATGCACTTTCTGTAGGTATTGGTTCAATATGATTTATGAGTAGCCTATTGAGGCGGCACGTGGACCAGAAACGTGTCCACATAAAAACACGTATTTTCCAAACGACATAAATCAAGATCTAACTCAGTACGTGTCACCGACCGACAGTTTAAAACACATTTTGAGGTAACCATCCAAATATCTTATTTTATGACTTTGGTACTAAAGCTATAATATGTGTTATAAATTATAATACTTATTATAATATATGAGTTTTGCGAACGTTTATATTCTAACAATCGAATTGAATAAGAAGTTAGGTACATGACGTAAATTCATTGCAAACAATTAAGGACGAAACTTTATTCACCCTTGGTTTATTAGTCCCAACGATGATGGCAAAAGGCAGGGGCAAAAGGGCAAAAACGTATTGCGATAAAAAAGGGATGGCAAGCTAATTCCTCTCACATAAATTTGTCAGTAGGTACCTACAGGGAGATAACAGCGGGTGGTGGGTCTTTTTTCTTAAGCAACACATTTTTGTTACATTCGAAATTAAAGTAATTGTTCTGGGAAATAAACAAAGGCAAAATCATGGCTATATGATACTTGTAACATAGTATAGGGACGACATTATATGAACGATTCTTAGTTGCTAGCGATATATGACGTTTAAATGATTCGTCAGCAAATATTAAAGGGTCACATTAATGTAAATACTCATAAAACACACAGTGACATACGTTAATGTCTATTAAACTATGTTAAGACGTAAAATCCTATTATTTAGATAAAACAAAAACAACACACTAGCAACATAATTGAGGACGACAATTAAGTTCTTAAACACGAAAATTGACTATTAGTTATATTACCTCACGATAATACTTAACCTTTCATGCAAGTAAAATATATTTAGAGAATTCGAATTGCATATTCGAATTACAATTCTTCAAATAAATATTCATTAAACTAAATAGTCATTTGTGGTTTCAATAAATCCATCAAGTTATATACGATTTGTAGCCTTTTGAACCGTTTTTAAACAAATATCACATATAACATTGGTAACAATTTATTCTGTGAATACTTCAACACATATTTATTTAACTCGTAGTGCAAATTATGAAATCATATTGCAAAAAAAGACTAGAGAAAAGAAAAACTACCATAAGGGTTTTTTACGAAACTTTTAAAGAAACTTATATTTCATAAATACTTATACTTGTTATTATTATATGTGTTTTAAGACTTTCAATAGGTACTAGAAGCCACACAGTAAAAGTTAAGAAAAGATAAAGCACAGCAAACCTGTGTTCACTCGTTTAATTACGTCCTATCTCTGGATAATGATAGCGTACCATATATCTCTCGCCTTGAGTCCAAAATTTGATGCCTAATTGAATTCGGTAGTCGGTACTTAGATAGTTGACTAAGAAACTATCGCCACGTATACATTAGGTAAACGAAAAAAGACTAATTAGCAAAGATTGTCGGCTTCTCAATATATTTACTGACAACGCCCCCGACGTGACTAACTGAAATAACGTATGGACTGATTTATCTAAACTGATAGTGAACTATATCAACTCATGCTAGATGTCTTGTTAGTCATGTAACTATGATAACATTGCACCTTTCAATATTATGTAATGTTACCTATTTAATTTACGTTACCTAGTACCTACATAATTGTGGCATAGATTTCTAATAAATTATCGCTGCACTGCTGTTTAACTAATTACGAATATTAATGTGTTACGTACCGGGAAGATCGATCTAATATAAATGTAAGCGAAGAAAGCATTTCGAAAGCAAACAAACGGGTATATTCTCTCAAGTCGACTTTGTCACTAGTCTTGCCTGAATGAGGTTAGACAAGTCTGGTCGCACCGTTAGAGAAGCCGCTTTTCTGTGTACTGCGCCAAAATTCTTTACAATGAAATCGTGCAAACATCAATCAAAATAATTTATTTCAATTAAACCAATTAGTTAGTAGCAGTTGGAATAAGTCAGTCGTGAAGCC
The DNA here is from genome assembly GCA_949752705.1 of Callimorpha dominula. Taxonomy (NCBI): domain Eukaryota; kingdom Metazoa; phylum Arthropoda; class Insecta; order Lepidoptera; family Erebidae; genus Callimorpha; species Callimorpha dominula. The sequence goes on from OX456991.1 coordinate 19,801,353, forward strand.
AATTGCCTATTCCAATACGAAGATCCTATTATTACTATAGTAATTACTACTAAAGTCAGTTTAAATAATAACAGTCCAGAGGTGATCATCCCCAACTTAGCGCACCCGTTCACGAGCATGATGCGCGTCAATCATCATTCTAACTTACGACCCGACACACACGCCGCCATTAGCAGGACTTCTAGGCGAACATGACATACTCAGTACTTACTGATAGGCAACATAGAAAAAATAACTTGATAATATTGACTACTCCGTTCTCACGTGTACAGTTAAAAAAGTTTAGTATTGTCAATATTGTATACAATTTTAAAATTTCGGTAATAATAATAATGGAACATATCAACAGAATTAAAACAAATACACAAGTGAAAATTCATATGTAGAAGCAGAATCTAAAGGCTACTACGAGTACCTACCGTCAGAATAAGTCAATCGTGAAGCTAATCGCCAGTTCTAATACGAAGATCCTATTATTACTATAGCAATTACTACTATAGTTAGTTTAAGTATTAACATTACATCATAATATACACGTTTGTTTTTTTTTTATTTACAGTGTGGCTGTAGAAGTGTAGAGCAGGACCAATAATTTGCGGAGCATTTTTTCAGCTATTATAATCATCTAGTTTATAATATATTTTTAATTTATTCTCATTCATTAAATTAAATTATCTTGTTATAGAATTTAACACAGTAAAATTTTGGTTAAACTAATTTATTTCCATCTCCAGTAATGTCAGTACGAGTATGTCTTTCACACCGTTTTGTAAATAAATGCAGATTTTTTTCTATCATGCATGCATGATCAAGTGTATGTAGGTGCTAAGTTATGCGGTGGTAATACCTAACTATAATAATTTGTGACCCGGTTTCTAGCACAGTTCCATATCGTCTTGGGCTCTAGGTCTTGTAAAAGCAAAGCAGTATAACACTATAACCAGAGTTGGAAAAGCTAACACCAAGATTTGACATGCAAAATCCTGACAATGCATATTCATACAACGTGTTACGCATAAATTTAACATTTAAAATACCCCCGACACTGAAATAACTTCAACGATCAGAAAAGAGTTAATGATCTTCGAACGACTGGACAGGTTTTCTTGAATTATAGCTAAGAACACTCTTTATTTAGTCACCTTTTAACTTTAATACACACGTTAAACTTATAATACCCTTCCTTTACCCGTCGGGAAATAAAAATATTGATCAAGTTATTCATTTAATATTAAATAATTAACATCTCAATTTCAAAATGTATGTATGTATTATATTTATTTATTACTTAATATAGACATTTAAGGGTATTCCATCAACATGCTGAGTATTTACAATTTAAAGATTTATTTATGCTAGTCCCTTAAATATAAATTCCAATAACTTTTCTGTTTTAAAATAATGCTTCTTTGGTTTAAATTGTATGAATCGCAAATTTGTTTTAATTTTAAATTTTTATTCAGTTTTTTATTATGTCTAGTATACGGCTCTAAAATACACAAACGACTAGTATATTTGTAAACTTAACTTGAAAAAGGAAAACAAATATCTTTAATTATCTTTTATATAAATAAGGCTATGAGGAAAACTGATCTTGATGTTAAAAAATAAACATCTTATGACGCACTTAGTAGGATCAACATTAAACACGACAATATTTCTTGGTATTCGTAACCTTGATCGCTTCTTAGAAATTAAATACATACATCGCATGCCTAGATTAAAGCTGTTTCAACCGTAAACTTAGTATACTATCGAGATATACTAAGTTTATGGTTTCAACCATAAACTCTGTTATACCAAATAGGAGTACCTACATGAGAACGTGAATACATAATCTGATCATTTGAAAAAACTGTAAATCATGAAATAATAACACGAATGTAAGATACAATATAACGTAATTCTTAAAGTTATGCCTGTCGCAGAAGTAACATGAGAATCGTTCTAAAACTAACGAACAAGTTTTTATATAGTTTTTTTGATAACCTTGGACTCCTCATTCCTAGAATTTTATTAAAATAGATTTCTGTATTGAATGGCAATATAAAGTGTTTAGAAAGCTGAGAGTTATAACAACAATTAGGTACTTATGATGCAGGTATGTTTTTATCTTATTCTACTAATATTATAAACGAGAATGTTTGTGAGGATGTATGGATGTTAGTTACTCTTTAACGCAAAAACTACTGATCCGATTGCGATAAAACTTGCTATGTGGATAGCTGGAGACCTGGATTAACACATAGGCTACTTTTTATCCCGATATTCCTACGGGGTCGGGACTTACGCGGGTGAAACCGCGGGGCGTAGTTAATATTATACAGACGAAAGACGTAACGATGGATGGATGATGGATGTTTGTTACTCGTTCACGCAAAAACGGCTGACCGGATCTGGATGAAATATGGCACAGAGATAGATTATAATAAAGGCGAAAGTTTGTGAGGATGGCTAGATAAATGGATGTTTATTACTCTTTCTCGCAAAAATTGCTCAAAGGATCTGGATGGAATGTGGCACAGAGAAAGTTTATAGTCTGGAATAGGAAATAGGCAATTTTTTATTCCGGAATGAACGGTTCCAAAATTTCCACGCGAACGAACACGCGGGCAACTGCTAGTCTTACCGTAAAAATATCACCACGTTTTGTGTAGCTGTATTTTAATAGATTTGATTTCATTTACCTAGGATAAATTATGCTTTCATTGTTAGGGAATTAAGATGCATTAAAATGACAATAACATAGCACTAAACTTCATGAATCAGAGGATTAGCATTTAGCAGGCTAAGCTAAGCTTACCTCATAGCTATCAAAATAACAAAAGATAAGCGATTGAATAACAATACACAGTACATTTGATTAAATAACAAGAACTGCTAATAGCCTGTTCTAAAAACCTTTGAATGGATTTCTTCTAAGTTTTTACTTGCCTATTTCGTTCGTACAAAACGAACAATAGGCTGAAAATAGTTGTTGCTTTAAATAAACTACAAGCATTTTGAATGCATCGGTGAACGGCACTTCGTAAATAGATTACACTTTCTATCCTTGTCGTGTTACCTTGGTTTCTTTTGTAATCAATAAAAGACTATTAAAGTTAAATACCTCTATTTATAATTATCTTTTAAAAAAAGCATCACCGACTTCGAATAGATTACTTAAACAATATACATATTAGTATTTTTTTCTGTGATCAACGTTTCATAAACTCAAATTGATTTGATGTCACTGTTATCTTGACAGCTTTGTTAGTTTACCTATATTTTGATCAGCTTTTCAGAGACCAGGTACAGTAAAGTCATATATCAATTCTATCTGTAATATGTATGTATTTAGAAATATATAAGTATGTTTATCAGTAGTATGGTTACCATAGTACAGGCTCTGCCTAGTTTGTTATCAGACGGCCGTGTGTGAGATGTGTGGAGTTATTATTATATGTATTATTATTATTATCTACGCTACGCCGCGTTTTTTAACGATTTTATTTCCGAATTATTGTTTAGGTTTAGTTTAGTTACAATAAAACCGTTTAACTCAAAAAGTTTTTTTTTTTACTTATTTTATTTTCAAGTTTTTCGTTTTTTATTTAGTTACTTAAAATATGTATTTTTTTCACGGTGTACTGTGTTCTACAAGTCAAGCCCTTTCATTTGATATTCATATTGAAGGGGTTGTAAAAATATGTAATCTGAAATTTTGTGGCGGCGGCGGAAACCTTGGATTTAAATTGATGCTGAATACACATAACTAATTGTATTGTCATGAAAAATAAAGGTGTGTTAAGTTCACGTACCCAATTCCAAATCAATCAACAGGAGGGGGTAAAACTTCAATTACTAAATGTGACAAAAAACAAACAGGGCAAGTTTTATAATTAGGGTGGTTTTACAGTTAAAGAGTTCAACTATCCATCCTCCTCGCTCTATCATCAGATCAGCTCCAAGATGTCAATTGTAGTACCGTTATCCAAACTACATATACTATACAAAGTTTGAAATTGACTTCCAAGAATAGTTTAAACAGTTACAAGTGAAGCTAATAAAAATACTGTCGTTTGAGAAGTCTACAAGTAGAGCAGATAATGTTTTAATTAAAAGAGTAGTGATCTCACATACTTACCGGTTTTTATCTTTTGTTACCTACCATGCCTAACAAATTTATGCTCGCTTATAATGATCTTTCACAATATTTGTTTAAGTGTCAAACACTTGACACATGACATTTCAGCGAAAAGAAGCGGTTTTGTGTAAATTCACATTAACAAGTTTCTACATTTCGCAAAGGAACCAAAGTGATACAAATTGGAAAGTTTGAAGCGCCGATCTTATTTGTATTTCACTTAAACATGTTCAAAGAAAAAGTAATAATAAAAACACATAGTAGGTTTCTCAGTTAAAACAATAGTCTGTATGGAGTAATTACAAGAAACTGATGAACGGATAACACAATGTTGGGTAAAAGTGACAACGTAAATCAATTTTAGCACTATATTTTATTTTTAAAATTTTATTTTAGTTCCCGTGGAAAATAGATATTGGCCCCAATTCTGTTACTTCACTCGCTAAATTAAAATTCACTAAATATTCTTCATATAAGAAGTATACCTTCTATACTTCAAAACAAGGTCTTATTTCAAATTGAAACAAGTAGGTAACATATGTCGCTATCGAAATAAGCAATTTATTTGTCGACTAAAGTCTGATACGCTTAAATAAACTTTAATACCACGTAGCGAGAGCCGCTATCCGTTGAATGCCATCTCTTTTGCTCTGTGTTTTTAGTAAGCGTCTTCGTAGGTGTAGATTAAAAACACGTCATCCTTGTTCGTTTTGAACAAGTTTTTATACGGCAATTATACAGCGTTTGAATAAATTAAGACTCTCGCTGCGTGGAAATAAAGTTGAGTATACGTTGACAGGTTTTATTGAAATTAGAGAGATAGATGCTAGTAACAAATAGACCTTATTACGAAGAACACGAGGTTGATTTTATATGAAGAAATTAAGTCAGGTTTTAGTTTAGTGGAGTGTAATCAACCTCGTGTTCTTCGTAATAAGGTCTATTTGTTACTAGCATCTATTTCTCGGCGCCGCTAAATTTCAATAAAACCTGTCAACGTATACTCAACTTTATTTCCACGCAGCGAGAGTCTCCATTTATTCAAACGCTGTATAATTGCCGTATAAAAACTTGTTCAAAACGAACAAGGATGACGTGTTTTTAATCTACACCTACGAAGACGCTTACTAAAAACACAGAGCAAAAGAGATGGCATTCAACGGATAGCGGCTCTCGTTACGTGGTATTAAAGTTTATTTAAGCGTATCAGACTTTAGTCGACAAATAAATTGCTTATTTCGATAGCGACATATGTTACCTACTTGTTTCAATTTGAAATAAGACCTTGTTTCTAAGTGTACAAGGTTTACTTCTTATATGAAGAAAATTTAGTGAATTTTAATTTAGCGAGTGAAGTAACAGAATTGGGACCATTAAGCGTATTTTTAATAAAATGAAATAGTTAGACAGAGAGTGGAGAAATAGACAACTTTGATACAAGAACCTACGTTGTAAACCTAATATACTACATAGACACGACATCCTGAAAACTAAAAATCGGCTGTCTGTAAAGTCGGTTTACTGACGATAGTTAAACGTGACAACGTCATAGGAACGCCGCAGAGCGAGGTAGACCCGCATGAGTCATGTTTTTTAGTGCGTGCAGCCGGCTCCATCGAATTTTAAGACGTTGTCACGTCAATAAAGCCGTGTCGAATGTTTTTGCAGTCATTGTTTTCCTTTGTAGTAGAAGCAAAGAACTTGGTCATCATTATAATTGAAATCAGTTCCATTGCCGTTAAACATTAATTAAAATCTAGTTAAGTATGAGTCGACGACTACCGCAGCGGTAGGTCTTATAACCTTTCTTTATATAAGTTATATTATACTTAAATAAAACGACAATAATTATTTAGTTCACATTAAATGAAGCTGAATTTTGTTTTATATTTTCTCGGTTTATCTTCAGTACCCTAGAATGAGTTGTAAGTAGCCGACCACAGTTTTAGGAAGCTAGCCTTATACAAATGAATGAACCTATCTACCTAATAACTTAATTACATTTTTCTATAACTTGAGCTCTTGAAAACAATAAGTAAGTAATCGTTGCTTTGAAGAATACACTGGGGGTACAGAAATTTATAATCCCTCTTCACACATCGCCTTTTGTGCAATTGCTACTAACGTGCACGAAGAATTCATAAGTAGAAATTGTAGGTACCTACTCTTTACTTTTTTATTGATATTAACACAGATAAAGTATTTACCACTAAAAGAATACTCAATTATCGTCCCTTGTATGCGGTAACTGCGACCGATATTACAGGTAACAACAACTAACTAGATATACTATCTGTAATTTTATAATGATAATTCTGGCATATCTGAACATATCTTCGTGCTGATATAATTGGCAAACAATAACTTGATGAAAGTAATACTTTTTTCAAAAAAATACAGACTTCAGTTTTTCTATTATAGGTACGTTTCACCTGGGACCGTCTTTGAAGTTAAAGCCTTACGAATGTAAAATAATGCTTGAAATTAGTTTCCAGACAGCGTTATGCATCAACCGAACTAAGAAAGGTCGTTTTTAAAGCCACGTTGTTTAATGATTCATAATTCACTTTACATAATTAAGAATTAAATATTAATTAAATCACAGTTACCTGTTATATTATAGGATGTACGCCTCCTTGCTGAAATAAATTTTGTCATTGTATTATTCATAAAGCGAATTCCGGCCCTTATAATGGTATCATTGTAATTTTCGTGATCAATGATATAATATACCTACTACATTCCTAATCTGATATAATTGTTGTTTTCAGGTAAGAAAAACCACAGAATAAAAACATACTCTAAAAGAAAGGAACACAGGTAAGAAAAAGGCCCAGATTCTGTACAGGTTATCATTATTTTGTCATTGTATTTAAAAAAAAAACATTATTATCCTACCTAATTAAAATTATTCTCGTAACTAAATTAGTCTATTATAGTATTATTTTTTAACAATAAGTAATTAACCGTACCCATATCCAATTATTCGTTAAGGTTAGACTTCTCCTGTGTTTGGCTGATTGTTTGTACCTAATCAATGTTGTAAGTTGATGCCAACATCGAGTAGGTAATCGCAATAATGTAAATGATGCTGATTTTCACATAATTGCAACATTTTCTCTTTTTGTAATACCTACGCCTTTCACAGCACCTAACCGTGAAGGTACCTTAACCGGGTATTTTAACATGTCAAGACGAGCCCAGTTTAGGAGAGGCTGCCACGGCGTAATCTACCTATTTTTAACTTACCTACTTTTTTTTGACATTTTAGTTTTGTTCCCCTTTTTGGTTGTATACCTAAAATTAAAGCAGAGGCTATCAGGCTATGGCTGTAAAATTGTCTAGGGAACGTCATCTTGATTTTGAGTGGTCTACTCAATATGGTATGGTATGGAATAAGACCAACATGGTTTTATTGAAGTAAATTTCAATGTATCATACCACTAGCGCATAGATGAAGCGAATCGACAGAAACTTATGAAAACACTATTTTTTTTTTACTGTTGTGACAAAATTTTAATTTCAGTGTGGTGAAAGATTTTAGATTTACTAAACTTTTATTAAAATAAGTACTCATTTTTAATATTAAAATGAGTCATCCGTTGCTAAGGTTCCTGTGTTCGTAAAATAAAATACGTACCTGGCACATGATAGTATTAGGAATACTATAAATATATTACATAGGTACTCCACTATTCATTCATACTTGTACGTACGCATTAGCGTACGTTACGATACGCAACGTAAACACCAAACACTCACTACGTTTTGGCAACATTTATGAATGGATATAAATAAATATGACGATAGCCTAACGAATACCGGTGACAGGGATGGCTTATTTTTATCGATAAAGCACTTTACTTGCTTGTAAGTTACTTAGCGAATTCATATCAAATGACATTTAGGTATTACTTGTATCAAAATGCTAGTTATGGATTATAACTTGATGTGATTTCATGATATGAAATACAAGGATTAACAGCGAAATTTAGCGAAGTAATTACTGAGGGATTATCATCATAATCATCATAACCATGCTGCATGATGCTGATGCATATCCCATAGATAGTCAAAATGAAAGTAATTTTTTTTATTTTCCATAAATTTACTCGTGGAGAAGGCTCGTGGCTAAGTGGTAACCGAGTAGGTCAACACTTTACAAAGTTAAGTAATAATAGCCAGGTCAGTCTAGGATGGGTGACAATTCTTAACACATTGAGACCCCTCCGTGCCTCGGAGAGCACGTTAAACCGTCGGTCCCGGGTGCTATACAAACATCTGTGACATTGGTTACGGGTAGTTGGAGCCCTAAAAAGTCCGACAACCTGGTCTAACTACAGAACTTCGATATCGCCTAGTAAGTACTTGGGTTGTGGAGGTCTGATGGCAGTCGCTTCACGTAAAATATCAAAGTTCGGCCGTATCGTAGTTAGATTGAAAGCCGACCCCACCTTAGTTGGGAAAAGGTGCGGAGGATGATGATAACTCGTGGAGGAAGTGATGTTTACAAATTAATAAAAAATCGTACCTATGAGCATTTCAATTTATTACGAGTAACCGAAGTACAGAAGTAGTAGTCATATTTTTAATGAACTTCTAACATGTAAAAAAATTAATAGACACCAAACGGTACTATTATGTATTCTATGACCAAACCCGCAAATTGGTCATTGCCACTGGTCATTTATTTAAATCGGGAGCATGCATTAATTACACCACAATGATAAAGACAATATGTGAACGAAAATGCTTCGTTAATTTTTAAGTTACACACTTCATTTCTTATATTTAAGAATAACCATACATCCATACTTAAGATCAGTTAAAAAAAAATTACAAAGTCAAAATCACGAAATACAGACTTAAAGAGAATCTGATTTACATCTATAGAGTGAATTTCATTAGTACTTATATCAAGGTGAAATGCGTACCTAGCAAATAGGTCTTTATTTGTACAGTAAGAATTGCGATTACACGGGGAAAATTTATTATTTCTGCAGTGAGTATTGCGATTGCACGGCGAAAGATTATGAACATAAGTAATATAATATCCCATAAAGTATAAAATTTATTTATTGTAAAGACATTATGGTACCTATTGCACATACTCTTTAAATCAATTTTTAAGTTAACATTGACGTCATTACAGAATAAAATACCACGAAAACGTTAATTACATTTTTCAAAGTTCCTCCTTCATTATTTATTACATTAGCATTTTTATTGCTCTAGGCCATTGAAAAAAAAATGTTATGCATTGTTTTTAATTACTGTATTTCTAATGATATCTGCAGATAACATACCTTGTAACTATATTTGAAAGCCACCGTCTATTACCTGGAGTTTTAACCGCTATTGTAGTTCAAGATATCATTTAGGTAAGGTACAATAAACCTTTTTAAAACTGTTCATAATGTTTTTGTCATGATAAATACTTGTGAACGAGGTAGGTACATTTTGTTCACGAGTTTCAAGCTAAATCAGAGGCCGTCGCGTGGAAGGAAAATGTTTGAGGTAAATAAATATTTAATGACTCGAGGGGCTTTACGTTTGTTAACTACCTATTTATTTATCTATAGATAGAGATGTACCGGTACAAATCGTTACAAGCTTATACTAAACGGAATTCGTGGAACTATAATAAAGAAGCGTGCGTCCTATTATGTCAACAATATAAAATGAATGGAATAGAATAGAAATAATCTTTATTGTATACCAACAATAATCATAAATTTAAAATACCCCCGACTTGAAAATCACTTCAACGATTACAAAAGAACTGATGGTCTTCGAACGGCTGAACAGATTTTCTTGAATTATATCTAAGAACACTCACGAACAAGTCACCTTTCAAACGAACAAAAAACCGCAGTCAAATCGGTTTATTCGTTTGGGAGCAACAATATCACAGACACAGATTCACAGATACACAGACACGTCAAACTTATAACATCCATCTTTTTGCGTCGGGGGTTAAAAAGGGCAACTACAAAGGGCGGCTTGTCGCTGAAAGCATTTTATTACAGGCAACCTTTGGATGGACTAATCTAAACTTTGTAATGTTTTCACGCAAAACCTACTGGACCGATTGCGATGAAACTCGGTATGTAGATAGCTGGAGACCTGGATTAACGGATAGGCTTTTTATCCCGACATTCCCACGGGATCGGGACTTAGGCGGTTGAACTGCTAGTCGACAATAAATAGATAAAATCATGGGTACTAGTTTTATTATCCATGTTAATAGCTTTTAATGCATTTTATTTTAATTTTTAATATTATTATTTAAATATACAACGGACTTTAATTTACACTTGAAACATTTAACAGCCATTTTGTCAACCTTAGAGTTACAACTTTGTTTCGCAATTGTAATGGGATCTCTATATAACCTTTACAATTAAATATAATAATAAAAATCTGTTCACAATTGGCGAAGATATCACTTAACAAACATGGAATAGGTCTATTATAGGTACAATGACAGCCTACTACCCAAGCTAGTTCAATATGAAAGAAAATTAAAATTTATTAAAAACTTATACATAACATACTACATACTTATTTCAATATACATATAGACATTGAAAGTTTTTTATTAAATCATTTCATATATTTAAAAAAGAGGTTTAATTTTTTTCATGTCGCCTGGCGCCGCAAATACGCTGTAATTTATACTACGACACCATAATTGCGGGTGCTTGAACGTCAAAGGTAGTCTGATATTACACTGCCTTTTCTCTGCTTTATTATGTTTATCCATTTATAGTAAATAGAATTAAAGTACAGTATGTAAAGTAACATAGAATAGGGTGCATAACATCCCTAGTTTTTTTTTTTATAAAAAAACAATAAGTTCTCAGTCAATGCTCTTCTCAAGGCTGTGGGACCAGGAGCCGCCATATTGAATCGCTCTTAAAATGTGTATTTTATTTTCAAGTTTGTTACGGAACATTGACTTTGCTATGGTGTATTTGTACAAGGTACCACTGTAACAAAAGTATATTTTTTTGAAACAGAAATTTAGTAAAAGGTATAAATATAACAACTTCTTACTGTGAAGTGTGATGGTGTTCGTTGTATGTTAATTTTAGATAAGAAGAAGATAGGTAAATATCTTTTGTTACCGATTGTATGCAAAAAACGAAGAATGATTGTATTATAATCAAATGCGCGTCGGTTTAAAAAAAAAGCACCTAACTGAAAGAATACATATATTTATAGTTCGACCTTCAAACCTTCAAGAAAAGAGCGTATTCCCATCTCAAAGGCCGGCAACACACTTGTGACTCTTGAGTTCCAGGTGTCCTTGGGCGACGGTAGTCACTTACTATCAGGTGTACCATCTGCTCGTTTGCCCCCACAATTAAAAAAATAAAACTTAAGTAAAACTTAGAGCATTGTGGGAAAAATAAATGAGGAATTCATTACTTACAACGAGATGAGTTCAGACGTGAGACGGTAAGTACGCTAGGCACATAGATGTAATATTCTTACACAAATTCTGTTTAAGAACGTAAATTATATGAGGACGTCAGTAACTTTCTTCCCGTCTTGAGCTAGAGCTGTGTTAGAATTACATAAGTTGTTGTAATACAGAAAACTTCAATTTATTATGCAATATGCTAATCTACATTTTGTCTGATTTAACTTTTGATTAATAATAATTTTAAACTGGACTTACATTGCTTGGTTAGGTTATCAAATCAGTACAGAAAAAATAAAGGGTTACTACACCTGATTTGTAAATCAGGCATTAAAATAAAGAGATTTAATTGTGATTGTAATACTCTATGGTAATGCAACGTAGATATTCATCAAACTTTTTTTATTCTTGTTTAAATCTTGACTTTAGACAAGGTCGTAAAATTCACAAAAAAAATTGTTTATGTCAAAATTTTAAATTTGAATAATATTGGGTTAATTAATATATAGATAGATAAATCATATTAGTATAACCCGCATTATCAAGAAGTGATGCACATGTACAAAAACCGTGCTGAACAAGTTTATTTCTAAATATTTAGTTCATTGCGTTACTTGTAAGCACTGTGGAGACCAACGTGACTCTAGAAGTCACACGCAAGTACAGCAGACATATGTAATAATAGACATGAAAAGTGTATCTAACAATAATCATTTTTTCTAGAAATAATTACGTCTAACAGCATATCTAATTAGAATAAACGTGTTTTGTGTGGTAGTAATAATGTTTCATAAACCAGTTTCTATTTCGATATAAGTTGAATAGTTGAATCACATGAACATATTAGGTATGTTTTTTTTACAATTAGGCCTTGGTGAGCAAGCGAGCGAAGCTTTATCTGAACTTCATAGTTTTAGAAACAAAAGACCTATATTTATACATACATATTATTATGTATAAATATATATATATATATTCTACCGCTTTGACACATCTAATTTGTACGACTCATTTGAAGTAACTTGTGTTCCTAAAGCTACAGCCATACATATTTGTGTGCGTGTTTAGGAATACCAAAGTTAGAACATTTTCCTTAAGTACAATGGGGAAATTTGAATGCTCGTACTGCATACATTTTAAGTGGTTAAAACACTGTCACCAGACATAAATAAGTCACACTAGAACCGTCGCTCGCATTGAACTGGCATCTTACACATTTGTTCGAGACTTTAATACAAATAAAACACTGGAATTCTGGGTTGATTTAATTTGTTTTTTGTTCCGACATGTACGCAAGTATAATTCATTTGAATCTCAACCTGAGACGATATTAATTATATGATAAGACAGATATTAGATCTAACTTTTAAAGATGATTGTTTTCTTTTCTTTTTTTTTATGTTTTTAACATAATAAGTTTTGACGAAGTTGTAACAGGCCAAAAGTAATAAAAATTACGTTACATAAGAAATAATCGTGTTGTTCTTTCTTCATATAATATAAACCGACACGTTTGTAAAAAATTATAGTAGGTACAGACTCTAGACTTTACACCTACCAAGAGTGATAAATATTTATCACTCCGGGGATGTGGCGGTGAGTGATAATGATAAAGCTTCCTCTGACGTATTTTTCGTAGAGTATTCAGGAATGATGTAGTAATTTAATTACACTTAATTTATACTATTTGAGAAAACGACAAGATATTTGATTCGATTATATTACAAAAATCGCATTGTTAAAGGCATTTTATTTTTAAATTTACTTGACTTATTGTTTGGAAGGAATAACATAATATATTATATTGATAACTACAATGTTGAAGTTAAGCGAATTAGAAGTCTAAAGACACATTACACTCCCGATCACTTACAAAAAAAAAAACAATCTCAGACACGTAATGTCTCACATCTCAAATTAGCTATTTAAATTAAATCCTAAAGGTGCACCTGACGTTGACGAGACAGGTCGCGTCGCTCTTTCATGAAGGGCGCCTGTCAGATCCAAAACTAGTAGAGCATCACCGTAATACACACATAAACACGTCAGTTAAACTTCAATAAACTGCTATTGTTATTCGGTTAGCTACATGATATTATCTGGTAATGGTGACGACGACGACCACGTTAATAAAATAAAGAATCAAAAATTACACATTTATACAGTTATTGTCAACCTCATCCGGTAATAAATCTAGCAGTAATTTTAATGTTAACATCGAAACGACTGCGATGTTTGAAATACGAAATTATTTTTTTTATAAATCATTCAGGTGTACGTTGATAAGAATTAGCATTCACGTTGATCGGCGTACGCGCACGTGTGTACTGTGACTGGGACTATGTATACATTATGGTACGTAAATGAATGCCAGTATAAACATTCTTCAGAACTCATAAGTCATCATAGTCAAGCTATGATTTTTAACATTTTTACGTATATGGTACTAATGACTTTTTTTAAACAAAATCAAACATAAACTACTAGCTGCGCCTTGCAGTTTCACTCGCATAAACCCCGATGCAGTGGGAGTACAGGGACAAAAACCCTATGTGTTAATCCAGGTGTCCAGCTATCTACATACCAAGTTTCATCGCAATCGGTTCAGTAGTTTTGTAACAAACATCTATACATCCATACATTCTCACAAACTTTCATATTAGTAGGATACTGTTAAACAACTGAGAGTTTGTTCGAACGTTTTAGTCTCAAGAAATGTACATCCGATGTTAAAAAATACTATTAAGTAAGATAGACCGTGTATTGAAGAAGGTTATCATCGCTTTCATAACATCCTTCCTTGATTATTATTTTACTGTTGATATTTTTTTTTTTATTATTTAATAATCTTTCTGTTTACTTTCCTTTTTCACCTTGTAAAGTGACATTTCTTCCAACTGCAGAGTGAATTCTGAAATTCGGCCTTGAATGTTAAATAGATATTTCTTAAAAACGTAAATTAGGCAAACTTAACCATGAAATTAAAAACAGCCTATTTATGTGTATAGGTATAGGTATATCCTGTTTGTTTAAACGCAGGCAGTGTATGAAAGACGATGTTGTCTGATCTCTGCCTCCCACTGATCTTAAGGCGAAGTTGTCGATGTAATTTTCTTTTAAAATAAAAATCACATAAAGAGAGTATAGCATGAGACTAAGAAGTAATAAATAAAACTAAACTATTAAGTTGACTGTAAATAGTTATGTTAATACTTTAGTTAGTGATTATTTAACAGAGTATTAATAAAACATAAAAACACATATAAATATATGTATTAACGTAAGATTAAAAAACTACCGAACATTCATGTACCACTTTATAGACGGAGATAATTGAAGAACTTTTTGCTAACTTGCGTAAGCTTAACCTCTACAAGCCAGAATTTGTTGTTGAATGACATTTGATTGCTATTTATACTAACATTTAGAGAAATCATTTGATGACTGCATGCAGGTATAATTGATCTTATAATTTAACTGAATACAACGAGCGTGCGACCCTCAACCAGGGTGACCTACCTAATACAAACTCTTGAAGCTCTGTTAATTTGGAGATGTTAACACGAATACTCACGTACACATATTATTCTTAGACTAATATCTGTAGTGTATTTTAAAGCCTACGAGTTTCAGAAACAAAATTACAAAAACAAAATATGCCTACTTACTATAAATCTTGTTAGGGAAATCGTTGAAAGACGCTTATCGGCTTAACTGTCGTCTTGTGCTATAAGTACGCACTTCAGATTTTATTCTCAGAATATAAAGGTATGTTTATTTTGTTTATCAGCAGTCTGGTTACCAAAGTAAGTACAGGGCAGGCTCTGCCTCGTTTAGGGCCGTGTGTGAGGTGTCTCAAGTAATTATTTCTATTATTGATGCTCAGTGCCACAAATTCAATACGTCCGCCGGATAGTCCCGGTTGTCAGCGTAGATCAAACATCAGACACTTTTGCCATCGTAAGATCCTGGTTTGTTTAACTTTAAGTGCTTTTCTGTTAGGGAACTCCCGGTAGTAACGCGGAATCAGGAAAAGGGGTTGCGGTAAATAACAAGAAGCGAAATGACAAAATACTTATATGTGTAATTCATCCTTGCCTACCCCATCGGGAAAATATAGTCTTGAACATATATTTTTAAAAGTAACATACTTTACATATTACAGACTCTTTGTAGACAGAACTAAGCGTACTTGTTCTTCGGTTTCTAGAACACGAATAAAAACATATATAATATAAAATATATACATAGAAACAAACAAAATGTAGTAAACATGATGTGTGCGAGTGCAAAAGAGTATAAGGATTGATAAAAGAACACTTATAGGTTTTGTTCGAAATATGACACCTAGGTAGGTAGTTCAAATTGGAAAGTAAATTAAAACATTGAGGTCAAAAGCATCGGTTAGTCTGTTTAGTATATTTTAGCGTGTCAAATAGTTTGCGTACACAAACAGTGAGTGTACGCTAAACTGACCTCAATTCTCATTCCCACCATAAAATTTGTTGCTAACTGGCACATGATCCTTATCGGTCAATTGCTAGGATTACTGTACAAGTACGCTGCCACTTCAACAAAACCGTTATTTTTATACCATGTCCTCTATTTTGAACATTATATTGAATGACCTACAGACAGAGTTATAATTATTTTGTTTAAAAGGCACAGGTTAGTGATACATAAAGTACCTAATTTATTTTGTATGCTGTTTAATGCCCTCTGGTTACTAGTAGAGTAACTGTTACTCTAGTTACTAAAGGTTAATTCAGTTGTGTGCAAAACTAGTTAAGTTTTATAGGTACAATCTGCAGAATGATGAATAAATAATATAATTTTGAAGTGAATAAATCTGCCAACACGTTTGCCTAATGTTTTAGGAGCCAATAAGTGAGATTGGGCTAGCAATAGTCAAACCGTGCCCGGTCCAAATAAGATAATATTGTAAAGAGAAAATTTAATAAAAGTGTCTTGTGTGATAGAGATAGGAGTCTCTCCAACAATTGTTTTAGATAGAGCCTATAGTCCTAATAAACACAGAATCAATGATTTCACAATATTATTAATACATAGAGCACGACTCACACCCTGTATGGAATAGAACCCCATAATATAATTAGTCCTATGATAAATCCTATAATGTTGGTATTAGTCACCAAATAATCCACACTTCCACACGAATCCTTGAGTCAACATCGTTTTCTTACTAAAGGTACTTAACCTAAAATAATTTAGATGCATTATTTGTATTACCATTGAGTCATGTCACACGCGTCCATTATATAGCAGCTATATACAGATACATATTATTATTGTTATATGGAAATACGTTTTACCTTTAGGATTCAAAATAAAAAGAACAAGTGTATATGCTTTTTGTCATAAACATATAAAGACCTTTTCAAAATCAGGCAAGTTAGAATTGGTTTTTTGAAGTGAAAACTTCTTTAGGCACGTTTGTGCACTTTTGCTATGGGGAAAAAGCACGTGACGGTAACGAGTTCATCGTTACCGTCACACTAATAATACATAATTATATAAATGCGCTAATCTAAACATCGAGTTTTGTCAGCTCCTTATTAATTAATCTTTAAAAAAAGTGTTTTCACTTCTAACGTTCATTCCTACGACTGACAGTTTTTTTTTTACTATTATTATTAGATTTTTTAATATGGAATTAATTTTTTCAAGATCGAGTCGACGAATAAAGACCTTCTTTGGGGTTTATGTTGGTATATCCACTTTCCTAAAAGTCAAAAGTTTCCGTTTGACCATATCGAAGATTATAGAAATCGAAGAAACGAAGATTATATATAGTTACATGCATATTGTAACGCGTTATTTCCATCCAGGGTAGAGCGCAATTTAACACGATACTAACTGATGTACTCTTCCATGATACTCTTTCACATTCATCAGATTGCTTGCCAGTTACGGCACAGATAAAATAATAGTTACTTCGTAAGTTACGGGTGCTTTTAACTTGGCACTTCTTCATTATTATATAGATTAATGTCTTAAACCAGTATGTGTTAATCCAATTGAATATAAACCATCGACTAACTAGACAACTCCTTGAGTCGTCGCTTTTAGGAGCTAGAATATTTTATTTTAGATTATAAGTTCTAAAATTTTATTATTATCGTTCCACCACTGTGTGACCGTAAATAAATGTACTAGAATTGCAATACTAAACTTTTGTTATTAGTAGTTCTATGAGAATCTATATTTCAATTTGTTTTTCTGGTTGTGTAACTATGTAAATACACTGAGATAATCGACAGTTTATTTGAGTAGGTACAGTTTAAATGAGTCACTTACTATAAGAATAAGCCTGAAGTCATTCTAATTAAAGTAAGAGCCTGAAAATCCACAATGGTGTCATTTTCCAGGGAATTAGTTTTTTCCACTTGAGGTTGATGATGTTTACCTACCTACTAGAAACTAGGTATCTATGGTCTACATGTACATTACTCTTTGTGTAATATGTTAACTCATAACGCAATTGTAGAAGAAAATCGCAAGCTGAAATCACCAAGGATGAGCTATCATTTCTAGAGGCTGTACAGTATATTATTATATTCTATATGTATATATAAACATATTGTAAAGCTTGGAGGCTTTTCCGGTACCGGGCGTCTTATATAAAAATTCTTAACGAAGTAAACTCCTCTTAAAGAAGTAAAATCTCTACTTATCCATAAAAATAAACTAGCTATTTTCAAATGTTTTATTGATAATACTAAGGCTCATCAATAACTACCTAATAAAAAAAAATCGGTTGACAAAGATGGGAACATGGTACTTGTCTTTGGCTGTTCATAATTATGTAGGTGATTCCAATTTTAATATTCTAGTTGCTTTCTTTCGGTAAAGACTTACTTAAATGTTTTTTTATGGTATTGTTTAAACGGTATAGAGATAGTATACAAGTATAATTATACTATATGAACAAGTTATACAATCTTTCTTGTCAAGAATCACGTTTTCATTGTCTGAACATAGACGTCACCGACCTACTCGCTGCTTACTCGTAATAAAACCCGATATTAATCTTAAAAGGCTTCTTGTACTAGTTTCCTTATTGCTGTCTGTAGTTTTTTCATTAGTCCTCGTCTTTTGGTTAGCCATTCTAATTATATAGTCTGAATTGCAATTGAGCGAGGATACCTTATTGTAATAAAAGATTGCTGAATCAGTAGCAGTGATTGTGCGAAGAAGATTGTGTAAAAATTAAAGTACTTCTTATCTTCATATAATTCAAATCAATTAACCTTCAAAAATGTTTTTTCAAAGTTATTTATGTACCATTCTAAAGATTAGAAACAAAGACATTACGATAAAGAACACGTCACAATGTATATTAATAATTAATAAGTCAAAATTCATATTTTTTTTCTTATACCCTTCACATTCTTATTTTAATTTTTAAAAAGGCAACGCCGCCGTAACTAACAGTGGTCTACCTACTAGAACCTACCTACCTACTAACATAACCCAGAACGCTAAGACGGATAGGTATGTCGTAGATTCTACATACTCGCCTAGACTAGATTATACTATTTCACTATGGTAAGCTTATCATTCATTCATTTACGGTCTTACATAATAAATTACGGACAACATGACAAGGTATCGGCTCTAGGTCCTTAGCTAGCGCCGATTTCTTTTCTCAAGTTTATGTTGTGTATGTAAGGACATACACAATACACAACATGAACTTTTGTCTACTGTAGAATAAAATTCTATCTGAGGGCAACACGAACAAGCTCTGTCTATAAATAGGATCTCGATTATTCTCGATAGAAGAATCGAGCTACTGCTCCTATAAAAACTTTACCTTCTTCAGATAGCACGTAGGGTTTTGACTTTCAATGAGGTTTTCTGACGTCCATATTGAATTTTATTCATCAACGAAAATGCTCTTTCGGTAGGCACATTCTGCCCTGGTAGGCAAAGCAGGTACTGGTACTAGTACCATTATCTATTCTGTGGTACTGGACATTGCCAGCCAAATAGTTTTTTTTTATGATATTTCGCTTTATTTTACACTAGCTGTGCCCCGCGGTTTCACCCGCGTAACTCAGATGCCATGGGAATGGTATTCTCTCGTTTTGCATAAATTCATTTGCACTAATATTGTTTGCCATAATCATCCCCGATCATAATATTTACTTGCACTATTATCATTTACACTAATAACGTTTAGCATAATAACTCAACAGTCATGACTTTTATTTGCCATAAAATGACTTTCTATAACAACATATATCATAATAATTAGTTTCCATAAGTAACACATCTCATAATCGACTCTTGACATAATCAAAATTTGATATAATTATGAAAATAATACATAATATTGTTAGGTCGAAATTAATTATCGTTAACACCCCGACTCAGTGCAATCCGACTCGGATAGGTTTCGCATTAGGCCTTCGTGGTTTTTTTTTTTAACCACCCAGAAGTAGGAGCCCCGCGAAGCGGGGCTCCGACGAGCTTAGTTAGTAGACGCCATATGAGGTTTAGTTTTAAGTTTAATTGTGAATAAAAAATCTGTGTCGTATAATCATTTATTAATCAACATCATTCAAGTATAGGTAGATAATATAAAATGTTTATTTTCTTGAAAGCAACATTATTTTAAATTTAAATTGGAGGCCAAAGCTCTCAAAAACTCTTCTTCACTGTAATTATTTTTGTTCTTTATAATGTTGTTTATTCTTTGGTTTTTTAATGTATATTCTAGTTTTCTTTTTTCTGGTTCTCCATTAAGAATCGACTCAATGTTCATCAATGAAATTTTGGCTTCTTTTATAATTTCTTTGCTGAAATTATAGAAACCATCACTTGTTTTACCCATAATTGTGTTTATCCTATGATGCCAGGCTTCTGCGTACTAAATTATCTTTATTTATATTATGGTGAATAAAAGTTATGAAAAATGGCATTATTGAAAACGAAAATTATAGCAAATACATTTATGGATTTCAATTATTATGACACTTGATCGATTATGACCAATGGAATTAGTGAAAGTCAGTTTATGTCATTTCACGATTATGGCAACTGAAGCGTTATTTCTAATGAAATTATGGCATATGAAATTATGACATTTTAAATTATGGCAAACATTAGTAAACCCATGGGAATATCGGGATAAAAAGTAGCCTATGTGTTAATCCAGGTCTCCAGCTATCTACATACGAAGTATCATCGCAATCGGTTCAGTAGTTTTTGCGCGAAAAAGTAACAAATCCTCACAAACTTTCAAATTTTTTTCACATTCAATATCTTCCCTACATATTATGAAACAAAGTCCCCCGGCGCGTCTGTCTATCTGTTTGCGATAAACTGAAAAACTGTGTGTGTACTGAACGGATTTTCATGCGGTTTTCACTAATATTTAGAGTGATTCATGAGGAAGGTTAAGGTGTAAAATTTGTACTCGTGCGAAGCAGCGGCGGGTTGCTAGTATGTTATAGAAATGTATGTATAAAGAGCCTTTTAACAAATCGCTAGTGTCTTGAAAATTCCAATTACGGACACAACCGTCGACAACGTCTGCCCTCACTCGTCTGCCTATAGTGCCTATATAGTTATCTGTGCGTCTGCCCCTGCCCGCGTTCCCCCCGCCCCTCGCCCGCAGTTTTGTATTATAGTCGTCACTTTTAAAATATTTGACCAAATTACGTACTTTAAAAGACAAAGTTGATTTACTTTGAATATCAGAAACGATAAAAGTATTTATTTTGATAAAAATCAATTTGTTACTGCTAAATGTGAATTGAAAATAAAAAATCAAATTTTATTGAATTTATGGTTCACTATTTTGGTAAAAATGGCTTACACATAAAAGATAGATATATATTGTCGCGGACTTTTTTGTAGAACTATTTAGGAGAAACAATCCCACCGTACATAATATTCTTGTAACTCTTACAGTTTTCCCACCGCACGCCAGAATAGCTCGCAGATGACAGATTTTTTTCCGACTTACTTAACACTTATCGTTATATATTGGCCAATATACACAATATCTTCATAAATTATAGCCTATGTGTTATTCTGATATATAAGCTATATTATTGTAAAGTTTCATTAAAATCTATTTAGTAGTTTTTGCGTGAAAGAGTAACAAACATCCATACATCCTCACAAACTTTCACGTTTATAATATTAGTAGGATTTTCAAACACCTCACACATCCATCATTATTCTGCACTGTACTGCAACTCCACCCAATCCTAAGACATCTTCATTGTGAACTATGCGCTATGGGTGTGTGTGTGTAGTGCAGTAGACTTGAAAAATAGACATGCGGGACGTATCCAACATTTAGTAGGACTATTTTAGGTAGGGACGGTAGATGTGTTGGAATCTTTCTGTGGGAAAGTCAAAGATACTCATTATAACGTAAACTGTAAAACTCACACGGGAGATAGGTAAAAATAGGATCTTAAGGGAATCCATTTAAGGTCGACAATTGCACACAAAACATGTAGAATTACTACACTGTTTTTGCACATAAACTTGGTATCGAAAAGACGTTATGAAGTTTCCCCTAGTAACGCATAAACACTCCACGTGTTTATATGCGTTACCAGGGGCGACTATTCTCAGTTTAGTCGATCCATGAAACTTTCAACGTTTACGCATTTTAAGTGATTCAGGATTTCTCTGGGAAGTGGGTTCTCTTATAAGAATCGTATATTTTATTCTGTGGCGTAGGTGGACCTACATCACCGACTTAGATAATGCTATGCTTACTATTTTCTTTTTAATATAGAATCGAATTTATAATGCACAGGTACGTTGTTCTAGTTTTAATTAGGAATTATTTACTGTAAATAAAAGAAAACACTATAATTATGTATGATACATAGGTACTGATGTTAACACCAAAGAGTACAAACACTACACGGGTTACAAGCGCCATCTGTGGGAGCTCGACAGAATCTACGAGGCGTCGTGTGACACCGGCGGCCGTCGCCGTCGTATCGGGAGGGGATCTATTGTGCAACGGTGTATACAACTACTGACAAAGTGAAAATTAGGTATAGAGACAACATATAAAATAATAAGCACAGTGTTAATATACTATCCCTACATGAATCAACAAAGTAATTTATGATTCATTTTATTCCACGCATGACACGACTTAACTAAAATAAAGCGCGAGGGCCGATCGACATCTCATACTCATACAATTTAAATATGTCATACAAATATACTTAAAACACAAATCTGATTTTACATATATGCACATTTGTGCACTTTGTTTAACTTATCTAAATCAAAAAACACATTATGATGTGGTTCATACAATTTGTTAGGTAGTTTGCCTACGTAATCGTCACTTTTGCATTTTTACACGACTGCCCAAAAAAAATGTGTTCAGCGTTCATGTCTAGGAGCTTCTTTATTCCACCATAACTTCTAAATACCTGAACAGATTTGGATGGGTTATCGTTAGAATACTTACATATTTCCGAGTGACACTGGGTATATATTTTTTGAAATTCAATAAGTATAGCAGCTGTTTGGTGAGTATCTAGTTGGTTTCTTTTAAATGAAGTTTTAAATTAGCCTCTTGTTTTTATCTTTACTATACTAGCAATTTAAAAATAAACACTGACTTAAAAAGTAGCAGGCAAAAACAAAAACACTAACCAAACCCCATGCCCCATCTATGATTTATTGTGTTGAATGCGCAAGAAAACTCGACGCATTTTTTATTCTTAGGCGACAGAAATTTTCCAATGGAATTCACTCAATACATATCAGAGATAATAGAAGCAAATAATAAATAGGTACGCCGTGGAATTAGATATCTACATCATATTTTATATTACGTAACCGACTATATATAACAGTTGAACGTAAGCAGGTAGGTACATAGGTAAAGGTAGGTACTAATTCTAGATAGGTACCTACATCATCATCCTCATCATCCTCCGCGCCTTTTACCAACTAAATTTCAGTCTAACTACGAAACGGCCGAACTTTGATATTTTACGTGAAGCGATTGCCATCAGACCTCCACAACCCAAGTACTAGACGATATCGAAGTTCTGTAGTTAGACCAGGTTGTCGGACTTTTTAGGGCTCCAACTACCTGTAACGAATGCCACAGATGTTTCTATGGCACCCGGGACCGACGGTTTAACGTGCTTTCCGAGGTACGGAGGAGTCTCAATGAGTTAAGAATGGTCACCCATCCTAGACTGGCTAGTATTACTGTGCTAACCTACTCGGTTACCATGTAGCCACGAGCCCCTTAGATAGGTACCTACACAATAGAATATATATTAATATATACATAAATATGTATGTCACCTTAAATTTCGTTAATCTGTGTTTTTTTATCGTTGGAATTATCATCTCAATTTGCACTTATCAAATTTTAAATACAATGCTGTATGGGTTACTTGTACTTTGTGTCCGTTAAATGCAT
The DNA here is from genome assembly GCA_949752705.1 of Callimorpha dominula. Taxonomy (NCBI): domain Eukaryota; kingdom Metazoa; phylum Arthropoda; class Insecta; order Lepidoptera; family Erebidae; genus Callimorpha; species Callimorpha dominula. The sequence continues at coordinate 19,825,362 of OX456991.1, forward strand.
GTTGATAAAGTCTCCTTTATTTTCATAAGAGTAGGTATTTGTTGCGTAGCGAGATCAGCTAATACAACATAGATACATTAAGTTCTAAATTTAATTCAAGTAAAGGACGATTTGAAATACTGTGGAACTCTAGCTCTCTCTAAGGCACAAAATTGCCATTTAAATTTGACTTAGGTGTATGTGTAGTAGGTACTTCGATACAAACTAACGCTACAAAACATTGAAAAACTCAGTTTTCACGAAACGGAATACAATCCCAACAATTTTGTCGTATTTGTTCACAAGTTATCAGTTATCAGGGTGATACAGTAAAACTGATAAATCTAGGAAGTAACATTATGCAATCAAATACTGTTTTACAATGTTTTTTTTTCTATAAAATTCGTTGTAGAATTCGATTTGTGCAACCGATTATACACATATAATAATTAAATAACGTAGAATGAATTAATTTAGGCTAACAGACTTCCGCCAGTCTTTGTTTAAAATGATACAAACACGTCATAACGTTTGATAGAATTTTTTTGTTGCTGTGTTTTATCGGTTGTCCATTTGTATTACATAATGAATTATTGTCAACGAACTACATTGGTTATGCTTTATTTGTTAATTTTATCAGCACCAAGTTTGCATTGTATCAAATTACAAATCAATAACTATTTTATTTCGTAACTAGCTGCGCCCCGCGGTTTCACCCGCGTAAGTACCGATGCCGTGGGAATATCGGAATAAAAAGTAGCCTATGTTTTAATCCAGATCTCCAGCTTATGCATACCAAGTATCATCGCAATCGGTTCAGTAGTTTTTGCGCGAAAAAGTAACAAACATCTATACATCCTCACAAACTTTCAAATTTTTTTCACATTCAATATCTTCCCTACATATTATGAAACAAAGTCCCCCGGCGTCTGTTCAGCCCTCACTCCGTTATTTATGAACCGATTTTGATTATTCTTTCTTGTTAGATAGGGTATACCTCAAGGGTGGTCCCATGACAAGGAAGTCAGGATCTGATGATTATAATTATATATATATATAACTATTATAATTGATATAGCACCATTTCTAGCTATAACATTCAATCGATGTGTTGATTCTGGTGTTTTTCCTAACCTGATGAAGTATAGTAAAGTAATACCTTTATTCAAGAAGGGTTGTACAACTGAACCAAGTAACTTTAGGCCAATCTCAATGTTGCCGGCTATTAGTAAAATTTTTGAAAAAGTTATTTTGCAACAACTAGAAAGCCATTTTAATCTAAATAATCTATTTCACAAAGAACAATTTGACTTTACAAAGGGTCGTTCAACAATTGATGCTGGTGCAACTCTTGTGAGACATATATTTAATGCATGGGAGAATTCGCAAGATGCGATAGGTGTATTTTGCGATCTCTCAAAAGCTTTTGACTGTGTAGAACATAACACGCTTTTTCTTAAACTTAAACATTATGGTGTTAACGGTATTGCTTTGGAACTAATTGTTTCCTACTTGAAGGATAGAATTCAACATGTAGATGTCAATGGTGCAAGGTCTTCTGGATTACCGGTTACTATGGGCGTTCCTCAGGGCTCTATATTAGGTCCTCTACTTTTTCGCATATATATAAACGATTTACCTTATTATTTAAAAGACCTCTGTGATATAGTTCTATTTGCTGATGATACGTCACTTATTTTTAAAGTCGATCGTAAGAAAACAGTTTTTGACGATGTGAATAGGGCACTAAATGATGTATTATATTGGTTTTCAACTAACAATCTCTTACTAAATGCAAATAAAACAAAGTGTGTGAGATTTACTATGCCAAATGTAAAACAGCCAGGTACTAATTTAACTCTAAATAATGAAATGTTAAATATTGTAGACTCAACAGTATTCTTAGGAATTACATTAGACAGTAAACTACAATGGGGAGCCCAGATAGACAGCCTTGCAGGTAGGCTTAGTTCGGCAGCTTATGCAGTTTGGAAGGTACGTCAGCTCACTGATACGGACACAGCTAGGCTAGTTTATTTTAGTTACTTTCACAGCGTTATTTCCTATGGTATACTACTTTGGGGCAAGGCGGCTGATGTTGAAACGATTTTTATTCTCCAAAAACGAGCCATCCGCTCCATATACAACTTAGGTGCTAGAGTCTCTCTTCGAGAGTTGTTTAAGGATATAGGTATTTTAACTGTTGCATCACAGTATATATTTGCAAATATTATGTTTGTTAGGCACAACATTAATAATTATAAGAAAAACAGTGATATACACAATATTAATACAAGAAACAAGTTTAAACTCGTTGGGACCTATCATCGCTTACATAAAGTACACAACTCGTTCGAAGGTCTTGGTATACGTTTTTATAATAAAATTCCTATACATGTAATCGACCTTCCTGTAGATAAATTCAAGCGAACGGTAAAAAATCACCTTATTAGGAAATCCTACTATACGATCAACGATTATCTAAACGACAAACAGTCTTGGGCTTAAGGTGTCATTAGGTATATACACACAAACTTCTTTGTCTTGTAATTAAGCTAAATTATTAACAAACCATTGTCAGTTGAAAGTAATGCGTGTCGATTATTATGGTAATTTGACTATTAGTGATTTTTATCAGTATCTCGACTATGGTTCGTCATGCTCACTAAAATGTCATTGCTTGCGGCGTCGTCATGGGGCTGGTCATTTCTTTCCCTCTGATATGGCGAAGGAGATGATGGCTGGTCCATGCGTCATACTCGTGAACGGGTGCTGCTTGGGGTGACTGGTCGGCCTAGTCAGCGATGCTTTAGCCTATACTATTATTTTAGTTCGATCAACTGCAACTCTAGCCTCTTAATCCAGTCACGAATTATTTTTAACAGTAGATTTTGCAACTGAATGAAGGTAGATGTGCACCTTGAATGATTTCTATGTTTAATAGGTTCAAACCTTCAACGGTATCACTGAGTGATTTTTATTTTTTAGTACGTTAGCTTTTGGAGCATTTCAATAAAATGAAATTCAGGTGGCATCAGCTTGCATCCTGTTTACCTCTCGTGTAACACTAACACTATTGTACTTGAAGATCTGACTTTTAAAAAGAGTGGCCATGAGTTTCTTTGCCAGTATTCTTCTCATAAGGCCCTACGCATTTTGGAAACTGGAAGTTATAGATCGACACAAACAGGCAGTAGATTTTGGTGTTTTTCACCTAATTTACCTTGACAATCCAGTATATGCTGTGGCATCTGTTTGTGCCGATCTATGATTTTAACTCTAGCTTCAATTTAACGTTCATAAATGTCACTTAGTGTCTTAATTGAATAAATGATTTTGAATTTGAATTTGAATTTGATGATGGGATCCTGAAAAAATTGAGAGAAACCCTCGAAAATTGTAGGAACGAATAGTGTTTCTGTTTACTTTTCATTACTTTATCAGGTATTGCGTTTAGAAATCATCATCATCATGATGATGAAAAAAACCATAAAATAAAATCTTTTTAACAAAAAATTAAACCGACGAAAAGAACTAAAAAGCAAAAAATAAATAAACCTTAAGTCTTAAGTATTGAGCTTATTTACATAAACTATCAAATTTTATATAAACTTATTTTGAGTCGGGGCCAAATAAAATTTTGATAATTAATCAGTTTGTTGTTTGGCGCCGACTCAAAATAAGTTCAGATAAAATTAGATAGTTTATATAAATAAGCTCAACACTTAAGACTTAAGGTTTATTTATTTTTTGCTTTTTAGTTCTTTTCGTCGGTTTAATTTTTTGTTAAAAAGATTTTATTAGATTTTTTTTTTGTCCCTCGCCGAACATTGAAACCTGGCCGAAGACCGTTAGTATAAAGAAAACGAAAAAAAGGTTCTTGAAAGGCTTATGTGACAAGAAGGCAGGATGTATTTATTGCCTAGGATATGAAGAATAGGTATCTTTTAAATTTAGATACTTCAATATCGCGAATATTTATGATAATTTCTTAGTGCCTATAATCTTAATAATCTTTGTAAAAATTAAATATTTTTTCGTCTAAATGACATTTGGTTTTGTCCATGTACCACAAGGCTTACGATGGACAAAGCTCTAGTTATGACTGTCTAAAACGGGACCTGTTTATTAGCCTTTTCAACTCAGCATCCCAAGTTGGAGCAAAAGCCACGCGGTTTATTCCCACGATGCTTTAATTTAATGGATACCTATTACGTTTTTCTATAGATACTAACGAAAAATTTGAAAAACAGTTTTTATAAAGCCTAATATTAAGTTGAAATTCGTTGACAATCAAGTTGTGCCAAAGTTCCTTAACTGGTGAAACGACATCATTTACCTACTTCAAAGAAATGTCACCAGAATAATGTCATAGAAACCCGTCACTAAATATCGTATTCCTTTACACCAGCCTATTATTTTCCCTACGTTATGATATGCGCAAAATATTAAGTAGGCACTATGCATTACATGCCAAGGAACTGGGTGCCTCTACTCTGTTCAGTGGCGAGTGTGGCTACACAGCGTGTGATAAATCAGTCCAATGCCATCTATCGGTGAACGATTGATCAGTAGATTCTGTATTGCGAAAATGAAGTTAAACTTGAAATTATTAATCATAAATGCTCATAAATGCCAAAATCCAGAAGGAAAAGAACCTGACAATAACCTTATGTAATAAACAAATAGTAACTATTTTTCAATTGTGAATAAATATTTCTAGATATTAGCAAATTGTATTAAGTGCACGTGTGTTACCGAGTGCTATTCTTTTGAAAATCTTTCAACGGCACGCTAGAGATGAGCAGTAAGAGGAATAGGTATAGAATAGAATAGAATAAACTTTATTGTACACCAAAATATTTTTCCATGGAATAGGTGCATCTTGAGAGTATGTACAAAGGGCGGCCTTATCGCTAAAAAGTAAAGTCTACCAACAACCTTAGGGAGTTGTTTGTTCAAGGATTTATACTAAGTAAAACCATCATAAGTAATGTAATAACTGTGTCAATGTTAAGAAACGATTTGAAATCGATATTACAGGTATCGATATAAGATTCAGGCATCATTTTCGTAATGCAAACAAGAATACGCTGCATGAATGCATACATAGGTACACGTAACAAATCAGTGCAGCGTTACTTGAAACTTGATATTCTTAAGTGGACCATGTAACTCGTGAATGGAGAAGCATTTCAATGGCTTACCCAGATGTTGTAGTTGAATATCCAATGAATAACAATCTAGAATACAGTTTCTATGTATTATATCTCCTTTCTAATAAGTATAACAACTTCTAGAAAGTATTACTAAATAAGTACTTTCCGAGATTAGCGCGTTCAAAGAAACAAACTCTTCGCTTACTCGCTTTATAATATTAGTATAGATTTATGAAAGTTTCTTATTTTGCGAGCATTACGATTAAAAAAAACCGGGCCCGCAGCAGGCCGCAGAGGTAGATTTCGTGTTTTTTTTTTATTTTTTTTTTGTAAATCTGCCCCTGAGTTCCCCCCTTAGGGGGAATATCCCCCATTCACGAACTTAACCTTCATTTTTGACGTGTTGATTTTTCGTCCAAGTTTGAAAGCAATCGGTGCATAATTGCGACCTCTATCGTGCCGGTAAAATTGAGGTACATACATATACATACATATATATATATATATATATATATATATATATATATATATATATATATATATATATATATACTTTTGACACAACTACAGTACCTACCCGTAGTATGGTTCTTTACAATATAGCCATCGGTGCGCTGTCAGCCAAAACCGCTAGGTATACAATTTTCATATTATAGATATTAGATTTATAATAGTAGTAGTGGCGTAAATCTAAAGTAGCCTATATGTTAAGCCAGGTCTCCAACTATCTACATACCAAGTTTCATCGCAATCGGTTCAGTAGTTTTGGCGTGAAAGAGTAACAAACATCCTTACATCCATTCATCCACACATCCATGCATCCATACATCCTCACAAACTTTCGCGTTTATAATATTAGTAGGACTAGCAGCGCCCCGCGGTTTCACCCGCGTAAGTCCCGATCCCGTGGGAATATCGGGATAATAAGTAGCCTATATGTTAATCCAGGTCTTCAGCTATCTACATACCGAGTTTCATCGCAGTCGGTTCTGTAGTTTTGGCGTGAAAGAGTAACAAACATTCATACATACATACATACATCCTCACAAACTTTCACGTTTATAATATTAGTAGGATATTATTTACCTACATAACTGAATTACAAGATTTGTGACACGGAACTCGACGTTGCTAACGATTGCGAAGACAGACGTAATGACGTCAGGTGGCCGTTAACGGTTAGATTTTATGAACTGTGTAGTGCTCTGGGCAACCGAAATTTCGGCATTGTGTAATCACGTCGGCAGTTTTCTAGTTACACCTCATTGAAAAGCTTATCCGAAAGCGCGTTATAGCTTCGATGATTTATCAATTTTAGGAAGAAGGAGGAATTATCAATATTATCATGACTACGATAATTTTGTTTTTTATTCTCGTATACCTAAAGTATATTCCTTCTATTTCTTTTATGATTTAGCAAAGCTTTCGGTAACTATATTCATTTTAGTAACTTGCAAAGACATGCTAGGATTACAGATTTGCTTGTTTTAACATCTATCCGCTGCCTCTTTTATAGTGTACCGTAGTAATTTTTCTTTGATTCATTGACATAATAATATTAACTTTACACATCTCACACACGGCCGTCTGATCCCAAGCTAGGCAGAGTCTTGTACAGTGGTAACCAGACTGCTAATAAACATACTTGTAAATTTCTTAATACATACATGACTTATGTAGACAAATTACACCCAGACATAGAACAAATGATCACGCCCATCACATAATTATTTGTTCAGAACTCGGAATCACTAACAACTAGACCAACAGGCCAGTCAATAATAAATCTATTGCTTCATCAGTCCGGTTTCTATTCTATGGTTTCGGAGTACAAGGCCGTAATATTTTTATTCACGGAATGCGAAATTTGCCAATCATATTAAATCAAAAAGTGATTATTGATTAATTTTAACTGCAAGCCGCTTCAAGCGCACGCTGAGAATAATCCTATCCTACAGATTTACTCCCGTACTTGTTGGCATAACAGTGATAAATTGATAAAACTGTGACTTAAAAAACCCCGCCGTTTCTAATGTAAATAATGCCTCCTGACATACGTTTCCTGAAGTTATTTTAACACTGTTTAGTTTAGTTATTTATACATATCAATCGCAACGTGTGAGTCAAAGAATGTGATTCTTCCACATAGCTTCGATTCCGTCTTTAAATATTCCAAACCAAGAAATAACGGTATTAACGGGTTTTCCTGACAAATTAATTATTTGTTATCCTAACTCGTTATTGGACAGATAGTTTCTACATGCAGAGGTCACCGTCCTTTTCAAGGCTTGTTTCTAGATCAACTTAACAATTTTGCATTAACTATTTCAACGATATATGTATCTACATATACTTGGTGGTGAAGAAGGGTGGAGGGGGCAGGGGTGCGGGGTTTACCTACAAAAATAGTTGAAACCGGTTTTTATAAATGAGATTCAATAATTACTTGCATTAGCTAACAACTATTGTGTTTTCCATTCGAAGGAACTCATTGGATTCGGAAGAGTGAATGATTATATTTATAGAGATTGAAAAATAAGGACTTATTGTTATATTTTAGTTTTAAGTAATGGATATACAATACTGCAATAATAATGACGTCATCTTTAAACAATTACCTACCGTTTTGTATTTCGATAAATGGATAACTCATTGTTTGTAGTCGGTTCAGTAATTTCAAGCTGAGATTGAAAACACAATACACAAATAAAAACACACACTGTTAACCGCGATTAGTTACGGACTACGGTATTATTTAAATCGTTTAACCAAGTGTGCAGAGCCCGCACTCATTCTCCACGTTTGTTACAACAAAATATGCCTGTGAATATAGGTACCATCGACGGAACGGTGTCACGGCCAGACCTTCAGCTAACTCAGAATGCATGGACAGTCGTATATTTTATTCATATTGCACATCACGAGGTGAACCGCCATTTTGTATGCAACATCTTTCAGGTCAACGTATAGTTAAGTGTAATTCCGTGTATGCGGAAAAAAGATGTTGATCAAGTAAAGAATCATCTTTCTAGCCTTTTAAAGGAAGCTAAAGTTTTTATGTATGTTTAAACATGCTAATCTCAAGTTCAAATACTTAGACCGATTTCATTTCCTTTTTCATAGCAACAGAATAGTGACCATACACATTTACCGCCGTTTCCAATAACCAAGCTGTAGTTACCGATAGATCGCTATCTCCAAAAAAACAGAAAGGTCCTATCTATCTATAGTCTGCGTTTCACAATCAGAGATAAGTGCTATCTATCTTTATCCAACGAAGGGTAGTGCCTTTCCTCTCGTCTATCCACGCCTCTTGAAACATCTCGTTTTTTGTTAACCACTTAACAATAATCACCCTTAAACCCATTCTAGTTTTAATAGATTTTAATTTTTTTTAGTCAATGAAAGCGGCCCATGACCAGCGTTGCCAGATTTTTTTTTGCCAAGTCGGGATTTTGGAACTTTTTGAATGAAAAAAGCGGGATTCTTTCGTCGAAAGCGGGACATATTAAAAAAAGTATAAAATTAATCAGAAGTTTATAAATTAGATAGAAGTTGGTTAAAATTTACTTTCAACATATGTTTATATTGTTAGTTAATTACATCACAAATTTGAAACTTAAAACACCCCCGACTCGAAAATCCCTTCAACGATTAGAAAAGAGCTGACGATCTTCGAAAGGCTGAACAGATTTTCTTGAATTATATTATCTAAGAACAATCGCGATCAAGTCACCTTTCAAACAAAAAAAAACACACTTAAATCGGTCCATTCCTTTGGGAGCTACAATACCAAAGGCAGACACACTGACACATAGACACACAGACACATAGACGCACAGACACGTCAGACTTATAACACCTCTCTTGTTGCGTCAGGGGTAAATAAAAGTGTGTTAATGAAAGTGAGAATAGACAAAAATCTTTCTTTAATTAAAACATAAAGGTGTCATAAACAAAGATGACATCGAAATAACTATATAGACATTTTACTTAAGAATAACTTTTTTGTTTTGAAATAATATTCTTTGTCATTTCAGGTACAGATGTGTGCCCTATGAAATCTGTGGTAAGACGCATTGGGCAGCAACTATTCAACGCGCTCAGCACCAAAGGACTTGCGGTTTTGGTCAACCATGGCATTGCTGATGAGAAGGTAAGCGTTGCAATCTATTGTTATAATGCAAAGAAAAAGGTAAGATTATTAAAAAACTCTTACTTCTCAAATGTGAACGTAGGAGTGTTCACAAGCGTTCTAGCCGATAACAATGACATTTATATAAGTAGGTAAATACAACTTATTAGGGGTAAAAAAAGTATCTAACTGTAGTTTAGTAAGAACTTGAAGCTTCGTGCTGGAAGAGACGATTGAAGTCTTTATGATTTCGGTTAGATTCTAAAACGGGACTATTGATATTCCTTATAAGTCTGATATTGTCAATATTTAGTAGGTCCACTTTTACAAACAGGAAAGTAATAGAGATCGCATAGCAAAACTAATAAATGCCAATATTGTCTTTGTAATTTACCGGCAGATGCAGTAGACACCATTTGAGGCAATAATCTAACAAAACAATAAAACCTCACGTGCGCACTTGTCCAATCACTTTGAATTGCGTTGTTTTAGCTTACGACATCTGTCAGCAAGTAAGGTGCTGCAACAAAGAGACTTCAAGTAAAATGTTAATAAATGCAATCAAACATTTAAGCAATACATTACATAGTAGTTAAAATTATCAAAACATTACCTAACCACCGCCACATACAAAATGTACGTTGTCAATACATAATCTCAGTTGTGTGGTTGTCATGGTGAACATACTTTTTAATAAATATTTCTGTCCTAAAATGTTTTTTTTTAATATATAAGTAAATGTATTACTAGTATATATTTAAAAAAAGTACGTAAGCTTTATTTCGTAACAATACAATGAATAATAAAAATACAATAAAGCAGATGGACTACACAATATGAAACATTTGTAAAACATAATTCCCTTGGTACAAGGATAAAATTATAATCCACAGAGCGACGCTATTAAAAATTAAATTCATATGTCCATCGATACGGAAATAAATACCTAGCGTTAAGAGTACTAACTACCATAATTAAAATTTTTCTGGACAACCATAAAACTAACCTTCTGTATCCCCAAAAGGAAATGCAAGGGAGTGGAGAATTATTGTTGTTTGTTATGCTGTTTTTAAAGTATAGTATACTTACTATAGTGATATGATAATATGGTATCAAATAGAAATTATTCTATATCAGATTTAAGGAAAAAGTGGTGCAAGGAGTGTTATTTGACGTCACGTTTCGTTCCATCATAATCATATAGCTTTGCGTTTTAAAAAATTGCGAGGGAAAATTAAAATATAATTTTTTATTATTAAATTTCACAATTAAAACAAAAAAAAATACAAAAATACATGTATAGCAATAAAGACTACAAATAAAATATTAAGGCTATTTGGAGTCACGTACATATTCCCTATTGCGATGGTAACAGGTCGTCTAAAGTGTAATCATCTAAAAGACTTTTTAGGAGCCTTAAATTAGAAGCGAAAGGAACTAAATATCGTCTCGTAAAGGAAACATCATTATCATCACTGTTAAATTTGCTCATACCGTAGACGAAAGATGACGATTACGATACACTTTTGAATTCGCAAGCAAACGAAACGATGCACCTATAGCAGGTAGTAGACAGCGTAACCAGACGATGTACTTTTTTATGAACCTTATGTCACAAACATGCAGCCGTAGAATACCCCTGGATTTAGTTCGAAAACTTTGCCATTTGCGTAAATAATGAGCAATGGACACACGCGAATAATAACAGCACGAACGTATCTACGTAATTTTTGGTAGCGTGTACTACTTTAACGAATATGAACTGCAATAGTTTATGTCCTTTACATAAACTTTTTCGACGAGCCTGTTGGTCTAGAGTGGTTGGTGATCCTGGACCTGACTGGCCGTGGATTCGATTCCCACCCAGGACAAATAATTGTGTGATGATCACATTAATTTGTTCTATGTCTAGGTGGGGTGTATTTTATCTATAATATATATGTATTTAGTAATATACAAGCATGTTTATAAGCAGTCTGGTTACCATAGTACAGTCTCCTCTGCCTAGTTTGGGATCAGACGGCCGTGTGTGCAGTGTCTCAAGTTATTAATATTATTATTAAACTCATTCTATAGTATATTTAATATTAGTAGTGTAACTTAACAAAATAACCAGATAATTTTGCCGTTTAAATAAAAGACACATACAATATATCAGAAGAGTGTAGGCGCGACGATGCCTCAAGGTAAATCTTTGGGCTCTGTTCTGTTTAATGTGGAATATAGCATATCTTATCATTTGATCTTGACAAGTTGACACAATTATTTGATCAAGTCTACTCATAATGTTCGTAGAATCACAGAATACATAATAGGTAGAATTAAGATTGAGACATTGAAAAAAGAGAACAACCAAACATTTTCAAGCAAAACTACAATCTAGGGTCACAATGCTGTAAAAGAACAAATCGCCTACCGGCAAAAAAAGTGTTATATCACATTTAAGGTACGTTTAACATTTTTATAGCATTGATTAGCAAATGTACATTTGGTCAGCTGTTAAAAACATCGTTATTAGCTCAGTGAAAAAAGGAACAATGTTCCCTTTTCCACTGAGCTGTTTTGTTCAATTCACAGGCATAATAGTCGTGTCTTCTCGAAATAGCGGTTTTTGTATTATGACACTTTTTTTGCCGGGAGCCGACTAGTCTTTTACATGACATACTTGCAAGTCCTTTTCTTGAGCAATGAGGCATGTATCAGGATACTTTTGTCACAACACCAGTCGTTCCCGGAACCCCTCCTGTTTTAGGTATAGTATAAGCACAACGCGAACGTGTGGTGTTAGTCGGTTTGATTTCTACACACCGCCCAACAGACACCCCTGTGGTGGAGACGCCCCGTGGGGATGTCCATACGCATAAAAAGATTACTTTTGTCACAGTGCTTATAAGAATGGAAGAAACACTTAATATAGATAATTAATTAATTGTGCAATAGGTCGTTCCAATTAGAGTCACCCAAAGCTTAAGAATAAATCATTTTTGAGAATATGTTTGTCAAGAATCCACTTATTTAAAACAGGAAAGTTTAGGTCTTATTTTTAATCACTTATTCCGCATAGTTAATAAACTACCTACTGTACCTTTTAACAGTCATCGCTTACAACTTTACGTATCTAATAAAGTTCCAGAACAACAGCCAATAGCTGATATAGCCTATTAGACTTTGAAGGAAATGTTCCTCTACACCTCTTGTAAATTTTTTCTTTCTTGTATGCTACATTTTTAAAAAGAAAGAAAGAGAAATAATTAGTCCAGTCAGTGGCAGTAATCCTAATAAAATCAGATACACCATAAACGTCGCATATATTAGACGGTAACTTTTTGTTACGAACTAAGTTCTCAGTCGTTTTGAGTAATCATACTGCGTACGGTGTAAGAGAATTCCTGGTTTGAACTGCTTGTTTTCTTAAGGCTTAGAATTCTACTATATAATATTATAAATGTGAAAGTTTGAATGAATGGATGGATGTTTGTTACTCTTTCACACCAAAACTACTGAACCGATTGCGATGAAACTTGGTATGTAGATAGCTAGAGACCTGGATTAATATATAAGCTACTTTTTATCCCGATATTCAGACGTCTCCGCATCTAATAGTATAATGATGTCTTGTCTGAGCGTAGTGCTCAAAATTCTTTTCGAAGCGCCTCTACCCTAGACAACACAGGAGGCCGTTAATTAGCCATACATAGTGTTGTAATTTATGAACTTTTCATTTTTCAGTTGAAGGCGGTGTATAGTGACTTGGATAACTTCTGCGCTCTGCCCGAGGGTTGCCAGGCGCAGTACTTGAGGAACCCTGTGAGCAACCATGGCTACGTCAAACCAGGAATGGAGCAATTTGATATGACAACAAAGGTATGTCACGTCTCTAAAACTTGCCTTTGATTCAGGGAAGTTCCTGAAGTTCAATTTAGTTTTCCTCGTATTATGGCATCTTGCTTTTAATAGTTTATTGATAGAGTTATCTAGGTACCTAGAATCGTTCAGCGAATGACGCCATACAATTATACTAAGTACAGTAAATTGTTTTCAATATTAAAATAGGTACTTATTTAATCACTTATAGGCGTGGAAAGCAAACCTTGAAATCCTTGTAGCTGGCTAAGTTTCTTGTAAAATATCGTAAGGAACCCCATATATTATTTGAGAAATTACATAAGCTATAGCCCGCTCTGATAGTCAGGAGTCCAGTGTACAATAATCAAACAGTTTTTTAATCAGGACCGATGTTATTGTTCTATATCAGTGTCGTTTTTTTTGTATAGGGAGTTTTGGATCCTACCGGAAGTCCTTTGAAATATATGAATGAAGACATAAACCGACTCGTTTTGCTTTGTTTTCAATTTGCCTCTACAAATGATTGATTTCACTAAAAATACAAATAAAAATATATCCCTATTTTATTATTCTTCAAACTTTTTGGTTTTATTTTTAGCTTGATCTGTTCGTTTTTTGTTTTGGTAAAATTTAGTAGTTGAAATTTAACCCTCCTGTTGACAGATTGATCTGATATTTGGTACACATTTTTGGTTCTGATGACAATACAATTTAATATATTCAATATCACTGTAAATCCAAGATGGCCGCTGCTGCAAACATGGCGGATTACATATAGATTTTTATTCATCCCCCTCAATATGGGTATCAAATGAAAGAGATATTGACTAGTAGAATACAGACAAAAAAATAAAATCGTGTGGCGTAGCGTATCCTTTGTAAATATGTAAACAGCATTTATAATGATATGAGCGGTCGACTGTTTATAGAAATTTCACGCGCCCCTCGAGATTTTATTTTTTGTCTGATCAATGCCCTACATTGATGACGAGAATTGTGTGATAATTGGTACCTAGGACCTACCAAATTATTTTTTAGCTTTGAGTACATTATCTACATCATTATTATCTTTATTTTCAATAAAACAATTTCATAAAGAAAAAAAATTACTATTTTTTTTAAATAAATAGACTTACATCTGTTTAAATGTAATTGTAAAAAATATATTATAACGCAATTGTAATATTAACTATATTTAATTAACGGAAAAGTGTTTTATTACATTGTATATTTTTACATTTTCTAATAAATAACCTCGAAAGAGGATAATAATTTTAAAATTCAAATAATTTACAATGATTTCTTGGAATAAATTCAGCAAGTGAATATGCTATGTATTGAGAGAACTTTTTCGTCCAGGAATTGCGTCACTCGTTTAACATTACTTCGTTGTCTGCCGCTTCGATGCCAGCGCAGGAGGAGGTGCCTGAGTTCACTAAGCACGCCATCCCTCTTGCCCAGGACCTTACCAATCTATCCCGAGTTGTGCTCCAAGCTCTGGCTTATGCTGTTGGTCAGTATATCCTTATATGTTTTCAACTTTTATTATAGAACTAAGTTGCCCGCCGGATGGCAAGCGATTGTGGACTTTGTACATGTACATAAGTCCGTCTTCAAAAAGCTGTAGTAATGTAGTGCCTTTCCTCTACTAGTAAGTAACAGTCGCAAGGTTTTTATTGGGGGAAGGGGTTGGTAGCACACAAGTAATACCACTGACATTGCTAATGTTTAAAGGTATCGTTTAGTGCCTACCATAAGACCAGTAGAGTTCTTGTTTTCCTATCGTAATTGTATAAAAAAATATAAAATGTTCAGCATTTAATGTCATATTGTTTATATACTTCCAGGCGTTGCTCCAACAGCTTTATTGGCGTCGCACTCAGGCATGTTGAATGCCGATGGTAGTAACCCCTCGACAATGCGCCTGCTGTACTACCCGCCGGTTCCGCCGGAAGACGAAGGCTACTGTTGCCAGGCCGATGCCGTGCACTACACTCGTTGTGGCGCTCATGCTGATTACGGCACTTTTACGTTGTTGACCCAGGATTCTGAAGGCGGACTCGAGGTGAGAACGACATTCACGACATACTGTGTCAACTATCGTAATTTGCCATTTTAGTTTTTCATACCTAAGTTTATTGAGGTATAGTAACTTCCCAAAAGTAAAAATGAAGTAATGTTTTGATTTTCACCAACATAATATCATTTATCACACAATTATTTTAAAAGGAAAAAATAGTTTGGAACTTAGAGACTTTAGTACAACTTAAACGGTTTTTTCTGGAGATATACGCATTTGAATAGTAGTAGAATTTGAATAGTCATGGGTGTTAGACATAAAAATGGGTGGACAGTGTTTTGCGCTCCATGCTAGTTGACGGGTTTTATTAAATAGAACTCTTAACGTTAACAGTTCACAACCGCGTATATTAAAAGTAACGGTTTTGGAGTTGACACAGTTTAGGTACTTAGAAGGCATTGAAATAATACTGACGATTTATGAAGGACATTAAAGAACGCCTTTGTAAACACTACCCGATACTCATCCAGTCTTTGATTACCCCATATCTACAAAGCTTGGTGGCTTATACCTTTAAATAAAAAGTGAATAGACAACAAAGATTATGTTTTAAAAAAAGTCGTCTAGTTGTGTCTTTATACTAAGTTGTTTATAAATAAAATGACCTTTTTTACTGAATAAACTTTAACTAGGTATTTCTTTTAAAAATGCTCTTCATGGCCGCACATTGTCTAAATGTAATTGCTCAAAAAAAAAGTTTCATTTAATATTATGTATTAAGCATCCTTGTAGGACCTGTACCTCTAGTAAGGGTTTAGATAATATACCTAATTAGAGCCCAACAATCAAAGGCTAATTTCTTCTTCGACATTTGACTTTCAATGATGCAAGATAGGTAAAGTTGCATTCCTAAAATACGGTATAGGTTTTAGATCCACTAACACATTAATAATCGAATACAAATGCTTTAGAGTTCAACCTTACATTTAGGATTTATAGGTAATCAATCATTTGACAAACTTATGTTTCCAAGTATTTCTAGTAGTATTTATTTTAAAAAGAACATAGGAATAAGTGTGATGGTGTTTATTATTGACGGCACGCGGCACTGCAATATTTTTTATTTACTTACCTACACATAGTCAGACTTTACTTATTTAGGAACATTACAGCGTAAAAACCTGTTGCAGTCATGAGGATCATCGGAATTTTTGTGCGTCATAGTCATAGCACCGTTTGAATATATCATAATACTATATTTGTACAAAAACTTAGAGGATGGGTTTTTAAGTTTGAAGAATTTTACGTCTTCGGTCAACAGTTAGCAAAAACGGAGAGTGCCGTGAACAGGAATCATTAACAAGGGTGTTTTGAACATATAGAAGTTGGTAGGGAACTACTAATTCTGCTCATAGTAGAAACACCCTACTGAGTACGTACTTATCTAAACCTGTGATATATTGGGTCATTTTGCAAAGTGTCACCGCGCCGAGTGTTATTAGTACCTAGCCCCCCAAAATGGTACAACTGTTTGAGTAATTTACATACAATTCGACTGTGGCTAGTTGTATTTTATGATCGCTATAAACGATATATTTATGTCGATTCTAGATCGATCATACTTATGCATACGGATTATTTATTAATAATTGCATATGTAACGTAAATCACACCCCTTGAGTCCGATCCGGTCTCGCTCCTTACACTTTTCGAAGTAGAAATTAGTTAATTTATTGGTTAATAAACCAGCACATCTAACATATTTTCCTTGAACAGTTATAAAGTCTGACTGTGGCCTAATGCCACTCAAAAACTGAAATGAGGCCCAGGAATTGGTCAGTTATTTTGATTTATAATAATAATAACTTCACACATCTCACACACGGCCGTCTGATCTCAAACTAGGCAGAGCCTGTATACTATGGTAACAAACGATCATGCTCATCACACAATTATTTATCCTGGGTGGGAATCGAACCCACGACCTCTGGCTCAGCAGTCAGGGTCACTAACCACTAGACAAACAGGCCAGTTAAATGAATGAATATAAAGGTACAAGCCCGGTGTTATAATATATACATCTAGACTAGCCTATTTGAGAGACTAAGAGTCAGAGAGGTCATAATTCCACCGTAATTCATTTAATCATTCAAAACAATAAATCTCCGTTGAAGGTTGGGAAAAACAGGGGCCAACTTTAAATAAAAATATAGAAAATCGATTAACAAGCAGAAGAAAAACAGGTATTGAACCGTTTAGTTTTTTACCTATTTTTTTATATATATATAATATTTAATAGTCAAATATTTAATAGACAAATACTTTTTTTTTTCAGGTAAAGCTCAATGGTAGCGACAAATGGCAGAAGGTTGGTCATCTTCCCGGCGCCATACTCGTTCAGGCGGGAGAATTCCTCGCTGCTTGGACTGCCAATCTTCTTCCCGCACTTGTTAGTATATTTACAAGTTTATCAATATCAGTTTTAGTAATTAACTTAAAACAGTAAAGTCTTAACCTCTTTCATAGAATTAGCTTTCCCTGAATGACAAATAGGCTAATCTAAGGTTAGATAAGTCATCATAATGCTGTCCTAAAGTGTTTATGAACTTGTCCGTTTTAAAAATCTGGTTAAGTGAGGTAGGTTATTTATATTACAGGGTGTATATGACAATAGAACAGTTACTTAAATCACTGAAAGGGCATGACTCTAGCCTGCCGAATTTAAAAAACTGGCCAAGTGCGAGTCGGACTCGCGCACTAAGGGTTCCGTACCACTATCTATACAACATTAGACACTATAATATTCTGTGAATATTTCAAGCGCCTACCTGTTGCCGTTATTAATATCGAGCAAAAAACGGCTAAAAGAAAACCACGTTTGTTGTATGGGTGCCCCACTTAAATATTTATTTGAATTCTGTTTTTTAATATTTGTTGCTATAGCGGCAACAGAAATACAACATCTGTGAAAATTTCAACTGTCTAGCTATCACGGTTCATGAGATACAGCCTGGTGACAGACAGACAGACGGACAGTGGAGTATCTTAGTAATAGGGTCCCGTTTCTACCCTTTGGGTACGGAACTCTAAAAAATATCCGTTTGAATTTAAGGTATTTTACTGCAGTTTCTCATAAAGCAGGCGAAATGTGTAAAGTTCAAGATTTTCAATCTAACTTACAATTTTCTTTTTTGAACTATTCACTGTAGTAACCTGAAAAGCTTTCGAAGTTAGTTTTTATGGGTTTTTTTGGCAACGCCCATAGTCATGCCCACAGAAATCCAAATAAGGTTACCTTATTTAGATTTCTGTGATCATGCCCGCTCAGTGATATCAGAAAGTGTTCCACCGGCAGATACACCTTGTATTATTATTATATAGGAATTATCATGATGATCATCATACCAAACGCAAGAGTGGAGTTGAACGCTTCTGGCATGTTTACGGAAGCAAGAGTTGATGGTTTCCATGTCATCATCCGAAAATGTTGCTGCTCTGCTAAGAAGAGTGCGAGACGGCATTAATAGCATTCTTAAGATCATTGAATTCATCAATAATTTTTTTATTATCTCTAAATCTACGTACAAATATTCATGAGCCATCTCGCTCACTCATTCCTAAAGGATCACTCTTTTAGGCAGAACGTTACGCACAGCAGGGTTCTAGCCTAATCGTTTCACTCAAGATAACATGTAAAGTGTATGCAATAAATCTTGTCTCGACAGGTACATCGGGTAGTAGTTCCGTCAGGCGCCTACGCCCGCGCCCGCGGCCGTCACTGCGTGGCGTTCTTCTGCCACCCCGACCACGACGCAGTGTTGCCAGCATTGCCGCTACGCGCTGCCGTAGCACCCCCTCCACCCGCCTTCACCCCGCACACGCACATCACCCTGCACAACCGTCTAATGAACGCTGCCCATCATCTACAAAAGAGATTTAGAGAGACGTACGCGTGACTAGCTCATCGCGGTGGCGATAAACATAGGCTTACGCACCTTCACTAAACTATTTTGTTAAACGTAACCAGAACAAAATGCAAGTGAATTTGTCTCTTGGCAAAGGGCTCAGTAATTTTTTACTCTTCTTAACTTAATTCACGTATTAGAGAAGAACTGCGAGGTGTTATTATTCGCTGATTGAAGGCATTAACTAAATTCTTAATTTCATAGCATTGCACTGGCTTTTATATTAATTAGCAAATAATCCTACATATACGACTTCTTAACTACTTAAGTGCTTAGTGTCAAAAGTGCGCCTAGCTTCGTATTTCTTCTTGGTTGAGGGCGATATTATATATGCTTTGGTGAAATCGAACTCAACGAAATTTCGATCCTTTCAATTCCAATTTAATTGTTATATGTAACTGTTACTAAACGTATACAAACCCTATCAAATATGTGCTAAAATACAATGTGAAAAGTATTATGTAAAAGGACTAATTGCTGTTTCATTAAAAGTTGTAAACAATAACAAAATTGACTTCAAGTTTCATGTACTTAAATGATTATTTCCTAAGTATAGCATTGGAATCATATATATTATCTACTATCCGTTACTAATGTAATTTTCTCTGACTCCTCAAGTAAATTCGTTAGTATGTAGTCCTAATTTACCAGTAACATAATGAGATAGATAGAAGACATAGCAATTTAAAGTTGTAATAGCTGTAACTCAATCATATTTTAATCATTTAATCAAGAACTACTGTTTGCGGTATCTTATACCTATTATACGTAACAGGTACATGATACCTGCTACTTGCAACATAAGTATTAAATAACAATACTGAACTCACAAGCACAGATATGATTTCTTCAAAACTTGTCTTCAGGAAATCTTATTTAGAAGTCTGAAAAAATAGCGTAATTATCTAGGTGCATTGAATTTTATACAGATTATCATACATATACCAAGTTCCTAATAAGTAAATCATACTAAACACCTTCCTGATCTTATGTGTCGGTGCGTGTGTCTAGTTTATCCAAGATGGGTTTAAAATTTCCCCTTATTAAAACCTAACATGACCATATTGATACGTAGAAAAATTTACTTCAAAATTGTATATAATTAAGCCACTTTACAATATAACATAAAGCGGGCCAATTGTATCTTGCCGATTGGAGAAACAACGACTCAAGTCGTTTATTAAAGACTTAATTGATTCATTCCCTTAGATGCATTTTAGCATAACACTATAATTATTATTTCAACTCACATATAATTTACCTATATCATTTATTTTTATTCTTAGCAACTAGCGACGTGTAGTAAATATTTATAGTATTTTGCTTTTTAATATTATTAAAAATAACTGTTCGTAATCGTGTTCTTGCTATAGTGTTTTATAATTAAGTATTTTCATTTTGTTTTCTATTTATTTTATACACTGTCAGTTTCACGACTACTTAATAGATTTTTATTAAGTAGTTCGTGTGATAACTTTGTAGCTCAATTTTATATCTGTACTTAAGTATACGATAATATTGTGTTCGAACATCGAAATTATAATTACTTAAAAAAATAATAAATAAATATAAAATGCGTGTCTAATTATAACAATGACAAATGAAGTACTTAAAGACCCAGTTCCGTGAATACTTAAAACTTACTTTTATATTTAAATGGAATGAGTATTTTACGAAGGTATTATTAATGAATGTCATATTTGTAGTAAGTTGGTGTGTACCAATATTTTTAGTTAAATAAATTATTACGCTTCTGCATCGGCAACAGCAGAAGTTACCGTTTCGTAGGTATCCTTTCCTTAAAGCTTACGGTAAAATGAAACTGATAATAATTTGTCTAATCTCTTTACATTAAAACTAACTCAATAAAGCAATGCGAATATAGAGTATGTATCACTATATCTATGTATCCTGCCATATAATATCGCTTGTCAAAATAAATGAAACATGTTTAAAATATTTAAAGCTTCAATGGATTTACACCCAAACTTGTAAGTGATGGTTGATACCTTTGATTATATACCTGTAGGCTGTATATAATCAAAGGGGTACATCGTGAGAACATTAACGACATAGAAAGATCATTCAACCAATTTTAAACTGACTAACTCTTACTATTTTTTTGTGAGAGCTCAAACTAAATTCAAAAGTGTCTTTAGTTACCACTATAACATCAACAATCGTTTTACTTACTGAGCTTAAAAATATATTCGTTGTTTTAAATATTACAAGGCGCGTTTGTGTTTGACACGACAGAGCACTGGAATCACGAGCTGTAGAGCCTAGATAGTACACAATGGTCAAGCTTTCTTGGTACTTATAATTTTTAACTAGGCTTCTATAGCGTTCATATTCTAAAGCTACAAGTCTTTGGTGTCCCTTATGTAGAATTGGATCTTATATTAAATGTTATTCGAATCATGGTTATCATTTTCTTTCAACGGAGACTGTAAAAAATTGGCATTGCGGGCATGATATTTAAATTTTAAAGATTTTAGATAAGATTATTATTAATTTAAGCCGGAATAAAATTTTGCTTGACCCTACTTAAAATGGGTATAAAATATGGTATATTGAGACGTATCTACAATAGTTGCAAAATCCTACATTATTACAAAACATAATCAATTAGCCAATTTTTAATGACTATCCTAAATATAAGTAGGTAATGAAAATATTATTGTAATACAACGACTGACAAAGCTATGCAAATGAGATTGTATAAAGAACTAGGCCTTTGTGAAGAACTATGTAAAACCGTGCATTACCTCTGTCACTTGTCGGAAATGACAGTTGACACGAACTACGTTATAAAGCCGAGAAATAAAGCTGATTGATGATTAAGGTACATTTGTATATTGTTTTATTTTATTCATGAGCCATTTTTAATTCCTTCTTCCTTCCCTTTCTCATCAGATACAAAAGTGTCCTGTATGGAAATTAAACCGCAAACACTTGTGTAGCACGGCGTAATAGCCAGACGTGCTTTCAAGCAGGGGGCTGCACCCCTCTGCTTGAAAGAAAAGACAAAACGTTTTTTTATTATTAAAGTCACTATATAAATACAAACGTAAGGCGTTTAGGTTGTTGGCCAACTTTGTCCATCACTTTGTCAATGAAATCAGTGTCCTCCTTTTCCTTGACCACTGAGCATGCACAGGCCTTTAAGCCTCGCGTCTCCTACGTTACCGATTCCACGTCCATTCAACAAAGATGCGTTTCAAAGACTTAACGATCGACCTCAACGATCCAAATCGGTCAATCCGTTCAAAAGTTTTAGGTTATTATTTTAATCGAAACGTACGTACGTACGTATATATACGCACATACATACACATAGTACCTACATTAAAGCGTCAAGATCTGTTCAATATTGGACCGAAACAGATAGGTAACTTCCCTTTCTTTGAAAAATCTTCGATTTTCTTATCGGGGCGTTAAGAGAAAACAAAGATATAATTAGAGCACGAACTTCATTCATTCATTCATTCATGACTTCTGAAAGTCAACTCTAGTTGTTCCTTCTTGTTTAAGAAGGAACAACTAGAGTTGACTTTCAGAAGTTTCAGAACCGTTATTCTCTAATTAATAGAAAATTTGCACCGGCTCCTAGGTTAGATCCTAGGCCTTTCCGGTTCGAAGTGTGAGATGCCAGCAAATTTGCCAAAAAACGCACCTGTGCATGCGATGTTGATTGTATTCATTTGAATACAAATTAATGGATATCTATCAACAAACAATATTTTTAATAATTTTCAAAAATATTTAAAATATCAAAAAAAACTAAGAAAATATTTTCAAAATGGCGGATCGAGGCCCAACGGTTAGAATGTTTTATATTATTATCAAAGACTACAAAAGTATATAGGATAATTATCATGTACTAATCGACTTGAGAACTTTCATTTCACGAGACAAGATCAGTACTCGTTATATTGTTTGGCTTGTCGTCGCTAGATGGCGTTGAAGTGTGCGAAACTTATAAATAATACTTTATTAGTTAATAGTTCAATGTGTAGAAGCAGATGCAGCTCTCAAAGATATTGTCAAAAACATGTATTAGAAGCATGGGACTTGATATCATGATATATTAAGATTTCAACCATTATCTAATCAATCATACGTGAGGTACCTATTGTAAAGATTCGCTCACTCAAGTCTGTCTGCCGCTGATAACAAACGTGTTTTATACTTATGATCTACCTAAATTTTGATTTCGTATGGACTATTGAATGTTTTGTTTTATTGTTATAGGTTACTGAGCGAAGGGACTTTCAGTTTCAGGTGTCACATCTAACTTGTCTCAGCCATAAACTTAGTGCATAATAATATGAGGTATTTACATATTATTAGCGTTTCGTCCAACTGGCCACTTTGATCTCAAATATCTGGCGTTTGGTTAGCATGGTTGGATGGTTCATTTTTTGCGCTATTTGATTTTTCTTTGACATCGATTCGATCACAAAGGAAAACTAAAAACATCGCGTTAATTACGAATACGAGTACCGCCGTGGCATTAGCGCTGCCGAAACAGCTCGATGGGTTAATGATGTGTATGGAGAAGTTACTGTAAAAGGAAACGCGGTACGTTTTTGGTTCAACGTTTTCGTTTTGGAGATTTTAACCTATAGCACAAACCACGTGGACGGCCGGACACCATGATTAAAAAAAAAATATTTTCATTTAATTGTGATTAAATGTGTTTGATAATTATGTACTATAAAGGTACTAGAAATTCCGAAAAAAACTGATTTAGACTTGTTTCCACTAGAGAATTCCAATACGTCACAAAGTATACAGAGTCATTTTTTTATGAAAACACAATACATTTCAAAAATTACCTTTGTTATATCAATATAAACATAATAGACTTCTCAATAATTACCCTCATACATTTAAGTGCTATTACATTCTGTCAAAAAAGTATTGCAAATGGAATTTCATGTTCAGTCGCTGAAAATGTTACAGAAAGCATACGGTGAATCGACTTAATCAAAAACTCGTGCATATGAGTGTTACAGTGCATTCAAAAGCGGTCAAGATTTGATTGGTCGGCCATCAACGTCTTCAACTGAAGTTAACATCACTAAAGTAAACGAAATTGTGACTGAAAATCCTCATTCAAGTTTGAGAGAGATAGCCGCTAAACTTTTTTGTGTCTCAGGAATCGATTCGTACCATTTTAACGTTGCCACTAGGTTCGAAAGATCTGAATTTTCTTCAAAAACTCAATTGCGTAAAAATCGCTGAAGACATGCTAGAACGAGTTAATAGGGAATAATGCATGTATTTTTTTTTATCTTTTATTGACTCGTTCCATCATTCTACCCTAATAAAAAATATAAATAACCTTAGCAATGTACAAAATAATTTTTAAAATAACATTGAAAACATCGATAAAAAAGTTTATCTGTTTGAACGCCGCCATATTTCGCGGGCCTTGGATGACGTCACGTTCCACGCTTAGTGTTAGTTTCATACACTTACTTGAAGTGTTACAGTAATTTTATACCGATTTCCAGTTGTAATTACTATTTATTGTAATTAATAGACGATGGATAAAGTTTAAAACCATTTTATAAGTATTGCCTTGTCCCTAAGTGTAAAAACACTATAAGAAGTTCACCCAATACAGTATTTTTTCCTGTACAAAATAATAATGTAAAATACGAAAACAATGGTGTACATTAATGAGAAGAGATGAAGTATTTTCAATATGGTGTTTATATTGTTGTGAAGATCACTTTAATGTAAGCATATTTCAATTTAATTGCTAGTATAGTGGGAGTTAGTCAGCAGTAATTTATGTTTGTTTTAAATATCAAGCAGAAGGCAACTTGCTTGTCTACTAAGGTAACAAAAGTCCAATAAAACTTCATAAATATGAATATACATATCTTACCTATCCTTTACATTATAATATAACAAGTATTATAATAATTACCTTGCGGATTTCACTCCTTTAACCTCAGCGGACGTAAAATCTGGATTTGATGCATAATGTATAGTCATCATGAATGCACCTATTTTCGGTAGATTGTCGATTGTGTTTTGAAAAAATTACATTCAGTCATTGTCCTAGATGATTCCTAATATCACTAGAATGTTTAAATTGCACTAGCTAAGAGCAAAAACCACAGGAACACCTATCTTTCTCCGTGACACTACGAATATAGGTGCCGATAAATGACAGAACGTGGAATGTCACGTCATATTTTGTTTCGACCAATGGTGAAGCGTTTTGCAAAGTTGAATTTCGCGCCCTTATTTTGCATATTTTAATTAATATTTTTTGCAATTAAACACGAACTAAATAAGAAAATAATTGTTTAGGCATAATATCTGGACAATGAAGATTCAAGGGAAAAATAATCAAGTAAATTTAAACAACATACATATTCCCTATTCTCACTCTACATTCGTAAAATGTAAAACCACGACAAAGTCGATCTAAAGTCAAGGTCATGTTGACTGTTTTCTTACGACTTTTCTGATCGAATTCAACAAAAATCTATCATACTTTCTGACTTACCTAAAACAAATTGATAAATAAATAAATAATATCTTTATTTTCAATAAATTGTACCATAAACCACTTACAGCTCAAACAAAATAGACTGAATTACTAAGAAATATTAAACAGGAAGTAGTGTGTTGCGACCATTTGCGACACTGGTACCCAAAGAAAGATTCAACTTGTGTTAAGGGTACCAGGTCTCTCACATATTTAACACTTAGAGTTACATTGGTCAGTCAGATGGAGCGTGGTTACAATTGATAAAAGTTATGATTATTACATGCAAAAATTAGAACAATATTAGAACAAGATCATTGATATTCAGGAAATCCCGCCTGAGCTATTGTCGCTAGTCGCACATCACGCCAATCTCTACAGTTTAATCTGACGAGATATTGTCACCATCGCCTGTAACTCTATTCAAACGTCGGGTTAGAACGTGACGACTTGGCGAGACCCGAATGTGTCAGCCATTTGGCATCAAGACGTCACGAACTGTGCACGTTCGAATCTCTTAAATGGAGATTAGACAAGTGAGTCTAAAGCCATTCTCAATAGGTTCATTTGGATAATTCAGTATCAGTGCGATTAGATGTCTGAGTTCTATAATCTTTTTGTTCGCTAGTATTTATAGTAGTCAAATATAATTGACGCAACTTTGTAGCCTGTTGTTAGTAATAGGTAAGCTTTACAACCTCATAGCGGAGGGGTGAGTGAGTTGCCCTTCCCTCACTCGACCACACCTGATGGTTTTCATCATTTTTCTTAAGCTGATATTGTTGTATAGGAAAATGTAAGCAAATGTTAGTGACCGGCGTGGACTTCTAAAATATGTCCTGTAAACAGATAAAAGAACTGGTAATCGCGAGCCTGTGGGAAAATTCTAATGAAGTAACTAGACTTAACTAAAATAAACTTGTAAGGTCTGTAAATATATAAGGAAATGAACTTGGCTTTCTGCCTGGCCTAGAGAGAAAAAGACGTCGTATATAGATGCAGGATACACGCATTCAAAGCGAGCGGACAATTGCTCATGTCTCGCTGAAGAATGATTGAAAAAAAATGTATGCCCCTTGTTTCTTGGTATTCCCACATTTACCAGAAACCATTATTTTAATCAAAATATATTTTGATTGTAAATGAGGTTGAACTAACGATTTATCTAAGGATCAAAAGTTGATAAAGAGTTCTTGATCCGTGTTTGTCAAATGCATTTGTGTCAGATGAATAGTCTCGGTAACTGGTAGGTGCTCTATTAAGCTTGTGGAGGAACGGGTGTTATATCCCTCCAACACAAAGAGAGGATCCTCCGACCAGGCGAGGTGATCATGCCTGAAGGGCCGCGGCCCAACAGTTGATGTTGGGAAGTTGTATACTAATCGAGGCGAGAACTTTCATAGCGCGATGCAGGATTAGTAGTTTCTTCGTAGTTCAGCTTGTATTTGCTAGATGATGTTGGAGTATGTTTTTGCTGTATGTGGAAGTCGCCACAAGCTTAAGGATTAAGCTTAAGCTTAAGATATAATGGGTTAATGCTACAGCAATTTTCTTTGTGGATATAGATTAGTTATAAATCAGGAGATACAGTAATGAACAAATAATATACGGATAAATATTTAAATTTGTTAAGCAACAAACACAATACTATATTTTTTAACGTGTGGAAACCCCTACGGGTATCACTTCACTGAATGTACGATTAGGCGATTCTGTCAGACTGGAACCGACTAACACCACACAGCTTATGTCACTAATAATGTCGGAATTACCACTCAACCCGACCCGACTTGTCTGCCTGTCAGCACGTTAGGCGGCGCACAGTGTGGTATTTAGTATCAAAACCTGGCCAAAAATCGTTTTTCTTTTTATTAGTTACTGGTATTGTATTGTCATTCCTTAATAAGTTAAGTTCGTGATGCAACAAAAGCCGCAAAGTGCACAGAGCTCGTCCGTTACAGCGCGCTACATAATCATTCGGAAGTTACCGTTCGCTCTAAGTGGTCGGTCGTGTGATTAGTCAAAACTCTCGCATTTTATTGTTTTAAAAACTCTTGTGGTTTTATGAAAATTCAATTTAGTGGTTATGTTTGTGATGGATACTTTTATAGCAGGTATGATCTTTACATATTACTAAATATTTTTAATAAAATTCAAGGCAATAATTATCTATAGATGGAAACACTTAGGTGTAAATATTTGTTACCAAAATAATAAAAAAATATGTTCATAAAGGGTTTTGTTATATTTCTAAACATTTCTAAGTTACGAAAACTATTGTGTAGTGTAATATACTTAGCATAGAATTAAAATCTTAAAAGAATTGCCGCCCCAAACCGCCCCTCTTTTTTTAGTATTTTTTTTTGTTTAATACCATATTCTTACAAATTATTTACTCTTATTCAGTTGTTGTTTATTTTATTATTAGGACCTTCTGGAACCAGATTGATGACTCGAAATGAGCTATATAACATCATACAGCACTCAAATAAGTTAACATTTGATGGAAAGCTTGAATATTTGGAACAAGAATTGATAAGCTATTATTCTGAAGATGACACAAGGATAGCTGATATGAAGCAAAAGCTCTCTGTTATCAAATACCAATTTAAACAGAAATGGTTAGCTGCTCATAAAACAAAATCAAGATTCGAGAAAGACAATGCTGAGTGGCTTAACGGCACTATATCGATTCCCAGGTACGTGAGACACAATAGATGCAAACCCTTTATTCTTATTATTATTTTTATTTTTGCGTGTAGGTGTCGTACAAAGACTCTTTAGAAATCTAAGGAGTCTTTGAACAACACCGCACGACCGAGTATTTAAAAAAAAATTACTTGTTGTTGTTACAGGAGTCAGCCCTGGTCGTCCTCAGAAATCTTTCTTAGAATCAAGTGAAAGAAGCAAAAGTCGGAAAACCACAGACTTGCGATCAAAAAATGAGGAAGAATTGACGTATGCTACACAAATGAAACTGCGCAAGTCAGGCAAAGTTCATGCTTCGAAAGTTGTAAAAGACCTTACAAAAAGTCCACAAAGAGCAAAAAAATATGTAACAGTAATGAAGAATATAATTAAAAAAAGTGAGCAACCTCAAAAATTATCGCCTGTACAGGCTTTGTCAATGTACACCGAAGCAGGGCTTACTAAAGCCCAATACGAAAGAATTCGAGAAACGAATAAAACCTTTTTCCCATGTTATTCTATTCTTCAAAAATTAAAAAAAGGAATGCTATCCTGAAATTCACCGCGTAACCGAGACCTGTGCTGAAGTGCAAGTGCAAAAGCTGGGCATCATACGGCAACACGACTGATTTTACATCTTGGAGAAGCTGTAAACCATTTGAGTGATAACGAAAAACGATTTTTAGTTTTAGTAAGTAAGTGGGGTTGTGATGGATCTCAGCAGATGCAGTTTAAAATGAAGTTTGAAAATGAAGCTGATTCTGATGCCCATATTTTTCAAAGTTCCGCTTCTATTAGTTTACGGGAACGAACAAAAAATTCTCTGGCAAAACCCAACACCGTCATCACCTCGCTACTGCCTCCCAATAAGAATAAGATTCATCAAGGAGACAAATGACGTAACAACTGAGGAAATTGATTATATAAAATCGCAAATTATTGCACTTTCCAACACAGAATTTGACAATAATATATCGATAAAACATAAATTGTTATTTACCATGGTAGATGGCAAAATATGCAATGCGACGATGAGGTGTTACATATGTGATGCTACTTCAACAGAATTTAACGATTTATCTAAGAAAAGAGTGTGTAAGAAAGAAAATTTAAGTTTCGGTCTTTCTTTACTGCATGCTCGCATAAGATTTTTTGAGAGTATTTTACATGTAGCGTATAAACTGCCTGTAAAAATATGGAATGTAAGGCTTACTGCTGAGGAGAAACAAGTAACAGATAATAAAAAAAAGAAATTCAGGATAAATTCAAACAAAAACTCGGACTTTTAGTGGACATACCTAAAGCCAATTTTGGAAATACAAATGATGGAAATACTAGTAGAAGATTTTTCGAAGAATATGAAACATCAGCGGCGATAACAGGAGTAGATAAACATTTAATATACAGATTAAAAATAATTTTAGATGCATTGTGTTGCGGTTTTAAAATCAACATAAAAGAATTTGAAAAATATTGCCAAGAAACGTCAGTTATACGTCAGAGTTATACGTCTCGCTCTATAGTTTCTACCCCATGTCTCCTACAATGCACAAGGTGCTACAACATGGAGCCGATGTCATAAGTGAAGCTATTCTTCCAATAGGTCAACTATCTGAAGAAGCAGCAGACGCACGAAATAAACACATTAGGTTATTTTGATTAAATTATACCAGAAAGTTTTCGCGCGTGGCTTGCAACATGGATGTACTCAACAGGCTTCTTTTAACTTCTGACCCTTTAATAACGGGTATAAGATGCATCTCCTACAAGAATAGAAAGCCCTTGTCTTCAGATGTTTTAAATTTATTGTTAGAAAGTGATATAACAAATGTTAGTAATTTTGCAGATAGCGAAAGTGATGATTAAATGCTTTAAAATATAAAAAAGTCTTTGTTTTACCATTCTGTAATATACAATGAAGAAAGAACGTAGTTTTATAGCCTTAAGATGTATAAAACATTTTTGACCAGCTTTTAAAACTAAATACCACACTGTGCGGCGTCGAATAGTGTGTGGCCTTGCCTCTGGACATAGAGAAATGCGTAGAAAGCATGGCACACATACAGGTAACTAGAAACACGAAGTGCAAATTTCAGACGATCAGGTACTCTGAATTTAAAAATGCCTACGCTGTCGAGACATCAATAGGTGCCAAGAAACGGAATAAACTTAAAATTACAATAGTTATTCAAGACGGTTGTCTTAAGTTGGCGGGGAGAAATCGTTTTTTTATACTTTTTTTTGCTATTTCAATTGTTCGTTAACTGTTCGTCATTGTTCGATCAAAATTTTTATTTGTTCGATCTTAGTTCTTTTTTTATAAATAAAATAAAAAATTACCCTCAAGTTGGCGGGGAGAAGTCGGTTTTTAACAATTTTTTTTGCTATTACAACTGTTCGTCAACTGTTCGTCATTGTTCGATCAAAATTTTTATTTGTTCGATCTTAGTTTTCTTTTTAAATAAAAGAAAAAAATTACCCTCAAGTTGGCGGAGAAAAGTTATTTTTTTAATATTTTTTGCTATTTCAACTGTTCGTCATTGATCGATCAAATAAAATTCAGTTCTGGCACTCGCCGGCCGCTACCGCGGCACGCTCGCTTCGCTCGCTCGGCTCGTGCGTTATGGTCATAGTTCTAACCTAACCTAAACCTAGCCATTTCTGTCGCTCACTTAGTAATTCAGTCGCACGCCTAAAATTTTAATATCCAAAATGGATTATACGCATCACGCGAGAGCGGGCGACTTCAGAGAGGGGACTTTAATATTAAGTTACAGACGATTTAACATAATTAGGATAGGTCAATTGAAAAGAACTTTATTTGATCGAACAATAACGAACAGTTAAAATAGCAAAAAAAAATTGAAAATGACTTTTCCCCGCCAACCTGAGGGTAATTTTATATTTTATTAAAAAAAACTCAGATCGAACAAAAAAAAATTTTGATCAAACAATGACGAACAGTTAACGAACAGTTGAAATAGCCAAAAAAAATGTAAAAAACTGACTTCTCCCCGCCAACTTGAGGGTAATTTTTTATTTTATTTAAAAAAAACTAAGATCGAACAAATAAAAATTTTTATCGAACAATGACGAACAGTTAACGAACAATTGAAATAGCAAAAAAAAAAGTGTAAAAAACCGACTTCTCCGCGCCAAGTTGAGGGTAATTTTTTATTTTATTTTTAACAAAAAAACTAAGAGCGAACAAATAAAAATTTTGATCGAAGAATGAAGAACAGTTAACGAACAATTGAAATAGCAAAAAAAAAAGTAAAAAACCGACTTCTCCCCGCCAACTTGAGGGTAATTTTATATTTTATTTAAAAAAAAAAAACAAAGATCGAACAAATAAAATTTTTGATCGAACAATGACGAACAGTTAACGAACAATTAATAGCAAAAAAGAAATGTAAAAATACGACTTCTCCCCGCCAACTTAAGAAAGCAAATTTTTTATTTAATTTTTTTTTAAAAAACTAAGATCGAACAAATAAAAATTTTGATCGAACAGTTACGAACAGTTGAAATAGCAAAAAAAAGTGTAAAAAAACGACTTCTCCCCGCCAACTTAAGTCAGCCATTCAAGACCAGTCTACTGCGTGATTTGAGAGTGCTGATTCTCCCCATTCTCTTTCCGACGCCTATTGGGTGT
This sequence comes from Callimorpha dominula, assembly GCA_949752705.1. Lineage (NCBI taxonomy): Eukaryota > Metazoa > Arthropoda > Insecta > Lepidoptera > Erebidae > Callimorpha > Callimorpha dominula. Next base: position 19,857,323 of record OX456991.1, read on the forward strand.
GCATCACTTACTCGCAGAATGAGGCGGCGGAGTCCCATGCACTTTCACTTCGGACCATAAACAAAACCATGGTGTTCACCGAGAGGCTAACCGCACCGACAGCCGCCACGAGGTCACAACGTTGATTCGCCCACGCTGGGCACTCCACTAAAGTGTGTCTTCGCGCCAACTTCCGCTATGATAATATGCTAACACCATAGGTAGCTCCAACTAAACAGTATATCCATAGTCATAAAAGTGACAATTAGTTTCTAGTTTATTTTGGTATTTTTAGGCTTTCTTTGCTAAAACTAAAAGAAAAGACCGTTAGCTTATTCTCCTTTGAAAAGTTTCTATAAATTTAAAAAATTTCAATAGTAAGCTTATTTACATTTTATACCGAGATTATGATTTCAGGAGGAATAAAATGTTTTAGTCTGCACGAGCTGTTTGAATCGAGTTGCGCTGAAACCTCTTATAAGGGGTTGTACAAATTACCACTATGAAAATCATGAAAATATCTTCTTAAGCATAAAGTACCTAACTGTAACTGTATGATCCGACTTTGACATATAGATAAATATATTAGTTTAGCTATAAAAATCCTACCTAAGCAGCTGATGACGCAGTTTTCCTAATTATCTATTTAAGGTATTTCAAAGCACGAACATTTGAACAGACTATAGGCTAGATATGTGATTATTACGTATTGTATGTAGATTTTTTTTCAATTGTAAAGTGATCGTGAAATGTATACAGTCTGAAAGTGCATGCCATAAAGAAAACTCTGTAGGGGGGAGGGGCAAACACAGTAGCACTCTCGCATTGTACCTACGTCACAAACGTATGACTATTTTAATTTCGCCGCGGCATAATCGAGGCGGCTATTTTCGAGTTTTTATTTTGGCGTAGTTCGCGTGTGGTCGAAGCCGCCATGCTCTTTTGGCGGGAAAAGTCACAGTGGTCGGCGATAGCCCTCGGTGCAGCCGTAGACGTAACAACAGAACTCCTTTCTAGTAGAAAAATATATGGTGAGTCCTTTTCACTTTCACTGTAAATCATCGTCTTGAATAACTATTCTAATTTTAAGTTTATTGCATTTCTTGTTACCAATTAATGTATCTACAGCATAGGCACTTAAATTCAGAGTACCTAAGCGTCTGAAATTTGCACTTCGTGTTTCTAGTTACCTGTGTGTGCAATGCTTTAATCCTTTGATGAAACCTTTCTGGTTTGGACAGTAGAATAATAATATCCTTGGAAGTATCGCACACCGCTGCCTAGACCCAAGCTAAGCGGAGCTTGTTCTATGGGTTCTATAACACGAAAAACATACATAGATTAAAAAAATATGTTAATACATAAGTACACATTATACATCACCCAGGCCAATGCAAATTGAACGTTTTCATGCATACAACTATTTACGCTGAGCAGGAATCGAACCCGCGACCCCCGGCGTGGCAGTCGAATGCACTACCGCTATCAAATAGCGAATGTACCAGAATGTACTATCTAAAGGGTCATAATCAAAATAATTGACCAGTTCTTTAGTGTTACTTCTCTATCTATCTTTATTTTGTCATATCGATTTTTAATCATTTTTAGTATTATTTAAAAGCCGAGATATTCTGGTCTAATCCGGTTTTATTATGTGTTATTTTTTATTCCGATCGATCGGATCCCCGGTGGAAGTGATCAGAAATAAATTAAAATGTTTTATTAAGGTCGGATATCTATAGTTATTTAAAAACATAATTTCGGTAGAATCAACAACAAAATTGGTTAATAACCACAGAATACATATAGTTTTACTGTAAGTAGAACACAAACATTTTAAAGTTTGTTTCTTTATATGCAGAGGTAATGGTGCCGATTCTATTGTACACTGGACTAAACTAAAACCTGACTTAATTTCTTCATATGAAATCAACCTAGTAATCTTTGTAATAAGGTCTATTTGTTACTAGCATCTATTTCTCAGCGCCGCTAAATTTCAATAGTACCTGTCAACGTATACTCAACTTTATTTCCACGCAGCGAGAGTCTTCATTTATTCAAACGCTGTATAATTGCCGTATAAAAACTTGTTCAAAACGAACAAGGATGACGTGTTTTGAATCTACACCTACGAAGACGCTTACTAAAAACACAGAGCAAAAGAGATGGCATTCATTGGCTCTCGCTACGTGGTATTAAAGTTTATTTAAGCGTATCAGACTTTAGTCGACTAATAAATTGCTTCGATAGTGACATATGTTACCTACTTGTTTCAATTTGAAATAAGACCTTGTTTCTAAGCGTACAAGGTTTACTTCTTATATGAAGAAAATTTTGTGAATTTTAATTTAGCGAGTGAAGTAACAGAATTGGGGCCATTATCAAGAACAACTAAACCACGGTACAAAATTATAACATACCTACGTATGTTTTTAATTATATTGGTTAATATATTGTGATATAGTGTAACAGAAAATTCACAAAGTGCGTCAACATCCTTCATTCACGTCAGCTCTCTCTCTCTCTATATGAAATATTTTATTTTATTATTTTTTTTTAAAAGACAACTCCCGCATTAGGTTACTCCCGCAATTACTCCTGTGTCGCGGGGACTTTACCAGGGCTACATCACTCACTCGAGGTCGCGTTTTATATACCTACCAATTTAGCTATCCGTCCACGGTAAGTGTTAGTAGGGGCGACAACGCGTAGCTGAGAGCACGCACGCACGGCAGAACGGTATTCTCCGTAAATAAAAACAAAATGACAAATCGAACTTATTATGAAGTGGAGATGTTTAGTTATTGCTAAATGTATTTATTATGTTAAATTGCGTTATTGCTAGATGTTAGTGATCTGTAAAATCCTTTAAAAATAAGTTGCAAAAATGATTTTAGCTATTACTTTTTTGTCAATATAATATAAAAATACTTTAGGTGTTTATACTTTACTCGCCATTGCCGCGTGGCTGTACTAATAATAAATAATAGTTATCTTCTCAACAAAAAATAAATGTTATTCATATATATATTCTATGCAATGTTGCACTAAATCAGGTTTTGAGTGATTAGCCAGAGTGAAGTTGTAATAAATGTAGTCTATTAAACCGTCAATAATAAACCCATAATTTCTACGAAAGGTGACGAACTTAGTAGGCTGGTGTGGACTGCCAGCGTATTCATTTGTTGTAACTTGTAGGCAAGGCGAACTGACGGCTGCTTCTCTCACACAATATGTAATATAGTTAGAAATATAGTGAAAATAATAATAAGAGCTACTAAAATGTAAAACATATTGAGAGCGCCACGGATTGAGGTTTTTATTTGAGTAGGTAATTATTTGTTATTTAATACTTTTGTGTAATATAATATGTAATACAAAAGTGTTAAATTATAAGAGTATCTTTCTCTAGTCTACGCAACAGCCATTACTAGCAACCCGCCCTAGCTTCGCACGGGTAGCAGAGACATCTTCAACAATCATAATCATATTTCAACCAATTTACATAAAACCTTAACAAATTACCTAAACCTTCCTCATAAATAGCTCTATCTATTAATGAAAACCGCATGAAAATCCGTTGAGTAGTTTTTGAGTCTATCGTGAACAGATAGACAGACAAACGCGGCGGTGTAAAATGTAGTGATGTAGTGATAGTGATGTATATGTCTACAGCATCAACATTTTATGTTACTATCGAAGGTTTAAGGATATTTTAATTACCTATAAAAATTAAAAATATAAATTTCATACGAAAAATTATTTTATTTATCATTATATAAAACTCAACACTCATAAATTTTATTAGCAAGTGTGTGTTCCGATATGCACTGCGAGCACTATAAGAACTGACGTCAATTTAGTATACTGCGAAGCCGTTCCTATAAAATTAGCTTTACTGGTTACTGTTTAATACGGAACACAGTCCAGTATACTGGCATCTATGTTTTTTGGCGCTGTTTTTTTTTTTTTTTTTATGGTATAGGGGGCAAACGAGCAGACGGGTCCCCTGATGGTAAATGACTACCGCCGCCCATGGGCACCTGTAACTCAAAGAGTCACAAGTGCGTTGCCGCCCTTTAAAGTCGGAGTAGGAGAAGAGGGGGAGGGGGAAGAGGGGAGAAGGGAAAGACGAGAATAGGGGAGAGGGAAGGGTTAGGGCCTGCAGTAACCTCACTCACGCGGCGAAATGCAATGCAAACATTGCTTCACTACCGGTTTTCTGTGAGGCCGTATCGAGCGGAGTCGAGCCGGCCCATACGTGCCGAAGCATGGCTTTCCAACGTTGAAAATATTTATCATATATATGTACAAGTTATCTGTTCAACAAGAAAAAAAATTGTTTGAATATAGTTATATTTAAAAATTTAATATTCAAGTCAATTGTCAATTGACAATTACTCGCATAATAAAAGTAAGTTTACTTTTTATTAAAAGAAAATATTGTTTTTTAAGTAACCGAATTCATAATAACTTTATAACCGAATTATTTAAATGGGGCTGTGTATGGTAAAAGTGATGTACATATTACGACAAATAATTGTTTATTATCTAACTGGAAAAAAATTGTAGTTGATCACATGATCAAAGCACTAAGAGCACCTTTCCTCGAAAACGCCAGTGCTCACAGTACAAAAATGGCGACGATTTATGACGTCATATAGTTCCCTAGGATACTGCGGCAGTATACTGCCAGTCCATAACGGAACTAAGTTATCCCCAGTAAGAGCACTGAACAGTGCTCGCAGTGTATATCGGGACATACCCCAAATAAATCATTAATTTCATTATTTGTGTACTTTGTACAACCCTAGAGTGTCCGGCAGTTCGGCTACATGCACAGAAGAAGGTCGCGCGGTGGGCAAGGCGTTCTCAACTTTCGAAAAGCGTAAATAAGATATATTTCTGGTCGCAGCTAACGCCAGGTATTATTATTTCAATTTTGTAGGCTATTATAACGTAGGTATTTTGAGTTTTGTATGGGAGTGATGTATCTGTTACGAAGTAACTATTATCTTATCTGTGACTTTACAAACATACAAACAACGGACACAAAGAACACCCAGACTAGGGTGGGAATCGAACCCAAGACCTCTGGCTCAGCAGTCAGGGTCACTAACCACTAGACCAACAGGCCTTTATTGATCAATTTTGAAGTTCAATATGTAACTATAAAAATAAGATATTTGTAAAAGATATATCAAATTTTCCTCAAATTGTAAGCGCGACCTTAAAATATGACCACCCTTTTTGTCACACAAAATGATATAAATATGAAAATGCAATTTAAGTTTAAATTTTATAAATTTCTTATTTAATTATTAGGTAGATTTCAAAGAAAAGTCTACCTATTGGTTTTGTACCAGTTGTCGAGTTTTCCAAAAAATTCTTCACAGGAGGTCTAGTTATGATCAATAGACCCCAAAACAACCGCCAGTTAAATAATTCAGGCCCACAGCAGGCCCGCATAGGTAGATTTTGTGGTTTTTTTTTGAAAATCTGCCCTGCAGTCCTCCCCTTTGGGGGAATATCCCCTATTCACGAACTTAACCTTCATTTTTGCCCTGTTGATATGTCGTCCAAGTTTGAAAGCAATCGGTGCATAATTGCGACTTCTTACGTGCCGGTAAAATTGGGTACATACATATATACATCCCACTAATCCTACTAATATTTTAAACGCGAAAGTTTGTAAGTATGGATGGATGGATGTTTGTTACTCTTTCACGCCAAAACTACTAAACCGATTGCGATGAAACTTGATATGTAGATATCTGAAGACCTGGATTAACATATAGGCTACTTTTTATCCCGATATGCCCACGGGATTGGGACTTACGCGGGTAAAACCGCAGGGCGCAGCTAGTATATATACATATACATATATATAATATATATTTTTTAACTGGCGGTTGGTTTGGGGTCTAGGGATTGCGATGAAACTTGGTATGTAGATAGTAGGAGACTTGGATTAACACATAGGCTACTTTTTATCCCAATATTCCCACGGGATCAGGACTTACGAGGGGTAAAACCGCGGGGTGCAGTTAGTATATATATATGTATGCACCTCAATTTTACCGGCACGATTTATACGTGGGAGAGCCATGCTTCGGCACGTATGGGCCGGCTCGACTCTGCTCTATACCACGGCCTCACAGAAAACCGGTAGTGAAGCAATGCTTGCATTGCATTTCGCCGCGTGAGTGAGGTTACCGGAGGCCCTAACCCTTCCCTCTCCCCTATTCCCGTCCTTCCCCTCTCCCCTCTTCCCACTCTTTCCCCCGTCCCCCTCTTCTCCTAGTCCCACCTTAAGGGCGGCAACGCACTTGTGACTCTTGAGTTACAGGTGCCCATGGGCGGCGGTAGTCATTTACCATCAGGTGACCTGTCTGCTCGTTTGCCCCCTATACCATAAAAAAAAAAAACGATAGAGGTCACGATTATGCACCGATTGCTTTCAAACTTGGACGACAAATCAACAGGGCAAAAATGAAGGTTAAGTTCGTGAATATTCCCCCAATATCTGCGGGCCCAGTTTTTTTTTACCTATTTTTGCTATTTTTATGTTGATTTGCGTCTTTTCGCAAATTATTGAAAGTTGGAGGTGTACGAGCCAAACCGACTTCGGAATTGAATTCCGCACATCTAAATACATAAGAAAAATACTTAAATTTAGTTTACAAAAATTTTTTCGTTTGCATAATTGCAATTTTTCAGGCTTTTTCAGCTATTTTCAGCGGTTATTCGCAATTTACTCTAACTTTGCAGGGTCTACTCAAAGCGTATACAAACACTACGTGGTCTACCAGCTAAATCAACTTTTGTTTTATATAAATTAAACCGATTTTTGTTTTTTGTATCTAAAATATAATTATAATTATGATCAGATATTCAACAATCCTTTTTTTAGGTTTAAAGTTTTCATTAAGATTAATTGATAAGCACCAACAAGTAATAGTTGCTGTAAACCGTTAAGAAGTTTCCTCGGCTGGATTCCGCATCCATTATCAAATCAACTTATACTTATTTAGAACTACATAATTGTGTACTAGTTTCAACAAAATCGTTTCAAAGGTGTACACTCAATGGGTTAATAATCATTCGACTCCTATTTTTCCACCTTTAGGGTTGAAATTTTCATTTGTAATTCGGATGGAACGCGGGTTAAACCACGGAATGTCCGTCTATAAGAAGAGTTCAAACTAATAGCCCAAGATCCCAGGGCCGCTCCCGCTCTGACTGGTGCAGTTGAGGTCTGATTGGACACTTCGAAGTGAATATACCGATGATCGGATAGCGTCTCCACCTACAGTCCTCCTAAACGCGTCATGAACACGGCGCATCTAGGAGGACTAGGCCGCATGATACGGTGCAGTCCTCATAAGCTTCACCCCTTGCATTTGGCGTTGAAGTCCTCCAAGACAAGAACGGGGCGAGGGCGACAGCTTTCGACGATGACAGCTAGCTGGGTGAGCCAGTCCTCGATCTAAGCCAGGACTCGGTTCGGCGTGAAATAAATAGCCACGACCGCGACCTCATCCATAACAGCTGCCACACATCCTCGTCCTCTTGCAAGCGGGGAGCCGGCGGTGGCGCCACAAACTAGCAAACGTATTCAAAACTTTTGCATACTATTGTTGCGTGATTCGCTAATAACAATTAACATATTATATTACAACGTATTATTACATCTATTACAACATAACTATTTCAGTATTGCGAATGTAAATAATAATAGCCTACGGATTGGATATCTTATCGTAATCGATTATAGTCTACATTATCGACGCTTCCGAGATTGGTGTCTGGATATATTTTTAAAAACGTCAAACCAAAGTGCAAAAACGTAAAAAAAGTTGCACACGACTTAGTCACACGTTCAACTCACATTGATAATAAATGAATAATTTGTATCTATGGCACATTCTCACTATTTCTCAAATAGGTGTGTTCGGGCCGTAAACCCTACGGATGAAATGGATTGCTAATGTAGAATGCTTGAAATCTTTTTGAAGTAGGTAGATTTTATCAAAACATGGGGGAAGAATATCCCTTTTTTGAAACAAACTATTACATTTTTTTTTATAAAAATAGGCAATAGATAACTTTTGTGAATAAGGATAAAGAAATGATAGGTATTCATATTCCAGCTAGTACATAGGTACAGGTACACCTATGTCCTTGAGACAAGTGATAAGTGAAGCATATTTTGCACACGAATTGCAATTCAAAGGCGTAGGTGAACAGTAAGAGGATTAAAAGCAAATATTCCTTAAGTTTTGATATAAAATGCAAATATCACAATTTACAGTACTGCTTTCTCTCCCTTGAAATTATCTTTATGATTTAATTTGGACGGGAAAAGTTGATATATTTTTAGATTAAAAAACATTATACTCCTTTAGGTTTTTATCCAATAGAAAAAATACCCAATTTAAAAATAACTACGTAATATTTCTTTAAAGTTTTTGCTTTCAATTTTCATAAGAAACATTTTTTGCAGCAGTAGCGCAGCTAGTAAAGGTACCCGGGCCGAAACTGTAATGTCACCGATTGTCACCAGAACAAAAATATGCTATTACGTAAAATACCAATTTTTAACTAACACTACTACACTACACTTAACACTAAAGGGTATTATATCAATCAGAGCATACACATATAGACTTTAAACCTCTTATTCTTAGCTTTCGGAGCTGCAGTCATTTATTATATCATTATACTCTCGTTCTCTAAATAATTGAAATTGCTTTTAGCGATAAGGCCGCCCTTTGTGCATATATATTTTTTGTAAACTTACACCTAAGCAATATTTAGGTACTGGTGTACAATTAAGTTTATTCTAATCTATTCTATTTTACAAATTTCTTTAAAACCACATGGAACTCACCATTTTATTACTATTCATGACGTTTGAAAGGTACAGAAAGACAAGAATTAAGGTTATTGCATGCTGACCCGGAACACGTTGTTTTGCCATATTAAGTATTTGTAATGAATATTTTGGTAGTCAGATAAAAAATAACTAACTTATTGTGGGGATAGGGTCTATGACTATAAAAATAACAAAACACGAACCATTAATTTTCTTAATTCAAAGTACTTCATTAACTAAACTGACATATTTAAAGTTTAACAGTGGGAGAGCAATGCTTCGGCACGTAGGGGCCGGCTCGATCAGCATATCGATAAAGCAATGCTTACGTTATGTTTCGCCGAGCGAGTGAGGTTATCGGTGGCCCTAACCCTTCCCTCTCTCCATCTTCCCCCCATCTCTCCATCTCCCCTCCTCTCCTACTCCAATCTTAAAGGCCGGCAAGGCACTTGTGACTCTCGAGTTGCAGGTGCCCATGGGCGGCGGTAGTCACTTACCATCAGGTGACCCGTCTGCTCGTTAACCCCCTATTCCATAAAAAAAAACCTTCTATTTTCAATGGGTAAATACTTTAAAAAAATTGTACCAATGAAAGTAAAAATACTAATATCGCTATTAAAAAACAGGGGTTGATCGTAGAGAGTTGAAAATTCAGGGTTGTATGTATTTTCCAATGCTGTATCATAAAAAAATTCAAAAATTATAATTTATCTAATAATTAAAAAACAAAATAGGGGTGGACTACCCTTAACATTTAGGGGGATGAAAAATAGATAAGAGCCGATTCTCAGACCTACCCAATATGCACACAAAATTTCATGAGAATCGGTCGAGCCGTTTCGGAGGAGTACGGTAACTAACATTGTGACACGAGAATTTTATATATAAGATGTATATATGGTCTCCCAACTGTTTGAAGGCCCGATTAGGTACATACTAGCTGATTATAATTAACCAAGGAGCGATAACGAAACGTTATTAAAAAGGCTTATGCTACAGTTAACGTGCTCTAAATCTATAATTCGAAAAAGCCTAAAAACTTGAAAACTGGCAACCAAACAGGCCAGGGAGAATAATATAATTCTTAACTTTAAACCCTTAACGTTTATCATAATAAAACATAATTGTTTATAATGTTTACATTGCAATCGTTAAAAGTTAGAATACTTGTTGAAGGAATCATTAGTCTTCAGATTTTTCGTTATCCTTAGCTCGCTCCTGAAGAATATTTTAACCTTATTTGAAAAGAAAGAAAGAAGAAAAAAAGTGCTGATGCTGACGGATAGGTACCTGAATTGATTGATAAAATCTACATAATCGCGAGCGAAGACGAAACATTCAAAATTCAATCAGTTTCGAGATTCCGTCCAGAATCCAAATCTCTAATGAAATGTCCGCATAAGTGCTCAGATTTAGGTTAATCATCTTGTTCCCTTATGATATACCTACCTTGAAAAAGGTTTTTTCCTAAAATAAATTTGGAAGTCATTTAAAGAGTACACAGGATAAAGTATTTATTAGGTATACACTTAATAACTAATCGTCTGTTTACCACATTGGAAATGATGAAATACAGTTACCAGAAGCTTGTAGACGTGAGTGATAACACGGAACTGCTCCGTTCCGGTTAAAGCGAACTGTATGCCTGCCCCCAACGGACTTCGCGATACCATACTCAATAAACAAGCCTACATACTTAATATGCAATATTGACGACGACAACGAAATAATTATAAATATCCCTAGCACGTATTACCTACTAGCTCACGCGGGATCTGCTAAATATCACTTTTGTTTTGGGTAAGTCCACAGAATACATAATAGGTAAGTCGGAAAGTATGCTAGATTTTTGTGGAATTCAGTCCGAATCGTAATAATAATTGATAATTTCACTATGCGTTCGCTTGAAACCATGGCCTTAATTTTTATTTAAAAAATGAGATTTTTATTTTAAAAAAACCCTGTTATTCGTCCTATACCTCATAATCATAATAGATGGTATACCTCAAAATTAAAATCGATATTTCTAAAAAAATTCAACGGGCTCATTAACTTAAATGGTTGTTGAATTTTCTAAGCTTGTTGCTCCTACTAGTTTTAGAAAGTAGTTTAGAAAAAAATGCCGCATTTTGCAATTAAGGCTAAAAAAATTAATTTATCCTTAATAATTTCAAAAGTTTAAAACCGATCTACCTGAAATTTATAGCACTTTTTAGGATCATCACAAGCTACAATTTCAGAAAGTTTCAGACTTCTACGTACGTTCCTTTCAAAGCTATGAAATGTTAAAAGAAATTCGAGGGGCGTGGCAACATCGTGCGTGACGCGGTCCATCCACGCATTCCTATATTCATTAATAACCAACTAATTTGTAAAATACCGAATTAACAAAAGTTCCATTTACAAACTTTCATCCTTCTATTTTAAGGGATGGGGATATTTTATGTTGTCTGTGTGCTAATCCTAGGTTTCACACAAACAGCCCTTATGTTGATTTAAATGTTTTGCTAAATCGGTCATTTACCTATTCATCAACAAAATATTATGCTAAGGGCACAAATGAACGAAAATAGTCTAGTACCAAGACTTTGATTTCAGAGCGTCAAAACAAAGTATTATGCATAGGTATTTGATGTCTTATTTTATGACTTGTTTGCAAAATAAACAGTTATTTGATTCTTGTGAAAAGTTGAATTATTCACATTTCGGAATTTGCACACGTAGTAATAATAAAAAATAAATAATGAAGGAAGGTACCTAAGTGCATTTACAGTGATATACATAATATTATGTACATTTTTATTAAGTCTATAAACTTATTCTTATTATAAAGATCCGTTGAAGTCGACAAGCGGTGTGATAAGTGAAACCGGCTGAAACCAGCGCAAGCGCCGCGCGCCGGCCGCAGGGGGCCGAACCGGACACACATGCTTGCCACCACTGCGTTAAACCCAAACGAGCGCACGCACACATACATATACATGCACGTCAAAACTGGTGATAACATTATCACTCTTTTGTACAAGTATTCAATGACACGCAGTTTTCCAGTATGTTTGCGCACGGCGTAAAGTATGACTTTAGGGCCTTTGTTACATTGCGAATTTCGAATGGATTTGCAATCAGAGGATTATAAAATACTAGCATCGCATGTATCAGTAACGGTGACATTACATAAGATAGAAGTTACACAATATAATGCAATATGAAGAAATTAGATATAGAGAACCGCCTATTCATACTTATCAATGTAATTTTTGTTGCGATAAGGTGAGAGAAAATCTCAGGATTAGGCACCTACCTAAGGAATCACAGATACATTTTCGAGAGTTTAGTTTTTACAAGGCAGGGCTGCGGAATAAAAATAATTGACTTGGGCCTTGTCAAGTCTCTAATGACATGGTCGTGCTATTAGTAGGAGATGGTAGACAAATGTAGTTGTCCCTGTCTAAGCGCATACAACTTTGTTGACAACAAAACGCACACCGTAAATGATTCATTGCACCATACAAAATGCTATACATACCCACATAATTACATTTTTCACACAATTAACAAATTGTTGAAGTGAACAAATTGTTGAAGCATTTTATAAAAACTTTGTGCTGTATCGCACGGACAGGACAGGACATTCCTGTCTGTTGCTTTCGGGTAAAAAGTACCATATAATCTGATAGCAATCATATATTAGTTTTAGCCAACATAACTCAGACTTATCCGCCTTCTGAAAATGAACGGGGTTTTTGAAACAAATAATAATGAAATTGTAGCCAGACGTCTTCGCAAACCTATCTAATAATAATAAAATTCTATGCAAATTCTTTTAAGCTTTTAATTATCTTAAGCACTTGCTTCTAATTTAAAAAATAAATTATGATTCACAATTTCATTAACGAATTTTTTCATCTATAATTTAATTACGCTTATCAGCAAATGGCATAAGCATTAGTTAATAATTATAAATAGCATGCTAAGCCATAAGTATTCTCATTATTATGAAGTTAAGCTAAATGTGCATAAATTTAATTTTTTATTGCTGACCCCAAATTCTCCACGACAAAATCGGCAAAGCGGTAACCGATTTCAATAGGTAATATTAAATAACTGCATGTTTGCGGCTTTAAGAGATTTAATCCTGAAATCCTGTTGGAGAACAAATATGTTCTTTATAATTAATAATTTTTGAGTTAATTTGAAATACTATAATTATTTAAAATTAAAATGAGTATCGAAGTGAATTGATGTGCCATCCACTTTACTAGCCCCAGTGCATTTTTTTAGCCCTTATTTCCTGTGATAAAAATGCCTTGCGTTGCGTATTGAATTTCCAATCGGATTTTGCACACGAAAATTTATGCACTGATATCAGCCACTTATAATAAAAGGTTTTATGTTTCACAATGAATGTTACGATCGTGCTAGGATCGTGCTCGATCTACCAGGTATTTAAACGACCAGACGTTTCTACGCAAAGCGTCTGCAACCCACATTACTAGATAGTTAAGGTTTAAGCTATTTGCTTTGCATTAATTTGCAAGTTATAGTACAATGCGACATATGATCAAAAGATTCCGCATTCATAAATTTATATATTTAACGTTATACGATGCTTACTTAAATATTATTTTAATTAAGTTCCTACCTATTTAAATATACCGTACCTGACCGTACCTACTGTCTCATACATTGAACAGCTCTACATCGATATCGTAGTGTGATTTTCTCGGTTTTAAAATCATAACACAGTTATGTAATCCTTATGACATGCACGTCACGTATATATGGCACGTCCCAAATTTCTAGATTGCTCGCAACGAAAATAGATGCCTACCTACACCTAGGTGGTTGTCCCTACCCCATTCTCAAACATGCCGTCGAATTATACTATAATCCCTGCCACACTCTAGCATTGCATTGAAGCCCGTCGGTTCTCAAGTGAAAATGACAGTTAATTGCAACTCGTAATTAGCCAGGATTTCAATGACGATGATTCCATTGATTGATGATGTATCTGGTTAGTTGAGGTTGAAATTTTAAATATATAATACTTTGGTTCTGGTTTCTATAGATAAGTATATTTTGTTAGCCCGTTTTTTTTTACAATTAATTATTGATATTGGGTTATTTCGCTTTTTATCGGGTTTTTAATGTTTAGTACTAAAGATAATCATTCACATACATATATTAACGTCAAGACCCTATTATCTCATAGTTAAGGGAAGGATTAATTCATTCGATTACTTTTATCTATTTTTCGTGTGAAACGATATATACTATAGATTACTTAATCTTAAGTGATACATACAAGGTGGTTGTTTATTGATTAAAACATTTTTTTGTTATCCACAAGTATACTAAGCACTAACAAAAAAATAACGATTATTTGTAATTAAAAAGTAGTACTCACAGAACCGCAAAAGCGAATTGCGAGAGTTCATTGTCCCCGCATCTGAAAATTCGCGGTATTGCAAGCACACAGATTTATTTCGGAAACATAGATACAACACGTACTTGGTACACAACAAGTACACTTACTTGGTATTCCTATTTATGAAATGCTATATACGCAGAAGAAGGTGGGGCACTGCATGTTTCTGCGCGAATTAGAATGAATGAAAGCAGCTCTAGTTCCTTGCATAAAAGTTACCCTTCTAAAATTTTGATAAAAAATTATGAGTGATCTAAAAATTCGTTTGCTGGTAGGTATTCTTAGGATCACACACACAATACTTCAATTTTATATTATATTTTTTAACTATTTGGACGATACAAGGCATTTTGGATCTACTTAACCTACCGCGTAAAAAGTATAACAATAATCTTCAACAATCATTTCTTTCTCTTTAGAAATTTTATCACTCATAAAAATAGCAAACGCATAAGTACGTGATATTCATCACGAAACGCTTTGTTTTTGAGACTACTGCCTTCAAGGCGATTAGCGATGTGTTCGTCAATAAGAACCAGTAAGAGGTCGCGAGACACCGCGATATCAGTCACCTATTGAACCTGACCATATCGTACTGGTAATAACTGGACAGTAGCCGCGGCAGGCGGCTTCTGATAACGTTTCAACTTACACCATACGACGCGAGTATGTAACTGACCAGTTACGCCAAACTACACTCTATTGCACTATATTTTTCTTTGGTAAATCCTTTGAAATCCGTGTATAGGGATTAAAGACGAATGTTGCCTACCGCGTACTAACATTACTATTGAGTCATGACGAAAATGTGTGGAGGCAGAGTATTCGCGGGGGACTCGTCCTCTTATCAGCACGTTGTCAGTTTTAGACGTTTTATAAGTAAGCGGTGCAAGCTCCAACCATCATTGTGTGTAGCGACCTCACAGTGACCACAACCTGTTTGGGTACCAATTATTAGTTTACGTAGTAAGACAAGTGACGCGATGTTAGTGTTTCCGGTTTGGAAGTCAGATATCCCTCAAGAACGGTGTAGGGCTCAGCGATGGATGCCTGCCGAAAGATTCGCACCGTATTTTGCAAGACCTGTTGTATTACCACCACAACCACCTCAGGTGCGATTTGTTGTGTTACATATTTAAATACTAGCTGTTGCTCGCGACTTCATTCCGTTGAAATAACCCACGGGTATCGTATATTTTCTGGAATAAAAATTAGCCTATTTGCTATTCGAAACTCTAATCTATCTGTCCCAAAATTGTATCCAGATCCGTTTACCCCTTCTGGCGTGATTAAGTAAAAACATTCATCCATCTAAACTTTCGCATTTATAATAGTAGGTAGTAAAATTAACTAATTCAAAATAGTGAGTTAATAATTTATGCATCCGACCATGGAGAGACTTTTTATTTTATTATAACTAAATTCATTATTTACAGTTGGAAGACGATGATTCATCAGGCGGTTCATCCCCTGAACGTAATACAAATGAGACGTTTGACAACTTGGAGGGTGTGTGCGGATGGAGAGGATGCAACGCGCGTTTCCAGAGTGTGGCGCGTCTGTCCGCGCACGTCGCCCGCGAGCATGCCCTCGCACAAACAGATGGACTCTTCTACTGCGCCTGGAAGGGTTGCAGCAGACCACAGAAAGGATTCAATGCACGGTAAGCATCAATATTTGCACAAACCATTACGGTAATTCAGATTTACATTCATATTTTTATAAGTATTGAATGACAAAGTTTTTTTTTATAGGTACAAGATGTTAGTACACGTACGAACGCACACCAATGAACGCCCGCACACCTGTAACCAGTGCCACAAAAGTTTCTCCAGAGCCGAAAACTTAAAAATACACTTTAGATCTCATTCTGGAGAGAAACCATACGTCTGCCCTTATGAGGTAAATATACTACAATAAATTATAATCTTTTTATGTATTAGATATAATAACTTTATACCATCATTGTATTCATAAAAATATCTGTGTCCAATGAGAAATTTAAGAACTTAACCTTTTATTTCTTCTCCCTAGGGTTGCGGTAAGGCATATTCGAATTCGAGCGACAGATTCAAGCACACAAGAACACACGCAGTCGAGAAGCCCTACTGCTGCAAGGTTCCCGGATGCAATAAACGTTACACGGACCCTTCGAGCCTGAGAAAGCACGTCAAAACTTACAAACACTACACTACAGAGCAAATAGCAAGACGAGAATCATCGGATGAATACAGCCAAGACACATATTCTCCTTCCAAAGATACTTCTTCATACACAGTCGTCGAGCCCTCCTCACCGTACAACCCACCTGCCAGCTCTCTATCGCCGAGACAAACATACGCGCCTATCTTATCAGAAACCTCCGTCCCCACATCAATACCTTACGCACCGATCGTTGACCGAGTTACCTATATACGATCGCTTGAGCCCATGTACCCAGTGAGAATACCTACAAATGAAATGTCTTGTACTGAATACTCACAAATGTATGAACACGCTTACAGAAATTATTACACCAATACCATCAGCTACCCGCCTTTGACATCCAGTATTAGTGAAAAGGTATTAACCTATGAAGATCGACCTCGTCTCGATGATGTTCCCCTCAATCATGCAGAGGATAGTCCACGAATCTATGCTCCCATGGAAGAGGAGATGCCGTTGAACCTAATATGTACAAAAAGACGTGATTATAAACCCATTGAAGAGTTAATAAGACGGACAGACTTGCCTTTAGATTTAAGTACCAAGAGTTAGTATTTATTTACAAATAAACTATATTTATTGTTATTTTTTGGATATTATTGTCACCCAATGATTTTCGTTTTTAAACTACAATTCATGAGCAAAGTACAAGTTTAAGCAGCATACAAATATTTGTCTATGTTTGCATTGTTCATCACATTCAGCACATCTTTATCAGTGTGTAAACATAGTAGGTACGTGGCAGACGAGCCAGGCGGATTACATCCTTATCTGATGACAAACTAAAACTCATTGGGTTCAAAATAAAACACACAGGGATAGTCAGCAACAATAGTAGTATTAAAGAAATGAATATAATATAAACTATGAACTACAGAGACAAAGTACCAAAAAAAAATTCAATATACAAGTACGCGACGAAGGACGACGAATTTTGTAAGTTGACACAGTTTGACGACCAACGCGCTACCCGTATCTACCTACCCATCGAGGTTTAGCGAAATACCAGCTTGCCTTGCTGAGCATCGTTTGCTGGCGGTCGTATTTTTTTAAATACTTAAGTATAAAACTATACCAATGATCTCAGTAATATATTTTACTATCTGTTAAGTTCACAGGCTAGAAGATCATGCTAATTATTAATGATGTTGGGAACTTATATCTCGCGATGTAGGATCAATAGTTACAACGTGGCTTGACCCATGGCCAGACCCAATTAAGAACCCATTGGTGGGTCTCCAAAGAATAAGAATGTTTAAGTCTAAGGCCCCACTTTAGGTTAGGTTAGTAACTACAAAATGTTTGTAAGTGTGGCAGTAAGCCTCTAAAAGTCTAGTAAATTACAGTTATGTCTAATAACTCAATAACTATAATTCAATAATTGAAATGCTATCGTGACCATAGGTAGACTTATCCGAGTTCATCAAAAGATGTGATTTCCGTTTGAACCGTACTTGGTATTCTTGATATACATACGTATGTACTAACGCTACTCAGACACACTGTACCACTGACATCTGCATACTGGCGTACTGCTGATAAGATAAAGACAAAACCATAAACTAAATGGTTTTATTTAACATATAAAAGCAAAACAATTATTGATCATAATAACAAGACAATGAAATTACACTATAAAACATAGATTGCATTCGATTTTTAAGATAAATTAGGTTAGTACGGAACATTAAAACTCATCATTACGGAGATGTGTTGCAGATGTCTAATTCGAGAAGAGAATACTATTTCCCTAATTCTACGGTGAAACTGGACGCTGGATGAAGGTCTGTAACTACGTACTTCTGTTATTTTTCGTGGTTTTCTACTATATAAGTTTACATATACAGAAGCACTTATTCTTTTCTTAATTAGGATTGGATCTTTTGTCGTTCAGGACCTTCAAAAATATTTTCTCATACATTGGGGTCCAAATCTACAAACTACTTTTCAAACAATGCCTACAATAGCACATCAAATACACTCTCAAAATTTCTATCTTAAGGTCTTTATTACGAATTCAGTCAGCTCATTGCATGTTAAAGGGATGCTCCTAGAATTATAGTCATCAATTCAACATTTTTTAATACCAAAATAAATAAACTGAAAAATCCGAAAGAGGAAGTGTCAAGAATAAAGAAAAGTTTTATATAACTAAATACTGCTTGGATACGAAAATCTTTTTGACAAAAAATTAAACCGACGAAAAGAACTAAAAAGCAAAAAATAAATAAACCTTAAGTCTTATTGAACTTATTTCCATAAACTATCAAATTTTATATAAACTTATTTTGAGTCGGTCAAACAACAAACTGATTAATTATCAGAATTTTATATGTACCTACGTAGAAATGGACATGGCTCTACATAGGTAATTAATCATTTTATTATTTGGCGCCGACTCAAAATAAGTTTATATAAAATTTGATAGTTTATGGAAATAAGCTCAATACTTAAGGTTTATTTATTTTTTGCTTTTTAGTTCTGTTCGTCGGTTAAAATTTTTGTTAAAAAGATTTTTATTTTATGATTTTTTTCATCATCAGCTCAGCTACATGATGTGATGATTTCTAAACGCAAATACCTGATAAAGTAATGAAAAGTAAACAAAAACACTATTCGTTCCTATAATTTTCGAGGGTCCCTCTCAATTTTATCAGGATCCCATCATCAGATCCTGACTTCCTTGACATGGAACCACCCTTGAGGTATACCCTATCTAACAAAAAATAATCAAAATCGGTTCATAAATAACGCAGTGAGGGCTGAACAGACATAAAAAAAAATATTATACGGTCGAATTGAGAACCTCCTTTTTTTTCGTCGGTTAAAAAAAGAAGAAATTATTCAGTGATTCAATTATTACTTGTTAAAGTCCAGGAGCAGTTTTAAATCTTCATAGCGTCCATAAGTCAATTCGTGCAATACATAATATGGATGAGCATAAATCAGAAACAGTAATATAGAGTAAAAGAAACAAATACTTAGTGGAATATTTTTCAGCGAACTGGATATTTCTGGTTTTAAGAGGTAAGTCGACTTGGGTCTTAAATAAATATAAATAATTACAAAAGTGATTAACTTTAATCAGTACATTTAAAACAGCTTCGTAAACATGCTTGATACAGTAATAATAATTTTTCATTCGTTATTTTTACAAAGTTATAACATTTTTTCCTCCGAACACATCAATAAGTCAACGCCTATTACATTTTATTATTTGAAGTTATCGTGGGTTTATCCTTCTGTTGCTTATCATTGAATAAGTAACAACACCCTCGAATGTTTATTTGACATTAATTAGATGATTATTAGATATTAAATAACCGCTTCAAACATTACTTAAATAAGGGAATACTTATAAAAATAGATTAGAATGTCCGTGCTGCCCTTCTTAACGCTAAGCTCGCACAAGGCGAGCCATACCTTCCGCAATAGTATTGAGAGCAGCGAGATCCTTGCGGGCCGTGTCTAGGAGATGAGCCATACCTCGTTGTTGCAACGACAAGAACTGCTTCACGTCTTCTTGTGCACCTGTGAAACAAGCACTCCATTAAACATTTCCTTATTTTTTGGAGCACAAACGAAATATTACTTTTATTGTTAATTATTTCGTTTAACACAATCTTTGAAGTATTTATTATGACATAATAATAACCGTAAAACCCTACATAGTCTACAGCGCAGGTGTATGCCTACCAACCCTCCGAAAGTGCTCTCACTTTCGGAGGGTTGGTCTCCCTTGATATGGAGAGCCATATCAAGTGAAATCCGGCAAGCGCTCTGAATGACTTTTCTAACCCTTTTTTATCTCCTTAAGAACAAGAGAGAGCCTTTGGCATTACTGTTGCCCAATGTGGTTCACAGCTTTGTAAAATGATAAGACATACTCGTATAAGTTGTGCGGCATATTCCTTAGTGTATATTTGTGATTTTTATTGTCTAATTATAACAACTATCAATAATTAATGCCGATATACGTATTGTTGAATAGTGTCTACATTGATGTAGGATAGCATCGGAGCGACCAGTAAGGAGACGACAAAAAGAGGGGAAAAGAATAATTAGCTCCACTTTGTTAAGGTTTTCGGCATCGAAAGACAATCATCGATTCTTAAGTGCACACAATAGCGAAGAAAAAAAGGAGCCCATTATGGGATTTTTAGATTTACTCCAGCGCGGCAGATAAATATAAGGGGGGATACCTTGTACTCTAGTAGGTACCTCCATCATATATAAGCGCTCTATCTATTGCCGGGCGTTTAGGGCAGACAATCAGAATAGTAAAAAAACGATCATTTGACATACTCGAGCGCGTCAGATTAAGATAAGGTGGGTTAGTTCCTTGCTGACAAGTGTGCATTTTGATAATCTGACGATTTGAGCGTGACGCAAGACAGTGGGCAACTTGCAAAAAAACGTCACCTTGTTTCTCGAGCGCGATCGATTTTTTTTTATTTTGAAGGAAATAATTCAAGGATAACAGGAAACGAAGCTACAAAAATCGTAAAGAAAGTTTAGTGCATGCAGTTTAAGTGAAGCATGTATTTCCCACTCCGTATCACTTTCCCTTTCACATTCTCTCTATCTCTCACTCTCTCAAACCGTCCCCACAATATAATCTGTCCATTCGTTTATGGTATTTTTGAAAGTTGCTGGAGAACGTAAGGGCGCTTGTCGACCGTCCTCGTCACCGGGACTTCAACAAGAACGGTGGTACTTCGAGTCGAGTTAAAGATGTAGTGACGGCGATCTTGCAAACCAATCTCGATCATCTCGTTAAGAGCAACCAGGGGATAGTGTTGTTTGCGGATGATAATTTACTCTTATTTAAACCAAAACATACGAGTACAAACTTGGAAGACGTAAATTATGCTATTTCGAGAGTGGTTCGCTGGTTTAACATTAACAACTTTCTTCTTAATGGAGAAAAGATTAAATGTATCCGATTCACTACTCCAAACGTTCAACAGGTAAAACACATTATAATGGTTTAAGAAGACGAGTTGAAATTAGTGGATACCACGAAATTCTGAGGCATTACTCTTGATTCTAAGCTTCAATGGAGCTTGCATATTGATAAGTTATCGAATAAATTCAGTTCAGCAGAATACTATATTTAAACAGCCAGATTAGTCTATTTTAGATAGATAGAACATTCTTTATTGTACACCACAGTTAGACAGAAATTAACACAGTTTAGTAGCAACATACTAAGCGGCAAGTACAATGGGCTGTCTTATTGCTAAAAGCGATGTCTTCCAGACAACCTTTGTATGGAAACAACAGAGGAAGATAATCGGTAGCTGGTGGCGTACCAAAAATATTTAGAACTGTAACAATCAAATAATAATAAAGGAAATTAGGTGAATAGGAATATGTGAAGTATCTTCTACACATACGTACATATAAACACATACATATATATACATATATACACATACACATATATAGTGATATAACTATAATAATTAGTAAGACATTTTAGTGGAGTTACTTATTTTGAAGTCTATTGCACAACGTGAGAGAGTTGTACACCACTTATAGTGTTAGATAATATTCCTTTCCAAGAGCCTTAAAAGAGGATAAGGTTTGAGCTCGTCTAATCTTTACAGGTAATGCATTCCATAAACGGATTGCAGTGACTGTAAAGGATTTATCATAAACTGCCGTGGAGTGTGCAGGCATTTTTAGTTGCAAATTTCCTGATGACCTTAGATATCGCGGATGTGTACAATGTAGGAACTCGAATCGTTCCTTTAGATAGGAAAGTAGCGAAGGGTTGAACAGTATATTGTATAGAAGCGAAAGAATGTGAGTATTCCGGCGAAGGCGTATAGGTAACCACTTGAGTTGTTTCCGAAATTCAGAGATATGATCGTATTTACGCAAACAAAATATGAATCTTATGCAAAAATTTTGAAGTCGCTCAAGTTTGTCTAGTTGGTTCTCGGTGAGACCAGGATAGCTGGCATCTGCATAATCGAGGATTGGAAGTTTAGTTTTACTATTTTAGTTATTTTCATAGTATAATGTCTATCTTCGTGCTGAAGAAGAGGGCTATCCGAGCAATTTATAACTCAGGTAATCGTGACTCACTAGGTTAAATTTAAGGATACTTTTTTGCATTTTCAAAAAACCGCCGCGAGTTTGCCTCACGTCCGAATCGTCAGACTTTTGAATGGGGATTTCTTTCGGGTGTACTTAACATCCCCTCTTAATTTCTGACACGCTCGAATAATTTCTTTTTTCCCATTTTCTACCCTTCCATATATAGGGGTGGCCCGGCCCTACCATACAAATCGGAAGATTAACCTACCTCCATTATCAAAGACATGTGGGGTGTTTACACTTTTAATATCTGACACGCTAAAAAAATAGTAAAACGGAGTTACTCTGTAACTCCGTTTTACAATTTTTTAACATGATAACGTCTTATAAATTGATTAACGTCGGCTGCACGCACGAAAAAGTTTGACTCATTGTCACGTTCCGCCTGAGGCGAGAGTGCAAGCGAGAGCGCGGAACAAGCGATAGAGAGGCACGACCGGCCTAAGCGTTCGGCTTGTGACGCATCTATCTCTCTTCCAGTTTTTCTTATAACGTTATAACGTAAAATTATCGCCCGTAAACCGACTTCACAGACAATAAATTTTTTTTTCTACATCTTTAAAAGCCTGTAGACGCCAGTGAAAGTGATACATCGTATGAACTTTTTTCTTTCTACCATCTAATCTTCAAAATCCAACGACGTTTGAATAAATACCCATTTAACACTGTAGGCTCCACTACTATAAGAAGTTTTGAAGGTGAAACCCAAAACTTAAAAATCGTCAAAAATGTATCGACGCCTATTTACAAAGTAAATTAACTCGACATTATATTGGAGTGCTTTTACGTTTAAAATGCAGATAATGTAATGATAAACGTACCGGGGTCAAGGTGATAGCGTTCGTGTGACGCTCCTGCGCTTGCGCTGCGCTGAAGCCGCACGGCGCATAACAACTCGTTGAGGCGACCCTGCATATAGATATTCGACAATATTGTAAATAAAGTTATGAAAAGAGTGTACATACTTTAGACATTCGGCATTTTGTCTCCTGAACGTGTAGCGTACCTGCTACGTTATTACACGTAAGTGAGGATTGAGACTTTAAAAGTAGGAAAGAAAAACAAACATCAGTTGCAGGTGTCAAATAGGCGATTACTTCTTAACCCACCTGCTCCTGATATACGAAATCTACATATATTTCACATTCGACAATCAAAATAATTTAATATGTTATTGTCTGAATAAAAAAATAAAAATACAAAATCATTGAAATTGATACAAAAATTAATAACAATAGTAATATTATACATATATATAACGCTCCTAAAATGTAACCACGTCTCTCTGTAACATCCTGTATATAGATTAGTTCATAATAAAACAGTACAAGTAGGTGACTTCACAGTGACGGTATGGGACCATCACACATTTATGTCAAACTAGAGATCGCGTGGTGGTCGTTCGACCATGGTTTTTTCTTTGGCCACTGTAATTGTATTGACTTACCTACCATGACAGGTAATCACATATACTGGACGAGTGTAATTTCATTAAGCCGTTTTCACGTAATTTTTAAAGTTGTAAGACATATTGTTTAAAAATTTTACCTTACTTTACTTCTATTATATATAAATAGTAAATATTCCAAAATTCACTTTACTACGTTTGCGAAATTTTCTTAAAAAGGGGTACAAAAATTCTCTTCACGTATTAATGATACTATAAAAGTACTCGTGTGCATATGGGTACAATAATCTCAAATGTCACAATTGAAATGGTCATCAGCCGACCGTAACAAAAGATCGCTTAATCTTGGCAATCGTGTAGCCAGTCTTCTAGGCTTCAAGTGCTTTGAAATTATTAGCTTATATCCTTCTATAAACTTTACTGCAATGAAAAACTGACAATGGAAACCTAAGTAAAGCGTTCGTGGTAGGGGACAGATATAATATATTTTAAGTGAAGGTATTTTCCAGAAAGAACGTGTGGCTCAACTTAAATTAGACCCCAGATATTTACGAAAAACAACGGAACAATATGGCTGTGATCTCGAATATAGACCGCTTCTGTGACGATACAACAACTAGTTATAATCAGTTAGACGATAATGCTGATTAAAATCTACATGTACCCGTAATTTTATTACATACTTATACAACAAGTATGTAATAAAAGAAACTATTATAGGTGCAACAAACTAGTCAAACAGGAAATAAATTACTTCATATACATCCCTGTTGATGCTCTAACTGCAAACGTAACAGACGTTATCATATTGCAAAAATATATAATAATAACTTGTGACAGCCCTAACAAAGCCGTCTGATGCCAAACTAGGCAAAGACAGTAAAATTAAAAAAATTCAAAATTCAAAATCATTTATTCAATTAAGACACTAAGTGACATTTATGAACGTTAAATTGAAGCTAGAGTTAAAATCATAGATCGGCACAAACAGACGCCACAGCATGTGCTGGATTGTCGAGGTAAATTAGGTGAAAACACCAAAATCTACTGCATGCTTGTGTCGATCTATAACTTCCAGTTTCCAAAATGCGTAGAGCCTTATGAGAAGAATACTGTCAAAGAAACTCATGGCCACTCTTTTTAAAAGTCAGATCTTCAGGTACAATAGTGTTAGTGTTACACGAACGGTAAACAGGATGCAAGCTGATGCCACCTGAATTTAATTTTATTGAAATGCTCCAAAAGCTAACGTACTAAAAAATAAAAATCACTCAGTGATACCGTTGAAGGTTTGAACTTATTAAACATAGAAATCATTCAAGGTGCACATCTACCTTCATTCAATTACAAAATCTACTGTTAAAAATAATTCGTGACTGGATTAAGATGTTAGAGTTGCAGTTGATCGAACCAAAATAATAGTATAGGCTAAAGCATCGCTGACTAGGCCGACCAGTCACCCCAAGCAGCACCCGTTCACGAGTATGACGCATGGACCAGCCATCATCTCCTTCGCCATATCAGAGGGAAAGAAATGACCCACCCCATGACGACGCTGCAAGCAATGACATTTTAGTGAGCATGACGAACCATAGTCGAGATACTGATAAAAATCACTACTAGTTAAATTACCAAAATAAACGTCACGCATTACTTTCAACTGACAATGGTTTGTTAATAATTTAGCTTAATTATAAGACAAAGAAGTTTGTGTGTATATACCTAATGACACCTTAAGCCCAAGACTGTTTGTCGTTTAGATAATCGTTGATCGTATAGTAGGATTTCCTAATAAGGTGATTTTTTACAGTTTGCTTGAATTTATCTACAGGAAGGTCGCTAACATGTAAAGGAATTTTGTTATAAAAACGTATACCAAGACCTTCGAACGAGTTGTGTACTTTATGCAAGCGAAAGTACTGTGGTAACCAGACTACTGATTAAAATGCAATATATCATTAAATACTTCTGATCCCAAACTAGGCAAAGCCTGTGCTGTGGTAACCAGACTGCTGATTATCATACCATAATATATATAATTAAATACATGTCATATTATAAATAAATTATACCCAGACCCAGAAAAAATTATCGCGGTCATCACAAAACTATTTGTTCTGATTAGGAATCGAACCCACTGGCTCAACACTCAGGATGACTAGCCACTGTCTGTGCAACAGGCCTGACTACAAACTAGATGTGTAACTCGGGACTTAATCGGGATGATATTAATAAGGTACAAAGCGAAAGTTTAAAAATAATGACTACAAATTACTGTTTTAAGATGTTTACGTAGAATTTTCTACACCTCCAGGGTACGTCGAATTTAGTATTTGATAATAATTTGAATTTTTCTAGGTCTTCAATCTAACAGACGGGCCGGAGGACGGACAAAATGTGATTACATAAAGGTTCCTTTTTTAATTTTCGGGAACCCTACTTTTTTTGTTTTTTAATTACTAACAGCTGCACAGCACACGACATTTGATTTATTGCCGGAATTGTACTGAAATTTTGTATTGACAACAACAAGTTGACAAAGTATTATTTTTTAGTAATGTCAATATTATTTTAAGGTACTAAATATGAACAATGACGAGGCTAAGGTTGTAAATAACTGATATTTTTTCCCTACGTCACCAAATAAATAGAACATTGTGTGTCATGTCATTTGAGAAAAACTAACAATGGAGGATTGTTTAATGAACGCGGGGTACACTGAAAGTTTTGCGTAACTCATAAATAAAACAATTTACATGTAAAGGAATATATTTACTGCTTTCGAAGCCCTCTCCATTGAATTTTAAATACTT
Organism: Callimorpha dominula; assembly: GCA_949752705.1. NCBI lineage: Eukaryota > Metazoa > Arthropoda > Insecta > Lepidoptera > Erebidae > Callimorpha > Callimorpha dominula. Next base: position 19,884,142 of record OX456991.1, read on the forward strand.
TTTGATTTGGTCAAACCATTCTTGAAAACATGAGAACCGTTGGTCGAAGGGCATGTTTTTCACGTGCTGGCTATCACGGCCTCTTCCGGTCCCGTAAATGTCATACCTCTCATCAAATCTTACTTTTTTCGGAAAATAAAGAAATCGTATGGTGCCAGGTCTGGACTATGTGCGGGATGGGTCACTAGAAGCTAGCATTTGAACGTCAGTGATCGTACTTTAACAACATTTTTTTACACCAATCAACACGAGTCCGGTTTTGTTCTGGAATGAGTTCATGAGGAATCCAGCGGCAACAAAGTTTTCTAACTTTTAAATGTATAGGTAAGATTTTTTTAATTTGGCTCGTACCAATCCCATAATGTCCTCGACCCTCCTTATAGGTATACGATACGCCGGTTTTTTTCAATTAGTTGCCTGACAGTAGCCACATTTTCCTCAGTAATCGCAGTTGAGGGCCGACGTCCACGAATGTCATCATGGAGAGAAACACGGCCACGATCAAATTCTGGGTACTATCTGGGTATTCAGTGCTCAAATGAGGTGCTGCCCTCCCAAAAGCATTTTGAAGACGAGCAAGTGCAGTCTTGCGGAGTCAGTGAACTTTTTAAAATCATAAAAAATCATCGCCCTAAAATCTTTTCGCGTTGATTCCATTTTGACACGCGATTACCCGCCAATTTTTTTTTAATCAATGATTGAGTTTCCTATGTTTAAAAAAATATAACATTCGAAATTCAAACATTTATGAGCGACCAGGAGCGTAGGACACTTTCAGTGTGCCCTATGTAATAAATTCATTCCGTACTATCACAGACACAGGCAAGGTGAAATGTCTGAAAAATCGACCAACTAACGTTTACTAATAGAACAAGTAATTTTGCTGATCATATAGGACCTAGCACTGTAATTTAATATTTATTAAATTTTTCGTTATATAGTAGTTATATGTATATCCATAATATGAATTTAAATGGTGTCAATGACAAATTCTGAAAAACATTGAACCTTCTTCGTCTAAGCCGAAAGGAGTTCCTTACAGGAAGTATAGAGAATCCCACAAAAACTTCTCAGAAGTTTTTGTATTTTATTTACGTATATTCTATGAAGCCATGAAATTTAAAACGATGATTACTATTTATGATTAGATGTAAGTCATATTATTAGACTCTCCTTTAGCCCTTACTAAGTATTTGTAAATAAATATATAGTTTTGTGGGAGGCTAACGTATTAACATGCGTTCAACATGCAGAGGCCCTCAGAGGAACTGTTTATTTTAGTATAGCGTCTTGACATGTGTGTCAAGACTTGGCAATAATTTTCACTATGAAAAATAACAATATTACATCGCTATTTTCCATGTTACGCTGCTTCCACGCTGTTATGGTGTATTTGTCTTGGTACGTGCTTAGGACACGATATTTTACTACGACGACGATGTATAACATCGCCGCCGTATTTGTCATATGCACCCTTAAATCATCATCCACCATCACCCTTGAATATGCCATTAATTATAAGTCATAAAAACAATTCACAAAAGAACACGTATCTGAAGTTAAAAAACGGGTCTATAATGAGGATGGCATCAATATTGTGAAACACCACAGTCTACTTCTTGCCATAATTGGCACTTGAGCTTGGGCTTACACGCACGACGTTCGCTCATGTGATGACAATACAAAATACGTAGCTGTACTATGTTATCGCAATGTTATCTCAATTACCTTAAGAAAATACACTTTTTGTGCAAACAAAACACGTGAATTGCCCCTTTATGAGTTATTTATCTAACGTCTCTTTACTCAGACGGTCTCTATGTAAGTAAACATTGTAGTATGTGTATCAACCAGCGCGCAGCGGCGTAACTACACCACCTAAGGCCCGTGGCTAATTCATCGGATGTGGCTCCATTAGGATGCCACGACACACATCGATCGATGATAGAATGTTCATCGTCAGTTGTTACCACACCAATCGGTCTGAAAAAGCTACCACACCAGTCAATCGATAATGGCATCGAACGATTGGTGTGATGGCAGTCTTATGCCCGGTTCCTATAATCAAGAAACGATTCATTTTGCTTACGGACGGTAAAATTTTCGGCCACGCGATCTCAGTTGATTAATAATTATGGACAATGTACAATAGAATATGTTTATTTTATAGAAGCTTTCGGGATCTTGGAAACATCACAAACCACCGCAAATTTCTTTAAAATTACCTTTCTCTGAAGAGTTTAAGGAAATGCAAGGCTGATGGACAATTTTTAAACGACTTTTAAAAGGGGGAGTGTGTTTATATAACGCGATATATTCGCTATTTGTGAACCGATTTCAATCATTCTTTTTTTAGTTCTATTTACATTTGAAGAAAATATTCCACCTCTTTGGGTGGATACATAAATACATTTTATTACAATTTATCATGATTTAGGCGCATTGAAGTCAGTAATACTTTTTTGAAAGTTAATTATTTCTGCACTATTTGCTCCCCTTTTTAAATCTGTTAATTCATATCAGTACTTTTCCAGTTCCGCAAGATAATAAAAAAAGATAAAGTTAGTGATCTAAAATTCCGCTAGTGCAGCGACAAAAAAAAATCGCGATCGAAATAAAATAATCCATTTTGTAATAAATGCATCCTGTGTATACAGGGCTTTTGGACCCCAGGGGCTCCCTCGGGAAGTGGGCCCGTGTCATTTTGCCCGCTCTGCCACCTTATTCTTACGCTACTCGTATCAACACCGAAAATGTTTAAAGGCCTACTTACCTTGTATTACTTGTGATGTATTTTAATATAATAAGTTGACAAGCATGGGGAACATTTATAACCGTGTAAATACGTTGTACACCAGTAATTGTGTAGCACCAGAAGCTTCCTCGCATGCATGTAGACATTTATCATTTACACATGTCATTCATACTGGTAATAATCCGTACACTATCTATATGTTATAAACCTTTACTGATGACTCAGTATAAACTACAGGTATCAGCCAAATAAACACAATTACATAATTAGATACTTTTTATACAAGTTTGTACACGAACAAAACAAACAAAGAAGTAAAATACTCTTGAAAAGTATGTACAGGATGATTTTGAATTTTTGTAATTCTGTCTCTTGAGTTGTTTATTTTTATAATCGATATACTTTCGTTTAAAATTTTATTGAGATTCTTTGCGTAAAAAACGGCTACAGTGTCATCACCATTTCAGCCATCGGACGTCTACTCCTCAACCTGTCCCTGTCCTAAACACTTTAATTCCAATCAAAAGCATATTATGGTCTTGGTGCGTCGGACAGTAGAAGAAAAAACCTTATTTTTAACTGACATCGAAAAGGAGGAGGTTCTTCATTCGACAGATTTTATTTTGTGTGTGTATGTTATCTTAGCTATTTGTGAACCGATCCCAATAAACCTTTTTCTAATTTAATTGGTTCGAGGTTGATCCCATTTAAATTATTCCACCTATTAAGAAAATATTCCACCTCTAAGAGTGGAAAATTAAGAGATGAAGATACAGCTTATTATAATTTATCACCGTCATAAATATTATAAAACAAGTCCCCCGCCGCGTCTGTCTATCTGTCTGTGTGTTCGCGATAAACTGAAAACTACTGAACGGATTTTCATACGGTTTTGACTAATAGACAGAGTGATTCATGAGGAAGGTTTAGGTGTATAATTTGTACCCGTGTGAAGCCGGTGCGGGTTGCTTGTTTATCATAATTTAGGCGCATTGAAGTCAGTTATAATATTTTAAAAAGTTATTTATAATAGATTCTTTATCCTACTAATATTATAAACGTGAAAGTTTGTGAGGATGTATGAATGTTTGTTACTCTTTCACACAAAATCTACTGAACCGATTGCGATGAAACTTGGTATGTATGGTAGATAGCTGCGAGACCTGGATTAATACATAGGCAACTTTTTATCCCAATATTCCCACGGCACCGGGATTTATGCGGGTGAAACGCAGTAAACTAGTATTTACATAATTCCAAAACATTACACAACAACACAAACTCAACAGGATCTATAGCTAAGTATCATTAGTTAGCTGCATGATGACATGATTCATTAAGAACTTAAAGTACCTATATTTGAAACCGGATTGATCTAGTTATATTACAATTATAATACTTTTATAAGGTGTATGTAGATAATGTAGATAAGAGGAATAATAATAATTTTATTGTGCAAAGATTACATGCAGTTCAATGTGCCTCTGCGTTAGTATGTCGCGTAATAGTTCTACTGTAATGCTACAAGTAATTGTCTAGAATAAGCTAATTCCTACTAAATTTCATCGAGAATAAAGCGCTCGTAGAAGACACACTCTACTTAATATCTATTTATATTTTCAAACAAGACCAATAGGGATGTTGACACTAATCACAAATTTATATTGCATTTTAACTAAATGATTCATTGTGATATATAAAAACCTAAAACAACGTTTTTTTCATTAAAAAGACTGAAAAATTTATTATACTTGTTAAAAAAAGGCTGAAATTAACCATGACCACGTGACTGAAAACACCAATCAGATTCTATTACGTAATTATCCGAGAGACTGACAGTTCATACTTGTCAGTTGGTATCCTAATAATATTAACTGTTTGATATTAAGTTAGTTGCAACTCGGTAATAATCTTATCACTATGGAGACTGGATTTATCAAAGGAAACTCTTCGAACTTACCGAAGATAGATTCGTTGATGGTGGCAATTTTTTTTACAGGAAACCAAGATTTTAGTGCTGCTGAACTTAGGAACGTGAAACGTGACAACGTGAACGTGAAAGGATTAGCCACTTTCTCCTTATTTGTTTATTTTTTGGGACATTTATGAAAACTTTTCCGGTGTGCTGATTGTTGTGCTTTTGCACTTGGGCACTGCACAGCATTTGTAATACTTTATGTCCATTTCTCTCAGGTAAAGCACTTTCATTTGGTATATTCGTGAAGGTAACCGCGAGCACAAACACCAAGAACACTTATTACTGTGACGGGCTGACAGTTGAATAATGTTTTTTGGATAATGACGTAATCAAACTGAAGTGAGTGTTTCGGCGGGAAAATTTTAAAGTAACTTTATTTTTTTAAATTTCTCTGATAAATTTTAGTGTTTTTTAACAGAATATAATTTATTGCGTTCATTATGGGTCTAGGTATAAAAAGAACCAGTTTTGAAAATATGTCAACATCCCTATTGTTATAGCATTTTTAGTAAGGCGCTCCGGCCTTATACTGTCATGTGCTTTATTAGACCAAATACATGACTGGCATATTAGCTTATAGCTATATATTGGCTTGCGAATATCAGTTACACCTACACCTGTTTTAGTATGTGTCTGGCGTCTGGAGATAACGCGATAATAAACCGATAAACGAGCATGCGTTGGGCGAATGACACGAAACATTTCAGCAGACAAGGTCGCGGGGATTTATAATTAATGTAGTACAAGATAAGCTTACAGCGATCTCATAGATAACTGACACGGCCGTGTGACGTGTTGAAGAAAAAAATTGTTATCGATGGTCGTGCGCAATCGAAGGAAGTCCTTTATTGTGTTTATAAGTTTTATTAATCATAACGCTATCCAATGATACATGAATCAGTAAACGAAGCACAAAATTTCTAAACGAAGATCTCAAAAGTGTTACCGATTCTGGTAGGGTTGTCACAAGAGCACATGATAGAAATGAAATAACACATATGTTAAATATCAATATAAAAGTATCACCGACTTCAATGTGCTTTTTAGTGGAAAGTAGATGTATTTTATTTAAATATAATATGGGTAGGCCAACTAAACGCACTGCTCAAATGAGACATCGATGTTTCGGAGCAAACGAAAATATAATCGATGTATACAATTTTTAGATATGTATTTGTTGATTTTTCAAAAACCGCTCAACTGATTTCGATAAAATTTAAATGGGACCACCTGGAAAGTATACCCTTTGAAAAAAAAAAGAATTTTCCAAATTGGTTTAGGCGTCTTCGAGTAATCGGTGAACAAAAAAAGAAAAGGTTCCGACGAATTTAGAACCTCCTCCTTTTGTCAAAAAAGGAGGAGGTCGGTTAATATAATATGTTTTAAAACTACTAGCCGAATTTATACACCTGAATCAATGGGACAAAGCCAATGGTATTATAACACACGTGTACTTAGGTCATACTGAAAGTTTCGACTGGCCTGTTGGTCTAGTCCTATTGGTTAGTGATCCTGAATGCTGAGCCAGAGGTCGTGGGTTGGATTCCCACCCCGGACAAATAATTGTGTAATAAGTATGATTATTTGTTGTGTCTGGGTGTAATTTATCTATAACATATAGTAACAAAATTTTAGTTTTTAAAATTATCCGAAGATTTTTCTCACTTTTGCTGTAGGTTTTGGTTTTTAGTACACTACTTTTTCGTATTTTATGTGAGTGAATTTACGAGTTTAGCATAGTATTGATATCAGTTAAGTTAAAATTAACGCAATGTCTATGAAAGAGAAGATGTTTAAATAGTGCATTCACATATAATAAAACAAAGTCCCCCACCGCGTCTGTCTGTTTGTCTGTCTGTCTGTAGGCAATTTTTTTTTTTTTTAAAGACAACTAACGCATTAGGAATTACTCCTGTGTCGCGGGGGACTTTACAAACATACAAACAACGGACACAAAGAACACCCAGACTCAGGTGGGAATCGAACCCACGACCTGTTGCATAGCAGTCAGGGTCACTAACCACTAGGCCAACAAGCCAGTCAAAACTGAAAAACTACTGAACGGATTTTCATGCGGTTTTCACTAATAGACTAAGTGATTCATGAGGAAGGTTTAGGTGTATAAATTTGTTAACATTTTGTGTAAATTGATTGAAATATGATGATGATTGTTGAAGATGTCTCTGCTACCCGTGCCAAGCCGGGGCGTATTAAGTTATTTCTGGATTCTGATAAATAAAACCATGTTAGATTTTTTATTCATTTATTGTTTTTCGAAGTATAAACCCTCACAATTTATACATTTTCAATTAGCTGGAACCATTGTAGAATGCAGTGGACAAGTCTTCCTTAGATACCTCTTCAATGGCTTCGTTCATTTTGTCTTTAATTTAAGGAAAAAAAAAGAAGCCGGAAGGTGCGAAGTCAGGGCTGTATGGCATGGATGCGTCATTAGTTCTACACTTGTAGCCTTCAAATACGGTCCCGTTACCTTAGCGGAATATAAGGACGCGTTATCGTGGTGAAGGTCGACCAAACCTTCTCCTTCTTTGGTCTTCAAGCGACACTATTGTGTAACGTCCTAATGTGCCGAAAAAAGAAGCAACTGTTTTCTTACCAAGGCTTCGACTTTTCTTAACCTTCGTCGGCGAGTCTTTAAAAGGAAACACCCATTCTGCCGACTGGCTTTTTTCCGGTTCAAAGCAGTACACCCAGGTTTCGTAGCCTGTTACGATATTATAGACAGCTAATGACTGTCCTCCATTAAACTTTTATATCATTTTACGGCAACACTCCAAACGCAGTACTTTCTGGTCTTCCGTTTAATCACGCGGTATCCATCGAGTGCAAAGCTTCCGATTCCTCAGATGCACATCCAAAATGATTTGCACTTGGCCCATTCCAATGCCTAAATACAGTACAAATTTGATAAGTAATTTTTTTATCAGTTTCAATCAGCTGTCGTACCGTATCAGTGAAAATGATCACTAGTTAAATTCGTTGTAATAGCGAAACACAATTTTCTTAAGGACGCCAGAATTCAAAAAAACAAATGGCTGTCTCGCAAATGAAAAAGTAACATGTTGCCAGAGTTTTATTTTTTCTGTAACGGCTTTTCTTTTATTGTAAGTGGATATGTCCAGAAACTTTCAGTATGCCCAGACCAATTGATATCAGGCATAATTTTGGATGTACAAATGGTATTATAGATAGATTCCTATAATAATATCCCTGTCGCTTTCCTTTTCAGAAGCTTCAGTAACGACATGCAGATTAGTACGGTGACATATCTAGCGCCATCTAACCATTACAAGACAAACTACCTCGTAAGTTAAATCTTCAACTTTTACAATTTCCTAACCACAGACCACACGGATGAAATTATTTTCGCTATTTAGAAAATTCTCTGCATGGCAAAACAAATTCCCAGAGAACGATACAACATGTACATAACATACAACAAACAGTTTTGGGCAAGAGAACCCTTTTCCAAAATGAACTGATACCTCAGACCCCCATAGCCAAATTACTTTGAAAATCCTATCTCTTTTTTCCTATTGATACAAAATACTTACCAATTTAAAAACTTTGCGGTTGATTAAGTGAGTAAACTTGACATTTTTTTCTCATCAAAATTTAACAAAATAAAAAGACGTAAAATTCAGTTAAATATCTAGTGCAATTAATAATTATTAATACAAATTACGTAAAAATACTTTAGTAGGTAATTATTTTTGAAAAAAAAACATTCAAATCGCAAAGTAAATAAAAAAAGTAAAAATTCTGTGTGATGGTGAACCTGGTGACTTTCTACCAATCTAGCTAAATCCGGTTCAACATTGGTGAGTTGCAACTTGCAGCCTTAAATCTCCGCGTTCGTTGATCTTCAAACGGTTTTTTGTTTTATCAAAATGTTTGTAACCACACTGAAGCCTTTTTCGACTAGGTATGATGATGAAAAAGCGATAAGGTATTTTTCAGGAATGTTCCACAATGAAGGATACTGTGTCTCAATGTTGCGTTGCAACCAGAACTTCTGATAGCCTTGGCTGATGGTAATTAACTCTTCTTGCATTATAACATTTTCTTCTTCCATGGCTGTGATATTGTACGGATTTATTATCCATTGAGGAGTTTGTAATTTAAGAGATCCTCCAAACTCTTAGTAAAATTCTTGTGTAATGCGTCCAACTGAGTGACATATGATAAAATAACATCGTCTTAAGGCATTTCTGGTAATTTTGACAAATGCGGAAACTGTGAATATTCTTTGCTGCTTAAATTTATTTGTTTTCGAATGTTTATAAAGGATGAGTTTACCCACAAAGGCCGATATTATTGATTTTGTTTAGGTCCCAATCAACGAAATAAAACTGAACGTTTAAATTATAAACGTTCAGTTTTATTTCCTTAACAACTTTTCTAGAGTAATTTTAAAAAATATTCAGAAAAATATTAAAAACATTTTTTGGTACTTACCCTGTTACTTTTTCATAAACTGCAGAAATGTATGGTTACGCTATTAACGCGTGTAGGTAACTAAGCATTTTTTTAATCGTTTTTAATCACTTTCTTTTAATTCACTTTACTTTACTTTGTAATCTCTTGAAATAAATTAGTAGATGAGTGTATTATCATTCAAGCTCAAACAAATTTCAAAACGCAAATGGACTTTCAACCTAAGTGCAACATTGTTATACAGGCTGTATTTGAAAAAGGAACACTTACATAAATCACTGAAAGGGCTGAAACTCTAGCATGTAGCTACAATAAGGATTTTTTAAAAAAAAATCCGTTTACAAGTTATGACGGTTTTAATTTTTTGGTATTTTTGCCTCCGTTTTTCATAAAAGTAGGTAGGAATGTGTAAAGTTAAAGATTTTAAATGATACATTATTTTTATTTCGGAATTTTTCCATAAAAACTAACTTCGTTTTATTTTAAAGTTAAGTTTCTATGGGATTTCTCAATAACTGAGTGAATAGTTAAAAAAAAAGAATACGTCCGATTTAAAATCTTTAACTTTATACGTTCCACCTACTTTTATGAAACCCGTAGACAAAAATACCTGGAAATTCAAACGGGCATAACTTGTAAACAGATAGTAATTTTTAAAAATGATTATTGTAACTGCATGCCAGAGTCATACCCATTCAGTGATTTGAGTAAGTTAAGTAAGTGTTCCTTTTTCAAATACGGAAAAATTTGAAAAAGGAACACTTTTATCAGGAGCATGTTTGGACTTGAACTGGATTATGATTCCGTTCATGTTAAAGCGCGTATATGCGTCAAATACACAGCAAGTCAAAACGTGCCTCCAAGATTTGTAACGCGAACACATTATCTTGCACGAACTTGTCTACGCTTATTGACTTGCCGAGTTTTTCATCTTGTACGAACTTATGCACGCTTATCGACTTGTTGAGTTTTTTAAAAGTACAACAATGATACTTCCTACTAAAATACTATTCATTTTTATAACAAGTTGGTACACGTAACACAACTTATACAGTATCTTGAAAGTTTCAAATAAGAACTTGTGTTTAATTAATCGGGGTAGATTTTTAGACCTCGTCGACCCCCAAAATTTCTTTTCGTTTATGTCGATCCCTGGGAAACCGATTTCGACCCCAAAGGGTCGATATCGACTACTTTGGATATCCCTGGTCTAGAATTTTAGCTAGAGATGGCAGCAATGTATTGAAAATGGCAATTTCCTAACTCGATATTGTGAGAACTTACATTATAAAGTGGTGGTGCGGCGAGTTGAGAGGTGAGCTCGTGCAGGCGCGCCCTCGCGGCCTCTTCCTCAAGACCCAATGCGGCGCCCAAGCGGCCTGTTACTTCTTGACGAGACACCACCTGCGTAGGGAAAGCTACATTATTACCTTGCAGCACAAACATGTCACTCATTGAACACAAACCGGATACAGTTCCAAATGAATGTTATAATTTATGGTTCAGAGAAGGACGTAGAGTAGTAGGGCCTACCCTTTATTAAGAAAAACCGTTTGCGAGGTAGTGTACCTGTAGCAGAGTGTGTCGCAGCGCGTGCAGGCGCGAGGCGAGGTGCGAGAGGCGAGCGCTGGCGCCGGCGCGGCGCGAGCGCAGCTCGTCCAGTTCGCCCGCCGCGCGACACAACCACTGCGCCTGCAGCCGGGACTGCTCCGCCTGGCACCCACTGCGGAACTTGATCTGAAAACAAACCAAGTTGTTTCACTTACTACAGTTACTCCTGTTTATTTTACATTGACCCCGAGTGGTGATTTCTTGTTGTGCAAATTGATACAAAAACCCTTATAATAGTTCAACGACAGCATATATGATATAAATAAACTAATATTATAAATAGTCCAATCAATCTATCGGATCCATGATGTTAATTTCCAGATAATTGAAGACAGGAAAAAAAAAATTAGCGTGTAGAACAATTAATTCTAAGGAAGACACCTTTTTTCGGAATTTTAATAGCAAACCTAACCTAAAAAATTCGTGAAAGTCAAAAAAACGGTTTTTCGCTAATAAAACAAAAAGTTGAGCTCAAATCCGAAAAAGTTAAATTAGAAAGTTGTAGATATTATCTTTCTATTGCTATGTTATGAAATATTGATTAGTACCTTATACATGGAGGAAAATGCAAAAAACTGTAAAAAAAATCGCGTTTTATCATTTATTTTTAACTTTTTATTAAAACAACCTAGACATTTTTGGGTTTAAAAAAAAAAGAATTTTTGGAAATATTGCTTTTGGCTTTTTGAAAACTCACATTTTTTTGTCGCGAAATTTTTAAATATAACCGCGAAATTTCAATTTTTATAAAAAAAAGCGTTTTCGTAAAATCGTTCATGTACGGCTCTCCGATATCGTAGAGCATTTTTTTGAAGCTCTATTTCTAAGACTAAAATTCGAATGTGCGTTTTTAACGCTTTCGCGGCTTAAATAGTTACTCAACCGATCATCATGAAATTCTACAGTTGCCAGGGCACAGATAGGGTATCTTTCATGCAGGAAAAAATAGTATTGCAACCAGTTCTAGAAGTAGACATCAAAAGTTAGTTCATAAAAAGGATTTCTTAAAAATATTCAAATCTTCAATTTTAATTTATAATGGTTGCAATACCGTATGGTCAATTTATAAACCATATGAATTCTAGTATCGAGACTAAAAAATACGTCCAATAATTTAATAAGTACAGCAAGTATAATTTTTCTTTTGATTAGCTACTAGGGAGCTACCATAGAGATAGCTTCTCTATTACACATTGTACCTCTTACACATTGCAATGTATAGACTAATGTACACTAAAACCTTTTATCAAACTAGAAACTAGGCTAGCTACTAATATTACTGATTGTTTTACTTTTTTGTATAAGGTCATTTTGTGAATCCTTACAGATTCACAAAATGACTATTATATATTTCTTCTTATTATGTTCAGCAAATTTAGGTGCTAACTGTACTAAAGTAGGGTTACTTATGTAAAAAAAATATTTTACCTCTGAGAAACCAATCATAGGAACAGGAATGTAGTTTTCTGGATCAGGATTATCAGCTTGTGCTTGTTTCCATAGCCGCATATCCATACCTACACAGTATATTATATTAGACATATTAAATTTAAATCAAATAGACAGAAAAATGTTCACATCATAATGAAAGCTGTTTAGGCATCGCGACCTCGGACTCCTGTAAAGACACAACTCACATTTGTGACCAAAGAAGTTAGCCAATATTAGCGGGTCGTAAGCCATCAGAATGGCACTCCTCGCAGGGTGCAAATTTTTTTTTCTGTTAGGCTATATCGGTAACATTTGTTCATCTGCGTATCTTCTGATTTCTGATTCGATCCCGCAGAGAAACCTGTGCTATGTTGGGCATTGCCCTCTTCATAGCTCGTTGGGCGACTCTGAGCTTGCTTTTCATGCCCATATAATGAGAGAAGGAAGAAGAGGATGCAGGAGGATGAGGATGCAAAAGTTGTCACTGGTAACACTCATTGTTCGACACCTTTGTTTTTAGGCACTGAGGTATTTTGGACGAAAAGACATTGCAACATTGATATTTATGTTGTAACTTTGTTAAGATTAATGTTAATTATTATTATTATATAATAAGCAGTCCTCGCGAGACTTCACTATGTTTTATACAATATTTTAAGAGATGTGTGCCTCACAGGTGTCGCAAACAATTAATGGAAAATGGGTACAGTATTTTTTATGTTAAAAAAAATTATATACATTTTTTTACAAACTAAATATCTAACTAATGTAGAACCTACAGGACAGGAAGTAAAAATAGGGCTAAAGAACAAAAAAGAACGAGACTTCACCGTGTTTACCCTTTAAGTATTGAGTAATAGAAATTTCAAAATTTTAGCTTGAAGTTTACTTTGATTTTTTTAAATATGTAGCAAATACAAATTTAAAATGCAAATAGCTTACCGGGTGGCGGTGTCTGCAGGTACTGAGCTAACATTTGAGGTGAGGGTGGTGTCACAGGCGACACGGACAAGCACCCGGCGCCGGCGAGCGCCGAGCGCGCGTTACCACTGTTAAGAAATGCACTCAACTCGGATGCGGATACGTGCGAATTACCGGCGCCCTTGTCCACTACGTATATCATAACCTGAAAATATTAAAATTGAAGGTTTTAAGATGTTTTCATAATGTTCTTGAAAACCGCTGAAAGGGAGGTTTGTGCCCAACATTGCAAAAGTTTATTAAGCAGACCTTGTATCGATATATTTTTTCATCCATGTCTGTATGTTAAAGTAATTTGTTGCATACATAAATCAAAATATACAATCAAATAAATTGTGTAATTTTATAAATAATTGTCAACACTTTCTGAAAGTGACCTGTTGCTCAGTAACGTTTTCATTTTGTGTCAATACGAGTACTAGTTCGGGCTGTTTACAATATTTTGTTTTTACTGAAACCATTATTAACAACTAGCAGCGCCCCGCGGTTTCACCCGCGTACGTTCCGATCCCGCGTACGTCCCGATACGATAGGAATATCGGGATAAAAAGTAATAAGCCTATATGTTAATCCAGGTCTCCAGCTATCTACATACCATCGCAATCGGTTCAGTAGTTTTGGCGTGAAAGAGTAACAAACATCCATTCATCCATACTCACAAACTTTCACGTTTATAAAATTAGTAGGATGTGCTATGTTAAGAACAGGCGCTAAAATTACTAGAAAAACAAACCCAAAATACGAAAAATTTTGTAGGTAGCAGTAGGGTTACATTTATATTTTAACTTAAAGTGTTAATCTAACTGTTTGAAACAAATGGAAAAAAACTCACCTGGCTTTTATTTTCTGAAACGGCTTTAACAGAATCAATGTTGACTGCCAAATTTGGTTTGTTTCCCAACAATCCGTGCAGAGATGTCTGCAGAAGTTGTTGATTGTTTCTGCAAGTTAAATTGACTCATCTTTATTACTACATACATAAACATCGGAGGGCGTGTTTGGCAAATACGTAACGAAAATATAAGATTACTTGATATCCTGTTCAGACTTGTTAAACATCATCGCCACATGACCGTCTTTATCGTCGCGTCCGCCGAGCCTCGAGTACCCCACTGCTTTGAATCTGCACAAAGGATTCTGTTCATTTAGTTCTAGTGGAGGTGCATTGCGGCTATAGTACGCTTGGCCTGGAACAAACCAATATTTATTTTTAATAGGGATCGCCTCGAATTTAGACCATCTATATTGACCAGTATAACTTAACAAACACTGTATTGGCCTTTGAACCATGACAGGTGTTAATTTATACTCGATCCCTATAGCTTTATGTAGCCGTTTTTACATATTTTTAACTTTATAGCACACATTGTTTAAAAATTTTGTTGACGGAGCGGTACCTTCATATAGGGTAAAAATCACTTTGTTAAAGTCCTTCTTTAGCATTGACGCATTTATGTAATACTGATGATTCTGATAGAACTATATAAGTACAAGTGTTTATAGCACACTGGGGCGACTATAATAAAGACTATAATTATTTAAAGGCGGTATCGTTAGAATGCCATCAGATGAGTGAGTTCAAAAATAGTGGTCTGCTCGTCATTTACAGTTTGAAAACATATCGGGTTTAGCTCATCCTGTCCATCCTCTCTACTCTCTATTAACGGTATACATACTGGAAACTGATCACATCTACGTTTTCAACCTGATTATACAAGGGCGAAGGATTAACTAGCATACAAGTCATATAACCCTAAAGCCATGAATTGTTCCAAAGTTAGCTGCACTATAATATAAGAATAATGATACATATTAGATGCGCAACTCGGGACTTAATCGCGATTGCGATTCCCGTGATCACGGTCGGTGCAATTCGATCGAAACGTGGGGTAACCAAAAAAAATTGTACCTTATAAATGTTATCACGATTAAGTCACGAGTTACACATCTAAGTTATATTATTATGTATAGTAAGGAAGAGTTTATTTCTCGTCCCACTACCTACATGTCGTTGTCACTTCGCTTTGGACGAACGGATAAACGCACCCGCGGCCCTACCCGTACGTAGCCTTTGATGCAAAGGTCTACCACTCTTTTCACGACATACACACAAAATGTTTTTAAAAGAATATGATGATGATGATATACTTATAAACTATAAATATACTTAGCTACATTAGAAGTATGGTAACATCTGTTCTGATCCAAATACTTTGGCTGACAGTCTAAGTTAGATTCTTAGCCGAATTCGAGTGGATTCAAATAAAATATAGCGCTTACCACAGCCCCATTTTGCTTGAATTAGATTCCATTTTGCAAGTACTTGGTCTCGTTCGTCTCCAAACACACAACAGTTGAAGACCGCTGCAACGAGTGCCTCGTGCGCTGACGTCGGACCTTGCTGCTGCGGTTGCTGCTGCTGCTGTTGCTAAGATGCAAACGAACCATATAAAACTTATAGCAAAGAAATTCTTGGGACTTGTATACCAATATCATCACTAAACTTTAAGAAAATAGTGAAAATATTCAGCGCCGTGCAGCATTTTGCACTGTATATATAGCCAACGGATCATTGACGAATGGTTAGAATTGATAGTTCAATATCAGCTATAAAACTACACAAAGAGATTGCCACTCTTATTTCTTGCTTTTAATAGCTTTCTCAAACATTACATCAAAGTGAATGTAGTAGCTAAATATAGCAAAGAAATAATATAATAATAATAATAATTCTTGAAAATGGTCGTGTAACATTGTACTGGGATCGGTCTATTATCACTGACAGGACTATTATTGCCAATAAGCCTGATATAGTGGTAATAGACCGATTAGAGCGCCGAGCAATGATTATTGATATTACCATTCCCCATGACGACAACCTCTTAAGGGCTGAAAAAGAACAACAAATGAAATATTTGGATTTGGCCCACGAGGTGGTCGACATGTGGGATGTGAATTCAGCAATCATTGTACCGATAGTCATATCAGCCCATGGGTTGATTGCAAAGAGCCTCGACCAACACCTTCAGAGGCTCTCGTTAGGCAGCTGGACTAAGGGCCTGATGCAGAAGGCGGTCCTTCTTGATACGGCACGTATTGTGAGGAGGTTTCTGTCTCTGGAACCCCAACCACCGGTAGCTTGGTCCCTGTACCCGATACCGGTGGGGCACTATTTTTTATATTTTTAAATGTATTTTTGATATAATCTGAATGTACTTAAAAATTTAATTTATACGTATATTTAAACGAATAAAGAGAATAATAATAACTCCACACATCTCACACACGGCCATCTGACCCCAAACTAGGCAGAGCCTGTACTATGGTAACCAGACTGATGATAAACATACTTATATATTTCTAAATACATACATATTATAGATAAATTACACCCAGACACACTCATCACACAATTATTTGACCTGGGTGGGAATCGAACCCACGACCTCTCGCTTAGCAGTCAGGGTCACTAACCACTAGACCAACAGGCCAGTCATAACTGAATAACATTATTTTTGCTAAATAAGGACCAATGGCTTTGTATGGAGTCTAGGCAAAATTCTAAACAGTCATGAAATCTTTGCCAAGTGAAAGCTTTGGGATATAATTTCATTCTTTTTTTTATGGAATAATGGGCTAACGAGCAGACGGATCACCTGATGGTCAGTGATTAATGCCGCCCATGGGCACCTGCTCAAGAGTCACTAGTGCGTTGCCGCCCTTTATGTTAAGAGAAGGGGGGATAGGGGGACGGAGAGGGGAAGGGAGAGGGGGAGAAGGACGGGTAAGAGCCTCCGGTAACTTCACTCTGATTGCTTCACTGCCGGTTTTCTACGGTGGTATCACTCCTATCGAGCCGGCCCATATTTGCCGAAGCATGGCTCTCCCACAAATTCTTACTTTTGGGGCCAAATTGAAACCGAGCGCGAAAATAGTGCTTTGGGACATCCAAAATATGTATTGAGCAGGCAGTCAGTAGGAATAGCAAGGACGAAAACGAAGATGCATTTGTTGATTAAGCGGGGTTTTTATCAGATACTAGAAATATTAGCACCATATATATCTCGGATCCCAAATTTGCAATAATGATAGTTGCGTCCCAGAGATTAAGAGGAGAATCAGTATGGTTAAAGACGCTATGGCTCGAGATAAAAAACATCTGGGGGCAGAGTGGAATTAATGTCACCATCAAAATGGGCCTTATCAGAGAATTAATGTTCCCTACTTTCCTTTATAGCATCGAGACTGTGATAGCTCGAGAAAAACAAAGGATTGACGCTTTCAAAATGTGGTGCTGGAGGCGAATGTTGAAAATACCGCGGACCAAGCGCACAAACTCAAGTCAATCCTCTCACAGCTAAAAGTGAAGACGCGTTTATCCACCATAATTATGTCGCCAACATATGGATGGGATGGGAATCTGGAAAAACTTATCGTGGTTGGTAACTCTAAAGGTAGTTTACCTTTAGAGTTACCAACCACGATAACCACTACCATTGTGATCGGTTGCTGATCGGTCGGCTCGACCGTTTGGTCGAGCCGACCGATCAGCAACCCGATGGAAAGACCAGATAAATGACTCGTCTGCCATTAAGCTCCACAAGATCATCAGAGATGCGATGAACAGAAGCTGTTGGAGATAAATAATATTTTCAAGTACTAACAACAAGTACATTTTGTAGTTCGTCTTTGACCAATTCTCTTTGCTGGCTGAGGTATATATAACAGGAAAGAATATTTTCTTTACAGTTTTGGTCCTATGAATTTTATGCTTTCTCAGTATTAAAAATGTTCCAAAACATCATGTTCGTGCTCCATTTCGTCTTAGATGCAAAGTAAGTATTATATGCCATAGCATAGGTTTCATCAATGTTGAGCAATTGGACTAAAATGACAAATGGTTATTAAAATACTAAATACCTGTTGCCCAAATTGTGGTGTTGTTCCAAGACCTGTACCAAAACCACCAAAACCAGTAGCAGGCTTTGCAAATGTAGATCCAAAGTTGCTACCTGCACCAAATGTATTGCCTGTACCAAATGTGTTAGCACCAAGAGTATTGGTTCCAAATGTTGGTGCAGCACCGCCGAAACTTGTTGATCCTGTGCCAAATGATGTGGTTCCTGTTCCAAATGTATTTCCAGTGCCAAAAGTGTTTGCGCCAAATGGTCCTGCACCAAAACCTAGAAAACAAAATAAAAAAGCCCTAGTGTACTCCTTTCCATGGCTCTCTGACATTTTGGAAGGTTTTCCCTATCATACTTCATCAAACCCCAGGTTTCACAGCCATACGTGATGCAGATCGTCTTTTGATCTTGGCCTAGTTCCTTGCTTTTTATAATTTTTTTCAAAGCCCAAAAATGTTTTCCTCCCTGTGAATTTTTTTTATCAATTTCTTTAGACATTTGATCATTAGGTGATATAATCTGACCCAGGGACTCATATATGTACCATTACATATTCGAGTTTTTATCCGTGAGAAATAGCTTTTAGTAACCATTAAACATCCTTGAGTGCAGCCAATAGCTTAAATAACATGTCTTTATGTATCCCGTTTCTGTAGTTTACTACTATCAGTAGTCAAAACTAGTGGTGAAACTGTCATAGTTGTACTTCTTTGCATATGCATTTTTGCATGAAGAATTATAAACGAGTTAAAAAAACATCGATGTACGACAAAGACAATCTCTACAAAAGAAACACTCTTCAAGACAATACGAGGGTCGGAATTTTTTTAGAAAATAAAAAACGGAATGATATAGAAGCCTGTTAATATTTCATTGCTTTTTAAAGTAGTCTCCTTTCTATGCACTGTCATATGCGATGGAACCATTGACTGAAGTAGTGAGCCTACCCTTTTTTATTAGGGATATTTTTCAAGCCTTTTTCAAACGCAGCCACGGCATCTTCAGGGTTCATAAAACGAATTCCTCTAAGTTTGCCTTTTATTTTTGGAAATAAATAAAAGTCACAAGGTGCCAGATCGGGACTATAAACCCACACCACACCACACTTTCGATAGACAAATATTCGATAGCCCGTCTGGCGGAGTGAGCTGGAGCGTTGTCGTGGTGGATGAGGATCTTGCTTCTTGGGAGCTGCTGTCTAACATTTACCAAAACAAATGGTAGACAATGACATACATACCAATCTGCAGTAGCAGGCCTTTTATATTCTAGAATGATTGTTGCGAAATCACCCATCCGTCCAAAGAATGAGGCAATCATCTTTTTCCCTTGACTTCTGCCTTTCTTTACTTTTGTTGGTAATTCTTCGAATAGAAACATCCAACATTGTCTTTTGGTTTCGGTTTCGTAACAATATAACCAGCTTTCATCACCTGTGACGATATCATATACAGCATTCGAGTCACCTCCATCATACTTTTCAAGCATTGAGCGCCACCAATCGAAACGACGGCATTTTTTATATCCCGTCAAATTATGAGGTATCTAACTGTAGTGGCACGAGATGGGACTTCGTAACGAAATGCCAATTGAAGTCTATCGTAACATTGTTGTTGAGTAAGGCCGCAACTAAAGTCGTAATAAATAATTGAGCGTAATTTTTCTCTAGTCAAATCCATTTCGATGCACAAACACTTTTTAAATTGTGGCCAATTTGTAAAAACAAATGACATATGAAATCCCAAAGAGTTCTTAATTCGAAATTGGAATACATTTTTCATATGCTGCTTTTCTTACTGGCCTACTGTAAAAACTTTCAGTGTGACCTACATATAGGTACAAATAATTTATTACCTATAGCAGGCTTAGCTGGAGTGCTTCCGAAACCAGTCCCACCAAATAATGAAGGTGCTGTAGATCCAGGAGCTGGTCCTAGTGCACCAAATGGAGCAGCTGTAAAAACAAGAAATATCAGAAATCAAGTTGCTGAAGTGAAAATAGAAATATGTTGGTATTAGTTTTAGTAGTAAAATGTTAGTATTCTAATTTAAGAATATTTCCTTGTTGAGTCAACAAACTTATTAAGACAATAAATGGTCCCAACCCAGATGACATGGTCTTAGAACATTATGATGGTATATACCAGCCGAGACAAAACCATATAAAAAAAAGTAGGCAGTCATGGGACTGTTCACAGAAGTGAAAACTTAAAATGACGTGTTGCATCAATGAAATTTTGGTGAAATGTAGGTTTTCACTAATGAGCACTATAGACGTTTTAAAGTTTCACCTTAATTACAATTATGTTTATGTTTCTTTTACCATATGAATTACGCACACAATTATTATTGAACTAATTTTATTTCTAAAGATTTTTTTAACAGACAGAACTCATTTTAAGATCAGCACCCTCTAGTGAATCTATATATGTATTATCAACGTGACAGTCATAAGTTCAGTGCTTTTTCCCCATAGTAAAAGTGCACAACGTACCTAAAGAAGTTTTCACTTCAAAAAACAAATGTATGAAATGGGTGCCAAAATTTTACCATTTTGGATTCCATTATATTAATAGTTTCATGACAATTTTATAAGATAGTAGTAATTCTCGTTATTATTTGTATTTCAATATTTTACAATGTTTTATAAGACTTGTGTAGTGTGTGGTATTAATCTGGGTGTAGTAAGAGTGGATAGAGGCTAGTTATAGGAAAATTTATTTTCAACAAAGGTACCTCTACAACCAATCTCTTCAGAATAAAGAAAATTAATATTTAAAAAAAAATTGATAAGTCACAAGTATTACCAGTACTGGTTGCTGGTGCTCCAAATGCTCCGAAACCTGAGGATGTAGTAGTAGTGCCAAATGTGTTGGTTGTTGAGCTCCCAAATGGAAATGTGGCTGAAACATAAAAATGTTATATTAAAATGTACAAAGATTTATTATGCTTGAATAGAATATGCATAAATGTAGCTGGTGACTATGGCGCACCATTGAGTTCAGTACATTACTAGGGTTTGAAATAATGTAGTTCAATAGATATTATACTAGAACAATTAAAATCAGAAACAGTAGATTCAGTTTCTACAACAAGACAAGAAAAGTAATACGCATAATTGCTTTAACACTCACGTTTAGCAGCAGTTCCAAAAGCGGGTGCTTGGGTATTGTTATTGGTGCCAAAAGAAAAAGCCATTCTGAAATATATATTTGAAATTAATCAAATCCAAGAGTGACACAGTCCTAGTACATAGCTCATATAATCAGTTAAAATTTTCTAAAATCACTGTAAAATTTAACTTTCCTAGATGCAATTATGAAATATGTAAATAATTTGTCGAGAAATTACAATTCACAGGTTATATCGTTCAACGACAAACTGTTTTCAGTTCAGTGATCAGTCAGTTTACATGTCAACGAAGTAAACAACAATGTTGCCAGTTTTTTGTAAAAAAAAACTATTTAGAAATCCTGCTAGAAGTGGCTAGGTACGTCTGACCTATCTAAGCTACTATATATACGCTACAACTTACTGTTACCACTAATGTCTCCAACTACACTACACCCACGTAATTATAGTAGACATATCGTAATTTTGCTGGATATGTCACATTCTAATATACTATATACTATACGGTGAAGTACCGTAAATATCGCTTTTTCTTAGATTTAGTGTTTTGAATATTAAATTTCATTTTAAAAGGAAAAATATTTAGTATACGGTAACACCGTTAGAATAACATGTCAGTTCGTTCTTTCATAACCCGTTTATATTAATTGTATTTATTTGTCATTCAATTTAAACTATGTAAATAACTAAAATAGACTAATCTGGCTGTTGCAATGTCAGTCAGTTATCGAATTTTTGCTAACTACGTATGCTGCCTATTCTATTATAATTGATCGATGTGTGGCCCCTTTTGAAGTTTATCGAATCCTCGTCATACGACTATACTTTTTTATAGTATGACTAGCTGCGCCCCGCAGTTTTTACGGCGTAATAGGATAGAGAGAGTAATGAAAGGTTTTTGGGGCGGATTCTCTGCTCGGTTGACTATTATTTTTATCGTTTTTATTGTGTTCAACGATATGTGGACTTCTTGATGTAGAATATATATTTCACATAAGTACATAGGTAGGTACATAGTGGTACCACTAATATACATACCTAATTAAATTCACGACTTAACTCATCGCTTATGTGGAGACGACGACGACGACTGCTGCCGGGCGAATGCTCGCGCCTTCGTATACAAATTACTCTGCGTTTGCATCAGCTTTATGTCCCTACATCATTAATACCCTTTTGAAAAAGAAAAGTTACAAAAAATATAAAGTACAAAAAAATCATGCCATAAACTTCAAGAAATAAAACATACATAAGTGTGTCCCAGTCCTAACGACTGAACTGCTGATAAGAGCGAGCTGAAAAATTAGTGAAACTTCTACTAGTACTTACAAATGTTTAAAATATGACCGTACCGTATATGTACTTAGATATGAGATTTAAAAAAACGGTAAATTAAAAACAGTAGGTGCAAAAACAAAAAAAAAACATCGATGATAACCCTGATAGCCATGTTTACCGTAAGTTTCCAACAAATTGTATTTCAACTTGTCGACAATCTGTTGTGGTCTAAGAGCCCGTGAACCCCAGACCTTCGTTATTTTATAAAAGCTGAAAGTTTATCAGCGCATACTCCCAACACAGGTAAGAACGATGAACCATTATGAAGTTTGGGTTGCCCTGGCTTTGGCAGGTAAGTGGTACTAAAGGTGGGTAAAATACCGATCTAACTTCATCAAATAATAAAGTGCGATTTTTTGGTATTCTCTTCAGAATATTAAGAAAAATCACATTATTCATTGCCAGACACTTAACATCCTGGCAACCCCTTGCCAGACCCCCTTAATGTTCATGAAATCATAATTTGTTAAGTAAGTTAGTAGTTCATTTTTATATATAATACTTGAGTAATAACGGTAATAACGTAATACCGGTTACCTGCCAAAGCCAGGGCAACCCAAACTTCATAATGGTCCATCGTTCTTACCTGTGTTGGGAGCATGTGCTGACAAACTTTCAGCTTTTATAAAATAACGAAGGTCTGGGGTTCACGGGCTCTTGCTCTATTGCCGAAACTGCAGGTGTCATTTGGTTCAGTATCTGTTATCATAAGACATTTCTTATACTACACTTAATATTCGCTAATAAACATTCAATCAATAAATTACACATACAATAAACTTCCTTTACGAGTCCATTTTACGTCATGGTATTCATACGTGCATTAAACAATAAGTTTTAAAACAGTTACTTACTTTACTTTTACCAAGTTAAATTATTACAATAATTTTAATATTTCTTAATAAAATTGTAATTATTACAATATTCACAGTTTCAAGAAAAATGGTTAACTCATAAACTTTTACAAAAAGTTCAAACTTTTTGTAGTTAAAACCTACATAAAATAAAATGAAAAATTGTAATAAAATTGTAGTTATTACAATATTCACAGTTTCAAGAAAAATGGTTAACTCATAAACTTTTACACAAAATTCAAATTTTTCGTAGTTAATACCTACATAAAATAAAATGAAAAATTAATCGTAACGTGAACGTAAATAAAAAAAAAACTGTTATAGGGTACTTTTTATCCTGGAATAAAAATATGAAAATTTGATCCCGCAATCGAACACGCATTTGATCCAATCATAGCTAAAACGAATAATTTAATCACATCTGAAAATGAAAAAGAATCTCCCTTACAAGAACAGCATAGCGATTGGCGTGACATAGATGAGGCGTTCCTATGACGTTGTCACGTTCAACTATCGTCAGTAAACAGACTTTACAGACAACCGATTTTTTATCTAAAAGCAAAACGCCACCGCGCTAGCGTTTTTAGATTTTGTCGGCACTATTGTCGTCAAGGACCACGACGTACCTACTCGTGTAGTGAATTCCACGCGTTTGATTGGGAAAAGATTTGGATGTAGGTACTCATCTTTAATTAAGGAGCATCAACAATATACATAATATGCAACATTGTTCTCTAGATTTATCACTACATCACATCTATACTAATATTGTAGAGCTGGAGAGTTCGTTTGTTTGGTTGAAGCGCTAATCTCAGGAACTGCCGGTTCGAATTGAAAAATTCTTAAAATTTTGTGTTGGATGGACTATCCATTTATAGAGGAGGCTATATCATATAAAACATCACGCTACGACAAATTCTTTAAGTTTCTTTTCTCGAATAATTTATTGATGTTTCTCGTTCGAGGTTTAAGCAAGGTCGCGTGACTTCGGCGATAAGTTTTTCGGAGAAGCGATTTGTTGTTAAGTGTTTTGTATTAGTAAACTTACGGGGACGTGGTATTAAGTGTTGCACTTTTCTAAGTCAGGTAACACATAAGATTTTTTGTGTAATAAAACTTTACTTAATTAACATAGCCTTTTTTTATAAAAATATAGATATTCAATATTACATAAAAAGAGGTAACCCTAAACTTACTTACGGCAACGCAACAAAAAGAACATTAAAGATCATTTTCGTATGCAGGGGTCGGCGCTCGGAAAGAGTAGGTAATTACAACGGTAGGTATGGACGTTTTTGTAGGGAGTGATTTATCTGTTACATAGTAACTACTTAGTAATCTGTGCCTGTAGTATTACCGGAAAATTTAGAATTTTATAATGAAATAATCACGAAAAATTAAACAAATCTGATAGAAATTGACCAAGCTTCAATAAACAGTGAAGGAGAAGGATCAAGAAGGATCAAAGGAAATAATGAAAAAGACGCGACAAATGAAAAAGTATTATATATAAAACTAGCTGACCCGGCACACGTTGTTTTGCCATATTAATTATTTTTAATGAATATTTTGGTAGTCAAATAAAAAATAACTAACCTTTTGTGGGGATGGGTCTTTGACTGAAAGAAGAATGGAGCGCTGTGGTCTATTGACGGCCTATAAAAATAACAAAACACCAACCATTCATTTTCTTAATTCAAAGTATTTCATTAACTTAACTGACATATTTAAAGTTTAACAGTCGGAGAGCCATGCTTCGGCACGTATGGGTCGGCTCAATAGGAGTGATATCATGGCCTCACAGAAAACCAGCAGTGAAGCAATGCTTCGTTATACTTCGCCAAGCGAGTGAGGTTACCGGTGGCCCTAACCCTTCCCTCTCTCTATCTTCCCCCCCTATCTCTCCATCTCCCCTCCTCTCCTACTCCCACCTTAAAGGCCGGCAAGGCACTTGTGACTCTCGAGTTGCAGGTGCCCATGGGAGGCGGTAGTCACTTACCATCAGGTGACCTGTCTGATCGTTAACACCATATTCCATAAAAAAAAAAATTGACATCGACTTGACGGTAATCGATTATTACAATCGCACTTTAAAAAAATTGTACCAATGAAAGAAAAAATACTAATATCGCTATTAAAAAATAGGGGTTGATCGTAGAGGGTTGAAAATTCAACGTTCTATGTATTTTCTAATGCTGTATAATAAAAAATAATAAAAAAAAAATTAAGAAAAGAAAAAAAATTAGGGGTGGACTACCCTTAACATTTATGGGGATAAAAAATAGATGTTGTCCTATTCTCAGACCTACCCAATATGCATACGAAATTTCATGAGAATCGGTCAAGCCGTTTCGGAGGAGTTTAATTACAAATACCACGACATGAGAATTTTATATATTAGATAAAATCCTACTAATATTATAAACGTGAAAGTTTGTGAGTATGGATGTTGGTTACTCTTTCACGCCAAAACTACTAAACCCATTGCTATGAAACTTGGTATGTAGATAGCTGGAGACCTGGATAACATATAGGCTACTTTTTATCCCAATATTCCCACGGGATCGGGACTTACGCGGGTGAAACCGCGGGGCGCTGATAGTACTAAAATATCTCAAAAACAAGCTTACTTAGTAAAAGTTTTTCCGAAAAATCCAATGAAGCAAAATATGTTGCTGTGCTGTTTCATTTGCAATAAAACAAAAAAAATAAAAAATATTATTATTTATTTAGAACTTTATTTGATATACGATTTTGTGACTGGATTTGTTTAATTTCTTTTCCCTTCTTCCATAAATGTAATAATTTTATTTGCAATACTATTATAAGAAACTGAAACATTTTTTCAAATAGGTAGGTATATAAAGTACCTATTCGGAAACGACAGGCAAGTGATAGCCCTGTCGAAAAACTCTATTAACCCCATACGCGACCCTATTCAATCCAGAGCATAGTAGGTGAATCGGGTCAAGTAAGGATTTTTTAGTTTTTGTAGATATTCTTCAATAAACTTATATCCTAATGCTGTGAAAATATAGACTACCAGAACTAATTTGATATTATTTTTACCAGTACTTAGTTATAAGTAAAAAAAACGATGAAAATTAATGTCGAACTTTAAGTGTACCGATTTTTTTTTTATTGTATCGGGGGCAAACGAGCAGACGGGTCACCTGGTGGTAAATGACTACCGCCGCCCAAGGGTACCTGTAACTCAATAGTCACAAGTGCGTTGCCACCCTTTAAGGTGGGAGTAGAAGAGAGGGAAGGGCCATGCTACCGAGCCAGCCCATACGTGCCGAAGCATGGCTCTCCCACGTTAAAACGATTCCCACCATTTGACTGTACAAAATACGAAAGACTTTCCCTGACCGATTATAATTATTACTAAATACCTACATACATATTATAGATAAACATTACACCCAGAAGCAGAGAGCACTAATAATTAGTGTAATTATTATTATTAACCTAACGACCTAATTATAGGTCGTGGGTTCGATTCCCACCCTAGTCTGGTTGTATTTGTGTCCGTTATTTGTATGTTTGTAAAGTCGGGGTGCGGGGGATCTTTTTAACAAAAAAAAAAATTATTATGCTCATTACACAATTATTTTGTCATGGGTGGGAATCAAACCCACAATCTCTGGCTCAGCAGTCAGGATCACCAACCACTAGACCAACAGGCCTGTCAAGATGTGTCAGTTTAGTTTTAGAAAAATAATATAACCAAGTCAACTGCAATATTATTGACATGTGCTTCGCTTGAAAAAATATCTTCATATACGTAATAACTTAATAATGGTAAATAGGTATTTAGCAGATAAGATTAATAGATTTAAGTTACTTTGCATTAATATAAACAAAACAATGTTATGTTAGCAGATTACACCACAATGAAATCATAATTCATAACATGTTTTTAAAGTGTGAATTTTGATATGTAGAATAAAACAAATTGTAATCATAAATAACTATTTTATTGCATATCACATCACCATTCCACCACTGTCTCAAATTTTATGTGCATTAAACATTTTTCCTTGGTGGTAACATCACAGGTGGAACATTCCAGAGGAAAATAAATGCTTACACCATTTTACTTTGTTAGTTTTTGTAAGTATACAATAATAAAGAACACAATATAACAGCAAAAATGAGATAGAATTATAATTATGCAATAAACAAATCGGACTTAAGTCTTCGCCTCCCAGGGAATCCGTTATTTCTTTTCTCCAGGAGGCTGTAGTGCTTGGCCTCTTTCTTTTCCTCGTAGTTTTATTCCAATTGCCCTTTCAATTTTACCAAGGACAATATTGTTTGGAATTCCACGACCGGCCTCGTAGTCATTTACAATTTGAGGTTTCTCGCAGATTTTTGTTGCCAAATCTTTTTGACTCATGCCTTTAGCTTGTCTTCCTTGCATTATAAGTTTCCCCAAATCAAGAGAGACTTTTTCATGACGCAATTCTTCAGTTTCTCTATCAAGTTTTGCTGTGTTTTTAGTGGTAACATGTTGCTTATTGGTGCCTGCTCCAAATTTTTGTTGAGTGTCAACTGGTAAACCTTGACGGCGTGCAGCGTTTACAGCTTGTTCAGTCTTTAAAGCGGATGCTTTTGGTGGTTTTTTACGAAGAATCGTGACCGTATCCCAATCAGACATTTTGGCTCAGATTAACCACTGGTTTCACAAGAAAATAACTTAATGTACAAAAAATTTCTTCTTGCTTCGTGCGTGTCGTACTGTCTGTGGTTGGTTGCTGCTAGTTATTTGACTAGGGATGTACTTGATCATCATTGAAATAGTCGATTACGCATAAAGGCATTGATAGTGAGTTCAAAGTAAATATTTATTATTTATTTGGAAAACTCATAGCTAAGCACTATTGTAATTAGGGCGTTTTTCAGAAAAAAAACCCCTTTGAAGATTTGACGTGTCTCGTGACTTTCATAGTTATTTATTCAGAGAATTTTTGAAGTGAAAACTTGCTTAATAGGCTCGTTTGTGTACTTTTGCTATGCGGGAAAAAGCACTGAACTCTTGACCGTCACGCTAATAATACATATATAGAACCACTAGAGGGCGCTAATCTAAACATTGAGTTCTGTTAGCTCCTTATTAAATTAATGTCACCAACCTGCTAATGTGACGTTTTAAGATCGTCGTTTCATTTAAATTTTCAGTTCTATCGGCAGTCCCATGACTGCTTATTTTTTTTTCATGCACAATCGCATAGCAACATGCTATGCGATTTTATCGTGTCCCACGACCTCTTTGCTAAGTTTGGAGATAAAATTATAGGTGTTTCGGTTTATTTGGGCGATGTTCGAATATTAACCTTAAAAATTCGTACTTAAATTCTTATTTTCCGCTCTAAAATAAGCAAGCAAAGGTCAAAAATATCAATAAAATATAAATTTAGTATTGTCTTACAAAATCACGTATGGTGGTATGAGTTTATCGTGTACAGTACCTAATTACAATTCGTTATATTATTTTGGACATTGATAATTATTGTAAAAACTTGACACTTTTAATTAATATTGACATTGTTTTCATTTTAATTAAATTTTTTTATGTATATTTGTTGACATTTATTAAATATTTTTATGTTTGTTTCATAATTTGTATTCATTAATTCATTACTATTTATATAATTTTGGTAATTTGTTTTATTTAGTATAATTTTGCACACCCTAAACAGTGAAATATGCTCTACTGTTCCCACATATTTGTCTAAACAACTTCTTATTCTTATTCTAAGTCGGAAGGAAAACTATCACATACATGATACATTACATAAAAATGGAAACTGTTTTTTAATCAATAACTTTGTTTGGCATATACATGGAATTAGTTCCACACAGACATATATATGTCTGTATTGTCAAATAAGATAAGTTATACAATTTAGAAGAATTTTAATATAATTATATAATGGAAAAAGTGGTTGGTTAACGTTTTTTGACATTGACACCTGCAACTGAAGAGTTTGAGTATGCAATCATAACGTGTATGATTCTAATAAAAAATAAAACAATTTAAAAAAAAAAATGTGTGTGTCAGCTCCGACGCACGACTGGAGTTTACAATTTACTGCAGTCTCTCTCACTCTCTCTCTGCAAGCAATTTATTTGTCGACTAAAGTCTGATACGCTTAAATAGACTTTAATACCACGTAGCGAGAGCCGCTATCCGTTGAATGCCATCTCTTTTCCTCTGTGTTTTTAGTAAGGGTCTTCGTAGGTGTAGATTAAAAACACGTCATCCTTGTTCGTTTTGAACAAGTTTTTATACGGCAATTATACAGCGTTTGAATAAATGGAGACTCTCGCTGCGTGGAAATAAAGTTGAGTATACGTTGACAGGTGTTAGTAAAATTTTGCGGCGCTGAGAAATAGATGCTAGTAACAAATAGACCTTATAACGCAGAACACTAGGTTGATTTCATATGAAGAAATTAAGTCAGGTTTTAGTTTAGTCGAGTGTACAATAGAATCGGCTCCAATAGTTGTCTATGTTAACTAAGTTTAGTTCTTTAGTAATATTAGTCATGTTTTTTTTTGTTTTCTAAAAAGATTTTTAGTGTTATTTGTCAATTTTTTTACGTTTTTGTTATTTAACTTGTATAATTATAAAAAACTTGACATTGGCGGAATTCCTGCGTTGATTCTTCGCGCGGAATAAGAGTCAATAATAAAACTATATTTATATATATTATAATATTAGTCATGTCAGGAATGAATTCCTAATAGTACATAGTTCGTGAAATAAACAAGCCTGAATATTACTGTACTCTGTGGTGTTAATAAATAAAAATCCGACTAGGGTATCAGTCAGTGCTGCAGTGTTCTGTAATAAAAATGATTCGGACTTTTCAAGAACGTTTGTTTCTCAGCTTTAGTTTATGTTTCACAGCGTGTTTCAGCTCTATGTAATTAATATTCACATAATTAGGACATTTTTAAATATTTTTTCTCTGTTTATTATATCAACAACCAGCATGACTGATGAAGTTTCCGATGCTGAAGAAGAAATACTAGTATATGCAGAGTTTGAAGATACTGTGAATATTGAAAAGTATAGAGCTGTTCATGTTTTGGGCGTCAATGAAAAGAATCCTATTATACAAATGGATGATACTTTTTTCACAGGTAAGTACTTTAAAGTAGAACAATAATACCTGTACCTATATTACATGGCTAAACAAAGTAAAGGATTAGCAGAAAGCAAATTGCTGCTCCAAATTGCAAATTGACTATTTTATAAAAGTATTGAACTTCCTGTTACAGTCCGGTCCAAGTAGACAGTTAACAACGTTAAATGTTGCTATAGATATTCATCCTTCAGTACTAAACATAAAAAAAATATTTCTTAATAAATCTTAATTAAAATTCAAATAAAGATCTTTGTTAAATATTCAAATAAAGATATTAATTTTAAACCCAAATCAACTAAAAAAACAAATATTAAACAAAATAATGCAGTAATTAGCTTTTGAACTTATTAGATTAGCTACTTTACAATTTAATAGCACTTTGCTTTTTACCTATCCTATGAATCACAAATGAGATTTTTGTTAATTAATATATATTTATTTTGAAATTCGACTAAATATAAAATAATATGAAATTAAGATAGTTAACAATATCAACTAACGGACATCAATTGAAAAATCTATAGTGAAATAGTAATAAGATTGTTGCTGTAGTGGTTCCTCCCACAGAAGGATTAGGCAATATAAGTTTTATATCACAATCGTGAAAACATTATGATAAATCAGGATTAGTTGGCATTGGCCTGTAAAACTGATATTTGCGATTTGAGCGATTGAAGGAAACGAAAAATTGATTGTTTATTTTCTGGTTAATTCTTCAGAGTACACAACTTTTTTATTTACTTATTTATTTATTAAAACTTTATGCACAAAAATGTACAATGGGGGACTTCATGCCAAAGGCATTCTCTATCAGTCTACCCTAGGGTGGTGTAGAAATGGGTGAAGTAGGTGCACTAAAGATATAAACTTTAGAATAAAATACATAATATAATATATATATATATATATATATAATACATAATAAATACATTTATTTATTTAGTTAAGGTTCACCAACAGTTGTTACAGATATACATAAAAATATACATACATGCATATTTATATACACATTATTAAATTATATATAAAGTATTAATGTTGTGATGATCCTGCTAAGTTTTGAGAGATTTCACAATTGTTAGGAAAAAAGTGTGATGGAATTTTTATTGATATGATCTACAATTTTTGTCAAACCTATTTACATGATCAAATTTACCGTTTGGCTGAAAAATGCAAAAATCTATATTTGTGAACATACAAAACTTTTTTGAGTTGAATGACATTTCTTTTATAATGGTGTTCTTTACATTCATTCTAATTTTCAGCTGTATGCGAATTTTTGCAAGCTATTTTCCTAATGCAATCAAAAGATGGCCATTTAAGCCTTAGATTTAAACAAATTTGAACATTTTTCAGGTAAATCAAAACCTATGGGGTACTTTATTTTTAATTAAATTTTCTTTTTAGGAAAGTATGAAAATGCATTAGGCACCTATATGTTTTTTGAAGACGATCCAGAGCCAAAAACTGAGGATCCATTATTTGACAAACTGCCTGAAAAAAACTTGAAGTATCTATGCAAGACACGAAAGTATTTGAATATGGAACATGCCTATGTAACACCTAAAGAAGGTATGTATTCAATTGATACCTAGTTTTATGTAAAAAATGGGTGTCATTCTTTGTTTCTTTTATATTAATTAGAGATGCAATGGATAGCTGTTTGTCCGGATACCGGATATACGACCGACCGACCTCGAAGCAGGATAGCCAGTTATCTGGCTACTGAAAAACCGGCCGAACATTTACGATTATCGATTGCCTGTCCTGCGCGTTGGAGGTTTTGCCACATGTTGCTGCCTTAAACAAAATAAGATGAAACTGAGCAAAGAAATCCTAATGTACCACGTACAACTGCCTTGTTGAAAGCTGAATTAGAAAGTCATTTTATCTCTATAAGTTAAAAAAATAAATTATGCCGGATACCGAGATAGTTACCGGATATCCGTTACATCTCTAATATAATATAATTAATTGTTATACTACAGATATTGTTCACAGTTCACACATGTACATAGTAATATCATTTTGTACACAGCACACAGACTCCTGATGAGAAAATAAGATGTTTGCTTATTAACTGAAGTCAATAACCAGCTCTAATATTTAGTATATGTCATTAGCTCGTATCATTTTTAATGACTTCTAACTGCAAACTGCAACTGACACAAGTATTTGTGTGACCAAATTGGATTGACTCATCTTATTAATCATAAATATAAGTCTTCATTCTTTTTTAAATACATATAAATGTTCTCTCACACAAGCCCTACTGTAATATGACAAATCTCAGAAAGTATAATTACAAGTAATTTCAGGTCATTCTGTCCAGAATCAAAAACAAGAAACTCAGGATGATATAGAAGTAATAAATTTTAAATCATTACAAGAAGCAGTTGACAAGTTTAAGCATTATTTTGAATCTAATCAAGGAACAGATAAAGTAGATTCATAAGGTAAGAAAGCTATTAATATTGATATGAGGTTTAGCCCAGGCTGTCTGTTTTGGGTTGGGAAGTCTGAAAGTATGATAGATTTTTGTTGAATTTGTTTGAAACCATAAGCTTATTTGTTTATTAAACAAAATGTGAAATTAATAAACAACCCTGTTTTCTCGCATATCTCAGTTAATATGAATTATAGAGAAAAGTTCACTGGATTGAAAAATTTGCGTAATTTACATAACAATTTTACATAAAGTGCAATTAATTGCAAAACAGAAAAAAATATTTAACTATTACAAAAATAGTGAAAATGTTAATATGTAAAGATTTAGATTTTAGATTAGAGATTTGATATCAAAAACTTTTCTCTTGACAAGTTTGGAAGTTCTACGAGTAACATGAGTATTGTTAAATAGTTGGAAATACTGTGACATTTTAAGTTATTTATTTGTGATTTTCCCTATTTTTTGTTATAGTTACTTATTATTAACTACATACTAAAGATTTAAGTTCGCAACTTTTCTATTCTGGTAAACTTTAATCTATAATTCATATTAACTTACCTTACTTGTTTGTAAGAGTTCCACAAATATGATGTACGGTGGGATTGTTTCTCCTAAATAGTTCTACAAAAAAGTCTGCGACAGTATATATCTATCTTTTATGTGTAAGCCATTATTACCAAAATAGTGAACCATAAATACAATAAAATTTGATTTTTTTATTTCCACTTCACATTTAGCAGTAACAAATTGATTTTTATCAAAATAAATACTTTTATCGCTTCTAATATTCAAAGTAGATAAACTTTGTCTTTTAAAGTACGTAATTTGGTCAAATATTTTAAAAGTTACGACTATATAAAATTGTACGGTCTGGAAAACATCGCTCACCGCCGCGTGGCGTGAGCCACCCGAACGCGGGCAGAGTTGTTGACGGTTGTGTCCGTAATGGGAATTTTAAAGACACTAGCGATTTGTGATTTTCAATCCCATCCCACTAATATTATAAATCCGACTAATATTGTAAATGTGAAAGTTTTAATGGATGGATGGATGTTTGTTACTCTTTCACGCCACAACTTGGTATGTAATTAGCTGGAGAACTGGATTAACATATAAGCTACTTTTTATCCCGATATTCCCACGAAATCGGGACTTACGCCAGTGAAACCGCGGGGCGCTGCTAGTATACATATAAACAAGAATTGCTCGTTTAGATTTCCTACAAAAATTGCAATTTTATTGCTTACAGGGATAAGTTGTTAACTTAAACATTAGGAATTAAAGTAAGAAGCCAGTCTGAAAGACTTGATTTGGTAAACATTAAGAATATTTTTTTATAGTTAAAAATGTCTGATCCCTAGACACTTTGATGTGTGTAGTATAAATTATAAATAGCATTTGCTTAAAAAACTTGCAAACAAATGAAATTTGAAACAAAAAGTAACCATTATATATGATTATATTGTTAAACTTCTAGATGTATTGTATTTGTTTTCCTATGTCAATTTTCCTCTTCCCTTGAGAACACTAAGTTTTTCTGGATGAAAATGTATTTGCACTATTTCCATCAGGAAATAGTGCAAACACATTTTCACAACGATTCAACTGATGATCACATCAGTTGAATAGTTAAGCTATTATATTATATAATATTAGTTACGATTAAGTGCCGTGAATGCATTTCATTTTGCAATTCGGGTACATTCCAGTTATAGTTAATATAAAAAGGGCAACAGTTAAAGTAGCTATTAAAATATAATATATATTGTACTTTATTATTGTTCTATAATAATATAGCGGGTACAATTGATTAAAATATAGTACGATATTATATACCTACAGTAAATGTTCCTTATTCGCTAGAGATATCTACCTACGTTCCCGTAAGTATACCGCTAATACAGAAACCGTGAATTTTAAATAGTAATTTGTACGGGATAATAGGGATACGTTCCAAGGTTCCATAATAAAAATATAAATATGGAAAAAAAATAACTGTTTTAACAATAGGTAGCCAGAAGTAGATATTGTCAGGTTTTTGTAAGGGTTTAAAGAACTTAGTGTTTGCATGTCGGAGGCATTGTTTCCAGCTCATGAGAACAATGGGAAGCGTTGTCCAAAACTAGTACCGCCGTCTAAGTCACATAAAAATAATTTTGTCACTCTTGCTTTCTTATTTGCACGCCAAAACACAGGAAGCTTGTACTTTTGATTTTGCCTTTTGGGAGGGTTTCACGATCTTTAAAATATTAGTGGTTTTATAAGAAAATCTCCACAAATGCGTCAGAACAGAGCAGCCCTCAGGCTGCTCTGCTACAAAAATAGGATGACACTCATGTCATCCTATTTTTTGTTGTTATTTTTTAAACCAGAAACGGACCCGTTTGGATCTGTGAAAACCTAGATATTTTTTACCCGTGAATACAGGTCGCAACCGTGTTGCATTTTCTGAACCAGCGAGTCGCAACCCTACCTATATCCTTTTCAGTACTTCTGACAACGTGTATGCCAAATTGAATGATGATCGGCTGAGTAGTTAAGGCGTGAAAGCGTAGCAAACAGACTGACATTCTCATTTATAATATTAGTTAGGATATCCATGCACGCTCACTGGTGCTTTGAAAAAATATTAGGTTTTTGTCTGGAGCCGTTGAAAACAGGGCTCCAGAATTGTAATTGCTATAATTTATCTTACTTCCACTTAAAGAAGTCCCCAGTTTCCTTGTTCCCATCGAAAATGTAATTTACCACATTGTAAATCACAATAAATCTATACCCACACCTGTTAGAAACAGTCTCAAAACCACTGATATAAACTATGAAAATCACTAACTAACACGCTAGGGGTAACTGTTCACCATTGGCGACGCGCGTACTTGTTTGCTCCTTTAGCAGTACAAAAAATATCTACAAATTTGAAATCACAAAGGTGAAAAATATTTTTTACCTTTTATTCTATTTTCCAACATTAAATTATTTGAATACAAACACTGCTCAGTCTATTGCGCGGGACTTCCCGCAAACATACAACTCAGTAGGCAACTGAATTCATGTAGGCACATGTGCACATACGCATTTGAGTTTTAAATCCATATTAAACGGACGCGGACAAAATAAATATTATACTACTCTAACAATATTAGTATTTTGAAGAGAAAAAATTATTTAAAATATGTTGAGGTTAGTGATTCTTTTAATAATGAAATTATTTATTGTTGTTTTTTATAAATACACGTGTAATTTGACATATACTAGGTAATGTACAATAAACCGTCAATTAGTACAAAATAATTTATAGGAAGGGCGGATGATAAGTTGTAGTTTTAATTTTTATATGAGGGTGGGTTAGAAGTTCACAAAACGGGAGATTTCTCTTAGAAATGGTTTTCTTTGACTCTTTGCCTTCATCTCACTGTCGACCGAAAATCCCCGCACTTCTTTCGTCTGTAATCTAGTTCAGTTAATGATGTACCCGTTGTCTTCAAAAACAGCTATCAGTGCGCCCACTTGTCACGTCTCTTCTGTAATATGGCCGTCCATTGTATTAGCTTTAGACAAGTAATCAGTTATTAAAATTCCCTCGCTATCCCAGAAAATAGTAAGTATTAAATATATTGTAGTGACGAGACCTCTCGCACAGCTTGCTAATCCTTCGATTGGAAGAATAACTCTTTACTACTCGAGAGGCATGGACTGGTGGCCCCAAACTCGAATTTAGAACACGTTCGAAATATTTTATGAAGAATAAATGTTGAAGACAAGTGAGTCGCGGGGAGGACAGAAGCCTGTCTTGACGACTTACGGGCAATGTGCACAGAATAATTCAAGAAATATTATTTATAATTAATTTGTGTGAAGTTATAATTGTTACATGAATAATCTGATCCTGATTATATCGCATAGTGCGTTTGCCTGCTCTTTTAATTTTCCTCCTCTAGCTAGAACCTATCGAACCCGGATACCATAAAGCCCCAAGCTTTATACGTGGTGGAGTACGCCGCAGTTGTTTTAGAAGAAGTACTCCACGCGTTACAATATATATATAATCTTCGACGCCGCGCCGCACCTTAAATATCTTTGGTAGCCTTTATCTTTCTCGGTTTTTTATCATCTGCATCGACTGTTGCTCTCTCAGTGCCCAATTTAGATCCGTTCATCTGTTTTGTGTTAGAGTAACAAACATCTATACATCCTCACAAACTTTCACGTTTGTAATAATAGTAGGATGGACATTTTTATAGAAAAACTTTAATGACAGAAAAGGAAATAAAGTACACAATTAATAACGTAACTTATTTTGTTTCAGCAACATGGTGAATACCGGTTCGAAGGGTGAAAAAACAAAAACATTAGAATTAATCTTACAAGAGATAAATACAAGGCACGTGCGGATTAAAAAGCTTGAGAAAAAAAACAATAATCTCATTTTATATACAGTACTTGAAGAGCTTTTAAAGAAGATGCGAAAATGTGACAGCTTATTTGACAGCATGAAACCGAAATTAGAATATTTGGGAAGCTACTTTGACGGATTGCGAGTAGGCCAACCAACCGAATACGACCTTAATGTTATACTTACCATACACGTAGATTATAACAAAATAATCTTAGAATCTCAAAAAAATGCCTACGTAAGTATAAAAATGCCCGAGGAGTTTCGTAGATTGTCCAAAATGCCTGTTACCGCCATGAAAGGTTTTATAAAAACTGCGTTTTGGTGCGATCGTTCCTTTCGTCTTTCTGTTACAAGTTTCCGCTCGTGGGCTCAGAGCGTTGTGGACGGTGCATTAAATAAACTACCAGTACAAGATGGTAAAAGGATACTAGAATTAAAAGGCAAGACATATAAAATACTCTACAAAATATCAGGTCCTGCTAATACCATTACAATTTGTATCGATGACGACTACGTCATTGACGTCGATTTGGTGCCAACTTTACAATTTGAGCTGCCAAAGAAACCACATTTCTCCAAAATTGATTTCAAAAAAGTGGAAAGCACAAACATTTCACATTACTTTGCTGTTCCTAAACCAAATGATGATAAATTTAGTTGGAGACTGGCATTCCCTTACCAAGAACGGTTCTATATGAATGCAAAGAATAATTGTAAAAGTGCATTAAAACTCTTAAAATTGTTCCGAGATATTCAAGGTTTTGATAAATTAGCTAGTTATTTTATAAAAACATTATTTCTGTGGGAAATAGCAGAAAATAATGAAGCCTTTTGGAAAGAACAATCACTAGGATTCTTAGTTATTTATATGCTAGGAAAATTGAGGGACTGTTTAGCTGTCGCAACAATTAGAAATTTTTGGTGTCCTGAACACAATTTACTTGAAAAAATTAGTCAACAAACCTGTCAAAATTGGTCTAATCGAACATCTAAGGTAATCAAAGATATAGAAAGACAAAAGGTAAAAAATCCATATGTAGTGTTGAAGTACTTTACAAAGCAAGCAAATAAAGTAGGTAATCAAATGACTGAATGATGATATAAAAATAATGTTTATACCTTATGAAGTCATCTTAAATAGGTATATAGTAATAATGTTTATAGTTATACCTAAGTTGTTATATTTTATTTTATTATTTTTCTTTGTGTGATGTATGTACAATATAGTTTAGGTTATTTTTAATAAATTAACAAGCGCGTCTCGCCGTTAAACAATTGCATTTGGCGAGTATAAAGTGTAAATCTTAGATCTAAGTTAAATAAAAAAATGGGTTTTCTAGTGTTTACCCAACCGTGTACGATGTAAAATGTTGTGTTATAATGAGATTAAAATGTATTTCAGCTTATCGTTTAAACGTTTACTTGACAGAATTTGATGCAGAAGCGTTGTTACTTAGATATTATAACAGTATTCTTACCCCTGCGACGCAAAAAGGAGGAGTGTTATAAGTTTAACGTGTGTCTATCTGTACATCATATCTCTTAAACGGATGGACCGAATTTACCGTAACGTGATCGAGGGTGTTAGTCATAATTCAAGAAAACTTGTACAGCAGTTTGAAGGTCATCAGTTATTTTCTAATAGTAACTTCTACTGGTCTGATCGATTTTAAATTTAGTATCCTGTGATAGCAATGATATTACAAGAAATTACATGGTAGGTAACCTTGACCTGATGCTGCAATATCGTCTGGAACAGTTATGGGCAAAAAGTAATTAGATTAATGATTACAAATTACAGTTACATTGTAATTAGTAATTTAAATACTTTGAAATCGATTACTTAAGTACCTTACTATGTACTTACTGTAACTAAATACAAAGTAATTCAATTGCAAGTTAATCTAATTACATTATAACATATTACATAAGTAATCTGTTATAACGTAACGTTATAATGGAACACCTGCACTTTACAAAAAATGCCTTATTAATTTAATTTTTGACAAACACGAAAATGAAACATTAATCTACATTTTTTTGTAACATAAATAATATAATGTGTGCGTTCGCGCAGCGAAATGTTGTTGAATTTAAAGATTTTAATTATCGTTTATAGTCATAAAAACAGACGCTTGCTAAACATACTCTGTCATTGGTTAGAGACAGCAATAGACTTAAAATGTATACATACATAAGTCACTACCAGTGCAACGGTAATATCATATACTGACGTAAGTCTCAAGCGCATACTTAAATAAAGTACCTACGTAAATAGTACTTTCTGTCATAGTCAAATACATTTAAAAAAGCAGGTGTAGAAAAATAAATGACCTATAAATTATCTCGAAACAACAATTGTGTTATCACCTGTACCAATTCAATACCGGTATTATAGGTACTGTAAATTTTAGAATGTTGCCTAAATATATTGCACGGCCGCTTTTTTGTAGCCATCCGAACTTGGTCGGGTTATGTAGGTTTTCGATGCTTTGTCAGTATTTTAATTGTTTCTTTTTAATTACTGAATTTATTGAGATGAAATTTTGCATGTTAGTAGTTGAATTAATACACTAATTATTGGAATACATTTTACTTTGCAATTCCTTTAGAACGTCGTGATATTTGACTGCTTTGTAAACAGTGGTCTATTCATGGTAAATTGTCCTATAACTCTTTAATTACTAATGGAACATCATTGATACTTGGCAACATGTTGCTGACACTCTTACAAGGTTTGTATAAACGTGAAAATCTAGACCCCAAAGTGCATACTTTACGAACTAAGACCTAATAAGCGTATTTTACGTTTATATTTTTATCTCTTAAACCCTACGATTTTTTCTAAATCTGTTTTTAAACAAATATAAACAAATTCAAAACAACGTAAGTAAAAATCTACAGCTCTCTATATTATCGCTTTATATGAAAACTAGCTAATGGCCAAACGTTCGCGTAGCGGAAACTTGAATTTCTCCGAAGTTTATGCATGCACTAATTTACATACACAATTACACACAAATTTTTAGACATTTTTTTTTTCTTCTAAGTCCATGGATTAAAAAAAGTTTCGCCAGGACAACGTTCGCCCAGCGGAACCATTTTTTAGCGAATTTCTCTACAATGGCTGCATGCACAATTTTTTTTCTACCATACACAATTACACGACGTCATACACTAAATATCTGCATAATTAAAATCTTTAAATTTAACAACATTCCGGTGCGCGAACGCACACTAATATAATAGGTATTTTCTTTTTCCGTAAGTTAAATAAAAGTTTTTTTTTAGAAAAGTTTCAAATGTCCTGTTGATGATCCTTTTAAGCTTAAATAAAACATGCCGACACGGTTTGCTGTCGATCATAAATTTAAAAACTTTAAGGCATATATCAAACAAGCAGACACCCGTTATTGTCATTTTAAATTTTTTTTCGTTTTCGTTTTTTACTTTATTTATACATTGTACTAAATTAAGTAAATATGTGTATACTTAGTTCAGTTCACACTACTCAATTCTCCATTTTGTAACAACCTTATTAACGTGTTTTGATTTGCACCCTTTAGGCGGGTGCTGGGACGTCAACTATAGCTGCATATAGGCTTGACTCGGGAGGCGAGTTGTGGGCACAAGAATGAATTATTGTTCTACCTGGGAGGCGGGTGCTGGGCGTTAAATGTGTTAACATATACTAGTATATAAATTTATAAATATAGCAAGAAAATACATTCCATATTCAAAGTTAAAATTATAATGTAATGGAATACTATGTAATAAGGTTACATTGTAATCAAATTGTTCTGTAATTAAATACATAGTATTTAATTGCATTACACATCCAAAGTAACTAATTACAATGTAATGGAATACTATGTAATTAGATTACATTTTAAATAAATTATTTTGCAATTCAATTATTAATTAGATTACTTAAGTAACTAGTTACGCCCATCACTGGTCTAGAATAAGAAGGATGAATTCCTCATCAACTTATTAGAGTATTGATACTTGGATTTATACTTGTTGTTGTTTGCGTCAGTTGTAAACTGTTTCGATTTTAAGTACCTATTACTAGTAATATCACTGCAGTTACTACATTATGTATGAGTGAATGTGTTTTGTTGTGATTAGTCACGAAAACTCTTTCCTTGCAGACTAAAACTAAATGTTTTAATTACATGTAAACAAGCAAGAATATTTTTAAATATCTTGTGATAAGGGTCTTGCTAAATGATCCGACGTTGATTCCTTCTAAGGTCCTGTATCTATTTATAAGTTGTAATAAAATATAAGCATTTAATCAAGTTTGTTTCTTTCTTTTACTTACCTACTTCTTTTTATAGAAATATTTATTAAGTAAATTTTTATTTGTTACTTTATGATTGACGTGAGTGTTGCCTGTTTATGAACTCTAAACTCTCATATAAAAATGTGGCCAAAAATACATAGGTACTGCTGATATTCAAAAGTAGTGGCGGACATGTAGTTTTTGGAAGAGTTGTATTATTTTCGGGGTTGTAAATGTCTGAATCACTCATATTCTGTTCTGTTTGGGGAGCACTGTAACATATAAGTGCGATCCGAGATTAACAGCAGGATCAGTACTGCAGCTGTAGCATTTGGGGAGCAGCGTTCCAGGGTCTTCTGCTCACACGACTTAAAGTTGGCTACTAAAATCTCGGCATACATGGCGACTGTGCTGCCAAACCTCCTATACTCTTCTGAGACGTGGTGCGTGATATCACCATCACATACGCACTCTGGACCGCTTTCACGTGAGATGCCCTCGATCTATCATGGAAAATAGATGGACCGATCGAGTGCGCACTACCGAAGTGATGCGACAAGCCAATGTCAGTAGCATTGAAGCTTATTTAATGCGTCGGCAGCTTTTTTGGTGTGGTCACATATCGCTTATTGCGGAGGAGAGAGTGAAGAAGCACATCTTCTACTCAGGTACAAAGATGTTCAAAAGCTTCACATGAAAATGTGCAACATCAGGCCTTCTCAGTGAGAGGTTATGGCAGCCCAGCGTCTGGAATGGCGCGATTTTCTGAGACGTCAAATCCGTGAGTTTGAGGAGCAGATGCTCGATGCTAAGCGCGATGAATTAAAGGCCCGTCCATCCGATGCCATTAATTATAATTATATAGGTGGCATGCTGACATGCCCATACTGTGCACAAGAGTCTACTGCGAATATTAACTATATAAGTCATCTTCGAGCGCATCAGCGTCGTCACGCCAACATAGTGCATTGCATGCTTTTAATTATTATCTGTCTCAAAAAAATCATGTCAGTATTTTAAATTCGATGGAAAGTATAAGCCATTATTCAGTTAATTTATGCAACTATATTAATACATTATTCTGGTGCTTAACACACACCCATACACAAAATATAAGCAGTATAACCCACTATACCCACTATATCCATGTTTACATTTACATACCATTATTACATATATATTTATCATATAAGCTACACTACATCAACACCACAATTAATATACATGTTATAAACAAATTTTACAAATATTATTTACATTTTTTTAATAAAAAAGCCATAAAAATACTACGTTACTTCCGCCAAACTATAGACAAATACATTAAATCTGCGAATAGGAACAATGTGGTGATAAACATATATACACCTAAAATTCGATAGCAACATAAACTCT
Organism: Callimorpha dominula; assembly: GCA_949752705.1. Taxonomy (NCBI): domain Eukaryota; kingdom Metazoa; phylum Arthropoda; class Insecta; order Lepidoptera; family Erebidae; genus Callimorpha; species Callimorpha dominula. The sequence continues at coordinate 19,927,271 of OX456991.1, forward strand.
ATAGCCACAGAGGTGGATGTAACAGGCTATGTGTACTGCATATCTCTCAGTGATACCAGCCAGTCTCAGTGACGCAAACGGTGACTCGTTAACAGTAATTACCTTAAATATAAGAAGTATCAATAGCAATTTTGATCTTTTTCTTGATTTTATCTCTGCTATAGGTGTTTCGCTGGATGTTATCGTACTGACGGAATGTTGGACTAATGAAAATAACCCACCTCCGAGCATGAGTGACTACAACAAGTATTGGACAAAAGTAAGCTACAATCAAAATGATGGTGTGGTTGTTTATGTTCGGAGTATGATCAGGGTTAGTGTGTATGAACCTAAATTTTTGGAGGGCAATTGTCTTGTTGTCAATATCAAACCTGAATACACAATTATTTGCTCTTATCGCCCCCCCCCCCCCAGTTTTAGAAATACAAACACGTATCGAGACTCCTTAGACAAAATATTAAATAAAATACGTACAAAAAACGTTATGCTGGTGGGTGACATAAACATAAACATCATGCCAGAAAATTTTACTAGTTCGGCACAAGATTATTTAAATTTAATTGCACTACACGGATTAAAACAGGGCATTACTTTGCCCACAAGAATTAATACTTGTATTGATCACATCATGATAAAGTGCTCTTCACCTTGTAAGACAATAGTGTTCGAACAAAAACTCACAGACCACTCACCAATATTATTACTTGTAAATAAATCCAATGTTATAAAAAACCCCTTTGACTACAATAAAATTAAGATTAATTACAATAAAATAAAAGAAACACTTAACAATATATCTTGGTCAGAACTGTACAGGACTACTGATACTAACCTGGCATCTGAATTAATAACTAAAACATTAATAAACACTATCAAAATAAATACTACAATTGTAAAAGTTCCCAATAGACTCAAACCGTTAAAACCTTGGATTACAAAAGGAGTGGTTAAATGTATACGGAAACGCGACAAGCTACATAATGAAACAAAGAAGTCCCCTAACGATACAGAAAAACAGCATAAGTACTTAAGGTATAGAAATATGTGCAACTCTATAATAAAAAATCTAAAAAAGCGGCACTATCAAGAAAATTTACACAAAAATAAGGGCAAAATAAAAGAAACATGGCAGGTCATAAAAGAAATCTGTGAAATTAAGAGTACAAAAGAACCACTCGATGACTTGCTAGGTATAGCCGACACTCCACAAGCATCCCTTAACAAGGTAAATAACTTCTTCACCTCAATCGGAGGCAGTCTGGCCAATCAAATACTTACCAAAATGGGTTCCCGAGAGCAAGATCTGGCACGCCAAGTGAAAAATTATAACTCACCACTTCAATCCATGTCCTTTGTCCCTACGGATCCTAATGAAGTTAGAGGCATTGTTTTAGGACTAAAACTGCACAGTGCACCAGGTTGGGATACAATCACAGCAAAAATCTTGAAGCAAAGTATTTTATCTCTTGCCTCGCCCATTGCTTACCTGTGCAATCTTAGTCTGGAAACAGGTACCTTCCCAGCATCTTTTAAAAAAGCTGTTGTCTGTCCGATATATAAGTCTGGTGTTAGAACTGACACATCAAATTACCTAGCGCCTAGAGAACGTCGGCATAAGAGGTGTAGTTCTACAATGGTTCATAGACTATCTGTCGCGGAGATCACAAAGTGTGAGAGTGGCGGACTTTAAAAGTAATGAGTGTATCTGCGAATTTGGCGTTCCACAAGGCAGCACCCTTGGCCCCACATTGTTTCTTATATACATCAATGAGCTTTGTAACGTCGCTGCCCTGTCCAACATTGAAATAACCATGTTTGCTGATGACACCGTTCTAACGTTTCACGGAACCAACTGGAGCACAGTATTCCGCAAAGCTGAAGATGGTCTTGCTAAGGTCTCAGCTTGGCTAGAAGACAGCTTATTGTCCCTAAACGTATCAAAGACAAAATACGTATGTTTTAGTAAAACAGCCTTGGATAAACCCTCTTCGAATTGCAAGCTAAGGATACATGCATACCCCTGTAATCGCAATTTCAATAATTCCAACTGTGACTGTGCCTCCCTTGCTAGAGTTACTTCCATAAAGTACTTGGGCGTAGTAATGGACGATCGACTTAACTGGAGCCTACAAATTACAACATTAACAGCTAGAATTAGAAAGCTAATATATATATTTAAAAATTTACGAAGAGTGGGCGATAGGAAACTGCTAATCCAAACTTACCAGGCACTCTCTGAATGCCTTATAAGATACTGCATTTGTGCATGGGGCGGTGCTGGTAAAACGTTTCTATTACTTGCGGAAAGAGCCCAACGCGCTGTTCTGAAAGTACTATTATCTTTACCCTTTAGGCATCCCACTACCGCTGTTTATGAAGAAGCTGGTGTGCTGTCTGTAAGAAAGATATATATCTACGAAATTTTAAAAAGATATCACCAAAAATATGTACCATACCTACCTATTCAAAATAAAAGAATAGTGCGTTGCCCAGTACCGCCGCAGAAAACAGCATTTGGACAAAAGCATTTTAATTACCATGCTCCAAAAGATTACAATAAATGTAACACACTTTTCAAAATCAGAAATATGAATAATAATAAATTTAAAAATATAATACTTACCTGGTTAAAAACGTTGGGATACGATGATACAGAAAGGCTTTTAATAATTGATAAATGATAAATATTATAAACACACACATATCAGCATTCACACACACTTACACAGACGCACACCTACACACACATACTCACACACAAACACACACATACACACACCCACATACATACACACACATACACACACACAAACTGACTGTATCTATTAATATATGGCAAATACATTCCACTTAGGTTTTCTTTGTTATTTTATAAGTTTTATTAATGTAATGTGAAATTTCTAAGGGCATAACAAAATGTAATGACGAATAAAGGGAGGACACTGGCTTCTGTAACACAGTTCTTACTAGTACAGGAGTCAGGGAAATCTACCTGTTTGTAACTATGTTTGTGTCCAACAAATAAATAAATAAATAGTCGCCATGGCTGAAAACGGTCGGATCATTCATTAATGACACTAAAACGAGTATTCATGAAAAAAAAAGGTGGCAGGAAGTACTTTCAATTAAACCATGTTTGTGGACTTCTTCAGCATGCAAGCCAACTGAGCAGAAAATACGTAACCATTCGCTGTTTTCATATGGCAAAATAAACAATGCCATAAAGGACGCCACATCGAGACGAAATCTTTGCACACTAATTGTAATATCTAAGTTTATTAAATAAATATTATTTAGTTTTACCAAATTCATCACAAATAGTTAACAAATATTTTACTTTGACATTATATTATATTGACTTTATTTGAACATTATTAATTTATTCCTATCATTTCGCCAGCTTAAGTAAAGGGCATTTGACTATATATACCTTAATAATATCAGTTACGCGTATGAAATGGTGCTGCTGAGTGCGTCAATCTGTGGCTTATGTAAATTGATAGGCATATATGTGAAGAGTACGTAAAATTACGGGTTAATGTATAACATTAACAAATCAAAGATTATGGTTTTTGACGTGGGGAGAAAAAAACTTAACCATATACCACCTGTATTACTCAATGGTGCGCCACTAAAAATAGTATTTAGTTTCAAATATCTTGGTCATATATTGACTCCCGACCTCAATGACAAAGATGGTATTGAGCGTGTACGGAGGGCGCTGTCGGTAAGAGCGAACATGCTGGCTCGCAGGTTTGCACGGTGTTCACTTAATTGTTAAGCTTACTCTCTGTAGAGTATACTGTACTACTTTCTACACGTGTAGCGTTGGGCTAGATATACTCAAGGACCGTACAGCGCCCTCCGTGTTCAATATAACAACGCGTTTAGGGTGCTTGTGGGGCTGCCCCGTTTCTGTAGTGCATCAGGAATGTTTGTACACGTAAATTGTTTTTACGCAACTATAAAAGATGCGCATGTCTGGTGCGCAGAGTGCGGGACAGCTCCAACAGTATTCTAAAGATGATCTCAAGCAGATTGGATGCATGTATGTGAATCACTGCAGTGCTATCTCGCACGGAGTGAGTCTTTAGCGTGCCTTCCAAGCAATCCAAAAATGTGTATGTTACTTATTTTGTTAAATTAAGAATTTTTACTAACATAGGTTTCAAGTTTGACTAACACATATGAGTCATTGTTACTTGAATAAAGAATATTTTTTATTATTATCATTATTCTCTTTATTCACTTAAATATACATATAAATTACATTTTTAAATACATTTACTATACAAAAAACAAAATATATTTAAAAATATAAAAAATAGTGTCCCACCGGTATCGGGTACAGGGACCAAGCTACCGGTGGTTAGGGTTCCAGAGATAGAAACCTCCTCACTATGCGTGCCGTATCAAGGAGGACTGCCTTCTGCATCAGGCTCTTAATCCAGCTGCCTAACGTGAGCCTCTGAAGGTGTTGGTCGAGGCTCTTAGCAATTAACCCATGGGCCAAAATGGCTATCGGCACAATGATTGCTGAATCCACATCCCACACGTCGACAATCTCGTGGGCTAGGTCCAAATATTTTATTTCTTTATCTTTTTCGACTTTTAAGAGATGGTCGTCACAGGGAATGGTGATGTCAATAATCATTGCTCGGCGCTCTAATCGGTCTATCACCTAACTATATCAGGCTTATTGGCAACAATAGTCCTGTCAGTGATGATAGATCGATCCCAGTACAATGTTTCACGACCATTTTCGAGAACTGTGTCGGGCACATACCTGTAGTACGGTAACTCGACAGCCACAAGATTATATTTAAGAGCAAGTTGCTGATGGACTATCCTGGTCACTTGGTTATGTCTATGCAAGTACTCGCCGTTAACAAGACGAAAACAAGCAGAAATTATATGCCTGAAAGTTTCTCCGGGACGACGACACGCCCGACAAATGTCAATTGTGCCGTCCTTCAGGATATATCTATATCGGGCCCATTTCAGAATCATAAGCAATGTAAACGTTTTAGTTGTTTGGTAAAAAAGTAGTGAAAGTATGAAATAAATATATGTTTTTATCCTTATATTCACTAAATAAAAAATCAAACGTGATTGAAACAATTAATGAAAACTGCAGTAATTACTCCAATGTACAAATTTTTATCAAATGCATGGGTAATTAAATAAAAACTGTAGGGACGTTTTAATTATCAAAATTAGGTGCTCCAATATGTCTGGTTGTTTTAATGGGGATTACAAATTTTTAATAAGAGTAACTTAATTTTTATCAATTTTGGCCACAAATCACGTAAAATTTACCTGTGTGCGACGTTGTAGTTATGAGCACAACGAAGGGGTATTGGGCTCAGTGGAACAGCTTGGTCGTTCAGGACGGAGTATTGTGCGTAAATGGGAGAATGCTCGAGGGACACCTGTCACATCCAAATGGTTGTTCCTAAGGCCAAGTTATCGGAGATTTTACAGCTTTACTACGACGGATGTTCAGGCGGCCAACTGGGTGTGAAAAGGACTTTATTGAAGATTCCAGAGCGGTTTTATTGGATCCACTGCCACGATGATGTGGAAGACTGGTGTCGCAAATGCACCAGTTGTGCAGCAGTGAAGGGACCTCACACACGCAGCAGGGGTGCATTGCAGCTTTATAATGTGGGAACGCGTTGCCGTGGATGTAGCGGGCGCCTTTCCGGAGAGTATGGATGGCAACAAGTATTTCATGGTTGTCATGGATTATTTCACGAAATGGCTGGAAGTATTTGCGATTCCGAACCAAGAGGCGACCACGGTAGCTGATAAGCTGGTCCATAAAGTTTTCCGTCCATTTCGGTTACCTTTAGAGATTCACAGTGGTCAGGGGAGGAATTCTGAGTCCCAGGTGTTCCAGGAAACGTGCTGAGTGATGGGTGCTTTTTAAACCTGAATCATCTCTTACCACGCTCAGTCTGATGGAATGGTGGAATGGTTTAATCAGACATTAGAGAGGTACTTGGCAAAAGTTATGGAATGCAGACAAAGGGACAGGGATAAGCACATTCAGCCATTCTTCTTGTCATACCACCGAAGTGTAATACTAATACTCCGCGCAATATTACGGCTTAAGCCAACGACTTACGCAGCAAGATGAATGATTTTGCGAGCACATCACATAATCAGGCCAGCAGTCGTCTCAGAGAATGAAAACCCGGTATCACCGAAAGATGAATGACAGAAGCTTTGAGGAAGGATCACTGGTCTGGCTGCATAACCCGGTTCTCAGAAAAGGGAAATCTCCGAAGCTGCAAGTGAAATGGGACGGGCCGTATCGAGTAGTGACAAGACTGAATGAAGTTACGTATCGCACACAGAAAGGACAACGGGGCACACACAAGATAGTCCATGTGGATCGATTAACGCGTTATCATGGGGATAATCATGCTTGGGACGAGCATGTCTAAGGCTTAACACTGCCCCCTCGGCAGTGTTAAGCCTTAAGGCCCGCGGGCGCCATCTTTTGTGGAATATAGGAAGTCATTACCTGAATTGAGTGCACGCCATATTTTGAAATTTAATGAAACTATATATTCTGGTTTTAGAACATCCTGAAATTGCGACATCTTTAAAAAATACGAAACTATTCTGGAATTTTCTAATATAATGTTATACTAGGAAATTCCAGAATAGTTTCGAATTTTTTAAAGATGCTGCGATCTCTCTATGAAATAACGTTTTAAGTATAAAAGCAGTTGTACTAAATACAACTGCTTTGCTGAGCAATCAGCTAGTAAACAAAGCGATAAGTGTGAAATGCAATAAGTGAGTTTAAATAGTGAGAATTATTATTCTTTATTGTACACAAAAAACAGTCACACAATATACATAATGGATAATGGCATGTACAAAGGCGAGCTTAACCCATACTTGAGTTCTCTACCAGCAAACCTTCGGAGTGAAAAGAGGATATTAAGAAAATAAGAGGCAAAGTCGAGTGTACGTAAAAGATAATTAGAATACAAATATAGAACATATTACATAAGTGACTAAATACAGAGGTAAACCTACATAGATACTATAACTATAATATTAATACATATACTTACACATGTACAATATAAATATAACATATACATACATACTTACATATAACCTAATATCAGTCTGATTATTGCTGAGAAAGAAAAAAATTCTTGATTCTTCTCTTAAAAATGTTTAAAGAAGGGCTGTCGCGTATTTAATGGGGAAGGGAATTCCACAATCGTTCGTACGTAATCTCGACGCCGCCGAATAGGTAACCACTTAAGTTGTTTGCGGAAATCGGAGACATGATCATATTTGCTTAAACCAAATATGAAGCGGATAAATAGGTTCTGCAACCGTTCTAGTTTGTCCCAAAGTTCTTCAGTAGCGTCGAGAAAGGAGACATCAGCATAGTCAAGAAGGGGAAGGAGAAGGGATTGTGAAAGACAGATTTTAGTTTGAAAGGGAAGAAAATTTTGAAGACGCTTAAGGTACCGAAAACCTTCCTACTTACCTCAGTGACATGAGTTGTCCATGACATGTTACAGTCCATGAAAATCCCAAGATTTTTCACAGAATCCGAATATGGTATAATAATGTCGTTGTATAAGACTGGCGGTAATGTAGAATTGTTTAGTTTACTGTACATGTACCTGCTACCAATAATGAGAGCTTGGGATTTTGCAGGGTTGACAAGCAGTCCGTACGATCTAGCCCATGCACTGATGTTCTTAAGATCATTATTGATGGCAGTGACAGCTTCTGTGAGTTCGTCAACCTTAAAATGACGATACAACTGCAAGTCGTCTGCATAAAGATGATATCGTGAAGATAAAACTGTGGTGATAGCATTAATAAAAATGGAGAAAAGTAGAGGAGATAGAACGCCGCCTTGGGGAACGCCCACAGTAAGATCACACCAGTCAGAGGAGGCCTCTTCAGAGCGTACCTTCTGCGTGCGACCCCGAAGATAAGAGCTGAACCAAGTGATTACAGAGTTAGAGACATTCAGAGAGGACAGGATACCTAAGAGGATGTCAAAATCGACAGAGTTAAAGGTGCTTCTGAAGTCCAATAACACCAATACTGTCAGGAGTTTATTTTCCATGGCAAGTCGTATGTCATCTGTTACTTTGACTAAAGCAGTTACTGTGCTATGGCCTGAACGAAAACCAGATTGGTATGGACTCAGTAGATTATTAGAGGAGAGGTAACTACTCAATTGATTCCGGACAGTACTCTCAAGTACTTTGGAAAGAATAGGGAGTATAGATATAGGACGATATTGGGATTCTAAGGAAGGGTTGGTGGTTTTAGGTAGTGGAATAACATGGGCCTTTTTCCAGGCCGAAGGAAACAGTTTTGTTTGGAGGGAGGAATTGATGATGTGAGTGACAGCTGGAACGAGGCCATTTACAATAGGCTGCAGCATTTGCAGTTGAATTCCATCATCACCAATTGCTTTTGTGGAGATTGATAGGATATGTTTCTTAATGTCACCCTCTGCAACCGGGTTGAAAGTAAATGAGGTACATTGAGGCAAGGGAAGACTGGAAAGATAACTAAGAGTAGATGTTTTCTCTGAGACACCAACACAAGTTGGTGGAGTAGAAAAATGCGTATTGAGCACGTTGAGATCCATATTAGGTGAGCTTTCGTTGGTGGTTTTACCAATACCAAGAGACTTTAGATATTGCCATACCTGTGGTGTGTTGAAATTTTTTATAGAATCATGAATGTGGCGTCTTTTAGCATCCCGACACAGACGACTGCAGCGATTCCGAAGAACTTTATACGTGGACCAGTTCTCATTAGAGGGATTTAGTTTGTATCTTCTCTTGGCCTTATCCCGTTTTGACATACTTTGTTTAATTTTTTCTGAAAGCCAAGGTGCAGGAAGATCCTTGACCTTTACTGTTTTCAGGGGAGCGTGTTTGTCATATAAGTCCATTGTATGTGTGTCCAAGTATTTTGTTGAAATTATCCACTTTAGTGTCAATATCGTCACAATTGTAAACAAGAGACCAATCAGTACTCTCCAAGTCCGCCATCAGATCTTCGAAGTTAATATTTTTGAAACTACGGAGCTGGATGAATTTAGGCTTAGATTTAGGGAAGCGAACTTTGTAGGAAAGGTAAATGAGATCGTGGTATGAGAAAGGTGAAGAGAGTTGACCGTGTACGGCAACTTTATTAGAGTCAGAAACAAGAATTAGGTCTAAGAGGGGAGGAGTACAGTGAGGAGCATGATGTGTTGCATTTAGAGGAAGAATATGCATGTTGACTGAGGAGACAAGAGACTGGAGTTTTCGACTTCGCCCGTCATTTTTGAGTAGGCAGGTGTTAAAGTCCCCAAGGATAATGGTATCGTTAAATAAAGGAGAAAGATTTTCAAGTTTGGTTTCAAAGGAAGAAAAATAGTCAATGTGACAGGAGGGACTATAATAGATTCCCACAAGAGGTTTAGGGTGGTGCAAGTCGACTTCGATAAAGAGATGTTCAGCAAAGCCAGAGTAATTACTAGGTGACTGGTCCACCACTCTAAAAGTAATGTCAGAACAGAACGGAGGTATATGGCAACCCCACCGTACCCCTTGCCTATTCTGTCATTACGTATCAGCTGGTAGCCTGGTAGTGCATATCAAAGAGAATATAAAGCACTTGGTGCATATTGGGAGGAAGGAAGAGTAGGTTTAAGAAAGGTTTCAAAGACAAACACAGCATGGATAAGATTAGGATTGAAAGAGGATAAAAGATTCGGATAGTGAGCTTGAACACTTTGAGCGTTAATATGCACCACATTAAAAAAATTATGAAAAGAACCGAAAACGTTAAAAAGTTGTTTGTTCATGTGTTTTGAATCTCCGTCTTCATCGCTTAATGCACTAGCATAGTCCCTATCGGACGAACAAGAAGAAGAGCAAGAAATGAAACTTTCATCACAATCAGACATTAATAAAATAATTAAATCTATATAACATAAATTAATAATGAATAAATAAATTTATATATAAGTAGGTACACGAAGAATAAAATTAATTATGTTGTTGTTTGTTTGTCTGTGAATTATTGCAATAAATTGTGTCTATTTTGGTAATAAGTTGATTAACATTTCTAATCCCGAACCTCAGCTCGTAACATTGTTATTTGTTAAATTAAATAAATTGTCTAGAGGAAACATTGTTTCACCAATATTTATTTAAAAACGACAAACAATAAATTTAAGGTTTCGTCTTTTTTACATTTCTGTTATTTCTGGTAATTTTCAGACTAAAGTAACCCCTCTCCAGCCAGATTATTATTTTGTAGTTTGGTAACACTTATTCGTAGGTATCTTCGGAATGCCTCCCCCCTCTCCATTCCTCATAGCCATCGTTTCCCATCCTACAGCCGCCATTTTATTTGTATTGTATCGCCATTTCATTTCTGTCATGAGATGGAGAATTGGACAAGAAAGTGAGACAGAAATAAAATATTCTGAATCCTTTGAAAACAAATATACCGTTAATTTCAGTATTTAGAAGTAATGATATAAAACAGAAGTAAGTTAACAACAGTGAGTATGATTCTAGTGCTTTCTGATTAGCTTTTTAAATTCTCTCATGACCGCGTCTCACCTCTTGATCGAGTACAATGGCGTCCGTTTACTCGTACCGCGTATGGATATTCCGTCATCCTTTTCTTGCATATATCGACTATTCAGGAGACACTGCCTTCCTCGAATGATCTTTTTACGAGCAGAGTAGACTGATAAGAAATATATCCCGTTACCTTCACACTTCGTGTTTCGTGTTTCTCTTTCACATACAATTAGCCGCGCTTTTGAATATCGCGTAGAAATGTTTTTAAACGTATCTAAATTTGGTATTTTATCTTTTAGCAATTATATACTATACAATGTACATATAAAAGGAATAGTGTGATGAAGTAATTATTTCTATCCGCTATGTTTACGACAAACGCCGTACAAACCGGCACAGTGCCGACGCTTCAATATCAAGAGCATCCTACTCAGAAGTCACAGGGGAAAAATATCGAAAACGTTCAGCAGAAGAATGCACAACCTACTCAATCACAGCAGCAGGTAATATTTATACTGTAGTATATAACAAAATGACAGATCTAACATATTTACCAGTATTTTATTCAAATTATCTTATCTTTAAGCCTGAAAGGTATATAAAAATGTTCACTCGTTTTTAATATAAAGCATAGTTTTTACCAATCATACACTTATTATGTTTACTACTTCTACAAAAGAAATTAACCTTATATTCAGCACATTTTTTTTTATACATGGATTGTATTATTATGGAGTTGCAAGTCTACTATTAACTTATTTATGTTATATTACTTTTATGAAAAGTGCTGGTCCATTAATTGTAAATATTGGTATACATTATGAACCAACAATTACAAGCTCCTCAGTTACACATGGTGACTTTGCATATTAACTGTTTTAAACTATGAACTAAATAAACTAATTTTATATAGTATTTGTAGCAGTAGCTTATAAAAGATTTAAGTTGTTATCAGATTAGTCCCGTTGATATGTGCAAAATTAATTACTTACAGGAGTTCTCGGCATTCTGTTATGCAACCAATGTAAATATGATTGGTAAGATAGGTACAAGTGCTGCAAGTGGGACAGGTGGTGTAGCTGGTGGGGTGAATATAACACAGCTTACTACAAGTGATGACAAAACGTGTTACATAGCTCAACCATTCTCCTATGCAAACTATGCACTTGTTAACCAGATGCAAATTGCTCCAAATGGAATACAAAATACAATATCAAATATCAGTTTTAAATGTGATGTCTGTGGTCTTATGTTTGGGCATCTGACTCTTCTTAATGCTCATAAAAGGATACATGCTCAGGATACAGGTAAATTTATTTGGTTTATAAATTTTGTGCCTTAAATTTATTTAGATATAAAGGTTCTTCCCTATTGGGGTACCTATATGTAGTTCTGAGTTATATACATTCAATGTCATTCATGAAAATTTAATGTCAATTACAAACTGGCTAAACATCCTTCTAAATAGAGATTTTGTAGTAAACAAACTTTCACAGATTTACTACTAGTATTTTGCATTAAAGTAGGTATATATAAGCATTACATTTAAAAAGTTAGTTGATCAAAATATTCTAAAGAAACAATTAATAATGAGTAGTATCCTCTAAAGAAAAAACATAAATCAGATAAAATGTAAATTTTATGATGAAAGGTTTAATGGGCAGTTATGAACCTTGCAATATCCTAAGTAATTTAAGCAAGTAAAGGAACTGGAGAGGAAAGGATGAAGTTGCTATTAAATAGCATGGATAGGTTGGGATTGGATTGATCCTTTTTGCTTATTTACTTACAAATTTATGAGGATTTGCTTTAAAAGGGATAAATTTAACCTTGATATAAACACTACTAGAATAAGAGATGGTGGGTTGTAAATTTGCATAGCATCTCGCAAGTTGACCTATTTAAAATTACAGGTAAAGCCTCTTTGTTCCATTATTACAGATAGCAATATAACTGTGGTAGCCACAGGCGTCAGTACTGGAAATGATGTTGCCATGCCTCCACATATTCAAATACTTTCATCTGATCACAGTGAGCAGCAACAACATCATGTACAAATTCAAGACAGTAAGTACTAATTCATTAATAAATAATTTACTACTGAAAGCAAATACTTTTAAAAATACTACACAGAACAAGATTCAAATACTTGACAAACAAGTAACACAACTTGTTTTGGTAACACCTTATTTAATGAAGTTATGAGAGGAGGTTCTTTGTTATTGTAGTTTATACCCATCACAAGCTTTTTTAATTTTTTCAGCTAAGCCAGTGATAATAGATAAAATCCAGAAATGTATCACTTGTGGTGGTCCTATTTCAAACAACCCGAAAAGAAAAGGACCTAAGCTAATAAGATGCGAAAACTGTATAGCACAAGATTCTGTAGACCAGAGAAATAATCAAAGTGAGTACATCTTCATAGTCAGTACCCGGGTATCACAGATCTTAAACAGCAAAATGACACATTATTTTACACTAATGCTATACATAAACAATATCCAGAAATGTATGAAAGTAGATTTCATACATTTCTGGTAACATACACTAATTAACACTAATTATATTTACTTCTTTTAATTAAATTATATTTGATGTAAAACATTAGTGTAATATATACAATTCTGAGCCAATTTAGTTAATGTGTAAAATAATTTTGCAATGATTCTTTAATACTGGGAATTGCATACAATACCTAGAAAATACCTAGTTATTGTATGCAATGCCTAAATGGTACCAGGAAGTGTAAAAATTATTCCTTAATTATTTGTACACATCCAAGCTAATGATGCAGTATTAACAGTCCAACCGCGCCCTCGGTGCATTTACTTACTGACATCTCGAAACTTCTGAGTGCTGTTTAAAATCCTAAAAATGTATAGAAATCAATACAAATAAATAAAATTGAAGTGTCTGTTTTTAATGTCAAAATAATATATTTTTTTTAAGCTCATACAATTATTTGCACGATACCTTTGCGTAAAATCAGTTTTTTTAATTTTTGTCTGTTTGTTCTGGCTAATCCTCGGAACTTTCCACGGGACTTTCACTGTCAGATAGTGTGTGTATAAGGAGTAACTTAGGCTACTTTTATTTTGGAAATAAAGTTTATTTCAAACATTTCCTGTCGATTTTAGGCATTATACAAATTTCTTAGGAATTCTATTATAATGACGGGTTACATATTTCTCCGTTAACATATACACACTCCAACTTATGGAAAGTTGTATTATTATATTATCTACGTATTTACAGGAATTAACGCGATCACGAAAAGGTATTACATACCTCTGAATTGCCTGACGAATACCTTTTCGTGATTGCGTTAATTCCCGTAAATACATAGATAATATTATATCATGGAACGCGAAAGTTTAAAAGTTGTAGTATGTTCCAAATTTGGGCACTATTGAAAGCTGTCACTATATTGGATTAAAGGTATGTTTCCACTGCCAAAATGAGTGGAGCTAGTTACTGGTACACCATACTGGCAGGTCCCATTGTGGTGTCATCACATCCCAGTGTCCTTGTGAAAGATCCCATATGTGACACAATTTAGTACAATTCTTTTTGTAGCTGCTAAGACTAGATTCAAGACCTTAGGTGAGAGGTAGGAAGGTAGGTTCCATATTATTGGTGGTTTCTTGTATGATATATTGAAGAGAGATGTCTTTTCTCAGCTTGTTGTTGCTCATAGGTACCCTACAACCTTACTTCCTACTTCTAAAACTTGACATCTGGTTACCTATTTAGTTCTCTGTTCCATGTCAGGGAGAACAATCTACATTCTCAATATTATTTAATTTTTGGCAAAAAAAGTCCAAAATTAAAATAAGTTTTGTTATGTGTATATAAATTACATGTATATGTTTATCAGTGAATGCTACACACGTATTCGTTGCATCGGAAGAGAATTTAAAGTTTGAAGTGAGTGAGGTCAGGAGTGTACAACCAACGACAGATCCTCTCTCTACAACACAGACAAACACACAGAACCAACAGCCACAAAAACCTTGTGAGTATGAACCGTCCAATACTTACTGCTAATGTTTGAATCTCACTAAAACACTTGTCTTGAATTCATTTTATTGTATATTTTCCTGTTAACATTTTTATGAACAATGTCATTTTTATTTATATAGCTTATAGATAATAAAATAGAATTCACTTAAAAATATGTAACATTTCAACACATTATGAGTATGAGGGCAAACCCTTCCTATTTATAAGTAGCTGTTCCTACTGAACTAGTTAATATAATTAAATTTTATGTAGTGTGGGTGATGTTCTAATTGGTTTAGGGAATATTTTGTATTTCATTTGGACAAAATAATAAGCTAGTAACTTCACATATCTAACAGACTGCTGATAAACATACTTATATATTCTAAATACATATATTATATAAAAATTACACCCAGGTACAACAAATAATCATGCTCATCACACAATTATTATTATTTGTCTTTGTTTCACACCACTACCTCTCAGGGTCACTACCAATAGATAAATAGGCCAGTTAATAAATTTTATTAGTTTATTGACTGGCGTGTTATGTATATTTTTTTTTCATCTTTGATCTTAACAAATATTTTAAATTACATATTAATTTCAGTACCCGGACATCATCCTGTCAAGAGGAGAAATTTAGCATCAGTAACAAAATGTCAGAATTGCAATGGTTCAGGCATTATCTTTGTAGGTAGCAATAAGAATAAATTAAATCAATCTAATGCAGACAAACCGTTCCACTGTAACATATGTGGCGGGTCTTTTGCAAGATATTCATCGTTATGGTCACACAAGAAGTTACATTCTGGTGAAAAGAATTTTAAATGTGGCATCTGTGGGATTGCTTTTGCAAAAGCTGTATACCTCAAAAATCACTCTAGAATACACACGGGAGAAAAACCGTACAGGTATGATATTACTTTAAGGCTACGAATAAATTCACTTTTTCCTAGTAAATTTTGTGAACTTTTTTTAGGGTTCCGTTCATCCGATAAAAAAATAATAATAATATCTCCACACATCTCACACACGGCCTTCTGATCCCAAACTAGGTAGAGCCTGTACTATGGTAACCAGACTGCTGATAAACATATATGTATATATTTCTAAATACTTACATATTATAGACAAATTACACCCAGACACAGAACAAATTATCGTGCTCATCACACAATTATTTGTCCTGGGTGGAAATCGAACCCACGACCTCTGGCTTAGCAGTCAGGGTCACTAACTACTGGACCAACAGGCCAGTCGAACGTTATCATAGCCAATTTGCTCCGAATTTACTGAATTGATTCAGTTGCAATGTAAATAAACGAATTTTGAATAATGATAATCTTTAACAGTGCAACAAAAATCTTAAGGTAATGCCACCCTAAAAAGCCTCATAAAACCATTAAAATTATTTTGCTATAAATAAACAACTCCACCAATAAAATACGTAACACCAACAAGTCCGAAACGACCTCCAAAATACTTTTTATTTATTCTACTGCACAGCATATTAGCATATTAAATAAGTTATGTTCACTGCATTTAATACTAAAGGCTATATTAAACCGTTTGCGTCAGATATCGCCGTCGCGCAGTTTACGGAGGTTTTATTAGTCTTAGAGAGCTTGAGAAATGGCCAATTGATCATTTAGCGAAACCGGAAGATCAACCATATCATACATATAGTAAAATATTACAGATGGTCCGTATGTGATATTTTACTATACTATATTAAAATACGTTTTAACTCCTTATTCGTATTTGATGCAGTACAACAGTTTATTTTGCGATGCGGCCAAGAACATCTAAAATGCCTTAATGGAAGTATTTTGTTTAGAAACCACAATCAAAATTCCACCCTAAGAGAAGGAATTCCACTATCCAGATTTCGTGTGTTACAGTGATTAGATTCTTAAGCAGTGGTTCGAAAATTATAACTGAAATAAATTTTAAGAACACCTTGGATAGAACTCCACGATTGGACATACTTCATCAATGGGCAGATGAACAAAAAAAAATTAAAGCCATAGCAAGAACAGCGCAACAAAGAACTTATTTAAATGTAAGCTTGACAGCCAAATGTTCAAAACGGACATAATTGGGAGACTTGATGAATTTAGGAAAATCGCCTTTACTCACTGGACAGTTGTCTTGTCTACCGAGATTAGTGACTGGACAAGTGGCAAATATTTGACTGGACTAGCGCTCAGCCTAAAATACGTGGCACCACCTGTAGAATCTAAAACCATAACCATCGGCCAAAAAAAAAACGTGGACGTCCTACAAAGGATAAACATGCTTTACTAGTGCAATAAGATAATAAATTCAAAGTGGTTTAGTGCATAATATAAAAGAAATACTGCAGCTGAGTGGACTGCCAGTGTTAACATTGTAGTAGTACATACTTTGTTGAATATTTTTATGAATACTCAAATACAAAAATATTACATTTCCTGATTTAGTTACATTCTATAAATACAAGTACATTGTGATTTAATTGATGTTTGTTTTAGAGTTAGTTAGTTCTTGTTTTAAAGTCATTTAAGGAAACAGCTGAAAATTTAGTAAGCTCCCAGTTGTTTATGAGTATTAATAAAATTTACTAAAATACTGGGCCTAAAAATAAAAAAAAATACAGAAATACAAAAATAGTTTTTTACATATATGTACATTACACATACAGAAAATCTTTAAGAAGTTTATGGTCTCAAAATAACATGGTAAATATGTCAATATTGTGCAAACTTACATTTGCAGTTGGAATGTATGGGAGAACATGCTCTTTAACTACAATGTTTAGTTTGTTTAAAATTATTTTAAAAATATTCATTGTACGGAATCCTCTCCACGCAGATCAACTCGCACTTAACAGATTTTTTTATGAAAAAAATTACGATATAGTTAATAATTTCAATAGTTTTGGAAGAATTATGTATTTGACTTCCTTTATTAGGAAATATTTTATATTTTCACTTCACCTTTCTTAGAAGTGCTGGTTTGTGTCTTCTGGCTGCAGCTTATGTCGACCAAACTTTGTTAATAAGTTAATCTTATGCTGCTAGGATGTTTATCTTGGTAATAACTAATTGGATTAGGCATTTGCAATTAAACTTCACTACATTATAGAAATGGGAATTCAGAAGCACCAATGATCTGAATGGTCAGGAATAACATATTGCAAAAAAATTAAAATATAAAAGGGGATTACTTACCAGGTGCAGAATAACTCCAAACCTGGTAACTAAACTGTTTGGTTGGCCTTCCCTGTTTATCATAACTAGTGGTCGTATAGATATTGGAAATGGACCATAATTAATGAAATTACTGATAACACTCAAGGTCTGTCGAAGGGTGGAAGAGATTCCCCAAATGTGCTCCTTCGAAACATAATCCAATTCCCTCATGCCCTGAATATTTTTGTAAAGATCTGTTAAATCCCTTTACAGATGCAACACATGTGGTATGCAGTTTTCTCAATCGCCACATTTAAAGAACCATGAAAGAACACATTCAGGGGAGAAACCATATGTTTGTGAGGTAAGTATTGAGATAAAATTCAGTGTTCGATACTGTTCATATATTCCTGCCATGTCCATGGAAGAACATAATTTATGCTTTTAAAATTAAAATCTGGAATTTTCTGAAATATAAAGTTGATTAAGCTGTTTTATACTACTTCAACACTCTTAATCATACCAAAATGCATAAAATGAAGATTAAGTAATATTTTTGAATACTTATTATTTATGTTTGAATATTTATTTCCATTTCCAATCCTCGACTATGCAAATGACAACTATCCCGATCTCATATCATATATATCATCGAGATCCAACTAGACAAACTTGAGCGACTTCAAAATTTCTGCATCATATTTAGTTTCCGTAAATACGATCATATCTTTGAATTTCGGAAACAACTCAAGTGGTTACCTATACGCCTTCGCGGGAATACTCACATTCTTTTCCTTTTATACAATATACTGTTCAACCCTTCGCTACCTTCCTATCTCAAGGAACGATTCGAGTTCCTACATTGTATACATCCACGATCTCTAAGGTCATCAGAAAATTTGTAACTGAAAATGCCTGCACACCACGGCATTTTATGATAAATCCTTTACACTAACTGCAACCCGTTTATGGAATGCATTACCTATAAAAATTAGACAAGTTCAAACCTTGAGCTCTTTTAAAGCACTTGTAAAAGAACACTATCTAACACTATAAGTGGTGTACAACTCACGCGTTGTGCAATTGACTCCATATTATGCAACTCTACTAAACTGGCTCACTAATTATTATATTTACGTGTTTTCAGCTAAGTGATGTGATGATGTGTGTGTGTGTGTGTGTAGATACTTGACATATTCCTTTTCACCCTCTTTTGTACTCTCAGATAAGTCGTAATATCATTCGCTTTATCTAGATATATATTTATTATTTCAATGTTCCACTTCTAAATATTTCTAGTACGCCACCAGCTACCACTTATTTTCCTCTGTTGTATTCCATACAAAGGTTGTCTGCAAGACATCGCTTTTAGCTATAAGGCCGCACATTGTACTTGCCGCTTAGTATAAACTGTAACTAACTACATATGTTTAATTTCAGCCCAACTTTGTACACCACATACAATAAAGAATTTTGTTTTCTATTTGTTTTGGTGGACACTTATTTGTTGAAAGCCTTTTTTTTATCTTGTGGAAACCCCACGGGTCATCACCTCATCTGTCGGACTCGAACCGACTAAAACCACACGGTGTTCCGTCATAAGTGAGTCAATTGCAGGGGACCTGAGATCCGTAGGAAGGAAGCTTCCGAGAACCCCTGCAGACTTTGGCCGCCTGATCAGCAGGCGGCCACACCGTGCAATACCCTCCTCCAGATGAGGGAGGCGCTCGCGAAACTCGTTGCTCACCGTCTCAGTCCTGCTTCTACTGGGGTAACGGTCAGCCCGACCCGCTACCCCCAGGCCAGCGCTCATGGAGGTCGGAGATCATTCTGCGCTCTCCAGTGCCTGGTGCGTCTTCTGCGGGTTGGGAGAGTGCTTGTCCTCTCCCGTTCCCGTTCCACCGCATTTGTTGAAAGCCTATCCCAGTGCTTCTAATCACGATAGATGCAACTTTCAGCTTTCCAATTTTACAATATTCCTCTAATAGTAATTATTGTTAGAAGATAAATAGTATTGTGTGGAACAAGTTTCTTTCCTCGCCACGTATGTAAATGCAACCTCTATGTGTCTTATAAAACTTCGTCTATTTAACAGGTATGTGACAAGGGCTTCGCTAGACACGCGACATTATGGAACCATCGGCGTATACACACAGGAGAGAAGCCTTACAAGTGAGTGTGATATATATTGAGAGAGTTATATATATTATTAGATGACATGTTTTCTTCATTCTTCTTTTAGGGTGGGGAATTGGATTTTTTGTCTTAATCGGCAATCGTCTTTACTGGTATTATTTGTATTTGTTTATTATCATCAATGTTCGTGTAATGCGTTTGTTAAAATTGCTAAATGATAATATAGGTGTGAGACATGCGGATCGGCCTTCAGTCAAGCGGCTCACCTTAAGAACCACGCCAAGGTGCACTCCGGAGAGAAGCCGTTCAAATGCGACATATGCACGGCCGCGTTTGCCGACCGGTTCGCTCTAAAGCGGCATCGGGGGATTCATGACAAATATGGTATAAAATATATAAGAAATGTGTATCTGTCTGTTTTGTTTGTTCGTCTTATATGCATACATTCAATTATATTTTCACCAATTTCTACCCCAGTATAGAGTGTGCACTTACAGTAATCTATGAAAGGCTAGCTATACATTGGCTAAGTGAGGTTCATAAACATTGAATACATATCTTGAAGATCTGTCTGGAAATAATTATATCATTTAACAGTTGTCTAGCAGGGATGTACTAACTGCCAAGCTAGAATCTCAACATAGTTCTTATTATTTTTACAATCGGTGTTGCATTATTTTTAAATTATTTAAGTCGAGTGCATTTTGATCATATATATCAATAAGATTAGATTTGAATGATCTTTCCCCGAATTAATTAACATTTAATTTCACAGGACAAACGGCGCCTTTACCTTGCAGAGTACAGCTAAACCAACAAGAGCAACAGCAGCAGCAACAAACACAACAAAGTACTGAACAACAAAGCACACAGCCTGCCGTCGAAGTTGAACACCACACGGAACAAACACTTTGAGTCCAGAAGAGACTCTTTAGTGTTACATGATGACCCCACCACATTTCATATTTTTTGTAATCTATCTGAATTTAATATCCGTGTCGACGCTCAAGAGACTGCTGAATTCTTCCGAACAGTGGAATGTATTGTGATAATCATCCTATTGACATAGTGTTACTAGAGCGGCTCCATGAAAAATTTCTTCCACATTAATTCTAAGTTCGTTATTTAACACGTTCATGAGGGAATGCGACTTGGATCGTCACAGCGGCATAAATGACTTATTTATTTATGTGTAAACGTAGAACGCGAGTTGATCAATGTGATATAGGTATGCATTCGTTTTATTTGGAATTTGATTCACTAGGTTATTTTCTTTTGAATGGTTACTATATGGCCTGTGAAAATAATAGGCTGTGTAAGTAAATAATCAGCTTTATTTTTCTCTGTATTTTCTGTTGTACACATTGATACATGATTGTAAATAAATAAAATCAGGTGCATCACATACAAGTGTATGTGATTTAGTATTTTAGCATATCAAATAAGAATGGTACTTCAATGAAATTTTGTTATTCAATGTGGATGGGATGAACTTACCAATATTAGAAGCAATAAAATTAATAAAGGTAAATGGTTCTCTGCAATATAATAATCAGTAAAGTGTACATGCTACTTTTTGTTATTATTTAGACATTAGTTATCTATTGATATTGTAGTAAGTACAGCTCATCCAGAAGCGCCCGCATCATAGTGATGCGTTTTGTAACTTACACCAGAATTTTTTTATTATAAAATAGTAAAATTTTGTCTAAAATGGTTTTTTTTTTTGTTATATATAATACCTATACTTTATTGTATTTTGCACATAACATCGTCGATCCGCAAAATCGGTCCTAGTTGTGAGTATCCACAGTTGTTTTTTCACATAAAAAGCTTTCACATTCTGACACAACTTTTGGATACTTGCAACCTGGGCCGATTTTGCGGATCGATGATGTTATGTGCAAAATTCGGGTTCATGGATGCTAATGTGACTGAAGAAATCACATTGACTTTGAACATAGTAATCGTAGAGAAACGAAGGATTGAATATTTTACTATTAGTCTCTTAATCATTGTTTTATGATAGTTATAAACGGTGGATGACAAAATTATGAGTAATGTTATAGTGATAGTAACTTGTTTGTATCCATGGGCTCTGTTTCCGCATTTAGACTTGTAGGCAGTCCATTACGTGTTCAGATAGGCTGACTGGGGCGTTCACAGGCTTCTAGGAGCGACCTCACACCCGCGAGGATGCTTGCCCGGTGTGGACACTCCGGGATAACGTGGGCGGCCTTTTTCCTCCGCGTTGAGTCCTCTGCATAAAGGACTGGCTGTCGCATTGATGGTGAATAGGTGACAATCATTGCGCAAAACTATGCATGAAGATTTATCACAACGCGGCCACACATCTACTGAAGATATATTTCGTCAATTAAAATTTTAGGCACCAATCACTTTAAAAACTAATAAACAGATTTTTATGCGGTTTTCACCAATAGATAGAGCGATTCATGAGGAAGGTTTAGGTATATAATTTGTTAAGGTTTTGCGTAAATTGGTAGAAATACGATGGTTGTTGAAGATGTCTATGCTACCCGTGCGAAGCCGGGACGGGTTGCTAGTGTATGTATATAGTATGGACAAGAGCCATCAACGGATACAAGGTGTACCGGATTCAAGTTCGAAGACGTAGGTAGTTAAATACAACAGTATAGATAATCTGTAACTCTGTAATTAAATTGAGGTTATCTACAGGCTACTAACTAAAAAACATATTAAATTATGATTATTTATTTATCACGGAATACCTAACACGTGGTGAAAGGTTATCTTATAGCGTATTACTAGGGCTACAAATTACTCGTAAATCCAGTTTTCGGCAGCTGGTGTCCATCCGACAACCTCCTTCTCAGAAAACCACAATGCAATTTCTTTTTGAGCAGATTCAACACTGTCGGAACCGTGAATTATGTTACGGCCAACTTGAATGCAGAGATCGCCACGAATTGTGCCAGGTTGCGAGTCAGCGGGATTTGTAGCACCAAGCATTTGACGGCCGGTCTTTACCACTTTGAGTCCTTCCCATACCATAGGTACTACCGGTCCAGAGCTCATGTATTTCACTAAACCAGGGAAGAAGGGCTTGGACGACAGATCACTGTAGTGTTTCTGCAGCAATTCTTCGGTGGGCCAGACGAATTTAAGGCCGACCAATTTGAAACCTTTCTTCTCAAAACGCTCGATAATATTGCCAACGAGTCCACGTTGAACGCCATCAGGTTTAACCATGAGGAAAGTCCTTTCACATTGTTCCGCCATTATTAATTTCAGTATCGTAAGACCGGCGCGACTGAGATGGAATAAAAGGTGGACTAAAGTGGCAATCTGGCAATCATACGAAATAGACGCCAGTATCACGTCACCGGACGTCACGTATTCGTCGCCCATAGATTATATATTTATTTAGTAGATGTAGATGTTAAGAATATATGCCAACTTAGGTCACACACGGTCCTGCAAAACATCATACAAGGAATAATGTGCCACTGCGCCACAGAGTGCTTTTCAAATAATACATATTAAATACTAAAATACATGATTGTATTTGTAAGCTGACTACAAATACTTAGTGGTTTCCTCTGTTAAGAAATTGGTAACACTCACTGATTTAAGTTATAAGTGTTAATAAAGTAACGACTCGACGCAACGTTCCAAGAATTTCTTTTTATTCTTAGATGTCTTTAGGATCATCAGTAATATCAATGTTTTAATAATAATTTTATAGTATATTTTGTTAATTGCAACTTTATTATAAAAAATATTGTAATTTTTCACAAATGCTTAACATATTGTTCGTACAGTTTCAGTTTTACAGCTGCAACTTCCAATGTGGTCATTTACTAGGCCACAGGCTTGCATGAAAGCGTAGCAAATCTTATTACCAATAAATTTAAAACCCCTTTTCTTCAAAGCTTTTGATAGAGCCATTGACGTTTTTGTTTCAGTTGGGATTTCATTAAAGTGAGTCCAATTATTTATCAGGGGTCTGTGATTGACGAAACTCCAAATAAAATTTGAGAAATCCTCTCCATTCTTTTCCATATCTACATAGCATTTGGCATTATTTTTTATTGATTCTAATTTACCTTTATGTCTTACAACTCCACTGTCTTGCAAAATTTTATTTAAGTCACTTTCAGTTAGCGTTATAATTTTATAAGGATTAAAATTACAGAAAAATATCCGATAGTTCTCTCTTTTCTTTAGTACTGTTATCCATGATAGGCCAGCCTGTTGTCCTTCTAAGCATATCATCTCAAACAAATGAAAGTTATCACGTTCTGGTTTACCCCATTCTTCATCATGATACTTTATATACAGTGGGTCCTCTGTTACCCATGGGCACCGAATTACATTTGTTTTCTCGGCCTGATAATAATAAGCAAATCATTAGTAAAACAAATATAAAATGTCGATGTATTACGTGTAGGCATACTATCCGGATAGCCGAATTATCAGGATGTCCATGGAATTTAATATCCGGATATCCTTCATACTACTATTCGGATAATAAGAATAAAATGGATAATAACTAGTTTCAATATTGACACATTCTTTTCTTTTATTTTAATGTCTAAGTCACTAAAATAGAACATTGTAGATCGAATTTAATGAAATAGGCATTCGGCTATACTACTATGTGTTAAGAAAGTACCGGACGTTGGTCAATAAAACACATAATATGTATTATTCATCCAAGCTTCTTGTATTGCAACCCTTCAAAGTAGGCCCATTCCGAAATAGTACACTTACTCCAATGTAAAACCTTATTTGCAAAACATTTTTAACTTTTGCCTTCTTAGCCATAAAAATCCCTTGAATCGGGCTTACAAAATGATTGATTCCCGGTAGTAGATAGAATGTATACCTAACCACAGTTTATTAATAGGTGTGAATGTGAAATATTATTTCGTGGACACTAACACGACAGATGGAGAACAAAATAAGAATTTGCTAAACCCAATAGAAAAACCAGTAACATAGTTGCGAGTTCTATGCAAGATTAGACTAAGGAGTTTATAAAGACAATGGTGCCTTACACCATTTACTTCTGCTGCTAGTGTAATACTAGCTTACAATTA
The DNA here is from genome assembly GCA_949752705.1 of Callimorpha dominula. Classification (NCBI taxonomy): domain Eukaryota; kingdom Metazoa; phylum Arthropoda; class Insecta; order Lepidoptera; family Erebidae; genus Callimorpha; species Callimorpha dominula. The sequence goes on from OX456991.1 coordinate 19,952,267, forward strand.
CAATGAAGATTTAGAAAAACTTTAACGTTTTGATGAACATTTCTAAGAGTTTTTTTCTGGTGTTAATAAAAATGTTGATAACCTAATTAATACATGTATTCAACATGTATTTGTTAGGGTACGCTTTTTTAACAGTGTTATCCAAAATATCCATATTATCTGGATTTATCCGGAAAGTGTTTTCGAAGGATCCGAATGGTGAATCGGCCGGATCATTGCATGCCCTAATTACGTGTCAGTTTGGATCGTACGTTTTACCGAGCAAAACGTTTTTTTAAACTATTGTTTAGGGATATTAAATCTCGTAAATTTGATCATTATTTTTGAATTGTTTATCAATTTACAAAATTATATTTCGGATTTTTCGATGAAAAATCTTTTATAAATTAGAAAAAGTAAGGATTATTTATTCGAACTTTCTGCCAAGTCGTTTATTGATCAATTGGCCATTTGAGCCATAAAAAGCTTGTTTGCACACTAAGATGTAATAGAGATAATGATGTATAGAACCGAAATCAGAAGTGCCTTGAATGGCAAAAATATTTTATTGTTATGTATAATCTAATACTTTGTGTGAATAAAAGGTTGGCTATACTATTAAGTACTACCTACATAAGCACTCGCGATTTACTATTGCACAACTTTATGTGATCCTTAGTCAATAATTCAGTGTCTGATCATCCAGATACTGAATCATTACATATATATATATACATATATTAAAATTTGTAAAATTTCAAGGCAGCAGGGTGCGGAAGTCATTCTTTACATTTTAGGCAAAAGTGCAGTACTTTTGCCTTACGGACATGACGAACATAATTATAAGGCTTCATTTGTTGTCCGAGAAGTAGACGAACCGAAAAAATTAAGAATAACTGGGAATCAGATGAACTGAGCATAAGATTACGCAGCATTATTAAAGCATTAAGATAAATGAACAAAACTAAAACGCTTAACTAATTGAATCTATCTCTTAAATTCTCTTACTGTATTTGTATAAATTTTTACTTTAATATTTTCACAACAATTTAGTAATTTATTCTAGTTTAATCTATAGCTTCTTTATCTGTAATCGGAAGAAAAAACATAGTTTATATCGCAAAGCACAAGCGGTGCGAAGCCAATTCACAAAAAGAAAAAAAATCTAATTTACATTAAAAGTATATTAGTTTTCTTTAATCTGTGGTAGGTACTTTTACTTACTGAAGTTAACACTGTTCCTGTTCTCGCCCTTCCCGTTACTCCTCGTGTGTGTCGTGACATGAAGTTAGGTACCATGTGCCAGCCAGAGAAATCATAGAATACTTATTGAACTGAAACTTCTTTATCGACGTATGGGAGAAATTTTTGTAGCAATGCAACACAGAGTACTTTATTGCAATGCAATCGTCACGTTTTTCGGTTACGCGCCATGTTGCTTTTTTTATCAAAGTTTAGTATAGTGACGTAAAGAATATAATGTAATATATTATAATAATAACAACAATATATTAGTTTTGAAGTTTGGTTTGAAATAAGAATAACAATATATTAATTTGAAAGTGATAAAATAAAAAGACTTATTCAAATTTAAGTGAATTTACAAGAAAAGTGAGAGTGATTATATATTTCGTTTTATAATTTCTTAAGGCTTAAGCCTTATCTACCCCATTTTCGTGAAGTTGCAAATAGTAGAAAAATGATACGTCGTAAAGAAGTTTCACTTCTTACCTGTGTGCTCTGGTACACACACACATTTTTTTTTATTCACATGAAGGTACTAAAAATATCGATGTACTCTTAACAAAAAGTAGTAATAGTAAATGAAAAGTAGGTAATCTTTTTGTCAAAACACTACTTAATTATGATAGCCCTCATGGCAGGTTTACGTTATACCTAAACCAAACCACAGGTTAAAATAAAGTGTAGCCAATATATTAATAAAATTTTATTATACATTTGACATGTTATGTAATTGATACTAAAATTTACCCCGCGGAGTAAATTAAAAACGCAACATCTCGTCGCCTTAGCGCTTTTTTTTTTTTTCAATCACCAAAGTTATAATTTACTGCAGAGTTTTTTCTTCTATTTTAAAATATTTTTAAATAGTTTTTAAAATAGAAGAGATAATTTTTACTGTCTTGCTAGGTATAATGAAACATTAATGTATTTTGAATCAATCATTTTTAATATTTTATATGGGTGGCCATTAGTTAGATTCTTATTATTGCTTTCTATGTGGAGGTTTGTAGCTGAGTCCAAAGAATATACAAACACTACGTTAAAACGAAGACGTTTAGAATAAGATAACTTCTAATGTTTATTTATTTATTTGGTTTACCAACATTTGCTAACACTTATTAAACACAATTAAAATAACATACTTATGGGTAATCTAACAAACGTAACAAACACCGCATCCGAATATAATATGTGCGGAAGTCAACACTTACAACGTAGGAACTATATAATAATAATCATAAATTATGAATCAATAACAACCATTAATGCTATTAAGTATAAAGTTTTGTAAATATGAATTAAGACAACTTATAACAATAAAAATACAATAAGAAGAAAAATACTAATCAGGCAGTTTTAGGTAGATTTTCGAAGAAAAGTCTACCTATTGGTTTTGTACCAGTTGTCGAGTTTTCCAAAAAAATCTTCACAGGAGGTCTAGTTATGATCCATAGACCCCAAAACAACCGCCAGTTAAAAAGTATATATATATATATTATATGTATATATGTATGTACCTCAATTTAACGACACGATAGGTCGCAATTATGTACCGATTGCTTTTAAACTTGGACGATAAATCAACAGGGCAAAAATGAAGGTTAAGTTCGTGAATAGTGGATATTCTCTTAAAGGGGGGGACTGGGGGGCAGATTTTAAAAATCAGTTTAACTTTTTTCCTATGGAAAATTTTTGGACCGTTTAACATTAATAGCATGCCCATAGTAAATACGAACATTTTTTTATATGAACACTAAATGATTCCATCGTTAGCTTGGGGAGGGGAGGGGAGAAAACCAAAATTTGTTGGAAAAAAATTCATAGCTCCGAAACTGTGAACCTTTTTACAATCGGTAATATTTTTAAATGAAAGCCAATTTTTTATTTTACTCTACAATGTAGACATTTAAAGTTTTTAATGAGACTTATATTTTCGGAGATAAAATTAAAAAAACACGAAATCTACGTCTGCGAGCCTGCTGCGGGCCCGGTTTTTTTAATTAGTATTCCCCTTAACTTACGAAAGAGTCACAATGTATTCCATGCATTCACTGTACCTATCTGTTTAAGACTTTGCACATCCTTGCATAACACTGTCCTTCTCTGTGGTGGGCAGAGTGGTGTTATACAGCTGCGTGGAATTCTGGATGCAGGACGAAATTTAAATAAAGCTAACAATTGAAAATAATCTATTTTATTTTTAAAAATTTAATTGCAAACATTGAGTCATTAAGGCATCCTGCGCTTGTCCAATGAGAAAATTTCAAAATGTTACATCAATGTTACGTCATATAAATAGATGTTCTATTTATATGATCTCATTTTTTTTAACTGTTCCCGTAGAAAACGCTAAATGCCAAACGAAATGCTATTGCAGACGTTCCAAGCTCAACATACGAGTATGCACTGCATAATGCTATCGCCAGACTTCACTGCAGTACTCAATGATACTACGGATCAAACTACAATACAGGTTTTTTTTTTTGACCTGCAATTTCTCTAAACAAAATCCAACATTTTAGACGCTCTATTAATAATATAATTTAAGGGAGGCGTAAACGTTAATTTGGAATCAAACAGAACGCCTAAATCGCGGATCCACCTGTCTTACAGTTTGTCCGTCTAAATGGTAATTCGATGGTAATATGTTGTGCCTTCTCATAAATTTCGCATGATGACACTTTGAGAGATTCAATCGCATTCCATTTGACACAAATTTGCTAGTCTATCTAGAACTTCTTGTAGGTATTTAGCGTCATCATTTGTTTCAACTATTCTCAAGAACTTTAGGTCATCGGCATAAATAAACATTTCTGAATGCCGGAAGCGGTATGGTATATCGTTAATAAAATAATTAAACAAAACCGGCCCTAAATGTGACCCCTGGGGAACACCAGATGAGATACTTTGAGCTGCCGATTGGTATCCATTGACCATAAAAAGATACTTATTGTTTAGATAAGAGTTAAACCATTCCAGTAACGAACCAGCGTTGCCGTATGCACGTAGTTTGTATATGACTGTATTGTAGGAAATTCTATCGAACACTAAGCAAAAATCCATGTTTTTGTAGCCTTTCTTTTGTAGCTTTTATAGTAGACAGATCTTTTTTTAAATATTATTTTTCCGCCTTCAGGGTTTATTTGACCGCAAGTGCCACGCTCTAGGTATTACGCTACCGCGCCGCCCAGGTTAGAGGGCTGGACAAAATCAATAAGAGAGGGAAACAAACTTGTACTTAAGTATTTATATTTTATTACAATATATAAAACAATAAAATTGTTTAATCTGCAAGGATCAACATTACATAATTTAGCCAAATCCATCTCAAAAGAGACCCTTCCAGATATCTATAGATAAGTTTTAAAGGTTTTTTGATTATTTGAAATATTTTATTTAAATATTTCCTTTTATTGCCTCTACAAAAGAAGGTGTTGGAGTAAAATCTCTGTTTTCTAATTACTGAGTATCTATGGTCTGCCAAAATTCAACAATTTTTTGGTGCATGTAAATTGTTTTTACAATAGTGTTTAAAATTTTCTCTAAACCTAGTTGTTAGCAGAATCATTACATCTCCAATATACATAGTATCAATTAAATTGAACAAATGAATCACATGATCAATGTTCCTTTAGATCACTTATGCCGCGGCATTAGTGATCAGGGTTGAAACAGTCCAAAAAAAATATAGACTCTACCACTCACATGACTTACTTTCAGTTGTGCGCTATATATTGTTTTGTTGCGCGATGATGTACTAACTAGTTCTAGTACGTTATACTTCAATACTTAAAAAAGAATAAATACATTACATTCTACTTTTAATCATACAAACTGGGCTTATTTAAATTTAGATATCCTGTACATATTATCCATTTAGGTCCACCATATACGCGAGTCAATTGAGACTGGTCGTTGCATCTATGTGGTTTAATATACCGTCTCGTCTGAGGTCCACTAATAATGCTTTCGACGAGCCCTACGTGGTCATTATTCAGCGTGCCTTCTGATATTTGCTGTAAAAGTGGGACGTACTCTGGTTTCGAGAGTTCATTTGATATACGCAGCATCTGAAAAGTCGATAAAGATTATTCGTGTGAAATATACCTATATATATCCAAAATCACTGAAATAGATTAAGTACATAGGTACTCCTGAGCAAAGTTTTTACTCAAAAGTAAAAATAAAATCAACATTTTATCAATACAAACAAAATAGAAGTGCCTGTTTATAATGTCAAAATAATAGTTCTTTAAGCTCGTACAGTTATTTGCACGATACCTAGGCCTAAAAATCAGTTTTTAAAATTTTTGTGTGTCTGTCTGTTTGTTCCGGCTAATCTCCAGAAGGGGTGGACCGATTTCCACGGGACTTTTCACTGGCAGAGCTGGCGTTATAAGGAGTAACTTAGGTCACTTTTTTTATGAAAAAGAATTAGGGTTCCGCGCAAAATATATAAATATGTACACGCGAGCAAAGCCGCGCGGGAACTTTTTCATAAAAGTCATATGTCGCGTTTAAGCTAAAAAAGAAAACATTAATGAATGAGGAGTTTAAGAGAACTGCCCGATTTCTATTATAAAATAATTATTATGTTATTTATCGCTGTAAAGAGAAAACAATATATATATCACTCTACATCTCATTTCCTACATTGATCCCTTAAAATATCAGTTCAGTTGTGTTAAATTATTGTAAAAAGCAACAAGTGAACAAAAGACGTGCCTGTGCCATAATTTGCCACTGCGATAGTAATGCTATCAGCATTTCAAGCACATTTTTAGTGGACATATTGATGGGATTACAACCGCTTCGTCATGCCTTCGTCAGGGTCGTGGAATGTTGGAAAGGAAAAGGTTTAAACTTCGAAGAACTCCAAATCATTGGGGTACACCCTTTTGTACCCACGCTTATCTGAAGAACACGCACAAAAACGAAACAAGAGCCATTTTCTCCTCGGCAGAACATTCGCCGAGGAAATATGTTGCACGGTGTGCCATAATGCGCGGCGGTGGAGAATCTGATCCGCTTGGAGATCTTCCTACCGGATCCGCTCCGCCTCTCAGTGAGATTCTGAGATTACATTTCGCTACTGGCCTTGGAGCGTAGGATGGAAAGCACAGAATAGACAGACAAGCCGTGTAAATAATATTTGCATTTCTACATACCACTACTTTAAGTTGAATGTCCGACAAAGGTGTTGCTATAGGTCCTAATAACATCACACTGCTATTTTTACCGAGGCTATCTGGGTCCACCGATATTAGATCACCTTCGTTTCCATTACTTTTAATTTCATCATTCAGAACTAGGAACATGTGTTCATGCGGCATTGTCGTTTCGGTATTTCTTACTTCCGGTAGATGAGTCTTACCAGTCGTTCCTTGCGGTAATATATTATTTAGTAAGTCTTGTAGTTTCATTTTTGACGTTTCATTACTTTTTAACGACTTACTTCTTTTGCAGCAAAGCGATTTCAGTTGAGCTACTAGAACATCAAATAATAGTTCTTTCTTTTCGTCTTCATCTACTGCTTTATTTTGAGGTTCTGCTTCTGAAGGACGACTATAAAGTAAGTTATTCAATTTTTGTACAGCAGAATACTCTATTCCTGAGACTTTTGGTGTTGCGAAGGGATCAACTTCTTTATTTTCTAATCTAAAGAATGCGGGTTGCGGCAATCCTTTATCTGATACTGTTTGAAATCTCTTTTTCTTAAGATTATCAAGAAGATTTGCGTTGGGAAGAGTTACAGAGCTTTTTAATACTGGTCCTAAATGAAAGGTTTGGTCGTAATTTGAAGTACTTATTGGACTTGAAGTAATTTTCACTAATTCCTTTATATTATATTGATTCTTGTTAGGTTGTTCGCTAAGAAGCCTTATCAGGTCTTCATCAGATAACTTTGAAAGTAGATACGTTACGTCATTATCTGCAAAAAACTTTAATAAATAAACATTCTAATTAATACCACACTTTGTGTAGAACGTATTTTGGGAGATTCTTTTGATGTTCTTAATCTATTCCAGCACACCGGAAAAATAATGCAGTTATGCGGATCTCTCACTTCATAAAATAAAAACATTAGTGCCCTCTAAAGTCTGCATAGGAGACTGCGTTGTATTAGAAGTCATTGAGCAAGACCCGTAGTATTTTAGTAATGACTTAAGACACCTTACACACGGCATCCCATTCTAGGTCCTGAACTACGGTAACCAGACTGCTAATAAACAATACTTATACATATATAACTAAATACATACCTATTATAGATAAATTAGACCCAGACACAGAATAAAGGAAGGTGCTCACCATACAATTATTTGTCCTCGGTGGGAATTGAACCCACGACCTCTGGCTCAGCAGTCAGAATCACTATGACTACTAGACCAACAGGCCGCTGCCTTCCATTGCCATTCCATTTAAACTGGGAAAATTAAGAAATGTGCCAAAGGACCACGCAAGAAGCTAGTTTAATCCATGATTCACAGGAGTATTCCTAAAGTAGACCCTTTCGTCGAGATGAAGGGTGCTGATATCTGTTGCACGTGGGTGAAAACTGGGACGAGCGAGATTAAATAAAGAAGAAGAAAAATAGGTACTTACCAGCACTTTTAATTATCGGTGCTTTTGATATTTTCTTTTCAACAGGTATATACCCTTTACCCGCTATATAATCTGTAACTTCTTGTTCCGTGTTACTGTTTATTGAAAATAAGGGATTATTGCTTAATAATGACATCGACAACGTTGTTTGTATCTGAAATAACTTATATTTTCATTAATTTTATATTAAAGATACCTTTTTACCTTACCTTCAATACAGTCGCTCAGAACTTACACAGAACATTTGTATGCGTATACTACGGTAATAAAACGGCCGCTTATAAAATTTGGCTTATTTTCTTACTAGAATTAGATATTAGAGCTTCAGATTTACAGTTTGAACGCCTTCTAAGTGTTCCATTATGTTGAACCTTATGTATCGTAATCATATTATATACATACCGAATATAAGAAAAATATTAATTTACAATCGCAGATATAAGGAACCATGTTTGAACGACACAATCTTATACTCCAATGCAAATCAAATTGGACGGCTGATTGCTCAATAGCTTCTTTCTTATAAAAAGTAGTTGGCTATCTCGTTCCTTGTTTACAAAATTAACAATGCACAAGCGCTCGTTAAATAGTTTACGATCATGATAAGAAGATTCAGCTGAGTTGAAATTTTCAAAGCGTGTCAATTGAAGTTTTGAATAGTTATCATGGTTTTTCGTATAACATCTAAGCTTTAAATGAACAACACATAGGTAGACATAGTTTATTCAATTAAATACTTAATTTTAGTATATTTGTCTGCGTATCCCTTGTTGTTGAATTCTCTTTAGGTGTAGGTACTAAGTATACTCGTAATTCTGTTATTTTTCTAAAGTTGACGTATTTCAGTGTCTGGTGAAACCAAGACCTGACCTCTGGGGTCCAAACACCTGCTTACAAATAAATTACAAAATGATTACTCGAAATATTATAATATGCCCATGCTATTCAACTTAGTAATACCAGGCCTATGCCACTTGATGTACTTACGTGCTCTAAACACCTACCGGCCGCCCGTCCGCTAGCGGACCTTATACTTACGTAGTAACTACTTAGTAATCTGTGCTTATACCCAGTCATAATATTACTGTACTCTGTGACCCAGTCTCGCGCAGTGGGTTGCCGACAGCTCCATTGCGCGCTTAATGAGGATCAGTCACATAACAAAAGATTAGATTTCTAAATATGGGGGCGTATGCGCTATAACATTCTGATCATTTCGTTTTTTAAATGATTCAAATCCAACAAGAAATGACAAAGTTATTAAAGTTTTCTTTTCGGCTATTTCGAAACGCTTGCCCGGCTTGCGCTTGGTATGATGACGTCACACGTCGCGAATCGCGCCCTCCACCCGTGCAAAATCGCTACTTTGGTCAGTTTTGTTCAGATTATTCGCCGTTTCGCTCATGTCGTTGCATGCAAATTATTTAGTTTTTACTATAATTTGATGTTATATTGTTAGTATAACAGTATTTATATTGACATCGAGTATCTATTAATATCTAAATAGATACGAGTAAATAGCTCACCTATTATAGAGGTCGGTTTTGTAGGGATTAAATGAAAAGGAGCACCTTTTCATTTTATCCAAGTCTATACATACCTACTCCTACTGAGTACCTAAAATAGGTACCTAACTACCTACTTACCCACTTTAACTGCGTGTTCTGAGGACGAGATTTTTCTGGATTATTTAAATCATTCAAATATTATCTCTAACAAGTGCAAAGCACAAACCCAACTGAGCCTTCAGTTTGCACAAGATAAACCTTAGCTATACACGAACTTGACTATGACGAAAACTATTGTTTGACCATTTTATCCGAATGCACTGCATTTTGGAAAAATATATATAAAAAAATTAGGTTTGTTGTACCTACATTCGCCTGATTGTATATCATAGGATACAAACAAAACAATACCCAACAGTAAGTATCGGGCGCCCGGCGGCAGGCGCGCTTTCACACATAATCACAGATTGCGTTTATCACATGACAAAATCACCCAGTCGCTCAGGGGACCTCTTTTTTTATTGTATAGGGGGCAAACGAGCAGACGGGTCACCTGATAGTAAATGACTACCGCCGCCCATGGGCACCTGTAACTCAAGAGTCATAAGTGTCAATAAAATACATACAATCTAAACTTTTAAATATACATTTTAATAAATTTATTGTATTGTTCGTCAACTGGCGAGCGTGAAACTCGCGATAACGTTTTTGTGGATGACTGTAAATACGTCAGATTTTCAGGATCGAGCGAGTTGACGACAAAAAAAAAAAGGTAAAATCAGGAGGTCGCTCGCCAGTTGACGAACAAGTCAATTTATTGATCTCTGCTACGACGTAATTGTTTTGATTTACGTGTCGGTGCTGCATGTTCTATTTATACTTTGGAGCTCGAGGTTAGATGGATTTTAACATCAGTGTATGTTTTGTGTAGAGCAACACTCTATTTAAATAATTATATGTAAGTTTAAATTCACTACGAATTACCATTTACGTAGGAATATGAATATTATAGATACACCAATATGACAATGTCACAAAAATGATAATGCAAATAAAGTACACTATAATTACTGTGAAAAGTTACATTTGCTTTAAACATGGGAGTAAAACTCTGCCCCCGACTAGATACGACTTTTTTGCATTAGTCAGGAGTACATCACAGTTTTAAAACTGAGTTAAAATGTACGTATGTTTTTGCAGAATCTAATTTATATAAACTATGTAAAACTAACTTTACATAGCCTTTAGTATACTTACCTTGCTCTAAGACGTATAGAATTCTGATCTGATTCTGAAATCTGTGATTGTTTAAAAACAATGGACTTCCTTCTAATTTTTTCGCCTATATAAACAATCTTACAGGCAGTCTAATTGCGAGTAGTTACCACAGCCTACCGACTTTAACAACAAAAACAAACCTTTGAAAATCGAATGTAGTCTTGAAGTTACTTAATAGCATCTTCATTACAATGGCTTCTCCCCGCAGATAGAAAATTCAATATTTTTGTCCGCTCAATTGGTTTTAATTTATTAGTAATATTTGTCACGTTTTGAGAGTATTTATAAACACTGAAATTCATACAGGGTATTTAACGTCATGTTCAATATGTCAATGTTAAAAAGGTTGGTTGAATTTATTGTCTTGTGACCGACACGAAACATTTTATCGGACACACGTACATACCTAATTGTACCTATAATTAGTTAGTATAGTATTGTAGTTAGTTCATATAATGATGACTGCGCTTAGGACTGCTATAAGACCCTGACTGATTTTAAACCTAAACGGACATTAATCCATCTATCAATCAAATGTTGGTTCATCTTGAAAAGTATTAAACAGGATCACTTTTTATGGCTAAATATTTCATTATTTCAAATCATATGCATCATTCATAATCATAAGCATACGTAAATGTCTCATTTCTAAATACATGTTCGATAGTCTTGCATTATGAAGATAATAAATAGACGTACTGAAAATTAACTTGAGAAGACTCTTTTTTTTGTTGCACTGTTTCATTATACTTCAAATGGCCATGTAGTGTTATTGTCAGCATATCGCATTTGGTGGTTATGTGTAAAAAGAACGTACGTCTACAAAGAATAAAATGCACCAATATAATCATACCAGACATATGCATCCTCTTTACGTCTTCTTCGCCAGACTCTTCGGCTACATCTATCCAAGAAGGGACAAACGCAGTGAAGCAATGCTAGCATTGCTTTTCGCCGCGTGAGGTTACCGGAGGCCCTAACGGTTCCCTCTCCCCTATTCCCATCCTTCCTCTCTCCTTCCCTCTTCCCCCTTTCTCCTCTTCATCTACTCCCACCTTAAAGGGCGGCATCGCACTTGTGACTCTTGAGTTACAGGTACCCATGGGCAGCGGTAGTCATTTACCATCAGGTGACCCATCTGCGCGTTTGCCCCCTATACCATAAAAAAATAGGTGAAATATAGATAAACCGTTAATAATGTTATTTTTTTATTATCCATCAAGACGAATAATAATTATTTTAAGTTTACTATTTTTTTTAACATTTCACAATAAAATTAGTCTAAACTTTACCATAAAGCGGTATTACTTTGCTATAAATCTGTATAATGTACCGTTTCTTTTATTTTCACTAAAATAAAGACATTTAAGATCTTTAAAAGTAAAGCATACATTTTTATATTTTTCTAAAATTTAAGCTTATTTTTCATAAATTTGACTTTTTCTAAATATAAATTAAGAGAAAGTCAAATTTTCGCATAAAATTTTTTTTTGAGTTTGCAGCACTTTTTTATACGTCATAAGCAAAATTGCAAGAGTTTATAAACACTGCAGTCCATGTTCATGTTCAATCTTATTTTTTGTCTAATTTAAATTATAATCATCAATAAAATGAACATACCGTTTCCGATGTTAACTCCACGTTTAGTGGACCCATCTTGGTTCAACGCAGATAGCCCTTGTGATGAGGAATCGGAATTGACGTCTCTTGAACAAGGAAATCAACATTGGGTTAGTAACGAATATGAACTTCCAAACATACCCGTACCGTGACCTGAGATTAAAATGTAATAAGTCGCTGTAAAATCAAAGTATTATTATAATTACAGCTGAATTCAATTAGCCATCAGTACATGAAGCGTGCTCCACTGGGCAAAGCTGATCCTGAACCAATGGAGGAAGAAGCTGATACGGATGAAGAAGAAGGTGTACAATTATTTGTTTTGTTGCTAACATTATGTGAAATAGAAGTTGAAAACCATTATTGAAATTGAAAATATTCTCTTTAATTTAATAGGATCAGAAGTTGATGGAACGCAAAACTTATGAAAGGTTTAAAAGTGAACAAGGTTTGGTGTAGGACTAGGTCTGCCGTCACTTAAATTACCGACGCTGGACAAAACATTTACTCTAAAGTAGGACAAATATGGGAAAACCCAGATGGATGGCAGCCCTGAGTAGGACTATGACAATGGAGCCTGTATAATCTTGTAATTTATTGTAGAGGAAGACAAAAGCTCTCTTAACACAATCTTACAAAAATATTTTATAGAAAAAATTACCGATTAGTGTTATGCTGTAGGGACACTGTAGTGTGAAAGATTGCAAGGTCAGCGATTTAGTAAGCAAGCGTGAAGTATGTGTGAGCCGAGCCAGTTACTGTGCGCTACTCGGCACGAGAGGTTTAGTTTTGGGTACCTTCACATAATAAACAACAGTTTATATTAAGGTCACCTAACTCTTTTATTTGCGAGTACCTCCCAATGCAACTGGACCCCGTAGGGCGCAGAATCCCTAAAATGCCAATAAAGATTATTATTAATTTTATAATTTTTACTGAAGTATCGAAAACTTTTCATACCATATTAATTTCTAGGTAATGATGAATCAGATGAGTCCGAGGAATCTCATGATGAAGATGAAGAAGAAGATGTACCTGCATCATATTCCCCAGCACGTAATAATAATGAGTTGGAACCTGACAGTCTAGATGATCTCAATGATGGCCCTGACCTGAATGCTTCCGATCAAAGTGCTCTATGGCCCATACAATAATGTTAAATGGTTTGGTTGGTTATGTTTTTAATGATACTTAATAGAAATCTCTCGTCTTTGGCTATCACAATATTATGACTCCTCTACCTTCACCTTCAAAATATACTATGCTCTGTCATAAATGTGCAAATTGACTAATGCCGCGTTGCAATAAACAAGAAATGTTTTGTTTTGCTTACGGAATAAGGGTAAAATTTCGTTGAATTTTCAAGGAAATTTTTACCGTCCACAAGCAAAACAAATTGTTTTTTGTTTATTGGATTGTGGCATTAATCTACCTCCGACAGAGTGGTCTCGATTGATTATTTAAATTATTAGCTACAGGTAAAATAAAAACTACTTTCTAGTATTTTTTTAAATCTTGGTTACTAAATATTGCCCACAAAATTCACAATCCCACTTGTTCTTGGTAATACTTTCAAAAAGCTACTAGTGTGCCAAAAGACAATTTTTTGAGCCTGTAATTTAAGCATCTGAGTCTTATTATAGGCATTTGAAGGGCTCATTATTTTAAAAAGTGACAAGTTTTAAAAAAGGGTTTAGCTTTTTAAAAAGAACTACACTCTTTTTTAAGACTTAATCATTTTTTTTAAAGCTATTAGGCTATTTATGTGACACCTGGTATAGTTTGGGTTCTAGTCTTAAATTATTTTAAAATGGCTGAGGCTATTTTTTTTTCGATATTAGGTTTTTCTTAAGTGAGACATCAGATTTTTATTATTATGTATTCTTAAACAGATTTGTTTAATAGTAATTTAATACTTTGATTTGAATTGGTACATATAATTTATTAAATTTCAAATTCTTTCAGCCAATAATTTCATAAATACATTTCAGAGCACCTTGAAGACCATATGCTTTTATTGCTTAAACGATTTTCTTTACCCTACTTTTGAGAAACCCTAAAAAGGGAGATTGGGTAAAACCTGTAACATAATTATGTATGGACCGATTTTGATGAATGATATATAGGTATATCGTAAGATTCGCCTTTATTACGCGACTAAAAATATATTTTTTTTCATTATTCTTCGATTGTCTGGGAAATCACGAATAGCAACTCAAATTAAAAAACAATGCGTCACATACAACTAGAGTTGGGCGCCATACCGGTAATTTACCGGTAACTTACCGGTATGGCAATAAACTTCCATTTCTACCCATTTACTCCCGGGCAAAAATATTTCATACTGGAAAGAAATTAAGTTCGACAAAAATGTATATTTACATGATTTTAATAAGTGTTTTTCATTAGAATTAAGTATATACATACACCAATGCATCCAGGCATTTGAGTTTACAGGTTTAAATAAAACAAATAATACTAAAAAGGAAATATTATAAATCAATGACATGTTCATTGTCGTATTATAATATTGCCAATCAACTGGACGAGATTTACGATTGTTTTTTATAATAATTATCATATAATATGAACCGAATATAACAAAAATAACTTTTTACCGTATATAATAACCGTCGGGAGCTGCCATCTCATTTTCAAATTTCAATTAAAATGAAGATATCCTGTTTGTGTCCATTATGTCGTCGTAAAACATCTTCAATAATAATATTCATTATATTATTATAAAAACTAATTGTAAATCTCGTCCAGTTGATTGGCAATATTATAATACGACAATGATCAATCAATCAATCAAACATTTATTTTTTTATGAACAAGTCATTGATTTATAATGTTTCCTTTTTTGCATTACTATTAAACCACACATTATTAAACCCGTAAACTCAAACTCCTGGATGCGTTGGTGTATGTATATACTTAATTCTAACCAAAAAGACTTATTAAAATCATGTAAATATAAATTTTTGTCGAAGTTAATTTCTTTCCGGTATGAAATATTTTTGCCCGGGAGTAAATGGGAAGAAATGGAAGTTTAGAAATATTTCCATTTATTCCCATTCTTGCCAATTTTTTCCCGTCGCCGAACTCTACATATAACTAATAGTACGAAAAGGTATTTTACGAATACACATTTAGACTTTAGCTTCTAGAGACTGTTTGATGTTTATATATTTTTAGAGTGGACACATTCCAATAAAGGCTTTAAATAAAATGGTCTTACAACAAGATTACAAGTTCGCAGAGTCAAGACTTTATGGGCTTTTAGCCTCTTACGTACTCTAAAAATAGGCCAGCCGCAAACACTAAAAGGTACCAATACTATTTTTAAATTCTTTAACAATTTCAACAGAATGGGGGATAATATTTAACGGCAACTGCTGAAGAAGAAAGGCTCACAAATGGATAACTGGAAAGTGTTGAGTGGGATAACTTAGATGGATTGACAACCTGTTCAATTTAATGAATGTGGCTCGAGCATGTTGTTTGCGTAAGTCTTAAAGGGTGGCCTAGTTTTAGCAGTGAAGATCTTGAAGGCCCAGAGAATAATGACGATTTATAGGGCATTGATGTTTTGGCAGCCTACTTATTAAGGCATACAGTATCCTAGTAACTTAAAAATATTTTGTAGACACTTATTGTAAGATACAGTAGATAAGTCAAGTCTAAGTAAGGTCAAAAAATGTAATTTATCATTTATATTTTTAATTTGTTCTGTATACTAATCATTGAAACAAGTTTTAGCACAGATCATGGCAAATTGAAATATTTGCCTTCATAGATCAAGATGTCAGGGACATCACTTCACTGCTTTATTTTTTAAGGCTGTAAGCTTTACATTCAAATATTATGAATTTATGACTGATGGTTAGATGTTTATTATTATCTAAGTACATATTAAACATTTATCTGCAATTCGCTCGAGTTTATGTTATTTTAAATATCCTACATAATAACTGCTACAGTAATATTAATATTCTGGAACATTATACTGTGAGCTTCAGAACATTGATAAATACACGTATTTTTTTTTTTGTAAATAATGTGGTGGGGATGGAACCTACAACCCCTCACGTTGCACTCTATAGCTCGACCTTAGATTACAAATTTTGATGACATTGGACGCCTTAAATGGAGTCACCGTTTGTATTCTATGCTCATTCAATATATGTATTTCAAGCTTAGTATACGAAACTAGCTGACCACTTCGTCTGCGTGTGTAAATTTTCCCTCGTTTTTGCAACATTTTTTATTAATGCACCGCACCTATTTGTCGTAGCGTGATGTTATGTAGCCTTCCACTATAAATTAACCATCCAACACAATTTATATCCAACATAATTTTTCAATTCGAACCAATAGTTCCTGAGATTAGCGCGATCAACCAAACGAACTCTTCAGCTTTAAAATATTAGCATAGATGAAATATTTATTAGCAGAGATGTGATTTACAGGAAGATGTCGTAGGTATATATGTATGTATATGTAATGAGCTTCTCCATATCTCGCCCATATTAGAGTAAAAGTGTGTAATTAAATAATTAATTAACTGTTAAATAAAAAAATATGCATACACTCAGAATATTCTTGTATGTTAGCTATCTCTTACACTAGGTTTTAGCCAAGTAAATAGGTACTTAAAAGGTACACAACATATTAGGTATTTTGCTTAAAAAACCCATTTATGAGCCTATAACATTTCGCAAATTTTTCAAAGACTTGGTTAGGTTGACTGGTAGTCAGAGGTATCTCAATACACGTGGCTCCCACGTGAATACACGTGGAAGCAAAACCGGTTAACTTGTCGGTCATTGTCGTACGAAGGTACGATTTTATTAGTTTAAGTGAAGAGAAGCTGCGCTCCACACTCCAGTGCATAGATTATACACTAATAACTCCAGTGGTTATGCAGCGAGGATTTGTATATTTAGGAAAAACTCATTTGTCTCTTGATGCACTCTTCAGCTGCTGTTTGGAGGGGACGTTTCTATCACTCCAAAGTTCCTTCCAAAGAGTTATTTCCGATAACGATAGAGGATGAGGTAAATCACAGTAAACGTGTGCAGCTGCCTCTATCGAGGTCAGACTTTCTGGTTTACGACGGCACTTGGTAGAAGGTTGAACAGAATTAAAATGAATATTTACGAAAATTATTAATATTTATTTATTAAGTTATTTATTGTAACAATTAATTTAGTTATTGTGCCATCCGTCGAAAGGTAGTTTTCCTTATGAAGAATAGGCAAGAAACTCAAGGGTTGCACCTCTATGTACCTATGTATTTACCTGTAATATTTCTTAGTAGGTACCAATGCTTGCTTCTATATTTGAACGATGAGTTGAACGTTTGGCTGTTCTGAGTGCCTGCACTGGGATCTCTTAAAGGTTCTACAATACGACACGCCCCTTTAGGATCCTAAGTCCATCAGGTCCTATGGCGGCTTCCCGGCTAAGAGACTCGCCGCTTCAAAGGAAATCGTGCGGGGAAATCTCTTAGGACCCTGACGGCCATTACCCGTTGCGGGCGCTGTCTATAAATGTTTCCTATGGTTAACATAAACTATTTAACATTTATTATAAAATGAAGTGAATTAGTTACTATTTTGAAGTGTTTTATTATTTTTAATTTTGTTAAACCAAAATTAAAAGTAAATAATTTCACAACAAATTATGACGTCACAATTTGTTATTTCGTTTAAGTTAAATAAACTAATTCGTCTTGATCGTTGAACTATCGTACTGATGTAAGGCACAGGTCAGGGGGGCTAATTCCGCCATATTTTTCTTAAAGCTTATATTTACTGGCCTATATTCGATTAATGTTTCGTTTTATTGGCTAGGGAAGGGTATTAAAATTTTAAACAATCATCATATTTAATTAAACTTATTTTAAACATTATAAAAAATACTTATTTTTTTTAAGTTATGGCAATTAGCAAGGTTTTATAGAAATCGCTAGTTTTTTAAAGGATACATATAAATTATATGTATCCTTTAAAAAACTAGCTACATGCATTAGTTTAAGACAGACAAGTATAGCAATAGTAAAAATAAAGTCTTGGTTGTGTTCTATACGTATAAAACTTATTTGGGGGTTATGCCGAACTAAAGAAGGCAGGGGTAATAAACTTTGATGGGTATTTAGTGCACTTTTATTAGTTTGGACTTTAATAAATTAATGAAATACTTTAAACGTCATTAAATGTTGCAATTTAATTCTAAACGTAATTCGCAAAACCTTATTCTGAAAGTAATTTAATCCTGATAATAATGGATATTTTACTTATAAACTAACGAATATCGATTGTTTTGAAGTAAAACATACTAATAGTAACTTTGTATTAGGAACGCTGCTGTACGCATTGAAAATTTAAAAATGTTGGCAGAATTGAGGTACTATTTACCTCAAATTTGCCAGCGGGTTTTCAATTTCTGTTTGTTCTATTAGGCTACTTTATGAAATATATAAAATTAAAAATGGTAATTTTATTGTAAACATTTATTTGAAAATTAAACAATGAACTTTCTTAAAATGCTCAAAGGAACCATCTTTTTTCATTTTATTTTTTACTTTGTTCTCTTCTTTTGTACATAAGGGCAGACAGGGTAGGTCATACTTCTATCGTGGGAGAGCCATGCTTTGGTACGTATAGGCTAGCTCGACCGGAGTGATATCACGGCCTCATAGAAAACCGATAGTGAAGTAATACTTGTGTTGTATTTCGCCGAGTGAGTGAGGTTACCGGAGGCCATAACCCTTCCCTCCCCCTCTTTCCCTACTCCCATCTTAAAGGCCGGCAACGCACTTGTGACTCTTGAGTTGCAGGTGCCCATGGGCGGCGGTAGTCACTTACCATCAGGTGACCCGTCTGCTCGTTTGCCCCCAATACCATAAAAAAGGTATGAAAATGAAAGATTAGATAGAAAGATATGATGAAAATAAATATATATTATAAAAAATCAATACTGTTAAAACACACTGGTCACATCTATGATAACATCGACCATTCTCGTTAATAATGGTCTCATATTTTCTTTTGGCACAGTCTTCCATTTCGCCGCAAGGCATTTTTCGATTAAATCGTGAGTAGGCTTTTTATCTGAAAATAATGATATGCACATTATATCATATGGGCGACGCTTTTAGTGAATTATATAAGAATGCTTAAATTATTTTGAAATAATCAATCAGCGCCTAGCTATTATACAACATAAATTAATTATAAAACCACACAACTCGCTCGTTGTTCAGTGTTTGTGTTACCAGAGCGCATAAATGCACCAGTGGTATCACTTGCTTGCTGTCTAGTCCTATGGGTTCTGTGGATATAGCCTCTTGAGCCTCGTAACCCTACACACTAGCAGGAATAACAGGAAAGATTGTGCAGCTTTTTCAGAATTTGTCTCTGTAAAATAGAGGTAGATAGAAAACGCTGTGCTCTCCTAAATCTGCATAAGATGCCTCTAATTGTAATATAATAATAGCCTGCTACTTCATTTAAGAGGAAGGCTTTCGACCTGATCAAACTCGTATTTTAATGAATGTACATATCTCCACAAAACATTTTTTTTTATTGGTCAATTTATCGTTACTGATCACAACGTTTACATGTCAAGACAAAAATATACCACAATTTTTATTAAGATTAAAAAAAGGTTTTCAAGTGGATCGTTGGTTTTTCACGTGGGAGAGCCATGCTTTGGCACCTATGGGCCGGCTCGACTCCACTCGATACCACAGCCTGACAGAAAACCGACAGTGAAACAATGCTCTTGCATTTAATCCTTCCCTCTCCCCTATACCCGTCCTTCCCCTCTCCTCCCCTCTAATCCCCCTCTGCCGTCTTCCCGCTCTTCCCCTATTCCCACATAAAAGGGTGGCAACACACTTTTGACTCTTGAGTTACATGTGCCCATGGGCGGCGGCAGTCATTTACCATCAGGTGACCCGTCTGCTCGTTTCCCCTATACCATAAAAAAATAATCGTGTATCTTAATTAATTTTAGCTTAGTAATTTTAAGTTTCATTGTAGCTGTATCCGCTGCCTTTTGTGTGTTATAAAGTCCTACGTAAGAACGGCCAAAGATGTTCTAATCAATCGAAAATTACATTCTTACCCGAAACATTAGAGCAACTAGCCAAATCCAATGTAAAGAATATAGCGCTCCTCTTTACCAAGGGATTATATTCATCGCAGTAATAATGGAAGGCCATGGCTAGATCTGATGGTACACTGTCAACTTCCTTGACGAGTAAAACACCGGCCTTATCTACATCGTCCCGATACCTGTTAATCAGCTCCCCGTGCTCTACCATGTCTAGATTTGTGCTAACAATAACTGTGTGTTTTACAGAGGAAACGTCGTTACCTGAAATTAGCAGTATTTTGATTAATCTATAGTTTTAATATTATAAATGCGAAAGTAACTCTGTCGGTCTGTCTGTCCTTCGTCTGACTTTCACTTCTAAACCGCTGAATAAATTTTTGGTATAGAGAGGACTTCGGAGAACATACGCTATGTTATGTCGCGTAAATAAAACTTGAAGGGGGTGAAATATGGGCAGTAATTTGTATGGGATAACAATAAGTACCTACTTCAGTTTAAAAATGAAACATAATATTTGTTGTAACGTACGAGTATCTATAAAAAGTTGCAGGCGTCAACTACGAGTAGTTAGGTTAAATATAAGATTCAGACAGACAACTTCATTATAATTTTGTACATATATACCTTTACAGTCCTACATGTCGTCAGTGTTGAGTCAGTACGAGACGAAAACGATCACAAACATTAAACGTTTGAAAGGAAAAGAAGTTGTTTTATGTAAGTATATAAATAAAAATGTAATGCTCAGTGAAGGATTTTACGAAAAAAAAATTTGGGAAATTGTTTTAGGGTTATTTGCTTCTACTCGTACAGATTATCTAAAATTAATACTTTTCACCATTCTTTAAAGTACACATAAATAATAAACATTAACTAAATATATATCTTTTCTATTTTTCTAAAATACAACTGCCGCATTAGGAATTACTCCTATGTCGCGGGGGACTTTACAAACATACAAACAACGGACACCCACTCGGGTGGGAATCGAACCCACGACCTATGGCATAGCAGTGAGAGTCACTAACCACTAGGCCAACAGGCCAGACAGTTTGTGAACTACACCCAGATTCAAAACAAGTATTTATAAATTACTAGCTGTGCCCCGCGGTTTCACCTGCGTAACTCAGATGCCATGTGAATATCGGGATAAAAGTAGCCTATGTATTAATCCAGCTCTCCAGCTATCTACATACGAAGTATCATCGCAATCGGTTTAGTAGTTTTTGCGTGAAAGAGTAACAAACATCCGAATCTCCTCACAAACTTTAAATTTTTTTTTCACATTCAATATCTTCACTACATATTAATAAAATATAAAACAAAGTCCCCCGCTGCGTTTGTCGGTCTGTCTGTCTGTTTGCGATAAACTAAAAAAATACTGAACGGAATTTCATGCGGTTTTCACTAATAGACAGTGATTCATGAGGAAGGTTTAGGTGTATAATTTGTACCCGTGCGAAGCCGGGGCGGGTTGCTAGTGTTATATAAATGTATGTATACAGAGCCTTTTAACAAATGTCTTGAAAATTCCCATTACGGACACAACCGTCAACAACGTTTGCCCTCACGCGTCTGCCTGCCTGCGTTCCGGACTCGGGTGGCTCACGTCACGCGGCGATGAGCGATGTCCCCCCCTCCACCGAGCTTTTAAAACATTTGACCAAATTACGTACTTTAAAAGGCAAAGTTTATCTACTTTGAATATCAGAAGCGGTAAAAGTATTTATTTTGATAAAAATCAATTTGTTACTGCTAAATGTGAAAACTACTACTGTCAAATTTTATTGTATTTATAGTTCATTATTTTGGTAATAATGGCTTACACATAAAATATAGATATATACTGTCGCGGACTTTTTTGTAGAACTATTTAGGAGAAACAATCCCACCGTACATTATATTCGTGTAACTCTTACAGTTTTCGCACCGCACGCCAGAATAGGTGACAGATTTTTTTCCGACTTACTTAACACTTATCGTTATATATTGGACAATATACACAATATCTTCATAAATTATAGCCTATGTGTTATTCTGATATATAAGCTATATTATTGTAAAGTTTCATTAAAATCCATACAGTACTTTTTGCGTTAAAGAGTAACAAACATCCATACATCCTTACAAACTTTCACGTTTATAATATTAGTAGGAAGTAGGATATATAAATGTTCCAGGTGGGAGTCGAACCCACAAAATTCCATGCAATGGTGCTTTGTGGCTATGTGACCTTTAAACTACTGCGCCGTCGTATGGCCTTATATTACCTACATACAAATACAATGTTAAATACAAATAATTAATTTTTCTTACGTAAATATCTCGCAGCTGTGTGCGCAACTTCGTCAATGAACTTTTCAAATTGCTGTGGGTTAAAGTTGTGAGTTTTACTATTGTAAATAAATATAAAGGAGCCTGCGTCCATTTTTGAGAATATTGTTTTTATACCTGAAACATAATAGTTATAATATAGGTAAGACCGATGCCTACCTGTTTATATCAGTACACCAGTATATCAGTACAAAACCGCGTAGGTTAGGTAAATGGCTTCTTTGTTTAATGTTGTAATATGGTTTCCATACAAAATATATCGTAAACGAAACGTTATTTATTTTTGTGATATCAGCACCAGAGTTAGTAAAAATTGCTATAGATGAGTGGATACAACTTTGTTTGTATATATAGTGTGTCCTATAAATAAAGCTTTATTGCTAAATGAAATCTTGATTTAAAGATAATTTGCCACGCACACCCTATACGTGCCATTCTCTTGTCGTGTCATTCTTCCTTACAAATCAAAATTTTCAAATTATACTTGTCCTAATTTTAGGAAGACTGAAATTATTAATTTTAAACATATTTTAAACTACCTAATTATAGCACCTTGCGAGAACTACTATAATGATCAACTGATCAATTAACACCCTAAAAATTAAAACAAGTTTAAACGTAAGTACTCTTTGTGTGTCATTTACTACTCATGTGGCTGCCTTAATATCTTTTTTGTAACAGTGTCGAAGATCCTCATTAATGTCCTCCGCCCTTCGGGGGCCGAGGGGGTCTATCGGACTCTTTCTGACTAAAAACCATCCCGGTGTGCCGCTGCTTGCCCATGATCGGAGGAGCGAGAATCGCCATTACATTCTTCCGCAACCCCCGACAGGCATTAACCCCGCCACCCGTCGGTCGCACTCCTCTGAGAAGCGCGCGGAACACTGCACGCTGCCTCTCGGGCCTGTGTCTGTTCTGACGACGACTTCCCCAAAGTTCGTCGCGGTGGCCGGAGATCATTGAATCCGGTTGCACTTCTCTCCCGTTCCGCCGCCTCCTTTGCGGACATCTCCTTCTCGCAGAAGGAGGCGACGGCGTACCATGCACTCTCACTCCAGACCATGGACAGAACCACGGTCGGCAGCGAGAGACTACCAGCAGAACGACGACGAGCATTCCGCCGGCGTGTGAAGCGACGTCGGGGCAGTCACCACAATGGTGGCACCGTGACGTCGGCTCCCGACACAGGTACATCCGGAAGGTGAGGGTGGCTTAATATCCTACATCAACACTAAAGTAACATTATAAAAAAACAAACAACTCCTGCGGTCGCGTCGCGTCGCGGGGGACTTTACAAACATTGAAACAATGAACATAAATATAGACTCGGTACAATTAATTGTGGATCACACAAATTTTTGTCTCATGTGGCACCCCAAATACTCATCTCGGTGTAGTGGCGAGGCATCATTCTGTAAAGAATAGTAAAAAAAAATTATAATGAAGTACTTTCATTATACTCACCACTTTTAAGTTTTAAAATTGAATTTCCATCAATATTGTATTTTTCCTGAAGACTATTCATATCATTTTCAAATAAAATTTTATCATAACTGACTGTTTGTGTTGATTTATCTTTATTTGTATTAACTTCTAATAATTCTAATATTGTAGAATAATACATAGCTACGATTCCTATGCATAAAGTAAGTATAATAACATAATTTAGCGACTTATTTGATCCCTTTCTTCCCTCTTGTGAAACTGATAAGTCTCGTTGGTAAGATCTTTCCAGGTTATCAGAACTAAAATTACTTCTGTTAAAGTTTGAGCTATGGTGACTATCTTCGAGTCTTGCTGACATCACAGAATTTCCTGATTGATTGCGTCCTTCATATTCATTGTAATATACATGTGGTGACAGATTGAGACTATCTTCGTGACTTGTATTCGGTACTGATGCCCCGGAGTAGTTTTGTGCAAGTTCGTCGTCATCACTGTAATACAAATGCGATGGCAGAGCTGAAGGTAAAGATTTCGAAAGCATATGGCTGTAACGAAACAGACAGACAACTCAACAATTTTTAGTCACAACACATTTACGACTATGATTTATTACTGTCATATATACATATATTATGGAATGCTGCGATGGTTTGGGGATGTCGAAAGGATGAGTGAAGAGCGTGATGGCTAAAGGAATTTATAAGGCTCCTGTGAGTTGGCGAGTCGGTGAGGGGAGGTCCTGAAAGACGTATGTCTACAAACAGAGCGACAATACACTGAAGAAGGGCGATGTTAAAAGCACACATAACCGACGAGCTTGTAGGTATGTCAGGATCGTGGCGAAAGGAGTTCTTTCGTCTTTGCCTACCTCGGAAGGCATATGTTATGTTTGTATGTATAAAAAATAATGACTTCTGTTCAGTAAAATGCAACATTGATGAAAGGTTATTTTTGAAATGGCAACACTTGTGTGTAAAAATAACCAACATAAATAATAACAATGCCTGGATAAGGTTTGTTTATCAACTTCAATGAAGAAAGGACTTCGCAATTAGTTACTTTTTCAGTTAGTCTTCAAGACCACAATAGACTGGCCAGTGGTATACAAGAATGTCTTCAAGAATCATTCAGTGTGTCTGTGGAGGCTAACTAATGTATCCAAAACAAATTCAAAACTTGTTTTTAATTTTAATAAAAATAGACGTGGAAGATAAGTCACATGTTACTTATCCTATGCATAACTATATCAATGCGCGATATAAGTGTGAACTAAGACTTACACAGAACAGATATTAAGCATATATATATATATATAAAAATAATATTTTGAAAAGCTGTTTGTAAGTCAGTGGTTTTTGGTGCATAGCATTAAGGAGATGAAATGAGAAATATTTCTCTCATTTCATCTCCTTAATGCTTTCGAAATTAATAATAAGCCATCCATAATTAAATATCAGAAATAAATTATAGACTCACGTATAATCATCCCTGACTTCCTCAGTCTTTGAATATGAATTAGTTCGGACTATGTTTTTTTTCTTTCCTGTCAACGGACTTCTCTGTTGGGCCATTTTACTGCAATTAGGAATTATTATTTAATTTTTAATCTTTCTTTGAAATGAAATTCGATCAACTATCATTCTAGTGTGCACTGATCCCTAAAGTGGTTTATATCGATTCGATTGTGTTGTGTGTTAAATAGACTACATACACGAAGCTTAGTTTTTACCTCAAACGTAAAAAAAGACCAACGACGACAAAAAAAAACAAAGTTTTGCTATTCTGGCTTTGCTTCCGTTACTTATCCCATATTATGGAATATCGTGCGAAAGTTTTTAATTTGCTTTTACATCTTTATACCTAGTGGAAAGGGTTTTGAGCATGCTTGCTAATCTTCTAAAGAAACAAATAAAACATCACTAATCGAGGTTTAAGATTAAACCCCACTAAAGTGATGCCAAATATTGAAAATTTATTATCAAAGCATCAGGTTCATCTCTGCCACTAAAAAAAAAATTGATTTTATTTTAACCTTTTTGTCATTTGAATTTCAATAATACATATAGTATAAGCCCCAGTGTGTGTTTTTTACTATTGTTTCGTTATACATCTTTTTACAGTTAGAAATCAGTTTAAAACACATTTAAAGTTAATGAATTTTCAAAATAGAAATATTAGCTAAGCAGCAATTTGCAATTTCTGCATGTTCAATAGCCAAAAACATATATGATCTATTCTATTGAGTTCTGTTCTTCTCTGCAGGTATGATCAAAATGAGAAACAGGTAAGTTTACGCAATTTCGTGCTTAAGGTCCTACATTAAGAAAATCCATAAAAACTAACTTAAAATATTATACATATTAGATTTTAAGGATTTTCTCAATAACGGAACGAATAGTTTCAAACTAAAAAAATATTTTCGATTTAAAATCTTTAACTTTACACATTCCACCTGCTTTTATGAAAAACGGAGGAGAGATATTTAGCTACATTCGCGAACACGCTAGCGGTAGTCGCGGACGTGTTGAAAGGTATATATATAGTTATCCTGCATTTACATCAAATGCTGTCAAATATACCACGTCAACGTAAAGGCGGTTCCTAGAACCGCTACATCCAACAGATTTTGAAAATAATTTCATATATGTTCAACGTAAAGGCGGTTCCTAGAACCGCTACATCCAACAGATTTTGAAAATAATTTCATATATGTAATATGAAATTGACTATAAACAAACATTCAATAAAAGTGTTTTTTTTTTAAAGTTATTGATCAGTGTAGAAGACTAATAGATGTACGGGGGGTCACACTGAAAGTTGTTGTTGCTGTTAATATTTTTATTGCTTTTCGAAGAAGTCGCCGTTCCTTTCTAAGCACCGTCGCAAGCGATGGAACCATTGACTGAAGCAGTGAGCCCACTCTTCTTTAGGGATCTCCTCCAAGGTTTTTCAAACGCAGCCACGGCATTTTCAGGGTTCATAAAAAAAATCCTATAAGTTTATCTTTTATTTTTGGAAATAAATAAGTCACAAGGTTAGGTCGGGACTGTAAGGAGGATGACTCACTAAATCCGCACCTTCGATAGACAAATATTCGATAGTCCGTTTTGCGGAGTAAGTTGGAGCATTGTCGTGATGGAGGAGGATCCTGCTTCTTGGGCACTGCTGTCTAAAATTTTCCAACACAACTGGTAGACAATGACTGACATACAAATCTGCAGTAACAGTCCTTTTATCTTCTAGAATCCAGAATGATTGTTGCGAAATGACCCATTCGTCCAAAGAATGAGGCAATCATCTTTTTCCCTTGACTTCTGCCCTTCTTTACTTTTGTCGGCAAATCTTCGAATGGAAACATCCATTGCGCTGATTGTCTTTTGGTTTCGGGTTCGTAACAATATATATAGCTTTCATCACCTGTGACGATGTCATATACAGTATTTGGGTCACCTCCGTCATACTTTTCAAGCATTGAGCGGCACCCATCCAAACAACGGCGTAAAAAACGCCGTTGTTTGGATGGGTGCCGCTCAATGCTCTTCCGAAAAAATATGCGGTATCCATCACTACATATTATAAAACATATAGTTGTTTTGAAATGACTCTGCCATGGTAATCAAGATAGCAGTACGTCAGGCAGATGCATCTTCTAACTTACTGCTATCTCGAGTACCACTGCAGAACTATCAGGCTAATCCACCGTGGTAATCAAGATGGCAGTAAGTCAGGAAGACACTCCTTCTGACTTACCCTATCTTGATTACCATGGCAGTAATATAGTGTAAGAATTTCCAATATCAAAATTGCACACACCTCATTACATTATCTACTTCATCCCGTCCTTGTTCATTGATAGTTGGTGAGTTGTTTTTATTGCTTTTATCAATACCTTTATTTAAGCCATATCTCCCCATGGTGTTGTCTCTGGAGCTATGTATGCCTCTTCTAGCTGATGGTATGATGAATGCCCCCCCTTCCTGTGGATTTTTTCTACATATAACAAAATTATAATAAAAATTATATATAGACAATCAACTTACTAAAAGCTAGTAAGAAGTACTAGAACTACTAGAAGCTAGAAGCTTTTCCTTTCCTCCTGGACACATGCTAAATTCGGACTAAATGTCATATTTTATTCCTGCCATGGAGCACACTAAGTTTTTTAATGGATTATTCACAAAATTTACAATTAACCCAATTTTGGTAAGTCATCACTAAATACAATTTGTATTGTTGTGTTTGCTAAGATATACCTGTAATTGATAAGGATATAGATATATCTTATATCTATATTCTTATCAATTACAGGTATATCTTTAATTAATGAGCCACACTCCGCCATCTGCAATGATACAGCTGACAGTTCTCTAATAAATGTGGCTAAGAATTGTAGAAAAACATGTTTTACAGCTCATCACCAATTAGATTCATCTTTCCTGCCTGCCTGGGCCTTGCAAGCTAAAACCTTCATAAATAGGCAATTGCTGTTTTAATTATTAATACTTATTTCTACATGACTCCATACTGAATCATATTTTTAAATAAAGAGGTATCATAAAATAAAAAATCTCTATATATTTGGTTCATTTTAGTCTTCTTCACATAGCATGGATGTAATAACACAAGATTTGAAGTTTCTAGTCTTGTATGCTGCCTTGGTAATCAAGATAGCAGTGAGTCAAGAAGAGGCGTCTTCTGACTTACTGCTCTCTCGACTGCCACAGTAATATTAAATGTTAGTTTATTTTCTGTATTACTTGTTTTTAATTGATGAAAATAGAACATGTGCAAGATCATAGAAAACTCATATGGAAGATTCATCCACAATTATATTTTGTTAAATAGAATAAAAGAGAAAACCTATAATATACATAACTCGATATTATTTTGCATCAAGAACTACTTTTTACAGCTGAAATACGTCATACCTCCTCTGCACTATCACTGTTCATTTAGTCCGCTTGTTTCTTTAGACACAAACATTATTTAATTACAACAATGTTCCCACAAACTAGGTTCTTTATGAGCTTAAGTTGTTCGTGTAATTAAAGTAGGTATTAAATCATTATATTGTGATTATTAACTCTATCAGAAAATTCTCCTTTCCAAAAAAATTACAATAATAAAAACCGAAACAGTGTTACCAACTCTCAAAACTATTTACCCATAAAGTAAAGTCGAAAACCTCTAAAAATGTCACAATTACTTGAAGAAAATTCTAAATTTCTTTTCACTGGTATACCTAGTATAAAAATTTTTTAATAACGCGTTTATATTCAATATTTCTAAAATAGTTAATTTTTTCTGGTTAGGAGTTTATTCTATATAGCTAAATAAAATATTTTTCTGAATTTTATCGAATTACGGTTTTGGTCGTATTTTGATGGCACCAGTGATTCTACAGAACTACCTTCAAGTTCTGGACCTGTTTCCCAAATTTTAGTGTACTTTGGAATATCTAGGCATAATTAACAGATTGCTTAGCGACACAATAGCAAAAATATAAATAACAATTTTCTTGAAGTGAATAAGAAATAAATAAAAAAAAATATTATGCAATAATTAATTTCTAAAGCCATAGTGTTGTTATAAAACTTTTTGGTTACACTAGTGACAATTATTTTTTGAAGTGATTACTTCTTATGGGAGGGTAAACCGCTTCGTTACGTTACACGTTACGGCGCCAGTCTGTCTGGCGTTTAAGTTATCACTTCTGTCGGGCGTTCCGAGACGCACATTATTTTTTTGAGATGAGAATGTCCGAGAATCACAGCAACAGATTTCTTGCCTTCATCAACGCGATCTTCGCCAAATCACCCTTGCATCTTTCCAAAACTTTTGTGGATGCCACATTTGTTGATCATATGCGTATTTATGCTAGGTTGGGGAAGGGTTTCTTATAACGACCAGCTGGTAATAAATATATATTCAATAAGAATATGTTTTTAATGACAACCAAACATAGCGGAGAAAAAACGAATGAACATCAAACTTACTTAGCATAGATTACTGACTAATATCATAGACACATTAACAACCTTCTCACATCCCCTCCTAATTTTATAAATCACACATTATTTCATAAAATTACAAACTATAACAAATAAACTTAAGCACAACCTACTCTCACAACCATTTTTAATTTATGAATCACAAATTTATTTTTATTCAAAGTTTTCTTAAAATGTCCGCTCGTTGCATGTTTGTAGGACAATATTCTATACTTATGCAACCTTTGCTATACTGCTCGTGAATATAAAAGTATCTAACTTCTATATGTTTGGATCGTTTATTAAAAATACCATTTTTAATTAAATGGATAGCACTCTGATTATCTACTTTGAATAAAATGGTAACATTAATCCCAATGTCCAGCAATAAAGACTTTATAAACATTGCCCCCTTACACCCCTCAGCTGCTGCGATAAATTCCGCCTCTGTTGAGGATAAGGCAACAATAGGCTGTTTTCTTGATGCCCATGCCACTGGTCCTTCTCCTATCTTGATGATAAATCCAGATGTACTTCTTCTGGTTTGTGGATCACCAGCATAATCAACATTCTCTTTAAACTTGTAAAACAATCCTTCTTCTAATGTGCCAGGGAGATATTTAAAAATCCTTTTTAAAGCAATCCCATGCTTTTGCGTTGGATTTTCCATGTATCTTGAAGCTTTACTCACTGCGTAAGCAATGTCAGGGCGTGTTCTAGTAGATAAATATAACAAACTACCTACAGCTTCTCTATAAGGAAACTTTATGATGTCTTTCTTTGGATTTTGATCATCTCTGTCCTGTCTTTCCCACAAACATGGTGTCTCTACAGATTTACAATTTTCCATATTGTACTTTTCTAATATTGATTTTGTGTATGAAGCTTGACTTAGGTATATTCCTTTTTTATCTGTAGTTATTTCCATTCCAAGAAATGTACTTGGTTTTTCATAAACTTTCACTTCAAACTTGCTATTCAATTTCTTGATGATATCCAATACTTCTTTATTATCTTTTCCGATTATAAGTCCATCGTCAATATAAATAGTTAGCATGATAGATGCTTCACTATTCTTGAAAATACAAGGTTCATTCTTCGTCTGTGTGAATCCTAATTCCTTCATAGTTTTAAGAAACTTCTCATTCCACCTCCTAGGTGATTGCCTTAATCCATATAAGGACTTCCTTAGTTTACAAATCTTCTCTCCATTGTTGTCTTCTTCACATAGTATCTTCATATATATATGTTCATTTTCTTTTAGCTCTCCATTTAAAAATGCTGTTTTGACGTCAAACGTCATAAATACATGATTTTTAGCTGCTGCTATGGCAAACAATGTTCTAATAGCTGACATACTTACGACGGGGCTAAATATCTCATCATAGTCAGTATCCCTCTGCTCGTTTCCTCTTACTACAAGACGAGCTTTATAAGTTCCGTCATCTTTTACACGGAATACCCATCTATTAGTAAGTACTTTTTTCCTTTTGCTTCTTGTTTATCTACGAGCTCCCATACTTGGTTTTCCTGTAATGAATTCATTTCTTCCCTAATCGCTTCTACCCATTGTTTCTTGTCAGGTGAGTTCATAACATCTTCAAAAGTAAGTAAAACGTAATCATTGAATTTTTCTGGTATTTTCAGTACCCTTTTTCCTCTACCTAACTCTTTCTCTTCTTCTTCTGTTGTACTACTATTTGCACTTTCAAAGTTATGTGAAATATCATCATCATCTTTTTTTTCAGGTTCCACATCACTCTCAGATAAAGTTTCTACATCACGTGATGATCCTTCTTTTGCAGATAAATCTTCTGCTCCAGGTGTATCTTCTGTTCCAGGTATATCTTCAAATTCAGGTGAATTTGCTTCTACAACAACCTGTACCTCTTTCCTGTCCTTGTGCACAATCCTTTTTTTATGTCTCATCTTTTCACAAACCTGTGATTTTTCTTTTAGAAAGTAAACTACTCGATAATGAGTGTAGTCATCTTTTATCAAAAGATAGTAGCGAGCTCCTCCTAAGGATTTTTCCTCCATAGGTCCACATAAGTCTGCGTGTATAAGCTCCAGTGGCCTGCTTGTCTGCGTTGAACTTCTTGGGTGGGGTAATTTGTGTTGTTTACCCTCTTAAGCATTTGACACACATGTCATTCTTGTGATTAACATATTTAATGTCATGTGAATCCAGTAATTTTCTTACATGTTCAAAATTCTGGTGAGCAAGCACTTCATGCCAGTCCCTAAGAGAATAGTTAACCTTGGACGTAGCATTGAACCCTAAACTAATAGGTTTTTTATCTAACGACCTGAACTCCATGACAAAAATTTTACCTTTTCTTATTGCAAAAGCTGCAACAGATGCATCTGGATTAAGAAACTGACATTTATGATTGTTGGACATTCGTATATACTTTTTATCCAAAGCACATGACACCGAAAACAAATTGAATTTAAGATCCGGTACATTTAAAACATCATACAATTTAGTCTTAATCCATACGTTACCATTATATGCCTCCAACTCTACAATTCCATACCCTTTTGCTGAAATAGTATTACCATCACCTAACATAATGTCTCTAGGATTCTGAAGTTCAACGTAGTTCACAAATAAGTTCTTGTCTTTGCATAAATGCTCACTTGCACCACTGTCCATTATCCACTCATTACTTTCACCAATTAGTCCCACCATAGCACTTGCTATAAAGGCATTGTTACTTTTAGACTGCACTTTGTTAATACGGAACCTACACTGCCTAATAAAGTGACCAGGCTTTTTGCAAAAATAACACACTTGCACTTTATTTTCCGGGCGCCTCTTCCCATACTTTTGCTTACTAGTATGTGCTGAAAATGCCGCGGACCCTACCTGCTCCTCTCTGCCACCGAGTCTTTGCTCTTCCATGAGCAACCTTGCAGTTAGGTTATTTATGTTCTGTTTAGATTCTTCGACCGACTCCCAAGCACTTACAAAATGTTTATAGCTTTCTGGTAGTGACATTAAAATCTTTGTTATCAACATCCTTTCGTCTATCTTTTGTCCCAATTCAAGCAACTTACTACTGAGATCCTGCAGTTTAGATGTATGCTTACTTATCGTACTTCCAGGAACATGTTCACACAAAAAGAACTTTTGCTGCAACATGTGGATGCTTGCTGTAGATTTAAGCTCATATACGCTATGCAGTTTGTTCCAAATCTCGGCAGCCGAACCGCAATTTATTACATGAACAATTACGTTTTCAGACAAACGTGTCACTACAACGGATTGCGCCTTGGCATCCTTTTTGAGCCATTTTGCATCATCCTTTACAGGTCTAGGAGTCGTTCCGCTTACAATGTCCATCAAACCCAAGCTGTTTAAAATAATCCTTACTTGGAATTTCCATGTGTTCCAATTTTGCGAGCCTTCCAACCGAAGCACGTGTGCGCCGACAACACTATTTGATATTTCCATCTTCTCTTCGTGTTTATTATCTGGGCCCATAACCTATGCGTATTTATGCTAGGTTGGGGAAGGGTTTCTTATAACGACCAGCTGGTAATAAATATATATTCAATAAGAATATGTTTTTAATGACAACTAAACATAGCGGAGAAAAAACGAATGAACATCAAACTTACTTAGCATAGATTACTGACTAATATCATAGACACATTAACAACCTTCTCACAGATCAGGTTGCATTAATGATCCCGGAAGAAGTCTAGCCCAATGATGCAGTCATCCACAATGTAAGCGATAACAGCTGTTGCCAGTTTAAGGTCACCGAAGTTCATTACCACCATTTGCTCACTCAGTGAAGACAGAGTCGCTTTTTCGATTTCTACTGATGAGTAGAAATGGAAAAACAGACTTAGTCTACACCGAGCGAACAAATGGTGTTATAAGATGTTATTACAGTTGTTGATGCTCCAGTAGGTATCCAAAGTCAGCAGACATTAAGCTACTCCATTTACTGATCAACCTATGGTCAAGTTGTGTCCATCCGTACTTTGTTGAACAAAAACCTTTGGGGTTTTCTAACTATTAACCAAGGCCCACCTCGCAGGCCTGTCTGAAACTAGTTTTCTAAATTCTCCGATATTGGCGTCAGTTCCACGTCTTTCCGAGGCCCGATTTAGACAGCTGTTTCTTAAATGCCCTCTCTCTCTACAGTTGTAACACCTCTAGACGAAAGCTCGACCCACGTTGCTTGTTTCACTCGTTCACTCCTAGAATCCTGTCATACGGTTTTAACCTCGAGAGCATGAGACATCGCGTCTTTGATGTTTTGTGGTGCCCCAGACGCACAGGAGCTCTAACTTCCGTATCGTAGATGCCAATGCTTGAAGAAGCAATCTCTTGTTTAGTGCCGACCGCCCCGTCCGCATGTGACCAGTGCTGCAATGTTTTATTGGAACGTTGACAGCGGTCACTTAGTTGAGCGTGGAACACATGCTTCATGTGTGGGTCAACGTACTTGGACTTCTAGCACTGAGAACGCCAAATCTCGAAGAGCCAGAGTAAGTGCAGTCATTGCTTGATCCCTTTTTCAGTAAAGATTGATAACAGCTTCCTTGTACGCCGTCTACGAGGAGTTTCCATCGAATTCGGGCACTTTGAAGCTTCCACGTACAACACCTGTAGCCGTGGCTGCCACTACTATTGGTCCTTCGGTCGGGTCAAGTTTCTGACGCCCTCCTCGATAGTAGTAATTCTGAATTGCATTTCACTCATATCCTCCTTAACCATTGAGATTCAAGATTGATCGTTAACGGTCTTTTTTCTTGCTCAATTTTCTAGCCAACGCCCGAAGAATACCGAACTTACAAGACTCGTAATTTCGAACTTATTTTTGGTTTTCATTTCGATCGTCTTTCTTTAGATCATTTCTAACTTCTCCTAGAATGTTCTCAAAATTACTTAAAATAGTTAGTTCCGAAATCCAGAACATTCCAAAAACAGAAATTCGACGAGGTAAGAAAAAAAAACTCTTAATATTTTACAATACAGTGATTAGAATGAGGAGTGGGGGATTAACAGGATTTTTTTGTAAGTCAGAATATTTGTGGAAACAATATTTGATCAGGGGGCTCGGACTTCCCGGTAACAGTCAGTTTGAGTTACAGGTATGCGACCCTGATCTGCTCCAGCTACTGCTTACAGTCCCCATTCCATCTATATACATAATATCCCTTTCCTTTTACATCTTACCTACCTTTCGTTCTCAATATACTCTTAATTTTTCCATCTTCAATTTCAGTGCCTGCTTAACGGCTATAGGCTTGCTCCCTATTGTACTAATCCCAAATTGTGAATCGCAAGTCGCACCCACAGGACAGGCTTGCCTATGGTGTGGGACACGGAATAATGAATGTGGAAAGTTTTGAGATCGGGAATAGTAACAATGCATGTTGTAATATGTCACCATCACCAAAAAACCTTAAGCCTATCTTTGATAAATGATAAGTTAGATAAGCCTATTTCAAATAACAGGTTCACAAATAAATTACATAGGACCACTATCCTATACTTCCCGCCCTACCTGGTTTTGGAGATAAGAGTACAGACTGAGGCGAAATTATGATAAGCTTGGACTAAATGATTTTATATAGGCTGGTCGGTACTTCTCTGTTTTGTGAATGGATCGTACTCCAAAATGTAGTTTGGTAGTGTCAAATTACAAATGCCCATATTAAAACAGGCCTTTACAGATTGAGCGCAATAATGTCAAGCGCGCCCCGATGCACAGATTTAGTTTAAATCATTTTTAGAGCACTTAGCTACAGTCTTGAGAACATTATTGATAAAAACTATTTTTTATATCAAATAAAATTACTTAGTTCCTCAAAAGAGATTTTAAAGAAATGTCACTTTTACTGGCAGGTTGAAGAAAGACGTGTTGAAAAATAAAAAGATATTTGATAGAAACGAAAAAAGAACAAGAATTTTTCATCCTAGAAGAATATATGGAATATTTTGACGAAAATGAAAGCTAAACCTGTTTTAATGAATTACCTAATTTTTGTTGTATTTGTATTGGCTTTTATAACTATTTGTTCCGGTGAAAATGTAAAGAAGAGTATAGACGACAATAGAGATGATAACGGCGAAGTAAGTTACGAGTCTAAAGATGAGTCCATGGATATTCCCGTGGAAAATGAACCTAACAACATTACTTGTACTAGAAGACAAAACAGCCAAATGCATGAAATACGTAGTGCCAGTTTTAAGCAGTTTCCGTTTATGGTGGCTATAATGTCTCAACAAAATGAATATTTGTGTTCTGGATGTATAGTCTCTAATGGGTTGATACTAACTACAGCGACGTGTACTCAGCAACCTTTGAGTTATGTTCTTCTTAACACTACTTCTGATAAAAGAGACGACACCACAATATCTCTTCATGTCATAAAAACCGAAAGGTTCCCTACATTTACATCAGGTGAAGGGGCCAAAGATGTAGGCATCGCATATACGGAAAAGCATAACAATAGTGTTGCTTCTAAAATAAAACTTAGCAACTACACAAATCCGCGCTTAATCGTAGATGTAGAAGGAATTGGATTCGGAATAAATTCTGATGTCGGACAAGTGAAAGAGCTGCAATATATCGGTATGGAAGTTCGTTACGCTGTAGAAGTAGCAGAAAGCGTAAAAGGATATTTTGATTGCGTCGAAACTAAAATATCAACATGTTTTAAAGATACCGGTGGTCCAGTGGTTTTCGATAATGAGCTTATGGGAGTCATTACTAAAGGTCAAATTGAATGTACCAAAGAGATGTCAGCCACGTATGCTGTAAACAAAAGGATGGTGGACTTTTTACCGACTTACGTTTTCAAGGCGTGGTTGGATGAAAAAATTAAAAAAAATGAAGAACAAGAACCAGTAGCTCTAGCTACTTATCCTGTGCACCCACAGATTACCAATGTCGAATCACATAGAATGACAATGGAAGCCTCAGGTCGCAAGTCTAATGACGGATCAGATTTGAGCGCAGTACCCGTTATTATTTTATCACAAGTTTTGTGTCTCTTTAAACTCTAATTCATTTGAACAGCAAAATAAATTTTGTGTGATGTTTTATAAAAAACATTCAAAATACATTTTTTTTCCATTACATTTTTGTTATAGTTCAGAAGTATACATCTATAGTTTTTGATAACTTTGGATTGCTACTCCACTGCTAGATATTATAGTAGCCATAGTAGGTCTGTATCTACTACAATAGTCCTATAACTCTTATATGTTTCCTGTCCTGTATTTCCTAGGGCGGTGAATCTATTACTATTAGTTTTTTTAATAAACAAAGAACAAAAGATGCTAACGGTTTTTCTTCACTCTTAGCGTCAACTCAGACTGTGAATGAGCTGAGCCGAAATATGCAAAATACGATTGAGTTGTATTTTAATAGAATAAAGTTTAATTAGGAACTTGGTAAGACGAGTTCATGGCAGTTAATGGCAAATGTGGATTCTATTTACTAGCCAACAAAATTCGGATTCCTATTAATTGGACAAAAGCTTAGTCGCTATCGTTTGACGATCGTGTTAAAACTATCGGTCAATAGTTCACTTCTGTGGTGGTGCACGCACTACAACACTTTGCAAGTAAATAATCTCTCGTGAACACCAGAAGCAGACAGAAAATGGTTGCAGTACCCCCGGCCCGAACATTTCCCGTACTAGAACTATACCGTAGCTAACTGCAATCGATCGGTAATCGGGCGACAGTTTAGTTGAATGCAGTGTGCGCGCTTGCATCATACTTCACGTTATGCAATGGCCGATATTTGTTCGATAGTTTGATCAATAGTATTATATTATTATTGTATAATAATTAATATATTTTATGCTAATTGCAAAACCAATCCAAACTATCGGCAAATAAAAATCAGTAATGCGGGTAGCTGAAATGAAAAATTAAATGAAATTTCGTATACCGCATCTTGATATAAAGGCAATAAAACGGAATGAAGCGAATTATAAATATACCTACCTACATACAGGATGTGAAGTAAATAGTGGTCCACCGTTAAGGGTTTTAAATACCAGGCAGTCAACTAGATCATACTGCAATTTGAACTCGTTTTGCCCAAGGGTTTCAGAGAAAATGCTCGATGACTTAAACGCTCTTTCATTCGACGTTGCACAGCGTGTATAGCTCCGAATGGGAGCCATTTCGAACATGTTTGTGAAATATCAATAAATGACGACTGTTGTGGTTTTTTTAAATACCATGTTCAAACGGGGAAAAAGTTTGGTCTAAACTATTTTGCAATAGTAGTAATTATGTAATAGTTGTAATTCAATATAATCAAATCACTTCAACCAACAATCGCGTCTGTCTGTCTGTTCGCGATAAACTGAAAATCTACTAAACGGATTTTCATGCGGTTTTCACTAGTAGACAGAGTGATTCACGAGGAAGGTTCAGGTGTATAATTTGTACCCGTGCGAAGCCGGGGCGGGTTGCTAGTAATATATAAACTAAACTTTTACTTATGCAATACATTTCACAAAAAGTAAACGGACAACACTTTTAATTTAAAAAATATTTAATTCATAGGTAAGTGTTGCGGAACGGGTGTTTTGTCCCTCCAACACAAAGGGAAGATCCTCCGACCAGGTGAGGTGATTATGCCTGGCGGGCCACGGCCCAACGGTTGATGTTGGGCAGTTGTATAATAATATACTAATCAGCGCGAGAACTCTCATAGCGCGATGCAGGATTAGTAGTTACTTCGTAGTTTAGCTCGTCATCGCTAGAAGTTATTGGAGTATGTTTTTGCTGTATGTTGAGTAAGTACCTGAATTTTTAAGTGACTCTTAAATACAGTTAAATAAAGGACTTTATTACTTTACCAACCAATAATATAAAGTAAAAAGTATAAGTCTTTTACTTAACTGTGTTTAAGATTATTAACCGACGAAAAAAAGGAGGAGGTTCTCAATTCGACCGTATGTATATATTTTTTTATGCATTTTCAGCCCTCACTCCGTTATTTATTCATCCATTTTGATGGTTCATGGTAGTTTTAGTGACAGAAACCACTTCATACGCTTTAAAGAAAATACATTTAATAGCGTTTCAAAGTATTTAGTATTAAATATATTAAAAGATAGTAGTTGTTAGAGTAATAAAACATGACACAAGCCACAAAAAAGCATAAAACAAAAACTTTTTAACAAAAAATTGAACCGACTAAAAGAACTAAACAGCAAAAAATAAATAAACCTCTTTTGAGTATTGAGCTTATTTACATTAATGACATTTTATATAAACTAATTTTGAGTGAGTGCCAAATAATAAAATCATTAAATACCTACGTAGAGCCTTCTCCATTTCTACGTACCTACATATAAAATTTAGATAATTAATCAGTTTGTTGTTTGGCGCCGACTCAAAATTGTTTTGTATAAAATTTAAAGCTCAATACTTAATATGAGGTTAGAGTTTAGAATATTAAATAGGTACCTACATACTTATTCAGTAAATTGGCCAGCTGTTAAATATTTCCACTTCCTTGTCGAGTTTTGTCAACATTTAATCGGATTTGGATTCCAATTTGGACTTGTAAAATGTTTTTTTCTTCTGTGAGTTTTATATTCTTACTATATAGAGACCGCCTTAGGGTCGAATTTCGACCACGGTTTATTTCATTGACCAGTATAACTTGAACTGTCATTGTATAGACTTAGGTACCGTGACAGGTCAACACATATGCTGGAAGAGTGTTACTGGTATTCACGTATTTTTTAAATTTGTAAGACATTGTTAAAAATTTTAGCTTTCTGCACTTCTTTTATAAATAAACTGAAATTATACCTAATGTCACGTTTACACGGTTTAAAGATTTCTCTTCACGTACCTATTAATATATCCCATCAAAAACATTTAACATGAAAATGGGAACCAAGTTGAATTTTAACCATATACGTAGTTATCGACAAAAGAACTGAGATCTAAATGGGTGCCAAATTCTGTAGATAATCCTGTTTATTTAAAAGAACACACAACATTCTGAACTAAATTTAAAACACAATTTTTTTTAATTTGAACAGACGATTTTTTACACAAATCCGATAACTTCGATAAATTAAAGCTCAAGATTTGACTATAGTTTTCACATACAAGTATGTACATTTTATTTGGTTATGCTACTTATTATTCTGATTGATGAACCGAAAATTTATGAGTGCCACTTCTTATTCTTGTCAACTGTCAAATGTCAAACTTTTTTGTCACCTCAGCATTATATTTTACTGTAAACTGTTTTTGAGGCCAAAGGATAGTTCCTGAGTTGTTTGTTTAAAATCTTAGCTATCTAGTTAATAAATCTTTTCAAAATAAACACAAAAATGTCTAAAAAAAAGGGCCACAAGAAAATTCAGGATCTTAACGTCGATGTTGAAGAGAAAACGACTGTCACCAATGATACTCATGAGGTAACCTCTAAAAGTAAAGGAAAAGGTAAAAAGAAAGGTAAAGGAAACGCAGGTGATTGGAGTGATAGTGATGGAGGAGATGTACCGAAGAAAGCTCAAGTATCAGATGACGAAGACATCCCTAAACCTGCAACAAAAAAAACACACAAGAAAGGTGCCCATATGTTTAAAAAAATACTATAACAATGTATTTATTAGCAAAGTTATCAGAACATCTAATAAATACTAATATACTCTGCTATTTTCAATTTTAACTGTGTCAGAAGATAGGTTCAATGGGTATATTGTAAGTCCTATTAATATGGGTTATAGTATATTTAGTTCTCATATCTATTAAGTCCCCTTGTTTATTCATAACTAGCAGCGCCCCGCGGTTTCACCCGCGTAAGTCCCGAACCCGTGGGAATATCGGGATAAAAAAGTGCCTATATGTTAATCCAGTTCACTGGTTATCTACATACCAAGTTTCATTGCAATTGGTTCAGTAGTTTTGGCGTGAAAGAGTAAGAAATATCCATACATACATACATCCATACATCCTCACAAACTTTCACGTTTACAATATTAGTAGGATATCATATAATATGTGACATTTCTATATTTAGCAATAATGTGGACAATTAAATGTTATTGTACCTAAATTTAGGAAGATAACTGGATAATACAAGATTAGTAACACATGTATATAATTTTAAGACATATAATAGTGATTTATACTGTTTTCAGCAAAGAATAAAAAGAAGGGGCATGAGTCTGAGGATGATCATGAAGATGACAAGTCATTTATAAGTAATGCAGCTAGTACTACAACATCAAAACCAGTAGCAAAATCTAATAAAAAGAAAAAAGGTAACTTTCACATCTTGTTATGTAATTGGAAGAAATATTATTAGGTTCTACTTTGTTACCACATAATAGTAGTAATAAAAATATATAGTGTTAAAATCCTGAAACAAAAATTTGGTTGACCAAGCAATGGTTTGGGATGTTAACAGCTAGTCTAGCTATTAGGTGTATCACTTTGACACTTTGCAAAGACTTGTAAAGCTGATTTCAACAACAAGACACAGCAAACAGCCTTCAAAAATTTCTACTGCCGGCTGCTGTGTGGTTACTTTTGAGAGCAGGGTTGTCCCAATTAAGAAATATTGCAGCAGTCTCACAGTAGGGACAATATCTCAAAGAGAGGAATTTACAGGGTATTGAGGTTGTATAGAAGTATGATGGTTGAAATCTTGATCATAGTAATGCAAAACTGATTAAAAAAACTATTTTAGAAGTTAATAGTTTCAGTTTGTGAAAGATTTCAACTTCTTACAGCAACATTGAAATCTTTCACAAGCTGAAACATTACATCAAAAATGTGTTGGCTGTCTGATTAAATTTTACAATCTGTTTGATTCTCTGATAGAGTTCTTTGAAAACAAAGACAGAATTGCATAACAACTTCATGACATTTCATAATTCATCAGTATTGTTAAATCTTTATCCCTTATGTATCCTTTAACAATAACAACTTGTTAGAACCTCCACTTACTTCCATTTCATTGTTATTTTTAAGATGTGGAAATAAATAAAAATGATTAACAACAATGTTTTTTTGGTAAAGGCAAAAAAGATGATGACTGGTCTTCTGAAGGTAGTGATGTTGAACTTAAAGAAGCTTCGGAAGAAGAAATTGTCAAACCAGTCAGTAAAAAAAAAGGTAAATAACTTTTTTAACTAAAACATTTTTTCGCGCATTAACATTGAATTGCCTGACGTCTCGGCCACGTTGCACTGGCCGTGGTCACAAGCTGACAGGCTCAGTGGTGCACGATTTCAATATTTCGAGACTGTAACCTCTTAATCAGGTGGTATATAAGCGCAATCTCTTTACGATCTCGGTTGGCGTGCTAGAGACTCGCGCCGAGACATTGAAAGCACACGAATGTCCACAGATCTCTAGTCCGACTTGATAAGTGCCCTGCCTAATAATAATAATATGTTAGAGACCATCAATTTTACAGAAAATTAAGTAATTAATATTATTTTAAATAAATTCAATTGATGAAAACTAAGTTCTGTTTACAACAAAAAACAGGAACAAATTGTTATAAGAAAAGTCTTAAGTGTTTTTTAACAATAAGTTTTAAAACACATTTTCGGATCTTTGTTTTGTATTCTAGTAGAAATCTTTATAATTTATTTGTTACAGAATTTTTGTAGTTTAAATTTAGATCAGCCGCAGACTCTTATTCCATCAAGTGTGTAATCTTATTATAACTTATAAATTTCAGGAAAAAATAAAAAGAAAAATATAGAAGTGGAATCATCTGATGAAGACGACAATGATGACATAAAATCACAAGTGAGCAATGTGTCAAGTAATCAACCCAAACCAGCTACCAAATCAAAAAATAAAAAAGGTTGTTGTAATGAATTTTTTGGGAGTTTTTGTTTATGAATTAACAGGATGGTACCAATGTCAACTAAAATACAGTCAAAATACAGTACTTTTTCAGATGTTGTGCTAACATGGCATCATACTTATACATACATTGTGTAATAGGTATCAGTCAATCGGCTTCTGTCTACCTCGTAGTAATAAAATGTGCACTTAGGTATTAAGCAATGTAATGAATCTCTACGGCGACGGTTCGGCTTCTCCAATGGATTTTAAGGACTTTTGAATATTTTAGAGGACAGAAACTTGACATATGACCATGAGTTTTTAAGAATACTCTTATACCAAAGTAACTACCTGGGCGACCAATCTTCGTTTAGCTTTTTTTTTTCAAGAAAGACACCTATAAATATGTAGATAAAAAGCAAAACCTAACTACAAAATATATATAATACAAGAATTCCTCATACTAACTTTTAAACTTTCACATTCCATGATACACTCAATTATGTATTTATGCGGGAATAAAAGCGATCACGAAATAGTTATTACATACATCTGAATTGCTTGACGTTTCGCGCAGGTTGCACTGGCTGTGGTCACAGGCTGAGTCAGCCCAGAATACCTATTTCGTGATCACGTTAATTCCCGTATAAATACATAACTAAGAAATGCTCATTTAATGAAAAATGAATATAAAATTTTATATTGCTTGTTTTGATATAGTACAGTAGTGTGTACTTTTATATTTCCTCTAATATTGTAAGTGTTTTCAGGTAAGGGTAAGAAAGAGGATTGGCCTGATGAAGAGAGTGATAAAGAATTGAAGATGGATGAGTCGGAAGAGGAAGAAATTATTCCAGTAGTGAAAAGTAAAGGTAACTGATTTTGTCACTGTTACAACACGATCCATATTTATTATTAAAGCACTTTAGAACTTTCTCCCTTGAATACAATTTTTTTTATTTTTTTATTTATTCTTTATGCACAAAATGTGTCAAAGGTGGACTTAATGCCGTAGGCATTTTCTCCCAGTCGACCTTTGGGCGATGCAGAGACAAAACAAGGTAGATGCACAGAGATTAAGATATTTTTATTTTAAATTATATAAAATAATATTATAGTACCCACAGTAGTTTATAATCTACATGCTAATATAATACATACACATGTACATATAATAAGTGATAATAATACTATTACATATAATACATAATATATAAATAAATATATTAAATTAATATTCCAGAGTCAAACCCCATGTTCTCTCCCAGTATACATTCATCTATTATTAACAAGTGGAAAAGAGCTCGACCAGGGACTTTCTATTGTTGACTTCATGAGTCCAGCCAATAGGGAATATGCATGTATTTTTTTTTAATCT
The DNA here is from genome assembly GCA_949752705.1 of Callimorpha dominula. Lineage (NCBI taxonomy): Eukaryota > Metazoa > Arthropoda > Insecta > Lepidoptera > Erebidae > Callimorpha > Callimorpha dominula. The sequence continues at coordinate 19,996,607 of OX456991.1, forward strand.
TTTATTGACTTGTTCCATCATTCTACTCTAATAAAAATATAAATAACCTTGGCAATGTTCAAATTAATTTTTAAAATAACATTGAAAACATCGATAAAATTTGATCTGTTTGAACGCCGCCATATTTCGCGGGCCTTGGATGACGTCACGTTCCACGCTTAGTGTTTGTTTCATAAACCTACTTGAAGTGTTACAGTAATTTTATACCGATTTCCAGTTGTAATTACTATTTATTGTAATTAATAGACGATGGATAAAGTTAAAAAACCATTTTATAGGTATTGCCTTGTCCCTAAGTGTAAAAACACTATAAGAAGTACACCCAATATAGTATTTCTTCCTGTACAAAATAATAATGTAAAATACGAAAACAATGGTGTACATTAATGAGAAGAGATGAAGTATCTTCAATATCGTGTTTATATTGTTGTGAAGATCACTTTAATGTAAGCATATTACAATTTAATTGCTAGTATAGTGTGAATTAGTCAGCAGTAATTTATGTTTGTTTTATATATCAAGCAGAAGGCAACTTGCTTGTCTACTTAAACTAGGTAACAAAAGTCCAATAAAACTTCATTAATATAACTAACTATACATATCTTACCTATCCTTTAGATTATAATATAACAAGTATTATAATAATTACCTTGCGGCGTTCACTCCTGTAACCTCAGCGGCCGTAAAATCTGGATTTGATGCAAAATATATAGTCATCATGGATGCACCTATTTTCGGTAGATTGTCCGATTGTGCTTTGACTAAACTACATTCAGTCATTGTCCTAGATGATTTCTAATATCACTAGAATGCTTAAATTGCACTAGCTAAGAGCAAAAACCACAGGAACACCTATCTTTCTCCGTAACACTACGAATATAGGCGCCGATAAATGACAGAACGTGGAATGTCACGTCGTGTTTTGTTTGTTGTTAATTGTCATTGTCAAAGTTGAATTTTGCGCCCTTATTTTGCATATTTTAATTAATATTTTTTTGCAATTAAACACGAACTAAATAATAAAATAATTGTTTAGGAATAATATCTGGACAATAAAGATTCAAGGTAAAATTAATCAAGTAAATTTGAACAACATGCATATTCCCTGTTGTTCTTGAATACATTTGATTATTACATTATTTTACTAGCAATCCGCCCCGGCTTCTCACGGTTACATATTATATACCTAAACCTTCCTTATGAATCACTCTGTCTATTAGTGAAAACCGCATGAAAATCCGTTCAGTAGTTTTTCACTTTATTGCGAACAGACAGACAGACGCGGCGGGGGACTTTATTTTACAATATGTAGTGATTTTTATCAGACAACTCGCGCTTAAGGTTACATGTGTCTCGCGGAACATTACAACGAAAAACAGACACAGCATCGGGAGAACTATATCGAACCCCCAACACTCAGTGCGGCGTAGTGGCGAGGCAACCACTCTAACCATTGCGCCATCCTTGAATGTTTATTTGATTGTATCATAGATAATAGATAGGTGTGATTCTAATGCACAATTAGATTAGACATTTACTGAAGTATACAAAAGAAACAAACAATTAAGTTATCTTCGTCATAAGCAACGAGGTTTGAATACACAAATTTGTTCTATTTTCAAAAGCTTTTTTTTGCAGTGTATAAAATGGTAAACTATTTTTCCGCCCAGATATTTGTAAATAATGGCTGTGAATTACCCAATGAAATATTATCCATTAAAAAATATTATTTAGATATGAGTATGATTTAGATACCATGGTCATAAATGTCATGTTTTGATTTGTATTCTAAACTACTAATTCTAAATTAGTTAATTAATCTAAATTCTAATAAAAAAACATCATATTGGATAAATACCAAAAGCAATGCATTTTTAACATCGATATTGAAATTTCTAAATGTCAATTTAGATACCTATTAATTAATGGCTGATGATAGATGATGACAAATGATGTAGGTAAAGACTTCTTATTTCAATTGTGTAGGTAAAAATAAAAAGAAGAACAACATGGATGACTTAGAGGCAGAATTAAAGAAATTTGAAATAAAAGATGAACCGGAACCAGAGCCCGAGAAACCAGCATCAAAAAGCAAGGTAAGTGTGGCCTGTGTGTGTTACCTTTATAGGTCTTGTCATTCTTTTTTATTTCAGTTTTTTTATAAATTAATAACTATGAAATAAATTTAAAATATGTAGTTCGGTCGTATGTAGTGCTTCTAGAGTCTGCCAAATTTGACTTTTCGTTTGACTTTTAGGTAGATTTTGAAGAAAACTCTACCTATTGGTTTTGTACCAGTTGTTGAGTTTTCCAAAAAATTCTTAACAGAAGGTCTAATAATGATCCCTAGACCCCAAAACAACCGACAGTTAATAAGTTTTTGTATATATATATATATATATATATATATATATATAGGGGCTCGTGGCTAACTGGTAACCGAGTAGGTTAACACATTACAAAGTTAAGTAATACTAGCCGGGTCAGTCTAGGATGGGTGACCATTCTTAACAAATTGAGACCCCTCCGTGCCTCGGAGAGCACGTTAAACCGTCGGTCCCGGGTGCCATACAAACATCTGTGGCATTCGTTACGGGTAGTTGGAGCCCTAAAAAAGAAGTCCGACAACCTGGTCTAACTACAGAACTTCGATATCGCCTAGTACTTGGGTTGTGGAGGTCTGATGGCAGTCGCTTCACGTAAAATATCAAAGTTCGGCCGTATCGTAGTTAGATTGAAAGCCGACCCCAACTTAGTTGGGAAAAGGCGCGGAGGATGATGATATATATATATATATATATATATATATATATGTATGTACCTTACCTTACCGGCACGATGGATTTCGCAAGTATTCACCGATTGCTTTCAAACTTGGACGACAAATCAACAGGGCAAAAATGAAGGTTAAGTTCGTGAATGGGGAATATTCCCCAAAGGGCGGGACTGTGAGGCAGATTTTCAAAATAATTCAAAAAACACAAAATCTACCTCTGCGGGCTAGAATTTTTTTCAGTACACGATTACACGAGTCATAATATGTATTATGAATAAATACAAAGGCCTACTGCGGGCCCGGTTTTTTTATTTGAATTTTCGAACAGTATTTATTTATTTATTGGGACATATACAGAATTATAAAGTTATAGTATGTCTACATAAAAGTAAATGTATAACCCATTTAGTAGTAAATATATAACCCATAAAGTAAATATATAACCATTAAAGAGTCCTTGAGTGCCTTTGATGTTGTGATACTGACACCCAGAGTTTGGAGCCAAATTTTCAGGCCAGGGTTTCTAGAAGTAGTTGTGGGCTCCCCATTTCTAGCACGGAAAGGCTCCACTGATGGTTTCACTAACAAACGACCCGAGAGTGAGCTGTTACTGGTGCTTATGATGATGTGTGTTGCCAACCCTTTAAAAGAGCTTTGAAATAAGAATATTAAAATAAGAATACCTTCCTAAAAAAATATATTGCCGCTCTATCCTCTCTACCCTCATTAACTTAAACGAAGCTATATCTTTTTTGTGCACAGGACAAAAAGAAGTCTAAACCTGCACCAGAACCGGAACCGGAAACAGTCGAGGATGAAGCCTCCCTTGAGACTGATGATAAGGTACAAGATATAAGATACTTATAACTATTTGGTCTGTGCTTACTACAAACAAATCATTATCTATCTATCTATTAAATAAAATATATCGAAAATAGGACGATATATTTTATATGTATAGTGTGTATGTTAACACTATTATTATTATATAAAGAAAAATTAAGTAATTATTTTAGGGATAATTTATTATCGTTATAATATACTCTCTCAATTGACTGCAATTACTAGATCAAAAATAAATACATACCTTTCCATATATTAAATTTTTTATCAGGTTGCAGATTTACCCGAAAAGGATAATGAAGAGCCAGCAGAAAAGAAAATGAGTCACAAAGAGAAAAAGAAGTTGAAGAAGCAACAAGAGTATGAGAAGCAAATGGAATTGTTGACCAAGAAGGGAGGTCAAGGCCACAGTGACCTTGATGCTAATTTTACTGTCAGTCAAGCACAGAAAACTGCCGGTAAGTAGTTGTAGTTACTGACTAATAACTAAATTTTTTTTTTGGTTTGGCTATTAAAGTTGTTGTTAAGGTTGCAGTGTTGGAAGAACCATTTTTTTATATACAGATTTTTTTTATTTAAAAAATTTCAAATTTTCCTAATATCAAATGCAAAAGTAGAAAACATTGATATTAATTCTGGTAGTTTTTTTTAATTCCCTAAGTTTTTGTCGAAAATTATATAGGGCAAAGAATTGTGTGATGAGCACGATAATTTGTTCTGTGTCTGGGTGTAATTTATTTATATAAAATGTAATTTATGTATTTATATAAAATGTAATTTATGTATTTATATATATGTATGTATTTCGAAATATATAAGCATGTTTATCAGTAGTCTGGTTACCACAATACAGGATCTACCAAGTTTGGAATGGGACAGCCATGTGTGAGATGTGTGAAGTTATTATTATTATTATATGTATGTATAGAAGACTATTACATTATAGGTTATATTTTCAGGTCAAATGGCAGCACTAGAGAATGCAGTAGACATAAAAGTGGAAAACTTCTCAATAAGTGCGAAAGGCAAAGATTTGTTTGTAAATGCTAATCTCCTTATTGCTAATGGTCGTCGGTACGGTTTGGTCGGGCCGAACGGCCATGGAAAAACTACATTGCTGAGACATCTGGCGCAACGCGCGTTCCCGCTCCCACCTCATATAGACATTCTGTTGTGTGAGCAAGAAGTTACAGCCAGCGATATGAGCGCAGTCGATACCTTGCTGGAAGCTGATGTGAAGAGAACTGGTAAGTTTTTCATTAAACGTTCAAAAAAATCTAGAGTCCCTGGTAATTACAGGCATTTTTTTTTTATGGTATAGGGGGCAAACGAGCAGACGGGTCACCTGATGGTAAATGACTACCGCCGCCCATGGACACCTCTAACTCAAGAGTCACAAGTGCTTTGCCGCCCTTTAAGGTGGGAATAGGGAAAGAGCGGGAAGACGGGAGTGGGGGGAGAAGGGAAGGACGGGAATAGAGGAGAGGGTAGGGTTAGGGCCTCCGGTAACCTCACTCACGAGCAATGCAAGGATTGTTTCACAGCCGGTTTTCTGTGAGGCCGTGGTATCGAGCGGAGTCAAGCCAGCCCATACGTGCCAAAGCATGGCTCTCCCACGTAAATATATTTATTTGCTACTAATGTCACAGAATAATAATAGTAAAGTAAGTAATAGTAAAAGAAATACACAAGACTCAATCCGCTAAATAGTTTAAACAAATAGCGACTCTTGCTCGGACACAATAAAGTGCAATTAAGGTCGCACAGTGTTAATTACGATAGGGGGGTTACATTTCTTTACCTTTTGATGAAGTTTAGAAGTGTGAAAAAACGAGAGTTTAGTTTACCTTTGTATTATTTAAACAGTTGAATACGATTCCATATGTTTTGCATTCATTATAGTTAAGTAATATCTATCAGAAGACGCGACGCAGTGCGTGAGTGAGTATCATACTAACGTGCTCGCGACAAGTGCGACCCGCCTGACAGCACAACTGAATTAGCTCGACAAGTCGAGCCTGCCATGTGGAGCCCGCTTCATACTTAAAGTGTGGAATGGGCCTTTTTCTATATATCACTAGGGCATGAGAACTTATTATAAATGTGTTGCTGATTAAAAATATTTTTTGCAGAACTGTTAAACGAATGTAAAGAGTTAGAAATTGAGACAGAAAAAGGTAATCTAAGTAAGCAAGAGAGGTTGAACGAGGTGTATGCCGAGCTGAAGGCGATAGGCGCGGACAGTGCGGAGCCGCGCGCCAGGCGTATCTTGGCGGGTCTGGGATTCAGTCGCGAGATGCAGAATAGAGCCACTAAGAACTTCTCTGGAGGATGGCGAATGAGAGTTTCACTTGCTCGGTAACTACATACATTCGAATATTATCAAGTGAGGTCCAAATTAAAAGTTCACATTTTTTTAATGAGGAGCAAATTTGAATCTGAATAGGCTATCCTGTAGAGATTTGAGAACTATTCGATGGATTGTAATCTAAATAAACTTTTTTATTTTCCATATTAAACCGATCTCGATAATACAACAGTGTAATAATCTTTTTATATTATACACTAGCAACCCGCCCCGGCTTCGCACGGGTAGCAAAGACATCTTTAAGAATCATCATCATATTTTTATCAATTTACAAAAAAAATTACAAATTGTACACCTAAAACTTCCTCATGAATCACTGTCTATTAGTGAAAAAATCCGTTCAGTAGTTTTTCAGTTTATCGCCAACAGATAGACAGACAGACGCGGCGGGGGGCACTTTGTTTTATAATATGTAGTGATTACTATACAAGTATATCTTATGTTTTATCACTTTTTCAGAGCTCTGTACATAGAACCAACACTATTAATGCTTGATGAACCTACAAACCACTTAGATCTTAATGCTGTCATTTGGTTGGATAAGTAAGTATTAATTTCATTCATATTTATTGATTACTAAGCATGGCTTCGATTGTTACAAATTAAGAAAAGGCTAAATCATGAAACATAATTGCATTTTTACAAATTCTTAGCCGAATTTATACCATATTGGAAATGATTTTAATCATTGGTCGTCAAAAACTTTTACTATGCATCTGCATGCATCATTCACAAGGGTTCTATGGATTGAGAAAAAGACAGGCAGTCGTATGTCTTTATTTTTTTTTCATTTCCAAATTTTCTAAAATATCAACAGGTTACAGGAATAAATTTTAATATTTGTAACTGTTTTAGTTACTTACAAGGGTGGAAGAAAACACTGCTGGTAGTATCTCACGACCAGTCTTTCCTGGACAATGTATGTAACGAGATTGTTCATCTGGACACGCAGAAATTGTATTACTACAAGGGAAATTATTCTATGTTTAAAAAAATGTATGCTCAAAAGAGGAAAGAGATGATTAAAGAATACGAGAAGCAGGAAAAGAGAATAAAGGATTTGAAGGCCCATGGACAGTCCAAGAAACAAGCCGTTAGTTGTTGATTAATTTTAATTATACACACACATTATTTGTTAAAAGACACTTAATATGTCGACTCTCCCACCTACGCAATGAAAGGCGAACTAGCTCGTAGCAATTACACTATTTGCTTGGCGCGTTGTAAGTTACTAAGAGAGAAAAAATAGGATTGTATTTTATAGTCCCGTAATAATGGGTACTGGACTGTTATTGGAATCATGCATTGCTCACTTAGGACCCGTGTAACGATTCCCGTGCTACTCCTGTCATAGGTCTTTTCTCTCTGCGAGAAACTGATGTATAATGTTGTGGGTTCTAAAACTTTATAATTTTTCTGGAACTTGTGGAGTGTCAGCTTAGTATTTTTGTATTTGTCACAGTATGGTACATGGTAAGGTAATAGCAATATGAGCGTGCAGCTCGGATTAGACCCATTCAATATAAGTATTTAATAGCAGCCCCATAAAGTGTTGTAGACTGTCAATATTCCAATTTCCACCCCAGTTTACGTTGAATAACTAACAATTAGTAAAAGTTAATACTAAGTAAGCACTAAGACATAAATGACATCTTTAAGAATAAATCTTAAGACCAGATCAGATTATGCCATATCTAATTCTGACACTGCAACAACTTACACCTAAACCTGTTGAGGGGATCATGAAAGATTTCACAGTCGTAGTCGCCTGTGTTCCAGCACATAGCATTGTACTCTGAACAGATTCGTACCAGGGGAGAATTTTTGCCGACTTTCGTTCTCCAAAGTGGTATACCTACTCAAAGGTTTAGTTATGTTCTTTCTTTTAAGTATCGAAAGTTTCACGTGAATAACTAATTGGGTGCATTAAATGCCGCCATTAAGAAGCTAATAATTAACTTATCACGATTTCGAGTTTAGTGTCACTAAAGTTTAGGCAAATCTGTAAGGTGATAAACTGTTAAGTCCAGTGACGTAACTCTACCATCTGAGGCCCGTGGCTAATTCATTAATATATTTTGTAATTAGTGCCTTTTGTGTTTAAAGGCTTTGGTGCCCGGGGCATTTTGTTCCCTATCGTTCCGCCACTGGTTAAGTCAGGAACTTGTAGCCCTATGCATATAATATCAATCGTTTATATATATAAATGTTAAAAATCATTATGGTCAATAGGAGAAGAAACAGAAGGAAACGTTGACTCGCAAGCAGGAGAAGAACAAAAGCAAGGCGCAGCGCGAGGACGAGGACGCGGCGGCGCCCGCGGCGCTGCTGCAGCGGCCCAAGGAGTACGTCGTCAAGTTCTCCTTCCCCGACCCGCCGCCGCTGCAGCCGCCCATCCTGGGCTTGCACAGTACGTACGGCTCCACACAGCGCCACACAGCGCGGTCCTACTGCCATTTTTTTTTTGTGAAAACTTCGTTAAGTACGTTTGTGCACTTTTGCTATAGGGAAAAAGCACTGAACTCGTGACCGTCACGCTAATAATACATATGTAGATCCACTAGAGGGCGCTAATCTAAACATTGAGTTCTGTCAGCTCCTTATTAATTAATGTCACCGACCTGCTAATGTGACGTTTTAAGTTCGTCGTTTAGTTTAGGTTTTCACTTCTGTCGACAGTCCCATGACTGCTGGCCATAAATGACTACCGTCGCCCATGGGCACCTGCAACTCAAAAATCACAAGTACGTTGCCTGGTTTAAGATGTAAGAGGGAGAAAGGAAAGGAGGGTGAGGGAAGGGTTAGGGCCTCCGGTAACCTCACTCACTCGGCGAAAAACAATGCAAACATTGCTTAACCGGTTTTTGGGCCCATACGTGCTGAACCATGGCTCTCCCACGATAAAAATACTATTTTTATTTTACTATATACTCCATAACTTACATGTAGTAAAATGAAATGTAAATATGCCATGTTGTTTAAATTGTTAAACTAGAGGGATGCCATGCCATTCTTTATTCTTCTAACATCTAATTTCTAATCTTTACAGATGTAGACTTCAACTTCACTAATCAAAAGCCCTTATTCATTGGTGTGGACTTTGGTATAGACTTAAATTCTCGTATTGCCATTGTTGGACCTAATGGAGTGGGCAAATCTACCTTCCTCAAGCTACTGGTGGGAGAACTTAGTCCTATTAGAGGGGAACTTATTAGGAATCACAGGCTGGTCAGTATTGATTCAATATTACACACAAATTCTAGGTAGCGATATCCTTTGCATGTTAAGTTCCAAGTGTTTCGTTAATGTTGCTATAGGAAATATCATATATCAAATGAAAAATCACGGAAGACTTGAAGCAAGTTTAAAAGCATCGATTTCTTAAATATAAAAATGTTACGGTTTTACAAAGAGCTCCTATGTATCTCTATGGTTGTCAACAATCTATGATCATAAGCAAAATGTCTCTGTACTCTATGCCCTACTCGAGTTTTGTGATATACATGAATTACAAGATTGCTGTAGTTTTCATTTATAACAATATAATAGAAACTATCTTGACAATACAGTTTATAAAAGAATTTGTCAAAAAATAAGTATTAATAATAATAATTTTAATTACAATTTTCATGACATATTTTCGTAAGTTAACATAAATATTACAGCATAATTATTTACATTGTGTTTTATTAAGTAAGGTAATTTAGTAGTGTACCGTCCTAGTCGCTGTTGCCAAACTGTTTTGTATTAAATGTTTTGTATGTTGAAACTAATTTTATACCTATCACAACATTATCTGTTCACATGTTTAGACAAATAAAGTTATTTTATCTTATAAAGTTGAATATTTGAGTGTCAATTCGTTAGGATGCATATGAATATCATGATATCCCAATGGTATGAAGTTTTTAATGGAATACTCGCCCAGGAAACTCGACTGTGATGATTCTTTGCAACAGAAGTGGCTATGTCTTCTTTTCTTTAGTTTACTGCCGAAGTGTGGATGGCTGAGTTTTAGGCTACAATTTTCTCTGCATGTCCTTCTGTCTCTGTGTCATCCTGGTCTCTGTTTTTGGAGCTGTTGACATTTTCTGAAACATACACTGATCGGCAATGGACTGGCACGGGAGCTCTTTAGGCATGAATTTCCAGGAAGCCGACCGCTTTATAAATATGTACGGTTTTGTGTGCAGAGGATAGGTCGTTTCGACCAGCACTCGGGCGAGCACCTGACGGCGGAGGAGTCCCCGGCGGAGTACCTGCAGCGCCTGTTCGGCCTGCAGTACGAGAAGGCGCGCAAGGCGCTCGGCACGTTCGGGCTCGCCAGCCACGCGCACACCATCAAGATGAAGGACCTCAGCGGCGGTCAGAAAGCCAGGGTCGCGCTCGCTGAACTGACGCTTATGGCGCCTGATGTTGTGATTCTGGTATGTAGCAGAATCGTGAGGTTTGAGTTCAGAATTGTTAATTACATTTAGTACTAAGTTTACTTTTAGAAAGTGAATAGAACAACATGTGAGAGAAATCAACATGTCGTGACTGCACGGATGGCGCTATGGTTTAAGTGGTCGGCCTCGCCATTACCCCGACCTGAGTGTTGTGGGTTCAAATCCCACACGGGACAAAAAAAATGTGTCATCCACAAATAGTTTTCTCGATTCTGAGTGTTCTGTGAATATCATAACACAGGAATATTTTAAGGCAGGAGTTGTATTTATAAAAAAAAAATCAACCAAATAAAAAGTCATGTTTCTAATATTCATTAATTAAAATCTTCGCTTTCTCTATAGTTTGTTGGTAATTGTGTATAACCAGCAAAAAAAAAAAACTACTACGCTACTAGCTATAGTATATATGACTTCTTGTTAAGTTAACTACAAAATCGCACAAATGTGTAAAATAAACTAAATCGCTGACGCGCTAACATGTGCAATAAAACCGGAACTCACAGTATATATAAGCTATCCACGTTCTTTTGTAAGGTAGAGGTACTTAATTAATTAGTCAAGCGTCTTCAATTTTGATTAGACCTTTTTTGCTGTTAATTAAGTAACTATGTTTTGCTCATAACGATAGCTCAACAATGGAAAAATTAGAGTTGCCTTTCTGCAAAACACACCTAAATAATAAATTCAAATTTAAAATCATTTATTCAATTAAGACACTAAGTGACATTTATGAACGTTAAATTGAAGCTAGAGTTAAAATCATAGATCGGCGCAAACAGACGCCACAGCATGTGCTGGATTGTCGAAGTAAATTAGGTGAAAACACCAAAATCTGCCTGCTTGTGTCGATCTATAACTTCCAGTTTCTCATGAAACTCATGGCCACTCTTTTAAAAGTCACATCTTCAGGTACAATAGTGTTAGTGTTACACGAAAGGTAAACAGGGTGCAAGCTGATGCCACCTGAATTTCATTTTATTGAAATGCTCCAAAAGCTAACGTACTAAAAAATAAAAATCACTCAGTGATACCGTTGAAGGTTTGAACTTATTAAACATAGAAATCATTCAAGGTAGAATCATAAGATATCTCTGTAGTTATATTTTTCAGTAGTATCAAGGTACTAGCTATTTATTGATTGCCTCAGGATGAACCGACGAACAACTTGGACATAGAGAGTATAGACGCTCTCGCGGAAGCGATCAACGACTACAAGGGCGGCGTCATCATCGTGTCCCACGACGAGCGACTCATCCGGGAGACGGACTGCGCGCTCTACGTTATTGAAGATCAAACTATTAACGAGGTACACTTTCTATTTATTTGTTTACTCTACGGTTAGGTGCCGTCTGCTGTTGACTATGAATAAAAAAATTGATATATAATAGACTAGAAACGCGCCCGCTTCGCTTCGCACAAATTATACACCTAAACCTTCCTCATGAATCACTCTATTTATTAGTGAAAACCGCCTGAAAATCCGTTCAGTAGTTTTCCAGTTCATCACGAATAGACAGACAGACAGACGCGGCGGGGGACTTTGTTTTATAATATGTAGTGATGTAGGTGTATATACGTAGGTATATTATGCTGACGCACTATGCAGGGTCGACAGAGACGATAGACCGCCATTTATTACGATCCTGACACAGCTACAGGCCTATAATAGATATGGTTCTGAATTTTCTAACCTCTAAAGTAACGACACTAATATTGCTTATTTTATGACAACTTGTTTGATATTTTTTAAATTCTCATAGGTTCGACCAAAATTAGGCAGATTTTGTAAAAGATTTTTACATCCGCAGTTGTGTTAAAATTTGTGCTGATATAATCAAATTTTATGTTAATATTATGTTTATGTACAATCACAATAATAACCAGACAAATTGATATAGTGTTTAATTTATGACGTAGACAAGTTAAGCAAATTTAACGTTAAATCGACTAGTGCCGCCTTACGTGCCGAAAGTTTACATGCAGTTAAGTAACAATATGTCGCCGCATACTCTAAAACTAGATAAATAACTTTTTTTTTTTAATTTGACAAATTAATATAAAAAAATCGTATTTAGGTACAACGTTTAAGGGGCGGTTTTAATAACTCTATATTAATATCCTTATTAAGTTGAAGCTAAAATGATTAATTGTTCGCAGGTCGATGGCGACTTCGATGACTATCGCAAGGAGCTCCTGGAGAGCCTCGGCGAGACGATCAACTCGCCCTCAATCATCGCCAACGCCGCCATTCTGCAATAAACGTAGCGGAACAAGGAACCCAACAGTTGTACTATTTGTTAAAATTGTTCGTAATATTTATTTTTCTATTCCTGTTTTAATAACGTGATTTGTAGGATTGTCACTAATTGTATATTATTTTCAAGAATTTTTACCTGTACTTGGTTAGCTCTGACTAACGATCAACTGTTTGTTCTGTACTGAAATCATAATGACCTGTTCTGTAACGAAATTATGATAACGTACTATAAATATTGCATGAATCATCTGTAATATAAATGTATAATTTGAAATAATTATATGTTTTATTATGTATTTTAATTTAAATTGTAGCCGATTGTTCGGACGGCATAAAGCATTTCTGGGTTTTTAGCTCAAAATATATACTGAGTAAAGTCCAGAGTTTAAAACTGTTCTTAATTTGCACGGCTTGTTGTCTGATGTATATGATAAAATGTTCTCTTTAATATCAGAACAGTAAAATGCTGTTCCTAATTATTTTTTGTCTTTGGGCTTCCTGATATTGAACAATGTTTAAACAGCCTGTGGTTTAATCCACACGTCAAAATTTTAAGGAAGCTCTTTGACTTCGAAACATTTCCTTTATTTTCTTTTATTTAGATACAGGTAGTACTAGTCCACGAGCCAAGTACAAATTTCATCAGTCATTTCCTCTCAGGAGATAGTTCGTAAAATGCTTGAGAAAGTTGTATCATAAAGTCTCGTGAACGTCAGCTGCGGTTCCGTCGGGGGGTTGAGGTGCAGCAGCCTCCCGCGCACGTAGAAAAAAATATTTAACTAATTTCCTTCCGATTGAGATTTGTATCAAATTATAGCTAACCCAATATCTTGAAGAAAAAGAAAAGTCAGCTGACTATAGAGTGGAGCATTCGCCCGATAGGAAATTGGTCATGAAAATCTGTTGCTGGCTCGCGAGTCATACTATTTGTTTGTAAATAAATAATTTTAACAAATGTCACAACTTCTAGTAAACTCACTCGTTGAAATATAATCGTATTATTTGTTTATTTTTTTTAAATTAACTGAAGTGCCTATTCGGATACGCACCGATACTTTGAATGTAACAAGAAAGAGTTTGTAACAGTAAGCTTTAACCAGATTTATTCTCCAATTGGAGCCGCCCTAATGATCCAGAACAATCACAGTACTTAGAGCTTTACGGTAGAGAGGGATAGCGTTTACAGCACTCAAGATACACTTCCGGTATTGCGAGTGCTTATAGAGCAGGGGTACCCGCTTACCATCAAGCGGACCATCTGATGACATTCAAATGGGGTTGAAATTTAAAAAAAAAGCAGACCGAAGTCAAAAAGAAAGTCGTGGATAGGAGTCAGCTGTGACAGAACATTGACTATGATATTTATTGTCATCTGTTGATCACCTATCTATATGATATTTATTTTTAGATAAGGTGCTTGCTGGAATACCTAGAAATACGAAAGCTTTGGTACTATGGCAGAATATAGAAAGGCCCTTTTCAGTAAAAGTTAACTAAAAATATCAGCACTATATTTGATACACATATTACACAAAATAATGAATACTCAACATTTTCACAAATGTATTCTTTCTTGTAGTTTATGTCATGAATTACTAATTAATGCGTGTAAACGTAGAGGGTGAAAGCTGGATTTTTAGGGCGGAGCAGGAGCATATAATAATATTCTTGTAAAATGCTCCTTCTTGTCAATCGCTCCGTATCTCTGTACACTATCTCGGCGTAAAACGCGTCTTCTAATATTTTATTGTTTAGCCTCTAAATTTTAATTTTATAATGAAAGACCTAACAAAAATAATCGTTATGAGTTAACGGTTGGTAGATGGCGCCATCAGTTCTAAGCCTTGGTGCACTGTCTTTTACTAATAACATATTGTTCCTGGTACATGAATTTAAAACACTTTCTGGAAAATTGTCCGATTCACTGTCTATGTCTATATAACATATTGCTCCTGGTACATGAATTTAAAACACTTTCTGGAAAATTGTCCGATTCACTGTCTATGTCTATATAACATATTGTTCCTGGTACATGAATTTAAAACACTTTCTGGAAAATTGTCCGATTCACTGTCTATGTCTATATAACATATTGTTCCTGGTACATGAATTTAAAACACTTTCTGGAAAATTGTCCGATTCACTGTCTATGTCTATATAACATATTGTTCCTGGTACATGAATTTAAAACACTTTCTGGAAATTTGTCCGATTCACTGTCTATGTCAAATCCGGTCTATTTTCCAAAAAAAAATCTATAATGAATGAAAACAATACATACTCATTAAAAATAATATTTCTTACGATTAAAACTTCATTTTTCAAAAAACCTTATATTTCTCGTAGGTGAACAAATGACAAGGACATTAGAAAATAAATTTCAAGATCTTTTTAACGTAACAAATACAAAATATGTTCTAACTATTAAAGTTTTATTTACCTGTACCACAGTGTTTGTTTTCTTACAAATGACTTTTATATTTTCTTACATATGAAAATGTCCGATTTTATTTATTAAAATAAAAATATAAAACAGTTATTTTGTTAAAATACAGACATTCTTTCTTATTCATTTCTGTCTCCGTTTGTCCATTCCTTGTATGTTACGT
The DNA here is from genome assembly GCA_949752705.1 of Callimorpha dominula. NCBI lineage: Eukaryota > Metazoa > Arthropoda > Insecta > Lepidoptera > Erebidae > Callimorpha > Callimorpha dominula. The sequence continues at coordinate 20,011,908 of OX456991.1, forward strand.
ATGGAGAGTAAAGTGCAAGGAGACACGTCCGAATACAAAAAGTGTTCGAGAAATTAATTGATCTTAAGTGCGTAGCGCTGGTTCTAAATCTGAAAAATAATCCGTTACGTCACTACATCCACTACCGTTAATTTCAAGCTATATATAGTTGATATCCACAATTGGTTATAAGTTATTGAACTCCTGAAAGAGTTGTTTATGTAATTTTCAAAACGTTTGTGGAATGGATTGTACTGTCATGTCATTTGAAAAATACGTACCTACTGAATTGTCGGCAGTATTGTTTGCTGATGGCGCCATCACTTTTGACATTATTTGAACTTGATTAAAAAAAAATGGTTGATTGCTGTACCGCAAAAAAATAATTCTGTATTTAATACAGAAAACTAATTTTATTATTTATTAGAATTCTGGGTTAAGGCAATGTCCATACTTAATTGAATTTTAGCGTAAATGTTTAAAATATTTATAAAATAAATAAACTTTATTACAAGTCTAAGTGCTTTATTTGATTTTTGAATCCCAATACAACAACCACAACTAATAAAAAGGAGAGAGACAGCCTAATACCAGCTTCTCCCTCTAGACCGCATTCAACGGAGAGCGACTCGAATCATTTATTGCCAGGATATTTCGGATCGGCTTGACCCCTTGACGTTGTGTAGCGATGTAGCCTCACTCTGTATTCTCTATCGCTTGTACTATGGGGAGTTCCCCGAGGAATTGTTCAGACTTATACCAGTTGCGTGCCAGACACGATCGGAACTCCTCGCTACAGTACCTGGCCAGTTATAGAGTGTGTAAGATACACAAGAAAGGTACAAGTCCAATAAGGCATTACTTAGCATCAGCGATTGGCGAAATAGGTAGTGGCCTACCAAATTTGGTCGGATACCCGATACGGCGACCGATACAGCTATGTGTGATTTTGATACAGGTATGAAGGGGAAAGGCAAGAGGCAAGGCAAAGAGGACCGTCTCCCTGTAGTTGCTGCTAATAGTAGTTGTAGCTAAAGAAAGTAGTCATAGGGAAGGAGAAACTTCCGCTTGGTAATGGTGTATTTTTCAAAATAAACATTAAATACCAACAACGATAACATTAATGAGTTTGTAGACAATTCTGACAAAATGTTGATTTTTTCCTTGATTCATCGTTCAATCAACTTGTTAGGTATTCTATGCGGGACAAGTGAAAGCTCCGATAGCGATAAGCACACTCGTTTAATTGTCATAATTGGGCGGGGTCGCAGCCCACGCACACATGCAAATAGTTACACATACATAACATTTCCTCCCCTTATTTTACACAATAGACTCTTACAAAAAGGCTTGTAATCTACTCTGGAAATGTTTCGCAACAATCTATCTGGACACCTCGATACCGGACCCGGCACTGTCTCAGACGTGGGTGACTGCGACGGTTGTACATCTGGTTCAACCCTTTCCTCTCTCACTGAAGCATGCTCCTGAGAGTTGCCCGTTGAATCGGTATGACATCCCAAGTCGTCTAGGTCACAATATTGTTGCGGTTGTTGTGAAACATTACCTCTGTTACCTTTATATAATAATATTTGATTTTTATGCTTCCTTACATAACACGAAGAAGTCAGATCATGAACGAGGTATAACACTTTACCCAGTCTCTTTCTAATAGTGCCCCTGCACCAATAAAATTTTACATTGTTTATATGTTTTTTGTACAATACTTCGTCTCCAGGGTTAAACACTTGTTTATTATTTCCCCCACTGAACTTAATTTGCGAACACTGTTGACAATTAACATTATCGGTGGGGGTTGTGAGCGAGGCCGACGGGGTTTTCGGGTACAATAAATCTAAACGTGATCTAAGCTTACGCCCACACACTAACTCAGCCGGTGAGAACCCTGTGACTGAATGTACGGAATTTCTGTAATCGAAAAGGTATTTTAAAATTTTTAACTTACAATCACTTTTATTACTCGAAGTTATAACGCTAGATTTAATGCCTTTTTTTACAATTCCAACAAAGCTTCCCCAGAATAATCCGCGCATATTCTTACTGAACCGTCACGTTTAAGAACAGGCACAATAGGTGATGCATAGTCAGAATGTTGAACCGGTTTTATTACTCCTAAGTTCAATAAGCGTTGTAACTCTTCGTCCACTTTGTCGCGTAATGCAAATGCAATCGGCCGGGGTTTAAAGAATATTGGTGTGGCCTCATTTTTTAGCTTTAACTTCACTCGATAATTTTTAAAAGCGCCGAGCTTATCAGAAAATATCTCGGGGAAAAGTGAGTGTAACTGTTCAACTACACCTTGACTAACATTCAAAAAATTTACAGATGTTAACTTTAACTTAAATGTTGATATGAAATCTCTGCCTAGTAACGGTGGCCCGCCGTGACGTATAACAAACACATCGAACATATGTTTGCGATGCAAGTATGTTATTGGCAGTTTTACATATCCCATCCTCGTCGCCACTGTTAGGTATTCTATGCGGGACAAGTGAAAGCTCCGGTAGCTATAAGCACACTCGTTTAATTGTCATAGTTGGGCGGGGTCGCAGCCCACGCACACATGCAAATAGTTACACATACATAACACAACTAATGTACAATCTCTCAAAAAAAAAATCTCGGCTTACTTCACTATATCTAAATCTGCTAAATTCATAGCCGCCTGCGCCCATAGGCGTATCCAGCTTTTGGCCCAAGGGAGGCTATTATTTTCGTCCGCCAAGGGAGGTAAATTTTGTTACCAGTCTACTAGTAATAAACTTAATACTACGTAATTATACAAAAGCCAGGAGGGGGAGGGAGTTGCTCTAAGCCAACCCAAATGTAAGAAGTATGAATCGCGCGAAGTATTTGCAAATTCACCGGTCGTCGATGTTAGGAGTGTGTTGGCGGTGGCCTTATTGCAGATATAAAGTATTCATGAATACCTATTACCCGCCCTGTAGTTCAATCTTATATCTTCAAAAGCCTGGTTGTACCTATATTGTTAGTAATATGACAAACTAAAAAAAATTCGGGGATCGAATTGGATTGCGATTGTTCCGAGATATTCTAGAAATTGGAATCCTAGATTCGACATTTGTTTTTATTATTGGTACCATTTCATAAAATTTCAAGAATAATCACTACAAAATCTACATATCTGCAACAGACTAAACGCTTCTTTTATTCATTTGGCTAAAATTTTTCTTTAAAACATTACAACCAACATTAGAATGTTGACTTTACCTAACACTGAAATCGGAGTTTTAATGATCATCTTTTTCTCTTACCCGATTCCGCTAACGTTATATTAACTCAATCTACCAACATACAATTCATCACAAACAAAAGTTATCCCTAACAACCAAGTAGGTACTAAAAGTTGATTTCCTTACTTCGTATCACTTGTTGTGGGGAATTTCCGTACTTTAGTTAACATCTTTTTTCAGACTATGCAGATTAACTATTAATTAACCTATTTCTAAGGAAAATAAACAATAACAAACAAAATAAATCAGGAACTATCAGTCAGTGCCAATGTATATTTTTACTAGCAACCCGCCCCGGCTTCGCACGGGTAGCAGAGACATCTTTAACAATCATCATCATATTTGAACCAGTTTACACAAAACCTTAACAAATTATATAGCTAAACCATCCTCATGAATCAATCTATCTATTGATGAAAACCGCATAAAAATCCATTAAGTAGTTTTTGAGTTTATTACGAACAGACAGACGCGACGGGGGACTTTGTTTTATAAATATGTAGTGATTCTCGCTAAAGAAAAATCAATTAGATCGCGAAGTTTGGATCATAAACATTAAGTTTATGGTTCGGATGTACTTATTATTACAATTAGTATATACCTACAATTTATTATTTATCCTGTACCTATATACTTAGATCCGAGTTCCACGACATCATCTCGCATTTAAAAATATTCCGTGCAAACGGAAGATTGCACAACTTATACTTTTGTCTAGCAATCTCAGTCAGTACTTGGCATAAGTTTTTTCCTCAATTTACCCACAGCCTTTCGCCCCCTCCATTATAAACTTCTCAGCTTCATTAGAGGACTTAAAACGCAAATTTCCTTTTCGATTGTAACTTTTCTCCACTTCTTGAAAGGAACCTTCTTTTAAAGTTGAAAGAAAATTAGTGTCCTTCCCTTTGAGGGGCAGAACCGTATTTTAAAAGATTCATTTGGATACTCAACTTAATCTATTAGAATAATTATTATGTTTCCGTTCATGCATACTTGTGCAATTTACAAAAATGGTGTGTTTTCTCTCAGTAGGTAGGTAGGTACTTGACTTGACTGTATTTTTTTCATTTGAATGGTTTTGTATAACGGAATTTAGGCGATCTAGAACCAGGTTAGATCACCTTTCCTATTAATATCTATATCAATACCTACTTAGTACTAAGGATAGGTACCTACATTTGAAATTTTGTCAACTTTAATTTTTAAAAGACATCTTCCGTTTTAGGATTGATCCCTGTGTAGTGGGGGATTTTACAACACAAAGAATACCCAGATTCGAGACAACTATTTAAGGTTTACACAAATTTTGTCCCATGTGGAAATCGAACCTGCAACACTCGACGCGGTGTAGTGGCGAGGCGACCACTTTAACCGTTGTGCCACCCATGCAGTCATCTGTACCCTTACTATGAGTTTTTATAATTTTCGTATACGATGAGTGTTGCCGAAATCTGGATACATTTACGGAAAGTGGCTTTGGCTTTAGCTTTGCAACAATAATTTCTGACGACATTAATGTAATAAGTACACGTAAATTGTAGAAACTAAGGATAAATGTATTTAACTTCATTTATAGGCTTTAAATAGTAGTAAAATCGATAAAAGTGAAACCGCAAACAGATTTCCTATCCATACACTAAACATATTATCCACTAATAAGCCAACAATAAGAGGCTTATCATCACCGCAAGAGCCTATTACTGTCTAGAGAGCATTCCCGCCCCTCCTTACGACGTCAGTTCCCCTGTTACCGTGTCATACTAACTATACGACTTATAAAGGCACCAATATGAGAGAACAAGAGGGCCACTTTACTGTGACAAGGTTGTAACATCTCTGAACAGGATAATTTCGTACAATGTGTACACAATAGGAACGATTATACTCTCCCTCGCGACATGATTTTATTTGTGCAGTTATTGCGTCGCCGAAAAGATATTTAAATTTCATTAGGTTTGTTTTACACTTAATTTGTGAGGGGAGTGTTGTATTGTATCGTTGGGGTGGAGCCCCGTTATTGCTACATCGTAATTGCCCTCTGTGTATTCGACGGCGATTTGAATTTAAGTAGATACATGAATCAGATAGTCACCCTATTACAGAGTTATCTAGCTATTGATCACTTTTAAACTTAGGATTATTTATTTAACAACTGGCGCATATCAAGTTTCATCGATAGTAGGTTCAATGAAAATGTGATAATATTGTTTTCGATTTTCAATATCATCAAAACCGTTCGAAGTACCACCGTTCTCCTTTTTAATTTTTTTTACAAAACATTGTTTAGAATTGAGTATTGTTTTTACGAAATATAAAAATCTGTAGATCTAAAAGTCACTTCGTCGGTCCTCGATGGGCTTTCTATTTTTTTTTAAGAAGACTACTAGTAACGTGGGTTACACATCACTAGTATTCTTGTTAACCCCTCCAGCTAAGCTAAATGCTTGCGGTAGGAGTGGGTCCACGTCGGTAGTGCACTGGGTGGGGTTCGAACCCGCAACCACTTGATCGCAAGTCCGACTTAGCTAGCAAGCCTTAGCTCTAAAAGTTCATACTTAGCCTAGTATAAAAAAGTAATTACTTGGAACCGCCCGGTAAGGTGTACATCCTACAGAAGACCGCGGTTATTTTCACCAGCATTTTTTTTATTTTCTGCTGATGACTCGACCTCTGGTGGCACGGGGAGAGAGGGATAGGGTTGGTAACCGCTTACCAAAAACCAAGGCGTTTGTCTGTTTGCCAATTTAAATACACATTTTGCCCGTTTAAATATTCACTCACAATAAATAATTTATGGCATCATGGACAACTTTTATCGTTACCGTAAACTACTAAATTCTTAGAACAGTTTTATGTGAGATAGTATCAACCTGATGAATAAAATTGAGGGAATTAAAACGCCGTAGTTATGTTCTTCAGTGAGTTAAAGATACATATTTTGTTAGTAGAAAACGTCTTTTGGACGGTTGCTGTACTGCGTGTTACCGTCTTTAAAAAGGCGCAAGAAGACTCAATCGCCAAAGTGCTGAGCCAGCATTTGTCCCCGTACAAGGCGAATACACTACTAATAGGACCCAGCACTAGTCTAAGTGGGGATATTTCGTAGACGCAGACTCCATTAGTGGTGTTCGCCGGACTGTCACAATCATTTTTCTTTCCCGCCGCCGCTAATTCTCTGCCGCGCTTCGCTGAACACATACACCAATAAATAGTTTTGATCTTTTAGCCATACAATATTTTAAAGTTACATTTAATGCACGGTGGGTGAAAACAGACAAACTATAAGTAGTTGCTGATTTTTTTAACACACTTCCTAGTAAGTAGATGATCCATGATATACACACTTGGTAGGAAGTGCTCATGCCAGTAAACACTTCGAATGCTAGAGGTTTTTCTTTTTTGTTTTTTTATGGTATAGGGGGCAAACGAGCAGACGGGTCACCTGATGGTAAATGACTACCGCCGCCCATGGGCACCTGTAACTCAAGAGTCACAAGTGCGTTGCCGCCCTTATAGGTGGAAATAGGGGAAGAGGGGGGAAGAGCGGGAAGACGGGAGAGGGGGGTTAGAGGGGAGGAGAGGGGGGAGAAGGGAAGGGTTAGGGCCTCCGGTAACCTCACTCACGCGGTGAAAAGCAATGTAATCATTGTTTCACAGCCGGTTTCCTGTGAGGCCGTGGTATCGAGCGGAGTCGAGCCGGCCCATACGTGCCGAAGCATGGCTCTCCCACGTAAAAGGTATTCTCGTTTCCAACCTTATCAGGAATTATCGTGATCTTACCCACCAACACGTACATGATATATTTGTGGTGGCATGCCAGTCAGGCGGGGAACCATGTTATGGTATTCCTGCCTTAAACTAAAACAAAATTTATAATAAACCTCAGCCAAAAGCTTTGTGTCTAGGAATATAAAATTATGACAAAAAAAAAAACAAAAAAATTAAGGTTTTTCCATCAATATTTTTTGAGATTGAATTTTATCCTGCTTAATATTGTATTTGATAAGTTTTTGAAAAATATGTCAAATTGTTCATTATAGCATTATAAACTTGTAATTTGATCCATTCTTTGTAAATTGGTCTATTTTCTACGAAAAATCAAAGGTGCCAAGAAGACGCTAAATGCGTGTCACGTGATATATTTTATAAAGTTTATAATTTGACATGTTTTTCTTAAACTTGTCGAATAACCTAATAATATATACAAATCATTAGTAGGTATATTTATGATACGAAATTCCATGCCTATATCGTATTTTGAGTATAGGTTACTAAGTAACTGTTATCTTATCTGTGGTATTTAATGTTCCAATATGACGCTACAATTTTATTGGTTTGGATTCGAGTATCAAGATTGTTTCGCCAGTACTTTCGCCGGGGAGGCAGATATCGACTTTTATTACTCTAGAGGGGTTGGTCATTAGCGGGATAAAGCGGCCGCCACCTGATAAAGTGCGTTTTGTTGCTCACTTGCTTATTTCTCTGTTCTGTAAAGCTCAATGTATTTTTAGGGTTGAACTTTTTACCCTTGGCTGAGATCAAAAGTTATTTATTAGACTTTGTCTGAACCTAACACTTTACAGACACGTTGCTGTAGGTTTTAGGGTACTTAGTAAGGTATAGAACAAAGGAACATGGAGTTAAGTAAGCGGGCTCGGACTCCCCGTGTCAGCCAGTTCTAGTATGAGAACCTGATCTGCTCTATTTAGCGTTTACAATCTAAGAATTTGTAGGCTCTAAGTACTGGCAGACGGACACCCAAGTCTAGCAGGACGACCTCTCGTCGATCGTAGTAATGTTATCATTATGTTACTACTATACGTGGGTACACTGAAAGTTTTGCGTAGGTAACTCATTAATAAAATAATTTACATGTAAAGTAATATATTTACTGCTTTTAGAAGTATTCTCCATTACATTTTAAACACTTTTTCATTCGGTCAAACCATTTTCAAAAACATGAGGACCATTGGTCTAAGTGCATGTTTTTCACGTGCTCGTTGAAAGCTATCACGGCCTCTTCCAGCCCCGTAAATGTCATACCTCTCATCAAACCTTTAATTTTTGGGAAAATAAGCAAAACGCATGGTGCCAGGTCTGAACTATGTGCGGGATGGGTCACTAGCTCTACCTTATCAGAAGTCAAAAACTACTTTGTCTTGTTCGCGGTGTGCGCCGCCATTGTCATGGTGCAATAGGATGCGACTCTGACCAAGAGTGGTTTATACCACTAACTCGAATCCCTTCATAGATGATACGCCGATTTTCTTCAATTAGTTGCCCGACAGTAGCCACATTTTCCTCAGTGATCGCAGCTGAGGGGCGACCTTCACGAATTTTATCATGGAGAGAAACACGGCCACGATAAAATTCTGCATACCAACGCCTTATGGTGTTCAAATGAAGTGGTTCCCTCCCAAAAGCATTTTGCAGACGAGCAGTGCACTCTTGTGGAGTCAATGAACTTCTAAAATCATAAAAAATCATCGCCCCAAAACCTTTTTGCGTTAATTCCATTTTTTACACAAACTTCAACTTCTGATAAAAAGCAATTTACACGGGATTCCCGCCATTTTTTTTAAATCAATGATTCAATTTATTATGTTTAAAAAAATATAACATTATAACAATACAACAACAACAAAGCGGCGGTAGCGTAATGGCTAAGGCGTCGGACTTGCGATCAAGTGGTTGCGGGTTCGAACCCCACCCAGTGCACTACCGTCGTGAACCCACTCCTAACACAAGCATATTTAGCTTAGCTGGAGGGGTTAATAAGAATACTAGTAATGTGTGACCCACGTTACTAGTAGTATAACATTCGAAACTCAAACATATAGGAGCGGCCAGGAGCGCAGAACTTTCAGTGTACCATTAGTAGTATTAATTCTAATCTATAGCAAAAATTAGGCATCTGCATAAAAAAACTATTTACGTATTTACATAAACGGAGATTTGTCTGTTGTATTGAACTATTTAACTTAATAAAACACAATACTGTATTTTGTCATAAATAAAACCCAGCATATAATTGATATTATTTCAACGCAAGTGATATCATTCCGTATGTGAATTTAGTTATAAATGAACAATAGCAGTAGAGGGATTATTAACACTTTACCCGTTCCTCCCCGCTAGTACTAGCATGATTGATGAGTCTATGGTTCCCGCTCGCAACCAGTGACTAATAGAGTGTCGCACACATGATGTTCGTGCCGTGCTACTACCGAATTTCTCATAATACCACGTTATTATTTCAATAGTAATGTCTCAAAGGCGGTTCTAATTGCAATTATTCATTACTTTAGTTCGTAATTTTATTTATATTACGGGGATTAGTTTTCTCTTGAAAAAATATTGTTTGCTGTCAACACGTGAATGTCAACTATTGGTTATCGGGTAGAGCCATTATTTATTGAGTATTTTTGGATTGGTTTCAATGACGACTAGGTAACATTGTAAAAATCTAGTATTGTTCAACATTATTATTAAGCCATCCGGTTTGCGTTTACAATGTAACCTATCGAGAGATATTGCAGACCTTGCAACCAAGATAAATGTTTCCCACATTGACATAATGAGCACGCTGGGAAGTAAGATTGGCAGGAAGGACCTACTATTAGCACAGTACTTCACGCCATATTCGAAAAATGCAACCATATCTTCTTCGGGTATGGCTTTATATGTGCACTTGTGTGAACACCTTTGGTACCTGTAGTTGTAAATGCACGTATAAAGTGTATTGATATGACTTGACATTTTATTAGGTAACAGCACTTGTCGCAACAACAAATTTAGCAAAGCATTTAGTATAGTAGGATTTTACATAGGGGCTCGGGGCTAAGTGGTAACCGAGTAGGTTAGCACATTACACAGTTAAGTAATACTAGTCAGGTCAGTTTAGGATAGGTCATCATTCTTAACACATTGAGACCCCTGCGTATCTCGGAGAGCACGTTAAACCGTCGGTCCCGGGTGCCATACAAACATCTGTGGTAGGTATTCGTTACGGGTAGTTGGACCCCAAAAAAGTCCGACAATCTGGTATATAACTACAGAACTTCGATATCGCCTAGTACTTGGGTTGTGGAGGTCTGATCGCAGGCGCTTCATGTAAAATATCAAAGTTCGGCCGTATCGTAGGTAGACTGAATGAAAGCCGATCCCAACTCAGTTAGGAAAAGGCGTGGAGGATGATAAGGATTTTACATAGAACTACACATATTTACGTACATACACTTACACCTGTAACCTCGAAGGGGCAGGCAGACGCGTATTAAACACACACATTTTGCCACCTATGATTTGGTCCCACCCACGTAATAGGGGGCAAACGTATTGCCGCCAACTGGGCACTTTGGGAATTCAAGATAGGACAATTGGGACTATATTGCAAGGGAAAAATAGGTAAGGGAAAGCAATGGGAAGAATAGGATATGGATGGATGGATTTGGTAGTGTGAGTAATAGCTCGAGAAAGTCATGGTCGCATGCCTGTAAGTCGAACTGGCTATTGCCGGAAATTCCGAGCCCTCTAATTAGGGGCAATCCATAACTTACGTCACACGAATTTCATGATTTTTTGGACCCCCCCGTCCTTGTTATTATTATTTTTAAATTTTGCATCCAGAACTGAAAAGGGCAGTTCTAAAATAATATTTTCTTTAGTAAAAGTGTATTAGCATGTATGTAGTCTTTCGTTTACGCATGTATGTTTTGTGTTTAATACTTTAGATTTCGACATGTGACGTCATGAAGCTGGTGGGACAAGGGGTGGGGGTCATAAGCTTGTGTGTGCAATGTCACACTTCTTTGACCCCTCCCCCCCTTAACGTGTGTCATAATTTATGGACGGCCCCTTACATTTAGCATAGCATTTAGTTTAGTCGGTTTTGAATGCAATTTTTTTTAACATTTAGTACCCTCATGGTATTCACGGTTTAAATAGGTACACTAGAGCAAAATATTTAATTATATTTTTGAAGGTTTGTTTTTTAAATTGGGTATATTTGTGACTGGCCTGTAGTTGGTCTAGTGGTTAGTGATCTTGACCGCTGAGTCACAGGTCGTGGGTTCGATTCCCACCCAGGACAAATAATTGTGTGATGAGCACGATCATTTGATCTATGTCTGGGTGTAATTTGTCTATAATATGTATGTATTTAGAAATATATAAGTACGTTCATCAGCAGTCTGATTACCATAGTACAGGCTCTGCCTAGGACAGCCGTGTGTTCCGGATGTCTAAATAAAAGCTGTTCCCGGATCCCTCCTATGGCTCCTCCTAAGGCGCAGTACGGCACACCGTGTGGTTTTAGTAGGTTCGATTCCGATACACCGCCTCATCGTAAACCCCGGTGGGGCGATGTCCCGAGGGGGTTTCCACACGCACAAAAAAAAAAAAAAAAGGACAGCCGTGTGTGAGATGTCTGAAGTTATTAAATTGTTATTATTGTTTCTAATGATGGTTGTAATCGATAGATATCTATGTAAATCCTGTGAAAATTTTGATTGTTTAGGTATAAGGAGCCTCGAAATTCTTTCAAACTAGGTCAGGTCTACAGGTCTAACCCTCTGTATTCCTCTAAAAATACATAGTTCAGATTTCAAAATAAAATACGTAGTGTACATACCAACCATTTCTGAGCCTTTTTTAGGATTCAAAATATTTTGATTACCTACATATTTTGGCAAACTTATTTTATTACTCTAGTTGTTTTTGTAGCAACAGCGTTCAACGTAGATCCACCCCTGTGTGCTGTCGGGCGCAAAATCCCGGGTCGACGCAATAAACGCGATTAGACAAACATTTCCTGACGCGCGCCACTTTTTTCCAAAACTTAGCGAATAAATCAGACCGGTGGTGCGTCGCAGTTTTCTACTCGTCTTGCCAAATTTATGTACCGATCGGCCCTTTCGTATGGAGATGTGGCTCGCTATTTACATATAAATACCTCGATTATTTGAATTATTCAATCGAGAGGGGGCGGCGCTGACAAATCACTTCCTAAGAGATGGCACAAGTTGCTGGGCTTGAGATGACTTGACGCGTGTAGGATACATGGCCGTACACAGATCTCTATAACTTTTTATGATACCTACTTAACATTCTTGGATTTAGTTAGTATGATTAATTCAATTTATCGACTTCTATGTAGTTGGTAAAATGTTATTCTTGATGTTTTTGTAAGTTATACGATGTTGTCGTCAAGACGATATGGGTAGGTATCTACTCTTTAAATGTTTAAAGTATTTTTTATGTCTGTTATAGTATTTGAATAGCTAACCCAATAGGCGTGTAGGTAAACTGGAGTTTCAGACACTGTTATACTGTGACTTGATTTTCTGTCAAAAGCTCATATTTATTTAAAACAACTAACAAGGTTTTCAGAGGGTATAGGTTTTGTAGATAGGTGTATAAGTTAAAATTAAGAGAGATTAAAGCAATAAACAGACGCAGTAGGTATCGCAAATCTATGAGCACAAAATAATATTTTATTAGTTTTCCTGTAAATTTGCCAATTTTTAAATAATAATATATATATTATTATATATTTAGTATTGTTGGTTAGTCTTGTCTTTATAGTCTATTCTTGTTTAGTCTGTGTTATTACTCTAATATTAAACGATATTGATTGATAACTTGATGGTCAGCATAAGCCATGCGAAGCCAAGTCATAAAAAAAAAACTTGATGTTCATTTATCGCATACCTTGGCGTAATATTTCGTATTCGTATACCTGGAGTATGCTTTGAGACAAGGAATTTCAAAACATGATTTGGCAAGAGTGCATAGTTATATTGGATGATGTAAGAGTTTCATTTGTTAATTTTTTCATATGATTTTTCTTGCACTTTATTATCAAATAAATTACAAATAGGAATTTATCTATGTACTTAAATAAAAAATATCCTTGCTTGGAAACCTCTAATTTCTAAAATGTTTTACTAGTATTCGAATAGGTACGTGTTGATTATGTATAGCCATTTAGCGGTATTACGACTATTATGAGAAACGAGATTCGCAACCACCACACAAAAGCTAATCTTTACTATTATAATAATATTATAAACGCGTAAGAGAGTTTATTTTTTTGTTACGCTTTCGCGTCTTAACTACTCATCTGTTCATCAGGTAATGTTGCATTTGCGTAGTCAGGGGTTGTACCCTTGACTACGCAAATGCAACATAGTTGTTGTCAACTAGGGTACCTACCTTGCATCCCGAATAAAGCCCTGTTCCTGAGGGATAGAATAGAATAGAATAGAATATGCTTTATTGTACACCTTATAGGTACATAGAACTATAAATGATCTTAATGCTAATGTTAGTGTTATGTACAATGGGCGGTCTTATCGCTAAGAGCAATCTCTACCAGACAACCTTAGGATGGATTTAGTCACTGTAGTAAGTGGTAGCTGTCGGTGTACTACATATAAATATACACATGGCTAAATATATACATACATACAGAACAAACATGTATTGAATTGATTGACAAAATCTATATTAACGTAAGCAAAGCTAGATATATAAAATTTACAAATAACTTCTAACTACATTTACACATTACATTACATAACCTATGGACGAGCTTTTCCTTGCTTTCTGAGGTAATCAAAATACTCGTAGCTCTTCAAAGTATTTACTTTAAAAAACCAAAAAGCTTTTTTACAGTGAAAAAATAAATCAGAATGCGATTGTAGATTATTTATCTTGACTGCAAAGGGTAATATAATAAAAAAATGAATAGCTAAATAGTAGTTGGGTGTAGTTTTCCCGCAGTTTTATGTCCTCTCACGTGCCATTTAGCCGGGGAAATAGAAGTTTTTGTATGGAAATCGGACGCACTAAACTCCGAGGCCCGGTCGCGCTCCGCCTATTGTTACTGTATAACTGCCTCATAAAAGTTTATCATTCGCATGTAAAACAAATATGCCACTTTTTTTGCAAAAAATACTATTATTATACAAAGTTATTCTTACTATTATTCCTTGTACAAATAATGATAAAGTTTTAAAGGTTTTAAAACTGCTAGTGATCGTCGGCAAAAAAAACAGCAATACACTGAGGATTCCCTAGTGCCGTACATTTGTCCGTGATTTACAGAATCACTAAGTTTATGTTAAAAATTAGTTTACCTACAAGTAGATCATGCCTCGATCTCTGAATAAAATATTTTTTTGCACAATTTATTGTCAAACGCGTATAACCAAAAAAAAAGTATTCAACAATATTATATTAGTATACTTCCAATAAATACGGCAAAAATTCTGACGAAACATTAAAATCTTTTAATATCGAATACTTTAAAACGTATAGTTTGCCCTTGTAAATGTGACGCCTGATAAGAATCTATGAGTTAAAATCCCTTGTTAGGTGCTCCTGTTACTGTATTTATATCGCTAATCGGGTTATTGTCTCGTTCGAGCATTAGCAGTGAATGCAGCCGAGTGTGGTGCGGGCAGCCGTTACATCTGATAAGGCCATTTGATATGCTAATAGTGGTGGCAAATGTTCGCGTAATGAGCGTGCGACGGTTTAACGCCTGCGATACACCCGCGCTTCTGGACGCTTTTGTGTTTCAACTTCTACGAAGTAATTTGAAGTTAACTACACCCGGTGAAGTATTTTCACAGCTAGAGAATTCTATGATGTCAAAAACGAAATTAACTAAGTTGTCTTTAGTTAAACAAAACTTAACAGATTGAACCTTTTGGCTCCACGACGTTTCGATCAATTAGTACCAATCGTGGTCATTCGATGCTATCGGTGCTTCAAACCTTATTACTTTAAACGAGCAATTCTTGTATGTATGTATTTATTTATGTATGTATTTATATTCCGGGTATCTTGGAAACGGCTCTAACGATTTTGATGACATTTTGTACACAGATACAGTTTTGCATTTTAAGTTCAACTACATAGTTGTATTTCCTGTAAAAACGTAATTTTACAAAAAAAATTACGATTTTACAAAAAACATTTAAGTAAACGTCGTGAAAATGTAAAAACCATCATGCAACTTAAATGCATTTTAAGACTTCGGTAGAGGTAGAATATTAGATTTTATAGCACCAATTTAAGAAACGTCAAAACCTTGCTAGATGTTAATTGTACGAGTAAATGTTTGACCTATACTTACTCCCACACTAAAGCATATCCACTTCACAGCTAAATGGCACTTGTTTAGTTTATTAATGAGAAGGATTACACCAAAGCACCTAAGGAGAGGGTAGTATTGTTCATACACACACAAGGTAAATTTTTGTCTAAATTGGAGTCACCCAATTTGCGCAATACCTTCACCTAACCGAAGTCCGACGTTACGTAGGACCGCTAGCTGTTTTGAAGTGTCGATGTCGCGACTGTTTATTGGCAGCGTGCTCGTTCGCCAACCAGGGAAGTGGTCGCCTAGACCATTAGCCCCGTCGCGCCTAGTGTTGTCGGTCCTATTTTCACCCAGGGAGAAAGATATGTGTGATACCCAAATAGTAAAAAAAAAAACTAGGTCATTACAATGGTGCCAACTATGCTCACCGCCTTGCTACACCGCCGTGGGCATGGTAGAAATCTTAATTGAATTTATACAAAAATTTGTATATTTAAAATATATTTAGCACTGTTATCTATTCTGTTATAACCTATAAGCTTTAAACGTAAGCGGTAAGTACACTCTCTGATACGCTCTGTGAGCTATGAGTAAAATAGGACTAAAATCCGCGGATTAAGATGATATCGCACCAAATTTGCCGCACATTACATATATTCGGTAGCGCGACATCATTTGATCATCAGTTAACATCTAATGCGGCGTAATGCGCCCTTTGTTCGGTTTCTACATTATTTGCAACATTTAATACATTTATTACTCGTCCGCATATTTAAAGACATCGTGTGAGGTATGTAATACGAAAGTGAATAGCTACCAGCTTCTTTATTTGTCTCAAAGTTAACATAAAGAGAGTCATCTTAAAAGTTCTATAAATAAATAATAGGCTCTTCACTACAAACAAATATAGGTATTTGAGATCACTTCCAATCGCTTTGGCTACTGATCGCGATCAGATCTCTCCGGCTACTTTTCCATCCCCTCTGTAGAGTAAATCGCATTTACAACGTATCAACCTCGCTAACATGTTAAAACAGAACTAATGGACATTCGCTCCAGTCTCAGGCCGCAGGAGACGAATAATACAAGTAAAATGGTCCCATCTCTACGCTTCATTAATTTTATTGCCCCGAGGTGCTCCCAACTCAAGTCGGAACGCCGCGCGCCGCTGGCGAAAATACGCCATTATTCTATGTTGCCAGTAACTTAAATTAAATAAATACAAACCATTATGCGTATATCGGAGTGCACTCACTTTCCTTTTGTCTATGCAACAACTGTCAAAATTTTAGCGGGTAATCTTTTACATGTACTCGTAGTTGTAGGCAGGGTAACAATGAGGCTCTACACTAATGTAATGGAGATATTAGCACGAAACCGTGACGGAATAATTCAGACATGGTTTTTTGTGTGTGCGCGACACAATAGGATTATTCTCCATTGATCATTGCTTATTATAAGTAGTTGCAGAGGGTGCGTAACATGAAAACTAAATTTGGTTTATCGGCTATTATGGAAAGTAGGTGTTAATGTTACAGGAAATTTATGATGCGATCGTGACTTCTATAGTTTCACTATGCTAGATGGCCATAAAGCTTAAAGCTTCTACGTTAAAATATTTAATGAGTTGACATATAAGCATTATTTTGTGCTATTCACTTTGTTAAGTACTACAGAATTTGGGTAGGTACTTAACAATTCTTGGAAAGTACAGACATATATATTCTATTCAGTAACAACAAAGAATTTCTTTAACAAACAAAAGGTAATGAGGGGTAAGGGGGGGTTATCAGGCCGTAAACTGTTAGGCCGCGAGTCGGCGGAGCGCGGCGAAGGCTGGCTTGTAGGAGGAGGCGAAAGCTCTCACAATACCCTCCACTACTAATGTTTACTCAACTCCAAGTGCGACAAAGGGCCGGAACTATTGTTTGTTGGAAAAGCTTTATTTCGCTACCCTCAACGCTTGCCGTGACAATAGGTTACCCAACTTAAAAATGTATTATCTCCCTCGACATTGGAAAAGTATGAACATGCCGGTGAATTTAAGAATATGAGAGTGTTCGATTAATTCTTCTAGGCACTTCGCAAACAAAAACACTTCTGAACAATACTTGTTTGCGTTATTTATAAATAACCTGACCTTAGCATGTTCAGGTTATTTATCAACTTTATAAACATATTTTTCTTTCTTTTTCAGATAAACTTTAGGTAAATTTTTTGGTCTTTCTCAAGAACTAGTTTTCTCCCCTCAAGGAACTTTTATTTGCAGAGCTTTTCACATGCAAAAACATCTTTCAGGCTAGCCAGAAGGTGTTTTTTGAGCTTGAGGTTAGGTTCTGGCAAGTCAGTTTAATAATCTGCAAACTTCTACTAGGGACAAGTGCTAAGTACCCACTAGGGGTTAAAGAAAGAGAAGGAATTTACACATCATCTTACATATAAATCCAATATCGTTGAATATTGGGTACGTTCTAAAGTCGATGTAATTTTATACGGTCGTAAAGTACTGATGGGATATATATACCCATGATATCCGTCAATGTCAGGTATGCAATGATCATTTATTCCATTGTGATCTTTATACTATTATACTTACAACTTAAATTAGGAAAACCAATTTTTTATGTATAAAAAAAATGCTGTGAATTTGAAGCAACATTTGCAAGTTAAGACATAAAAGAATACAAAATAACGCTCAATGATGGATAACACCGTTTACATAAGAAAAAAAATCGGTTCTGTTTGTCAACCGGTTTTTTCACTTTAGTTTTGACTGTCACATCCTCATTAATTCCATTTCCTCTCAAAGCAGGGGCGCTGGAGAGTTGAAAATTATCCTTTTCATGAACGACCTTAAGCATAATAGAGAAAGCACTTAAGCCATTTTCTCCGCCTTTGAGTGGCGTAAGCGCGGCCGTTTGCTGGGGCTACATCTCGTGAGCTAGAAAATCAGTCATTATAGTCGAATATAGCCCGTTTTATGTGTTGACTACAGCGCAGGGGGCGGACTGTTGGCTAACATTTTAACCTAATATGGCTATTGGGTGGCGCTAACAGCAATTAGGGTACATACGAGCAAATGGATTGAGCATTACCGAGGACAGGGATTGATTTATTGCCTAATACAAGAACGTTAACCCGATATTCGATAACTACGATATACGAATGTTCGTAGAAGAGATAGATAGATATATAGATAGAAATAGCCACCACCTGGGACGATACAGTCATTACGGCCATGAATATCAAGTCAGTAAAGTATCAAATGCTATCAGTAGCGTGACCTGATGTAGATTGATTGCCAATACAATATAAGGTACTCTTCTAAAATATTTATAGTTTTTCAGAAATTCACGAGTCAAATTTTCAATAACTGAATTGAAAACTCATTTCCCACAACTGGAAAACTCTGATGTCACGCGATCGAATAGCTTATGTGAGTCTACTCGGATTTTCTTTTTTTCAATCTTGTCGAATACTTTCATGTATTGGATACACATGATCTTATATTAAATTCATGTCCCTTACAATCACTGCTCTTTATATTGACGTCATGTTTTTTGATATTCCTTCACGTAAAAGATCACATCTGTTAGTGGCCGAGCATCTAGGTACCGACCTATGAATAATAAATGTGTGGAGCTGGCCGATTGGGGAAATTGAATTTTATAGTTGGTAACACATTCGAGGACAGATGTCACAAAATGGCTGTTCGCCGGCGGCTACGTGCCGCGTAATCGAAATGTCAAATAGAAATCAAAATTAGGTCGATTGTAGTGTTAATAATTAAATAATAATGGGCTGGATGGCGGTCGCCGGCATTTGTACGCATTAACGGGGGTCTACACTTCATTTATAATGTGTAGGGAAGGTGCGAGCTTCATTTTGATTAACAGAGTTATTTCTATTTGGATGGACAATTATCGGTCCATTACGTTGAGTACACAAAGACCGGCTTCCCATTAAATTATAGAACGCTATTCAAATGTCATTTACTACCCACTCATACATGTACACATGATTTAGTTAAACAGAAATTTACTATTAATATGCCATGTACACTAGTACATCTAGAGGGGCTCGTGGCGAAGTGGTAGCCGAGTAGGTTAGCACATTGCAAGGTTAAGGAATTTAGCCAGGTTAGTCTTAGGATGGGTGACCATTCTTAACACATTGAGACCCCTGCGTTTTTCGGAGAGCACGTTAAGCCGTCGGTCCCGGTTGTCATACGAACATCTGTGGCATTCGTTACGGGTAGCTGGAGCCCTTAAAAGTCCGACAACCTGGTCTAACTACAGAACTTCGATATCGCCTAGTACTTGGGTTGTGGAAATCTGATGGCAGTCGCTTCACGTAAAATATCGAAGTTCGGCCGTATCGTAGTTAGACTGAAAGCCGACCCCAACTTAGTTTGCTGTAGGTACATGAGACGTGGTACCATTTTCGAACATGATAAACTTCAATTATAAAATTCTATTACAATAATGGGTAAATTTATAGTACAAGTATAAAATCTTAATTTCATCATGTACCCAAAGAGAAAATTTAAGAAGAAGGTTTGACTCAACTTACAACAAAATATTTTCAGAGAACAGTCTTTATGAAACGAAAAGAGTGGTCGAGAATTCAGCCAAAGGAAAAAAAGGATCTTAGAATGAGGATGTACTAGAATTAAAGCATAATAATATACTACTATTACATGAGCTCTTAAAAATGGTGGTATCGATAACTTGTATTTATTGTTAGTACTTACTTATATTTCTGTTTAAGTTGCAATCGGGTATGAGCTTTGTTAAATTGATGACATGATAGTTGGAAAGTTATCTATTTTTGCTTGTGTTACAAACACGAACGTTCAACGAACTGACCAATTTATAGGGAACAACATTATGTTTACAAAAAGTCAGCTTCTCTGGGAATAAATAATAATGAAAGCGCCGAAAATCTGTACATCAGTAACCCTTTAATTCGCGCACGGGAGTAGGTATGTGAAATTTGGTTTACTTAATGTTATATGTAGAAGCGTAGAAAGCAAAAAAAATAATAAAACAATATGTATTATAGATTTAAAAATCACGTGAAAACGGTTCCAAAATGCAATACAACGACTATTCACCTTTATACTGGAAATTAATAGCTTGATTTACTCGTATGTTACAATTACATTAACATTTTATGGGTTATGGTGGATTTGGAAGTGGTTTGATCACCAGGGTAATATACTTTAACGGATCAAAGTAAAATGAACAATTATTAAAAGTGTTTCCCTGCGTAGATTCAGTGGGCGTCAAATGAATACACATGTTGTAGCCATTTCGTAGCACTCGTAGCAGTTATTTAAACTTTAATTTTGAAACCTTAGTACAAATTTTAATACAGTCTTAAATTAAACTACAGCAGTATCGAATAACAATAGCAAATTCAATTTGCCTTACTGCTGATATACTGTCGTTAATTGATTTCCCCTCAGTGCTCCCCACCCTACTGCGTTCAGAGTTAGATAAATTCGTGCTATCCGTTTACATCATTAAATTTTATTAGTAGCAACACAATAGCGGGGCCATCCGTGCATCTAAGGAGAGAGGAACTTTTCCGACGTCAATAACGTCCCCGGGCAATTCGTATTTCCTCTTGGCGCGAATTAAGCAGGCTATTAAGTTGGCTTTCAGACGTATGACGAATCACAAAGCCCGCGCTGACAATGGCGATGTATTCACATGATGATTTAAATGGTTTGCTAATAAATAGGCAACGTTTTATTATATTTGTCAATTACCATACGATTTTCTATATTGTTGCTATATTGCTATCGATTTCCGTAGGAAATCTCAACAATCACTAAGACACATTATCTATTACAATTCAAGATGAATATTACAACTTATTTCAATATATTAAATTTGTTTTGTAACCGTGTAAGTTTATTCTGCCTAGGACATACGATAAAATGCTATAAACGTTATCTATGAATGAGGTTATTTATCGCTTCACGGAGTCCGTTGAATTACTTTGTAATCTTCAATCTATCCATCGCAATCATTGTTCGATTAATGGATTCAATCTTAACGCTGTCATGTTTTAGTTGCGTCACCTAATAGAAAGATGGCGTGTGGAGGAGTTATTAGTGTTGCCAGAGTCATAATCTGTCATAAATGTCAAGCAAGCGAGGCGATGCGACGAGGCTATTATTTCGAATATTATAGTCATTTCAATTGGTAGGCTAAACAAGGGCTCTCTTAACTATTGTTACGGAAAGTGTCACGCAATCAAAATTCTTAATTGAAACATAGTGGGATCTTGCTCGGTATCTCAAAAGTGCAGATTTTTTTTTTATAAAATCGACCACAATAATTGTGTAAAATAAATCTACTTTACACTATTATTTTGGTCGATTTTATAAAAAACTAGGTGGCCCACCTAGCAAACCACCCACCAAACCACTAACTAAATGGAAGGGAACAACGTCTATGGCACGAAATCAATCACTAATAGCGATTGATTGAATGCCTAAAAAAGTACTTTTGAAGGTCTTCCATTTTTTTTTTGCGGGAAACGTTTTCATTTTTTTTGTGGGAAACATTTCCATTTTCTCTTAGTCTAAAAACCTAGTTAGTACGATTACAGATATTTTAAAATAAAATTTAGAAAAATCTGTTTAGTCATTCTTAAGTGATGCGCTTACCATACCAATAAACAGCATTTCAATTTTATATTGAATACTAGCTGACCCGGCACACGTTGTTTCGCCATATTAAATATTTCTAATGAATATTTTGGTATTCAAATAAAAAATAACTAACTTATTGTGGGGATGGGGTCTACGACTGAAAGAAGAATGGAGCGCTGTGGTCTATTGACGGCCTATAAAAATAACAAAACATTAACCATTCATTTTCTTAATTCAAAGTACTGCATTAACTTAACTGACATATTTAAAGTTTAACAGTGGGAGAGCCATGCTTCGGCACGGGCACATGCATGGGCCGTCTCGAAAGGAGTGATATCATGGCCTCACAGAAAACCGGCAGTGAAGCAATGCTTCGTTGTACTTCGCCAAGCGAGTGAAGTTACCGGTGGCCCTAACCCTTCCCGTCTCTATCTTCCCCCTATCTCTCCATCTCCCCTCCTGTCCTACTCCCACCTTAAAGGCCGGCAAGGCACTTGTGACTCTCGAGTTGCAGGTGCCCATGGGCGGCGGTAGTCACTTACCATCAGGTGACCCGTCTGCTCGTTAACCCCCCCTAAAAAATAATAAAGTTTGACATCGACTTGACGGCAATCGATTATTACAATCGATTATTACAATCGCACTTTCTATTTTCACTGGGTTAATACTTTAAAAAAATTGTACCAATGAAAGTAAAAATACTAATATAGCTATTAAAAAACAGGGGTTGATCATAGAGGATTGAAAATTCAGGGTTTTATGTATTTTCTAATGCTGTATCATAAAAAAATGAAAAAAAATTAAAAATAATAAAAAAATAAAAAAAAAAGTTAGGGTGGACTACCCTTAACATTTAGGGGGATAAAAAATAGATGTTGTCCTATTCTAAGACCTACCCAATATGCACACAAAATTTCATGAGAATCGGTCAAGTCGTTCCGGAGGAGTTTAATTACAAACACCGCGACACGAGAATTCTATATATTAGATATATACAGAATTATGCATTTCTAAATTATGTATTTTATTAATTTGGCCTAAATCATTCATTAATTTTCACATTCATATTCATATTAATTAATGCTATTACAGACACATATTATGTAGCTCTAATTATGAATATAGGGTGTATCTGACAATGGAACACTTATTTAAATCACTGAAAGGGCATGATTTGGGACACTGAAAGAGCCCCTCCGTCCACTAAGATCCATTACAAAAATCCATTGATGGATCTTTTTACACTTTTATGTCCACTTTAATCCTCGATCCTAGAATATTTACAAAATGGATTTTTTAGAATCAACGTGTGTATTAAAATCTTTTATAAAGCCACCCATTACACATTACAGTAGCCATTTTCAATAAATGAACAAATAATATAAATAATAAAGTTTATATTAAACAAATTTGAACTATCTATTATCTCTTTATAACAAAGCAAAAAAATAATCCTTGTCTCAGATAAGGGAAACCAGTGCTGAGACATAAAGAGCTGTAATGCTGAAGTTTATATAATTTTTTCCAGATAGTGCGCCACCGATATCTCTCCATTTATAAGTTCCATCCCACAATCTTGAATAAAAGCATCGTATTTTATTTGAGCCTTTGTTCTTTTGTTGCAGCTTTCATTTATCGTCCGTATTGAACTATAGTTCGCTTCGTCTTTTAACTTGTTTAATAGATAAACTAAATTCGGTTTCTTTCTACCAACTGCTTTATTTAGGCTGGAATGCCAAGATTCCACACAGTTATTCCTTGATATATCCAAATGTCCTTGATATATATATTTTTAAACCAGTACCGTTCCATGTAGTTTCTTAACTTTGTATATGTTACATCGCTCCGCATTATTTCATTTACATAAGACCATCCTTCTTCAAGCATTGTGGACGGTAAATGCGGCAACGCTGCACACAAATCAACTACCCTTCGATTTAATTTAGTTTTCAAGAGACCAAAAGCCTTACTCTTTTTTCGGATACTATTTTGAAAATGGTATAAGAGACGACGAGAATATTCGCGTCTGGAAAATTCTCAATAACGGCTTTAATAGCCGGTAATTCAAAGTCCAAAGTAAATATTGTGGGGTGAAAATCTGGAAACTGTGATTTTATAATTTTGAACAAAGCATTATACGACTCGTATTTCCGGTCCGTCATGTGAGCATAAATTACAGGTACGACTTTATTAGTGGTAAGGGTACTCCCCAAATCCGCGTGAATACTATATATCTGAAGAAAAGGTGCGGGCGTACTTTTGAATGTGCCATCAGCAAATACATGTTTGATTGTTGGAATCACCCCCCTTGGAGTTTCTTTTAAGCATAAAACTATGATTCTCGTATCACCAGAACTATAGTCAGCTAATAGGAAATCCGAAAATGAGTTGGGTATTTCAACCTCGCAGGCACGGTCAAACGCCTAGTTTTGAATTACGTTGTTTATACAAATCGCTCTTTACAGATTCGTATGGCGGTAGTCTGGTAACTAAATTTAAACCTTTCCTTTTTACGGAACATGCGAAGTTTTTATAAATAGACGGAATAGGCTGATTTTCAGAAGATATCACATTTTCTCTGCATTTATCCATCGCCAATAATATTTCATTATGTGCATGGTCGGGATTGCAAACGTCTGAATGTTGATGATGCTTTATTATTTTATCCTAAAAAAACGTTAGAAAATTATAATGAGCTATATGTTGCGTTATACTTTTGAGATAATCAAATTCAATAATGTATAATAATATACTTAGGTAACATGAAAAAATGACAAAAAATACCTTATAGATTGTTATAGTTCCTGAACAATCTTTGGATTTCCAAAAACGACATCTCCATAGCACTGCACCCTGCTTGTATGTCGTCTTCTTATGATATTTAAATCCGTCATATAATATCCCTTTTTTATTTTTAATATATTGAAAATCGGATGGTTCCATGACGAAAAATGAAAATAAATAATTATTGCTTGTGACGCTTGAAATAATTACAAAAAGCAGTTACAAAAAGATCCTTTAACTAAAAAATAACTATTCGTTTAAAAGTGTAATTTTTAGTCAGTGTTCCATTGTCAGATACTTCCTGTATATACAATGTCATCCAATTTAATAAGTAGGGTTTTTGGTACTTTTTTAAATATATTTATTTGTTTAGCACTCAACTTACTTACGTTCGCTTGACAGTCACCAAGATGTTGCTAAAAATCAGCGCTGCATCGCTTATTGTGATACAGCTTCAGGCTGAACAATATCTGTTTTGACAGAAACTGATACGCAACCTTCATAAGTTAGGTTATTATTCTATCAATGAATCTATCCAAGGTTTTTAATTTATCTTTGTAAGTTTATAAAATAAGAGTATAATCTTTGTATTTAATAATCAACAATATTATAGTTATTATTTATGCAATTAATTGTAATATGTATTTTTATAATCATTCTCTTTTTCTAATAAAATTTACCTTTGTTTAATATACCTAGTACTATTTATTGTATGTTTTCTTGTTTTCTGTCGTGTCTTGTTTTCTGTCAAAATAAATGTATTTTCTTTTGCTTTCTAAAATATATGTTTATTACATAAACTTAATATACTAACGTAGTATACTAAGTTTATGTATTCAAATTAAGAATTATAATCATTATTATGTAGGTATTATTAAATTTGAAGGAGTAGTGGACGTTGGTCACTCTTTAGACATGACAGGTGGTCAAGCCTGGTTATCTGATTACCTATATCAAAATGTCTAATTCCTTCAGATTGTTTAGAGTATTGTTTATGTACGTACACATACACATGGAAACCCCTGATGACAATAATAATTGTTCTATGAATATAATTATTTAATCATCAATCATCACATTCATCACAGGAATGTAAACAAAGTAAAAGAGGCAGTGTTTTGGCCTTTTGAGACCGATAAAGCAGAAAAAGACAGCATCTGGAGTGAATTGCTAATAATTACGTATTGTTTTACGGGTTCCCTACTTGATATCAAATTTTCGATTCGAAATTCCATTTCAACACCACTGGCTAGAAAACGTCTCCTCATCCAGCTCCTGGATAGTTTGTTGTGCCGATGCATCAAAACCTAAAATTTAAAAAACCCCCGCCTCTGGCATCAGTTAAAGGTTGCTATGAAAATAATAATATTTATTGAGATAAATGTGGTGCAATTTATAGTAGGTTTCTCCGACACCTGCGCTGGTAAAGACTTTGTTGCAGGTGTCAGTGTCTTCCCCCCAATGTATCGACAATAAATTTTATATGAAAGTAGACAAATGAAACAATATAAAATTAAAAGTTACAGTAAAAAAAGATCTTTAAATAACATGGTATGCTTGCATGCCTATATGAATGATATGTGTTTGTGATCTGCAGGATACATTACACTTTTAAAAGGTTTTCGACAGTCTCATATTCCACGACTTATAGCCAGGTGGGATGCTAATAAGGTAAGTATAAAAGAACCTTAAGCACCAAACGCTAGGCCCTCTTGACTCCAATCATATGTGTTTTTGCCGCGCCTCGCCATACGCAAATGCATTATCTAATTATGCAATCACACAATGCTAGGTATGTTTGTACAAGTAGTGTACCAGTAGCTACTATGAGCAAGTTTTTGAAAATGTAAACTAGTTTCCTGACTCTAGGTATTGTTATAGTAAGCTATGTTCTTCTAATATAACTGAAGTCACAGAATACCAAATTTTTACTCGATCAGATTATCAGACCCTTGGAAGATGCTCACATCCATTGATCTGGATCTGAATGAATTCTAATCTGAAACTCTTGTCTCAGTTGTTCATTGTTATACATGAAGAAGCAGATAACTATCTAAGAAGAGGCTACTATCAAGCCAACCGGATATCCTTGCTAATCATTTTTTGCCGTTTTGCTAACGCTGTCCAAGGTATTTCCAGTAAAAACTGTAGCCCACAGCTGCAGTTACTACAGCTGTAGTTGTAGTAATACGGCACCTGGAATTCTCATTCGTATTTTCACTGTTTGTTTACGCTATGTCAAATACTCTCTAAATAATTTAGGAGGTATTCCCCTTACTCTTATGTGCTCCAGTTTCTGTAGAAGCGTAAGGACAGAAACAGCGTCGAATGTTTTTTTATGTTAAGAAAAACTGACATTCATTTGCTCCCACTGTTGACTTTGCGGGGACAGTGGAGGCAAGAGCCAGTACGGCATCTTCCATTGACCTTCCCTGTCTAAAGCAAAATTAAGACGGTGAAAGGAAGTTAAAGTGTGTTAGGTAATTTATTAACGGTTTGTTGACTAATCTTTCGATAATTTTAGACAGAGACGGGAGTACAGGTATCGGTAAAATTTGAGGGGTCAGTTCTGTCCCCACTCTTGAACACAAGTGTTACTACTGCAAAATATAAGTTGGCAAGATGAGATGCAATGGGGACAATAAGTAGTTATATGCACAGCTTTTAACAAAATGGAGTACTATGTGATTACACACTCATGGGAGCCATTTGTACTTCTTTAGGATCAGTATTTAAGAGCACAAAGGACGAGAGTGTTGAATTAGTGGAGTCTTCAGAGACGGATGCATTAAGGTTTCCAGGTAACAGTCCTTGTGTATGTCTTTTTGTGATGTCATCGGCAAGTACTTTACCTATATTGCCGTAGTATTTATTAACGCTATTTATTGATTCGGATGGTGTTGGTGTCAACTAACATTTCTAGGGTTTTAGTTTAAGGCGGTGTCCGCTTAGTGATACTAGGTAGGTATTTATTTTATGCCATAGTTTTTTTTGAGTTTTTGTGAACCTTTGTTAGCTGATCTCGATCATAAGTTATTTTCTGTTTTCTTATTATACTGTTGCAATAATTACCGTATCCCGTATAGGTGATTTGTAATATTTCACTATGCGGGTCAAAATAAATTTTTTAAGCATATGATTTTGATTAAATATGCATCACAACAAGCCAGTTGTCATCCAGATCATCCACCATTAGATTAGAAAAACAAACTAGAATACTCAGTCTAAGATTTCTTATGTCAAATGACTAATCCAGTTAAGTGAGATATCCCTTGTGATCAATATTTATTTTAATATCCTTTTCTCTAAGTTTTGTTATTTACTACTGTGTTACCGATAATACTGGAGCTCTCAGCGAGGCACTAGTGAATTGAGAATCTTGGTCGGTATAAAAAGTTGTTCATCCCCATTTATAGGTTTATTCATGTCACGACTAAAAAACATTTTATAGATTTACCATTGTATATTTAGGATAACAGGCTTTAATTTACAAAACAACTTAGGCATTATTTAAATGGGAGTATGGTTCCACGGTTAATAGTTGTTTAAACCCTTATGATAGGTGAACCGTCAAGTTTGGTTATCTGCGGGAGACGGTTAGAGGCTTGAGTGCGCCAGGCCTCAAGATCAGGTTGAGCTTCCATGATTGGGTTGCCAATGAAAACCAAGTCTTTCAAAGAGGGACACTCCTGTAATCAAATGAGTTCTTAGCTTTTTTAACGTTATTGACTTAATGGAATTACATTTCGTCACCTTCTGTTCTTTAGATCCTAAAGTTGTGAAACACAATTAGGTTTATCAAAACACAATGAAGATTATCCAAAAATTTACACACACACAAGGAGACTTAAATATTGTTCGAATGAAGCCCTTACATTAGGGTATATTACTTGTTTTACAAAAGTTACTTCTTGATGATTTCTAAGTAATATCGCCGAAATCAGCTATTAACTTGGAGCGCAGTTGATATTTTTGTCGATAAAACTCCTTCGGGGTGCTCGCTGAGCAGTGAATGCGGCTATGTCTTTTTCTTCATTTATTTGATAGTGTTTAAGCAAGAGTGCAAACGAAGAGTCAGGGAAATAGTGTCTTGGGGCGTATGGAGTGTGATAGTTTAGTACAGATCTCTTTCTGTTCGCGGCACAAAGAAAACCTATTTTAAAATTACACTACAGGAATGGCTAGTTTTTGCCGTCGGCCTTGTTCGGAGGCGGTGGACGGACAATAACTGGTACAGAGTTTGGAAGTAATTCAGTAATCCTATCCTTATCAACAATGGACAGGTTCCCACCACTCCCAGCAAGTCTTGTTTCGGGACTAACGAACGGTTTTATTGAGTACAACTCTGAAATAATGACAGACCCCAGCATTTTTTATATGAGCTCATGCCATAGAGATGCTGATAATAGTAAAGATTTAAGATTTAAGCCATGTTAGGACCATTCTCGAAGACAAGAGTGTATGTAATGTTTAATATTGTATTGCTAATGTACAAATACATTATTATCTATCTATATATCTACTTTTATTGGTACAGCTATTTATTGCCCTAATTATAAGCGTTCCCTTCCCCATTGAAATATATAATTAGGGCAATAAATAGCTGAACCAATAAAAGTAGATATATAGATAGATAATAATGTATTTGTACATTAGCAATACAATATTAAACATTACATACACTCTTGTCTTCGAGAATGGTCCTATTATATATATATATATATATAAGTTCCTAAATTCAATACAATATCTTCATTTATTAACTTTAACTTTCAACACCGATTTGAAACGAATGTTATCAAAGCGTTCCCTTCCATATATAAAAGCTTCCATATATATATACTTAATAAATATGATACTAAGCACAAACCTGTAATCTATTAAATTCTACCCATTCCTTTACATTATTGTTAGCCATATATAGAACGGACAATTTCTTTAAAGCGCCTATGCCTCTGAGCTTGTCTACTGGGTTATAACTCATCCACAGTTCTTCAAGCGTATCTGCCACTGTTTCCTAGAGACCAGAATTATGAAAATGTGCAAAGAAGGGTTGTAGGTCATCGTCACATATCATCAACATCTACAATTAATCCGTCAACCATGCAACTGGTCACTAGCGCAGATTGTCACGATTTCAGCTCGATATTTACACTGATCATCACAATCATAATGTAGTCAAGTATTCTATTCTCGAATCGTCAGACTGCCAAATTCATAAGTCTGATATTAATCTGTCGAACTGCAGGTCAGCAAACATGACTGTGTTAGGTGTATGTAGAGTAGGTATTATTGGGGGATTCTAGAATCATGCAGTTCGAGCGAAGCGAGATTTTCATCGAGCATGTTTTGGTAGTTCCGTTTCGTTCGAACTGCATAAATCCAGAATCCCCAATAGTCCCTATTGCTGTGACCATTCCCAGCAGTAGGGTATTATTGTTCGGATCTTCGTAACAAACGCAGTTTACGTTTTTTGCGAAGATCCGAACAGTGTATGCGACAAATGGCGTAACAAACTGCATTAGCAGCTGCAAGTATGAAGAATATCGTTTATAGTTGGGCACGATAAGATTTGTAATAGAAAAAAAGTAAATTGATTGTAGTTATTTAATGCTTAATGATTAATGCTTACCACGCCAGCCAGAGATTTAATGTAGTTGCGACCAATTGATAGTATTCTAAGATTTTTCATACCTGCAATACCAGCTATTTTGTCAATCATGTTTGATGATAGACTTAATTTTCTGAAAATTAATTTAAATTTTTTAAATTAACTTTATTTCACTTATGTAGTTGTTTACTACCACATCGGTCCCTGTATCGTACTTCTGAATGTGAAAATGACCATATAATCATTATTTTGAGTACCATATTTATACTAATCTCTACCAATTTTTATATTGAATACATCTAAACCTTCCTCATGAATCACTCTATATTAGTGAAAACCGCATGAAAATCCGTTTAGTAGTTTTTCAGTTTATCGCAGTTTTATAATATGTAGTGATCATTTGTATGTTTGAATCGGGAACAATCTCATAAACTATTAGTCCGATGATAAATCATTTGCGCTTTAGAATGCCGCTATTAGACAAATTTAGTGCTTGAAAAGCCTGGCGACTAATGCGAGTAGAAATCTCTTGTGACATTCCGCCCACCGTGCCATACCCACGGGTCACCACACCGGGGCCAACGGCAAGGTCGGACTCTAACCGATTAAACTCATAGGGGTAATATACATAGTGGCGGCTAGTATGTTAGCCTGTATGTTGAATTGTGCAAGTCTTGCGTCTCTCTGGCTGTCACAGTCCCCTACAATCATGCTTGTTTTAAGGCACGATTGCAGGGGACTGTGACAGCCAATCAGAGAAGAGGGGAGAGAGAGATGCAAGATTAATTAATTTAGATGTTATAACTCCCGCATTAAGCATATTTCTGTGACGCGGGGGCTTCACAAACATTCAAACAACGGACAAAAAGAACACCCACATTCGAGCAACTATTTGTGGATCAAACAAATTTTCGTCCCGTGTGGGATTTGAACCCACAACACTTGGCGCGGGCACTTCCTAGAGAGGAAATCCCTATGAACCCTGGCAGGCTATGACGCCTGTTCATAAACCCCACCAAGGCACCCACCGTTTGAACGTGATGTTTGAAGAAGAACGTTTTAGAAAAAAATACTAATTTAAAAAATGGGTTTAAGGGATTTATACTTTTAATAATAATAACTGTTTACTATTTTTCCTTCATTGAAAGTTCATCTTTAAAAAAAAGTATATAACCGACTTCAATACGTGATATCATCATGATAAATAAAATGTGTGTAATATAAGCTGTATTCTTCATTCCTTAATTTTTTACCGGCACTTATTGAAGACTTTCTTTGTCTGTCTCCGAAACTCATCATCCGACCTTTACGAAATTTTAATGGGACCACTTCGCAATAAACCTCTTACCAACAAAAAAAAAGTGTGTGTGTGTGCAATTCACACACGGCAGAAGTGAAAAAAAAAATTAATTTTAAATAATTTCAGATGTGTTAAATAATTAACATAAAATTAATTAACCAACGAGTTTTAATTCGCAAATGAACGTGAATGATACACCACGTTGACTATATATACGCAGGCGCAAAGACGCGTGCTAGCACACGAAGATTATAGGAAACACTGTGCACTTGTATTCTATTTATTTTCTCGCGGGCTTAATCCTATTTATGAATGTTTGTCTCTTTTTAGTGATTAATTCGTTTCATCGAATTTTCAAATCACAACGATACTAAAGAAGTTTCACTTTAAAAAGAATTTAACAAATCCGTCTATATGAGACGGAGTTATGCACAAACATGCTTAAAAACAAATATAAATATACGAATTGAGAACCTCTTTGGTTAAAAAAACAAATGTGTACCTATAGAAATGTATGATCAACGGTTCATTCGAGCAATTCGTGGATATATATAACTTACTCGCAGGCAGCAAGAGTTGATAGAGCTCCGTCCATCTTCTCTATGGGAGGCCACTGAAATTGCAGTTCTACCACGGTGGCTTCGGTGGCATTTAGTCCTTTTTCCTTCTCCCACCGAGCTATAGCCTCTTTGCAGGTGGTAGCTTTAGGTACTGCCATCACAAACTTTTTGTCAAAGATAAAATTTGTTTAAAATAAAAACTTCTGCAAGCTTTTACAAATATCATGAAATTATTATTTCGATAATAATAAACAGTAGAAACAGACAATAGACACTAATAACTCTTAAAAAGAATAAGAACAACAACAATGTTTTGTTGACTCATAGAGAGATAAAGATATTTGACATTGATTAGTTTCGGTAACTGTTCGATTTTCAATTATTATTTTATTTTTGTGCGGTTGGGTCAAAGAGGTCATCTATCCTACTAATATTATAAACGTGAAAGTTTGTGAGGATGTATGGATGTTTGTTGGTCCGATTGAGATGAAACTTGGTATGTAGAAGACTAGTTTTTTCCTCGATATTATGTTGTATTATTATGCGCGGGGTGCAGCTAGTATATATATAGATGAATCCCTATTTACCTTGGTCACGGCCATTACTTGAAAACGACTTAACCGATTTCATTCATATTTTTTTATGTTTTCTAATACTTTGTGGAAGGTTCTTACAGAATGAAAAATTAAAAAAATTGAGCAAAAAATCGGTTCAGGTGGGATTAATTTGAATTTCCACGCGAACGAAGTCGCGGACAACAGCTAGTTTCAAATAATACTACCGTCTATATTTCGGATCGTGAAGTTACATGGCACGGTTGAACTTTTGACACAAAGGCATAATTTCTTAAAACGTGAGAGAATCGGCCTAGTTTTAAGTGAATAAGTTTTTAAACATATCCAAGAATAAATACCCACCGATAGTTCAACAGCAAATCTTACCTCTTAGCTGAGATATAGGTTATCAGAATCTCATAGCAAATAGGGAAATCAAAATTCGTAGTCTGCAATGGATTGAAAGATCTTGATACTGATTCTTTTCTTTATCATTTTATATTTATTTTATTTATTTAGTACCTACATAAGTTAAGTAAGGTAGGTAAAGGCCTTAAAACTTCATGACCGTACGATTTCAATACTTCATCTATATATCTATTATACGGGTGCATGCTTGTTTTGTTTCATTGCTGCAAGTAGTTGACATTTATGCTTATGACCATCGTAGTAAATACCGTTTGCGCGGAGCCTTTCTTTTATATCAGCGATACGATTAGCTTGTGTGGGATGTTTGTTAATCTGTACAGAATGATAGCTAGCCTTATCCATAATAATAAATGGTCTTGAAAGATTAAGCTTCTCTGTCACCCATTTTGTAAAATTATTTTTATTTATATCGTGGTGATAGGCAGCAGATATACTTTTTGACCTGTATAATTTGGTACAAATCCGTTAGCGTTTACAATGAACCTCACAGAAAACCAGCGTGAAGCAATGCTTGAGTCGTATTTCTTTCTCCGAGTGAGTGAGATTACCGGAGGCCCTAACCTTCCTGCCCCCCCTTCCCCTACACCCATCCTTCCCTAACTCCCAACTTAAACGCCGGCAACGCACTTGTGATTCTTGAGTTGCAGGTGTCCATAGGCGACGGAAGTCGCTTATCATCAGGTGACCCGTCTGCTCGTTCGTTCGTTCGTTATCACATAAAAAAAGAACCACCTCGCTCTAAGTGACACTTTTAGATGGACATGCGACATATTCGCTTCTTCATCAGCACTCCTCTCAATAAGTCACATCCCTCTATTATGCTCCGCGGTTTTTCTTTATACTCTCCAAATATTTGTATTTTTGTAGTTGAATGTCTTCCCGCTCCATCAAAATTATCCTTTATGATTGGTATTTAACATATTCGAAACCAATCTCTTTAAGAAGTCTAATAAATTATGAAATTTATTATATTATTCAGGCTATAAATATTTTTTTATACTTAAGTAATTTTCAGTAAGTACCTCAAAGATTCTTCTTCCGTTGAAGTTAATATCTTGTCGAATGATTTGTTTTAGTTTCATTACTGTTGGAATTTCATTTCGTATTATTTACAATTCTTTAATTTTAATCCTAATCAACTTTGAAATGGAAATTGTCCATATTGATTTCTTCTTTTTTTTTTACAAAGATAATTTCCGCATCAGGAATATTCCTGTCTGTGTCGCGGGGGGCTTCACAAACATTCGAACAACGGACACAAAGAACACCCATACTCCGGACAACTGGATTCGAACCCACAACACTCAGCGCGGCGTAGTAGCGAGGTGACCACTTCTACCATGGCACCATCCGTGCAGTTTCCCTACCCTCTTTTTACCTGTAGAAAATACACCCATTTCCCATCATTGCCAGTATTACGAATATGGCGAATTATAGCGCCAAACGTTTTTCCGAAAAATAATAATAGAGGTTTCTAATACTTTAGACAAATGAGATCCAAAGAAATCGAAAGAAGTTTAAGCATTGTTAGTTTTTGTATCTATCACAACATTGCAGCTAGTTTCCGAAAACATATAGTCATATAGTCGCAGTATTTTCTAATTGCGACGTAAGTATAATTTTTAAAAAGCGTTTTACATTTCAAATGTATATTTTGGAGCTGAATTACAAAAACCTTATATTTCATATTATTATATGTTGCTTCTTAAACCCTTTTTATGGGCTCACCATCGAGATCGGTTATCTGTGGCACATGTTTGGCTGCATAAGTGCGCCAGGTCTTAATGTCATGTTGAGCTTCCACTATTGGGTTGCCAGTGAAAACCAAGTCTCTCAGAGCTGGACATTCCTGAAATCAAATGACTGCTTAACTTTTCCTAATTATTCACCAATAGTGTTCACTTAGGTACATTTTGACAGGAACACATTAAGGACCGACAGTACCTTTCGTATGTGTTTCAAATCTAAACTACTGTACAATACTAGAGCTCTTATTTCTCTCGACATCTGTAGCGGCAGGTATCTGTTTTCGATTCTTATATGAGTTCAGCACTGTAAAAAACGTTATTCTGCAGAGTGAACAAAACTATAGTGTATATATTATAGCGACCTATATGTTTTATGGGCAAGGCTATAACTTGATTATAAGCTCTCTTCAAGAAAGGGACAGCTTCGTTAATGTTTTGTTGCTTCTAATCATTTATGATGTTTTTTTAACGATAGTCTTTATCGCACATTTCACTTCAGACGCTCGGCGGCCGGCCGGCTAGCCAAAAAAGTGTCAGTGCAAACAAAAATGCTGACCGCGAGTTGTACTTATCTTTTATACTAATTATCCGTATATGAGTTAGGGCAACTTTTACACATGGCGTAATTTGATTTTAAGTTTTTTATAATATTTATAATACTATAATACAATTTTTTCAATACATCAAATAGATGTCTCACAAACACTTCACGCGTTTTTTTCAATTACTATAATTATGTCAAAAATTGAACTGAAAAGAATCGTGAGATTATTTTAACTTCAATACAGTTAGCTACGAAAAGTCATTTTATGCAAACTGGTAACAAATCACCCCACTGTTTTCGTGAAAGTTAAAGTTACAGCATACTTCCTAAGACCCGTCTTTGACTATGCTACATATGAAACAAAAAATAGAATCAAGAAAGTAATTATGCTAATTTAAACCTGTAATCTATTGAGTTCCGTCCAGTCTTCGACATGATTGTGGGGCATGTACAGAACTTTCAATTTTTTTAGAGCTTCTATACCTTCAAGCTTTCTTAAACAGTTGTAACTTATCCACAGTTGGTCCAGCGTGCCTGCAACTGCATTCTAAAGACCACCAACAGAACTATTAAATAACGTAAGGTTCTACGATAATGAAAAAAAACTTTACATTCTGCATTTCCTCAGAAGAATAAGTGTTTAACTAGTCTGGCGGCCAAGTAAAAGTTTCTGTTTTTTTGGATCAGATGTATACATCTTTGAATGATACCAAAATTTAAAAAAACTAGGAACGTGCCTCACACATTACAATAGTGAACATTGTATTGCTTACCAGGCCAATCAAAGATTGTATGTAATTTCGATCTAACATCAGTATTCTAAGATTTTTCATACCGGCAATGCCAGCAATTTTGTAGATCATATTTGATGATAGAGTTAATTTTCTGAAAATGAGATGTTAGTTATTATCAGAATAAGAAGTGCTCCCGCGTCCACTATTCCACAGATTACTAAGTAGTTACTACGTATCTATTACTGTAAAGCGCGGTATGCAGGATTCCTTGCAAAGTGAGGTTTCGTTAGTTTAGTTATCAATAGCAAGTTTACAATTAGCATGAAAATAATATCTATTGTCTGGTAGTATTATTTAAACTATACCTACACGATGTTTATGTCAATGCAATATTTGTTTGAGGCGTGATCTTAGCATTAATCCTACATGAGTAGTCAGTTTATGAATAAAAATATGTTTTCGTTCATTGTAACCATTATTTTCTATAATCATTTCTTTTTTTTTTCTTTTTATAAAAGACAACTCCCGCATTAGGAATGACTCCTGTGTCGCGGGGGACTTTACAAACATACAAACAACGGACACAAAGAACACCCAGACTTGGGTTGAACTTGAAATTGAACCCACGACCTATGGCGTAGCATTCACTCACCACTAGACCAACAGGCCAGTCAATTTATAATCATTTTTTATCAATATCATCATTATCAATACAAATAAATAAAAATTAAGGTGTCTGTTTGTAATGTCAAAATAATAGTTTATTTTTAAGCTCATACAGTTATTTGCATGATACCTATGCCTAAAAATTAGTTTTTTAAAGTTTTGCTTGTCTGTTTGTTTTGGGTAATCTCCGGAATGGGTGGGCCGATTTCTACGGGACTTTCACTGGCAGAAAGCTGGTGTTATAAGACTTATAAGGAGTAACTTAGGCTACTTTTATTTTGGAAAAAGAATTAGGGTTCCGCGCCAAATATAGAGATATGTACACGCGAGCGAAGCCGCGCGGGAACTGCTAGTTTATAATAAAAATGATTATAGAAAATAATGGTTACAATTTAAAAAAAGGAAGTATAATTATGTATTGATGCAACTTACTCGCAGGCGACAAGAGTTGATAATGTTCTATCCATCTTTTCAATGGGAGGCCACTGAAATCGTAGCTCAACCTCTGTGGCTTCGGCGGCTTTTCTTTTACTTTCCCTTTCAAATGAAGCTATAGCTTCCTTGCAAGTAGTAGGTCTTAAAGCCATTTCATTTTATCAAAGGTAAAGTTTGTTTACTAACATGCTTTCTTTATAAGAAACGTTTCCATAGTTTGAAACTTTTGTCAAGAAACTATTGTAGCAGCACAATCCGACTAGGTAAAATTTTTATGTTATGTATGAACCATTTTAAAATAATATTTTAAAGAAAAGCTATTTTTTCAAAGAGTAAATATCAATATTTTTACACACTGACGTTTTGTTTTGTCAATAAAACAAAGCATACCTATTTGATAAGTATTTGATATTGATTTTATTACGAATGTTTGCGATTTCGATAACTTTTTAAATGAATATAATTGTGTGTATATAGATATGACGTAGTTTCCCATACGCCGCTCACTGATGATACTGATCTGGAAGTCTACTTGCCTAATATAAGAAATACCTACTTTAATTTGTTTTTGACAGAAACACTCAGTTATTGAGAAAATCCATAAAAACTAACGGAATAAAAAATCAAAGGAAAAAGAATGTAAGATTTAGTCTTTTACATTACACGTTCCACCTACTTTTATGAAAAAACGGAGCCAAAAATAACTGGAAATTCTAACGGTCATAACTTGTAAACGGATAGCTTTTTTTCAAAAATTCTTATTGTAACTGCATGCTAGAGTCATTCCCTTTCAGTGATTTATGTAAGTGTTCTATTTTCACATACAGCCTGTATATGCTAAGAGTAATCGTACTGAAGTTTATTTGTGAAGTAGTAGGTATGAAAATTTAGTCATTTCTTGAAGATATCTAAAATACCTTATTAAGTAAATAATTGCTATTCAGACTTTGGACGATTTAGCTATATATTTCTTATTTATAACTTTAAACGAGCAATTCTTGTGTTTATACCTATTTAGAGAGTGTAAGAAATACCGTACCGAATCCGGAAAAAGTGTATTTAGACCATCATTCTGATTGGAAAATCATTGAAATTTTCTGCCGGAAAATTCATATATGTTTTTTAATTTTAAATTTTTTTGCTTAAAAGTGATATCACAGTGAGTAAACAGAATATTTTACCGATTTTTTTAAATAAATACCGCATACGGCCAAACTCTACAATGTAATCAATCAAACAACATTTAAACATTTTATGCAATCAGCTGGTCTCGACGGCGGCGAACGTTAAGATCATTCACCGTACCGCACAAAAAGAATACCTACCTGACTTTTGTATTTTGATATGTATAAAAGAAAGAGGTTATTGTAAGGTTGTTGAGCAGCTCAAACTTACACGCTGTATATAATATATATAAATAAAGGTATTTGTTACGCACGTTATGTATCTGACTATTTGATAAGGAAATAGATTTATCAAATAGGTAGCGAAACGGATTTAAACTATAGTCCGATAATTATTCCTTTAATTACAGTTCTATAAATTCCTTTTACTAGGTTTTTCTTACTTAAATAAGTTAAATTTATGAAAAGGGATTTTTAAAATCTATACAAAAGCTTAGGTAAAAATCTTAACTCCGTGTTTGCGTTATTTGAGAAGGGTGTAGTATAGGGCCGGGGTCGCCGGTCGTCCCGGTTGGACGCCAGTAATCACGTCTCGCCCTCACACCTCTAGCCCTCAGTCCCTCATAGCGTTTTCCCTGTGTACCCAAAGCGTTCGCTCACAGAATTTCAAGTATACGGATTTAGCGGTTGTTTTCTCTTCAATAGGGACTTATGCAAACAGATTAGTATAATATGTATATATAGGTCGATTAGATGTGTAACTCGGGACTTAATCGCGATAATGTTTATAAGGTACAATTCGTTTGTGGAATTCCAAAATAGAATATATTTTTTAATAACCGTTTACAGAATAAAACTTCCTCGAAAACCTTTTTTATGGACGTAAAACGGTTGAAATTATGGACTCAAATTAATCTATGAACTATCTAAAACATAGAGCGCTGTAATTACTTGATGGCATCTGGTAAAACAATCAATTCAATATAGTAATAATACATATAGGAGCAGCAGTAGTACTGCTGGTCTAGAATTAGAATATTATACGACATTACTATGCATATTTATGTTTTTTTTTACGTTGTGCACCAATCACTAACCCACTGATAAAACCACTGCAGAAAAATATGACGATATAATAAGTTTTAAGTAATAGATAGTAATATAGGTATGTAATATTGCCATTTGTTAGCGAGCTTCAATGTTGATAGGCGATGACGTCAAATATTGTGAAAACTTAAAAAAATAACTTGCGAGTTTGTTTGTATATAAAATGCACCGAGTTCAACATGGCAATGTTTGCTTATCATCAATAGAAAGATAACGTTACTGACACCTCTCCAAACACCCAGTCAGTGTATGAGTTGGACAGATAATGATAAGTACCTGGGAGACCGAGCATTGCTCATTAGCTTTTCGTAAAATCATATTGTTTTTGTAAAATTGCGTTTCTACAGGAAATACAACTATGCAGTTGAACTTAAAATGCAAAACTGTATCTGTATACAAAATTTCATCAAAATCGTTGGAGCCGTTTCCGAAATTCAGATTATATATATTTACCTACATATAAACAAGAATTGCTCGTTAGAAGGTATTAGATAGATAGATATAATAAAGGGTGCAAATGTCTGAGGAAGCTGCAGACTTCACTATTTGCAGTTTGCAAAAATTATGCCTGAGATTACGCGTTCAA
This sequence comes from Callimorpha dominula, assembly GCA_949752705.1. Lineage (NCBI taxonomy): Eukaryota > Metazoa > Arthropoda > Insecta > Lepidoptera > Erebidae > Callimorpha > Callimorpha dominula. Next base: position 20,052,123 of record OX456991.1, read on the forward strand.
ACAAAGTTTATCATCAGCAATATACCGTCGGTATATTTTTACATATTTTTTAGTTTTGTGTACAAAAGAAAATAAGTTTATAAGCTTGTTTCGTGACCGGAAGTGATGATCTTCTTGGTGTACGAGTACGTCAATCTTTGTCGTTCTGGTGCGACGTTCCGCAGAGACATTCGACACAAAAGGAATGTTTTTGAGTTTCGTACCTATTGGTTAGAGTTGGAGCAATCTAGATCTTACCCTTAAAAGGAAGGTGATAAAATTGTCACATTATAAAAGCTTTATTATTTGATTTGATACAGCAATAAATGCCGGGCAGTGGCGAATTTGCATAATTGGCGCCAGTAGACTATTTAAATTTTGCCGCTCCTACCGACATCTTTATTTCGATACCAATCGAATTCGATATTGTTCACAAGCAGATTAATTTTTTTTTTTTGTCAAAGCAATTGTAACTTTATGATTTGTGCACTATCCTAATTACACCACCTTTTTTCCGTAATTAGTATGGTTAGGAACTAGGGTATCGATTTGTCAGTCCCTAGTCTACGTATTGGTTTTGTACCAGTTGTCGAGTTTTCCAAAAATTTCTTCAGAGGAGGTCTAGTTATAATCCCAAAACCCCAAAACAACCCCAAAAAAGGTGTAAGTAACACCGTAACGAATACTGAAATAGTGTATTCAGACCGTCATTCTGAGTGGAAAATCATTGGAAATTTAATTTAAAAATTTAAAAAACACTAAATCTATCTCTGCGGGTCTGCGGGCCTGCTGCGGGACCGGATTTTTTTTATTTTACTCGACAATATAGACTAAAAAAGTTTTTAATGCGACTTATATTTTTGGAGACAAAAATTAAAAAAATCACGAAATCTACCTCAGCGGGCCTGCTGCGAGACCGGATTTTTTGGATATATTTCAGAGCTAATAACAGCTCAAGCAGGGCTAAGGTATGCCTTAATGCAACTTACTCATGTACCTACATTCGGTAAACACCCGATCCATCAGCCTATTACAGCCCACTACTTTTGAAACGTGCGCCGTTGCACCCGGTCCTCTATCCCAGCTTCCCATACTAGGTCTATCCCAGCTACCTTGCCCAGGTCGTCAGTCCATCGGGCTGGGGGGCGTCCTTCCTTCCGTTTACAGATTCACAGTCTCCATTCTAAGACCCGTTTGCACTAACAGCCATCGGTCCTTCGGCAGATGTGGGTAGCCCATCTGCCCATTGCTACTTCAGCATGCTTATACTTTGGTTCTTTGTCGGATGACGTCATTACGAATTTTATCTTCTACAGAAACTCCAAGCATACATGGGGCACACTGAAAGTTCTGCGCTCCTGGCCGCTCATAAATGTTTGAATTTCGAATGTTATATTTCTTAAACATAAACTCAACCATTGATTAAAAAACAATTGCCGGGAAATCGAGTGTCAATTGTTTTTTATTTTGTTGAAGTTCTTCGGCCGTAGCAAATATGGAATTAACGCGAAAAGATTAAGATAGCTTACAGCGCGCCGACTGCGAGCCACCAGCGAAAAAACTTCGCGTCGTGTCGCACATGAAGAAGATGAAGATAGCTTGCACATCGCGGGCGGCGCGTGGACTGCGAGCTTGCACCACGCGACGGCGCGTGGTAAAGCACGCTAGCGGCTAGCGGTAGCCTCAATTTCAGGCGGCGCCGTGCTGCAGCTGTACCGTTGCAGTGCCGTTATAGTGTGTGATGACCTTAAGGCGTTGGTACGTAGAATTTGATCGTGGCCGTGTTTCTCTCCATGATGAAATTCGTAAAGGTCGGAACTCAACTGCGATCACTGAGTTAAGTAGAACTAATTGAAGAAAACCGGCGTATCACCTATGAGGAGATTCGAGGACATTTGGGGATTAGTATGAGCCAAATTCAAAAAATACTTAGATCGAAACATTACAATAAAATGATATCTTTCAGTTAGTGTTTGGAGCATATAATATCGGATAACTTTAGATACCTCATATCCTGCCGGCGGAAAATTTGTAAGCTGCTTGTAAATACGATCTTGTAAGAAATAAAAAAATCAGCTGGCAGTATGCCGAGGGAAAACTCGTCAGCTGGTGCTTCTAAATAGGCGATAGATACTCCGTCTGGCTCCTGCGTTACACTTTTCAGGGTATCAGCTGACAATCTTTCCACCGTTACACAGTAAGCTGATATTTGTATTTATTCGCAATAGCATATAAACTGTATCTTATACATTTTTAATTGGGAAGAAATCACTGAACGTATAAGTACATATTTTTTTTCACGTTCACGCTCTATAGTCAGCTGACTTTTCATTTTCTTCAAGCTATTGGGTTAGCTATAATTTTATACAATTCTCAATCAGGAGAGAATGACTAAAAATAATATTTTGCCTACGGGCGCGGGATGCTCCTGCTTCTCAACCCCACGACGGAGCATTTTACGAATTATCGCCTGAGAGGAAATGACTGACGAAATTTGTACCTGGACTATTAGGTTTTTAAATACTGAAACAATATTTACAAATAATGCATTACAACCTCCAAGCAAAGGCTTTTAAATTACAAAAATTTGTTCCACCCCACAAAAGTCATAAAGGAATATTTTGCCGCCACGCGTTCCGTTGGCGGCGCCACGTGATCTAAACATAATTCGCCTCAACTCAAGGGCCGCGGCACGTGCTAATGCGTACGTATATTGCTTACAAAATACTTTCACACGTATTATAAGAGGGCTACCTAATCCTTGAAAAGTAAATAAACTACTTAATTGCGACCCTTGATGTTAAAGAACTAATGCCTTCGTATACCGATTAGATGTTTGTGAGAGATCACAATAGATTACTTAGTAGGTACATCTGTGTGGTGAAAACTGAACTCTTTTTATTCTGCTTGAATATGTGCTATTAATTGTTTGGTTTAGGGACAGTAAGAAATATCGAACAATTTTTTTTTTTTAGCTAAAGGGTAGCCTTTAGCTTCCTTTCGTTTATTAGGAAGGTAATTATTAAAAGCATCAAATTAAACCAATGTAATTAGTGAAAATTATTCTTACTAGTATAAACATTTCAGGCTAAAGTTATAATATAATACATAGGTACCTAATAAAAATAATATGTATTGTAATTTGATCTCATTTAGCCCTACCTATTAAAATAAAAATCAAATTGAACCACCCCCACCAATTTGACAGCCGACCAATGCAATGAGCGAAGAATAACTAGAGTCTTTGATAACTAGCAAACGATATTGTTTGATACCCAAATTTTGAGTCCTCTTTTTATCCCTATTGTTAGCTACGGGTATGTGCGATGTATATGCAATTCTATGCCAAGGCAGACACACAGAAATAAATTTATTACACAATGATAGAAAAAATAAATTAGTGTATAAGAAAAAAAGTGTAGGTATTTGTAATAGGTACATACTTAAATATTTTTTATAATGCTAAAGTATTTTTAACCAATAAAACTAAATTTTTCGACGATTTCTAGTACTCTGTCTTATTATAAAGAAACTTGTTTCGGAACGTAACGTAATGTCAAAACAATCACAACAAGTGTGCGCACTTAACCTCAAATAACAAAAAAGTATTTAAAATTCGTAAATAGTTTAGTGAAAACCTTCACAATGGATGATTTACAATTAAATATATCAGTACCTAAGAAGGTATGTACTTTTATGTTACATTTTCTTAACGAAAAACGGGAATAATTTGTAATTCTGTAATAATTTCTTGTTAATGTTTAGGAAAAGAAAAAGGTTAAAGCTCTTAAAAAGGATGTGTCAGAATATAAATTTGTGTCCAATCCAAAGTTTACTGGTAAGACTATAGCCAGGAAAAGGCCACAAAATTTAGCACAGAAGAATATATCAGTGATAAATAATGCCCATGGTCCGCCTAAGGTGCCTAAATCTTCGGACCACAGCGAAAATAAATCTGACTATTTGGCCTCTAAACTACGAGACCTTAGTGAAAATAAAGGAAAGTTTCAAGGCAAGAATTACCAGGATCTAAGTGATAACCTTCAATTGAAACAAAAGCCTAGGAGTGGAGGTTGGATATCTTCATTATTTAAAAATAATCCACAAGTGCCTCGCATTGGCCAGCGGGCTGTAAAGCCCATTGTGGAGAAAGTGTTTGCAGGACATACCTTTTCAGATCTAGATATACATCCACACAGTGTTGCAAATTTGCAGCAAAATCTAGGTTTAAAGGAACTTATGACTGTGCAGCAAAATGCTGTACCCATTATACTACAAGGTCGAGATGTTCTTATTAGGTAATTAACTCTTATTGTATTCATTGTTACACGTATAAAATTGTTTTGAATGGGAAACTGAAGAATAAGTTATAGTCAGGTATTAGAATTTTAATTTGATGATAAAAAAATATGCGGTTTAAATTTTAGACTTTAAACTTACATGTGCCTATAGTTATGTCTGACTGTCTATACAAAGTACACATTTTTCCTTTTTCTTTTTAAGTGCTATTATTGTGATCAGTGAAAACGGAGAGCCAGGTCAGTGTAAGGGACATTAAAAAAATATATAATCCCACCTTGATATTTGGAACAATTGAAAGTTTATGCTGACCCAAGATTGAATGAATATGTTTCTGATCTCTACTTCTTTTAGTTTATAATCAATGTTACAATCTTAATTTTATGATCTATAACTTGGATCCTACTTGATGTTGTAAAGTCTAGTTTGCAAAGTAACTAGTGCAAATGAGAAATAGAAAGGTATTGTTTTCATTACTTTAATACAGGATAACTTGAGAGTATGGTTTCGAACTTGATTGAAATAATTGTTTCTTGTAGGTACATTACTAGTAGGAATTCCTTCAAAACAACAATAAATACTTCCCACTTTCTTATTTCACTGTGCAAAATAGAACTTACAGGCAATGTTTCACTTTCCACTTACTTTTTTATGTAGGTCACAGACAGGTTCCGGTAAAACCCTAGCATATGCTCTCCCAATCATAGAAGGCCTGCAAGCAATAAGGCCTAAACTAAACAGGCATGATGGTATCAAAGTAATCGTAGTGGTACCTACCAGAGAACTGGCCGTGCAAACTTATGAACTCTTTGTTAAACTAGTCAAGGTATGTAATACTTTATACTATCACTAACTACATACCCAAGTACTAGGCAATATCGAAGTTAGACCAGGTTGTGGGACTTTTTTTTTTAGCGCTCTAACTATCCATAACAAATGCCACAGATGTTCGTATGGCAACCGGGACCAATGGCTTAACATGCTCTTCGAGGCACGGAGGGGTCACAGTGTGTTAAGAATGGTCACCCATCCTAAGACTGACCTGGCTAGCATTTCTTAACCTTGCAATGTAAATTCAGCCCCCCGGTAGAGTATTGTTCTAAGTAGTCATCTCTTTAACCGCTACTGTATTGAGTAAATTTTGTTAGTTCAATCCTAATATAGTACCATTATTTGTTAATTACAGAGAGTTTTTGGGTTTATGGTGTCCTCTGATGCAATGATATTATATTTAATATCTTTAATATTTTAATCAATTGAGTTGAAAACTAAAAATACCATACTTGATGCTATGCAATTATTAGTGTCCATAGACATTCATAACACCAGTTGTTTCAAAAAAACATATTAAAAAAGTGTCCTTGGAGTTTGTTGCTTGTTCTTCTTTATAGGATCTACATATTGCAACGGGGTCGGGGTCCTAGATTCATGACTGAATTATACTGACTGACTCTTACACCGGTCAATTAAAAAGTACCTATAATTGGTTCGATTGAAATAAAGGACAAGGATTTAATTTTGGTTACTTTATTGTGCTGACACAATTGAACCTCTCAAAATTGTTGCGACCCCATCAACTAGCAGAAGTACCCCTCTACTATGACATTATGTGAGGATTAGCAAACTTTCCCAGATGATTGCTCCAATTCAAAAGCCTGCTCTAACTAGTATAGTTTTTCTATTAGATAGGTATTGTGTTAATATGAAATGTTTTAATATTTTGTTAGGTTAAATGGTAAGTGGAATTGTGGATCACATATTACTATTTTTTAAATTCTATGTATCATACTTAGACGAATTAGAAATTACAAATTCCACTTTAACCTGACTAAAACATAGTTATCTTCCATCTCGTAATATCATAACAATGCATTTTCCATTTTGTTATAAATCAATTTCAACTGGCGATTAAAGAACCAAAATGTGAGGTGAAACACATTACACATCAGAGTCAATAATAGGAGTCTAATATTAATGTTTCTGATGTCCTGTTTTACTTCATAGCCTTTTACATGGATAGTTCCTGGTTTGTTAAGTGGTGGTCAAAAAAGGAAAGCAGAGAAGGCGCGCTTAAGAAAAGGCCTTAGCATATTGGTAGGCACACCTGGTCGCATCAATGATCATTTGAGACATACCCAATCATTGAATTTTGCTAAAACTGGGTAAGTACTACATCTCATACATAATTGTAGGTATAGATACACCAAATGATCTATTTAAGAACGCTAATGGAAATTAATAAAAAAAAATGTAATTGTGTTAAGGTATGTCTTTTATTTTTAGACTATAGACTTAAATTTTTGACTAAAGCTTTATAGTAACAATTATTTGTGGTTTCCAATCTGACAGGAAATAGCTAGGTATTTAAATGCAAAATGTTTTTTTAGTTGTTTAGTACTGGATGAAGCTGATCGCTTGTTAGACATGGGCTATGAAAAAGATGTTGCAGCCATCGTAAAAGCAATTGAAGATCACAAAAAGGCTGCAACGTACGATCCTATGGCTATGATCAAACAAAATATAGTGAAAAGAATCCCTGTTGAATCTGTTGATGATGAAGGTGAAAGTTCAAATGAAAACGAAGACACTGCAGAAATTACTATTAAAAAACACAGTCTGACTGAAGTATTTTTGTCAAAAGAAAAACAAACGATTCTACTATCGGCCACACTTACAAAGGTAACATTATATTCGATCTTTCTGAATGTAGACCATAAATACTTTACATTAATAACAAATACTATTTGTTGTTTATTTATATGCACTATAATGGTTTTTGATATATACTTGTAGAATGTAGCACATTTATTATTTATAGGCAGTAGAAAATTTAGCTGGAATTACATTGGTAAACCCAGTATTCGTCGATACCTCTGAGGGTAAAGCAGTGATTGCAGATTCATTAAAAGCTAGCCAATCCAACGAACCATCAAAAGAAGAGAAGACAAATAATAAGCCTGCAGCCGAAGTACCGGAAAAGCCAAAATTAGTCGCTATTAAAAAAGAAAATGATACAAATGAAGAACCACTAGAAGTGAAAAGGGGTAAGTAAAAAACATTGTCGAAAATTTCATAGAATATTTTTTTTCATAGAAAATGAAGTTTACAATGTTGAATACATTTTTTGCTTATCTATCCTTCTTTCTCTATGTATCATCTCAATCTTTATGTATCAATAGGTTTAAAAGCATTTACTGGTCTAAATCATCCTGACTTATTCCAAAAAGAAGACGTCAAACAAGTAACTCCTACAAAAGATAGTGTTCAAAACTTGGTTGAAGAAGACAGTGACAGTGATTCCGACTATGAATACTTTAAAGTTCAAAAACAACTCGCAGCCAAAGCAGAAGTAAACAAAAATTCTGAAGACGACGACAGCGATGAGGAGCTGGAAGAAACTAAACCGGCTTTGGAAGTTAATACTTTTGCGGAAGCAGTAAAATCAGCAATTGGTGAAGATGAACTAGTTCTCCCCGCGACTGTCAATCAAACATTCCTTATTGTGCCCATGAAACTACGGCTAGTAACCCTATGTTCATTAATTGTTGAACATTGCGTCATAAATAAGAAAGGGGGAAAAATGATAGTTTTCATGGCTACATTAGAAATGGTAGACTACCATTCAGAACTAATAGAAATAGTGCTGACAGGAAAAAAATTTAAAGTTAAAAAGAAGAAATTAGAGAAAGGTAAAGCAAAGAAAAGAAAAGCCAATGAAGATAGTGCTGAGGTAAATATAGAAATCTTAGAAGATCTTGAATTGTTATAATTTAACTTTTGATTTAAAGAAACTGTTCATGTTCCATAGGATGCAGAGTCGTCCGAAGAAGACGAAGATGATTTCCAAGTACACTATGAAGAACCTTCCGAAGGGGGATTGATTCCAGTAGACATAGAAATGTTCAGTCTTCACGGGTCTATGCCGCATGAACAAAGAATGGAGGTCTTCAAACAATTCCGTGCTGCTAAAAGCGGTGTTCTTATTTGTACGGTAAGTTGTATAAGAATATATCAATATAGTTCAGATTTTTGTGTTTTCTATTTTCGCATTAATTAACATTGTATGAGTTTGTTCATATTGCAAACAGGTATAGTTAGTTGAAAGTCCGGCGGTCTCACTATTTTGACCTTGAAAAATGTCGCAATTCATGTAACAAATATAAATTCAAATTATATAAATATGAAATTGTCGTTTTGAACTGAACATTTTTTTCTTTTTGTATGTTAAAATATATTTATTTAATCAAAGTATTTATACACTGTATATAAAATTGTGCCATGTAACTGGAAGATCATATAAACTTTTGTGATAGAACTCTGGCGACCTGGATTCCACAAACTGTATAAAGACTGTATTTTGCACTGCTTCTTGGAAAGAAAAACCTTATTCCATAAATGGATGGTTTCTAGCTGTAGGTCTTGTAGTGTTAGAACAGTGTCCCAAGCAGTGTAAGGTTTTGCGTCATCATGGAGCAATAATGGTCAAGACCCATTGACGAGTCGGGGCTCTTTTCTTTTTTTGTGAGTTTCGCCATAATGGTTAGGAGTTCTGCACAGTAGACATCTGTTGTTATTGCTTGACTGGATCTGAGGAAACTGTAGTGAATTACACCTTGAAGTGACTACCACGCCATTACCATCACATTTCTTTAGGTAAGCTTCGTTTTAGGGCATTGTTGTGGCTTTTGGCCTGGGGTCAGCCATTGTGTTATTCGCTTGCGAATATCATTCAGAATCCACAATTCGGTCTAAAACCGCTTCAAATTCAAATTCAAATTCAAAATCATTTATTCAATTAAGACACTAAGTGACATTTATGAACGTTAAATTGAAGCTAGAGTTAAAATCATAGATCGGCACACACAGACGCCACAGCATGTACTGGATTGTCAAGGTAAATTAGGTGAAAAACACCAAAATCTACTGCCTGTTTGTGTCTATAACTTCCAGTTTCCAAAATGCGTAGGGCCTTATGAGAAGAATACTGGCAAAGAAACTCATGGCCACTCTTTTTAAAAGTCAGATCTTCAGGTACAATAGTGTTAGTGTTACACGAGAGGTAAACAGAATGCAAGCTGATGCCACCTGAATTTCATTTTATTGAAATGCTCCAAAAGCTAACGTACTAAAAAATAAAAATCACTCAGTGATACCGTTGAAGGTTTGAACCTATTAAACATAGAAATCATTCAAGGTGCACATCTACCTTCATTCAGTTGCAAAATCTAATGTTAAAAATAATTCGTGACTGGATTAAGAGGCTAGAGTTGCAGTTGATCGAACCAAAATAATAGTATAGGCTAAAGCATCGCTGACTAGGCCGACCAGTCACCCCAAGTCGAACCCGTTCACGAGTATGACGCATGGACCAGCCATGCTTATGTACAGATTTAACAAAGTAAAGCAAGCTTCAACGCGCGCTGCTCTCTGCAGGGCTGTCAAACCACGAGGAACCCTTTTTGAAGTTTTCTTAATTTTACCGATTTGATGCAAATGGGTCAAGATTGTGGGTATGCCAACATCAACCCATGCCGCTAATTCTTTGGTAGTTTGATACGGATCGGATTTCTCATATACTTTCAATTCCTTGTTATTTACCTTAGTGGTTGTCTTCCTCGTGGTTCATTCCTCAAGTCGATATTCTACTATGAAAGCGGTTAAACCATAAATTTACGATATGCTCGTTAACCATATCCTTTCCAAAAAACAGCATTGACATTACGAGCAGTTTCTGCTAGTCGGATTTTTGCTGTATCCATCTTCACGTTAAAACCTGAATTTAAAAACAATTGAAAGTCGAACAATCAAATATCATATTTTTAATTTAGAATGATAAACATAGATAAGTTAAGATTAAGGAAAAGTGTCACTCTGAAATCTGACACCATGCAGGTTTAATTTTAATTTAAAGTGGCCAGTGCGTAAAACGGCAATTTCATATTAAAAGCCTTATTATAAAACGTTGTTAGTTTACGTTGTGCTTACTTTCTAACGCTTATATCTTTATATTTGTTATCTTATATATAAAAAATCGTGTCACGTTGTTTGTTCGCTATGAACTAAACTAATGCACTGATTTTAATGAAATTTTGCACACTGTGTGCAGTTTAGTTCAACTTGAGAGATTTTTTTGCAAATTACTTGGCCACAGCAACGCGTAGCTATTAAAGTATATGTTGTGAGTTTCCATGTCACGATTATTGTCTTAAAATAAAAGTATAACGGATGACTACTGACTTACGAATTGGCTTGTGGATGTGTCGTGGTTGGGTCGGGAACAAATACTTATGAGTCTTATCCTTATTATTATGAAATATCAAGTACAACACAACGAGTGATACAAATAGTACAAAAGCCGATATTGTCGCTAGCTGCTATTTTTTAATGAATTGGTGTAGAGGGAATGGATTGCTATAGGTGCTACAGACAGCCAACAGTGCAGAGCATGCATGGAAGCAGAGGAAACACGTCATGTACTGTTGGACTGTCAGGGGGTTGCAGAATCACTGCCAGGGTCACTCTCCGAGATCGTTGGTAACGTAAAGGGGTTACTGAGATTCTTCGGGGAGTTAAGTTGGTTCGAATAGCTTTTATTCCCACGAACGCAAAACACGCGCTTTGTCGTGGAGTTGCGGAAAACTGTCCGTTATGTGAGAGAGAGATTATGTGAATGCGAGAGAAGAGGAATACATAATAACTAGCTTTGAACCTGGTTTTGTAAACATGGCTTTGTAGAAAAATTTTGTTCTATTTTTACTTTAACTTTATTTACTTTAATATTATTTTACAATCTTCCAATATAGGCGTTTTTATAAAGTAAACGGCTACTTCAAATATTTTAAAAGATATTTATGAAAAGTCTATTGTAAAACTACAATAGGTTTTCAATTTATTATTATCGAGAAACGGGCTACCAGATTAATCACCGCGTTCTTAGCACAACAGCGTGGCGCATAGCGGCCTCCTCGGCCTTTGTCGTCGGCGCAGTGCCTATTAGCTGGTCATTCATCTAGCTTCTCTGTCGGCTCCCACCGAATACACGTCGATTACGTACAATTATATGTGTTTATTACATCTATCATCATCTCCGACACGTAACGTATTGTATTGATACGTCTTACGCTAGAGATTCTAATTACACTTTATTGTGTGAAATTGTTCATTTATGTCAAACTTAGATTTATTATTAGAGATTATAAGATACTAGATGATATTCGAGACATCACCCTCTAGGCACAGATAAGATAGGTAATACTTACTTACTTACTTAATTACTTACTTACTTAATTACTTACTTACTTAATTACTTACTTACTACCATCAGGTGACCCGTCTGCTCGTTTGCCCCCTATAACATAAAAAAAAACCTTACTTCTCTTGGTAACTTGCTAAACACTTGTTTTTATAATTTTTGCCATTTACGTTTTGAATCTAAATAGGTAACAAATGTATTTTGTTAGATTTCCCTTATTAGTCATTGGGTGTGGGCTAATGATTGGCCTCTTTTTGCAAATACATGCCCTTTAAAAGTTCTGTGCATCGGTTCGAATAAATACGAATGGCAATAATTAATACTCGATATGACGCAGCAAAAAAAAATAAACGTCTTGATATTGCTTCTACCTTGAACAAAGCAATTAAAGTCGTTTTTGCTTGATATCTGCTAAAAGAAACAAATAAAATTGTTTGTAATATTTTCAACGGTTGGTCAGTAGCAACCGTGAAGCGTAAAATAATTTTCTAATAGTGTAATCAGTAGACGAATATGTATGTTGTGTTTTAACTGCATTGTGGCATAATACGGTAGATACTGGAGCATAAACTGTATAGGAGGCATAGATTTTTTAATACCTTTCATGCGCTAAGAAAATTTTGTGGGCCTTTATAATCGTATAATTAAGTGACAGAAATAAGTAATTTCCTGCAGCTAGAAAAATAAATGTTCCATATGGGATTGAACCCAAAACACTCTACACGATGTAAGTTGGCAAGGTGAGCACTTAAACCATTTTACAGTTCTTACAGTTATGATTATAAAAGGTGAGATGGTATCTGGTTTAATATTGGTCGCGGCGGGCGGTGGCTACCGCGGCAAGCTCACTCGCTTACTTGTTGAGCCTCCAAGCTTCTGCCTGCTCAATATATTAACTTTATTTATTACCGTTTCTAGATTACTTTTTGTATTCATTTGAATATATATTATGGCATGGTAAAAGTGAAAATATTAATTAAGTAACGTGTAACTGCTGGTAGTGAAAATACGACCAGTAATTTTCTTTAAATTTAAGATTCATTAATAAACAACAATTGCAGACATATGTACATTCTGAAGCACCCCATAAAGTATTGTGGGCCTAATTAGCGTGGTCGCATTTGTAATATACAGACTACACACGCACACATTTACACACACACACACACACACACACGCACGCACACCTTGCTTCTTATAATACAATATGGGCTTACGGAAGTTTTGTTTATGACACCCAACACACTATGTTAGTATACTATACTATGTATTTATTTTTAGATAGTTTTAGCTTATTTTCTTGTTAGTTCACGATTGTAATAAGGCGGAATCGAGTCTAGTAGCTATCCCTAGTGCGGTGTGACCTGAATGCAATTCTTGCATTTTAATTGTACCTACAATGTAGGGATGGCAATATTAAATTATTATTTTATATTCGGTTAAGGATAAAAGATTCATATCAAATTAAAAATTATCGAAATGTGTCTGTATCTGTGTATCGATTCTGAACACACCATTTTTAGGGTATGCTTTTTATTACCTGACTTGTTGTATTCGTGGCCAGTATTAAGAATTACGAAACAATATTACATTAATCAAACTCAGTCAATAAGTTGTCAAAATCCTTAATTAATCTATTAAATTCTATACTAAAATGGGTTTTCATATTACGAGCCCATAGGTCACTGTACTTATCTACCTAAGGTTTGTGATCTTCCAAATTGATAATACAACAGTAATTTGAATTCCTTGTCTATAAACAAGAGAAACTTAGAACTAATAAAAATAATTAATCTGTTTTAACTATATCTACACCGCATCGCGTGACTTGTTGCAAAATGTAATTGCAATTTATAAGATTGTATATTTTCAATTGCATTACCGCGGTTTATGGTTTTGCTTCATTTAATTCGATATAAATAGTGTATTTGACCTCGTTTCACCATGCTAAGATAAACAATATGAATTAAAAATGAACAAAATTAATTTTGGCATCGGTCACAGTCATCAGCATAAATTAATATTTATGTTTTTGCTAACACAATGAAATCCTACACTTATTTTATAATAATAAATACGTAGATATGATATTAAGCGAAGTTGTGCTCGCTAATGTTAACAGTCATAACAAATCGATTTAGGTTTAGTTATTATATGTAGTTTTTTGTCGGTAGGATGTCGCAGCCAGAGGCATAGACGTTCCACGTGTCGATCTAGTGTTGCAATACTGCGCACCTGTCTCCACCACAGATTATGTACACAGGTAAATTGATGTAGTATTTTCGTCCTGTCCTGCCCCTAGCTGAATGTGTAAATACGACGATGTGCTCACGAATAGGGAACTACATACTCTTGAGCATCGTCGTAAAGTCGTCTGCTTATCGGTTTTTATAGGATCTCTTTGGTGAGTGTACTACTAGACGATCGTACTACTAGACGCAGACAAAGTTTCCATCTTTTAATTTTCGAAACACCAAAAAATCGAACTACACGCTTTGACAGCTCCTTTTTGGTTCAAGTTGCTAAAGTCTGGAATGCGGCGGTAGCGTAATGGCTAAGGCGTCGGACTTGCGATCAAGTGGTTGCGGGTTCGAACCCCACCCAGTACACTTAGTTAGCTTAGTTAGAAAGGTTAACAAGAATACTAGTAATATGTGGCCCACGTTACTCGTATACTTAAAAAAAAAAAAACTGTCTGCGTCTATTTATCCACACAATTAAAAACGTGCATTGTTTAATAGTAGAGTAAATGGGTTTATCTTGGATAGGCGTGTACCATCTTTGTCTTCATCGTCACTTTCCATCAGGTGAGTTGGAAGACAAACGCATATTCTATTATTCAATAAAAACGAATCATAGAAAAAAACAAAGAAGGCATAGGCTTCATTTTGTGCACTAAGAAGGTTGATATTTCTGTGTGTAGTTACTTCAATGTCGTTAATGCTTTGTAAATGTATATTTGATAAGGGACTTCCTCAGTTTCTAAAGTGCCTTTAAGTTATGGTTCTTAAAGCGGATTTAATTACCAGAGATTAAAAGATGATGTAGTGCACTTGTTATATTAGTTAGTTCTATTCAAGGATGGCTAAACTTGGATGTAGGGTTGGATGTGTATATTAAGTATTGTTTGTATTTTTCCTGTATAGGATAGGTCGTACAGGTCGCGCAGCGCAAGTAGGAGCTGCTGTCATGTTCCTGTTGCCCAGCGAGGCACAATTCATCAGGCATTTGGAGGAAAAGCGGATCAGGTAAATAGTCTATTACATACACACATAGACTGATAGTCTATTACATACACACATAGACCTATACCTTCAAACCAAATGTGACGTCATTCGGATCAAGATATGCTTTGTTTATAAGGTCCTAAGATAATAAGGAACATAGCTTTACTTCTGTTACAAAGTATGTGATGAGTTTGGTTGCCGTATCAGTCAGTTATAGACAGGTTTAAGGTTACCGTTAATCAATAAAATTATTTAGCTTATGGAAAACAACATTTAGATTTCAAAATCACACACGTAATTCCTTAAAATTTGACAGTACCTACCGTTTTCTTTTAAATATTAATGAATTACCATATTATTCCACCTTCGTGGCTGTTTTGCAAACGTCCATAAGCAACGGTAACATTTTACTATCATGGTATCATTTTAGTAGTATAAAAAAAGGAAAATCACACACAAAAATATTCATTGCGACGTCACTTGCCACTAAGTTCAAGCCAGCCAACTTATGATACGCGTATTGTATATTTAATGTATAAATATAGCTTTGAGCTTTCAATGGTTTTAGGTTGTAAATTAAATGCTTATTTTTTAATTCGTTTTATAAAATTTCACGTAACCATTCCCAACCGCACTCCAATATAAGCCAACACCATTTTTATCAAAATAATAGGAGACTTAAAATAAGTAAAATAATTGCAGCACATTAAAATTCTATGACTGCCTTAATCGCAAATTATATTGAAACTTTAAGTTACTTAAAGATAGAAATCATATTTTAGTATTATTTTTTTTTATAAAAGACTACGTCAGACGGATGAAACGCGAGCTCTGGAAGCTCTGCGTACGGTAGCGCCCGCTGCCACGAGCGTGCAGCGCGCCGCCGTCGCAGTACAAGCGCGCCTTGAGAAGACCGCTCATACCAACAAGGATTGGCTTCTTAGGGCCAGTAGAGGTTAGTTATAGACTATTATCGTGAAATATTCAATCTTCTTTATACAACTGTGATGGAAAACAAGCATACGGTGACACTCATGATAAGCTCAGTTTCTATAATCCCCTTTTCTCATGCTATGGAGCATCCTACTAACTAATTTAGTCAACTCAATGCTACGTGCATGAAAAGTGACTGGTAGCTAATGATCAATACATAAGCACACTATATGAAAACGTCTGTATGTAGAAATGCTGTCACATAATTCGAATTAACTAAACACCTTAGGCCTCGCCTAAAAAGGGGTGAGAATATAAACAAAAAAAAATTGCCGAGTAATAACAATTACTGTAATATTCAGACGATCAGGCACGAGTACAGCCAAGTAGTACTGAGCTAGTCCTTAAAATTTATTTTTTTAGTTATTGCCGATAATAATAATTTATTGTGCTCAAAATAAATATTTTTGCCTGCATTCGTCAGCCTATACCTCGTGGGTTCGTTTCTATGCGGGCTACCCTCGGGACGTTCGTGAATACCTGGACTCCAAGAAACTGCATCTTGGCCACGCGGCCAAGGCATTCGCCTTAAGAGATGCTCCCGCTACTCTCGCCCGACGAGTTAAGTCCAACCCCACCAACAAGAAAGATAGGCCGTCTAACAGACTGACTCTTCACGAAGACGAGGAAAAGAAACGGCCTGGGTGAGTATACATACATAAAAATTTCATCAATATCAATTTTAAAATTTCAATTTGAGTTGGCATAATTTTATAAATTGGGATTTCGATCGCACTGGAATAATCTCGATCGAATTATTTTGTAAATATTTCGAACTGCTACGTCATATTAGCAATATGAAATGTGATAATACATACATTCAAATTAAACTTGGTGCTGTTAAAGTAATTAATTTTGTAGTCCAGTGTCACACGCATATCAAGTATGACATAATAGTACCTAAAAAAAATCGTCGTTTAAAGATCTGTCAAAGAGCGAAGAGATTGTTAGCAGCAGATTAAGGCAAAATCAAATTACCTATAACGTAATGCTTAAAGGCTAGTTAAAGTGTAGGCGGTGATACTTGATAATATTATACATGAAAAAATTGTAGGTTTGTGCTATGGTAAAATACAAAAGTGCAAAACGTCTTAAACATACTTACATTGTATGACATGATATGAGTTTATATCTTTTTCCATTCTCATACCTTTTCCATTCCCTTACAGATTCTCCAAAGTAAAAATGGGTTTTGGTGGACGTCAAATAAATAAAGAGAGTTCTATGCACACAGCCAGTGAGTATGACAGTGGATTGCCTCCACTTGATCATTCACAACCCAAGAAAAAGAAGACTAAATAAGTCATTCCAGTTATTTAAAACACCTTTGTAAATAAAACCAAGGAACTATATCTACCTATGTAGTTTTATTCCGTCATCGTAAGGGCCGGTTTACATAAGATAGGACTGCCACTGTCGGTTTCTTAGAATCATTGCAACGAGTGTTCCAATGAACAAGGACCTCTATGCAGTCTTTATATCCCAAACTTTTGATCACAGTTTTTCACAATCAGCAATCATTCATCAAAAACGAAGTATCCGATATCATATGATTGAACGACCACATTCAGACTACCTGCTTGAACCAACCGTGGATTAATTCCTGCAGATTCAATATTTTAAATAAAAATATATTTTATTTAAAATATTGTTTTTTTAATAATGACATTTTTCCTAATTAAGTAATAGCACATGCACAGTCCATATCATATGTCTTACCTATCCTTATTCATTAACTATCAAATTATTTGTCATTCTTGACACATGTCAATTGAGAGATTGAGACAGATGGGGACTAAATTTACTTACAAATAATATGTTAATAACTAATGTTATTGTTGCATAAGAGTAGAGCGTACCCAATGTTCTATATGATCTTATAAGTTTCTAAACCTTTAATTAGTAAGCAATTATTATGCTCTCAGATTTTACTTGGATGCAAAAAATCCATCTCACGCTTTTGCCGTCTCGATGAAGGTCCCGGTCAATGTTAATCTGCTATACCTAAGTGACCAACGTTTTGTTTTATTTATTGCTCAGAAGGTAACAAATGAGACATGGAGCTCGTCCAAAATTGTAATCGCGAGTCGGCTAGAGTTAATGGAAGCCGCGCCCGAACGATGGCTACCGTTTTCATATTTCTGACTCACGAGTGACTCGAATGAAAAATGATTTTAAACCATTACCGTGGCCCGTCCGGCCTTTTGATATTTAAATTTTTTCAAGCGGCCGTCATTATCACGGAATGATTTGCGAATTTCGCCCCAGCTAGCGGTTTTTTGTCAGAGTCTGAACGAGTTTTTTGTCGCTCTCATTTACCATGTTTTTATTGCTACATAATGACAAATTAAAAGAGTATTGTGAGCCTCTTTCATGCCGCATTCTCTGGCCTTTTCAAGGTTGAAGGGCTTTTCTGAAGCGATTCCAATGACTCAATCGTGACACATTAATTTTCAAGATTTGTGATATGATTGTGTATTGATTGAAAGTGTAAAATATTTGAAATCAATACTACAACTAGTATAAGTCATCTAAACTTACACATTTGCTGAGATGATCCTGCTACTGGTTGTAGCTGGCGACTTCGCTTCTTGATAGCTTAAGTTTTTCCAGCGAGTGATTTAGGGGAAAGTCTTAAACCCATTTTTAAAATATAGTTAAAATACTATTTAGATAGGTCTAATTAATCATTAAACTAATAGGTCACCCTTGGTCACCATATATACAAATAAAATTCCAATTTCTCTCGTCGGACCCAGTTTGCGAACACGCTAAAATGTTTTAAAATCTAACAAGTCAACACTAATTACGTAGATATGTTAAATTTGTAATAATTTTTTTGGTTGCCTTTTTCATCCCTATAAATCCTATCCTATCCCTATAAACAGCATTTGTTTTGATTTATAAATGTCTATGCAGAAGAAAACATGTTGAAGTTAGAACAAATAATGTTCTACGGTTTTCCAAACATTGCTTTCTTTCAGATATCGAAAGTCAATTTTGTCAAAAACATAAAACCTTGATGGGAAATCCAAAACAAGTTTTCACAATAAAGTGTATGTAATGTAACGTTTTGTTTTGTATAGTTGTGTAGTGCGGCTTCGCGCGTCATTAACCAGCACATTTGCATGTCGGCCGGCGCCAAAGCTCGTGAAAATGCCTTTTCATTAGCATCAGCTCTACTGAAAAATTGTTCTGGCAGCCATTCGTTGTATGTGATATAGAGCCAAATGAATTATCTATAAATGGGAACAATTAGGAAGGCTAGATCTGTTTTATGTATTTGTGTTTCATTCGGCCAATAAAACTGTTTTGGCATTCAGATGTATTGGGAACTTTTCTACTGATCACTCATTTTAAAAGCTTCTGGAAAAGTAATGCAAATGGTCATAGTCTACTTTTTGGATATGATAGAAACTGTTAAAGAATTTATAATTTTTTGTCAACAAAAAGACTCCTCTAAAATATTCTTATTCTCCTCTTTGTGAAATATTAGCCATTTAAACAAAATGGCTAATATTTCACAAAGAAAGTAAGAAGCTGTGCAATGTGTTTACTCCCGTCACAACCACAAAAAAGTACCTACCAGCGTAGTGTCGCTGGTAGGTACTCGGGCTACCCATCCTAGCCTAGCATGAATCCCACCTCCAGTTAATAAAAGAAAGGACTCCGCAACCGCTTGTTGCCATTTCCATTTCCCAACAAAAGTTTGCTGGTGCAGTGCTAGGATTGGTTACCCAAGGTTTTCATTTCATTTTCATTGGAGAAGAAATAGGTTGTGCTGCACTGTCTAACTGCAGGTAGTTCAAAGGTAGACACCAAAACCATCACGTTAATTCCTGTAATAATCTTAGCTTTATTAAAAATGCTATCAGCGCGTAGTCAATGGGTAATCTTATTCGCACATTTAAATTTGCGGTTTTCGAGTTATTGTTACTATTGATATCTAGAACAGTATTAGATGAAATAAAATACCGACATAGTAGCTGCTTTCACGGCGAAGACTTCTATTGAAAGAGGCGAGTCAATTCGGTAGTACAATGAGGGCCGAGCTTGGTGGGCCGACCATAACTTGCATGGAGTGTTGGTGCGACTGATTCGTATACTGCCTTTACGAATTGTGACGCCTAGAGGTTCTGGCTTCATTGCTCATTAAATATCAAAAGTGAAACATGTTGATACTGTTTTTGTCAAGGATTTAAGTTGTACAGACCGAATAAAAAGTTAGTACTTACTTTGATAATCCCCTTTGTTGTTGTTTGTTTGTTGCTGATCTGAACTGATCGTCAAGAACATTTGCATACATGTCAGAGGTAGTAGGTAGGTACTTTTTAAAGAGTTTTACGAATGATTATGAGGTTTGGTTTATTAATAACTAGCTGTGCCCCGCGGTTTCACTCGTGTAACTCTGATGCCAGGAGACTATCGGGATAAAAAGGAGCCTATGTGTTAATCCAGGTCTCCAGCTATCTACATACGAAGTATCATCGCAATCGATTCAGTAGTTTTTGTGCGAAAGGGTAACAAACATCGATACATCCTCACAATCTTTCAAATTTTTTTCACATTCAATATCTTCACTACATATTATAAAACAAAGTCCTAAGCCGCGTCTGTCTGTCTGTTTGCGATAAACTGAAAAACTACTGAACGGATTTTCATGCGGTTTTCACTAATATATAGTGATCCATGAGGAAGGTTTAGGTGTATAATATCTACCCGTGCAAAACAGGGGCGGGTTGCTAGTATATTATAGAAATGTATGTATACAGAGCCTTTTAACAAATCGCTAGTGTCTTGAAAATTCCCATTACGGACACATCCGTCAACAACTTCTGCCCTCACGCGTCTGCCCGCGTCCGAGCCGAGTGGCTCACGCCACACGCCACGCGTCGGCGATGTCCCCCCTCACTCGCAGTTTTATATTATAGTCGTAACTTTTAAAATATTTGACCAAACTACGTACTTTAAAAGACAAAGTTTATCTACTTTGAATATCAGAAGCGATAAAAGTATTTATTTTCACAAAAATAAGTTTGTTACTGCTAAATGTGAATTGGGAATAAAAAATCTAATTTTATTGTATTTATGGTTTACTATTTTGGTAATAATGGCTTACACATAAAAGATTTACTATTTAGGAGAAACAATCCCACCGTACATTATATTCGTGTAACTCTTACAGTTTTTTCTTACACTTATCGTTATATTTTGGCCAATATACACAATATCTTCATAAATTATAGCCTGTGTTATTCTGATATAAAAACTATATTATTGTAAAGTTTCATTAAAATCCATTCAGTAGTTTTTGCGTGAAAGAGTAACAAACATCCATACATCCATACATCCACACATCCACACATCCATACCTCCTCACAAACTTTCACGTTTATAATATTGGTAGGATTTCTTTAGACAAAATGTAGGTCAGCTTCCAGGCAGATAGGTAAACAAGTAGGAACATTGTCAGAATTTGATCTGGTTTCATAAAGTTTTATTCGTTTAAAGCATATCTATGACAAATTGTAGTTAACGTAGTATCAAGTCTACGTCCGTAGCAGTTGGTCTATGTTTCGCGGCGGAGAGTCAAACGCGCCGCGTCACGACCCACCGAATTATGAGCACAAAGCGCCGTTGATACCGAATATTCCATATAAATATTGAGCTAATCGCCCTTTCAATGAAGCGGCCCGCTTTTTATTAATAATTGATCGCAGAGCGGCGAGTCATGCGCTTGTATTGTGTAGACGAACATATTTTTTGCTTCAGCCCAACTCATTAATGAGGCGGGCGAGTTGAGCACATGACGCCCGCGCCGAAGGGCGTGCTCCTGTGAAACTTGCACACGAATGCACGTTCAGGAAATGCCTTAATATGGAACAAATTTTTGTTTGTGCAACTGATGCACTGTTTTTATTTTTGCCTAGGTTAAAGTCCATCCATCATATAACTGAAATGATATAAGTATCTGCAGGGTAGACAGTTCATTACTACACGGTGTGTAAATAAAACACAGGACGAATTTTGTTCTGCTATAGCACTGTCGCATTACATTATGTTGTGTGGTGCTCGCAGATTTTAGGTAGGACTAGTGTTTTGTTATGAATTTTTCTATCTATTAATTTCTTTTACCCAGATCCGAAGAAGTAGGTAGCCCATAAATACTCTGGGTCATGTGGGGTCCCAGAAGAAAACTATCTTCCATTAATACCGTTAATTTGTTTATTGTGTACCAGCTGTGGCTCGCGACTTCGTTCGCGTGGAAATGTTGGTGAAATTTGTCCGTCGGGAATCGTACATTCATAATCAGATCAGTTCTGCCGTTTTTGCGTGAAAGAGAAACAAACATCCATTCATCCTATATTTTCATTCCATATCCATTAGTAAGATTACCAAAATCGTCCTATATTTTACTAATAGTTTTTAACAAATTATGCGACAATACGCTTCCATTGCCTAATCGGCTTGTGAACTCAGGGACTTAGTATAATCTCATTATTCTATGTTAGTACAATGTTTACCAGTGTGTCGTCACTTTCATTAGATATAATAAGTGCTTAGTTCCGTTTATTCCATTTATTTAATTAAACATTCTCACACGTTTCATAAATACAATAACTTTTAATTTTTAAGTATTATGTGTGCACCGCTTACAGGCAGTTAGGTTAACAGTAACAGCGCCGTGGGAAGTCGGTTAAAAGCTTGCGGTGACCAAGCTTTGTTGATAAATTGAGATATTTACAAAAGACTTACAATAATACAGAAATTCCCCATGTTCTCCTATCCATACTTATATTGTTGATAATTGCGTATCGTATATACCCACTTGTTGCGAGATTAGCAACATTGATATGAGCATATTGAAACACACAAATAGGAGAAAAGGGAAGCTAGTAAGATGGCATTGAAATAATTCATAAAATATTAATGTAATAGATGATGTACCTGCACTGTAATGTGTCTTTATTGGTGTTCGTTACATTCATGTTGTATTGCAATCAAAGACATTAATAGAAACCGTATGTAATATTGTTCGAATTTCTAATATTATTATAGGTACTAGGTATAACTCCATACAAGAGCTAAAAATGTTTGTTCGTTGTCATATAGGCAGGTAACTAAAAGGGCGTGGCACTTCAAACGGATAAGTGTTTTTTTTTGTAATTATTTATTATATATACGAGTATTTATACATGACTATGACTTATGAATGTATAGACATTAAGTGATTGTAAATACAAAAGGATATCTTCGGATAATTAGGTTATTAGTTCAAAATGATTTAGGGGATGCGGTAAAAGCTATGCTATTTACAGTTGAGTGTATGATAAGACAGTTTTTATAATATATTAAAATATAAAAAACCTTTTGCTCATACTGTAATTTTAATCCGCGGTTGGGCATTAAACTCGCACTCGAGTGTTATTGTATCGTCGTATTTCTCCATCACGTTACAATAGTAGATACCTATTAGAGCGAGACAGACAGATGAAAAATTTGTTAAGTCTCAAGTCCTCTTCGCGCCTTTACCTATGCAATATTGTGCATTTGCGAAGATAAAATATTTGTGGACCGAAGTATCATGCTTTAATCTGCAAAGTGGTAACCAGAAAAAAACTTGTTCCATAAACGTCCTATGTAGGTCACATGTGGTCCAATGTGTGAAAATCCGATGGCCCCGGGACTCGAACCTAGTATCTCTATAATTAAAAAGTTATTATATTGGTATAGGAAGCCAAATGGTTCAATAGTAGCGTTGTCATGAGTTCAGTGATTTCAATGAACAATATACTAGCTGACAGTATCATTACTCAGAACAAATGGATAGGTACTAGTTTTTTTTTGCTATTTGTGAGTCATTTTACACGCATTTGTAAGCAGGGGTGTGCTTTTTCACTATCAATTAATATTGTAAAATCTAAAAAACGTATGCCATTATTTGCATAATATAATGACCATCCGGACATATTAAGATACTAAATATAGCAACGCTGGTATGAAAGAAGGAAGAAGCGGTTAATAAATTGCTAATTATTACGCATTAGATATTCAGATTGGTGCATAAAATGCGTGTAAAGGGCCTTCCTTTATACGTTAGTGTTTCAATGTTGCACATCGCCTCCGATGTATTCTGACTTTCTCAGCTTTCTTCAACTTAACTACCTCAATGTATTAATATGCTTCTGACAATATAAACGAATGGCTTTGGTTTAGGACGGCTCTTGGTTTGGTTTGCTAAAAAAAAATGAAACTAGTAATTATTACTAGTAAAATTAACCTATTCCACAGTCTTCTACAATATACTTAATTTCACGAGCTCTCTTATATTATTCATTTGAACTGTAGAAAACTTAAAATCTTACGGATCTTAAGGCGGCTAAGCTTTTAATAGTTTACAAAAATCATGTCATCGATTAAACAACACGTTTTATTGCTTCATACTGATACAAGCATTTATAAAAGTTCTAGAAAGATTACCGAGATCAATGAGTTTGCATATATTTTGAATTTAATTAAGAGATTTATTTTTAAATTTTAATGAGTTGAAATGGGTTATTTAACCTAGGTATGCAAATGTTGAAAATTGTTCTAAAATGAACTCAATCAAACTCGATGATTTGATTCAAATGTAGGAACCATAAACAGACTTAACTCGACTGCCCCCTGTACCTATTAGATTATTCCTTTAGCCAGTAGGCTAAAGTCAATAGACTGGGCTGGCCAAAGTGGCCAACTTTGTGGGATGTGATGTTCATTCTGGTTATAAAAAAATATCCAGTTATTCTTTTCAAGGATATGGACACCGCGCCGGGGCACAATGTCATTGTTCGCGAGATGTTGCCATCTGATTATCGTTATTGTTTCAAACCGGGAAACAGCTAACATTCACTCCATTTAATATAATTGAGCGAATGAGAAACGTTATCAATTATAATTGTTACGACGCATACTTTTAGTAGAAACTCTTTTAAAAACATTTTTTATAGAACACTTCGCTACCTGTGCAGGAAACATAAGATTTTTTATAAGAAATCGTTGAAAGGTAGTTGTTGAAATATGAACATGGTGCTGATTGATGTAATGTTAGTTTAATATAATAGTCGGAAGTTTCATAATTTTTTTATAAATTTACGATGCCCTGAGTATTTATGATAATGAGTTTAAAATCGTATACTTAATTGCACAAACAAAAAAATTGCGATTGATACCGAACAGGTGGTACAAAAAATATTTCGTTTAAACAATGAATAATAAAATAGCAGAGTAATGCATAGTAATATCGGTGTAAATGCATGGCAGTTAATGAGGCGAAACTGCGCATGTTAAACAGTTGTAGATTTTCTACACCTTCCGATCCTAGAAAATCTCGGATCTAAGAAAGTCCCCTAAACTTTCCAACTTGCACTTCGGTGTTATCACTCGGTGTTGCCAATTTCGGGATTGTACCTTATCTTTATGAACCAGTGTACGGTTCAAGGTATAATAAAAAATTATTCTATTTAAGTTTGAACTTTGAACTCTGTGATGCAATACATACCCATGTATTTGTTTGACACAACACAACACAATTTGTTGACACACCATTTGGTGTAGGTTTTCGGTTATATTTAATTATTAACATTAGAAATGGAGGGCAAGGAGTCCTTTACTGTTTTTTCTCTTGTCAAGTAGGTATTTTTAGTTTGAAGATGTACACTGTGCTTGGAGGTACATGGCACCATAGCAAGCGCCTAGTGTTGCATTTGTAAAAAATTCAAAACGTCTATAGTTCAGTAGTTTAAAATTGCAAGTTTTTTAAACACGTAAGTTGGGAAACAAGCACTCGACCGGCTTGATAGAATGGCTTGAAGATGGTTACCGTTGTCTATAAACACCTGAAATACCAAACACCGATAGTGTCATTTATGCGTTCCCAATTTTGCCCTATTTTTTGTTATAAGCTCCAATCAAATCTTGTAGACCAGTATTGATATTTCCTAAATACGTACCAGGCTAATAAGTATTTAGTGCCAAAGTTTTTATTGGGGTAGGTAAGTTCTTTTCTTTATTATTTAATGATATTAGGAAAATAAACTAACTTTATAATGAGGTTTATAAAGAGAAATATACGGTGTATAGGCACGGCAATACTGATCGATCATATCTGTACTAACGGATCATGGTCATAGAGACAGGTAGTGCACTTTTTATAGTATATGGCAGGAGCAGCCACTTTGTACACTGAATAATAGCAAGAAACAATCGTTTTACTAGAAGTAATCACAGTGTAGGTGGCAAAAACATGCTATTAATGGTTCTCGGGCCGGACCCCACTTGTTACTATTCATGAGTAAATTAACGGCGATGCTCTCACACAAACGTACGCCAAACACATTAAGAGGGGAAAACGTGTTGTAAAAACCGATAATATTGTGATTGGTAAAAATGTTAAATCATATTACTTCGCTTATGGGATAGAGGGCCTGCATCTGTTTTGATTATATTAGCTGGGGAATATTTTTGTAGAAATATATGTAATTAATTGGCAAATTAAATAGAAAGCGGTGAATATGTAGTCAATTTTTTTTTAATGGTATAGGAGGCAAACGAGCAGACGGGTCACCTGATGGTAAATGACTGCCGCCGCAATTGGCACCTACAACTCAAGAGCCACAAGTGCGTTGCCAGCCTTTACGGTGGACGGTGGTGGGGGTAGGCGAAGGAGGGAGAGGGGAGAAGAGCTGGCAGAGGGGAAGAGGAAAGGGTTAGGGCCTCCGGTAACCTCACGCAGCGAAAAGCAATGCAAGCATTGCTTCAATGCCGGTTTTCTGTGAAGCTATGGTATCACTCCGGTCGAGCCGGCCCATACGTGCCGAAGCATGGCTCTCCCACGAACGATAAATATACAAGCAAGGAATTTTGAGATAAATCGCTACAAAGAAGGGACTGCTAAGTAGACGACCCTTTGGCGTTGCGTAGAGATTTAGCTTCTCTCTGCATTTTCTATCGCTTGTACTATGGGGAGCGCTCCGAGGACTTGTTCGGACTCATACCGGCCGCAGCGTTCTGCCGTAGTTCAACGCGACAAAACCTTTACCCCATCACTTAGATGGCACTTCACCACTGTGCGTTTGTCCAGAAACTTTTTGCCTCGCACAACCAATCTGTGGAAAAATTGTCACCTGCCGTATTTCCGGACCGCTACGACCTTTAAGGTCATCTTCAAGAAAAGAGCGTACTCCTACCTCAAAGCCCGGCAATGCACTTGTGACTCGAGTTGCAGGTGTCCATGGGCAACGTTAGTCACTTACCGTCAGGTGACCCGTCTGCTCGTTTGTCCCCTATACCTTAAAAGAAGAAGAAAAAATGAAGAAAGATGACATTCATAAGTGAACCGGCAACCACTTTTTTTAAGACTTTTGAACTTGACTCATACTAATGCCTTAAACTGCCCGAATCCGTTAATATGTCACCCTTCTAGCAGCTTCTATCATTAGCCGCATAGCACTCACGTTCTCTTCATTAGTCACCGTAGAAGAATGTCCTTCTCGAGAATCATCAGTCAGTTTGCTTCGATCACGTTTAAACTCATTAAACCCATTTTATACAGTGGCACGAGCGAAAATTTTCTCTAGTCATATCCATTTCGATGCACGACAGACACTTTTTAAATTGCCGCCAATTTGTAAAAACAAATCTACAGATACCCAAAGAGTTCCTTATTCAAAATTTAAATACATTTTTCATCGGCTGTTTTTATTACTGACTTTTCAGTTTGACCCAACGTATGTTGAAAAAATGCTAAATTTAGGAACAGAAGTACTAATTTGGCAGCGCTGACATTTGCGACATTGACGGTAACTAGAGAAGTGACGTTTAGCGTTCATATAGTCTACTCGAAGCGCCGAGTTGACTCACCAACTCGAGTGCAAGTAGGCTCAAACGGATTTTCTTTTCACTCGAGTAGCAGTTTCTCACTCTTGTCACTCACTCTCACACTAGTCACTTGATTAAAAACCCGCCTTAGTCGCAACACTACTCCCGACCGCCTGACCTATTCGGACCTTCCAAGTAGGTCTTTATTATTGCATTTAATACTTTATGTCCAAACTGAAGACATGATTGTGCCCTACTAAGTTTTGCTCACTGTGTCTTATTCTCAGTCCAAATTTTATCCAAATCCAAATAGTGATTAGAGCATGTTTGGGTAACCAAAATTCTCATCAGTATTCATATCCATCTATATAAATAAAAATGAATTACCAAATGTGTTGCTAAGCGCAAAACTCGAGAAAGGCTCGACCAATTCGGCTAGTTTCTTTTTTCATATTTTCGTTAAGGCACAGGGAAGGTTCTTATGGAGAGAAAAAACGTAAAAATTGCGAGGAAAATAGTAAAAACAACACTTTTCTTTTCCTATACAAACCACAGAGTAAATAATAATTAAAGCACAGGTCCCCAGCTGTCAAACATTTGTCGTCGTGAACTTTTGACAGAACGAAGTCTGTCGGGGCAGCTAGTTTAATTAATAAAAAAAAAATATATATAATTAGGTAAACTCTGTACCGTCTAAGCTTAAGATTTTTAGTTTGCGGAAGTACCGGTTGCAATAGAGAAGACAGTTCGTATCGAAAGTACAAGTACCTACTTGACGTCTATAGATTTATTTGTTTAAGGCATATTAATTAAAAGACAGTGATAATCACATGCATCTTTAGAATCCTCTTAAGTGTCACAGAAGCCAAAAGATTGTTTATGAAATGATTTCACCTGGACTGGGCTCTGGGCGTGTAATACGAGACTCGAGAGCACGGTATCAGTTGAACGGAGCCTGCGGTCGCACGACGATACAAAATACTGCGAAATTGCGCGTGCGCATAACCCGTGACACACACATACCTGCACGATAATATAAACTGTTGGAAATATATATTTGTGTCTGTATTGATAAGGACCTATAAGAATTTCATTCAGGGTGCCAGTAGCATTCACTCTTAAGCATAATTTCTTTATTAACGCTCAGAGATTAAATAATCCTTCCAGAATTAAGACGTCTTTCCAGAAAATACTAGAAGAAAGAAGTGGAAAGATGGAACAAGACAGAACAGACGGTTCCTTAGTTCGAAAGGTAAAACAAAAGCCTTACAATCACTGTGTGATAAGATCACAATGGTCACAGTGATTGCCTGGCCACTCCGCCACGCCGAGTGTTGAGGCTTCGTTTTTCACATAGGATGCAGAAATTACTCATAGATCAAGAGGTGTCCCTCAAAAACGCACAAAAGAAAAAAGAATACAGCATCGAATTTGACACATACACAGAACTAAAGTTACAGCAAGGCAAGGGTAAGTAGGCAAGGTTGATGATTGAGGCACCGGTAAAACTACCTTAATTACACTTACATATTGATTTTTCTGAACAGCAGAATCACAATATTGGGTTAGTAATAATAATAATAATAACTTCACACATCAGCACATCACGCACACGGCCGACTGATTCCGAACTAGACAGAGCCTGTATTATTTTAACCAGACTGCTGATAAACATACCTATATATTTCTAAATACATACATATTATAGATAAATTACACTCCGACACAGAACAAATGATCATGCTCATCACTAGTCATCACACAACCTCAACACACCTATTGATTGTAATAACAATTAGAAAAAACATGTACATTGTTTACATACTATGTAAACACAAAACTCTTTATCACGCTTTTAGTGTTGTTGGTTATTAATACATCGGAAGAGCGCTGTCGGTAGAAACTTCGTTATATAGATAATTCCACAAAAAAACATCCAGAACGATTAACGAGTATTTATTCCGTTTTAAATAAACTGCATCATTGGTGCCGAGAAGCAAGTATATCATCTAAATGAAACCTATGTTTGATTATAAAATATTCAGCCATAAAAATCCTCAGTACAAGCACGGGTTCCAACTAACAGTAATGGGCTCGCCTCTATTACACCGGATCAATCAGAATATTGTTTTTAGTTTCGGAAAATTCAGGTGTTCCAGACATCTGTAAACTAAAAAAAAGGGCTAATCATCTGGCTTTCTCGCTTGATGCTTATACCGTATGTTTTACTACTACTACATTATATATAAAACCAGATATAAAAAAACCTGTCAGTCGTTGGACTGCACGTTAGAAGTGAAAACATAACTGACACATCTGTCATCTGATCTGAGCGTGACGGTCACGCAAGTTCAGTGCTTTTTCTCCATACCAAAAGTGCCCAACGTCCCTAAAGAAGTTTTCACTTCAAAAATTGTTAATAAGTAATTGTGAGTTGCCGATCAGAAGTGTACATTTTTAAAGAAAGTGATGCTATCTACTAGTGACATCCATCAAACTGACGTACGTTCGGACGAAATTTTCAATGAAGGTTTTCGCTATTGAGCACTATAGGCATTATAAATTGTTACCTTAATTATTACAATTATGTTTTTGTTTATTTTACCATATGAGAAGCGCGCACAATAAGTACTTTATTGAACTAATTATATTTTTAAAGATTAGTTAATAAGGAGCTGACAGAACTCAATGTTTAGGTTAGCGCTTTCGAGTGGATCTATAAGTGTATTATTAGCGTGACGATGCGAGTTCAGTACTTCTCCCCATAGCAAAAGTGCACAATGTGCCTAAAGAAGTTTTCACTTCAAAAATGAAAGGTGACTTTTCCAAACACTTACACAAAACAAAATAATACAATTTTTTATCACGTTACCGTCCATGTTACATGTTAAGTTTAATTATTGTGATTATAGCCGTCAGTAGGTACTGAATGCCTGGTGTGCAATCTAGTGCGTATCATCGATGTGTGCGAGTTGGTAGCCACACCGGGTATCGCCTTACCCGTCACTGATACATTAACCAATAGTTTAACTTGATCATATCGATTTACAATTGCCCTGTTAATGTAGCTTCACTTTGAAAATGTCACCCTAGACAAACACTTCAATTTTTAAACTAAACATAAATTTGCCCATAAACATTTTCAATATTGTTTATGGACCCAATCACATGATTTGCCTGTCTAATATCCGCCATATCGATTTGCCCTGCCACGCTTAGACAAATCGATTCTGTTGGGTGACCATAGTACTACTTAGTAAATAAAATGAAGTTTAGGTAATAATTAATTTAGTAGTAAATGAAAAAAAAATGGTGATAACAATTGAAATATTTGCCCGGTCTTGCTTAGATATAAAGTCTGTAGATTGTTGAAAGTAATAGGGAATATAAGTGTTCGCACCAACTTGGAAAGCACTTATCTGCAATTAACTCACTGTTACTGATTTTATTTTCAAAGTTTTCGATTTCTTGTCCGCCATCTTTCTCGCACGTAAATACATTGCTGTCAGAGCGAAAGCAGTGCTACCAGGGTCGCGAAACGGAACTACATTACGATACGCCCAGCCATATCTCGATGTAACCAAATAACTAGTTGGGAAAATTGACAAAAGAGCAATACCTTGCTCTCGATCTGCTATTACGAAATAATCGGCCAAATCACGAAAAGCTGGCGTATCGTGATCTGCCCAGGCAGATCTCGATCGGCCCAATTCAACGATTGTCCTACGGGGCGATTACAGTATGACCTGCAACTGCTTCGTGTTTTGTTGGTCATAATATCATAATATATTTGCATAATATTCGCACTCTTTTATTCTAATATAGATTAAACTCAGAAATCGAATTCAGAACCAACAAGTGAGTCATTTCACCACTGAGCTGTGAATCGTAGCAACAGTTGATCAGTGTTTAGTAGAGATTACGTCCGTTTACCAAGCGAGCCGCGGCGACCGCAAGCAACCGAACACCTATACACGCCCTGGCTCGGCGCATGGCTGTGTGTGTGTGCGTCAACTAGTGTGCGTGTTGTAGACAAATTACGAAATATGGCAACATTTCATTAAGCTTTATTTGTAACGAGTTTAGTGACACATGAAACCTTTACGCCAACCTAAAAGTGGTGAAAGGTGAACGTTTTAAAACGAGCAGCTAAATTAAATGTAGGTTTCTGTTGTATGTATGTGTTTTTTTTTTTTTTACATCTTTAGGAAAGAAATATGTTAATAAAATGGAGCTAAAGAGTCAGTTATATTTTGAGATTAGCGCAGTATCAGGAAACACAACACCGTACACAAAATAGATACACTATTTTATACTAGCTGTTGTTGTCCGCGACTTCGTTCGCGTTTAAAATCAAATCTATCCCACGTTGGGTTGTTTTATTCTGTGCCAACTTTAATCCAGATTCTTTCAGCCGTTCTTCGTAATTGAGTGACAAGCATCCATCTATTCAAACTTTAGCACTTATAATAGTTGTAAGAAATAGTAAGATGTATGTCATGTGAGTTTTATTAAAAGCATAAGAATTGCCATAAAAACTCCGGGTCGCATCATCGTCCTGAATATAGTTGTGAAACAACATATAATAGTCAGAGTAACGTGTAGGGAGCCATTAATATGGCCTCTTTCCATCTTTTTTACTGTTTGCTCTAAAATACGTGCTTTGTCAGAATCGTTTAGTGGCAAGATTGTGCAGTAAGTTTTTCTTGCAACTGAAATGTACGCCTATGCCTACTGATATGCGGAGGGACCATACGCAATCAGTTTAGCTGGAAAGGTGGTAGACTTCTTTTATTATATCACTGCAGTTTCAACGGCGTGCACAATGATTATGTACTTCACACCGTGTCCGCGAATATGATACTGCATATGATTTTATTTCGAATGTATTTGCGATCAGCTCTAATATGTGACACATTGTAATCTTGAATATAGAATATATGGTTGCCCAATATACAGAAGAATTAGCCAAATAGGTATAAGAGCGCCTGTACTCATCTTCTAGTTTGCACCTTACGACGTCTCATCAGTGTTGTGTCCTATTCACTGGCAGAAGTAAATTTACGCTAGTAATGCTGTTCACCCGTGGTCTTCAATACAGCGGATACACCATAAGGCAAAAATCTGCTATGTTCTATCTTCTCTAGAACTGAGCCCCAGCTACTACAACCTAAGTTGTGCACTTTAACGTGAACATAGATTCTGGTTTCACTCTTGCAAGCTTCCACTCAGTAGATAAATGTATATTTACAATGGCTTCAGCTGCGGAGTTGCATTTCAATAAAAAAATGTTATCGCAGTTCCGTATTAAGTCTTTCATCTGTATATAAGTAAGGCAATTTATACAGATGAGAGACTGTATGACAAATGTATGTATGATACTTCCACTATAAAACTAGTGTACAAATAAAGTGTTATCTATCCATCTATCACTTTGCCTCAGTTTTTGAGAAAGCCTATCCATATAGACTTCATCTCCGGTTATCTCGATGACAAACAGAGTTTTTACTGGTACATGTCTATTGACCTGCGACAAACTGCGTTAGTGATAGACGCGTATTGTGACTTAGCGAGTGAACTGCGACGAGTGATTAAGCGAACGAGTGTCACAAAAAATGTTAGACAGCAATTAATTCTGTATGGTTTGAATTCAAATTGACGGCTTATTCAACAATGGCGATGTAACCGAGTGACTGAAGTCTAGTATAAGTAACTTGTGGTCAGCTTTGTCCGTATAGATGGTTCATGTTTAATAGAGTATGTGAACATGATATCGTGGTATTAGCCACTGGTCGCACGACTCACTGGTTTGACGTCCACGCTACTACATGTTGACGGAGACGGGAAGGGACGCTGCGGTCAGATACCACTCGTGTTCTCACTTAAATGAGTTTGTTTTAATTGGGGCTAATAAGCTGTACACTTGATTTAATAGTTATAATACTAACATGAATTTAAAACTTTACACAGCATATTTGACTTGCATTTGAATGTCACAAATGCAAGTGATTGAATTGAAATTTAAAATCTTTCAGTATTTTCATTAGTGATCGACTCAAACTTATTTAGATACCTTACCTAGTGTATTACTTTAGGGATTATTATTTATTTACGAAATATAAGCGGCGAAACGATTAACGGAGAAGGCGTCGGACTTGTGATCGCGTGGTTGCAGGTTCGAACCCTAAGTAGTACACCTACACTACCGACGTCTCTACCTACTACGAACTACTAACCAACATCTAGTCAACCATTTATCTTAATTAGAGGTGTTTACAATAATACTTTATTAAAAATAATGAACAAATATAATAAATAACATGGTACTCTTGTTGGTAAACTCTCAAAAATCAACGTTTTATAATAAAAGTTAGACTTCTTTTTCATCATCATTTATCCTCACCTTACCAGGGCTACTGGTGAGGTTAAATAGATAATAATAATAAGTTCACACATCTCACATACGGACGTCTGATCCCAAACTAGGCAGAGCCTGTATATACTATGGTAACCAAACTGCTGATAAACATTCTTATATATTTCTAAATACATACCTACATATTATGATAGATAAACTACACCCAGACACCGAACAAATGATCATGCTCATTTTTTAATTAATATTAATATATTCGCGCCATCTGGTCTGTTGGTCTAGTGGTTAGTGATCCTGATTGCAAAGCCAGAGGTCGTGGGTTCGATTCCCACCCATGACAAATCATTGTGTGATTTGTCATGGGTACCTACCAACAGACCAGAGACCTACCAACGGACCAACAGACCAACAGACCAGATGGCGCTTCTACATAGTGAACTCCGAGCGATCTAAATTTATTATTATGAGTGTCAATAAAAAAAATATTTTGAAGATTAGTTGAAAAATTTAAGTTAAAGAATTATGATATTAATATATTAATATTAAGGACTAGTAGGTAGTTCTTTTACTTTATTTTTCGCCCAGAGGTTGAAATTGAAGTTGAAATTCGACCGTAGTTAATTACATTATTGTTACCAATAAAGTTTAATGGGAAGGAAGGAAGGAAGGGGAAAATTTCTATTTTTTTTATTGATAACGCTAAAGCTCGTTAATATTAAGAAAAAAAAAGAAAATTCATTGGCTAACAGGAGAAGAAAGTATTCTACTGTTTGTATTTAAAGGCTAATTAGGTATTAGATACTATTGAGGCCTGTTGGTCTAGTGGTTAGTGATCCTGACTGCTGAGCCATAGGTCGTGGGTTCGATTCCCACCCAGGACAAATATTTGTGTGATGAGCATGATTATTTGTTCTGTGTCTGGGTGTAATTTATCTATAATATGTATGTATTTAGAAATATATAAGTATGTTTATCAGCAGTCTGGATACCATAGTTACAGGCTCTGCCTAGTTTGGGATCAGACGGCCGTGTGTGATATGTGTCCAGTTATTATTATTATTATCTCTTCATTTATTTCATATACATATAAATTACATTTTACACTTATAATTAAAAAAAAAACAAAATATATTTAAAAATATAAAAAATAGTGTCCCACCGGTATCGGGTACAGGAACCCAGTTTCGATTTAGACTCGCTGTCCAGGTGAGGCGCACTTTGTGCTGCCGCATACCGTGTTCTTTTTTGAGGTATCACGGTGTTCGTGACGAGGTATGCCGATGACACCTCCGTGATGGCTCAAGGCCAAACACAAAGCAAGATGATTTATTAAAAATCTGGCCACGGTCGTCGTCTATTCGGTGGCTGAGTCTTACCTAATCTGAGAATCTTTGTTTCGGAGCAGTACGCCAGCGGGATCCAGCGTTACAGATGGAGAAAAACGATAGGCAAATAGGAGATTTAAGGCTTGTTGAGCCATAAGATGGTGCCGTACGGTCTATTTCGATGCGCCAAGTCTGTTAACCGAGATTCCACAATGAGTCCTAAATCGAGTACTCTTGTGTACTAGTGTTATACCGGTGGCACATGAAGGCGCTGCAGCCTCGAAATCGAAATCTCAAATCGAGGCGCAACGATTCCATTCAGCCCGGTCCCGATGGCCAGCTGGAATACACGACTTAGAGTGAAGACTCATTCCGGTGTATTCGGGCATAAAAAAATGCAGTACTACTAATGCTCTTATAGTAAGGAAAAAGCGTAGCGTAAATTACCATTCGATCTTAAATTACTATCTAGTCAAAATATTGACGGTAAAAGAAGCTATTAATAGATTAGAATTCTCTTTAAACTGGGACGATTAACTAAAAGAAAAAGCAATTTGAAACAGAGAAAAATACTCTGAAAAACAATCGCAATCGACTGAAGCCGCGATTGAATGAAGCGTCGTGAAGAGTCTAATGGTAGATTTATTCATTTTATAATAGTAATCGGATCCAATCGGCGGACTGATAATATCGTCTGTTCGTCATAAATGAGCATGGGGCGTGACGCGAGTTTCTCGCACCAGTGCTCTCCAACGAGTTTAAACGAACGAAAAATATGACATTCTGTAATCCCACACCTTAATACACACGACACTTGATACCAGGAATAAACTTATTTTTTGACGATATTGATAGCCACTAATACTGTAATTAAAATAGGTATTATAATTGTAATGACGAATATATAAGCTTTCTAGATACTACAGAAAATAACTAATGACAAGGCAACATGATCCGTCTAGCCGTCGATCTGTCATAAAAGTGAGAAGGAACAAATTTATTGATACAATAATTGTAGCTGAAATACAATAAAATAAACCATACCCTATAAAAGAAGGAAAAGCTTTAAATGTTACCACATCAAAATATGATTTTGTTTTTAGTATTACTTGAATTGTTAGAAACCTTCCAAAAGGCACATTCTAACAGATTTTTGAGGTCTATTTGACAAAAACAATTTAGTGTTACTTACTAGTAGGTACTTGTGAGAGGCTTACGCGGTCTAAGTGAGGTCACTCACGTGAGTGTAGACAATTTCTCGCAATCAATGGTACCGTGTAGGTAGGTAGTATATTTAACAAGCCGGTCACTGCTTCGCTCCTATTGTTCGTAAAGTGATGTTATAAAGCCTATAGCTTTCCTCGATAAATGGGCTTTCCAACACTAAAATATTTTGCCTATTCGAACCAGTAATTCATGAGATAACCGCGTTCAAATAAACAAACAAACTCTTTAGCTTTATAATATTAGTATAGATTATTGCAATCTTTGAATCATATCATAAAAAAGATGAAGTTGTTCAACTATCGTCTATCATTGTGTTTAAGAAGATACAATGATACCACTAAACGATGATATTTGTATAAGATTTCGCACCAGATTTGAAAATAATACTTCACGAATTTTCATGAGGGCCGCCTCCCAAAACTTAGAGAAGAATTGAAGAAGAAAAATGGACGGTGTCATGATGTTTAAAAAATACCGAGTATTGCTCACACATGTTCAGGGATCGTGTCGAGCTCTCATGCAAAACCTGTTCTGAAAATAAAGGTTAAATATTACAGTAGGAATAGCAGTAGGGTTGTAAATAAAATTAAAGGTTATTGAAATAATGTTTAAAGGAACTTATTATTCTTATATTATTATACAATTCTTAATTAACGAAACGTACCTAACGTTTCGTTAATTAAGAATTGCAAATGATGTCTCAAAATCAATTAGTTTTTTTTCCTCATGTTGTTATGGATCAATTAATTATAAGACGTGGTTTCAAATGACAGTACATATAATTGGCGATAATTTTCTCACAGAGCGCATTCTCGAAGGATAGTTAGTCTCGGTAAGCACGAGCGCGTAACCCGATCAGCTGAGAGCGGCGCGGCGCAGCGAGCGAGGCAGGCGCATCGGACCGAACGACACCGTCTTCCTATTCCTACTTCTCACTTTACACCCAGTAAACGGAGTTTGATCAAACATAATCAGCGTTATTTGGCACATTGTTGTGTAAGTGTACAGTGAATAACAGTGATATAAGAATGAGTTGGCAACATGTGCAGCGCCTTCACCTTTTGTATGTTCTGCAAGAGTAACTCGAAAATCGATCACATCGCTCGACGTGTTATCAAAGGAGTTATGTGGTAGTGGTTTAGCGTATTGAAAGTCGAAAAGCAAAGAAAGTGCAAAAAATACAAGATATTTCCAATTCCCTTACACTCTTTATGTGTATCATAATTTCATTTTAATTATAATTGGCAAAAAACCGTCGTTTAAATAACACATATAAAAGTTGATGTATATAAAATTGATTACGAATATTTAAGAGAATTTTACTCCAAAATGGTTGCGTACTCAATGTTTGTCGGACTAAAGTCAATAAAATGAACGCTTTCATTTACAAGATTTGTAAACATAAAAGGGTAAATTTACATTTTGATGTTCGCAAGTGCTTCAGGGACTAAAGTGGCGTTCTCTCCCTAAAATTTTAAAACATCCATTTGCATATGCTTTGAGTACATAAACGACACTTTCTGAAGCACTTTCAACAGTTGAGGTGGTGGAGGGGGAAGGGAGTGGCATTTCGATGGGAGAATGTGGAGGTGGAGGGGGTCACGTTAACGTGTTAATCTGTACAAACCGACTGTTAATCCTAAGTAATATTATAAATGGAATGAGAGTTTGTTTGTTTGTAACGCTTTCACGCCTTAACTGCTCG
The DNA here is from genome assembly GCA_949752705.1 of Callimorpha dominula. Classification (NCBI taxonomy): domain Eukaryota; kingdom Metazoa; phylum Arthropoda; class Insecta; order Lepidoptera; family Erebidae; genus Callimorpha; species Callimorpha dominula. The sequence continues at coordinate 20,090,365 of OX456991.1, forward strand.
ACCGATCATTATTAAATTTTACATATACGTTCTCAGGGATACTGAAATGGACATAGGGTACATTTCATCCAGTAAACAAGTTTTTCCAAAAACGATGATAAAATAACAACATCTAGTGAAAAATTAAGTAAGCGAGTGTGTCGTAGAACTTTGGTGTCTAGTGTTTAATGTAAGTTATACTCATCCACCGCGCCTTTTCCCAACTAAGTTGGGGTCGGCTTTCAGTCTAACTACGATACGGCCGAACTTTGATATTTTACGTGAAGCGACTGCCATCAGGCCTCCACAACTCAAGTAATAGGCGATATCGAAGTTCTGTAGTTAGACAGGTTGTCGGACTTTTAGGACTCCTCCTAACGAATGCCACAGATGTTTGTATGGGACTCGGTACCGACGGTTTAACGTGCTCTCCGAGGCACGGAGGGGTCTCAATGTGTTAAGAATGGTCACCCATCCTAGACTGACCTGGCTAGAATTTTTTAACGTTGTAATGTGCTAACATACTCGGTTACCACTTAGCCATGGGCCCCTCTCTTTTAATGTAAGTTATTGATTATTTATTTATCATCCCATTTCTCCGAAATTAGGGTTGTTAGTTATTTTCTTTATTTCTATTTTCTTCCTTCATATAAAAAGACAACTCCCGCATTAGGAATGACTCCTGTGTCGCGGGATGTCGCGGGAGACTTTATAAACATACAAACAACGGACACAAAGAACACTCAGACTCGGGTGGGAATCGAACCGGCCAGACAGTTATTGCCATTTGATAAAAATATTTTGGTTATTATTGTTTCCGGTCCGGTTTTTTTAGAATCTATGATGTTTTATTTGTGGTTATTCCTACTTTCTTCTATATTGTTCTCAACTCTCAACAAGCTAGACCAATTGTACAAAGCGACACAAATGTTTGGGCTTTATAATTTTTAAAGTTGACCAATACAAAAAAAAACCAGGGTAGAAGTCTAAGTATAGTTTGACATTTGGGCATAAAAATACTGAAATAATTACTGACTTTACATGTAAGTGCAACATCTTATAAGGCACAATAGTATTATAATAACTTGTATTTTTGACAAAAATAAACAATAGGAAAATATTTAATTTTCCTATTGTTCATTTTTGAAAATTGAAATTGTTCAAATTGTTCAAATTCAAATTGTTTATTTTTGAAAATTCAAAGTAATAAAAATATTAAAGAGATTTCCAAACTACATATTTTGAGAAGTTATCCCCACACTAAAACGTTAATTTGCATGCGGTTAAGGCGCTATCTGGGATCGGCACGAATGAGGAGCGCGGGGTGAAGCGTGACGGAAGAGTCGGAGGGAGGAGGTAATCAGCGTAATGCCAATCATGCAAATGCCGAGATCCAACTGAAAGCCTCAACCGGCTTGTTTCAGGAGTTAAAATGGAGATCCACTTAGCGGGCTACGCAGCTCACATACGCAATTGATGGCGCCGCCAAAGACTATGTCGGATGCAGAACTACTTTATGGTTACTAAAGAGAAATGCCTGCTAGTAAGAAAATATCTGGGTTGATTTAGGTTTTTTACTTTTACTTAGAATTTTTACTTTAACACTTACGACTTAGAGTTTTACTCCGGACAATTGATCATTATTTTGTGAAACCTATTAAGTGGCAAACAAGTATACGGTATCTCTACTGTTAAACAATTACCTGCACCATTGTTGTAATGTCGTGTACATATATATCATGTTTTTATAAATAAATAAAATTATTTATTTTACATACTTACGATTGTACATAAAGTAAACTAGGTTATTTAAACGGCGCGGTGTGTAGATAATTAAAGGCAAATAAAACTCGAATCGCTTCTGTTTTTTTATCTATATGAAACCCGCGAATGAAAACAACGTAGCCAGCTCCTAACGAATTTAAACGCCGGCTTAAACTGAGCTGTATACTCGCTAATTGAGGATTTGTAACACGAATTCGCCTGTTTTGCTTTGACGAAATTTACTACTCAAGTATACTTTAAAGATGCTTTCAACTAATCATTGTTAATTGAAAATGATTCAAGGTCCTCCTCTCGATATAAGGGTTAGAAGACATTGATATGAAATGCCGATCAATTAATATTTGCGGTAGTTATATAAAATGTTTATATAGGTACTCTTAATAGAACTTTTTTATGCTACTTATGTTGACCACAGACAAGCATACGGCTCGCCTTATGTAAATTAGTGATTTTAGTTTATCGGCATTTATTTTATTAGGGCTGTTACTCACGTACTGTGAATATCTTTTCATCGATGATATTTTTAATTATGTATTTATACGGGAATTACCGCGATCACGAAAAAGGTATTGACATGACAACCTGGTCGAACCGTCAGACAATTCAGAAGTATGTAATACCTATTTCGTGATCGTTGTCGCCACATCAAAAACTTTTATTTATTTTATTAAAAATAGGGCCAAACTTTAAATATAAAAAAATGATAACACAGTTCACTGTTTAATAAAAATAAGTTAATAGACATTATTTTGACTGGTTATAGCGGTAACGCAATACTATTGGTCGATTGAAAAATATTAACGAATAGTGGGATTATAAAAGGGTAAAAATAAGTGAAGATCGGGTGACTTGAGTGCGAATAGAGGTACGAATAACTTGGCAGTTACTGTTAGTTAGTGATTTTCATAGTTTATATCAGTGGTTGTGAGACTGTTTCTTACATGATCGCGTTAATTCCCGTATAAATACATAATTTGTTTTTGCATTGGTGAACGCAAGAATCTGGTGGGTTAAGTAGGAATAAGCAATGTCATCGCTGCCTTCAAGTTACAAAAGTTCAATTACTGTACGTTTTATGCCAATTGGAGTAGACCCGACAGTAACAGAACTTAAAAAAATACTGTTTTGTTTGTTAGTGAGTTTTGCGGAGGTATTGAAAGACTTCTGTGACTCTCGAATATTAATTGATTGATTTATTTACAGTGACTTATATACTAGTTATTTACATTAACGACTCACGACTGCCATAGTAAGTATTAAAATACTTAGCTTTTATTAAGTATAGTATGAGTAATGGCTCTATATTATCTTAAGGTCCAAAAATACCTACTCATACATACGCTAGTCGTGAAAATCTATTTAAGTTTTAGAATCTAAATAGACATGATTTTTTTAATAAGGTGTGGTCTTTTCGTAGCCAATTATTTAACCCAGATCTACGAAATGTTATTAAAATGTTCATACATCTTTCACAATTTGAATAATTCTTTACATTAAGAAAGACTATAAAGTAACATTAACTTATTACCTACGTAATCTCTGATGTAAAACGTGTTAGTATGTATGTAATATGTATGTATGTTTACCCAAATGGAAATGTCCGGTGTATGTCACACTGCTTGCCTCATGGTAAGCGCCTACCTGTGCTTATAAACTAAGTGTTTTGACTTTCACCCGTACCATGGAGCTCTGTGTCTTTACTCACCAGCAGATAAAGAACGGTTAGACTGTATTATGCGGGTAGTGTTATAGTCAAGCCGATGTCTTAATTCTCTATATACATTCGTATTTATGTATTGGACCCATCGGGCGGCTGCAACTCGAGCAGAGCCCAAGTTAGAGGCCTAAGTATGTGTACCATCAATGAGTGATCAATGTAACGAAAAGTTAGTAACGATCCACCTAATGCTTAAAATTAAATTAGAAATTTACACATGTTCAGATACTCTTACCAAAGAGTAGGCTACTTACGTAGTCAGATTTGAGTTCATAGATTCAATTGAGATAAATATATATCTATGTTGAAAGAGTTAATTGAAGTTAGGTAACTTAATATTTAGGTGTGGTAAAAAAAATATTAAGGTTATTAGTAGGTGGGTATCTAATCGGCAAATGCTTAACAGGCAGATCACGTTTAAAGATCAAAAAGATTTACAAGAAAAAGGAAGTCAAAACATTAGTCAAAAATAAAAACAACTCTCCTCTTTAATATTAATAGACAATCGTCATCGCGTAAAGCATCTACAAACAGTCGCTAAAATATCAATTCACTTTCATTTACACTTTAATCAGGACGCTTCGTTTTATTCTCAAATATTTTCCATTAAAGGGTGCTAAAAGCAACATGGCCGCTTTTCGCGCGCTTCCCGTTCACATTTCGTATTCAAAACGTGGAATCAGAGAAGAGCGAGCGTGGGTTAATGTTGCCACTTTTAAATATTAAAATTAGATTATTGTATCGCGACAGAAGTGTCGTAAATTGATTCTAACTACTTTATCATTGAATCAAGATATCTCGGATAGGTAACTAATGGTTTTCATACGTTGTTTTACATATGTACTTGAAATGAAGGTAATAAGGAGATTTTTATGAAACATGGGCCCAGAAAATGCACAATACAATACAATATTCTTTGTACACCATAAAAAAGTTACTACATAAAAAAGAAACATTGAACACTGGTGGAATCCGTAGTTATATCGCTAGTTGCGGTTCCTTCCAAAAAACCTTAAGATGTACAAATGCGATGGATATGGCATAGGGCAGTGTTGCAGGTATAATACAATTTTTTTTATATAACTATGTGATGCTAAGATTTATGACAATGCTTACTAATAGTCATATCAATAAAATATAATATGTCTACTTTAGTTCGAAAAAAATCGTAAAAGTAATAAACAGGAAAATAAATACTGAAATAAACTATTAGTCTCCTTCAATCGTGTCTTTGAAGAAAAATACGAAGTATTTACATTATTAGAAATAATGCCGGTTTAGTGCGACGACATTAATAAAGGAGCACAAGTGTACATAGTCCACCAGTCAGTAAAATGGCCTTACTTTTAGGACATACATACTTCACGGGTTCAGTCACATTGGTTAAGCACTTCAACAGCGAGAAACGTGAATGTCTTTTTTAAATGGTAACGAAATAATTATCGTCTGCCTAGTCTTATACCAATTATACGGAGCGCAGATAATATGTTTTACCTCAACTGTTGAAACAGTGAGAACGGGGTACAAAACGGATAAGTGGAAAATCTGAATACGATGAAGTGACGTTTTATAAATTTTTTTAACGTGTGGAATCCCTGAATACCAACCACTTCATACCGGTGAGGTGATGACCCCACGGGTCACCTGTATGAAATGGTATGTCGGAATCGAACCGACTGAAACCACACGGTGTTCCGTCACAAATGGGTCTATTGCTAGGGACGCGGGTATACCTAGGTATCGTAGGAAGGAAGTCTCCAAAAAGACGTTTTACAATATGGCGGTCGTAGTAGGTACGACGTAAGACTTAGCTGTGCTCCAAAAGGTTGTTGACGTATTATGCAAACTTTGGAGTAGAATACCTGTCCGATTCTGGTTTAAAGAGGTGGTTTGGCTAAAATAATAATATAGATACAACACAACATTTAGTATAAAACATCAAAAATAACGAATGCCAAAAACTCTCTATCGTCCATTATTGTTTAATAACATTTATCCCCTTCTCCACACTCTTATTAACATCAATGACATATTTTGAAGGAATGTATTGCAACAGTTAGTAAAAGCAGTGAAAGCTACGAATTATATAAATTAACATATCAAACGCGCCTTCGTTACTCGCTACACCACCCTACTATAACTTACAACGGCCGAGATCTCTTGATACTATGAAAAAAATAGGAAAACTATGAAAATTTTGGGTTATTGCTCTTTTAATTCGACGTTTGTTCTATTCGTGGAAAGGGTATATACTCATACTAACTTGTTGCCATGCTAATTATCCGCGACTTCTGACCAATAAAGTACCAATGTGGCGGCCAAGTACCAATCCTTGAATTTCTGTAAATGGGTTATTTTTCCTAAAAAAATGTTCTTGAGGAATTTTGAATTTTCATATCTTGAAGTTAGATATTTAAGGAACTAAAAAATAAAAAAGCCAGATCAATTAGTCGACTCTTGCAAAATAGTTTTTTTAATCCAAAAAAATATTCTTGAGGCACTTTGAGATTTTGGGAGAGTAATAAAGGTACTTAAAAACAAATAATCGCCAAAATCCAGATCAATTGGGTGGAAGTTTTACCTGCCAGATGACCGAGAATATAAGTGCGTGTGAACAGCACTATGCTTAGCTTAGGTGTAAGGTGTTTATCAAGAACAGATCAAATGAAACTTTAACTTTAATTAATCTCTCTACACAAAACCGAGGACTTTCATACAAATTTTCGAGAGTCCTTTGACCATCTTAAACCAGCCCTGTCCTGAAGTTCAATCTTAGCTGACGTGTCATACCTATAAACTACCTCCCGGCTAAATCTTGGATTGCCATCTTGGATTTGAAATTTATCATAGTGTATAGTATTCTACTAGTCAAGCCCTTTTATTTGATACACATATTGAGGGAGTTGTAAAAAAAAATGTAATCCGCTATTTTGTGGCGGCGGCCGTCTTGGACTGATTTTCATCAAACATAGCTAAGGGTACACCCGACTAATTCACCTTTCAAACAAAAAAAAAATCAAAATCGGTTCATCGGTTCGGGAGCTACGATGCCACACACAGACACGTCAAACTTATAACATCCCGTAGTTTTTGCGTCGAGGGTTAAAAACCAAGGATTTTCATGTACCTTAATTTGTGAGAGCCCTTAGATCTCCTTAATCCGGCCTTATCGCAAAGTCCGTTCTGCTGATGTCCTACCTATAAACTACCTCCCTGCCAAATTTCAGGTGTCAAGTACAAAAAACTCAAGGAATTTCATATAAACTTTCGAGAGCCCTATAACATTATTTATTTACGTTATTAGTTATATATGTTATATCAATATTTCCACGCTATTTTTTTTTTGGTTGGAGTGCAGAGATGGTCACACGTGACACAACATGACCGAGCGCGGCGGCGAGAATATAAATGAACGCTCATCTACGCTCATCGGACGCTCACTAAATCGAACCTGCTAATACTAATCAATTTACGCTCTTATACGGTTGTATTTTACATTGTACATGCATATCACTTTAGACTTTTTTCAAATTACTCGAATCAAGTTTTATTTGAACAAATATTATGAATAATAATAATGATTTATTAAGTCTACATAAATATTATGAATAGTGATGCAACAGAAGCAGCTGTAAAAATTAATTTTTAGCGGAAACAGAAACGGAGGCGTAGGTGTAAATACTATGAAAAGGAAGTAATTTTACATATCCAAATTTTAATAACACCATTAATAATCAAAACTAAGTAGCGCTAAGTTATATTTTATGAACAGTAGTTTGACCGCGTTTACATCTAACAATCTGTTTCGATATTCTTCATAATACCTATAAGAGTAGCACCGCTAAATTAATTGCTCACTGGCGACGCTGCTCCGAGGTTAGGACATTTGTGTACACTTTTCACATAACCGTGGTAAAGTTCCGTTATAAATGTTGTGGAAACAGAGGCAGAAAAAAACGTGCAGAACTTCCGAAGCAGAGGTCCGTTGCATTGCATCACTGATTTTATTAAGCTCATTTAGTTAAATTATTCAATTTTCAAGTAACCGTTTTGTCAAGTTAGTATAGGTAGAAATGTATATTATAAAATGATTACAAGTTGAATTACAAAATCGTTCACAGGAACTTGCAATTTCTAATATTAGTCGTTTTTTTATATATGACTCTCTAAAAATACGAAGTTATCAAGTGATGGCGCGCTATACGGTAAGTAGCATCGTTGCATTTGCAGAAATAAATGACATTTTAAATTGGAAGGAGTGTAAGCGCTGCTCGGCACGTTCACTACCAACTAACACATGAATTTTTAACAACTATGCACTATATGTGCGATTCTAAAGTTTACATTAATGTTTTAATAATCAAGGTTGTAATCAAGGTAACTATGTCTATGTAATAACTGTATATGATTTGATTGTAAGTTTAAACTAAATATATGCTAGGTATATCGAATTGCAGTCAGTATCTATCTACTACTAACTTTTGCCCGCTTCTTCGCCTGCATGGAGTAAGAATTAAGTAATGCTGTAAGAAGTATCCTATTGGTTACCTACTCCAAGTCATAGTCAATTTCATCAAAATTTTGTGTGCGGGCGTGAAAGATTACATACTTTACATATAAATTGCTTGAAGTCGTCATTTATAAACTAAAAATTAAGATCAACTAAACAAAATTGCTTTGATAAATTAAGTTATTATAACAATAAATAACAAACAATACCGTGTTGCAAATAGTAAAGGTCGCTATCTGCCACTGTCGATTTGTGATGTCGTTTCCAACTATGTATAGATGAGCCCTGTGAGAAGAAATCAGATAAACATAGTTACGGCCACTCTTTAAAATCATCAGATAGTTTTACAATATGTATTACAGCACTGTTTAAGCGTCTGTTAAAGTAAATAAACTTAAATTAAGCTGTGAAAACTGAAAACAAAACAAGATAAAAATTTAAGTAAAAAAATGAAGAAAAGAAAAACATAAAAGACGGGAAATGAGCAAGCGTTGTTATCTTCCATATAATCCACTATTAAGTAATAATAGCTCTTCAGGCATAATTTATGATTACTGTTTTTGTTGTTTTTTAAATTTTTAGGTATGTTATTGCGGATTTTATTATAAAATCGCACACGTTGACCCCGTAACGACTTGTTAATTGCTTAGAGTTTTAGAGGCTAGAGTCAGGTACAACAAGTTGATGACGTGTGAAAAAAAAGAGGATAGAATAGAATTGAATAAAATAAACTTTATTGTACACCAAAATCAAAAATTAAAATTATTTTTACATGGAATAGGTACTTCTAACGAATATGTACAAAGGGCGTATGTATATCACTTTTTGCAAAAGTTATCTTTATTTTATGAACATAAATCAAGTTCTCATAAAATATCGACATGCCATTGTCATTTTACTTATTTCTTTAAATTTCTGGCTCAGTGAATCACGATTGCTTAAGTTATAAATTACTCACATAGCCTGCAGCATGAAGATAGATTAAATATCCGTCAATCCATCCATTCTCACAAACTTTCTAGTTTATAACATTAGTAAGATAGTATTAATACAATCTTGCGTTCATTTCTCAGTTTACCAGTCGTGCCATCGCTTCAAATAGGCGAATAAGAGAAGTTAAATGCTATTGAAGTACAATTTTTTGAGATTATATGATATTTTAATCTAACTTTAGTAATACTCAAGGTAAATTGAGATGGCGCAAAGCCATCGTTAAATTTCAAAAACAAGTTTTGAAAGTCAGTTTTCTTACTTTGAAACTCAAAATTGCGACACAAGGACCAAATCAACATGTTGAATTTTATAACCATTCTATACAATTTGCGAAAAATACAATGGTTATTATGTAGATGACTGAGACAGCCGTAGGTAAAACAGTGAAGCGTACTATAGGCTCACATAATATGAAATATGGATGAACAGAGGTTAAGGCAGGGGTGTGTCCCGGCACCTACCTCGAGGCTTTCGTTAAACGGTTGCTAAACGTTTGGGCGGCCCGCCCTACCTACTTCACCTCGACAAAGTCACTCTCAGCGCCGAATTATGTCAAATAATCTCTATTTCCTTCATTACAGGGTTCATTTTTAAACTAAGAACAAAGTTATGGAACCTTAACAAAGTAAAAATGCATTAATGTCTCTACGTATAGGTACTTTAAACGGTTGCTTCTACCTATGATTAAGTCATTTGGTAGGGCGTTCCATTTTCCCCTTGTATACCTACACTTTCAAGTGATTAGCCTCTATATACTAATACTGTTTAAATTTTTCATATGTAGGGAAATGAAAGAGGCCAAGAAATGTGCTTATTTCAGTTCTTAACAATGGGGATTGTGTTCATAATAAACATTTACCTCCTTATTTTCTTTTATAATTCAAATGTAAGAAAGAAAATGGCCATCTTGATTGTCAGCTGTCCAGGGACAACTTAAGATACTATGAACATACCTTAAAAGCCGGAAAGCACTTACTTACGGGATAAAAAATAAATTATTTAATGGATTCTGGATTTTCCTTTAAGCCCTAGGTGTAATCATGTTGCTAGTGAATAAGAATATATTCTTACTTAATCACTACATCACTACATATTATAAAACAAAGTCCCCCGCCGCGTCTGTCTGTCTGTTCGCGGTAAACTGAAAAACTACAGAACGGATTTTCATGCGGTTTTCACTAATAGACAAAGTGATTCATGAGGAAGGTTTAGGTGTATAATTTGTAGCCGTGCGAAACCGGCGCGGGTTGCTAGTAATACATAAAGTAATTTAGTTTAGGCTTTTGAGCACAGACTATCATCAACATTAGAAAATACTAGGCTGACAGTATTCAGTATTTGGAGATATTGGGATCCTGATAAGAAATGAACAAGTATCTTTCAAAAACCGGATAATACCTTACTGGCCTTGCCTTAGGGTAGCGATTATGTTTGCCTAGGACAGTAAAGTGCAGAGTTTGTTCTGAGTTCGTGGAAATTATTATACGGTTTTCCTGTAAGGAAATTCTCAGTCAGCAGCGCAGTCTGCCAACGAGTCCTCTAACTGGCGAAGGCTCGCTTCTATTACAGGAAAATAAACTTTCATCACACATCTTTGTCTACTCCTTTGGGCATAGGCGTGAGTATACAATATGAGAAAGTATTCTTTTTCCGGCCCATAAACTCCCTAAAATGAAATTACAATTGTTATATTAAAGTAATTATTGCGAATGTAATGTAAACGTAATCACGAATGCTCATATTAGTTCTGCATATTTAAGGAAGCTTAGTTATATATCGACAAAAGACCAGAAATGTTCGAGGTGGCAGTAAGCACTTCAACAATAATAATTTATATCGATAGTTATATAGCTAGATAGATGTTTTCTTATTTTTATTATTATTACTATAGTGAACAACGCGTGATGTTTTTTACCAATCGATGTTGCTTGCTTGTTTGCACTTCCTGCTTTCCAATGCTAAGACGACATGCGATAAGCATAGCTTAAATAGCTTAAATAGTGGCTTGATTTTTAAATACCTACGGTTACAATTTTCAAAAAACCTTTGTAGTCGTGTAGATGACGATAATCTAAGAAAAGAGGTCTCTAAATTAGCGGTAATAGCTATCTTTTATTACATGCGGATTTAAAGCGTCCATAACATAAAAAATCTGCTCACTGTATAAGTAAAAAAAAATAGAGTTGATTTGAGAATATCCTCCTTTGGAAGTCCGTTTTATATGAATATCATACAACTAATAATCATAAATTAAACATTTAAAATACCTCCGACTCGAAAATCCCTTCAACGATTACAGAAGAGCTGATGATCTTCGAGCGGCTGAACAGATTGTCTTGAATTATATCTAAGAAAACTCTCGATCAAGTCACCTTTCAAACAAAAAAAAAAACGCACTCAAATCGGTTCATCTGTTTGAGAGCTATGATACCACAGAGAGACACACAGACCAGTCAAACTTATAACACCCATCTTTTTGCGTCGGGGGTTAAAAATAGGAAACTAAATGAAAGTAAAAAAAATACATCAAATAAACCATCTTGGGACTGATTTTTCATGTATTTTCGTAGGTACAAAAAGGACTTCTAAAAATTATATTTCAATTGCTTAAAATATATATTTATCACTTCAGCACCTGTGGCACGTTTGTATGTCTAGTACAATTTAACGATCTACCTTAATAATGAAGTTACACTAGGAATCAAAAAGAGGTGGTCTTAAGTGTTGAATATTGAATGACACAAGACATGCCTACGAACGCTATATTTTGTTGAGCTTACAAAGAGTAAGTTACGTTTTTCAAACTGCCCATGTGCACCATCGTACCCTACAATTTCTCCACTTTTCTCAATTAATAATTAGGCATCTTTAAACTATGTAGTATTATCGATCGTAAAGTTGTGTGTAATGTGTGGCTATCTGAGAGGCGCTTATTGAGTGGCTTGCAATCCACCAGATAAATGTCGTCCGCCCTCTCCCCGCGCGATTAATGGCCTCTCGGACAAAGTATGTAAGTGCACAGGGCCGGCATCAGATGCTGCTCAACTTAGTAGTTAAATAAACAAAATATTTCTTGATTATTTTAGTTATAGGTTGCACTACGTTAGTGATATATTTAGTGTAATATTTATTAGATAATTTAATGATATATTTACTTAAATTAATTATTATTATATACGCTGCTAGTTGGAAAACTGATCTTTCATCCAATACCCATGTGCTACAATTGGTGACTTCGTTCGACTGGCTAAAGAGCCAGTCGAACGAAGTCACCGATTGTACAACAATATATATTTTGTTGTACAATTTGTTGATTGTTATATATATATATGTTTAAAAAACAATTGAGTTTAGTAACTGACTGGCCTGTTGGTCTAGTGGTAAGTGACCCTGACTGCTATGCCAGAGGTCTTGGGTTCGATTCCCATCTGAGTCTGGGTGTTCTTTGTGTCCGTTGTTTGTATGTTTGTAAAGTCCCCCGCGACACAGGAGTAATTCCTAATGCGGGAGTTGTCTTTAAAAAAAAAAAATATAGTCAATAAAATACATACGATCTAAACTTTTAAATATAGATTTTAATAAATTTATTGACTTGTTCGTCAACTGGATTTTGCCTATTTTTTTTGTCGTCAATTCGCTCGATCCTGAAAATCTGACGTATTTACAGTCATCCACAAAAACGTTACAGTCATCTACAAAAACGTTTTAATAAATTTAATATAGGTACCTACTACATGTTAGACTTAAAACTAGTAAATGATGTTTTATATTTTTGTCTTGTTTTATTTTATTTTAAACTCTAAAAGTAACACTAAAAGTGTCTTATACATTTAAAGTAGGTACCTATATTAAATATATTAAAACGTATTTGTAGGTGATTGTAAATAAATACTCAGATTTTCAGGATCGAGCGAGTTGACGACAAAAAAAAAAGGTAAAATCAGGAGGTCGCTCGCCAGTTGACGAACAAGTCAATTTATTGATCTCTGCTACGACGTAATTGTTTTGATTTACGTGTCGGTGCTGCATGTTCTATTTATACTTTGGAGCTCGAGGTTAGATGGATTTTAACATCAGTGTATGTTTTGTGTAGAGCAACACTCTATTTAAATAATTATTTGTAAGTTTAAATTCACTACGAATTACCATTTACGTAGGAATGTGAATATTATAGATACACCAATATGACAATGTCACAAAAATGATAATGCAAATAAAGTACACTATAATTACTGTGAAAGGTTACATTTGCTTTAAACATGGGAGTAAAAAACCACCCAACTACGGCCCTGTTATTTTCCACCCTGTAATACTCTGCCCCCGACTAGATACGACTTTTTTGCATTAGTCAGGAGTACATCACAGTTGTAAAACTGAGTTAAAATGTACGTATGTTTTTGCAGAATCTAATTTATATAAACTATGTAAAACTAACTTTACATAGCCTTTAGTATACTTACCTTGCTCTAAGACGTATAGAATTCTGATCTGATTCTGAAATCTGTAATTGTTTAAAAACAATGGACTTCCTTCTAATTTTTTCGCCTATATAAACAATCTTACAGGCAGTCTAATTGCGAGTAGTTACCACAGCCTACCGACTTTAACAACAAAAACAAACCTTTAAAAATCGAATGTAGTCTTGAAGTTACTTAATAGCATCTTCATTACAATGGCTGCTCCCCGCAGATAGAAAATTCAATATTTTTGTCCGCTCAATTGGTTTTAATTTTTTAGTCATATTTGTCACGTTTTGAGAGTATTTATAAACACTGAAATTCATACAGGGTATTTAACGTCATGTTCAATATGTCAATGTTAAAAAGGTTGGTTGAATTTATTGTCTTGTGACCGACACGAAACATTTTATCGGACACACGTACATACCTAATTGTATCTATAATTAGTTAGTATAGTATTGTAGTTAATTCATATAATGATGACTGCGCTTAGGACTGCTATAAGACCCTGATTTTAAACCTAAACGGACATTAATCCATCTATCAATCAAATGTTGGTTCATCTTGAAAAGTATTAAACAGGACCACGTGTAGCGCTGAGGTGAAGCTAAGTGATTTTCTTTCTAGGCACTTTCTTTCTAGTTTAGAACTTTTACGTTGCCAGCCCCTTAATTTCACTCGACTGTTGTCGGACAGTTTTACAGATGTAGATGGACCTTCTTACTTACCCTCTATTCCGCCTAATTACAAGCCAAGCTGAATTTAAAAACAATGTCATTGTTACGAGTTCGTGTTTGAATGTAATGTAATGTGATAAATTTCTTCCTACTCAAAGTTATGCAATTAATAAAAAAAGTTATTAATCTTTATCATTTTATACCTCACCTACAAAAATCCACTTTTCCTAATTTTCTTTTAACCGCCCTTAAAAAGGAGAGGAGTTTTTAATTCGTATGTGTATTTATACTTTAAGTAATAATTCTTCAGCAGTAATTCTTTTCTACGTGATTCGATTTCAATGATTTTTTATGTTATATATAAATTTTAAAAATAAACCCACCCTAAGAGTTTTCTAATGTAAGTTTCTAGTGGTATGATTTCGGTGCAATGAAATCGTTTATACTTTTTAAAAAGATAATTATCTTGAAAAATGTAATTTTAAATCAGAATTAAAATCGTAATTTCGCTTTTGCACTTACGATCAAAGGTTGAGCCTTTCTGCGGCGTCGATTTTTTGCACGCCTAGTTAATAAGCGTCTACTGGCTCGTGAAATATTACAAATTGCGTCCCCTCACTCCCCGCGCCTCAGTAATCCTCCCTCCACTTTTACACTGCCTTTTTCATGCCACTGCATCAAGGGTACTCGATCACCACGTGTTAAATGAATATTTTCGGTTAGATAGGTAATTACTTGCTAAAGTGACGTTGGAACAGTTGCTTTTTATTATCTTTTATATATATTAAAATGTCGTGTCACGTTGTTTGTTCGCAATGAACTAATAAACTAATGAAAAATTACTTAGCCACAGCAACGCGTGGCAGGGTTGCTAGTAGCTTATTAATCCCACTTATATTATAAACTAGCAGCGCCCCGCGGTTTTACCCGCGTAATGTATATATGTTAATCCAAGTCTCCAGCTATCTACATACCAAGTTTCATCGCAATCGTTTCAGTAGTTTTGGCGTGAAAGAGTAACAAACATTCATACTCACAAAGTTTTACGTTTATAATATTAGTAGGATGTGAAAGTTTATATGGATGGATGGATGTTTGTTACTCTTTCACGCAAAAACCACTGAACCGATTGCAATGAAACTTGATATGTTATCTACATATCAGACCTGGAGACCTAGATTAACGCACAGGCTACTCTTTTTATCCCGATATTCCCACGGGATCGGGACTTACGCGGGTGAAACCGCGGGGCGCTGCTAGTATAATATTATTAACGTGAAAGTTTGTGAGGATGTATGAATGATTGTTACACTTTCACGCCAAAATAGCTGAACGGAAATTTGGCACAGAGATAGATTATAGTCTGGAATAGCATATAGTATATTTATTTCGGAAAAATGTACTGTTCCCGTGTTTAGCAGTTAGTTTATTATATAATTGAAACATTATACTAGATAATTCGCATTCTTACTTCATGATTCACGGATAATTGTGCTTTTTCAAAGGCTTTTATTGTCCAATAAACAATAAAATTCGACTATTTCTATTCTTTGATTAAATTGCTACATTATGTAAGGTTACTAAACTAAAACTTAACTAAATGCGACACAGCTATAAATAAGGTCATATAATCATAAACTTCCTTTTGGCAAATTTCACTGCTTATTCACGCTTCCTCAATTTAATATTATCGACAATAAAATTGAATCATTACAAAATCAGTTAAGTAGCGATAGAACCAATCAATTTACTTAAAGGATAACTTTATAAAAGCGACTAGGGCCTCAGAAATTGGGAAAGTGAATTAAGCACCCCGCAAACTGGTTATATCAATCATAAACTTATTCGATTAATTACGTTTTGCGGAGTTAATAGCGACATCTAATATCGATAGTAATGATGTTCAGTGAACGTTATCGATGTTACGTTATGAAGTATATGAAATTAAATTTGCATGGTGAAGAGGTTCTTTTCAAAGGATTGCGCGAGTAATTTTGTTATAATTAAGTATGTTTCACATACGGCATTATTTTGGTTTTATATATTAGTGATGAGAAATATTGATTAGATGACTATGTCCATAGATTAAAATAATTATTATAATAAGTAATTCTTTTTAGATACGTTTCGATAATAATTATACAGTGATACTTATCTATATATGTCCGTTATACATTTATATAAATTAGGTTATATTCCTTAAATAATGTGTAGGAAGTGTGTTAGGAATATTGAGCCCTTTTAAACGATTTTTTAAAGTTTACCTTGATATTAACTTTAAATTACATTTAAATTTCTGAGTGCCATCATGAAAACAATATTTTGTGTATTGAAAAAAAAAATTGTTGGTAATAATTATAATCTAGTTTTTATCCCAGTTTGAATAACAATTATACAATATTAGGGTTTTTCCCAGCAAAACATCGACATCTTCCAAGAGCATCACTGTTCGGCCCATTTCGGTGGTGTCATTAGGCAGGCTGTGTTAATGATTAATGCGGCGCCGGGCTCACACGAATCCCTCCTCCTCTCTCCACTTCACCCTTCACTTCTCACTGGGCCCCTCGTCGCGAATAAAACTCAAACCGTCGCTTAATCGAGCTACCCCTTTTGATGGAGAGCGCTGTCCTCAGATATACTTTTATATGCCAATAGATCTCGTTCGTTCGGTCGTGACCAACCACGCCACTAGTGTCCATGATCTAAGGATCGGAAAGAAATTGGTTCAGCACGATTTCTTGATTCTATTAATCGGTCGCGGAGATGTGTGGGAGACCGTAGATGCGTAATAGTGCTTAATCGTGCTATGTAAATGAAATACCTTTCCACTAATACATGCGATGCAACACATACGTTTTTATTATTATCTTATTACTTTAAACGAGCAAGTTTTGAATACATATACAGTTTTGCATTTTAAGTTCTACTGCATAGCTGTATTTCCTGTAAAAAGGCAATTTTACAAGAAAAGATATTTAAAAAAAAATTAAGATTTTACAAAAAGCTACCGAGCGAAGCTCGATCTCAAAGGTATTTAACAATAACTTCGTGTTAAGCATCGTTTAAATAAGAATAGTATAAGAAAATAATAGCTACTCTGTTATACAAACACAACGTATAACTTCGACATGCATACATATATTCACGTCTATATGCCCAGCTAGGGGTAGGCAGAGGTGTACCTATTAAACATCCACATTTGGCCAACTATAATTTGTTTCCACTGACGTAACAGGGAGTAAGCTTATTGTCATGGACCGAGCTCTTTGGGAAATAAAAATGGGAAAATTAGGAGTATATTGAAAGGGAAAGGTAATTACGAAGGGAAGGCAATGGAAGCAAATGAATATTGCATATACGGATGGATTGGAGAGTGCAAGGAATAGCTCGAGCTGGTCAGGGTTGCATATCTGTAAGTGTCTTTTGTAACCTATAGTATTACAAGACCAGATCCACTCCGCAGTGTAGGTATAAAGCTACAAGTACCCGGCGCAGTCGAGTAATCGTGCCAAAATTCAGTGGGCTGCCACGGGCCGGCCCGGCCGCACGTCACTTCGATGATCACTGACGCGCTGCGTCACGTCATCCGTTTGTATCAAGAGGATCAAAACTATCGACTTATTAGTATCAACTAGGTTTATTTGTTTACAAAAATAGAGTAATAGGCACATGCTTGCTGGTAATTACATATTCATATTAATTAATAGTAGCAGCGTCGTTAGAACGAATAAGAATTACGTGATAGAAAGAGAGGCAACTTCTAGGTAAATATAACTGTAGATAATTAGCGCTGTGGAAGCGGAATTGCGACTTAATTGTGTCGGAACAAGAGTTTGCTATTTATTTAAATGATCTGGCAGAGTGGGACTTTTGTACTTGCTCTATTATGTATTCTGTGGTATTAAAGCACGTTTAATGTCCTCGTCTGTCATATTTGACATAATGTCTAGAGAGGAAATTACCACAGAAGAATTAAAGACAGTTTATTTTTTAATCAGGGCTAATGTTACTATCTAGTGTTAAGTTACTTTATGTAACACTATACTGACTGAATATGTAATAGGTACGCAAGTTTATTTTGTAAGTGGTTATTGCTCCTAACAAATAACACCTCTCAACACTACCTACAAAGAATATATTTTATTGTAATTAAAACTTCATGCACATATTGTACAAAGGCGAACTTAATGCCTAAGGCATTCTCTGCCAGTCAACCTTGGGATGAAGCAGAATTAGAGAGTAGTAAGTGCAAAGATATGGCAAAGAGAGAGATATAAAATTCCAAAGGTTTATAAGTTCTTATAATAATAAGATTAATCAAGTCATTAACTAAATATACATATTACAAGAAATTACACACACTATATGTATACATAATATACTAATACATATACACACATACATATATTATGTATATCAAGTCTGAGATTTATGTATTAGCACTATTATGTATGAACATATCATATACTTTCAATGTTTGTAGTCTCAATATAGAATATATATTATTCCTAATATAAAATTATACTTTAGCATTTGAAACAAAAAGTTACCACGTTGTTACGCTTGTCTTCGCTAGATGGTGCTAAAGTATACTCTTGCGGTGCCTAGACGGCTTCTACAGAGTCAATCACTACATAATATAAAACAAAGTCCCCCGCCGCGTCTGTCTGTTCGCGATAAACTGAAAAACTACTGAACGGATTTTCATGCGGTTTTCACTAACAGACAGAGTGATTCATGCGAAAGATTTAGGTGTATAATTTGTACCCGTGCGAAGCCGGGGCGGGTTGCTATTATTCTATAAACAATATTTATTTTTCTTGTTTCTTTTTAATGATATCCAGAAACTGCAGTAAGCGGTTACTTCAACTTCTACATCGATGTTTATTTAAACACTAATAAATAGAAATGTTTTCTTTGGACAACCTGTATGCCGGATAATGTAACTTGCTCATTAAACATCATCTTATATAGCTTTTACTTTTTACTCTTATGTTTTAATTTAGCAACCGCGTATCTCGCAAGCAATTATTCGTAACAACTCGTTCCGACATCGTATAGGTGTTCCGAGGACGAATTAAAAGGATAAGAGAACCGAAGGAAGGTAGCAGGCAATTAGTCGCAGCGGATGATGGATGATGCCCTTCGCCGATACTCGTGATGGACACAAAACGAGCAGCGAGAGCCACATAACTCATTATACGCCGATGATAACGCGCGGTATAAAGTTGTAGTTAGATACGGAATATTTGATGATTACCCCGCACCATTCCCACCTCACACGTCTAGGGTCTTGCACCAGATTACATTTTTAAAAGGAAGTCTGTGTGTATTTTTTGTTTGCTCACCCTTTGAGGCGCTGTTGTCATGTAATCGTCTTTTAATTTGGTTAGTATAATAAATAGTGGCCTACGAAATTAAACGTAGCTTCCTTATTGTTTTTTTGTGATTTTTGGTTTGTCTTTGACGATCCTTTTGAATTCAAGAGTTTCAATTAAATTTATTGGCTTTTAAATGTACTTAATTCCTTAACTTCATGTGCTTAGTTGTGGAAATTGTCAAATTAAAAAACTCTCTTTTAGCAATTTTCAACAAATAGATATTTTATTAGATACAGTAATTTTACTTACAGAGGAAAAATATATTATTTGCGTTCCGTTATGGATATTCATACTTTTATGATCCGTCTGAGGAAGAGCTACCACAACTTGTCCCAAAATCGAGGAGTAGGTGTTCAGAAGGACGACTTTTAAACACCTGAATTACCAATGGTGTGAATTGTACGTTCCCAACTTATCATTCCCTGATAACCTTCAGGAAAGGACAGCACTAAGCCAGTTCTGCTTGCTTCGATCTTCTATAAGGTAAATAAACTAGCCTGTTTGAGATGGTTACAATTAACACAGAAATCCCTACCTCTGCTACATAATCTTACATAAATCATTTTTTTTTGTACATTACTTCTTTAGAAATAACTTTTAAATGCTTGAAATTAATGTTTTAAAATTATTGTATTTACTTCAAACTCATAGTTGTTTTACAAAGATTTGTTATCATTATACAAAGCAATGTCGATGGAGCTATTTTTTCATTGTATTGGTTTCGCATAAGAAAATATAGCCATTAATGGCCGATAAGTGTTCTGCTCCATAAGTTGCTGTAATAAATGGGCATGGCAGCGATTACAACGGAATTGCATTTTTAAACGGATTAAATATTACATTCTCATGTTAATTTTATAAGGAAATGCTGCAATGCATCGATAACACTACACGTACTTGACTGTGGTACTTATTACATATACTTAATACTTCTGTAGGTACTACATACCTACGTAGGACAGGCATGTTCTGTTTAGTCAAATAAGTAAACTAAGTGAACTATTAATGAAATGGTATCTAATATGGTGGCAATTTATGATGAAATTAATACAAAATACGTAAGTCTACGATCCCTTGAAGCAGTAAAAAAATCAAGCTACTAAGCCAACGCAATCAAAAGATATGGCCATTATCCTTAAACTTGAACATTTCGCAAGTAAGTAAATCAAAACTTTCATAAAAAACAAAGAATCACGCACTTTGGTAAGAAGCAAGGTCTAACAGTACAAGTTAAGGGAAGAATCCGAAAGATGTGAATTTGGTGTTATATCTGTCTGTCTGTCTGTGTGTCAAATCCCTCTTCCTCAGGAACCCGTGGATGCATCAAGTTAAAATTAACATCAAATACTTATTTATGTCAGTGATCCCTTGAAGCAGTGAAAAAATCAAGATTATAAATCAAAGCAACCTAAGGATTTTAACAAATTTGAAAATTTCGCAGGTTAATCAAAATCTATAGCTTCCTATTGACCTAGAATCTGAGAGAAAATGAAATTTGGTAAGAAGCAAGGTCTCGCAGCACAAGTAAAAGTAAAAAAAAATATCTACAATATGTATGTACCTACATTCTGTCATAAAAGTATCGGGAATTGATAATTTAATTCCAATTCAAAATTCAATTCATTCATGCAATGGGGAAAAAGCTCTGAACTCATAACCGTCACGTTAATAATATATATATAGATCCACTAGAGGGCGCTAATCTAAACATTGAGTTCTGTTACCTCCTTATTAATTAACTAGCTGTGCCCGCGACTTCGTTCGCGTTTTTATCGGAAAACAGCAATTTGTCCCTTATTGCATAGTACCTCTTTCTCAAGGCAGGATTTTTATACTGTGATGGCGGTGAAACAACCTGGAGCGTACAAAAAAGGTTGTTTTGGTTGCTTACACGTGAAATAACGGCATAATTTGGCCGTGGTAACATTACTCATTTGTTTTTCGTGTGGAAGCTCACCTCACCGGGCTATTGGTGAGGCCGTATATCAGGCTTAAACCTACTAAAACCACACGGTGTGCCTCACGGCACCGTTTATGAGTTGACCGTCGGTACGGCGACGTTTTGCCTCCAATGATCCACCCAGCGCTGGCTAGCGGACGGCAACTGGGCGAGATGTCCAGACACCCTCTTCACGGGGCACTCTACTTCGGGTGAAGAACATAAAACTCATCTCATACACCCACGGCCACTTTTAGCGTACGCATGAGAGCGCAAGTGAAAAGGTTCCACCTGGAAGTTTTTCTACCGAATCCACACAGTCACCTCCTCCTTGCGCGAGATGTTCTCCTAGCAGAAAATCGTCATAAAACAACTGTGACGACCTAACATCTCGATTCGTCCGACCAATTGGGAGACTCTTGCTGTAGTCAGTGTTTGCTTCTGAGCTTTGTTTAGTCACGGTGTAACATAAGATTTCACACTACTGTAACCGAACGGAAAATAAATGGTCTGAAAGTGTAACAAAATTCACTTCACTGGTTACATGTCAATATTTCAGCTTAGATGTAATTTTTTTGGCGATAGTGTCTGCCATGCAATTAATATAGCAAAATACTGTAATAGTAACAAAGTGTTAAGTTAAACTAACAACTTTTTTTTAAGTCATAGATGCTTTAAATAAAAATTCTATTCTATTCTAATATAATCATGTTGACGGGAATCAACGTGATCACGTATTTAAAACCTTTGCTTTGCCGTGGTCGTGGCCGTGATCACAGGCCTGTAGGCACTGTAATACTTTTTAAATACGTGATCGCGTAAATTCCCGTCAACATAATTATATTATTATGGAACGCAAAAGTTTAAAAGTTTGGATCTTCTTTTTCTGTAACTCTATTTATAAATATATGTATATTTACTGGACTGGCCTGATGGTCTAGTGGTTAGTGACCTTGACTGCTGAGCCAGAGGTCGTGGGTTCGATTTCCACTCAGGACAAATCATTCTCTGTCTGGGTGTAATTTATTTATAATATGTATGTATTTAGAAATATATAAGTGTGTTTATCAGCAGTCTGGTAACCATAGTAAAGGCTCTGCCTAGTTTAGGATCAGACTGCCGTGTATGAGGTGTGTGAAGTTGTTATTATTATTAATGCCCTGAAACATATTTTTGAATTTAACTGCTGCGAGAGGCAAAATAGCTCGTTGCCATAGTCAAGAACCAGCTATCGATTACTCTGGGATCACCAAACAAAGAAAAAAAAACCACAGAAAAGCACGATGATATCCTACGATTGAAAATATACATTCACTCGAAATCTTTCAAACAGCCATAACTGTTTGCAGGTAAAATATAATAGGCGTAAAAGTCGCTGAAGACATGCTAGATCGTCAAGCATGTCGGAATTGACTCGTGTCAATTCCGACCCTACATTCGTAAAACACATTATTACTGGGTTTACGAGTTTGACATGCAAACTAGTCAACAAGCTTCGGAATGGCGAATTCCAACTGAACCGAAACCGAAAAAAACACGACAAAGTCGATTTAAAGTCAAGGTCATGTTGACGGTTTTCTTTGACTAACCAGGGTTTTCTACACTCGGAATTTATGCCAGAAGGTCAGACTGTAAATAAAGAATATTATTTGAGCGTTATGCGGCGTTTGAGAGAGCAAATTCGTCGAAAAGGTAAAATTTATGGAAACAAATTTCTTGGATATTACACCATGACAACGTGCCATCGCACGAGGCCATAATTGTGAACGGATTCTTGGCTATAAACTCAACAAATACCATCGAACGACCACCATATTCACCGGATATGGCTCCGGCCGACTTTTTTTTCCAAAACTCAAATTACCACTTCGAAGTACCCGTTTTCAGTCGGTAGAAGATCAAAGAAAATTCGCGGCGAGAACTGAGGTCGATTCCGGAAAATGCATTTAAAAAATATTTTGATAACTTGATTATTCGTTGGTGTAAGTGTATTATGTCTGAAGAGGCTTACTTTGAAGGCCATACAATAAATTTTGTAGAAAAGTTAACATTTTGTGTTTTATTGACCTTTTCCCGGTACTTTCTTGACAGAGTAGTATTTAGAATTATATAAATATATTTATCAGCAGTTGCTTTTGTCGTACATAAAGTTAAGTTTGTCTTTCGGAAAAGGTGGGCAAAATTTTTTTAGAATTGATTCCCGATATGGACGTACTATCTACATACAAGTTTGTTTGCTTACGGAACCGTCGGTGCGTGACTGGGCCATGTCCAGTTTTTTTAACATTTCCTACAGGCACAAATATATGGCTGCCAAACCTAGGGACTCACTAAAGCGCAAAAAAAGAAACTGGAAACCTGTCATACAGCTATAGAAAGGAACATGCTTAATACACGGAATTCTGACAGAATAACCAATACACAATCAGAAAACGCACGAAAATAGAAGACGTAACAATGAGAACTAGAGATCGCCCGGTGATCGAAATTCGACTTTATTTATTTATTGAACTGTCATTGTTGTGTCACTGTTACTTTCCGTACCATGACTGGTCAACATACATACTGGACACGTGTAGCTTGATGTAGCCGTTTTCACGTAATTTTTAAATTTGGAACGCCTATCGTTTAAAAATTTTAGCTTTCTGCTCTTTTTAACCGACGGAAAAAAATTAGGTTCTCCATTCGACAAAATGATTAATTACCTACGTAGAGCTATGTCCATTTCTACGTAGGTACATATAAAATTTTGATAATTAATCAGCCAAACCACAATTTGACAATTGTGGTTTGGCGCCGACCCAAGATTAGTTTATATAAAATTTGATAGTTTATGTAAATACGCTCAATACTTAAGAATTAAGGTTTATTTATTTTTTGCTTTTTAGTTCTTTTCGTCGGTTTAATTTTTTGTTAACTTTTTTTTATTAAGTATTGCAAATTTCACGGTCCACTATTCGCAATTTTTTTTCTTAAACATGCGTACAGAGAATTTTCTTCAACTAATGGGTATTTGTAAGTTACATTTATACAATTGAAATAAACTTATATAATGCATATTGCTTTTTTGACTAAGATAAATATATTGTCATTCAATTCATATGCTAAAATCTTTATAACTTGAAATAAGTATGCTGTTATTTCTAGACAAAGGTATCCTAGTAAAAAATGCAAGTCTTGTAACGCAGTTCTTCTACCGCAAAAAGTTGTGAGATCTAATTGTTACGTAATTAGTTAACTAAAAATATTTTATAGGGACCGTATTAATATTAGACATCTGTATTTCCTCAATAATGTGTCGTTGTTTTTGCTCAACCTGGCCGGGGGCATTGCCGTGCGTTAGATAGTTTGTAGGTCACCCGTTTTTTTGAACGAATTTATTATTATCATTTTCAGAACAAATTGTAGTCGATATTGATTTCATAAATCAAGACGATTTATTCCTTACATCTAATTCCAATCGTAGAATTGTTATGTTATGTTAAGTTTTAATGTATTGTTGTTATTTGGTCTTACAGTTCCATTTTTAGGCAATTAACCTTATAAGTGAGAAAACATGCTTGTTTCTTTGTTCCCCTTTCCAGCTGCATCAAAGAAACAGATCAACAAGATTTTTACACCAGATACTGATATAATTTTTGAAACTAAAAGAAATCAAAGCTAAAGCGAAACAGTACGTAAATCCTCTTATATAAACAAAAGAGAAATATTACGTATTTTTATATTAAACCAGCAATATCACTTAGGTTGCTGATTTAATGTATAATCAAATTTATTTTGTAATATTTCTATTCTGAAAGCTAGAAAAAGGATGGGAATTGCAACTATTATAGTAGTTAGTAAAATAGGTAGTTGACAAATGGAAGGGTGACGATTCGCGTTGCTCGATCACGTAAGTGCGGTAAACGCGTCAGGGGCACTCTGAGGACTGGGCACTCTGGGCAACGCTCATCCGACATGGTGGAGTAAGACAGGCGCCCATTACGGCCCATTAGAGTTGCCGCAGGTGTCTGGCCATTAGACACGCTACTGTGACAGTCAAGCCGCAAGCAGAACTAACTGAGCAAGACGGACATGTGGTTCAATGTGTGATTTAAAAAACATTGATAATTCTTAGATATACTTTTACTATTTTAAATCTTTCATCTAATATCGGTTCGGTCGACTCGTTAAACTAAGATTTTCTGGAGATGTCCTTCCTGGTGAAATGCAGCCCTTTATAAAATACATTTTGGACGTGGTACGACGTTTGACGAAAATGTAATATTATAATTATGTTCCATTGTAAATTCTTTTTGGCGTGCAATAAAGGTTTTCCATTTTTTATTGAGTAATTGAATAGGCGTTTTTCTTCCTATTCTGTTCTACAGCAGTATTAATAATGTGTGCAATTTTCAGCCTCTCTGTAGACAGACTATAAAAGAAAGTTCTTAAAAAATCGCTACAATTACAAAAATAAATTAAACCAAATTAGAACCAATTAAAACATTGTCTAATAGTTACGTTAGCTAAAGTCGTACAACATGGTCTAATGCGTATGTCTAAAAGTCATACAAACGAGCACTTAAGTATTCTCCAGAATACTTGGAAACTGTAATCTAACTTTTGTTACCTATAGTATTAGTTGAATTAACTGTTTGAATTTTCTTGTAAGGTAGGTTGTTGTTACAAGTTGAGTGATTGAGTGTTGCATCAAGTACCTTTTGAAGTGAAACTTCTTTAAAATCTATGTGATTTGAAATTAGATGAAACGGAAGCATCACGATAAAGTTCCTATAATCTTTGTCTTTGCGCCTGCGTACTATATGTCAATGTCAACGTGGTGTAATTTTTGTGCATTTTTTCTCCATATTTCACCATTTATACTTAATTGATTCTTTACAAATTTACATTTAAATCCAACCTTAACATATATTGAAAACTTAGTATTGTTTGTTTTGAAAGTTGTGTACAGTTGTAACTGGACTTCAGGTTTGCTTACTGTTTATTATTAAGGCCATTATTTGTATATCTTGACTTCACTTCTGCCGTGTGTGAATTTTTTTTTTAAATTGACTAATGCTACCTATTAAACAGCATCCGAACCTATTACAGTCTAACGCACTTTTTTTAGAGTTTGCGGTTACAGAAAAACTGTACATAAATGAAACATAAAACAGTATCCCACGCCACTTTCCTTCTCCATTATTAGAACTTAAACAACACATTGGCCTATAGATCAGATAGAACACACTTTTGTAAATGCATATATGAGCTTAATTCTTCCCTAAATTGGTAGAGAGAATATGAGTAAAAGCCAAAGTACACTTTTAAAAGCTTATGAGAGCTACCACCTACCGTATAAATGGCGAGCATTTAGCCATTAAAATTCGATGCCTAATAATTACAACAATGGATATTTTATTATTATTATGTATTGTTTTCGGATTCGCGCTACACATACTTAACGACTTTTTGCACCGACTTTTGTCGTATTTTCGAAATTTTTCACGCACACCTTTGCGTCGCGTCGCGTCATGAAATAAAATAACGATTATTATACAGATATTGATTTATTTAAATTGTCTAACAATGAATTTATAAAACAATTTTCCTTAAAAATAAAGGAACTTAGAGACTTAACCACTGAACTATAATTTGATGTACCTTTTAAGAATGTATGGTTGATAAACTTATTTATTTATCCACACTCTTTCAGTATCTTACAATTGTATTCCAAAATACTCTAGTTTTAATATGTTAGATTGATTTTGTCTCAAAATATGTAACGATAACTCATTAGACTACTTATTTGTTATCTTTTCGTTTTGCTGTACACTAGCTTATAAAATAAATTAGGGGTAAAGGTTTTGGGTGTACAATTAGTTGAAACTCCTAAATAAGATTGATATAGATAAAGGACCTATTGTAAACCTGTTTGTTTCCCTAAAGAATAAATAAATAAAAAATCTGAAATTTGCTCTATTTGACGGGCGACATCAAGAGTAACATGTAATAAAAATGCTACTGGTCGCTACTGGCCAACGCGTCATCGCATCAGACTCCACATTTCTTAGGTGGAAATGACGCGTAGATAACCGATGCGTTACGACTTGCCCACCGGTTACGCGCCTACTCCGGAAAATGACGCGTTTCTACGTACTTGGCACCTACGCGTAGGGCTACCAACTTTTCTATATTTTTTTTTGGTATGGGCTTCAAACATAGATATTGTAAAATGATATGTATGTAAGTTTTACATTTTACAGGTTATAGTGATGCGGTTTGAGTCGATTTTAAGATCGATAGATTAAAATTTGGAAACTTATCCATAGTCTTTCTTTTTGTCTTTATAGTATAGGGGCGAAACGAGCAGACGGGTCACCTGATGGTAAATGACTTCCGCCGCCCATGGGTACCTGGAACTCAAGAGTCACAAGTGCGTAGTCGGGCTATAAGGGGGGAAGAGGGCAGAGGGGGGAGAGGAGGGAAGAACAGGAAAAGGGGGAGAAGGGGGAAAGGAGGAGAGGGAAGGGTTAGGGCCTCCGGTAACCTCACTCACGCGGCGAAAAGCAATACAATTATTGCTTCACCGCCGGTTTTCTGTGAGGCTGTGGTATCATTCCGGTCGAGCCGGCCCATACGTGCCGAACCATGGCTCTCCCAGGCGAAAGGCAAATAAGGCAGGAAATATTTTTGTTGAACCTGGTTCGAAAGGTCATAAGAAATGTTAATTTCTTTATGCGCTTGCTTGAAACCTTGGGAAACAAAATGCGAAAATGTTGAAAAGCAACCTTGTTTTTTTCTTATTTTCCATAGTTAATATGACTTATAGAGAAAAGTTTACCGGAGTAAATAGTAGCGTTATTACATTTTACATAAGTTTCAATTGATTAATTTAATTCGACTTGTTTACAAGAGCCGGAGCTATGATAGTTCAGATTTTAACTCAATTTATAACAAAAAATTAAGAGTACCTATGAGTGCCTGTTTTTTTGCCAATAGCTTTGTTGATACAAGTACTTACTTGGTATAAATTTGCAATACTTGCATTTAAGAGGAACCTTGGTAATCTGGTAATTTAAAGAAGCAAAGTCGGTGCGAAATTCACTAGAAGTGAACGAGACGCGAAAATGGCTGCATATATTTTTTTTATTGTTGTGTAAACTGGAAGTGGGGCAATGCCCTCTCCCCCACACACGGTTGTGTGGCTGCTACTGTTTAAAACCCAGGCAGACCTACCCAGGCAGACCTCTGCTTGGGTTTTCGGGGACTTTCTTCCTACGGTATATCCGAGTCCCTTGCCTTCCTTGACCCACTTGTGATTTAACACCGTGTGGTTTTAGTCGGTTCGTTTCCTACCTCACCTACCTAAATTTTAAGGTGATGAGTTTTAAAACACATATGTAAAAGCATTCCTTTTACGGATTTAAGTATTTATGATGGATGAACAACCTATAGAAGTGTATGTATAAGAACATGGTAAATAAAAATTTTTCGTCGACGGTTAGAACTCATGATTTCGATTTCGTCTTTCTTCGCTACCCCCATCCTGTTTCCCACCTCTCGTCTCATTCACTTCTCACGAATTTTTCACCAAGACCGCTTGTTAACAACCATACCAGGTAAGTGATTCGATTAACAAAGCTATTGGCGAAAACACAGCCCTTTGAAGCCTTAAATGGTTACCCGACTGCGGAGAAGGTTATGTATGTATATAATCCCCCGTAGTTACTAACCAGATCAACCAATTAAGACTGGTATGTTACTGGGTAAAATGGCGGATCTCTGACCGGAAAATATGTTTTCAAAAAAAATTTGCTCCCAAACTTACCAAGTGGGGTAATAAAATTAAGGCTTTTAAAAAATTATTTCAAAAATGAATATAAGTATATGCTTATTAGTTAATATTTATCGCAGTCCGGTTTTTATTTGGTCAATTTATGCTTATTATAAATTGAGTTAAACTTTGATGTATCATAGCTCCGGTTCTTATGAACAAATGGAGGTGAATTTACTTTCAAATTACAGGTTTTTCTGAGTTCTTTCAATACGTGTTTTTAAAATAAAAACCCGTTTTATTTTTTCGAAGTTATTCCACTTGTTTAGAAACAATAAACATACAAAAACTTTAAACAATTATCTACCAGAGCTCTACTAATAAACGGATCTTAGTTTTGTAAAATGGGTATAAAAAATTTGGACATTGTATGTGTCTCCCAATTTTAAAGTCTTGATGATAAAGATTAGCCCCGGCAACAATTTGAAAATTACCAATTTTTTGTTCAAACCCTTAGATTGCCGAATTATTGCGCACTAGTCAGATCTTTATTAAATTTGGTGGTTACATTTAGGTTTAATTTTTTTGACCAATATGAAAGTTATACGAGTAACATGAGTATTGTTAAAACTATTTAGAAATAGGGTTAGATTTTCGAAAATTTTATTTAGAAAGAAAGAAAAGAAAGAAAACATATTTTTATTTCCGAAACAGCCTATAACTATTACAAATAAATTTTTATAACCAAAAAAAAAACCACTTTTTGACGAATTATTAACACTAATTACAGCATAATTTTATTAAAAATTGCAAGTGGCAACACTGCGCGTCACGCACGACATGGCAACGTGGCACTCATCACTCACGTGTCAAATGTCTGACGTGGCAACAGGTCATGTTTTTTTATTTCGTACCTACATCGTTTTTAGTGGAAGATACGTCGTGTTTCGGAAATTTGAGTGGACACTCAGCATAAACTGAGATGGGTATAACCCACCCCAGTACTGATTTTCAGTGCCACCCATTTATGGGTTTTTATAATTTTTCTAATATTAAAAATGTTAACTAAGGATATAGGGTTTTACTCACGTGTCTATATCAGTTCATTAGTTTTTGCGTGAAAGAGCAACAAACACCAATAAACATCACGTTTATAATATTAGTAGTAGTATTTTTGACATAAAACTACTTTCTCAATTCAAAAAACACATGTATCTTTGTAATAAGTTTTTTGTGTTTTGTGAGCATACGTACAATAATGTTACATATACTAAGGATCCTACTTTTGTATAGCGTGAGGAATTTCTAGGAGTGTATTAAAATAATAATGTTTGAAGCGTAAGTTAATTAATGTAAGTACCAAAATCAATACGATTCAGTAATGACTTAATAGTAAGTAGGTATCAAAACCAACCTACGGCTTTAAAATGTAACAACCGATTCTTAAACGCAACTTTTAAATGCTAATTAATCTTTTGTTCAGTGACGAGACTAGATCGTCGACCGATATGTTACACTGAATGGAGTATTATGTACTCAAAGCAACAATTATTTTTGTCATAACACTTCTAAATTTAACTGTACTGTGTATTAGCTGCATTTCAGTGTAGCATTAAAAAACTTAATAAATTCTGGGAGCCTGCAGATATTTAATACTTATGAGTGCACAATAAAAGGCCTAACTTAATATAGGCAGTAATTATGCAGCAGTTAATGTTTTATTGTGTTATATTTATATTTATCTATAATAAATCTTAGAAATAATACTTAGTGTTTCCTTTGCGTTTAAAAACAGAAAACATTGCGATTATGCCTTCAACGCTATATATATTTTAGGAAGTTTAATATCAGTATTTCAAGGGCAGAAGTTGCATGCAAAAGTATTACGTCAATTAAAATTGCATTTCAGAATTGTTTATTCTTATTTAAACTTTTAATGTAAAAAAGAAAATATGATTTGGCTCCCTTAAGCTCGCCCATCCCCGCTCCCGTATCTCGTCTCTTTACTGTGCGATCTGCTGCTAATCACAGGCGGAAACCGAATAATCTAAAGTTTGGTCACTCTCGTCTCATCAGATCATTCGGCGTCAGACAAAAAAAAAGATAAGAGACGTTGCCGCATCGTACCGTTGTGCAGGGTATTTGAAGGTTTGAGTTTACCACCCCTCAATAACTTGCGTCTCTTCAGTTGTTTTTTTTACATACCGGAATAGTGAATAAAGTAGTATGGCGCTAAATCCGGACTCTAAGGATGGTGCCTCAGCAAGTTTTGCAAGGTGTGCGGGTGTTATCTTGATGCAAAAGCCAAGTATCGAGTCTTGAGTTTAGTCGTTCATTTTTTAAGGCTTAAAATACTTGAGGTAAACAGTCCTCTGTATACCATGAAGCAGTAACAGTCTTCCCTTTATCAAGCACAAGCGTAGCGTGGTACATCTTCAAACACCCACACTTTATACTGTTAGATTTAGTAGGATCGTCGAAATAATACAGCCAGGTTTTATTGCATGTAACAATCAAGTTCACTTAGTTAGATCGGCTGTCATTAATTTTTTTTAACATATTACGAGACCAAGTCACACACAGCTCCCTCGGTGTATGAACAGTGAGAGAACAAAGTTTCCGTACTTGGTCGTGAAGAGCCTTAACTTGACACACGTTGACCTTCCGCCAATAACTTTTTTACTTCCTCCAATAACTAATTAATAACATTAAAACGATTTAATGTAATTAAATTGTTTCGTTTAAAACAAATCTAACTTTTTGTACAAATAAATAAAAGAATAACTTTGCCAACCCTAAAACTATACATACATACAATATGTAAAATAAAATTAATTTACCTACACCATAACGTGTTTTAACGATTCCCATAAAAGTATAGAAAATATAATGAAGCCATTATCTTTTGTATATTTTATCACTTCCAGTAAATTAATTCAACAGTTTCATTTGTAATTAAAATTGTTCGTAGATTATACTTAGCTCGCCTCTGTGGTGATTATGTGGCATCTGCTACCTGTTCGAAAATTCTCAACATTTTATAATCACTGGTATTTTAGATAAATAATCAAATACCATTGGATATTCATATGATGTAATCATATTAAATAAGGTAGTGTTACTAATTTGTAATAATTATAGCTCAATATCTAGTCGTCATGAATTATCAGCACAAGTATCATATTTATTTAGTATTTAATAGGGCCTTTTTTTATAATTTTTGCTCACGATGGTGATCTTATTTCACTTTGGCATGGAGATCTGGTGACTCTAATCACCATCAGAAATATAACACTTTTCTAATAGAGCTATTTAAAGGTTTTGCTGTAGGTGGAGGTAGTTTCTCAATCGAAGTGTTACGATTCATATTTCCTATAAAGTTTTAAAGATATTGCAAATTTTTCAAATGAAAAAAGAACAAACAACCGTATGTATTACTTTTGAAATGATCTTTTAAAATAATTTCAAAAATATGGAACAAAACTAGCTTATGCTAGAAGCATCCATTATTGACTTCTGCGTTTTTCAGTTGATTTTTTTAAATTACTATTTTCTATATAGGGATGAGTATCTCAGATTCTAGCTCATATTAACTATTACTTTTTTAATATACATAATACAAACGTTCTATAGGACTTTAAATCCATTGTTAAAACTGGTTTAGCGAAAAATATGTGTCTCATTAAGTGAGGTGTATAGGCAGGCATTAACAACAGGTATATAATGTTACATTATACAGTTATCACATAGTATATTAACATAATAAACATTCATTATTATCGTCTAAAAGATCTGAAATACAACGTACCATAAGTGTTCATAGAATTAAAATCTTGTAAAATACACCTACACACGTGTTAAAAAGATTGAACCGGTATAATAAACAACATGGAACCATTAAATGTCCGTTTAATCAGTTGTTTCGTTTTAAATTAATAGTAAACAGTTCAATAAGTTGTGTCGATAAAGTGAACATGGCTCGTTTATCTGTCGCCATAAAACTTCAACGGTGCATTTATCACATTTACTCATTTAATTGTCTGTAAGTTCAACCTTATTCGTCACGTAATGATAGCGAGTTCAGTATTTATTAGTGTTCCAATAAAAAACCGTTATGCACTTATTGTATATATTAAGTGGTAGTCATACAAGAAGAAGAAAATACTATTAAACTTAGGCAGAAACAAAGCTCATTGAATATTATTAGTTTAGTGTTCATATATACACCTGGAGAGATAGGTACGATTGCGTGCAGTGACAGCGAGGTAACAACCTAAACCACTGCGCACAGCAGCAGTGCCCTGCAGTGTGTTGTAGGAGCACGACTTTACTGATAGTTACCAAATCTGCTTCTCAGAAATTGCCGTCAGACTATGTTAACGAAACTTATTTTATACAACTACACAGCATTAGGGCCTACATAATAAGAATAGGCTACTTCACACAAATGTTTATTTACAATATGCATAAATTATCCATCCCTGAGATCTCTGGTGTTGCATCGGTAATCGTTTAACACCCGACTTTGCCGTTTGCCTTATATAGAGTACGTCATTTGGAACTGTCAGGTTCTTCCATTTAAATATCACATGAGTACGGTACGTAGAGTATTTTATGTCTCATCATGACCGTAGCACGACTATAATGTTCCTAGAATTGTGCAGGCATGCAAAAGGTTCTTTTACGGGTATATAATTAGTGTACGTGTAGAAAACATACTAGTAGGTGAAGGTCGAAAGATAACAATAAGTATGTTTGATTTTACTATTCCTTAGCACTATTTGACAGGTTATTGCTTAGTCAGTAATGCCTCCCAACACGCATTCGCAATAAGTTTAACAGGCATTGCGTGATTAATTGAGCAAGAGAAGTAAACCATAGCCTTATTCTGAAATATAAATATATAATAGTGATTTTAGGGTTATGTTAATCTGTATCTCTCCTTA
The DNA here is from genome assembly GCA_949752705.1 of Callimorpha dominula. Lineage (NCBI taxonomy): Eukaryota > Metazoa > Arthropoda > Insecta > Lepidoptera > Erebidae > Callimorpha > Callimorpha dominula. The sequence goes on from OX456991.1 coordinate 20,124,511, forward strand.
GTAAAAGACCACAGCGGCTTCTGTACTTATACATGTTTAAGACACCGGTTTTAGGCCACCTGTCAAATAAAAGTCGGCCTCGCCTAAGAGTGCGGGGTACTGTGCCCACCGGCTAAAAGAGGAGAGTGAGATACACGTCTTACCAGATCCGGAATGAGAGATAAATGAGAGGGCAAAATTTTGTTTGCGCTACGCTCTGCCACACCTGGTCTTCCTCCTGCGAGACAATTTTACCTTTAGTCCTCTCCCGTTCCTTTTCCACTATCTCTTTCATGTTGTCGTCGTCCGCAGTGTGCCTTACCTTTCACTGACGATAATTAATATCTAATATGTTTGTATGAACTAGGCTTAAATGTGTAAGCTTGTGCTATACGCATTATAGTGTACGCCATCTGTTTTGGTCTCATTATTCAGTTCCTGAGCAAAATATTCCGAACGAATGACGCCATTTGTCATTTTATACGAATTAGCGTCACACTTTCACCGAAATTGTTGGTGGTTTTGTAACACGACATTTTGATTACCTTGACGCTGAAATTACAGCAATTCTTTTATTTATAAGTATTAATGTCGCTGTAGAATTGACAGAAAACTTGCTATTAAATATAATTTGATTACAAGCACAATGTGACGGCTGATGAAAAATGTTATGTGTGTGCTGTGACGAACAGTTCAACGTATTTAGTTGTATATACTTGACACATTGACTTTGTAACCCTCCATTGTCTCTGTGCAATGTAATTATTATCTTCATAAGGCTCTCATTAAGCAATTAATATGAACTACCAGACACCTTTCGTTCGAACTAAAGTTAAAGCTAACTGGTATATGTAATAAGAATCACTTAAATGATTTTGAAGTTAGTAAAGCTGATTGCGTAGGAAAAGTTATTGTTTAAACTTGATCAGAACCAAACGTTGTACTTAGTGAAGTAGTAAATTGATAAAAGAGAGAAAAACTGTCTAGATTTAACATAATTCACACTTGTTATCTGGTCCCGGGCTGAGTGCACAAGGCGGTCGGGCTCGGCGCTCCGATACCAGACGATATAGGCATTTACAACAAGTCCGAATCATGTACAAGTAGTATCAGGTACCAACGTAGGTATAGCTCACAGTCGGAGGGTAGATTGTGTTCTGCGGTAAAGCGATAATTCAGCTCAATCTATGTCGTGAGCGCTCGCGCTTTGTTTTATCCGTTGGCTTCTGTGCGCCTTTATTTAGAAAATTGATGAGAAATGGTTTCCATTACGATCTACCGCCTTATAAAAGATATTGCTACACCGGATTCGCTATACGTTTGTTCCAAGGGAAAGGAAATGAACGCAAATTTGTTTTCGTGATTGCGAGCTTTGAAACGAATATCGAATTGATATCGATATCATTTTCTTGCGCAATCGTATTTCTCATTAGATATTTATGTGTGACCTCGTGAGACCCTTCCCTTCCTTCACGATTGCCTTCGGTTATACAATAATACATGTAATAGGCATTGAATGCACATTGTGCTCACAGCACAACAAAATGTAGGCGAAATGTTTTCTTGTGTAGTCCATAATCTCTTTTGTTATAAACATAGATTTACTGTTTACATGTTCACAATAAACGGAAATACTGTCATTAAGTAGTTTAGAGTATGTGAACTCAATCAGCACCATTAGTACCTACATAACTAAGTAATGCGTGCAAACCCGTGAATAGCCCCCGCTAACTATGATAGAGCTCTAAACAGTGTCTGTTTGAACATGCACCGCTTCCAATTTGCGTGTGTTCGCATCTCGCCACGGACAATCGCTTGCAAATTGCCCGGCCACTGATTGCTCACCGACGTTTATCAATATTGCAGCTAGCCGCTACCATTTCCAACGGTCCGTCGCACTATCATTTCATGGATTGAGTAATTGTAAGGGAAACGCGCGACAGATGAAATATTAACAGCATGTAACCACTTTTTATTTCTTTTGTTATTGATAATTAAACTAATCATAATTCCACAAAAGAACTAGCCATCATTAATAAGTCAGTCTGTTTTACAAACCGTATACACCAATACCCGTGACCTGTTATAATCAATAATTACAATAACATAATGTAGACGCGGAACTAATGGTTCTTTTCCTAGCTGGTGTGACGTCGGGAGAGTGTGTGCTCAGCGGGCCGCCACCGCTCATCGCGCCGCAGCGAGCACAATACCGGGGTCATCCACTACAATAGCGTTACGTTTATCGATGTGTCGAAAACGAGCATTCAAAGTCGATACCGAAAAAAATATCGATTTCCGTAAATAAGTGAGTGTGGCACATTTATAATAATGATGAATGGATCCATCGGCTGTTGTTCGCATCGATATTGCGTATCGAATCGTGTAACCGCTCGAACGCCACTCGGCTACTACATTCATTGAGTGCTAATTGAAAAGGAATATCATCATACCACATCCTGCTATAAATCTAATATAAATTGGGGCGTACTTGAGTTCCTATACATTTTAGTCGACTTTACTGTTATAAATCAATGTTCTATTCTTGGGGTGTCTAATAAATCTTTTGGTGGTTGCGACGATTTATCGAAAAATTTGAATAGTCGAAATCCAATTCCGAGTTACGTTGGCTAACAATTGTTTTACAGTTCCATTATTGGTTATAATGCTTCACGATTTAATGTTTATTTAGCTAGATATAGGTTTCAAATTTAAGTAGTCGATTACATTTGAGGATTGCAATACTGAGTAGATAGCGTGCAGCATGCGGCACGACCGGGGCTTTTAGCGGGCGCACCAAATGTCGCTCAGCCCTTGAGTGTCGGACTAGTCGCTATTCGTATATTGCTAACAACTATTGCGATGAACTCCGGCACTAAAGGGTCATATAGATAGTTTGTATAGCCGTAAAAATGTATGTGAATAGGCATAGCAAGTCATTACATTGTATTTTATTTCAATAGACTACAATTTCGAAACATTTTTCAAAACTCCATCTTTAATCAGAAAATGAATGCCAAGCTGTCATCGTAATGTAAAAGTATCTGTATCTGTATATATGAAATTCTTGTAACACTTGTAAGTACTTAGTCAACAAATTCAATTATCATTGAAATTTTGAAGGACATTAGAAATTGTAAAGTGATTTTTTTACTAATTTTCCTGTTATGTACATTGTAGATAATGTCCTACAGTTATTTTTGACTACTGTTATACTTTTTTGACGCCCTTGTCTAATTTGCAATCACACAATCTGATTTGTTATACTACATTTTATCACTTCGATAGAAAAATATGCAACTTGTTTCAAGGTTAGATACTTATCGTATCAACATATTTCTTACTTATTGTCTCTTCTTCTTTACTTAGATTGACTGATTTAATAATTTGAACGGGAACTCTTATTGCAATTTGTAATAAGTTTCCTCGTGGCTATAAACTTGTCTGTTTTAATTTTATTTCTGTGTTGTTCCTCATGCATCACCAATCTAATGGATCCTCCTCATGGATCTCTAGCGTCTTCTCTGACACAACAAATTAAGCGAAAAGAACCATGGTATAGGAAGGCAAAAGTATCCTATTCCTGCTTTTTTAAATGTTCAGATTTAAAAAAAAGCAAAATATTAATATATTATTTTTTACCACATTTATCTTTTGTTTTCACTAAAACTTAAGTCAAATTATGTACTACATGTTATAAGAGTTAAATCTCTTATAACATGTAGTACATTATTTGTATATCTTGTATACCACATATATGTTGTAACATTATTGTGATTATCTTATTGGAAAAGTATTATCATGTCTTTCGTGTATAAAGAACAGTAGATATCTATATTGTCATTTCAATATTCGATTAAATTTGCTACAAACAATTGGCCCGATTGTGGTTATTTGTGGTATTTACGCCTTAATTTACTAGGAGATCAGCACTAATATTGGCTGAGCCTAACATACTGAGATCTACCGTTCACATTGATCAAAAATCTTAATTGTTTCCCTCTTCAATTAATTTGCTACAACTCATTTACAAATATTTGATAAAAAAATAACATTTGTTAAAAGTATCTAAGTAGTCATATAATTATGATTACCTTCATCGCTTTATAGTTTGTCAGAACAAGGCCGGAGATGATGGAACAGCCTCCGAACTCAACAGTGTTTCCGCATTTTGTTTGACAATTAGCCAAAGTCTGTCGTCGTGCCTGAGGACAGGACGTCCCTAGTCCCGTTTAACTTATATTCAGCACACCGGCACTAGACCCAGCTGTGACGGAACACCGTGTTGTTTTAAACGATTCAATTCCGACATATATACGTATTGTTTTACCGTTAGCCCTGATGAAGTGATGACCACTAAGGAGGTTTCTAGGCGTCAGTAAAAAAGTGGTTATTAAGTACTACAACCTAATACAACATTAGGTATCTACTTATACTTTTTTATATATTCTGTTATATATATACTCTAATAATTATTTGTTATATATGTATAATAGTTAATATCACAATTAAAAGATAAATTTATAATAAACAATAGCAATTAATTCGTGTCATTGATTTTTATTACGTTTTTGTAACAGAAAAATATGGGCCAAATTTCTTGCATATTATAATTCAACCTATATCAGATTCAAATTAATGACGTAGACACACTTATACTTTTAACTTTCGCGTTCCATGGTATATAATTATGTATGTGAGTCAGCCTGCGACCACGGCCAGTGCAACCTGGTCGAAACGTCAGGCAATTCAAAGGTATGTAATACACGCGTTAATTCCGTACGTATACATAACTATAGGCACACTTTTATTCATGATAAAGTCTGAAACATCTCAACAGATAGGTATTCTAGTTTAAAAACATTTCACAACACTTAAAGTTGGTATATTATATGTATACTTACTTAGTTTAGTTTATTAATATCGCCCTCTCATAACGACAAGCTTGGCTGCCTTTTCTTGAAAAAGCTAACGTAGACGAATGATTTTAGATCAATTATAAAAAAGTATCAATTATAAAAAAGCTCGTAATTGTCAAACGAGAAAGTCGGAGCGCTCAACGGGCCGTGCAACAGCTGTTGTGAAGTGCGCAGGCGCACGACGAGCGCGGACAAAAGGACCCACAACAAATGCACTTCCAATTCGCATCGCCACTAATTACATAATTATGGGGGAGGAAAAAAAACAAATGGCGAACATTCCCCGGCGCCCTGTAACCGCTCGACACATTAGTTCACGACATTTCTTCGTCATATTTTATTTTTCTGCAAATTGAAAGTCATGCATGGGTTTAAAATATGAGTTTGACGACTAAAATTCTTAATTAAGAATGCAATAATTATACGGATGAATGGAATTACAACTCTTTCCATTTCTCTTCTTTTTGCCACGGTTTAAGTTTTATGGAAAAATAATTATAACCGGTCACTGATTCGGTGAAATTTAAACAAAACTATTGACTAAAACTGATTAAAATCTTTTGTCGTTATGTTTTTTTTTTGTTTCAAGTTTTTTTATCTACGTAATTATAAGAAACCAGTTGAATTTTAATAACATTTGGTCCTAATTTCTGATATTCGTGGTGCAACTTTTTTTTTTGTCATGCCAGAAAATTTTAAAAGATGTCGGTGGTTTTCACAAAAAAGTGATAAATGTAGAGTACATTCAAATATTTTACCATAATTTATGTAACTGTTTATTATATTTTAATAATGATGAGGTAGAATTAATATTAAAATTTTATTAGTAAAATTGCTAAAAAAAAATTCGATTTCTTCCTTTTTCTTTTCCCTTCGGCACAAATAAGATGATATGCTTTCGGCTTCATAATATAAGTCATATAACTACATACTTGTGGCAGATTTCCATGCATTATTGTTATAATTATTACCTAAGGCTAATTTGTCTATTACTCCATAAAACAAAAATTTCGAAGTGCCCATGTTTTTTTCACTTTTATTTCAGCTTATTTTTCTAAATAACCTAAAATGTTAAAAATAAAAGTAAAAATAAAAACAAATGTGAATTGTTTTAAATTTTATTATAAACGTTATTACTTATTTACATTATAATGCTACCAACAAAAGTTAATTGTTGTTGTTATCGTCCAATCGGCGAATAGATGTAATTAGTTAAGCACACATACACAGGTACCCGCGTACCTTGTGAGCACACATGCAGCGTGTTAAATGGTCACTGAACACAAATGCACTGTGTTTTGTTGTGTCGTAATGTTGAGCTATTGGCATAATAAAATTTAAGCACGTAGTTTGTTCTACTATGCGAATCAACATATTTTGCATATCATCTTTTATCATGTTACATAAATTAATAAGTCAACTTTAAACACGTTTTTGCAGTATTTTTATACATGAATATATTTATAAAAACTGTTAGGAATTAAAAAATATGCAGTTATTTTTTTTTATCACCGACACACGTACAAATTAATTACAAACCATATAGTTACGTAGCTTGTAAATATCAGTAGATACTTTTTAGCTCCATAAGTCGTCCGACTTGATTTCATAAGTAAAGGTTTACCAAATGTAGGACGAATTCATCCAAATTGTTTTATGATGACCAAAATATGCCAAAATACTTCAAAATAAGAATTTATATTAATAATATTAATATATATATATGATTGATAGAGAGATACGAGTGATGTATACCTATCTATATACAAATTTTGGGTGTAGACAATAAAAACTGTATGCAGCACTACAGCAGCAGCAACGCCTCTCCCTTCAGCATCGGATTAATGTAGGCACGTTTTGGCGTCAGGAGTAGTTGGCAAACGAAAATCGTGTTAGGGAAATTCACAATAAGAAATGGCTTAAGATTTTGCAGTTAGCTTGGACATAAGCTCTGTTAACTGGTCTGAAGATCAAATCAAAGTGCCTAATCATGATTTCAGCAACTCAAACACTTATCAAGAGGTTTGACATACGATTAGTTATTGTTTGCGTTGACCAGCCTTTTAGAAAAAAGTTTCTAACAATAATAATTATTAAACAAATCTAAAAGATAAAATAGACCAAGCCATAGCAAGAACTTTTGATCAATTACTATGCGAAATAGCAAATCTATTAATTTTATATTAGGCATTGTCGCACAATGGCGTTTTTAAATATCCGAATGTGGACCAATTAAATATCATGCAACATGGAATGAGCCTGATAAAAGTATTCAAACAAATAACTCTAATAGGTAAAGGTATACATAGAAAACAGTGTTGTATTCTAACTTAGGTGGAAAACCTAGTACGCACATTGTTGAAGGTTGTTTGTGTGGGTGTTTATGGACGCACACAGGTAGGCACCGTGCGCCGTCACCTGACACCGTCGGAACCGGCCACTTCCGCCGGACGCAGCAATTAGTGACACACACCACACACAGACACGCACTCCATATGACCACTTATGGTAAGATGTTTAGTAAACGTTTTAGCAAATTCTAGGCTCTATTCTAAATTAATTTTATTCCAATTACATTACATTTCATTTATACTTGTCCTTTAATTATGTTTTTATCTATCTTAATTGTTAAAATGGTATCTATATGGTAAAAGTATAATTGTAATTGAGAATTAAAATCTACTTCTAAATAGTAAAATTGCAATGTCTCACGTCTCAAATACTCTTCACTACTCCTATTATTCAACCTACTATACAATACTATACTATACAATACTACAGCTTTGTAAAGCCTCAATTAACTTTCATTCTAATTAGGGTTTTGATCTTCTTTCTGCATTTAAAAAACTGTATGTACGAATATAGAAACCGGACAAGTACGAGTCTGACTCACGCACCGAGGGTTCCGTAAGCAAACCAATTTGTTTGTAGATAGAAAGTTCATCTTTGGTATCAATTCTCGAATATTTTTGCCCGTTTTTTATGCATGAAACTTAACTTTCCGGATCTAAAAATAATCTCCCATACGTCGATGTACGACAAAGTCAACTTTCCAAACGCAAAATATTTATGTTTGTAATCACAAAAATATTTTTTAATGTGATATAACAACAAATTAACGACTTTCCGATTTTTTCCTTTACTTGCGTTGTCAGACCTTCCTTTTTACCTGATTTTAGGTCAATGGGAAGTATATTATAGGTTTTGATTTATATGCGAAATGTTCAAACTTCTTTTAAGGCTTAATGGCCGTATCTTTTGATTGCGTTGACTTAGAAGCTTGATTTTTTTACAGCTTCAAGGGACCGCTGACAAGTATTTGGTATTAATTTCATTTTGAAGCCTCCATAGGTTCTTGAGGAAAAGGCTCTTGACAGACAGACGGACAGATTTAACAAACTTAAAATTTAGTGTTGTGGGTTCGAATCCCACACGGGACAAAAATTTGTGTGATCCACAAATAGTTGTCCCGAGTCTGGGTGTTCTTTGTGTCCGTTGTTTAAATGTTTGTGAAGCCCCCGCGACACAGGAATATTTCTAACGGGAGTTGTCTTTAAAAAAAAAAAAAAAAAAAAAATAATAAATAAAAAAAAAAACAAATTAACGACTTGGATTTGAATTTTTTCCTTCTTTGTCCTGTGAGACCTTTCTTCTTATCAAATTTAATGAGTCTAGGGCCATGGGAAGTACCCTATAGGTTTTGATTTACCAACGAAATGTGGAAATTTGGTCAAATGTAAGGCTTAAATGGCCGTATTTTTTGATTGCGTTGACTTAGTAGCTTAATTTTTTTACAGCTGGGACCGCAGGCATAAGTATTTGCTATTAATTTCAACTTGATGCCTCCACGTTCCAGAGAAAAGGGTGTTGATAGACAGACAGATAGGCTGACAGACAGACAGACGGACAACAAAGTGATCCTATAAGGGTTCCTTTTTCCCTTTTGAGGAACGGAACCCTAAAAATGAATACAAAACCCATATGCATATTATCATTATCAGCTGCGTAAAATATACACATTTTATTAGGTCAGTTACCTACTACTGGCACCTTTATGGTAGATACAAGTCAGTAGTGCAAGTTTTCGCTGACCGACTTTCAAAATTAAAAATAAAGAGGTCGTAGTTTTGTTCCACATTCATACTTTATGTAAAATACTAACTTTTAAACTTTCGCGTTCCATGATATACCTAATTATGTATTTATACGGGAATTAACGCGATCATGAAATAGATATTACATACCTCTGAATCACAGGTATCATCACGTGGGCACAGGCTGACTGTGACCACGGGCAGTGCAACCTGGTCGAAACGTCAGGCAATTCAGAGGTGTGGATTAACTATTTCATGATCGCGTTAATTCCCGTATTAATACATAATTAAGTTTATATAGAATGTTGATGTTTGCTGATGAAAAGACAAGGATAATAACAATACTCATGGTTTTGTTTTATTTAATATTATAAACTAGCAGCGCCCCGCGGTTTCACCCGGGTAAGTCCCGTCCTGTGGAAATATCGGGATAAAAGGGAGGCTATATGTTAATCTAGGTCTCCAGCTATCTACATACCAAGTTTCATTGCAATCAGGTCAGTAGTTTTGGCGTGAAAGAGTAACAAACATCCATCCATCCATCCATCCAAACTTTCACATTTACAATATTAGTGGGATTAGTGGGATTTAAACTGATATTCAGTCCTCCCTATCTTGACATAATAATATACACATGGCAACAGTAAAGCGATGGACGAATTTATATTCTAAAATACATTTTGCAATTCTGTTGATTTCTGTGAAAGAATTGTGCTACGATTATTTTCATGTACGTGTTTATGAAACGAAAATTTACAAAACGGTACAAAACCAACAATATAATTGTGAGACATATTGATTCTTCCTACACGATAATTGTTCGAAGTAACCGCTATAAATGCTTGTCTATTAAAAAAAAAACAATTAATGAGCGTTGATTTAAGTAATTTGATCGTATTTTTAACTTTTTGCATGAACTATACTCGCACAACAAACCTGTTTTTAGGACTTGATGTAGGTGTAATTTTATTGATTGCGTAGAAAATTCTTGTAATTGGTATTATTGCAATAATAACTGTTTAAATTACGAGTGCATTGAGTATATTAAACGGTAGAGAGCAATGCGGCAAACCCTAGTATGTTTATATAACGTTCTTTCACTATCTTCACAAGATTAGCCATAAATACAATAATGGACTTACAAATAAAAAATTAAACAAAATCAAATGACTAAAATGAGCTGAAAACAAAGCAAACAAAAATAAAACAACTATAAAATATCAAAAATATTTACAAACTATAAATTATTGTAGATACATATACGTACATGTAATCATGTAATGTCACCTTAGCGAGTTCACTCCATTGACAAGAGAATATTAATATTGTGTGGAGATAATCTCAATTTCCAATAAAGTATACATTACACGTTATTAATATGGTTGTAAAAACGTGAACCCTAAAGTAATAATAAAACAAATAATTAACAACTAGAGTGTCATGTCAAATAAAATTTAATTGATTACGGTACGAACTTACGTCTCTTGCTGGCCTGTTCGTCTAGTGGTTAGTGATCCTGACTACTGAGCCAGAGGTCGTGGGTTAGATTCCGACCCTGGACAAATAATTGTGTGATGAGCATGATCATTTGTTCTGTGTCTGAGTGTAATTTATCTATAATATGTATGTATTTAGAAATATATAGGTATGTTTATCAGCAGTCTGGTTAAAATAATACAGGCTTAATAGTCAGATTAATTAAAAAAAAGCATAAATATAATCTATGGCCAGTTCAAATCAATTAAAATAAAGAGTATATTTTACTAAAGTTACAGTTTTGTCCTGTTCCCACTGCTTGGAGTCGGTGCAATATTTATAAACTAACCTGTCAGAGCTTCCTCTCGTCAGTTCTTAGATCTTTCTAATAGCTAACTATCACTTTTCAAGTTCACATTAAGAATTCTCTTTGCAGAATTGTCGTTTTCGATGTTGCAGAATTGTCGTGTGGTACCATGTCGGTAGACTCTCACTAAACTCTGTCGTTATGTACGCCTATGTCAAACTTTTTATGAAGAAATTATTACATGACTATTATCAAATAAACAATTTGTTATTTTGCAAAAAAATCTGCTTGCTCTCAAATTTTCGCAGTTAAAAAATGCCTCTTGGAACAATTATTTTTCAAATTTTTAAGGGCTTTCGCACAGGCGCAGGCTATTCCACTTAAAATAATTGAATAATATTTGACATGCTTATTAGTTATACTCTAATACGACATATTTTTGTTATTAGAATAGGAACAACAAAAAAAAGTTTTTTGACCCACCCTAATGAACAAGTAAGACTAAATTTTTTCCAGGAATCCGATCTGTATTATCACCAGAGTGTACCTGTCTTTGGGATAAAACAGTAAAAAGATTAGCATTAAAATTTTACAATGATTGAAACGATTCCAGTGCTGAATCATAAGCAACTATAATACTTTTAGGGTTATTGTATACCAAGATAATATCTATAATCCAAATTCTATTCCATTCGATGTTAATTTATTATAAATAATATTTTTAACAAATTTACATTCTTCCGTTGTCTCACATAAAAGCCCTATCGCACAAAAGTTACGAGGCTTAACATTCAACTTCATTATTCATAATTTGATGTGTTAAAGTGAAGTCCAAATTAAACCTGTTTGTATGATAATTAAACCGCCTTTTATGGGAGACCATTGTTCTTGTTAATTTTTTTATCGATTATAATAAACGTTTTAATGACTTTGTGAGTGAACTTTTTTCGTATTCAGCGATTTATATTGGCATCTTTTCAAATTATATGGAATACTAGCGGTCGTCTCCGACTAAATATAATCCATAGTATAATTATGTACATGGAGCCTTTTTTTTTTGTGCGTGTGGAAACCCCCTCGGGCCGTCACCCTACCGGGGTTTTCAGTGGGGCGGTGTGTCGGAATCGAACCGACTAAAACCACACGGTGTGCCGTACTGCGCCTTAAGTAGGAGGGATCCGGGAACAGCTTTTATTAAGACATCCGTTAACATGTACATGGAGCCTAATCTAACTTTCTTATAGAGAAATATTTTTAAAATAGGTGCAGTGGTTCTGGAGATTACCCTTTTCATAAACATTTCTCATAATATATCATCCCTAAATTTTTATTTTTTATTTCTAGAATAAAAAAATTCTAAACCAATTTATCAAATATGAAATAATATTTAATCAGTTTATTCTGAATCTAAAGTGACTAAGTACCGCCCTTTTCGTTTCAATTTTGTAGTTTGGTAAATTATTTGTCTCCCAAATATTATACTTATTCCGTTACTCAGTGATTACCGGTTGATGTTATCTTTCAAGTGTAGAGCTGTTCGACTGTACAGTACAAAACATAGGTTAGTTACCTCTAAAAAATACTTTTATTCGTGTTGAGCTTTAATAAAAATGGTTAGGTATATTGCATATTTATAAACATAATAATAACATAGTTATCATTTATAGCTTATGTTATTAGACTTGAGTGGCAAATGAGCAGTTTAAATGCGGTGATAAAATCCGCAGGGTAGTTGTCTGGATCGGAGGTGCGGTACGAGGGACGTGGGGAAGTACAGGGGTAGATAACATCGCGATTACGCGCTACAAAACGGCCGATATCGCGCGCTCATTACCAACACAGGTTAGCCGCATAATGGATATTTACTGACCGTCTCGTGTTTATATCCTCAATTGTTGAAACCATCGTATCGATGTCACAAAATTGAAGTTTAGGCAATGTCTCTGCGTTTCATACACAACGTTGTAAGGTAGCTTCAAATGATAAGTAATATTAATCGATACATGGATATTATTTGATAAGAACACGTTACTTAATATCGCTAAGATGACATACTTAGCGCTAGTGATGTTTGTAGCTACTTATCCTGCATCGCGATATAAACAGTCGCACGATGATCAGTATACATACAACATTCCAATGTCAACCGCTGGGCCATGAATTGCTTGCATACATAAGTTTATATTGATCAAGCTATCATTAAAAATATATGTTCTATACCTACAGATATTCTTATTCATATATTGTATACAACGTATTTAATAAAAACGTAACAATTAATAACTTAAAATGCAGCAGTATTTCTTATATTTTGTAAATTTTTCGTAAAACATGGAATAGATTAGGTACCTATATAAATATTTAGATTTAGTAAATACATATTTAGGTAAGTTGTGTATACTTGGCAAAATGTACCAGTCATCTTACTTTCTACATTTTCTAAAAAACTGTAAAATTCAGATTAATATAATAATATAATCTCTAATAGACTATTTTTTTTTACAAAAAACTACTAAGACATCTTTTGGGATTAAATCCCACAAAAAAAAAAATGCACTAGGCACAAGGAATATTTACTGAAATTATGCCTTTGAGCAGTTTAAAATTGAAACTGTACAACAAGAAAGTAAGTACCAACATGTCGCTACATACATTGTCATAGACGGCAAGCTTGTTTGACCCCTGGCATTGACAATGTTTATGAGCGGAGCGGTTACATCAGTATCTTATAAGTAAACTTTGTTAATCACAGTAGTAACGTGTTCTATAGAATTAAATTGTTTACTGTGGGTACGTACGTAACTTAAAGGTGTTGCTTCCCTAGTTAGGCTTTACAGATTAGTACGACGAGTGTCAACGACTAAAACCATGGCCAACTAAAATATTGTATCTACGTAAACACAGTAAAACATGTACTAAGGGTACAGAGCTATGATAAATACTGAAATACAGAGCTATGAAAATGATAAATACTTTTATGTTACCTTTTGGCAATGCCAAGATTTGAAATCCCTTTCATGATGAACTTAAGTGTTCTATTTCCCAATAGAATACTTAAGTTCATCACTAATCTTTCCCAAGATTAGCATCACACCTTATATATTATATGGGCCAAGTTTCAAAGGCCACTAGAAATAGGTAGATCGTTTTAGCATTGAGGTTGTTTGAGAGCAATAAACACTAAGTTCAGAATGTAAGCTTATATTTATTCGTTTCCTACTTATTTTGGAAAAAGAAACGGTTTACTTTTTACTTTCAAACGGTTTCCAGGGCAATTTTTTAGTAAGACTTGATAAAATTCAACATACAAAGGGTCCTCATTTCTAACAGACGGGCGCCCTAAAGCGAGTAGCAGTATTATCAAAATTGTATACGTTTCTTAAAGTAATATTGTTAAACTAGTTCTACATGATTAATGCAATTGTGTGTATGTATATTTTATAGTGTCTGGGGCGATGCGATAACCTTTCAGATTAGTCTTTGCTCTTGATGTCTGAAAAAGGTCTGCAACAGGCTTGAGTGTATATACCTACTTACCTATATATAATTCAAGCTTTATTTAACTTTCACTAACTACATGCTAAATTAAATTATGTAAAACGTGCAACTCTAGAATCTTACTTATTTAGGTAGTTAATCTTCTCATGTAAACTTTAGTAACTTCACGATGCAAGTATAGTTTACAATGCTTAAATAAATTCTAAATTAAATCAAAGTAGAGCAAACGAATTTTAACTTATCATGTTGTTTAAAAATATAGATTCAAATCGTGTGATTATACCTGACATATACTCTACTACCTGATACCCACATTTTATTGTAATGCCATTAGATATGATTAAGTATCATAACAATAAAATAACATAGGCGCGACCCGCGAGCAGCTAACCGCGAAACGTCCTTTTCATTTCCATAATTTCACAAAATAGCAGATTTAAATTCGAAAACTGCGCTGACAATGGTTCGGCGATGGCAGCACAATGTGATATGCCACTGTTCCCGCACATTATCCACTTTGCTTGTCAAAAACGTGCGCGAGCGCAACACATCACGCGATGCCTACACATTCTAAGTAATAAAAGGTCTTAAATAGGTACGTGTTTGAATATAAATAAATGTAACGTAACTAATTGGACGTCTCATGACTAAGGCTAGTTAACAGACTTAACTTCTTAAATTTCGTAATATCTTACAAAAACAGTTACTTAGCTGCATCTCATCGTGAACGCCTATACACAGTACGAGTAAAATCAACCTATGCAGAGAGTTAATTACAAAAAAGTGCATACAAAGCGTGCAGCAAGTTATCGGGACAGAACGCGCGGCGACTAAAATGAAACGACTAATTACCCAGTGGTCGCGCGATACAATCTCGTGTCGCGATGCCCCGATCAAACCACCACTCGCCCACCATATCAATTTTGACTAAGCCTGCAACGTAGATACAACGGTTTTAAAAACATACCCAACACTTTGTTAATCATTTTGATTGAAATGAAAGGAAACGCAGACTGACAATTAAAAAAAAACATTGTATGGCATAAGTGGTAATCACACAAACATGAACTTTAAATAGATAACTATGCATACATCCTGTAAATGAAACTCATTCATTACATTGTATTAATATATTCATCATCATTCGTTCTCAAGCAGAATTATAGCTTTCTAAATAATAATTCAGCAGTTGTTGAAAGAAATTGTAATTAAATAAAAAATACGTTAGGTTTACTACCTACTGTTATTATAACCGGTACGCACGTCGTTACGCACATTTGTAATTAATGGTGAATTAGTATAACAGTGCTTTATATTGCCTAATATTTTATTATTCATAGTGATATTGTTCGTGTTATAAACGTACTGGCGCGGCGTATCGTTTACGGGGGTGACTAAATGGTGGAGTTAATTACGAAGCGATAGTATCGCTCGTGTAGGGTAAAAATCATTCCGCATTTCTATTCAAATCGCAACGTTTGCGTCTGCACAATTACGTATCTTTATGGCGAGATATCATTAATTGGAGTGCTCCAGGTCCACTTAACCGGCCGATGCGTGCAAATGAAATGACTTTATAATCAATTAATACTATTTATAATTGCATGCCCACAAACTATTACAGCTAGTGGATAAGCAATTTTGTAGGGTTGTATTCAATGAATATCTGCAGCGTTTGATCTAGTAGTACAGTATTATCTATTCTGTGTCGAGACATATATTTTAAAACTGACTATTATTTGTATAGTAGTAGTAATTTACAAGGATCAATGGTAATATACCTTTATATTTTAATTTCGTGCGGGCAATAACAAATATCTATGTTGAAGTATAGTATTTTATTTTATTACATTATAAACAATAGAATTAATTTGTTTTTGATCTATATAGGTTATCTGAATATCTGTGTTTCAAATTAGTATACGTATATATATATATATAGTAATATATAGTCAATATTATACTAATATACTATTAATATAATGATCTGTAGTCGGGAGAGGTTTGTCTAAGAACTACTAATTAATAATTACTATTGTAATTAACTCATTATTAGACTAAGGGTTTATTTCACAATCTCCAAGTAAAGTTACCGTTAAGCTACTTAGAAGTTAACAGTCTAATATAAACCTAGTTTGCGCGTTACCATCGTTAAAACTATTTTAAAATGCAAACTATGTGTACATATATTCTGTAGTTAACTTCCGAATAAATTTACCTGCATATTAATAGATGAGTGAACATCATTTGTAAAATTTAAAAAATGGATCACTTTGTTTATAAAACGTTATCCGTTGATTAAAAGATGTAACTGTACGGATGGTGCTCCGTGTTGTGAGTTTGGTTGAAGCTTAGGAGAATTATATTAGTGTGATTAACACACACGTACGTGTCCCGAGTTTGGGCGTACTTATTTGTTTTTTTTAATTGCATGGTTACAAAGTCTCTTTTGGATTTCCTTCCATTGTGTGCCTAAAACATAGATTATATTTTAGTAACATACTTAATACAATTCGTTAGTAACTTAGTAAAAAGTAACTTTCAGGAAGCGTTACCTAGATCATTTTAGCAGGTCATATAATATGTATACTACTTGACCTATGTGGAGCGGAGGTAGAGCATTAGAAGCTCAATTATGGTAACAAGGCTTGTTTAGTAATAATAATAATCATATTCGGCGACATATTATATTGTATACATACTATACATATGACATATACATAACATGCTAAAACTTTTTTTCTCTTGCCTAATGGTGTACCTACTAAAAAAACTCTCAATGCCCTATGATATTATTTTATTTTACAATATATTTTTTCTACATGATATACCTACTTCAGTAGTGTAGTAAGTGGCTTCAGTAATCATAATTATTTTCAATCATTTTCACATGTTTTGAATTAGGTTTTCTAACTCTTCTGTCTATGTAAATATTTTTTTAAATATTGATTTCACGGTTAACAAAACTATAAGTAATTTGTAACGTATGCTTCATACGTCACAAATTACTAGTAGTTTTGTTAACTGCTCCTGTTAAGCTAATAGTGTTCTGGGTGGTGTTTGGAGTGGCAACCACGCTAAAACTGCTTGTTATTCAAAAGCATTTGTGCTCAAGATTACTACGGTAATATTACGCAAATCTTATAGTTATGACCGTGAGTTTGTAAAAATAAAAAATAGTACAAATTTTCGAGATAATTAGACATCCCTGTACTGCATTCAGCACGAACCGAGAGTGGACAGTGTTGCTTTATAACAATACATTAAATGCATACAATATGAACGGTTCAACTGTTTTAACAGTGCCCATTAGCTGCATTTACGTTACCGACCTGATTAATATGCTAATTCACATTCATATTTTAATATACCTGGCGGTGACTGAATGCGGTCCCGCTTTCATAATGTCGTTATTCTTTATATCACACCCAGATTATTGTTTTAATGTTGTAAAATATACAGTTGAATTTTATAGTTCTAAGAGTCGTTAGCAGTTAATAACATTTTATTGAAGCCCCGTTAATATATAAATGCTAATGTTTTTGTGGGTTGCATTGTACCTTAGCTGTTAGCAAAGTTCTCAGTATATTCCATATACTGGGTTAATATTAAATATAATTATATTAGTCATTTTTATTATTATAAAAGCTTCTATCTAACATTTCACACGGTTTTGTTTGTTGTACCAGTATTTTAATACTATTAGGTACTATTTGGTACAAGTTTATATTGTACCTAGCCCTATTTTTTTTATTATTGCAATGATTTTTTTTTTATTGCAATTTACCTAATTAAAAAGCTGTTCAAAAAGACTATAAGTGTCCACAGCGTTACTTACATAAGTTACTTTATCGTCAATGTTTATGACAGACTTCGTATGGCTGACTGCATCACACAGCTTGGCTGTCGTGAAGAGCGGCTATCACTCTCAGAAAGCTGTTAAGGCTGCCATGGGGTATACGTACTTGTAAAGCAATTATTTGATTCACGAAACCATAGAATGCTTACGTTTGAAAACTATTGCAATGCAAGTGCATCAAAATATATAACTTCTGTATGTGTATTTGTAGTCAGTATTGTTTAAAGTACACAACAGAAAGTCAGTATTTTTCAAATATTTTTATTTACACGGACAACACTGCTCCAATTCACCGTCCAAACATTTATATCGACGTCAGCCTATCGTTTTCCTGTTGTAATTAAAACGTTGCAGCCCTTTCCACATCGATCATAAATAAATGTGGTTACACAGTAGTCCGTAATACCGTAGCATTAGTGTAGTCCAGTCAATATCTCTGTTTGAATTGCCCGAGTACAAATAAGAGCTCAAAATGCAAACCTCAAGCCCATTTTAAAATCGAGTAAAGTAGTTGAACACAAAAGCCCTTTTATTTTAACATTATTGACTAAACAAGTTCTTAAAAATACATGATTAATATCATAAAAGAGTATTATGTCAGGAATATGTTCTTTACGCGTATGGTAGATATGTTTCAAGATCGGTACCTACCAAATAGTAATAAAATATAGAAGAGCTGCAAAAGACCGACCAGTCTTGGCTATGAAGAAGAAACTAACGAAATGAGCATAGCTATGAGCAAACGAGTTCAGCTCAGACAATTAGTGCTAGTATTTCTAAAATAAGCTTTTGTGTATGAATGAATTGATCTAAGATCTTGTTTGAATCAATTAACATCTTGTTTTTAATACTTTTCTAATCGCATTGCAATAAACAATAGTTATACATTAAGATAAACATACTACGTTTCATCTTATTTAATTGAAGACATGAGGACGCTGCCGTGAGAAAACTTCCTTGCCAGGAGACTTTATAGCGATTAAGCCGAGGTCGTACCAACTACAATCAGATGATATTGCCTACATTGGGCTACAAAGAGCCTCGAGTAGCTAAGCTGTCATCAGAGCACCCGTGACCACAATTTGGGTAATTTATTTGCAATGTAGGAAACTTAAATACAATATACTAATAGGTACTTAGTTCGTTTTAGTATTTCTAATAAAATAAAACCAGCCTTAACTGTCAAGCTGACCTCAAGCACTCTCTACTCTAGGTGCAAAGCTATTTAAGATGGTGATGGAGTACATTTACTTAGAACTAAACTGTGTTCAAGACATGTAATTCTGGGATGCATTCTGCAAACTGCATTCTACATACGAGTAAAACCCTATAGATTAGCATCTGCATAAATGAAAGTCCTTTATTCCGAAGAGACACCTCCATTTCACTCTTGCATATTACGGTTATGGTTACGAAAATATTTCGCGATTTTTAGATACATAATTTGCACCTTTAGATACATGACGTGAATACGATTAGCGTTCAGAATGCTTAAGTGTTATCTTTTTATGCGTAGGTAACTGAAGCATTCGTGAAGAACAATTTGTTGCCGATCGTAATACAAGTGTAGCTAGTAGGTTTAATGGGCAAAAAGCCTAAAGTCGCTTGTAATCAGTAATGAGTGGCAGCGGCGGCGTCGACGGAAGTAGATAAAGATCTACAAGGCACAGGTCGAGCGGGCCGCGGCTAGTTGCCCATTGATTTAGCGCTAAACACTCGTTAAATGCTTTAATGTTCAGCGTTCAATATTCTACACTAATTGTTTACTGTTTTTGGGTTACTATTTATTATTAAGTTCGCATTAAGTTGTCATCTAAATTCAAGACACAATATATTTACTTTGAAACACAATGTTAAGAGTTTACTCAAATTTTCTTAGGGAATTTTTCAACTCTCAAGCTTTGAAACAATGGTCAGAGTTCATAGCGCAAAGCAATCGCCAGCGTACGCAGCGCAAGTGGTGTTTCGCGCGCTTTGAACTCTGAATGTGAGGGCCGTTAATTACATGGGTGTAAGTGGGGTTGCAAGTTGACGAAAATATCAATACGAATATCGATATTTATAAAGAAGCCTATTGATATTTTAAGCGAAGACTTAATAAGATGGATAATAATCGATAATATTGACAGTTTTAACGCGATATTTACGACATATAATTTAAAACTTTTTGGAATTTAGGAAATAAAAGAAGAAATAAGCAAATAAGACAGCATTTTATTAATATTATTTTAAATTTACATCAGCTAATGAACCAGACATATTTAAACTATCACATTTCCCAGTAACTTTTATCAAT
Organism: Callimorpha dominula; assembly: GCA_949752705.1. Lineage (NCBI taxonomy): Eukaryota > Metazoa > Arthropoda > Insecta > Lepidoptera > Erebidae > Callimorpha > Callimorpha dominula. The sequence goes on from OX456991.1 coordinate 20,144,939, forward strand.
GGAGTTTAAACAGTCTTTTGCCGAGTGTCCGATTCCTGTTCGCCGTGTACTGCTATCGAGCTCCTTATTCGAGAATTAACATTCTACTGGCACCAATGTAGCGACTTAGCATAGGCAGATGGCTCAAACCTATTTTAAATAAGTCAGGTTATGTATAGTGCAAACTGTCAAATTCCAACATCATTATAATTCGTCTGTCCCTTCTTAATTGGAGTGTGACCTAATGTGATGCTTTCCAGAAGTTAAAACTGCAAAACCACTGTTGTCATATAAAATAATTAATATTACCAATGCTTTCGCAACTATTTTTGAAATATTTTATAAATATAGATATTAGTTTTTTTTCGATATGCTAATATAGTATCATCAATGGTTATAAATTATAACCATTGCTGATACTATATTAATATAACTTACAATATACCTATGAAAATATCGATATTTAAGGGTCGATGTTATCGAACATTCGATATATCGTTGCATCGCTAGGTGTAACTCAAAGGCGTGTGACTGACAGCTGTGTGGTCTTACCATTCTTTTTTGCACCAATTATAGGTATGCAGTTTGGTGGAATAAGTAGATTACAAACCAATGACCACTTCATTTCTTGTATTTTATCGCCTGTTTTAAATTTTCAAAGACATAAGAGAATACAAGGACAAATACGTAAGACACTGTTCACGGAAAATCTAAGAAACATTGGAGTGAAATAGTTACCAGATTTTACCAATAAATTGGCATTATATATAGCTGTTTGAACGTAACTAGGCCAATATGGCCGCTTAACGATATAATTCTGAAATATAATCCTCAAAAAAACCGAGAGTAGTCACTCATTATCGTGCATTATACGAGTAGTTAACGATCGCAATGGATCTTAAGTGAAACGTATTTTGCTTTGTTAACCGAGCAGTTATCAAAGCGCAGGAAACATTAGCAAGTACGTGAGCACCAATAAAATGTTAAATATTACGCGAATTGAGGAAGCATCGGTCATAACTCACTTAATTAAACAATCTTTTAACGGTACTTACAATCTACAATGCAACGTGAGGAAGTTGTTTCAGTCAAATAACCATAATATTATATTCGTTAGTTTTCAGACTCAGAGATCTATGCCAAATGTTATTTTTATTTTTTTGGTTTTTTATATATACTTTGTTTTTGATTGTCCAATTCTTTAGAAAGGTTAAAGACAACCGACTTAAAAAAAATAGGTTCTGTATTCGATCAGTATTCGATTTTCTTAAAATTAATCGATCAATTTTCATTATTGTTCCACTAACGTATTCTACATATTTTCAGGAAGATTTTAGTGTGTAATACTTATACATAGTGCTCCGTTTGTACAAAATTAACTTAATTATAAGTATACAATAGGGTGTATTTAATAAATGTTTTTTGAAGTGAAAACTTTTTTAGGCACGTTAGGCACTTTTGGTATGGGGAAAAAGCACTGAACTCGCATGACCGTCACGCTCAGATAAATATATACCTACAGATGTGTGTGTGTTTACACTTTGAACGTGCAGTCCTGACAGTTTTTTTTTCTTTCTTTATTTCTATAACACGTTAGGTATTTATTAGATCTTATATTTTTTTTACAATTAAATTCGTTGAAATCGATTTTTTTTTTTACTTCACGCTACGCACTGTAGGAGCGAAGCTGTGACTGTGGTGAATTAGTTCTTAATAATATAATAAAAAGTACAGTTCACAGATAAAGAGATAACTTAAGCTACTCAGTTTAATGATCGAATACCATGACAGAATTGAGCCGTTGCAATGTATGTAAATTAATTTGAAGCAACTTCCTAATTTTCGTGGTCTTTAATGGGGACGTTTTTCTTATCAGTGGTTTAATATATTTTACTTACAGTGGGATACTTCAGACTTATTTTAATAAATGGATTAGTTCGCGCAACATTTTATTCATAACGTAACCTAAACAAGATGAAGCTTCATTTCTGTAAATTCTTAAAATTTCTTAAAACTGCAACTGATTTCTAAGGGCCCTTACAACTTTGTAGTCTGATTAGTTGTTATTTTTAATTTATTCAAAAATCCGTACGTTTTTGCTTTTGGGATTTAAGGACATTTTTTTATGCAACCGAAGTGGGATAAGGGTACTAGGTCCAATTTGAGCAAAATTCTAATGTGTCCTACCTCCTTACAAAATAAACTATAAATATAGCTACGCCTGCTGTTAACAAACAAAACAAGTAGTTATTATAGTTAAAATGTTGCCTTTTAATCGATGTTATCAATTCTAAAAGCTCAAAACATTTCGTGTCAACAATTTAGCACAGTGATTTCATGTTTTAGTTAGATATTGATTACAATCGGAAAATATTCATTTCACTACAACTCACAGAAAAAACTATTCGTGTCTGTTGTGATTAAACATCGTTTAAACAGCATACATATTAATACAATACGAGTGTGTGTGTCGACTAGCGTGATAGTAAACAGTCTAGTTTTTATGTAACGCCTTGTTCCTACGTAAATATGTGTAATAAATGGCCACGGTTCGCATTTATTCCCCTTTATTACACGAGTTGAGACGTTTTTCTTGTAAGCGACTGTGTTCTTAAGGTAAACAGTATAAGCTTATAATTTATTGAGCGTGTTTAGCCTGTAATATCGTTGATGGTAAACGATCAAAATTACTCGAAGTATTCAACTGTTTAATAAAAATGCCTTTATTTTTATAGAATGTTGATCTTATTTGACTTATCCTCCTTCTAGTTCCATCCACCATAGAGTTAGAAGATAGCTAAAAAAGCTTGGGCTATGGTTGTTCCTGGAAAGGATTCAAACAAATAAACTTTTTTAAAAACATGTTACTGACATCAATCGACGACTAGTAGCAGCCCGTGAGCTGCTATCAGTCGTGCTACTAATCCTGTAGTTGAAGCGCTCGCTTGTTGTCACTTGCAATAACTTACGGTGTAGATAAATTGTCAAATAAAACATGTTCATTTTTTTAACACGAACATAGTTCAGTTTGACCACTGCGTTACCCCGACGCGTTGAAACACGCAATGGTTTGTAGAGGCGATTCTAGAAAACGGTCGTTTTGCGATTAGATCTGTGCAGGAGGTAAGTTGGGGGTACGGTGTGGTGGAGGCGCAGGGGTGTTGTTAATTGCTCCGTTTTGTGAACACGGCCGGTGGCGTGCCCCGTAGGCAATCAGCGACCTCTGACTGATTGCTTTTTAAATAGGTTTTATGCCCGCTAAAAATGTTTCGAAGGAAATCAAAGAGAAGTTTTCATGAGGGCCGATTGTGTAAACGCGATTGAGGACAAGTTGTTTTTCTAAAATGCGAATCTGGCGTGACGACCGTGACTCGCGATTATTAGGTAGGTACTCTACGACTTTTTAATTACTTTAACTTGAAGCAAACTTTGTTATTCAAACGCACTAACCAACCATCGCCGTAGTTCTAACAGTGGCAATGTAAACTAAACGTTTTAGTAAATGTTAAATTCACAAAATATTTACAGGCAAAGGTGCATGAAGACGTTGACATGATTTCGTACTCCTCTTATATTAACCAAAGTTGGCTTAAACTGGATGGAAATGCTAGACTAAATCATTTGATAGATACTGACACTATTGTCCAAAGTAGGTTCAAAAGTTCAAATTATTATACTTCAAAGACCGTCTGATATTTAGCTATAGCCTTGTTGTTATATTAGTTATGGCGTTATATAGAATGCAATCAGGACGTGGCACATAATCCGGTTCCTATATCTACCTGGGTTCATATTCGTAACAGCCATAATGGAGCGGTTGCAAATGGAGATAGCACACACAATTGAACACAGGCCTATTAACCGAGTCTTAGCCGGCGTGATGGCGTGACAAAGCGGAGTTAGCTCGCAGTATGGCTGCCCCGAGGTGTTCGTTACAACTGTTCCACTGCCCGCAACAATGTATTTAATGCTGTTTTATTTACTGGTTCAAATTAATCTTTAAGCAAAGATTGTTTGCTTCTGTTTAGTTACAGATTTAAAAAAGGATAGATTTGACACAATTCAAACTTTTAAATGAAAGAAATGAAATAAATTTTTCTATATAAGCTACAAAATAACGCTGTTGAAAGTTTTGCTGGTTCGAAAATCCGGAACACGGCGAATGGGCCTAGGTAAGCCATGTTTGATGTTTGCCAGAAACGTCTAAGCGCACGGAAATTTACCTTAGTTGATTAAAAGATCTGCATAGTATACCGCTCCAGGTGTCACCTGTAACTATTGAGCATGATATTACACTAATTTTCCCAAAACCACACTCCCTTTGGATGTGATGGAGTAGATTCACAGTAGTCTTGAACATGGACATATAGTGAAGAGTCAATATTTAAAAGCATACCGATACTTTGCTCTTTCAGTGTTCTTTAAATTACCATGAGCAGTAAGAAATTGATGATGAGTGATCTACTTAAAGCTAATCGCTTACGAATATTTAGAAAGAACTAGTACCTTAACACATTGAAGACGCTGTTGCCCTGAATAAGTACGGTTATTATAGAACTCAAGTTATTGTTACAACAGTCTAGCATCAATAGCACATTTTATAGCGAATAAAAAAATTCTTGGCGATCCACCTGAAATACACCCAAGATACTAGACCTTCGAAGCTTCACTGCTAACTGTTCTATACCTACGCTTTACATGAGAATATCAGTGAGAGCCGCTAACCGTGCACCATAACATTTAAAAACTAAATGAGTGGATCTATTTAATATGATTTATATGCGTCGCGTCGCAATTGATGTCATTGTCTCATGTCAATGCCTCTTAAATTTTTACCAGTCAGATCAATAATAAGTATCTATTGTCCTACGTCAACGCTTTGAGTATGATAACTGGTCTCACAAGTCTTTTTGAAGTTCATGAGCGTTCTTGCGTTTTAAGCTACACTTTTTTTAAGTTGTGTATTTAATACTAACAATACATACATCGTATTTAATAGTTATATATTTATATTATAATATACAGTATCTTTGCACATGGTTGGCGACCGAGTGTTCCGATCTATAAATACCTACAGCATAGCGTCAGTATTACACCTCATCACTTATCACAAAAGTTTGACATATCCATATACATGTTTGCGTTAATATTAATTCTTTAGAAAAGCGAAGGAAAGTATTAAGAAAAATCTTCATTCCTTTTCAAATCAAATATATCAATTACTTCAAAAAAATAATATTTTCAGCGTATTTAGTTTGGCAAGTAGGTAACATTAGGTTCATACTTACCTAATAAGTATTTATGTTTGCACGTATGTGCTTCATTTCTTATTCCCTCTTATTAGAGGGAATAAAGAATATACTTACCCGTTTTTGACTTGTTTGGCTGGGTCTCTTCAGAAACGTCTATAGTAAGTATTATTAAAAAGAGTGATATTTCCAAAACCAAAAAATATTTCAATGTGAATGGAAAATAGGAATTTATTCATTGCATTACACTCTTAGGTGATATTACGAAAATTTATTCTGTCTTCCGTTTCGTTTGCAGAATTTTGCATTGAAACCAATTTATTGAGCGCATATTTAATTCGTAAATAATTTATTTTCAAGAGTTATTAATACGCCAAAGTAGTATACATAATTTATTTAAAAGGTGTGACAATGGAGGAAAACAATGGCTATTTTTAATTGACAACATTTTAATTACAAAACACCACAAAATCTATGAGACATGGAATGTCACGTTTCAGATTGCTTAATTAGGTACCTACATCGCCGCGTCATTACTATAGCATTAGGTACCTCATACATTTAACACTTTAAGTTGTGTATTTAATACTAACAATACATACATCGTATTTAATAGTTATATATTTATATTATAATATACAGTATCTTTGCACATGGTTGGCGACCGAGTGTTCCGATCTATAAATACCTACAGCATAGCGTCAGTATTACACCTCATCACTTATCACAAAACGTTGACATATCCATATACATGTTTGCAATTTATATAAATATTTAAAATAAATTTATATTGCAAACTGTTCAATGTAATAGATTTTTGTAAAACTTTAAATTTTTTTGTGTAGAAAAGTCAGAGCAATTAATTTAGTGGATATATTCTGTATAAGAGATATGGTATGGGTAGGTTACGTAATAAGTTGTGACGAAAGGTTCCAATATTAAATATGTGGTGAGAGACATATCTGGACTAATATAGAATATTTTAATTTTATCATAATTTTCAACTTTAAATAAGAAAAAATATTAATTTAACTCACAATAGTCTTAAATGATTTAAAGTTATTTTTTATAAAATTAAATGATATTAGGGTATAATCACTGGATCACTGTAACAAGTGAAGAATGCAACACCGAAGCAAGCTGTTTCTGAAACTTTTCTCCTTAAATATAATATAATCAATAACGGAATGTGTCTTATTCCAGCCTATTTACTTTCTATTGTAACTTACAAAGCTTTATCTAATCACTAGCTATGAATAAGTAGTTAACACGACATCAATTATATTTTACACGTTCTTAATATCAAATCTGGGCTTATAATATCACATATTACGGACAGTCGGTGTCCGTCTCAAGGAAAACATTCGAAATATAAGATACAGGAATTTCGAATTTGGTGCAAAATAAAAGTACAGAGAATGATCACCCATTCCAAAGAACCCATACGTAACCGAATGCTTAAACAATCGTTATTCAGTCGCATTCACATTAAAAGCACATTTCAAACAAGAAGAGCGTCTTCATTGTAACTAAGTCTTTGTAACTATTTTTTTAATTATTGTTCAAAATCACTGAATTCCGTTATGCACAAAAAGTCACTTTTGGTTTAGATAAGTCCGGGAACGCACAAGTAAACCTCCCTTGTAGAAAAGATAAGTTCACATTAGACATGTATGGGTTCATCATCGTCGTCGTCGGAGGGTCTATCTGCAGGTGTGTGTGGAGTGTGAGGAGTATGAAGAGGTGAGCGATGCGGAGGCGCTGGGCTGCCAGGATCGAGGTCAGGCGAAGGAGAACGCCGTGCATGCGCGTAGTACCCTAGAGCCCCCAGCGCCGGAGCACCAAGTCCACCTAGGTGTGCAGATGGGCCTGGTAATCCGAGACCCAGAGGTGGGACACCGCCTAAAGGCGCGCCTGGATATAACCTAAATGACAAATAATTGTAATTGTAATCAAAGATTAGATTTACATCGTTTCGCACTATGTATTTTTTTTTGTGGAAACCCCCTCGGTCCGTCACTACACCGGGGTTTTCGGTGGGGCGGTGTGTCGGAATCGAACCGACTGAAACCACACGGTTTACAGTACTGCGCCTAACGTAGGAGGCATCCGGGCAAGGCAACAGCTTTTATTAAGACATCTGGATCGCACTATGTACCTACGCTAAGGTAAGAAATAGGCGAATGACTTCGTCAAGACATATGTATATCTTTTAAACGTGCACTAAACACCTTAAAGGTGCTTTGATTATGTGTTATTATTTAGAACACACTTCATAAGCTGCCTGTTTCTCTTGAAGTAAAGATTACATGCACATATATAGGTATAACCACGTATTTACACCTACTGGGGATGAAATAATATCCATAAAGGCATATATTAAATGTATTTTTTTTAAATAAACGCTTTTATATGTATAACCAAACACTCTAAGAAAGCTTACCGATAAGGCAGTGGTTTCTGCAATGTATTAGCAGTAGCCGTAGCGGCGGCGGCAGCTGTTGCAGCAGCTTGTCGATAATACAGGTCAGCAGCGGGTGCAGGCTGCGCAGGGTACGCTGGAACACCAGGCCAGTAACCACCATACAGCCGCTGGAATGCTGCGTAGTTGCCAGCTTCCGCTAGTAGTTCCAGTCCTACAGCCGTTTGCCTCTTCCATTTTGTTCTGTTAGACAAAAAGATGTGATGAAATAGCAGTCTTCAGTACATAGGCAATGTATGTAGGTAGAGATCATGAGAAGATCAGTAGATAAGCAGTCAATACTTCTTTACGAAATGAACTCTATCAAGCTTAATGCAAGTGTTAAGTTTCAATTTCAAATATCTTTAACTTAACTTAACCTAACTACAGAGAGAGTGATAAACGATTTATAATCTCTGTAGTTGGATAGGTGGGTATCAAATATTTAATAAAATAGTAATTCACTAAAAAACGAGAATTGTTTTTGTTTTAATAATGGGTAGGATTTTTGTCTATTTGACTGTCTGAGTGAATTGAGAAATAATTACAACAGGATTGCGTGGAAAAGTTTTTAAGTCACTTTTGAGAAACAATCATCACGTGGAATTCGAATGAAACTTTTGTCGTTGGATTTTTTAAGCTCGATAATAAAAGTGATTCATATGAGTTTGTATACATTATGCTTAAAAAACGAATGACAAAATGTTCACAGTCCATTAGAAGTTGAAATAAATCGTTACGCGAATCCCATAAGCACACAAAAACGATTTATGCCACATTACAAACTTAAATCGACTCTAAAATTCTGTGAACTACCGTTTACGTACCCTACAGCTATAGATCACCGGCCCTCAGAACGTGACCCCAATCGTCATCAAATTTGTCACAGTGCACTCGAGACAACAATAAAGATACCGTATTCAAACCGCTAATAAAAAATATAAATAAAATAATAAATTTGACAAAACGTCTTGGGCACTAGTGAGAGCGCTGGAGCGTGGACGAGTACTTTCATTTGATTTATTTGATTCGCTTGGCAAAGGGTGAGTTGATATAAATTAAGCTACAATGCCGCGTGTATATTGCTCTGGCTTATAATTGCTCTGTCTCCTATAATGTCGTTATTTAGCAAAAAGTTTAACGGTACCTCGTAACCTTGTAAAGGTTTAATGCTAATAAAGGGATAGGTATATAATATTTTTTTCAATTATATTCGTGTAGATGACTACAATCCACATGATACCGTAGTTAGCTTCTAACCAGCGTCTCTACAATAAAATCTGTGTATTTTTATTTAAGTTATTAGAAGCTTACCAAATATGTATAATTTTAAGTGCTGGAACCTTTGCAACAACTTGTCATCGAACTATGTTTGCCTTATGTTAGTGTTAACTTGAAGGATGTCAAAAAATATTGTCAACAAATTGATCCATAAATAGTTGTCAAGGAGAGAGCTATACAATTTATCATCGATGTAATTGTATATTTTATTTCATCATGAAATCCAAGAACAATCGAGACACTTAACATTTAAGAGAAAATCCTAGTCATAATCCCTGGTGTATTAAGCGAAATATAAAGGTGGGGGAAGCCCAAAAATAGTATTTTCCGAAAATACCTTTTTTTTTTTATCGTGTGGAAACCCCCACGGGTCATCAACTCACCGGAGCTAACGGTAAGATAGTATGTCGGAATCGAACCGACTAAAACCACACGGTGTTCCGTCACAAGGAGATCTATTGCAGGAGGACCCGGGTATACCCTAGGAAGGAGTCCTACGGGAACCCCTGCAGACCTTGGTTGCCTTCAGCAGGCGACTACACCATGGAGTACGAGGGGCCTTACCCCCTCCAGATTAGAGAGGTGCGCGTGGAACACGTCGCGCCACCGTCTTGGGCCTGCTTCTGCAAGGGTAACGGTCAGCCCGACCCGTTATCCCCAGGCCAGCGCTCATGGAGGCCGGAGATCATTTTGCGCTCTCCGGCGCCTGGTGCGTCTTCTGCGGGATGGGAGAGTGCTTGTCCTCTCCCGTTCCCGTTCCGCCGCCTCTTTAGCCAACATCACCTCCTCGCAAAACGAGACGGCGGAATCCCACGCACTCTCACTTTGGACCATGGACAGCACCATGGTCTCTAGCGAGAGGCTTTCCAAAAATACCTATTTTGTACTAGTATTCCTAGGAAGTAGTGCTAATTAAAGTGAGGATTTATTTATGTATAAAATTAACTTAGGTATATTTATCCAACCAAATCACGATTGATAGAGACAGATGTAGGAGTACCAGGATGGCTTTGCAAATGATAATAAATATAACATAAGGCAAAATATTGTAAACTAATTAGTATTAAGTAATATAAACCTAAATTTAATGAAAATATTCACATTTATTTACCGCAATTATATTCGTCAAACAAACAAACGCACCCCCTTTCAAAAATTTAATTTAATTTCAGTCTGGGGTTCTCGATTACTTCAAAAGTGGATGGTTATTGTCATTGAGTGAAGTTTTTATTAATTCGTAGGGAGTAACCTACAAGTATCGTGCATTATCATTGGTATTATTAGTCGCGGAGTGCGCGCCTTTTGTTAGGAGCCGCGCGTCCTTGCCCCATCATGGTTGTAAAGCGGACGCTTGACTGGTTACCTTATTAATTAATTTCTATAAATGGATCATTTAATTTTATTAAATGCAAATGAGGGGACTTTACGTGTTTTGTGGTTCGTCATTCGTTAAATAATTTGTGGTTTTTACAGCCCCATTTAAATTAATCTAAGTTGTTGATTTACATCGTTGATGCAAAAACTGAGGAGTCTAATCTAATAATAAAAAAGCTTTGGCTTCAAGAATAGCTATAATACTTTAAGTCGTACTAAACTCGACCCTAATTTAAATGCTACACTTTAATTATCAGTAGCTGACAAATGATCGATAGAAAGCTGCTCTCTCATTTATCATGTTATTATGACGGCTCGCTCTTAGTGTACGTCACTCGAGAGCACTTATTTAATTGTCAAGTGCTGAATGAGAGGCAATCTGCTCAGTGACACTATTCTTTTTATTGCCGCCACAGGCTACGAACAAAAAGCTCTCGGAGCGCACTTAAATTTGGACTCACATCTGAAGTCGAGACTACTCGACAGACAATACCCTTCTCTCTTTCTAACTTGTGGCTAAGGCACGATATCGTTTCTCTTCCGTCCCTGTTTCGCCGTGCCCCGGTGGAGTCTGAGTACGCTCCGCCCAGTGGTTTAGTGATTTGATGCTGCGTGAACTGATTCAATTGTTGTTCGAGGAGACCCGTCCAAAAACGCGCCTTAACAGTTCTCGTTAAAGACGAAAATTGTCCGGTAAAACGATACGCTTACGACCTCTCCGGGGGGAGGTTGTTTATCTCAGTTTGCGTTTTTCGGCGACGTGATGCGAATTCGGCTTGTATATCCGGCAAACAAAGAGCACTTTCATCGATCGGACGAGTCGCGGCGAGGCCGGCGCTTACGCCGTTAAGGCTTTCAAGGAGACGAGACCAATTTGAGCTTTATCGAACGTTATTTATACGCTGCTTAGAAAGTTTCTAAAACATGTTTGTGTGAGCGCTCTTATGGGAATTGTTTGAAGTTTGAGCACTTTTATTGTTGAGGACATTAGGTACGCATGTCTGTTCGAAATATTTTAGAACTATTTGGTTTTCACAGTCACCATTTTCTAACATACATTTAGAGGCCTTCTATTACTTACATATGGAAATAATTTTTAGATAAAAATCATAGCTATTCTTTATGCACTATAATCACGTACCTACTTAATTGAATCTCATGTAAGCACCCTCAGTATGAATTTATTTTCATTGTTATAAAGATATATTTATCTTGAATACAATGCCTATATTCAAACTTAGACACTATCAGGCGTCTATTAGTAGATTAGAGGGTACAATTTACTAGGTTATTAGAAGGTAATAATAAAATAAGTACATAGATTACTTAATTGCGCTATTGTATTACTATTATATTTATTTGTAGTAAACTTTATATATATATTCTTGATACAGGCATTTTTGCCTCAAAAACAACAACATAATTTTATTGTTAATTAGGCAAAATACTTACACACGCACAGTACAATTTACTATCTAAACAAGTGCTAATAGAATTCTGTACCAAAACTCTTGTTTTTTTAATTGTTTATGATCATACCTACTTCACTCTTTTTACACCATTGGGACGTACCAATGTCCATATTTATCCTGCTACCACGAGCTTACATTTTGAACTCAATTGAATGACTGACTTGACTTTAGTACCCACCTACTTATTCGTTGCAGCCCACAAATAAATTTATTGTGCAGTATTGTTGAATTTTATTTTACGGAACATAAAGACTTCGATATCATTGTCGATGGATTCCAAAGGCATCTTAAATGTGTAGGTACCTATACAAACTAGTGGTCGCCCAAAGATCCAAAATCAACCGTAATCCATTACCTCTATATTATGGATAACAATCAAAGTAATCAACGAAGGTACGAGAAAAAGCTATTTCCAATTTTTTATTTATTGATAACAGTATCTAAAGCTCGTCAATAGCTGCTAAACACAAAATAAAATCGCTTGTCAAAAAGAAGAGAAAATGGTACTGAATTGTTTTCTCTTGCCTATCTTTTTAAATCAAAATTTCACTTAAAAACTAATGAACCGATTTTAATGAAATTTTGCACAGTGTGTGCAATTTGCTCCAACTTGAGAGGATAATTTCTATCTCAATTCAGTCACAATATTTTTTTATTTTCAAATTACTTGGTCACAGCAACGCGTGGCCTATATAGTATAGCTAGTTCATATATAGATTTGAATTCTGGTAATTTAATAGTCGGTCGGATAGATGTGCGGATAGTCGCCCTAGGGGCAATTATCCGCAGCTATAAATTTATTTAACTAGCAAAGACAGATTTCATTCTTTTGCTACTTTTAGCTCAAAAAGAAAAAAGGAATCCTTATGACTTATAGGATCACTTTGTTGTCCGTCTGTCTGTTTGTCTGTCTGTCAAGATCCTTTTCCTCAGGAACATGTAGACGTATCAAGTTAAAATTAATACCAAATACTTATGTCAGCGGTCCGTTGAAGCTGTTAGAAACTCAAGCTTCTAAGCCAATGCAATCGAAAGATATAGATTTGAAAATTACTATTTTTATTTTGAAAATAACGAATTTAAGTTTAACAAAAAGTAATTACTATACAAAAGCTTTAATAGTTTGTATCAAATAACATTTGGAGGACTTACAGTTTTTTTTTGGTTTTATTTTCTAAACATAGAAAAAAATCTTGCACATTATTTGTTCACATAATAATTTTAAATAATTCCTTATTTGTATATGATTTGCACCTGACTCGAGCATGTATGAATCCCACAAATAAACGTCAATTTAATCCTATGATATATGTAGTTACCTACAGCTTCTATAAACTTTCATGAACAATGGAGAGTTAAATCGTTCTAAAAATCGTTAGGGATTACGGTTCTACAAAATAATTAAATGTTACGTAAGGAAGATACAGTCAACACAATAAGTCTATTCCTCTTTATATTTATAAATAACTTTATTTCAAAAAGCAATTGTAGAACATAATAAGTTAAAATAGAAATAAATTACATAATAGTGCGTACAATCTGTGGTTGAAGCGCTGTCCTCCTAGCTAGGTTATGGAATAACCTGTATTAAGGAGTAACAGTCCCGAACCCCTTTCGGTGGTAGGTATTATAATATACTATCTTAAAATATTATATGCTTTTGCTTGTTCTACAATAATATATAGTTAAAACTTTACATATTTTTGATAATAACAGTGTGCTTGTGTATGTATGTGATTGTTTGTGTGTGTGTGTGTGTGGTGTGTGTGTTTGGTGTTTGTTTGTGAGCATGTTCGCGTGTGCACGTTAGCGGGTGTTTTATGTGTCCGTATGAAGATAGTTTTCCGTTTCTTTGTAGGTTTTATCTTGCAGGAATGTATTTAGCGCCTTTTTGCAGTTATAATATGTTAGGTTGTTAATTGTACATTTTTGACTAATTTTATTGTATAGAGCTGGGCCCAGAAAATAAAAGAATCTTTTAGTGAATGACGCCTTAGGATGTGGTACTGCACAAACTTTGTCTTTTCGTCGTTTGCTTATTTCTTTATGCGGCGTTTTATAATGCTGGAGAAGAACAACTTGTTTAATAAAATGTTGCCGAACGTTTAGTACCTTACATTGGCTGTATAATTTGTCAGTGGGGAACATAATGGAACGGAAAGTTGCTACCTTTAAAATGGCTCTATGAGCAATTTCTAGAGGTTTCATGATGGTTTTAGCAGCACCCCCCCCAACATGAAATACAGTATGTGAGAATGGAAACACACAATGCAAAGTATATGTTGCGGATTATTGTAGGGTTAGTTATTGATCTTAGTGTTTTAAAAATATATATTAATTTACGCACTCTACCAGTAAGGAAATTGATGTGGGTTCTGAAATTGAGGTTTTTATCCAAGATTATACCCAGACATTTAATATGATCCACACGATCTAGGTTGGGACAATTGCATAAAGTTTTTGTTGGTGGAAAGCAATTGTGTGCTTTTATAGTAATTGGAACGTTAGGTTGAGATGCAGAGCTGATAGAATATATTAACAATTTCGTCTTGGAAGTATTTACTGTTAGAGTATGAGAACATAGCCAATTTAAAGCTGTATCGAGTCCACTCTGAGCATAGTGCTCAAGCTTTGACCAAGTGTCAGCCTGGAACGTAATAACTGTATCATCTGCGAATGATACTATTTTGGCATTAGGGATGTTCAGATCACAGAGGTTTCTGAAAAGTTTTTCTACCAGGTTTACCTTGAACACCTTCCAGTAAGTATGTCAATTACCTGCGCATAGATTGTGCTTCCGCCTGCCTTCTACGACAGCCATTGGTAGAATTTTGGGCTTTAATCCTCTTTTTACTCTAGTTGTGCATATGTCATTTTATGTTTTTCTTTTTCATTATAAACCTATGTATAGTTATATAGCAAATTTCAATAATGCCCTTGTACTTTAATTGTCATCAATACATCCTGCGGTACTTTGTCGTTTTGTTTTGTTATTATGAGAATATTTTGTACTTACTACATCGCTTCGGTATACCTACATAACTTTTTTGTTGTTTTTCTATTTCCTCCACCTACCATTTCTCCTTTTGATTGTTTTGTGATTGTCATTCTATGAGGATATTAATTATATCAACTGTAACGAAGTGTTATCTTCCAATATAATGTATAATTTATTAAAAAAAAATTGTTAAATTGGTTATTAATTTTAAATGATAAAAATCACCTAACAGGGATGAACGAGAACTGTATGTAAAGAGATACAATTTATGAGTTTGGATGTTGATGATGGCGGGTAGGTATTCGTATTGATAACACATTATGCTACTGGAGTCTTAAGCAACTATGGCTAATTAAAATGAATGTAATAGATAAGTTATGGTTAAATAATGAAATATGAAATTCAAGTAAGAAACGAAGAACGAGTATGCTGCCATGGTTACGTTTGGAGTGTGAATGTGAATGAGATGAGAATGTGAATTCATCCAGAAATGATCAATTCCGTCTGCCATACTAAATTCCGGCCGACCCGTAACATTGGCCGGCCACAAAGGAACGGTGTACCTTCGGGAATAGCCCCGGGACCCTGGAGCGGAGAGGATATCGAGGACTCGAGAGGACGTGTAAAGAACAAAATCCCTGAATGCAATTTTTTGTATTCTTGAATATATCTAATTAGAATGGTAAGAATAGTTTCTGTGTTTCCTACATTGAAACAAATCTTTCTAAGTATTTCTGTTCGTTCGTATCAGTAAAAAAATATTTTTATAAAAATGATAAAACCTCAATCTAAGGGTCTCTTCAAGATAGATGGGAGAAGCTTTATGGCTTTTATTCGGATCAACAGCAATAAATGCTTCGTTTAAAATTACTATCAAGTTTTTCATACTATTAAACAGCCATGAGACCCTTAGTTTGTGCAATTGGTGGTGGATAATACGGACAATGAACAGCTTCCTTGTGCTACATGAGTACTTTCTAATCGTAGATGTCAAAGTCGTACGAATATAAACATTACAACAACCAATAACTAAATGTCGCTAATAGTCTGTTCGGGCCGAAACTATAAATCTAATGTTACATTAATAAGCAAGTAGTTTTAAAACGAAATATTTCCTGCAAGCCCAAAGTCGACTAATATCAGATTGCATCACGATTCAGACTTAGAACAACAAAATTGCTATACAAGGCATAATCCTGCTCACAATCCGCTTATTAAAACTCGACCAAAACTGAAATGGCATTTGGAATATAATGATTAGTGGTTAAATGATAAGCCGGACGACCTGAGCGTCCTTGCTATGAATCCCGTGTCTCTGACGTGTAATTTGGAAGGGTTCGCTATAACCGATTAGACAAGTTCTCGGTAGCTACGCGAAACGCGCGGAACCCGCGTATTATCTCATTACAGATGTGTGCACACACGTATGGAATTTTTTGATATTGTACGAGTATTTGAAACAGACTAAATCGATGCTTAAAATATTTCGTTTAAAAATTAAGCACGCGCCAGCTACAATTAATTTAAGAGCACAGTCGTAAATTAAAACTACGATTTTCGTTAACGATGCGATTAGTAATCTATACGGCATACATAGATACTACAAAATTAGAAGATTGAGCAAGTTTTACAAAAATTTATTGTACTATTAGCACTGTTAGTCTTGTGAGTCAAATCTGTCATGATAATCTTTAGAATACTGATTTGCATAAACATTAGGTTTCTAAACACAAATTGCTTTATCTATTCGATAACCTCAATACGCTAAAAGTCGGAATACATCCATGTTAATGACCTTAACGACTATAAAGCCATCAGGAGGCAGGGTACAACATATTTCTATTCAAACTGGAGCCATTCATCATGGTCTACCGTTACCAACCTAGTGTTAGCTTTACTGAAACGTTTACTGCTTGCCTTTAGGGTAAATGTGTGCTCATCTGGCAATTTAGATAATTTCGTTTCTTGGCTTAAAATGTAGGTATGTACATGAGAAGGCAATTACTAAAAGAGATCTCTTACGTCTTCCATTTTAGGAGCAGCCTTTTAATCTATCAACCCGATTAGATATATTCTTTTAGCTCTAGACAGACTATTTATTAAATAAGATTACAGACTATATAAATTTGCAGAGAAGCAATGCTTGCATTACCCTTCCTGAGGGTTCCTGAGGGGAGGCCCTAACCCTTCCCTCTCCCCTATTCCCGCTCGTCCCCCCTCTCCCCCTCTTCCCCTACTCCCACCTTAAAGGGCGGTAACGCACTTGTGACTGTTGAGTTACAGGTGCCCATGGGCGGCGGTAGTCATTACCATCAGGTGACCAATCTGCTCGTTTGCCCCCAATACCATAAAAAAAGAATTATGTTATCATTTCATATTATGTTCGTAAAACATTTTTTGGTTTGGAGAGACGCATTGACTGTTTTGTCACTCTTGTCACAAGTCGTATCGTCGTAACTCGCCCCCCCCAACATATATTTTAAACTTAGCAAGAGTAACATTACATATCTCAAGGTGTCGAAATCACCCGTGCCTATTATGTATTCTGTGCCCGTGCGCACTCTTCCTTGCATGTCAAGTTCCAATTTATTAATTAATAAAATGAGGAATTTAATAATAAGAAAAAACTAATACATTTCTCTTTGTGTTAGGAGCCTGTATATAGGCTTTTGTGTCAAGCCCCATAATGTTCAATCACAAATTTCTTGAGACACCTGTAAAAATTTATCACTATACCGAAAATAATAATTTACTTGAAATATTTTTCTCGATCTCTTCGTGGTCCTTCTTCAAATACACCCTGTATATTAGATTATTGTATAAGTGTAATTACAAAAAGAACTATCTCTTAAAACAATTAAGGTTACCGTAGACAAGAGCAGTCTAACAAAAAAACTCCGATGTAAACTTTTAAACGAACAAACGATCGAAACATCAGGGAAATAAGTAAATATTATTTTTGTTACCCTCATTTAATTTTAATAAGTGTACAAATAGCAAAAGGTTAAAATTAATGATTGCAGGGAACATGACATTCAAACTCTACCATCAGAATATCGTGTGGTGTGATCCGAGGTCTTTGCGGCATCTTCAACGTGATTCACCATTTAAACAAATGATACAAATTTACCAGTAACGCAAACCTTTGAGTCCCTAGCGATAAGATACTTTTACGAGAAGGTTTCAGTTTCTATGTCGACGAAGACTTCATATAACCAATTTCAAATATTATTAACAATTGTTATTTATAAGGACACTGCGTTTACAAATACATTTTGTTATTTTTAAAGCTGAAGGTAGTTTATACTATCACACTTTTATTAATTATGATATTCAAAAGGAACAAATAACCTAAACAAACAACTTTAATTTTTGAGCTAAACCTATCCAAAAATTTAGGCGGTTCATTAAATGCACTGCAGTCGGACAGTGAGAATCCTTTGAAGAATGTTCTAATACAAAATAATTATGTTCTGTCGCAGGTTACATGATCGTAATAACTAGTTTAACGAATAACTTTATATTTCTGTTCGCTGAAATAAATATACAATCAAAACCATACAAAATATAGTTGTAGCAACACATTTCGCAATACTCGTAGTAATAAAACTGTAAATCGATGAGTAGTTTGTAATAGTAGACGGAACCCAACAATGCTAGGTAAGTGACTCAGCTTAGTCACAACACAAGTAGGTGTGTTACGTACGTGTGTCATTATAGAATACGTCATTATGTAATCGCGATGGATTATACGTTTCGTCGACTAAACGTCGATAAATGACTACGTTAATTCGCATCAGCATGCAAAAAATATAACCTATTGTTGAATCATAAAGCGAATAAGGTTTTTCATTTAAACTATTTGCCAAAACCCTAAGTAGTATATAATATGTGATGGTAAAAGTGATTAATACAGCATTTTTCAAACTGTCCAGACCGGTTAAAAAATATCTTATATGAGGAGTCAATGGCCCCAATTCTGTTACTTCACTCGCTAAATTAAAATTCACTAAATTTTCTTCATATAAGAAGTAAGCCTTGTATACTTAGAAACAAGGTCTTATTTCAAATTGAAACAAGTAGGTAACATATGTCGCTATCGAAATAAGCAATTTATTTGTCGACTAAAGTCTGATACGCTTAAATAAACTTTAATACTATGTAGCAAGAGCCGCTATCCGTTGAATGCCATCTCTTTTGCTCTGTGTTTTTAGTAAGCGTCATCGTAGGTGTAGATTAAAAACACGTCATCCTTGTTCGTTTTGAACAAGTTTTTATACGGCAAGTATACAGCGTTTGAATAAATGAAGACTCTCGCTGCGTGGAAATAAAGTTGAGTTGACAGGTTTTATTGTAATTTAGCGGCGCTGAGAAATAGATGCTAGTGACAAATAGACCTTATTACAAAGAACACTAGGTTGATTTCATATCAAGAAATTAAGTCAGGTTTTAGTTTAGTCGAGTGTACAATAGAATCGGCACCAATATCATAAAAGCAATTGAAATAAGCAAGTTGAACGGGCTGTATGAATAATGTGCCCCACCTTTTGGGCAGTGTAATGAAAATATGTGTTTTATTCAATTCAATATGCACGGCACTCTAAAATATTTACGTATTTTAATTTTTAGTCTTTATTGCTACATACATACATACCTTATTATTTAATTAGTATTTTAATTGGGAAATTAAATCATTAGTTGATATTTTAAATCCTCCTCCCTTAATTTCTAAAACGCAAAGCTATTCGATGGAATTAAATGTGACATAGCTTGCACAACTTCTTGATTAAATTCGCATCTCGTGATATATGAAAATACATTTTGTCACGTGCAATTTTGATCATATAATAAGCAAATAGGAACAATACAATATTCCAAATAAATCAATAAAGAATCAAATACGTTGTGGTCCTTGACGTTACAGCAAAAGGACGGCATAATGGCGGTTTTAACTTTTAATCGTGTTTGAACCTTTTTACTGTAGCAATTGTTACTTTGTACATAATATGTCATATTTTTTTATTTCGATGTCGACATGCCAATTAACCGTTAACCATTTGAAAAGTTGATAACAAGGCGTTATCACTTTGATGGCATTTTGTGTTTTAGTTTTCTTTTTATTGTAATAAGGAATACATCTATCAGACATACACCACCTTTACAATCACATCAACTGTATTCTAGACCTCTTTCTCCTGGTGCCATTTTAATAGTATTTCATAATGTTCCCTTAAGTACTTTTTTTAAGTAAGTACTAATTATAAAACACTTTACCGAAGTTTTGTATTAAATTTCAGTTAGAGATATAAACAATATAAACCGTCCGTCTTTATTAGCTAAATTGAATAGAAAACAGCTGATCTCTGTGGCTCATCGCTCATGTTTACTAATGATCATCGTCCTTCCATGTGTGTTCTTAGTGCTAGTGCGTTCGCATTAGCGAGAGCGTGTACCTTCATTGTCTTGATTATTAACTTGCTACAGTTATGTAGCAATATACATAATCGTCAGACAATGTGATAAATAACGAAAGTTATGTAAGTATATTATATATTTAGTATATTTATATATTTTTCTTGTCATTATTCATATTGCCCCGTCATTATAAATAATGGAATTATTTATAATGACGGTTGACTGACTTCAGGTTTCGGTTTATCACATACAATGCTAAACATTATGTTCATATAGGTATAATAATTATTTATTTAGCCGTACACTACCACCATTTAAATTGATTGTAGATTCATAATAATCAGAACCTTTTCCTATTCCCTTGGTTAACTTAGGTATGTAGATATAGGTGACTACGTACAAATGCAGTAGTGTATACTGAGAAAAAAAAATTGAAGAAATAATTATACATTGCATGCTTAGGGAATTTCAATCAATAATAATATATCTATATGTTGTGAACCGAGTGATTAAGTGTGAAGTGAGTGATTGATTGGAATTATTCATAATGTCCAGACAATTTGAAAAATGGCCAACACGCGTGGGTAATATGATAAAAACACATTGTGACATACCACTTTACATGCATGGTGATGACACGCCGTTATCACCTTGCACCTTGTACATTTTGGATTGCACAGTTTTTTTTCATTACAATATCTACATCTGTCAGACTTTATTATATATTATTATTTTAACACTTTCATAATGTTCATTCAGATACATATAATTTTAGTAAAAGTAAAAGTAATTACTAATTATTTACCGAACTTTCATATTATTAGTTTTCAATTTGAGATATAAGCAATATAAACGGTAAGCCTTTATGAGTTTTAATTCCAAACTATATATGTATTTGTAAGTGATCATGCTCCTTCCATGGATGGCTATCGCACACGGCAATGTTTGTGTATCCATAAACTCTTGCTAGCGCTGTGTTCAATTAGAACTATTGAAAATAGCAGATAATTCTTATGTTGCCATATTCTATTTATTAAAGAAATATAGATGTCTACTATTGGCACGGTCACTATAAAACCTTGTTTGTTAAGAATTTAAGTAACAATTAGATCTCACAATTTTTTGCCGTATGTGAACTGCGTTGCGACTTGCGAGACTTGGATTAAGGATTGAATTGAATGACAGAGTTAAGGATAATAATGAAGTAGTATAAAGTTAATATAAAAATTATGTCATACGTATGTATGTATATGTAGTTGAAGTAGATATATTTTACAGAATAAACATCATTTATTTTATAATATATTATGATGATAATGCCATGACGGTTATAATCAGTTGTTTTCCTACGACTACCGAATTTTACACTAAGTATTTCATTAATTTTACACAATATTCAAGTAATATAAAAAAGCATCTGCTGAGGGGTCGTTCATGCGCTATCGTGGACAATAAAACAGAACTGTAACGTCCTACTTTTACGTTTCTATTCTGAAAGATAATAAATGTCAAAGAAATTATGAATTATACAGTAAGTCAAATTTAGAAGCTATTTCAAAACAATTAAGAAAACACACATGCGGCGGTGAGTCGATTAATAGGAGGTGAGGAGCTGGGCGCCGGCGCGCCGGTGACTTGCATGCGCCCTTTGAGATGG
Source organism: Callimorpha dominula (assembly GCA_949752705.1). NCBI lineage: Eukaryota > Metazoa > Arthropoda > Insecta > Lepidoptera > Erebidae > Callimorpha > Callimorpha dominula. The sequence continues at coordinate 20,166,825 of OX456991.1, forward strand.
AGACCGATCGCCGACGGTCTCACGATGATATCAAATCTGAGAGCTGTTTAAGAACTTTGACTCACCATCCTTTTGTTTTGTTTAAATAATTATTGCGTAATAAATATTTAGTTAATAACTTTTCTACATTCTACATTTTTAAAAGGAAAATGTTATATTATAAGTTCGAAAACCGCTATTTGCAAACTTCAATTCTACATATTTTTTTTTATGATGAAAACTATCATTAGGCTTATGATGAGGAACATAATACCTTCCTTTGTTACAGCAAGGCTTTAATTATGGTAGGAGATATATTAGACCAGTAACGCATTGTTATTTTAACATTTTGTCAATCCCGTAACAAAAATGGCGAACCCATATCACTTCTCTTGTATTCAAATTGCAAATGATTACGTCATACTTTAGCTAATATGCGGAAAATTTGGTTTTATTTTGCCTTGTATGTTATACAAAAACAGCTCGTTATGGATACATGAACTGTTTACTATTGGCTATTTCCAATATTAGGCAGATAAACAGTTTATTTATTAATACTATTTAATAAATTATCCGTTTTTGCATGTTTGGTATTAACTTAAACTGTGTCTACATAAACTCTGAAGTTGCAAATTTCAAATCATTTTGATTGATTGACATGAATACTAAAAAAATAAGTAAGATGGATTTCAATATAAAATTGTTTTCAAATAGTCTGTATTCATTTAAACTACTTAATATAGTGTAAGTGGTAAGTTCGACCGTAATCCATGTAATATTTAAGTTCATAAATTATTATATACCTTATAGTTATTTGTATGATTTGTTTTAAATATTGTTTTATTACGTTTTCTGCGAGCGTGTCCAAACACGTAATAATTATGTGAACAAATGACAGACTTGACATTGGCATTATAAGCGTAAACAATGTTTTATTTTATATAATTCAATGTATTTGTACCACACATTATAAATATATTTTACGCTTTCTGCTTTCTTCTTCGTACAACTTTAACTATATAATTCTAACACTTTTGTATACGCACAATACCTATGTTAAAAAAAAAGCATAAAATTGTCCTCTTCACGGATTCAATTTAACGTTGAGCTGACACTAAAACATTTAATCTTTTAGCAAAGGTATACTATTTGAGGCCTGATTTTTAAATTACTTTTTAGATATCTGTGTAAAGCTAAGGAAACTTGAGATGTCTTTAATAAAGCTTACTAAACTAACAACACTAAGCTTGAGTAGGAGTATAGTACATAGAGCGTTTGTAGTATTTTTTTGTGTAATAAATTTACATAAAGCGCTTACAGGATCGGTTATTCTGATTAAACAACTGTATCTTCGAAATTATACACAAGATGGCGCCAATAGGTAACTTATGTATACCTTAGTTGCATTAAGGCAATAACTTAAGCATTTAGGAAATGACTATAATAGCTCAGTAGGCGGCAAAACCGCATAGGTATAAAAAACTGTGAAGATTGACGGTATAATTTTGCTCAGCGTTGAACACTTCTGCTGTCACTTTAATGTGTAAAATTAATAAAAAAGATTTCAACGATGCAAGAAATAACTTTATATTAAAACACATTTTCGTCCGTTCCATCTAAGCTATCCTATATACCCTAATCGGAGTTATGGCTTTTAGAGAGAGCTTAGCTATCACATTTAGATTCGCAATTCAGCCAAAGTAGTACCTACCGGTGCAAAGTAAAAAGGTACCACACCTAATGTACCCTAATTATAATTGATAAACTTCGCAATGAAAATGGTAATGATTTGTTTTAAGCTGCTTACAGTCAAAATAATAAGAAAATAACAGGAGTCGTGTAGATGAGTACCTGAGTAATTATTTATAATTAACCAAAAAGCAAACGGTGTGTCTTGTAAATACATTATTAAAATTAATTGTTTCAAATCGTCTCTAAGTTATTAAAATAATATGGCTTTGTGTTCTTCTAAATTAGGAATAACCATTGTTTAATAAAAATTCATAGCTCATTATGTGTGCGGGCACCAAAAAATCGGTATTATTATTAGTAGGTAGGTGCCAAGCACTGTTCTATTTGGGTAGGCTCACAAAAACTAAAGGAAAGTGACCGCACACAAAAGCTATTACATCCTTCAATTAACTCCGATTTCACACCCTTTCACGAACCGAAAAATCGAAGCCCAAACATTAGTTTAACCGAAATTACAGAAAACCAACAAAAAGTGCGACAAAAAGGCATAGACTGGGCAGATGCGGAGAGAATCGCAGCGCGGCGCGGCGCCTGCGCAGCGGCCACCCGGTTTTGTTCTACTGTCAACGAACAGGCTACAGACAGAAAGTGAACTAACTGTCACTAACTAAATTACACTTTATTTTACTACTACTCACTACTAGTTTGTTTTTCTAATTGTAAATAGTGCAAAATTTTCGAGACTTTATACCCAAATATGCCGCAAAAGTAATTGCAATTACATTATAATTATCAGTATTACAAGTATTTAAAGACACCATTAGCTTAGAATCAAACGTGTCGTGTGCTGGTTTGCAAACATGGAAGTATAAAAAAAATTAAAATGCGTGAATAATCAACTAAAATCTATTTTCAATTACATCCTGAATACAAAGAGAGAAAAATATGTCTGTTATTTCAAATGAAATTCGATGTTCATTAGAAAGATGATATTCAATCAGTAGATATTAGTGTAGTTTGTTATTTGGCTACCGTAGTTTTTTGTAGAGAAGGCACCGTAGATAGAAGGCCACCGCCGAGGGGGTAATTACAACCGTTTGTTTTTTAAATGGCCGGCAGGTACTATCGTCGATGTAGCCCTAATATATATTATTTAAATAGATGTTTAAGGGTTTAGTAAATGCTAATAACGTTTTAAATTAATATTAATCACAGTCTTTAGAGAATAAAAAAATGGATATTTCTTATTTGTTAAAAAAAGGATAAAAATGTAAAGTACATCCGGGTTTGTGAAATTAGTAGCATAAGAAAGTTATTGTTAAAACTAAATCCTTGTAACCTAGTATCTGCAGTCCCATTTAAAAATAAAATAGTTAAAGGACCTAAAACCTCCTAAAATAATGTTGACGTAAGTGACAAAATTATGACAGTTTACTTTGACATACTCGTCGTTCTTGGCGTATATGCGAGCTAGAGTGTTCAGAATTACATATCAAGCTTATTGCTGTGAGCCCGTGCCGTGAAGAAAAGTTCCAAGTGCAATTTATTATGTATCTGTGTAGAATATTAAAGATTCAAAACTTTACTTAACGAACAAAAACTCTTATAAAAATCGTATTGTAAAGAACTGCTTAAACACTCACTTTACCTATTTAATGTATCCATTAAATTTAACCATGAGGTACATTTCACATGTTTGTTTCATATTTATTAGTACAGAAATAGGTAGTATGAATCGTTTAGTAAGGTTACAATAGCGGTCCGGCATAGCAGTAGCAGTAGCGTGTCGACAGTCCCACTGACTCAGCATTGCTTTGTACAGTCACGCCGACACTCTCACGGCTAACCGCCTTATCGAGCCTCTGTCAGAAGCGGTAGCGATAGAAGACGAAATGCACAATATATATACACATACGTAAATTAGGTTTCTTTTTAGACTGGGATGTGGAATGTACATTTTCTATTAAACTTTTGATTAATAGCCAGTAAATAATAAGACACAACTTTTTTTTTTAAACCAGAGAAAGGTATTTAAATATTAACAGGTTTCAAAATATATAGATTTGTTTTACAGATAACTTAAAATCATTAAAATAACTGAAACAAATTATTCCTACTTTTCTGTTTAGAACTTATACTCAAATAAAAACTTTCGTGAGTGGTATTCATATTAGTTAAGATATACGGTTTTACTCACGTGTATATTTCGGGGATGCCCGACTAGTTTAGTACTTTTAGAAATTGGGTATAAAGTTATAGTGTTTTGTACGAGTATGTTTTGAATAATTATTGAAATATTATAAAAAAGTATTCAAAAGTAATACTCATCATAATTTTAGTACAAATTTCTAGTTTCACTTTCACGACCATAATTCAGTAAATACTTTTATTTACAATAATTACTTTTCTTAACAACATTATCTTATAATTTTGAGTTGAAATATACTTAGTACACAATTTTAGTGAGCGAGTTACAGGAATAATAATATATAGTAATAATATGACTAGATATACCTTTATGGGTATTCTGCCTGTGTCATTAGTTGTAATATAAATAATGCCGTTAACTTATTATTGATAATCTGAAGTTATAAGTATCAATTATTTCCATATCCTAATAGTTGAGGCAATAAAATATTTTATGCTCACCGTTCATGCTTATTACTTGGACCACACGTAAAAATGATATTAAATCTTGTGATTGGCCTACTAAAATGATAGTTAATTGTTTTCTTCACTCCGTCTTTATTCTACGTGTGTTTTAAGTTTTTTTTTCTGTTCCACTATAATTGTCTACATCAGTTACTGCTGAGTTAATAGAATAAAGTCTTTTATAGCACGTAAAGATTGAACTTAAGAATATATAAAAGTCAATTTTAGTTCTTTTTTCATAAATTAAATTTTATAGTCGTTTTTATAAGTTTCTCGTTGAAACCCGTTATTTGTTTTAGTAGTAACATTATCTAAACATACTATATCTTTAATAGGCAATCTACCGTGACAGTAATGAAACGAAAAGAAGACGAATGACGTTAAAAATCTTACCTTCTATTCTGATACCAGGTTTTGACCTGAGTATCCGTTAGTCCTAGTTTGGCGGCCAGCTCCATTCGATCTTGAACGCTAAGGTACTTCTGTCTCTCGAAAGACTTTTCTAATGTTTGCAGCTGATGGTCCGTGAACGCTGTTCGCGCTTTCCGCTGCTTCTTGGCCAACCCTGATGAGTCTCCACCGCAACTTTTACTTGACACGTCGTCTGAATCATCTTTTACACCTGTGTAAAACAACAATAATGTTAGTTTACATAGGTTTCGAAAAATTACTATAAATGATATAAAAATATAAAGTATTGTACAGACAAAACTATGAAATTTATAACTTTAAGAGATGTTCTAGAAATATTAGTAAGTCAACTGACTCATATTTTACATGAAAAAATCTTTGGATTTTTTTTTATGATCATTTTATAGTGTACAAAGTCAACAACCCAGTTTCAGTCTTTAAACCGCGTTATACCAACGACCTTCTTCTTATCTCTAAGTTCAAAAAGTTGTTATCTCGGTCAAATTATTAAAAAAAGACGCAGACACGATTCAATTATTCGATACTGTCATGTGTTGTTGTCTATGATCGTGCGCTTTCTTAATAGTTCTACCAAACTATTATCTTATCTGTGGATCTGTGCATTAAAGTTATTTTACATATGCGCTAGTGCCTTCTTGTATGTCAACCAAGTTCGACCTAATATAACTATTTAGTATACTTAGTATAGGCATTAATCTAAAATTGACTCGACTGAAAAGTTTGGATGTCCTTAAACTTGCTGCTACATTTACACACTTTCGTACACCTTGAAGTTGTATTATGTTCACTGATGTTACAAAAATATTGATCGACCACCTTTTGTTTGTAAGTATAATCTCAGTCAACGACCTCACACAAACTTGTTTCTTAGTAAATTAGAGTAGGTGCTGTCCTCGAGTTTCGAGAAGCCTTCCCTATCGGTAGGGCTTCTTGCGGTCACCATTTCCTCCCACATCACTTACCTTCAACTTGTACACGCTTTGTGGCTGCGAGTACAGATTAAGGCCTTTAACAAGTACCTACACAGAGAATGTTATATACTTTCATATTATGTATCGTTGTCGCACCTTTTTTATCGTCTATTCTTACTAAGAGTCGTAAGATTTTTTAGATTTCTAAATAATTTATTCACACAAACTGTTTGTACACGATCTTATCTCTTTCTTTCTTCTTTCCTCTTATTGTTAAGCGATAGGTAAGTATCATGTATTGTAGGATAGATAATGATTATCAACTTATACGTGAACTATGTACCTATAAAAACATTTTTTATTATTAATTATTTTTTTCTCCACTTAAATACCAACTTTAAAAGAGAACTGATTAAAATAATTTCTCATATAAACCAATAAGAAATTTTTCGTATGACCAAAAATAGAATGTCCCCAAATGTATGGTTTACGCTGTGCTTTGCCTGACAATTACATACAAATGCATAGATCTTACGTGTGTACAATTTAACCAACTAAGTTCTAATAATGAAAAGTAATAAAACAGATCGTCAAAAGTTCTGTAATAGCCGATACGATAGACTGTCAAACCATCTATAGCAGGGGTCGGCAACCTTTTGACAGGCAAGGGCCTTAGGTAGCAAAATAAAGTAAAGGCGGGCCCGCACAAAAAAAAAGGAAAATACTATGAAAAATTGTTAAAATTTATTTTGTACACGTAATAGTTGTAGTTTAGGCGTTATAGGCCGAAAAAAACACTTACTTTATTTTATTAATATGTAGAAATGAGAACGAATTACAAACAAAATTGAAAACTACAAAGAAAATAGATAAGTGATTTTATATAAAATTCAGTGTGATGTTTGAGGTTACATTTGAGTGGCAATTTTTTGTTACCAGTTAAGTTTTAATTCTATATAAAAACCCTTATTTTGTCCACTCATGTTGTATGTTGTTACACTTAGTAATTTTGCTGTCAGCTATAGAGAACCATTCAAATTGTTGTGCTTTTTCCCGGAGTTGCTGACATAAATTATTGCCCTAGTCTTCAGTACGTCGCGCCGGGTACACACACGTTCTTGCAGAATAACTTATATTTTCACGCCCGCTCCTCATTTGTTCGTTCGCGGGCAAAGTGGTGCGCCCATTATTAAATTAATACATTTTTTTAGATATTTATTTACACAACAATCACGGGCCGCATGTTGCCGCCGATCTATAGCAAGAATACTGGGCAGTCTGAGTAAGAATCTAACCGCTGTTAATTACTTTAAATAAAGAAATATTAAAATTATATAAGTAACTTCCACGTCTAATATTTAATACTTAAATTAATGTTTTTTTTATAATGCACTGTCAAACACCAGCATATAACTGAGTGTGGGTATGGTTTATAAATGAATGTAGAATAATATGTTGTAGCGATATACGATACGAAAAAACACAATCGCAATTTGCGCTGTTATTTTGCTGGGGATTTCCCAATTAAAAATATTTCTAGCTTATCCTATTGGCGGAAGATAAGAGAATAAGATTTTCCGCAATACGTTTTTGGGGTTGAAACTATACAAAATAAAAACCTTCTATATAATACTATAAATATAACAATATATTTATCGGTAATAGTGATTGGTTTTGTAAAGTAAGCCATTTCTATTACAATACTTTTAAAAAAATGGACATTGTATGTGTAAAAAATCCAAAACGATCTACGTAAACCGCTGTGGTAAGTGAGTAGTACCGAGTGACGTAACCAATAAAATATTCAGAATGAAAACTCATAATGAAGTAACCAATTTGCAAATCAAGAGCTACTTTGTTTCAATCACAAGCTGTTAAAATGTTTACATATAAACGTTTGCCGTAATAAAACTACAACCTTGGACATAAATTGACCGATGGAGGTAAGTATAAAGCGATTTTTTACCAGCGACCCTTTAGCAGTTTGTAATATTGGGTATAATTATGTACGGGAAGCCCATTAGGGTACACCGCCGTTAATTTATTATAATAAGGTCCAACTGCCGACCGAGCTTACTCGACTGTGAAAATTATTATCATTAGCGGACAATAATGTACGTTCACAATTCAAAAGCTGCAACTACCTTTCTTATCAAGCCTATGCTTGATTTCTGGTACTAAAACTGGACAGGTACAGTCACCAACAAAATTTGGTAAGTTTATACAAAGTTACAAATGTTGATGATTTGAATAGAATAAGTCAGTAAACTAAATAGTGTTTAAGATTTGTTTACGCAAATAATTAAAATAATCGATATCGACTCTATGTAGGTATCTAAATAGTTCAATGGTACTTATAGGTATGACTATTTTTATTTGAGACTAGTAGCAACCCGCCCCGGCTTCGCACGGGTACAAATTATACACCTAAACCTGAGGAAGGTAATCAATCTGTCTATTAGTGAAAACCGCATGAAAATCCGTTCAGTAGTTTTTCAGTTTATCGCGAACAGACAGACAGACAGACGCGGTGCGGGACTTTGTTTTATAATATGTAGTGATACATCCATGAACTACACAAACCTTAAATTAAGTTACTAAATTGTATTTTTTTTTATCCAACTTTACACCAAAGTACAAAACCCTACAAAGTAATGGTATTACTGAAGAAAACGCGAACCTCTTCACCCCTCCTCACCGACAATTTCTCTTCGGTTTCTTAGTATCGGAAATCGATCTATATCTCAGAACATCTAAACAAGAGTAGATAATAATATATTAAACTTTATGTAGTAACCACATTAGTGCACAGGGTTAATAGAGTACAACCTTTTTTCTTTGAGTGCAACTTTAAAATCGTTGTAAGCTGTAAAATAAAAATCTGTAAATAGGTTAACAATACCAATATAACTGGACACATCTCACACACGGCCCTCGGATCCCTGATGGTAACCAGACTGCTGATAAACATTCTTATATTCTTACATATTTATATTAAGCATCGTGTCATCATTTTTTTTTGTTAGTTTTTTTGGATTAGAGGCAGTGAAAACAGATTTTGGTATTTATAATTTCCACTTCAATTGGAAACTTCAAAATGTTGACTTGTATTGAAGTCGGTGGTAACGGAAACTGTAAACAAATAAATATTATCTGTAAGCGTATTTTTTATTTTATTTATTTTTATTACTAATTAGTTGTTCACATAATGAATTGTCTTCTATAATTTTATTTTATAAAATATACCAGCTATAAAGTAACCGTCTGTTATATTTGCCAAACAGGTTTAATAAATACGTCTTCTGGTGGATATATTATAACATAGGTATAAATATGTATGAGCCGTCAGTATGTACGTAAAATATTAAGATATAATCCATGTACCCATACAACATAATAGTCAAAAGTCACACTGCGCGAATGCAGTCGATGTAAAATTAATTTAAATAATAGTATATTTACTTCGCATATATGATAAAGGTTTCGAAACATAACACACACGCACATAACATTTAAGTTATGCTTATTTAGAAATACACTATCCCTTTCTTCACAAGTTTATGTCTAATCATTAAAAACATTACGTTATTTTACCAGTTCGGCAATTTTTTAGCGAAATAAATAAATTTGCAAAACTAACATCAAAACTGTGACAGATTTACACGAAAAATATTGAACAGGGTCCTATTACTAAGATTCCACTGTGCGTCTATCCGTCTGTCACCAGGCTGATCTCATGAACCGTGATAGCTAGACAGTTGAAATTTTCACAGATGATGTATTTCTGTTGCCGCTATAACAACAAATAAAAGAATAAATTAAAAAGTACCTACATAGTATTAAATCTTGTATGATGGTGCGGAACCCTTCATGCGCTAGTTCGACCCGCACTTGGCTGGTTTTTTTCATTGTTATTGAAGGGTTTAAAACTGGTAATTTTGTCAATCAGAGTTTTGTTATAAGGTGGTGACAACTTGTTTGCTCCTTAGTTTTTCCTCAAGAATAGGGCTGTCCAATAGAAAAACGGTGAAACAAATCCGACTTCACATTAGCAAGTTTGATAACAAGAGCTCTTCGCTTTATTATATTAGTAGATGATATGTACACTATGCGACTGAAAACTCCAGTAAAAGATTTATTATACGTAGCCAGTTATCCCACCTATTCAACTGTATATCCACCAAGATATAGATTTATCAATCTACTAATTGAGAATCGTTATGATGACGTGACGCAAATGCTAAAAGGTTCACTAGGCATTGGAGCGCAGACACTCAATCCGCGTCGCGTCGCCGCGCCATGCACCTTGTCGAAATAGCCCTGCTTGTTCCGATTGTGAACGATTATGGGTATACCTAATTGAAAATATGATGTCTATTGACTTTGGGTTTCCACTTTATTGGTAGTTTATTAGAAGATTTATTAATTTGGATCATAAAAGAAACTGAGTGATATATTATTCATACGGGATATACATCCCGTATGTATACACAAATTAAATGAAATCTTCGTCTTTTTTAATTGAGTGTTTTATAATTGTAACTTAAATTTATTTTGTCTATGAATGTCGACCTTACTTTTAAAGGTACTTACCGTAACATTTCCTCAAAGTTTATTTTTAGTATTAGTAAATACTTACAACACTTTTGTTGATATAATGAACAGATTTTTACACAAGCGAATACCAGGAGCTTTGTCTTGTTATCCTTTATTAATTACGACATTGAAAAGATGAAGCAAGATATAAAAGTCGGGTACAAAACAGAAGAATTTAACATGTCGACCCAGAGTCATTCAGTTTGCCTTAAAAGTCCCATATATTATTAAGTCTACTTTATTTAATAACACCTTTGAATCAGCTAAAACCAACCTGTTCAGTAAGTAACTGGCTATAATTGTGTTTTTTTTGCTGTCGACAAAATAATCACTGACTCGACCTCCGTTAAATGTGAATATGAAACAATATGTGTAGGAGCGATCCACTAATGTGTTTATAATTGAAATTATGTGTTAAACGACCTCGTTGGATTGTCCCTAGTGTAAACCAGCAGAGGACTATCGTATAACATAGCTTGAAGGCACATAAACGTACGTGTCTAAGTGCTTTGAATATTAAGTTGGTTGAATACGCGCGATTGCTTTTAAACGAGTTCTAATTATTCGATAATTATATCGACAGCTTGATTAATAAATCTGATAGTGAAGGCCGTTTTATTTGTATTTGTCACTAAACGAGACATAGAGAGCTTTGTTCAATGCTCAGTCCAATAAATGACCATGTACAATTAATTTCGAATGAATACGAATAAGGCTTTCCAATTAAAATACCAAAATTAAAAGTTAAAGTTCTAGAACTATAATGTAAAAATACAACAGTCTATTTTTATAGCCTCTACTAACTTGATACTAAATCCAAATTTAGATACTTGAATGGTGATTAACAAAAAGTAACCACGAAACAATTACTTTTTAAAATTATACAAAAGATTCTTCATTTTTATTTTTAGTATTATAAATGGTTGATGTATTTCATTATAATGACAGCATGTAATGCCGGTAATATTGTTAGGTTTAAATTAAAAAAAATTGCAAACTGCAAAAGAACACCGTAGTGTTATCGCGTACCCGACTTTTTTTAATACCAGGGTATAGGGTATTATTCTTTTACATACCCGGGTACACCCGGGTACCCAAGTATTTGCAATTTGTGCAGAAAAAGAGACAATTTTCTTATAATCATGTGTTATTTTATTACGAAAGAGTGAAGTATGTCAAAAAGTCTCTTCACTTATAGTACAATCAGTCAAACAGTCAACATCTAAATGTTTTAATAAAACACTTATTGAAGAGCCTTTATAGGATAATATTTTTGGGCATATTGAACATTGTACTGATTCCTTATTCTATATTTTTTTATATTCCCATACTCCAGAAACAGGTCTATCCATCCGGATCTGACAATGAAATAGTTCCCGGGTACTAAAATTTCCACATACACGGGTATACCCGCGTAGAAAACCCTACAACACCGTAACAAGGCCCGAGAAATAACAGTGCCAAACCATAGCAATTATTAAGCACTAATATATTTTTGTACCTAGACGCAGGTACCTAGTTTGGGATTTATTAAAAAAGTTTCGGAATACACTAATTTTGTAGTTCATACTTCAAGCTAGTCGGAGTAAGAGAATATCCACGTAACTAAAAAAAAAATATTTAAATTAGGTCTCATTACGGTTACATTTAAATTATTTGTTAATTATTATCCCCAAAATTTAATGAAATTGTATAGAATTTACAAGCAGTTAAGACATCTAATGACGCCTGCGATGTTATTAAAAAATACAAATGTCGGTTTATCACGTTATGGCCCGTTATCAGAGGTAGGTACACACACTAGAAATTACCAAGAATAGAATGTAATAATCCATCATTAGATAATTAATTAACCTAAAATCCCAGAATAATACGTTTGTAGGATCCAACGTCTGTTACGTTTTGTAGGAAATTAGTTAAGTAATAGATAATTTAAATAGTTCTTTAGCTACTCCCCATCATAACCACATAATTAATATAATTATTCGATTAGTGGGAATCTCTATTCTTTGCTCTTCAGGAACGTTAAGTCAAACATGATTTATAGTTACATCAGCATGAGTAAATGCCGTTTTTATAAGTGCTGAGATAATAACGATTTCAAGGAAACGGCTGTCTTATAGCACAAAGGAAATATATAATTAATCACATTACAAAAGAGACTCATTGCTAAATTGTATTTATTTTGGGTAGTAGTTACATAAATTAGAATGGTAGTGCATTCAACGTGGAAGATATCTAATCTAATAGCAATTATGATCTAAGCCGGTAGTAAGCTACAAAATAATAGTCTATATGCCGTTTATACAATTTGCCTAATTACTGTAGCGCTTGGTTTCCAGAGCGGCGATGCAAGAAAAACTGCGCAGGCGCAGGTGATGAGCGGCGGCGACACCGTCAATATAGTACAATAAATATTCCGAAATATTTCCTTTTTCTTTCGACGTTTATACATTTATAAAAGACGAGAAATAGTCCAAAAGAATTTGCAGTATTTTAACGTGGGATACCACGGCCTCACTGAAAACGGCCAGTGAAACAATGCTTGCATTGCTTTTTGCCGCGTGAGTGAGGTTACCAGAGGCCCTAACCCTTCCCTCTCCCCTATTCCCATCCTTCCCCTCTCCCGTTTTCCCCTCTTCCCCCACTCCCACCTTAAAGGGTGGCAACGCACTTGTGACTCTTGAGTTACAGGCGCCCATGGGCGGTGGTAGTCATTTACCATCAGGTGACACGACTGCTCGTTTGCCCCCTATACCATAAAAAAAAAGAAGTATGTTGAAAGGGCACATTTTTACAGTTTACAGTTTGTACACTACTAATGTAATAGAAACCACTGCACGTCAACAGACCTCTCGTCGAAAACAAAAGACGTTACCAACAAATTAATACATTTATCCCATCAAAAACATAAATGTGAAAATGGGAGCTAAGTACAATATTAAGAATATGCGTGGTTGTCGATTTCGTCCACAAAAAATTGAGATCGTGTTAATAAAAATCGATTGTTTGAAAAATATTTTAAATCATAAAAAATCACTGTTTTCAGATTTTTTCCTTTGTATATATACAATTACCTAGCTGGACGCCAAATTTCAACTTTCTAGGTCATCTGGAAGTGGATTAGGTTTAACGTCTTTATGTCAGTCAGTCATTGATAAAAATACTGATTTTTAGATATTAATATCTCAGTGACCGTTTGAGATGTATTTATGAAATTTGGGATTCTAGTTAGTCTAAGAGATGTTAATAAATAAACCAAACTTTATGTGTTAAGTTAAATGGATTTTATGTTATGAAGGTGTCAAAAGTGGCTCCAAATGGTTCGTGTAATATAACACACGGCTGCTGCGTCGCCAGATCTTTTTCTTGAACTTGGCTGTGCCCGCGACTTCGTTCGCGTCTATGTCAGAAAACAACAATATGTCGCTTATAATAGGCGTAGCACCACTTCCTGAAAGGTAGGGATTTCTCTAGGCAAGATTTTTTACAATGTATAGGCGGTGAACTTGGAGCGTACTAAACAATATTGTTTTGATTATTATTTATAAGCGAAATAACGACATAAGTGGGAAAAGCACCCATTTTTTTCATGTGGAATTTACACCGGGCTACTGGTGAGGCGGTATATCAGACATAAACCGACGAAAGCCACATGGTGTGCCTCACAGTGCCTGTAAGGAGTGGACTGTCGGGATTGCGACGTAATGCCTCCAATGGTCCACCCAGCGCAAGTCCGCGGGTGGCAAACGGGCTCCGTCTACTACCTGGGCGATATCCAGACACACCGTCGTTCGTCTAATTGGGAGATATGTTGTAGTTAGTAAGTCAGTGCCGCTTCCTCAAAACTATGGGTCCTTAGGGCTAGGGCCGTCACTAACATGTCATTGGCATACCTAACAGATTACTCCCAGCCAAAACTAAGGTCCACCCCCGCAACAAATAAATGTTTGGGTCTGAGCTGTTTTTATAGTCACGGGGTAACCTAAGATTTGACACTAATGTAACAGAACGGAAAATGAATGGTCTAGAAATGTAAAAGAACTTCACCGGCTATCTTTCAAGCATCGTCTATATTTCAGCTTAGATGCAATTTTGTTGGAGATAGTGTGTCATGTGAGTTTTTCTTGTTTTATAACTGCTCTATATTCTATTTATAAATGTATGTATAAGTATTCCTTACAACAACCTAAAATGTATTTGTGAATTTATTGCTGGCGTTTAGTGCACAATAATACTCCTGTCGGTCGGTCATATTGCTCCGTGTGCCATCATGTATTGGATTTTAGTTTTTTTTCTAACTCTTAATTAGCAGAGAATCTTAACACCGTTGTTCAAACAATTTCCCCAATGCCCTCTTTTTTTTTAACGTTTGGAAACCCCCTCGGGTACCACCGCACCGAGCTGATACTCGGTGTAGTGGGACAGCCCCCGCAGTGATGGCACGCAGGCAATGGCTCCCGGCCTATGCGACACAGGTACTTGCCGAAGCATCCGTGCCCAGTAAGTACCTGCGTCAGCCGGTAAGAGAGACTGCCATGACGCCTCTCTAGCCATTCCTCCATGACGGGCCTTACCGCCAGAATTGTGGCGTGCCCTTCCCCAATGCCCTCTACAGAGCAACATACACAACACTTTGTAGGTTATGTGCACTTTTAACATTTTTTTATAAAATAAACGAATATTTAATATTATTGTTTCACGAAAAAAAGCAGTCATGTGTATTCGTTCATATTAATTTGGGCCAATAACGGAATGTATCGACATCTATTGGTCTAATCTAAAGTTATACTGAGTGCATTGTAACGATATGTTTTTTCTAGAACATTTTAAATGCTGATATTTCTATGGATAGAGTAAATTACTAACTTACAATATTTTTGTTTTTCAGAAAAGATTTCCACGTTTGTTTTGTACTTATCACACGTTGCTTACAACTCATCGTCTAGAAATTTATTATACATATAGATATAGGTAGAAGAATGAAGATTACGTGACAATATTCAAAGTACCTCCATTCCAACAAAAAAAAGAATGATTGCAATCGGACTACGTGTTAATGAATTACAACTATGTACACATTTTGACTTCCATCAACCCCTCTCAAGGAAACCGTCCTGAATTTCGGGCTAAAAGTATTCTATGTCCTACCTCGTAGTATAAACTCAAATCATGCCAAGTTTCATTTGAATCCGTTCAGTAATTTCAGCGTGATACACGGCCATGATACATACAGATAGATAGACACACAAACACAAAAATGAAAAAAATATGGTTTTGGCTTTAGTATCGATTATAGGGGTTGTTCCGTATTGATCCCACGAAAGTTGTCCCGAATTCGAAAATTCTTAATTGATCCCACTTTTACTTCCTTATTGATCCCACGGCACTTTATTTATATTTTATTCTTAATTGATCCCATTTTTGTGTAGTCTACTATTCTCAACTGATCCCAAACCATCTTTTTCTTATAAAAACACTTTTTGTGGGTACGGTTTACAAATAAGGTAAGTAATTTTAATGAAAAGGCGGTTATTAAAATCTTGTTGCAGTGGCTCGCAGATATGAAATTTCTTCATCAAGCATCAGGCGTTACAATTAATGTAATAAAGGGACTACGGGGAATAATATTAAAAGGGACATGTGATTAAAATTGTGTACTTAATACTAAAAAACAAAAAAATCATAATATTACAAAAATTTAATAAAACTTAAGAAAGAGTATTTATATCAATTTTGAAGTACAAGGTAATACAAATTATTATCATCGATTCAAAGTATTGTACAAAATTACGCATACGGTAGATTAACAGCTTTAACACTCCAGTTATAAATGTTATATGTTAGTTTTGATGAATCTTAAGTCTTTGGTATGTGGTTTGTACAAATTTTTGGTAAGTAAAACATTTATATCTCGAGTATATAGAAAATACTACAGTATCTGTGATTTTTTACTGTACTTTGAACCGTTAATTATAATTAACTAACCTATTCCTGGGATAAAAAGTAGCGTATGTATTATTCCTGACTATTATTTATCCCTGTACCGAGTTTTAGCTAAATCCATCTACTCGTTGCAGCATGATTAAGTAACAATAATACGAACATCTTCACAAACTTTTAGTCTTCTAATATTAGTAGTAAGTAAGATTAAATTGGTTGAATGCATGATCATACTATCCATACTTTTTAGTACCTCTTGCATTGGGGTCAATTAAGAATGGATTTTGGGATCACTTAAGAATATAAAATAAAATTTTAAAGTGGGATCAATAAGGAATACGCATTTAGGGTCAATTAAGAATAGGATCAATCTTCGTGGGATCAATACGGAACAACCCGATTATAGAGTGTCCCCGTAAAAAAAATCAAAATATCTTCAATTGAGAATTGGACCTGTTATAGTTTTATTATAATTAAAGATTTTAATAAAGAAGTAATTTGCAATTCTCAGATCATCACCGCTAGGTGGAAAGCAGGGAACGCAGTCCAAGTTGCAAAGCTGTACGTTTTTTTATTTGAAGCACTGTAATTAAAAATACATTGATAGAGACATAATTGTGGACCTATCTTATGGTATAAGTAAAACCACATAGTTACAAAAAAGAGTGGTATTAGAAGTTTAATATGTGTATCGGAGTCTATCTGTGGTGGCATTATCATTTTGATCTAGTTTTTTTTTTTTTTTAAGTTTTCGTTTTTTAAAAAGACAACCTCCCGCATTAGGAATTTCCCTGTGTCGCGGGGGGCTTCACAAACATTCAAACAACGGACACAAAGAACACCCAGACTACTCGGGACAACTATTTGTGGATCACACAATTTTTTGTTCCGTTTGGGATTTGAACCCACAACACTCGGCGTGGCGTAGTGGCTAGGTGACCACTTAAACCATTGCGCTATCCGTGCAATCAAGTTGAAAGGTGACTTGATCGAGAGTGTTCTTAGCTATAAAGGTCCGAAGATCATCAGCCCTTTTTTAATCTTTAAATTTGGTTTAATTTTTGAGTCGGGAGTATTTTAACTTTTTATGTATACGGTGGAAAATAACCAGGATTAAGCTGCGGTATGAAGCTTAAAAACCGTAAGCATTGCCGATGAGGAGGTAATTAATTGGCTATTGTATAAATATAAAGTAAAGAATGTGACAGATTTGGAGCTTAACTACAATTTTCATTTCGCTGTTTTTATGCAACATGTCGGTATTCCTAATGAATTGACGTACAATGACGGTGCGCGGGCGCGGGCGTGTGAGCGCCGAGCATGCGCCTGGTGTGTTATGTCACGATTGTGGCATAACACGCCGCAATGATGGCACATTCGCCTGCAGCTCACGCTGAACATTACTGATCGTTTTATAGAGTTTTATAGTATCTGATGTGGGATCCGAACTCCTTAATATATGAGTAGATAGAATAATATCCTGATCTATAGTAGTTTTAGCTCATAATAAGTTTCTGAACAGATCATAATAAAAAAGCGCTATACGTAATAATTTTGATTTCATTTCATTTATTTCGAAAACACACTCGCATCACAATAAAATCATTACACTTATATTCTAATAAACAATAAAAAATCCCATCATACATGCACCAAAATTCATTAGTGTAGTCAGCCCATTAAAATAAGTGTAGATAATTTCATAATTTATAAAAACCGGACAAGTGCAAGTCTGACTCGCGCACCGTTATCAATTTTCGAACATTATTGCCAGACAAACTTAACTTTGTCGTTCTAATAGTATTCTCCCATACATCGATGTATGTCACAGTCCATTTTTCATCAAACATTTCCAGTTTCAAAGGACCGCAGGCATAAATATTTGATGAAAAAGGGCCGTGACAGACAGACGAACAACGAAGTGATCCTATAAGAGTTTCTTAGTTCCTTTTGAGGAACGAAACCCTAAAAAGAAGAAGGTCTATAGATCATCTTAAACATCAGTCTATATTTATTTCTGTATAAAATTTTCGTTGTAAAGACCTGTGTTTAAAAAATGTATTTAAGTCCCGTTAGCAGGTTGGACTTCAGCGTAAAACATGTCGCTACCAGAACCTATTAAACTACTGGGCAGTATTAAGTTTCTTTGGGTGTATAAGGTACAATAATTTAATACGTTCATGTATTAATGTAAATGACCGCTTGCAACGTGCTTTTTAAATTATTTGCCACGTTTGTGTACTGTTTTACTGTGGTTGTAGTGGAATCCGGCTGTAAAACAGTTGTTAGTGGCAGTTAATAATTACATTTGACCTTTCCTTATTAATTTACTCTAAACCACTTTAAAAGGTGATTTAATTTGATGATAACTAAGAAATAATCGACTAGATTCTGCTACGGTACTTTCCAAAGTTTTTCAGAAATTGATAAATTTTAATTATTCAAGTATTTTTGTCACCGGACAGACCATACCTAGGCATACATATATTAGTATTTTTTTACCACGGTATACCACAGACAGTAGCATTTGAAGTCTTTTCTTTTACTGTTTTGCTCAATGCTACTATATTATTAAAAATATATATATATATATATTTTATACATACATACATGTAATAATCTCAGGTTTTTCTCCCTCTAGGGTAGATAGTCAATTAAAATAGACCAACAAAGCAGTTTATTTCTTTTTTATATTTGAAAATATGCGTCATTTGATATACTAGAATAATATAAATATCGTTATCAAATGTATCGAATATAAAATAACGATGTATCAAAGCGATTACGTTTCGTAGCGAATTCGGGCCTGTCGATGTGAAATCGGATGAAAAATTATGCATTTTCCGATAGCTTTTCTAGCTACCGTTCAAATGGACGCTGAGAGCCTATTACACGGTATATTCACACAAGTTATACACTTATATAAGTTACGCACTCATGTCTAACTTATACACTTATATATGACTTAACTACCAATAAAATTTAAGACTAAGTTACTTTCAGTCAGCAATGAGTGACTTTTAAGTGTGTTTCAAGTTTCGGTAACCACTTTTGATAAGGCAGGCGAAAAAATCATTAAACAATTTTGTAACTTTGGATAACAGATACACGAATGCCATAATAAAAGATACTGGGCGAAATACACTTTGGAACTATTGAAAATATTGAGTAGATAGATAATAAATTTGTACCAACAACAGTTAGGCGTCTACTGAACTATTACTCTGTTATTTTATTAATACATAGTTACATAACACTAGGCAAGCAAGTAATGTTTCTCTTAGTGAAGGACAGGTGGTTGTAATACTTTACAAAGGTTTACACTTTCCATAAAAGCAAATTAAGCAAGGTGTATAACAATTCTACTAATTATGTAGAAATCAAGATGACCCCCTACAAACTGTTCTGAACCGGATCTGTTTTATGAATTTGAACATCAACTCAAGAAAGTTTTCTTTGACTAATGTATTAAATAAACATTGGTTTTTGTAGCTAAAATACAAAAAACGTAAGATAATAATCAAATTTTGGAAAGCTTTCTCAATGTTAGTTCAAATTGTGTCTAACAAGTTTGTTACAATGGCTGTCTAATTTAAAACTTAAGTTAAACAGCAGTTGGAATTAATAAACACACTAATAATACACATTTTAAATTTATCTCATTAAAGTTATCTAAGCGTAGGTTGACAGTTGGAACATTACTACAACTAAACAAACTTTAAATAATCCATCGAGAAAAAAGTAATCACAAAGTCTTGAGACGGTCTTTTATATTTTAAATCGAACCCAATTTCACAGCTCGCATCGCCTGTCAAATGTGACACAAAGCTGCGAATAGAAGCCGTATTATGAGAGAACTCAAACTGACCCTATTTATATCAATGATAATCTATTTATTGTCACAATAAAAAGTTTTGATGTTATCACAGTGATGAAAGAATCGTCACCTTCTTGTAGCCCTTATCGCGATGCCAAAAGTCACGATATACTTTAATAAAAATAATTAACTTACACTCTATGCTGTTCAATATAGAGACTATTTTTGTCTGTCGGTAATTACCCACGAAGGTAGTCTAAGCAGCTTAGTGATACGACGGTGTGCCCTCGAGTTTAGGCTTGACGCCCAAATAAGTGACGAGTGGATCCAGTGGCATCAGTTATACACTACAAGTACAGCCAATTACAAAACTGAAATAATATGTACCTACTATAATTTAACCATAGTGATTAAGGATAGCTATTGAAGTCATAACCGCTGTTAATAATAAAATACCATTGCCAGTCGTTTTGCATGAAAATGTAGGTATTTCACAGTGAACAACGATATTAAACCTTGCAAGAATAGTGTTCGGTTTACGTGATAACTGACTAAAAATGTATTTTGCAATGAAAACTAATGGATTTGCTGTATCACTTCAGATAAAACATTTATTTAGTAATATAAGGAGATACGATCATTGTGTTATTTGCTTTAAATTATATGCTGTCTACCAAATTACTTTTAATATATTTTTTTCTCTTTAAACCCTGAACATTCAATTTTGATCGTGCGACTTAATACTCCTTAATTACTCATAGATTAATTACTTAGTTAAATTGTCTTGGCTTGTATGGCCACTAATTGCTGTAAACGTTGTGTTTTTTCACATTCTCGGTAAGTGGCTTTTTCAAATTACGATGGCAGAGGTTTTATATTTACAGTTGCATGAAACGTTTAATTGCCTGCAACGGATGTTAAATACAGTAATTGGGAAGTATATTTGTAAGATGATATGATAACAATTATTGTTGTCCTTACGTGGCCAACTATAAAAATAAAACAACGTAATCTACAGAAAATACAATTTGGTAAATATAATCGGTGCCTTTGACTGTACTGCTCTCGTACGAACATATTGGTGAGCTATTTAAAAAATTTAAAGCGAACGTTGCTTGACATTCGACAAAAGCTGATTATGACGTCAGTTTTTTCTTTTTCCCCCGTGTGACACAGAGTCCTTTGAGCCAGGATTAATTTGGTCCGTTTTATAAGGGCTTACTTATCTCGAAGCTGAGTGTTAGGAACGGGTTGTATTTATCGCAACCCATTATACATTTTATTATTTAATTTATTTAACGCTACAAATTTAGCCGCTCGACTATTAAATCGTCGATGGGATAATGCGATCTAAACTCAAACATTACTTAGTTTTAAATATCTTGTTTGGTTCATTTATTTATATCGAGGTTTTTAACAGTTCGTTATAGATTGAATTTATGTAAATAGTAAGAAGTAAATGTCGATGCAATTTTTAAAACTCCTAGGGTAGTAACTAAATTATTAAAGAGTTTCAGTTATAATATGCTAATATATGTTATGCAAATAATGTATGTTGTTTAGTATAATCTTGATAATAAGCATTTGTCTTAAGAAACATTAATTAATATAAAGCCTAATGATATTAAATTAATGTGAAATTATAATGAGGCAGGGATTACACGGTCGCAGCTTAAGAATAATAAATTATAATTATATGCATGCCCTTAATACGCTGACTTACTACCGCGCCACACTATTTAATAATTACTTTCGAATATTAAGTATAGCAGCTTTGTTACTTGAAGTTATTAGATTATCTTTGTCTGATAGTTTTAGATAATGCATTATATTGAATTATATTATCTAATATTAACTGTACCTGTTTCCATTAAATATAGAACGTTATTTTTAGTAAAGTATTCCCAAATATTCCATAATACTCTCGAGAGCAATGAATTTGGGTCACGTAGAGGTACGTGAAAATCTCAATAACGAATAATGAACACTCATAATGCTAGCTTAGTAAAATAAATTGTGTTTAATGGATAACTAAATACCTACTCCTTAAATGATAGTAATAAACTTTGTATTGTATTAAGAATTAATAAAAAATAACATATCTCATCTTCAAACAAAAACAGAAAAACACCATATTTTTCTATAACTTTATCATTTTCTCCATTTTTTAATACTTTATGTTGCCTCTACGTGCTGCCAATACTGCGGTTATGTGACTACATTATGTTAGGGAATATTCTCCCATTCCCCTATTTTGATGGCATAACTTTTTAAGGAGTATTTAATTGTCTATTAAACACAAATTATTTCACTAAGCTAGTATTATTAGTTTCCGGGATATTCAGGTATCTTTATGTAACCCGGATTCATTGCTTTCGAGGGTATTTTACTTACATAGAAATTTTACAAATAACTTTAAATTCAGATCTAGTTATCATGTTATCCATTCACTATACAAACAAGAAGTAACTGATGTAGGTGTCAAGTTATTTATACTACTTAGGTACGTGGCTAATAATCACACCGGCCCCACCTTAAGATAAGCGATTACCTGTACCTGTAAACTCTCCCAATACTACATGTCAGATAGGTACTTTATCACTACATATTATAAAACAAAGTGCCCCGCCACGTTTGTCTGGCTGTCTGTTCGCGATAAACTGAAAAACTACTCAACGCATTTTCATGAGGTTTTCACTAATAGACAGAGTGATTCATGAGGAAGGTTTAGGCGAATATTTGTTAAAATGTTGTATAAATTGATTGAAATATGATAATGATTGTTGAAGATGTCTCTGCAACCCGTACGAAGCCAGGGCGGGTTGCTAGTGACTGATTTAACTCTTACCACTTGTCAGAGCCAAGAACTACGTAAATAATATCTTAAATCTCAAAAGAGGCTACATGGTCTGGAGAAACGATAACTGCAAGTTAATTTAGTTTCAAGGTAACGAACATCCCTATCCTGAGAAGCCGATGATGATTTTCTTATGCGTGTCGTCTTTGCAGAATGTTGATCTAGGTAGCTTATATGAAATACATTGTCTCTCTTTAGATCCTAAAGTCTTAAGATCCAAAAGTGTTTTAAGAACAACAACAAAGCCATTTATAAGAATATGTTAATTTAATTCAACTTCATTTTCAAAAAAGTTTCTGACTAGGTTTTACTTTCAAACATAAATTACACTGTCAGCCGCGTGTAGACGCCATCCTACTAATATTATAAACATGAAAGTTTGTGGGTATGGATGTATAGATGTTTGTTACTCTTTCACGCCGAATCTACTGAACCGATTGGATTAACATATAGACTACTTTTTATCCCGAACACGGGATCGGGACTTATTCGGGTGAAACCGCAGGGCGCTTCTAGTTATGCTATAAATGTTCCTTACTTATGCAGAATGCAGACATGTCCTCTCTATTAGAAAAATAATTATATATTTAATAGCACGTGGGCATTATAAACTATAGAAGATTTAAAAAAACAGTAGCCGCCGAATGTAGATATGTACCTATACTGCGGTAACCAGGACCGATGTGAACAGTTTTTGCTTGTTATTATTTAAAAAAATTCAGTTATAACTCTCAAGAACACTTAATTAAATAATGTTTGCTAATAAGCCTTTATATAATGGCAAAAACTTTGCATAGTTTAAATTTTAATTAGGCATTCATTGTCAGTTAAATATTCCTTGATATTAAATTTCGGTATATATTATTATTCTTATTTCAGAAACTTGTTCGGATGAGATTTAGAGTCTCATTGTTTTTACAAAACGTAATATTTAATGAACAAAATGTGGTAATGTGTTAGGTTATAAGTTTTAACATAAAGTTACTCTGGTACGTATTCATTTGAACGTTCTACAAAATTACTTTCCTTGTTACAAATGTGTCTTAGGTTAACATGGGACTTTATTGGAATAGTCGCACACCTATTACCTACCATCTATATATAATCTAAGCCTACCATCTATGAAAAAATAATAAAATATAAATAAATTGAAATATTTCTGAGTAACTCCATTATTGTTTTATAATAAATATTTCTGTTGACTTTTATAGCGCGGTGATTAAGTATTCGACTGCAACGTTAGCGGCTACATGTTGGATTTCCGCGCAATTCGAATATTTAAAGCTTGATTTTTTAAATTCGCATTGGTTATAGTGTTTAAAAAAAGGAATGTATCTAAATAGGTATAAAGTTTTAAATGAAAAAGTGTTAATGTTTAATACTGGCTAGTGTAAAAAAAATAATTTCATTCATTCTGCTTGGAATTCCAAATTCAAATTATTTTATAATAAAAAAATGAATTTGTTTAAAAAATTGTTGCTCATTTGTCTTTCTGCCGTACGATTTTTTTTTGTTATCGACGTTTTTGTGAAAAGAGAATAATTAAAGTTGCCTATCATTTTAAAATACGAGTTTCGTCAAAGCACCAATGCAACACAGACTAAGTACGGAATATGAACGAAGTGTTTGGACCAGGTACCATAAGTGAAGGCAAGCCGAGTATTTGGTTTGTTCTGAAAATTAAAGTAAAAATTAAGTAAAAGTCTCAAAAGTAAAATCAGAGGCCGACCCGCGACGATGCCGATTCCTCTAAACCACATCGAAATTATCAGAAATTTTTAGACGTTTATTTAGAGGGAGAGATTAAACTTTATATGATTTTATAAAAAAAATCGGTAGAAAAAGACTTTTTTTTAAAATTCATGGGTGTATTATGTGAGTTGTGTTCTAGAACCTGTATACCTAGTTGAAACTATGCTTAGTTTGGACTAACTATTAAAAAAACAGTGTTCCACCTGCGTCAGCTACAAGAATTATGTTACCTATGGTTAGGACTCCAGCAACAGGATATGATATTCTCTTATTATGCGTACGGCATTGAGGAGAACTACGTTCCGGGTCGGGCTTTTAATCTAAATGTAGAAATATCCATTCCCTATATATCATACTACTTGTTTTCACTTCTAAGTACCTGTTCTCATTACTGTTAATTTTGAAATCTGCCTAACATAATTTTATACTGTGTGCGTATTTAGTGCACATGGTGCAATATATCATCTTACATTGGTCATTGAAATACTATTTAAAAATCTAATCAAGTTTTATTTGCTGTGTACTTAGTGTAATGATGTTATTTATTTTCTGTCTATAATTATCACAATGCGAATCTAGCCTTTAATGTATACCTATGTTAACTGCCTACATCATTTTATTGTCTCTGGGAAAATAAAACAATGATGAAGACATCAGTAAAATAAAATAAAAATTAAAGGTTGTTCCATAATAAAATTAAACAGGCGGCGATATTTAAAGATCAATTTAATCAAAACAATAAAAGTAAAGTCACACAGTGTTTGTGTCGGTCGGCCGCGTTGCAAGAGGTCGGTTGTGACAAAAGCCTGTGTCCGGATCGAGTTGTATCCTCGTCTGCCCCGCCGCACCCCCGCCTCTCGCCCTATCACTGTCACGTGCACCTGCATGACGTTTGACCCCCACAATGTCAAAAATAACATCGTGAAGATTGTATTGTATCAATGTAATGTTAATTTGATTTTATTTTGTTATTTTATATTTGTTATTATATAGATATACATACACATTTATATTTAACATATCTTTACCTACTGATCATTCTGTACTTGAGCGCGGTGGTATCTAATGAAGGAACGGTTCGACGTTATTTTTGTTCAAGAATAGTTTATGTTTCAGACGCGGAATTAAATGGTCTCTAAGGAATAGCTATTATTTTTTTACTAAGTTTCTCCTCTGCCTCTACTCGCATTGATCTCTCTACCTTCCATTCAAACTCATTTAGTAATTTAGGGCCTAATTGAGGAATAAACAAATTTCACTCACTAACGGTTGGTAACTTTTACAGTAACGGTAAATTTTTAACCGACTTCCAAATGGAGGATGTTTTCAATTCAACTGTTTTTTTTATCTTCGTTTTTATGAACCGATTTCAAGATTTTTTTTTTATCGAATTTACTGTCCTCAAGATTCCTATTGGTCTAAGGGTGGAAAATTAGGGGACGAAGAACTAGGCGCATTGATGTTGATGATACCCACTTTTTTAAGTTAATTATTGAAAAGTAATGTTATTCATTATGCTTAGGGCTATGCTTGGTGTTTCTCTGCGCGATCGAATTAGAAATAAGTAGATACGTATACGATTGAAGATTACCGAAAGAGCCGAACGGGTTACAAAATTGAAGTGGTAATGGGCAGGGCACATAGAGGGACGTAGAACGGATGGTCGATGAGCCCGAAACGTTCTCGAATGGAGACCATGGACCGGAAAGTGCAACGTAGGAAGTCCATTATCGCGGCGGACAGACGACCTAGTAAAGACCGCAGGCCGTCGGTGGATGCAGGCCGCTTCCAACCGGTCTTCTTGGAAGTAATTAAGGGAGGCCTGTGTCCAACAGTGGACGTCCTATGGATGAAATTATGATGATGATGATGATGATGAACGTATTCCTTATTTAAAAGTCTTAGACCGATTATAACATAAAAGGAAACTTTAGTCTGTCAAGGTAAAGGTTGAGTGTCTAGCTGAATGTTGCCGACAAGAAGTATTCGGTAAGGGTATATTTTTGAAGGGCTTAAAAAGGAGGAGAATCTTAATTCGATAGATTTTTATTTGTACCTACTTATGTTACGCGATATATATTCGCCAATTGTAAACCAATTTAAATAATACTTTTTTAAGTGAATTGTTTATCTATGCTTTATTTAGTCTACTTGATCTTGAAAAAAATATTAAATATTAAGGGTGTAAACTTAATTGATAAAGTATACAGCTTGTTTAAATTTAAGTCGGTTATACTGCTTTTAAATCTTTTAATAACATTTTTTTTCTATAATGGAATGGGCGTTTGTCTTCCACCACACCTGATGGAAAGTGATGATGAAGACGTAGATGGTTCACGCCTATCCATGAGAAACCTATTCACTGTACTCTTGAACGTCCAGGATTATAATTATACTGTTAAACACACCTATCTTACGCAAATGCACAGAAATGTAGAGAAAATTAAATATATTAGGTAGATACGACTAATGTTGAGCACATTTTATAATTATCAAGGTTCATAGAAAATGGCCGGCAATATTGTGATTCTATAGTTTAATGAAATAAAATATTCTTCAAAAATTCGTTGTTGTTCACATATCTAAAACCTGAAAATTATGTTTGATATCATATTTTAATTTAAGGTATCTACTCTAAAATGCATTTCTTAACTTTTGATTCAAATCAACCACCAAAAGAAATTAATCTGGTATCGAATAGATTCAAAGATAACACTGGTTTTTAGCAACCTTTATTTGTAACTTTTTAATATTTATATTGATAATGATCGTTCTTATTTTACACGAAGTAGGATACTAAGTTTGTGGTAGATAAGTACCTAAAATTAAAACTTTTTTTTTTATACCACATACCTGAAAGCGATCGTAGCGTAAATATCGTTATCTTACGGTTGATATAAATATCAGTGTAATCTATAAACTTTTATATGGTCTATCAGGTAGGTACTTCAATAATCAATCTTCATGCACAATATATACAAAGGCGGACTTAATGCCAATGGCATTCTCTACCAGTCTACCTTGGGGTGGTGTAGATATCTTATAAAATAGGTACACAGAAATCACATTAGAAATTATCAATAATAAGTAATCTGTTAAATCAATACCTACAAGTTACACATAGTTCATAAACAGGAGTGGATGGAGAGGAATACCGAAATACAGAGTCGTGTACTAGCGTCCAACACATTCAGCCATCTTATTATGAAGGAGATCACGTACTTTCTTTTTAAATATAAAACTGTTCGTGGACATCCTGATTTCGAGAGGGAGTGCATTCCAGAGAAGAACTGATGGAACGGATTCAGTGTCGGAGTTGTGGGAGGGACATAAGAGAAGCAGATTATTTTCTGAACGAAGATTTCGGTCATGATTAGAGGACAAGAAGCGGAAGTTTGAAGCTAGGTAGGAAGGTGAAGATGGAGAGTTGAGTAAAGAAAAAAGAGATGTCAGTGCTCGCAGATTACGGTGCTGGCGAATAGGTAGCCATTTTTATTGGGCACGTCAAACAGACACATGGTCATACTTATAAGTTTATGCCTTATGGATAAAGTTACCTGTCAATATATACCAATATAAATATCTTGGTATAACTATTTTTGCTCTTGTATTAAGAGTAATGACGTGTATTCCATAATATTCATAACAAAATTAAATCTACTATTATATTTTCATCTCATTATGAAATCAAAACGAATGTTATAACTGTGAAAGTAATTGTATGTGTATGATACTTTTGTACAAATTCACATCGTCGGCACTAAGTGCCGTTAGAAGAAAAACATGGTCTACCATATTAGTCAAAAATACTTATAATAAATGAATCGATGCTATTGCTACAGCTATAAATACCAATATTTTCGTCAGTATTAATATGTTGCGTGCTTTACCTAATTTGTCATTTAATTTATGAGAACTTTTAATTTAAGTATGTAGGTATATGTCGGACGGTATGAAATCAATTAACCAGAACAGCAAGCTGCTAAAGCCTTAACCTAACTAAGATTTAGACCTTTCTGAGGAATATTTCATCTTTTATTATTATTTTATCTATTCATAACTATTTACGGTATCCAATACGTTTAAAGGTACGATAGTTATGACAAATCCCTCTTGTCACATTTATCAATATCTGCATAAACAATATATTTTGTTTTATTTATTATCTCTAGAAACATAAAGGAGTTTTACTGAACAAAGTATTTTGGAAACACAAAAAAATACAAGTTCACCGTATGATAAGACTGTTAAAAATAT
Source organism: Callimorpha dominula (assembly GCA_949752705.1). Classification (NCBI taxonomy): domain Eukaryota; kingdom Metazoa; phylum Arthropoda; class Insecta; order Lepidoptera; family Erebidae; genus Callimorpha; species Callimorpha dominula. The sequence continues at coordinate 20,195,713 of OX456991.1, forward strand.
CCTAAAGAGTTCCACCCACTATTACCTCTTCTAATATTACCATCTACTGGTTAACGAATTCATTAGTTCGACTCATATACAGTATACCTATGTAGTTGTTTCGTAATACATACAATAACTAGCGCCGGTTTTAAGATTCTCGCGTGAAAATAAGTCAATAAAAAATTCAAGGGTTACCGTTTTTAAATTTTAATCCATTACGATTTCAATGTCTAAAAGATAGTTAAGTGCTTGAAAACAGTTAACAACATCATTTGGTTAAACAGAAAAATAAAGATTGACTACTCAATGCAACTATGTAACTACTTTAGCGCATACATGAGTGCATTGCATAAGGTAACGTGATTATCTGAGCCGTTTCCGAGTAGGTTCTAATAGGTAAGTACCGTACGAAGTGTTGGCGTCAAGCACACATCGCGTGACTGGGTTCACAGCACTTCTATCAACGTAGTTCCCAGCAATCGAAGTAGATCAAGTTATCATATTATCAATCATGCTGTTACAGTTTCGTGATGAGCTATGCAACCATTACGGAGTGAAACATTTATAATTTATGGCTGACAAAAGACACCTACTACAATGACTTGCTTGTCGTTGATGTCTTTTCTTAGACGGTACGGAGTACTACGGCCGCGGCAAGTTACTATACACTTTGAAGTTTTAAAATAGGTCATATTTAACATTTTTGATATAAATATGTTGTTGTATTTTACGTAGAACACAACACAAAAGTGATATTAAACAGTTATAATCTAAATGTAGTATAAAAAAAGTGTAGGTTTTTTAGCAGATCTTTTAATGCCTAATTCCTCAACAGAAGTTTCAAAAATCATGTATAACGTTTTCTTAAAGATCGTATTTAATACTTACACTGGTCTAAATCACAATACCTACAATTCTGGAAACTCTGGCTACTTTCCTGTAGGATTCACATACTTTTCCACCTGTAGCGTTATTAGTTATTATATACGTTTAGATTACTTAAAATAGAATTCCTAACCTGGTGAATCTGTAGCTGATCTGTCGGAGTCGGAATCTCTGTGCACGCTGAGGTCCCTGGTAGGTGTGTCATGAAGTATGTCCGTGATCATGAAGCGTGTGCGTGGAGCGCGCGCGTCGCGCTCGTCACGTTGCACCGTCATCGCCAGGGCGCCGCCGGCGGGGCCCGCGCCTCCGCCACCGCCGCTGCCCGCCGCTCCTACCGCATCCAGCGCGGGGGCACGCCACCCCCGCCCCACGCTCAGCACCTCGCTCGCCCCCAGCTCGACTATTGCAGCACGGTCACCGCAACCGGTACATCACAGGTTGACGATTCGACACTGCTGTTTCTTCTACCAAACTCCAATCACTGTATCTAACTCCGCCACTTCTGCGCACACATCACCGTGTACGCTCAACTTGTGATACTTCCACCTACCCCAGGACCTCTGTAAGTACTTTTAGAATCCTCCAACGCAGCTAAGTGTAATGACTTTTGCACTGTTTTCCAAATGTTCACGGATCGTATCAGTCTTATAAGTTATTAATAAATCACACAAGTTATTAGTTTTTATTTAGCACCAAAATAATAGTGAGCACAAGCCGCGGGTGTAAGAACTGTTATTGTCGGCGAGCGTGTTGTGTGATCGCGTGTTTCGGTGCGCCGTGGGTGATGCACGTCGCGCGCGACGAGCTCTCGGGTGCGACTGGCGCTGAGCGCGCCGTGGGCAGGAGGCGGCGCCGGCCAATGGCGGTGCGGGCGGGCGCGCGCCGCCCAGCCAACGAGCGGCGCGCCGCGCGGGGCGTGCCCCGGCCATGTTGCCGCGGGGACGCGCTAATGCTCTTTTTGCCGACTCGCCGCCGGGAGAAAGCTCCGCTCGGATTTAAGCTTTTATACGTGGATAAAACGCTTTTATAGGAAAATAAAGCGTTCTCGCTGCGGGATATCGCAGTTTATGACGGCGTTTTACTGAAAGTTGGCGACACTATACTCTAGTAATTGGTTCACGCCCGCCAAATTGAGGCTATCTTGTCAGACAGCCGCATAGCTTTGTACCCTCTCAAATGGGAATAATTTATATTTATGATACAGACTAGTACCTACTAAGTAAATTTTATTTTGCAGTTACAATTTAGTAGTTATTAAAATAACATGAAAATTATCTCTTTACTCTGGTAGGTAAGTAACGGAATGTAAAGATATTATTCATTTAGGTACCAAATTAGACATTTTTATTTTCCAATAACTTTAATTATTATGTACACATTTTTATTAACCATAGTAGGAAGTTGTAATAATAAAATATACATATTTTTTTAAATCCATTAAAACTAAAGCAATTTAAAAAAATATCCACATAGGGTTTTTAATGGTATTTGTTAAATCTTTGGAAGTTTAATGCGCAAATAACGGGTATCTTAATGATGCCAATATTTTGATCCAGCAATTTAGTAGATAATTAGATAGGTATAGGTAGGTACGTATATAACTCATTTCACAAATAAAGTTTTTCATATCAAACAGTATTATCGACTGATAATACCATCAAAAGTATCCTCCTACTACAACTACATACACATCTAGATAAAATGATCTTGTATAAGTACCTATCTATCTGATATGATTTAAAACTATTCGAAATATAAGCCTATAATTATAATATCTTTATATGATAGGTATATCTACATTTATATATATACATTTACTTTTAAGATTATTTTTTATTTTATTATAATTAACTTTTAAAATATCTAACATTAAAATCTAAATCAATTGATTCTAGTCTAGAAATACGTTATCTGCATCAAATTTGATATTTCTATAAAAAAAATTAAAGGTAGTATGTAGTAGGTACCAAGATTTTTGATGTTCACTTCCACCTACCTAAACAGTTGAAGTTTGAATAAGATTGCCAGAACAAGGGTAGTCCACCAAAGATTACTCTTGTTGTGCACCTAAAGAATTTAAAAAAAAATACCATAATTAACCAAAGTTCTAAGTAATCAGCAAGCCGATCCTAAAATAATAACATTATTAGGTATGTAACGGCTGAATATATTAATTCTTATATTTTTATTTATTAATTATATCTCATAGTTCTTAATTGAACTACAATTAACACATTCTGAATTAAACTAAAATCTCCGAGTCATAGGTATAATCTAAGAGGACATATAATTAACAAGATGTCAATCAAAGGCGACGAATCCAAGTATAACATATTTATGTAGGTATAATACCTATGGAGTTACGAAAGCAAAGAAGCAAGTATTGGAACCTCTTTAAATTTCAACTGCCTCTGCATCGCGCAATGAAAACATATACAGTATTAATTATTACAGTATATAAATAATTAAGCGACGGTAGCGTAATGGCTAAGGCGTCGGACTTGCGATCAAGTGGTTGCAGATTCGAACCCCCTCCAGTGCACTACCGACTTAAACCCACTCCTAACACAAGCAGTTAGTTTAGCTGGAGGAGTTATCAAGAATACAAGTAATGCGTGACCCACGTTACTAGTAGTCTTTATTTAGTAGAGGTATAACAATGTAACAACTTCGATCGCTGATCACGTCAGATGGAGGAAATCTCCCTTTCTTACATTTGGTCCCGACCTAACCGATGTAAACATTTACTGATTACATTAGACTGCTGGTTTATTTCGAACCTGTCTACAGCTTAGGCCTTAGACGATGATGATACAACATGGAATTCAATTTTATTATATTCGTTTATATTCTACTCAGTAAGTAGGTATCTATTGAAATGTCTGTACGGGTTTGTGGTAGCTGTACTGCCGTTGTTATTTACCGTCAATACACATTATATTATTTGTCATTAAGCGCAATTTCACAAAGTATGTAATAACAAACGGCCAATGAATAAAATAGGCAGCATTTTAATAAATTCTGCTCTAATGTACAAAAATTTGCAAAAAATAATAGTATGTTGGTCTAGTGGCTAGTGACCCTGACTACTTAGCCAGAGGTCGTGGGTTCGATTGCCAAACAGAACGTATGACGTGCGATGAGCATGACCATTTGTTCTGTGTCTGGGTGTAATTTATCTATAATATGTATGTATTTAGTAATACATATATAAGTATGTTCAACAGCAGTCTGGTTACTATAGTACAGCCTCTGCATAGTTTGGGATCAGATGGCCGTATGTGAAATGTGTCAAGTTATTTTTATATTATTATTATTTTGTTGCCAATGTACAGTAATGAGAATATCCCTGTATTTAAAATATCAATTTACAGATAAACTTTATTAACTATAGAGGTAATATTATTAAACTACATTTTATAAAAGAAGTACATCTAGGCACAACTCTGTTTTCTGTAAGTTTATAAAAATGCTAGACATTCCCAGATAGCTGTTTTTTAAACTCACCCCTACATGGTTAGGTATGTTTTAATTTAAGAAGATTATTAACTGTCAAATACCCAAAAGATACGCGCATATTATTCATAATTTATTGAGCGAAATATTAATTCAAATGTAAGGTAAAGTTCTAACAGCACCAGGGCACGTTGCAGTACTAACATTTTCTTGTACGAATTCTAAACAAAGATCAAAACCTGTTTAGGTTAGGCTAATAAGCTTCCCGGTATTAAATAGAAAGTCTGCGAAACCTTCTTCTAAACAACTCTGGCAATTTTGTTCCACATTTTGGACCGCTCTATTTCACCGACTCCAATTAGCAAAGAAGAAGAAACGGTAAAGGGACCAACTTTGAATTCCCTGGATTATTTCAAAAGGAAATTAATTTACATTATGATTCACGGCCATAACCAGAAGTGCAGGTAATCTCACCACATAAGATGTGAATATGTGGCTCACAATTGCCAAATTTTTCACAGAGATTATTATCGTCATCAATTAATTCACCTGAACTATCATATTCATATTTAGATATCTATCAGGCATCGTTTTTGCTTTTACTGTGTATATACATGAATATGATACACTCGTTCTCAAACCACATAAAACAACTTAATGGCTCAAACGTCGTAAGTAGGTGATTTTTTTTTAAGTATACCATTTAAATAATAATAATCTGATCAAATACTAGGCAGAGCCTGTACTATGGTAATCAGACTGCTGATAATCATACTTATTTGTTACTAAATACATATATATTTATAGATATATTACACAGAAATAGAAATGAAATAGAATTAAACATCACAGTCATTTCTATCGTAAAATAGCATTTATTTTTTAAAACAGGAAAGGTAAGTCTGCCACATACTGGTGGGATTAATAGGTTGATGTTACCAATCTCTTCCTCATATTTTTGTCAATTCCGTACAATATAAACTCCTAGCTTTAGAGGATTAATTAATAAAGCTATTTTTCCGGGACAGTACTTTTCTTCATGATTAAAGATATCTACCTAGGTCCTTTTCTGTACAACCCCCCAGACCACGTGGATGCAATATTTTACGATGATAGCCTGTTGGTCTAGTGGTTAGTGACCCTGACTGCTAAGCCAGAGAACGTGGGTTCGATTCCCACCCAGGACAAATAATTGTGTGATGAGCACGATAATTTGTTCTGTGTCTGGGTGTAATTTATCTATAATATGTATGTATTTAGAAATTTATAAGTATGTTTATCAGCAGTCTGGTTACCATAGTACAGGCTCTACCTAGTTTGGGACCAGGCAGCCGTGTGTGAGATGTGTGGAGTTATTATTATTATTATAGGAACTCCATGTTTTATGAAGAGAATCCTTCACTTTCTTCATCTGTGCAATCAAGACCCACGTGTTATAAAAGTGTTGATTCATTAATGTGGAAAGAAAAGCTGATGGAAAACTAAAGTCTCTTAAGAACCATTAAATGCCTTACAATTAACTTTATTAAAGTCACCTTTCTTCGGCTACGTACCCGTAGGACCTCCAAATTTGGACCTTATCTACAAATATGACCCTTGGACCTCCCTGTACCGTTTGGACCTTCAAACTTGGATTTCGCCTATACTTTAGTGCCCATTGGAACCTCTATGAAACAACGTGTTCCATTGGACCTCATTTATACATCTTCGTATGAAAAGCCAAAATACAATCCTGCACAAAAGTGAGACACTTGATCAAAAATAAAACACTATACAATAAAGCAAAATTTTTAATCAAAAATATAAAAACAACAACGTTTAATTACAAACAAAATCACCTATTCCAATCAGATAACGTATTTTTCTAATTTTACTGATCTTTAAGTTTTTAAATATAAAACATGCATGTTTTTGTACATGAAGGACTACGGAGTACTATGTGTTGCTAGTGTGTCTGTATTTGCTTATGGTATTTTACCAAATTTTTAGAATTCTGATTAATAATTTTCAACATAACTGTACCTTTTCTAACTAAATAACATCGAACGAATACCAAATGAACACATTTTTTTTAAGGTCCAACGGGTATTAAAAAAAGACGTCCAACGGGTTCTTTTTTAGTAGTTTTAATTATGAAGGTCCAAAGGGTACTAAAAAGAGGTCCATTGGGCACTTAGACTATTATATTTTGAAGAGGGTCCAAAGGGAACTAAAAATGAGGTCGAACGGGTACATTTGTGATAGGGTCTAATCTTGCAGGTCCAAAGGGTACGTGGCAATTTCTTCTTTCGTAGTGGTAGATAACCTAAGGAGGTTATCTACCACTATGAAAAAAAAACAAAAAACTTATCTTTACCATTGCTCTCTATAGGGTAGGTAAAGGTACCTACCCTTTAGAGAGCAATGGTAAAGATAAGTTTTTTTTATTAATTTTTCTAACGTGTGGAAACACCCTCGGGTACCACCGCACCGAGCTTATACTCGGCGAGGAGGGTACGTCGAAATCGAACCGACTAAAACCACACGGTGTTCCGTCACGGGTGTCTATGGCCGAGGGCTCAGGGATAACCTAGGAAGGAACTCCCTGGACCCCCGACAGACGTGACTACCCTCCCATAAAACGAGGTAGTCTCGCAGACGTAAGTGGGATTTCAAACTTCAGATTTGAAAGCGCGCGTGGATCACATCGCGGCCACCGTCTCGGCATAATTTATACCTAAGAAGACCACACGTACCTTCTAACTCCGGTTTTTCTATGACTTGGTGATAAATCGAACTCTTCGTGTATGGTTTTATTTTTTTCTATTTGGAAAAGCAAAAAACAAAGAATATGTATTGTATTGCGTATGTCTACATATTGACGTTAAGTAGACACGTTTAAACAAAGGAATTCTATCTTAGAGTCTTACATAAATATTACCCGGAGTATTAGATAATATCGCGGAAACACCTAATATATTTTTCGCATTTGAAGATATAATGCATGCACCAGCGCTAATATCCATTTTTATGTTTGGATCGTGCGATTCGTGCATGCTTAGTGCAGCTCGTAAATAGAACTAATGGCTGAAGGAAAAAATGGCATAAGTGCGGCAATTACAGTTAGGTCACAGTAGAGCAACTCCGGCGCACATTCAACAAGCGATTAGATACACAATTAAAACCACTCACACGCATACAATACCTATAATGATTTTTACTAATAAAAAGATAACTATTTTATAGTCATATTTTTATTTCCTGTGTTATACCACGGGATTTATCTCTTAATGCACATTAAATTCATCTTAACTAAATACTTTTTAGTTTTATAAATATATCCCTAAATAAACCCTTAAATTTTGCTTTAATTGTATACAGATTCAAACAATATTACCACAATTAATTAAATTCGTTTAACATGCTGACTAAATCCGTAGGTACTGGTTCAAAATCAATGCAAGTAGTTATAAGTCAAAATTTAATGTCGTGTCGGATAAAAAATATAACTTCATTTTATCCTCCCGATAACGCATCTTTTAGTACTTCTTACTTTATTTATAAATATTATTATGATGGATGTGTTCAAGCTTTTAAATAACCTAAACGAATTATGTTTAACATCAATAGCAAATACGTCACTGTAGTACCGTCGGAGTAACTATTATTTTATCTGTGCCGTCGGTTTACCAACGATATTATACCTATTGATGCCAGAGCCACTTGAGGACCTAGGCTTTAAGCTCTGCACTTAATCCCATCCATGAGAGGACCCAATGCGGTGGGGTCCGTAAACAGATAAAATTATGTCAAACGTCCACGTTATGTAGTTTTTATTAGAACAACACAACACTGTTACACTGTATTTTTTTATTAATTAATATATATTAGGCATTCACGATATTCTCATCGATTTCTAAATATAAAACTTAACATTGATCACTAAGACAAGACCGATATCCCGCATAACATAATAGGTAAGTAGGTATATAATAACCATATAAATAATGCATCAAAGCACAAGTCGTTAACTTCATTTCAAACCATTTCTCTGACTTGCCAAGATAGAAATGCATGATTCAGAAATATATATACCTATTTAAAAAAAATTAAATACATCTGACTCCGAAAGTTCTAACAACGATTAGAAAAGAGCTGATGATCTCCGGACGGCTCAACAGATTTTCTTGAATTATAACTCGATCAAGTCACCTTTCAAACAAAAGAAACTAAATCAAAATTGGTCTATCCATGTTCGTCCGACCTGACAATGTACTGGAGGACCAACACTTAGGCTATCTTGCTACGAGCTTGTTATCCGTCATTGAACGCATCGGTATGTACTTTAGTAGTCAAGCCAGAGACGATAATTACCAGACATATGAGCTCGTTTTTACAAGTCTTGGCAAACCAACAGTTGTTAGGACTAAAGAACTTATTATACATTACCCGGAGCCAGTAAACTTTTCAGGGCCTCTACTACTATACGTATTTCACTACAACTGAACTCTCATTCCTCTCGTTAATTGGAACGAATCTAACAACAATATGTTCGTAAATCAATAGGTAGGTTATGCCATTCCATTCTCATTTAATAAATGGCAGTACCTATGTTTTATATCAATTAGTTTCTACAGTGCCGTTTTATCCTTCATTTACCTTATATGTGTGTATTTATATAACATTTTCAGTATTACAAAAATAAATGAGTACACGTAATTCTACTCTGTATTTTTATTTTTAGTGTTACATGGGATCTTTGTCGAATTGGACTGTAGACAACATAGACCAACTTTTTGCTGTGCATCAATAGGTTTTAAAACCTCTTTACTCTTAAAGAAAGTTTTAAAGCATTTTTCTCTATATATGGACTGAATTTGTATGAGAATTTACGACTGCAACAAGAACTGGTAGTATGCCAGTTGTTTATTGAAGGAATCTATACGAATATTATAAAGCTAAAGAGTTTGTTTGTTTGGTTGAACGCGCTAATCTCAGGAACCACTGGTTCGAATTGAAAAATTATTTTAGTGTTAGTCAATTTATCGACGAAGGCTATAAAACATTACGCTACAAACAATAGGAGCGGAGCATCAATGAAAAATGTTTCAAAAACAGGGAAAATTTACAAAAGCGGACGAAGTTGCGCGGGTCAGCTGGTCTAAGCATAATATATTTTTCATACACACTCTCTTTATGCTTCTATTATAATCCACAATACTTAGGTCAAGAGAACCATTAAGAGACTTATGTCGGTTACAAAAGTACTTTCAGTGCATTCCATTTATATAATAGTAGCATTTAAATTTTCATTTCACTCTTGCGTGCTTCTTTAATCGAATGTTTATTATTTAATAGTACAATTGCTTCTAGAGCGTTTATTGAAAGTATTGTACTCCCATATACCTATGTGTGAACATTTAAAACATCCTAATCGCCTCCCAGCCTAATTTAGCATATGACCTATATGTATATTATGGTTAAAATTACATTTAACTTAATATAAATATCTACATGTTTAAATGTTCACTCCTCAATAGCTAATAACAGTGTAAATAAATTTTTTGAGTAGGTATGTACAAATTTTACAACATTTCAATCCCTTTTCATAATCATTTATCATTTATTATTAAGGAAAGTTCGAGAATCCTAATCCTTGCTTCCTTACTTAACCTTAATAGTGTTAGTATTTGAGGATTTGCTTAAACTTTCTTTTTCTTTTCAAATATTGCATCTTAGATAGTATTTTGTATTATTTAACTAATTATTTGACTGGCCTGTTGGTCTAGTGGTTAGTGGTCCTGACTGCTGCACCAGAGGTTATGGGTACGATTCTGGGAAAGAAACCCAGGACCAATAATTGTGTAATGAGCATGATCATTTGTTCTGTGTATGGGTGTAATTTACCTATAACTAGCTGCACCCCGCGGTTTCACACGCGTAAGTCCCTCGTTAAGTTTTCTTAAATTATCTAATTTTCCGCGCAACTTTCTTAATGTTTTTCTTTCATAAGAACTTTCTCCTGACAATAACAAACCCAAAAAAAAGCAATTAGCGAAATCTGTCCAGCCATTCACGCGTGATGCCGTGACCAAGGGAAATAAGGATCCATTTTTATATATATACATAGATATTTATGAATTTAATAGTATAAAAGTATGTTTATCAGCATTCTGATGACCATAGTACAGGTTTTGCCTACTTTGGGATCAGACGGCCGTGTGTGAGATGTGTCAAGTTATTATTATTATTATTATTGAACCTCGTATAATAGGAGCTTTGCAATTAAGAACTTCCACTTTAAATCCCAATTTGAAGTGGAAGTTCTTAATTGAAGTGTACTAACCTATTACACAAAGATTTATTTTATATTTGTGGTATCTACTGCTTTGGTAATTGTTGTAAGTGAAGGTTACAAAATTAAGGGAATATGTATCTACGAAGTAAGTTGAAAGGTTATCTTATTCGTTTCAATTGAACTAAAACTACATACCATAACAGTAAATTTATTGCTTACTTTATGATAAGTGTAAGAAGAAATGGACAGGAAAATTGTAATTAAAAGTTATACCACAACGTCCAGTTACTTACTCTTGACTGATGTAATGTACTTTAGAAGCTTACCATTTACCTTCTGTGATTAGTCTTCGCAGCCAAGATTTATAGAAATTCAATCTTCATGTCAGAGCTAAGGCCTATATTACTCATACTCAAGCAAGGAAATTAAGAGTGAATTCGTATTGGATGGAGAAGAATATTAACCAATGAGCAATTGCTAGATACTTTTTTATCTATGTGATATAGATAAAAAGTATATACATCATTACATATTATAAACCAACTGTCTGTTCGCGATAAACTGAAAAACTACTGAACGGATTTTCATGCGGTTTTCACTAATAAACGGACAAATAATTATGTAATGAGCATGAAAATTGTTGTGTCTGGATGTAATTTATCTATAGCAACCCGCCCCGGCTTCGCACGGGGACAAATTATACACCTAAACCTACCTCATGAATAACTCTGTCTATTAGTGAAAACCAGACAGAGAGACAGACAGACAGACAGACTAGGCTCTGCCTAGTTTGGGATCAGACGGCTGTGTGTGAGAAGTGTCAAGTTAAAGAATTACCTATTAGTTCATATTTCATTGGCCAGTATAACTTGAACTGACATTGTATAGACTTACGTATCATGACAGGTCAACACATATACTGGATGCGTGTAATTTAATGTAGCCGTTTTCATGTAAATTTAAAATTTGTAAGAAATATTGTTTAAAAATTTTAGGTTTCTGCACTTCTATAAATAAACTGTAATTATTCCACATTACATGTTAATGGGTTCACAAAATTTTCTTAAAAAGCGTTCTTCACCAAGAATTATCTTCACGTATTAATATATAGGTAGGACATTAGCATATTGCCTAAGTTTTCGGACTTGTATTCAAAAAATAACGAGGACAATCAAACCCAACCAGCGCCCTAACGACGTGAACGAAACATATAACTTCCTGACAAAGAGAACTACTCTTTGTCAAGAAATTACTCTTGTCCTGTAATGGTGTTGTCAAAGAAGAAAAAAGATAATATAATTATAATTTCACAAAATATATTTTTACATTAAAAAACATAAGACATAAATAACTTAAACTGATTATTTTAAATTAATTTGTTATGGGTAATATTAGAATACCTCGCCCATAATATTGTCCTGTTAAACCAAACGGACACGATGAGACCAGATTGACATTAAACGAAGAAGCTATGCTACTTGCTCTTCGTGCTGGAATGAGATATGTTAAAAACCAAGAGAGAGGGCTTTACCCTGCAGTGACCATTTCTCTAATATAGATGTCTTGTGACAAGTTTGTTGTTGTTATTTGGACCATAAGTTAATTATTTTTATATCTTATTAGGTTTTTCCCTGTTGACAAGATCCTGCGGCAGCAACCACAGGGTTGCAGAGAGAGGTCATAATTAGTTTAAATAAATTTATAGAGAATCTTAAAGTCGCCGTGTTTATACCCTTTGAAAACAAGAGTAGGTACAACTTTATTTGACTTAATGTTGTCATTCAATCGATTAAGAAGCATTCCTCACCTGACAACCTTTAGACACACTACTTTTACGGTAACCATTAGAAGTTCATATTCCGAATATAATAATTTCAAATGTTAATAAATTTTATTAACCTCCTGCAACGCGACTAACTGGAACGTTTATCGAACGTTTCCGGTTCTGGTATCGACTCGTGGTACAGTTATTTTTTGCTATCGATTTCCAAGGAATTGTTGCTTTTAATAACAATTCTAACGTTTCTTCGCTTTTCCGGTGCGGTTGTTCTTTCATCTCTGTTATTTGGTGATTACATCTGCCAAAATATGGCGATATTACGTCATGATCGGATGTAGTTGCGGAAATGTTATCAAAAGTCTATTAGTATGTGCTGTTCCTTGAATCCATAGAAATTATAATTTTATGAACATTATTATATTATATTATAGCCAAAATTATTTTTCATTGTCGCATGGGAAGTTTCTAACAAACATGTCCCATAATTCCAACATAAAATAAATATTAAGTATTTCTATAGATAATATAATGTTAAACATATTAAATAAAATTAAGTAGGTATGCGTGGCATTTTAAACATCTTGAAATTATTTTTTAACAAATTTCAAATTAAATTTTAATTTCAAAATCAATAATAAATAAATTTTACGATAATAAGTAATTTACTCCCAGAGAACTGATGTACTGCGGCTCAGATAGTAGGTAACTATTCAGTAATCTGTGGCTCAGATGATATAAGAGTGTCGCGCACTAAATGCCGCCGCGTGGTGCGCCGCACCGCTTGCTGCGTTCTCTAGCAAGCGATGTACCGACAACATACTGAATCTGCATTAGGAATTATTTATATTATACTAGCAACCCGCCCCGGCTTCGCATGGGTAGTAGAGACATCTTCAACAATCATCAACATATTTCAATGAATTTACACAAAATCCTAACAAATTATAGATACACCTAAACCTTCCCACTGAAAACTGCATGGCAATCCGTTCAGTAGTTGTTCAGTTTATCGCGAACAGACAGACAGATGCGGTGGGGGAATTGGTTTTATAATATGTACCTAGTGATGTACTTATATAAGAAGATTGGAAATCACATCATAAATATATCAGAGAAATAAGTTGAACAGCATATTATTGTAAGGGTATGGTTTAGAAACGTGGGCCACACACTTCTATGCATACAGTACGTTCATTAATAATAAGCTAAATGCTAGTACCAATTGTACCTGAGATCTGCCAAACCATAGGTAACCTATTAACTGACTTCGGTAAATTCCCCGAATGAAATATGATAAAAAAATTAACAAATCCATTTTGCATTTTACAAATACGAAATATTATTTAAAGTATTTCAAAAAAAGAACGAAATACATTTTGAATACAAGTATTTAAAATGCAAAATAAAAAAATCCGGTCCCGCAGCAGGCCCGCAAAGGTATATTTCGTGTTTTTTAAATTTTTATCTCTAAATATATAAGTCGCATTAAAAACTTTTTAATCTACATTGTAGAGAAAAAAAAATTAGCTTTCAGTTTACAGTTTCGGAGGTACTTTTTTTCCAACAAATTTAGGTTTTCCTCCCCTCCCCAACTTAAGGATGGAACCATTTAGGGTTCATATTAAAAAATGTTCGTATTTACTATGGGCATGCTATTAATGTTAAACGGTCCAAAAAAATATGCGTAGGAAACAAGTTATGCTGAAAAAACTGATTTTTGAAAATCTGCCTCCCAGTCCAACCCTTTGGGGGAATATTCCCCATTCACGAACTTAACCTTTATTTTTGCCCTGTTGATTTGTCGTCCAAGTTTGAAAGCAATCGGTGCATAATTGCGACCTCTATCGTGCCGGTAAAATTGAGGTACATACATACATACAAACATATATTCTTATATATATATACTTTGTAACTGGTGGTTGTTTTGGAGTTTCGAGATCATAACTAGACCTCCTGTAAATAAATTTTTGGAAAACTCGACAACTGGTATAAAACCAATAGGTAGACTTTTCTTCGAAAAATCTACCTAATAATTATTTTGAATTTGCATTTCAAATATATGTACCTATTTGAAATGAATCAGATCTCTGCATTTAGCTTATTAGTCAGACCACGCAACTCTTCGATTGCAAATCTTAAGCTGTTTCTTAAGCGGTGTTTTATTTGTTTATGTAACAACCGTATTCATTCTAAATACCAAAATCACTAGTAAAATTACCAATTTACTTAGACTTACTCATTACTATAATAACGCTACGATGGGGTTGACATATCCTTACTGGATCGAAACCCCAAAAAAAAAAGAAAATACGTGTGTCAGTCATTACCTATACCCAAAGAATTAATTATTATTGATTCCAAAGTAGATTGTTTGAACCACAAGCAATACTGATTAAATAAAAAATATATAAGTATTTTCTTTTAAATTTCCAAAGTTTTTATACAGAAATTTGATCTATTCCGATACAGAAATTTTACTGAATATATTATATGCAGTAGTATTGAAGAGTCAAATAACTCATTATGCTACAGCTTCAGAGAAATAGCTATTGTTTCGAAAAATTTTGTTTACCTTTTATAGTGATGTGCCGGATCGTCAAAAATGTATATCCGCAGATACGGATACGAATACGGATTATTTGTGTCTAGATCTGCGAATACGGATACGGATATAGATCTCAAACATTTTAGTCAGTTGGTGTAACCTTGAAACGACAATAGACGTTAAGGCTTAGTAACACGACATGTTTCGCTAGTTTTTTAAATTCATTATTGAAACATGCATATTAAAAAGTTTTGAGGTATGATCACATAAAGTTAGTTTTATTAACACTAAAATAATATTGATAAAAACTATTAATAATATTGATAACTTACTATGATACATTTTTAAATTTACAGTCATTCTGGGTAAAATTGGACCACTTAAGAGACAATTTGCTATGGTTTGACAATAATACACTATTATAGCATACAGGGATTGATTCATTAAACAACATTAATGTGCAAAATATCTTTAATCTGTATGCTTTATAAAATACTAGCAGCGAACCGCAGTTTCACCCGCGTAAGTCCCGTTCAGTGGTTTTTGCGTGAAAGATTAACAAACATCCATCCAAACATCCATCTATCCATCCAAGCTTTCACATTTATAATATTAGTGGGATAAGTGTCATTGCATATGCAAGACCCAAGCCTAATTTCGTTTTTCTTTGGCTTAATACATCTTACTGCTAGTAATTTTTAATTGTGTTTTGCTCAAAATAAATCACTACAATCGTAAAATAATACTTAGATGCCATAAAAATGCTATATCTTTACTGATTTCTAGCTCAAATCACAAAATATACAAATTGAACACAGCACTTTTTTAAGCGCGTAGCTGTGAGGTGGAAAATATGCAGCTGTTGGTTTTACAAATTAAGGTTTTATCCTGTTAATTTAATTTTTTAGGTTATTTTAAATTGGGATACTTGCATTCACTATTTTAAATACGATCACTACATAAAAAAGGGAAAGCGTTTATTTGGGGCGTGGTTCAATGTTACCACGTTATGTACCAACGTGTTACCAAAATGAATAATAATATATATAATATTGCCACCTAGGTATACTAACTAGGTATATTTAAAATATCATGAACTTGAAAAATATAGTAATGTAAAAGATCCGTTCAAGACCCGCCAAAATGTAACAAACACGGATACAGTCCGGAACATCACTAAAAAGAATAACATAAGAAAACTCTGAAAATAACGGTTCAAGTCTTGTTAGTAGACATCGAAAACATATTCCTTCAACCGTCACTTAATAATAAAATAGTAAGTTAGAAAATTAATTTTAATTTATGCGCTTTATCTACCACTTAATTGTAAACGTATGACTCAGTATTATTTATTAATATACCGAGCTAATTTGTCCGAAATTAATAATATTCTGCCTCAACATCGCCCACTTGACATGCGTTAATTAAATATTATAATTAATTAAACAAACCGAGCCAAAATAAAATACCTGACAGCTAACTCGCTGACCGTACTCTAATTGCAATAATTACTCATTATCAGGAAGCTTGGCGCACATTAATTTAACGTTTTTACTTGGAGCAAACTTAACATATACTTATTTAATTGCTCGTCTCTTTGTTCCACCAACGTTATTAGGTTGTTGACGTAATGCTACACATCACACAATTTTGATCGTTGTGCAAGTAATCACGAAACAGGTAAGAAGTTATATACACAAACACTTTGCGTGCTTATCTACCAATAACGAGATATTGTGTATACAAAAAATGACAATATTGCATCTTGTAATACACTTATTAAACTTATAAAGCCACGCTTAGATAACAGTAACTGCGATTCTATTTTCTTTTTACACGATTGTGACTATTTCCCTGACAGTTTAATAGGCTGTGTAGCGCCTACATTAATGATTACGATCCATTTGCAATTGCAACAATACCTCTTCTACTAGACTGCAATTCGTTTCTTTTTGCTGTGTTCTAAAAAACTTAATATCAGTTTACTCATTATGCCTTTATTTAAAGGGTCGTTTAACTAGAAACGGAAAGAAAAATTATTAGCTTCGAAAAGACAAAAAGTGTAAATATTACGATAGGTATATAGATATATTTTGTTTTCTGGTATAAACATACTTAATGACTGCATTTTGTAGCGGATTTTTTATTTATATTACACGGCTATTTTTTAATTACAACTATAGTGTTAAAACGAATTCTTTAAATATAATATATAAATTGTTGCGGCCGTAGACAATTATTTTAAATTTATGATTGATACTATGTCTCTTTCCGCGTCTTGAGGGATACAAACAGATAAACAAAAACCTTAGCACCGTAACCACCTCACGTACTTACTTTACTGTTTATGGGTTGGTATACAAAGACCACTATATAATAACTATAGGATAAATGTAACACGAGTGGACAAAATATGCAATCTTGGGTCAATAGGATTTTGCACATGGTGGTGACATTTGGCTGTTCATTAAACTTTAATGGGATGTACGCGTCAATATCATAAAATTTTTTTGAATAGTTTTGTGTAAACCTGGTTAGTGACCATCAAATTCAAATTCAAAATCATTTATTCATTTAAGACACTAAGTGACATTTATGAACGTTAAATTGAAGCTAGAGTTAAAATCATAGATCGGCGCAAACAGACGCCACAGCATGTGCTGGATTGTCGAGGTAAATTAGGTGAAAACACCAAAATCTACTGCCTGCTTGTGTCGATCTATAACTTCCAGTTTCCAAAACGCGTAGAGCCTTATGAGAAGAATACTGGCAAAGAAACTCATGGCCACTCTTTTTAAAAGTCAGATCTTCAGGTACAATAGTGTTAGTGTTACACGAAAGGTAAACAGGATGCAAGCTGATGCCACCTGAATTTCAATTTATTGAAATGCTCCAAAAGCTAACGTACTAAAAAATAAAAATCACTCAGTGATACCGTTGAAGGTTTGAACTTATTAAGCATAGAAATCATTCAAGGTGCACATCTACCTTCATTCAATAACAAAATCTACAGTTAAAAATAATTCGTGACTGGATTAAGAGGCTAGAGTTGCAGTTGAACGAACCAAAATAATAGTATAGGCTAAAGCATCGCTGACTCGGCCGACCAGTCACCCCAAGCAGCACCCGTTCACGAGTATGACGCATGGACCAGCCATCATCTCCTTCGCCATATCAGAGGGAAAGAAATGACCCGCCCCATGACGACGCCACAAGCAATGACATTTTAGTGAGCATGACGAACCATAGTCGAGATACTGATAAAAATCACTACTAGTCAAATTACCATAATAAACGTCACGCATTACTTTCAACTGACAATGGTTTGTTAATAATTTAGCTTAATTATAAGACAAAGAAGTTTGTGTGTATATACCTAATGACACCTTCAGCCCAAGACTGTTTGTCGTTTAGATAATCGTTGATCGTATAGTAGGATTTCCTAATAAGGTGATTTTTTACAGTTTGCTTGAATTTATCTACAGGAAGGTCGCTAACATGTATAGGAATTTTGTTATAAAAACGTATACCAAGACCTTCGAACGAGTTGTGTACTTTATGCAAGCGATGATAGGTACCAACGAGTTTAGACTTGTTTCTTGTATTAATATTGTGTATATCACTATTTTTCTTATAGTCATTAATGTTTTGCCTAACAAACATAATATTTGCAAATATATACTGTGATGCAACAGTTAAAATACCTATATCCTTAAACAACTCTCGAAGAGAGACTCTAGCACCTAAATTGTATATGGAGCGGATGGCTCGTTTTTTAGAATAAAAATCGTTTCAACATCAGCCGCCTTGCCCCAAAGTAGTATACCATAGTCATACATGACGCTGTGAAAGTAGCTAAAATAAACTAGCCTAGCTGTGTCCGTATCAGTGAGCTGACGTATCTTCCATACTGCATAAGCTGCCGAACTAAGCCTACCTGCAAGGCTATCTATCTGGGCTCCCCATTGTAGTTTACTATCTAATGTAATTCCTAAGAATACTGTTGAGTCTACAATACTTAACATTTCATTATTTAGAGTTAAATTAGTACCTAGCTGTTTTACATTTGGCATAGTAAATCTCACACACTTTCTTTTATTTGAATTTAGTAGGAGATTGTTAGTTGAAAACCAATACAATACATCATTTAGTGCCCTATTCACATCGTCAAAAACTGTTTTCTTACGATCGACTTTAAAAATAAGTGACGTATCATCAGCAAATAGAACTATATCACAGAGATCTTTTAAATAATAAGGTAAATCGTTTATATATATGCGAAAAAGTAGAGGACCTAGTATAGAGCCCTGAGGAACGCCCATAGTAACAGGTAATCCAGAAGACCTCGCACCATTGACATCTACATGTTGAATTCTATCTTTCAAGTAGGAAACAATTAGTTCCAAAGCAATACCATTAACACCATAATGTTTAAGTTTAAGAAAAAGTGTGTTATGTTCTATACAGTCAAAAGCTTTTGAGAGATCGCAAAATACACCTATCGCATCTTGCGAATTCTCCCATGCATTAAATATATGTCTTAAAAGAGTTGCACCAGCATCAATTGTTGAACGACCCTTTGTAAAGCCATATTGTTCTTTGTGAAATAGATTATTTAGATTAAAATGGCTTTCTAGTTGTTGCAAAATAACTTTTTCAAAAATTTTACTAATAGCTGGTAACATTGAGATTGGCCTAAAGTTACTTGGTTCAGTTGTACAACCCTTCTTGAATAAAGGTATTACTTTGCTATACTTCATCAGGTTAGGAAAAACACCAGAATCAACACATCGATTGAATGTTATAGCTAGAAATGGTGCTATATCAATTATAATAGTTTCTATTAATTTAACAGAAATTCCCCATAAATCCCCTGAATTCTTAGAATTAAGAGACTTAAACGTTTTTATAATGTCTGTGGGGTTTATGATTTCAAATACAAATAAATTCTTACATTTGTTTACATTGGCCCTTAACAACAATTCAGACCTGGACGCACAAGAATTCAAGGTACTGGTTGTACTAACTGGTATATTTGTGAAAAAGGTATTAAAAGATTCAGCTATGTCTAAGTTGTTTGTTATAAACCTATTATTAATATTTAATTTCAAATCATTATCTTGAGGTTTACTACGTGCCGTTTCATTATTCATAATGTTCCATGTAGCTGTTATTTTGTTATTTGAAGACTTAATCTTATTACTTATGTATAAAGACTTTGCCATAGTACATGTTTTCCTAAAAATCTTTGAGTAATTTTTGACATATTCATGAAATTTTGGGTCAAAATTACTCTGTTTCATAGCATATAAATCATAAAGTTTTTCTCTACTTTTGTATATTCCTGTTGTCGCCCAGTCACAGAATGTCGTTTTTGGCCTTTGAATTATTTTTTTGACTTAAATATACTGTTAAATTCGATTTCTATCATATTGAATAAGTAGCCGTAAAGCTTATCCGGATCTCTTTGAGTCCAATCTAAATTGGAAACCTTATCACTAATGTTATTACTAAAATTCAATAATCGGTTACAAGTCATGGGCCTGCATATAGTTTTGTTTATTCTATTTTCTTTCATACAAGGAAATGTAACAAATTGCCCACAGTGATCAGATGTTAACTCACTTAAGATTGACCTATTTAAATACTCACCATTGCTAAAGATGTTATCTAAGCAAGTTGCCGAGTGAGAAGTAATACTTGTTGGCTTAGAAAATAAATGATTCAAGTCAAATGATTCAAATAGGCTCACTAATCTTGTACTGATAGGACACTTTTCTAATATATTAATATTGAAATCTCCACAAACTACCAAAACCTTACTACTGACACATACACGCTTCAAAACTTCTTCCATAACTATCTCAAATATGCTAAAGTCACTCTGTGGTGGCCTATACACACTAACTATAATATGGTGTTCCAGTTCTACACAAGAAAGTTCTACAGTGCGCTCAGCAGACAAATTCACAACATCTTTCCGGTTTTTGCACTTAATACTATTACGAACAAAAATTAACGACCCTCCATGAATTGACTTCCTTCTTACATACACACTTCTAGCAGAATAAAGTTCATTATCAATTATTAACTGGTGTGCCTGTAGCCAATGCTCTGTGATACAGAGCACATCAATATTACATTTATCAAAAAATAATTCTACTTCTAAGTCTTTCCTAGATAATCCTTGAATATTTTGATGAACTATGTTTATGGTCATTGACTTTTTTACTTTATTGCTACAATTTTTATTTAATTTTGTATTTCTACTATCAATACCATTATCGAGTAAATGATTTGATATGCAAGAGATAGGCTCTATTGTCTTAGCAATTAATTTAAAGAATTTATGTCAAAATGTGCGGTCAAGCTATTGCCTGAATTAATATTAATAACATCATTGTTAATTAGCTCAGAAGGAGCACTATATGAAGCCAAATGTTTGGCTACAGTGTTCTTACATTCTAAGGGGTGCTCTATAGGAGCTGTCAGGTTAGCCAAGTTCTTGGCTATTATTCTAAAATAATATGATAGCGAAACAGCTATTTGTCTTTTAAAATAATATGGCAGATAATAACTATCTGTGTACAAAAAACTATTATCATAGACAATCCTATTGATGTCAATTAAATGAAATTT
The DNA here is from genome assembly GCA_949752705.1 of Callimorpha dominula. Taxonomy (NCBI): domain Eukaryota; kingdom Metazoa; phylum Arthropoda; class Insecta; order Lepidoptera; family Erebidae; genus Callimorpha; species Callimorpha dominula. Next base: position 20,217,277 of record OX456991.1, read on the forward strand.
ATTATAAAATCTACCATTAATTTGGCTTGTTAAGTTAAACATAGTCCTGTTTAAATTAATCCTAATATTTTTTTCATGTTGAGACAACCCTTTACTAATTGGCAGTGTCAATAGTACTATTTTATTTGCATTGAGTTCCGATAATTGTTCAAAGTATTTTATGAATGTTTTTTTATTTACAGTACCCTATTGCCACTGAAAATTATGAGACTAGTATTTGTATCAAAATTTGCACTAATAGCCTTTTCTAGAATCATATTATATGCTAGGTTTGGCATACAAAAGTTGCTAAATGAATATTCCTTATTTGAGTTTGTCATTAACATACCTAAACCTAAACCTTTACCAATTTCATCGCTAAACATTATTATATTACTATTGGTACTGTACAATTGATATTGACTAGTTGTTTTGCCATTCTGGAAATTAACTACATTATTGTTATTTGCTGTCAATATCAGACAACAACAATGAATCATTCCTACAATTACCTGAATTAACTAATTTACCTATTGCCAAAACTTGTTCCCTACTTTGTTTTTGTGAAATCTCATATTTACTACTAATAGTTCTCAGTTGCTCCTCAAGTTTCTTAATTTCTGTTTGAAGAGCTCCTGTGTCATCAAAATATTGTGAAGACATGTTATCTACCTCTATGGAGTACATATTGACCTGATCAATTAATTGCATCCTCTGCCTATTTAATGCTACACTATCTATAAAGAACTTATGTTTATAAATAAGTTTTTTTGTTTTAGTAATAAATTTTTTAACACGAATGTAGTTTTTCAATTTGTTCTTACTACATTTGATGACTTTTTGAGATTTATTAACTCTGAAGGAGTCATTGTCATTTGTGAGATCTATAATGAGAGCCGAGTTATGGTTGTTAACTACTAATGGTGAACTGGGAGCGACCAGCTCCTCATACAGACTCTGATTTGATGCTGCTACTATCCTGTCCTTGAAGTCTTCAAATGATGATATGGTGCTATGTGCTTCATGTAGCTGGCGTTCTAAAACCCTGATGCGTTTCAGAGCTTGCTCGTACTCATCCCTGCATGTGTCAAATGAGTCGACGAGGAGCTGTAGTCTGTCCCGAGCATTGGTAACCTCAACATATTCTGAATGCAATGCTGACATAAGTTATGCAATATATTAAGGTTTATGTGCCCCATTTCACAGTCACTGCGACTATAATGTTTCCAGATAAGTTCCTTGCCGTCGCTCCCATTGGCAAAGAACTAGTTACGCTTTACACTTCTTTATAAACTTATTCAAAACTATTTGTTTATATTTAGATATTAAAAAATATATTCCTAATTAACAAAATTAATACGAGCGTAATGGATTTATATAAGTACCATGCTAGCCGAAAAAACATTAGATTATTAAGGCAACTATTAAGTTATTTTACGAAATGTTTGGGCACCTGTTAAATATACTCATACCTTCAAATCCGCAACAGTCGACATTATCTTGAAATGCACATTTTTCATATTAGTCGTTATCGTTAAATTAAGTCGTGTCGTTTTAATTTTAACAAAAATAATTAGAAACATTCTAACACAAACTTATTTATTAAATTAATAAAACTAATTAGCTAACACTCCAGAGGCATCGTTGCGGACCGCCTTTTTGAGTAACTTTTAGAAGTTGAACCGCACAGATATAATATTTCTTTATAACCTCTACCGGATTCTTTGAATCCTAAACAAACGCGCGTTTGGGCTCAGACAGAGGAAGCATTACCCCAGGATTGTGTAATTGTTCATGTAGAACCTGTTGTTTTTATTTTATAGGGCTCAGTGTCAGAGTTGCTTGTGAAAAACATCAGCTATGACAGTGTACAAACAACATAGTGCTTCAAATTTAAATCGTTGGCTCATGATGGTGCTAGGTAAGATACACATAACCACTTTTCAGTATTCTGTTGCTGGTTCTCTAGACCTCTCTCTAATTTACTTATTTGGAGGAGTCCTGCATGGGATATTTGGAGACTGGTATTTGAACGCCTAAGAGACTTCAGAACTTCTCACCGGAATCTTGCTGGTCTCATAGCTTAGATTTCGCAGTGGAATCTTGAAGGAAATGCCCACCCGTGCGTGGCTATATACCTAGATGTTATGTTACTAACATCGTTACAATTTTACGCCTATACCTAAGCAAAATACATATAGGTACAGATATTTAACGTTACATAACCGTTAAAATTTATCAATATCTAATTTTTATTGATTTAATTCACTGAAGAATGGCTATCATGTGAAAGACCGTTGATTTACTTAGGATCATATTCATACCTACACGTTTCTAGACTATTGTTTTGTTGTGGTTTTAACTATTTAGAACACTAAAAATCATAACACAAAATGTAGACGGAATAACAAATATAGCCATTAAAAACAAATTCACTAGTTGATATAACGGCAGAAGTTATGTACAGTTCATCAAATAAATTTATGATTATGCAACGTATCACTATAAACGCGAGTTCCGAAACTTGTGTTGAGCAACGTACGCTTCGAAGCGTGAAAATATAATAGCATGTAGATCTGTGCATCACTTTTAGCTATAAACGGGAAATAAATTTTAGTTAAACGTTTTCTTTTACTTTAACTTTCTTGTTGCTACCTATTTTGCACGAAAATAATATTTAGTATTTATAAAAAAATCGTATTTCAATACATTTTTACTAATTCATGAGCTTGTTAATGATTATGTCATTAACAAGCTCTGGGTTCCATTTGCTGCAATCCGTACAATTAAAACACTTATCTACCTATCTAGCATCTAAGTCAAATTGTTCGTGTTAGTCAGAATTAGTTAATTTGCATTTAAATAAACTTTAAATAACCCTTTAGTAAAGAAAAATAGACTTAAATAATCTAAAAGTAACTTAACTTACATAGGTACTTAAATTTATGTAAAATTCTTATTAGTTATTGTGTCACTCTCAAAGGAGTCAATCAGGTGACTTAAAGCAGTCACACTTTTGGAGTCAGATGAAATATTTTTGCTCTTAGAGGACATATGTATGTCTCTATCCAGTTACTGACAAAGCCTCAAGTATACTCCATATTTAAGAGAACAATTAAAAACTCACCAATAACCTTAATCCTACTTTCCACACTCGGATATTATCTAAGTGGCTAAGTTTTATGTCTCAAAATTACTTAAATAGATTCTCGAATTGAAACTAAAATGGGCGATGTGCGCATATGCATAAGCATAAAATAGGTGTTTAGAAGTACCGCGGGACCGGAAACGGCTCAGACACGTAGAGCGCACAACAAAATAATGAACAAAAGTCATTATAAGTGGCGAGATAGACGCGATAACGCGCCGGTTAGAGTAAACGCGCTTTTTTACGTTAATTAAACTTACTTCTGTAAACGATGATGGTCTCATTATCTGCATTAAGCACCGCTCGCCGCTCGGCGTTGTGCTTTTTACGCAACAGTGAGCCCGCGTATGACGCCAGGCTGACGAACGACCACCGCCGCGGGTTGCCGTGTTCAAAACTCATTTTAACTACATATCATACCTTGTCATACAATTTAAAAACAAAATTCCCAACATATAAATAGCAAAAAGTGACTGTTAGAAAGAATATTCCTTTTAAACTGACTGTGTTCTGTAATAAAAAATTATAGTCACCATACATGCAACTGTTTTCGTCAATTATCCCCCAAATATCTCGTAAGCGATATACGTGCGGTGTCTGCCCGCAGGGTCGCACTTAATAGCCGGTGACGGCTAAGGACACAACATGACAAAAACTCTCCTCATTATCCGCTCTATGACAATTCACCTCCATTTATATTGCTATTAATATAATAATGACCAACAACCACAATAAGAATTTAATTCAGCATCAAACAGACATTAAATGTCATTTTATCGGCAAAAACTATGTATGTAATAACCGTTTTATTTTTTTAACGACTACATTTATTTCTGCATTAGACAATCTCAATAAATAACCATGTACAACAGATATAGGTACACATGGTAGGTATATCTTTAGATTTTGTTTTTAAATTATATATAATGTATTGTTGCATTTATTAAATGTGTTTTAGTTATAAGGTATATTTCGTTATCTTTTATTAACTACAATAATATTAACAGAACAATCAATTTCCCATTCAAAAAGTTAACTATGGCTATAGAGATATTAAAAAAATTAAAAAGTGAAGTATAAATTATACTATATCCTACTAATATTATAAATAGTGAAAGGTTATGATGGATGTTTGGTACTCTTTCAGGCAAAAACTACTGAACCGATTGCGATGAAACTTGGTTTGCAAGTGCACCTTTTAGCTTTTACGCGAAATGTGCATAAAGATATTCTGATAACTTGTCTTAGTGATTGAGATATTGAATTTATTGATAATATGTCGATATTTTATATTAGATATGTCATAAGATTTACTACGCATAACTCTGTAATGAACCATGTCTGACCTTGGCCTACTTATTTGGTAGGGGAAGTGAAGGCAAGAAGTATGTAGTTGGTAAGATGGAAACTACATAAAAAATCCGTACAGCACAAAGTAGTATTTAATACCTTCTGAAATATATTATTGTACAAAAGATCTTAGTCAACCTTTTATCCTGGGATACATTTCTTATCTATACTGTCCGGGTAGTAGGGATAGTTATAGTATAGTAGGTAGTGTATGTTCATTCGAATTTAAATTTTTAACATGATTAGTTACTTGAAATCGTTCGATGTGGATGAAGCGAAAACCAGATAGAGACGAGGGATAAACATGAAATCATGCTACTTATTACCAATCGCGTTAGTATGCATGGGCTGGGAGCGTCTGCCCTACCGTTGCATTACTCCGCTCCGTTCCCTACATAAACGATGCTTCCATTTATACCTAACTAGATGCAACCCACCCTTGAATGCAGACCCACTCAATTTAGATTTTATTACGTGACGTCATGCTTTCTCCGTGTTGCTTGTTCAACTAGGTTTTATTGTAAAGTACAACATAATTGGAAAACTTATTACGTTTTGAATAAAATTATTTATTAACCACTTCATGTGTATGTCATCTCATGTTTTGCGTTACGTTTTTATGGAAACTGAAAGTAGAAAGACCATAGAACTGATATAGTGCGACAAGAATTGTTGCTTGACAGATTCACAGCCTTTTTGCTTTTTACAATGCGTATTTACCCCACTTTTGAACAACATAGGCTAAATTATATTGCACGCACTCCAAGTAATTTAATATCATAATTTGAAAACCGGACCAGTGTGAGTCTGTCTCGCACGACGATGGGTCCGTACAAACTTGTATTTAGATCGTTCGTCCATCTCGGGAATCGATCGTCCAAGATTTCGCGTTCCATGATATAATTATATATACGGGAATTAACGCTATCACAAAATTGGTAAAACATTTTAAGCTTTAAGAGACCGCAGACATAATATGTTAATTTCTATTTGATACCTCCAGGTGATCCTAAGAGGGAACCCTAAAAACAAATCACGTTACGGGCTGTTCCAGTGTCAAGTGAAAATTATGGACTTTTTACACGACGCATTCCATGAAACAAAGAGGTTTTTTTAGCTGGTAACCATAAAAGCTTAATGACGTCTCGCCAATATCATCCACGTGCAAATAGATCGTTTTCACACAGACTTTTAAAAAAAATGAAACTGTTACATAATATATGTTTGAAACACATTTACGGCCTAATCATATATCATAACCATTCGTAATATCCAATTTATGTGCAATAGAACTTATGTTATTACAGAAATCGTGTTCATAAAAACGGTAATTCTAGTCTAAAATTTCAAAACGAGCCAATTTATTTTGACTTTAAAAAAACATTAGAAAAAGGTTGACATTCCGACATTTTCTCAGGGACATTTCTTTGAATTGGTCTATTATTAGTTGCCGATCACGTCGTAGGATGCTTTTAATATTGAATTAGGGGAACCTGTGGTTACTGCGTCCTTAATCGGGCCCGCGGCCGTGATGTTCGTGTATTAACGTTATATCCACAGTCGTGTAATGGCATAAGTAATAATAAAGCCCAAATGACACAAAATATTGTCAAATTATAGGCTCTGAAAGCATGGGTAACCACTTACAATGTCTGCTGTTATCCTCGTGATACCGACAGCATATAAGGATTATAAATCGATGAGCATTAATAACAACGCATTTAGGTACTGGTACCTTGTTTACTACGTGATTGGTCCTAGGTGTGATTCCCGAGGCGTGCAAGTCGTTAAAGGTTTATTCTATAAAAAAAAATCTGAGTAATAGCATAGTCTGGCTTCGTGTCCTGTCGGACCAACACCTTTATAAGGCGCAGGTTTGGCCGCATATAGAATACTGTTCTCATCTCTATGCAGATTGGCTTGACCCCCTGGCGTTGCGAAGAGATGTAGCTTCACTCTGCATTCTCTATCGCCGATATCATGGGGAATGCTCCGAGAAATTGTTCTGACTTATATCGGCCGTAGCGTTTCGCCATCGTTCAACGTGACAAAACTATCATCCCTATCACCTGGATAATTGGCAATCCAACCAATCAATGTTTTTGGAGAACCGCAAACTGGTTTGCGGTTCTCCAAAAACATTTTGCCTCCCACCACCAATCTGTGGAACAAATTGTCGCCTGCGGTATTGCCAAACCGATACGACCTTCAAACCTTCAAGAAAAGAGCGTACTCCTATTTCAAATCATCACTTGTGACTCTTGAGTTACAGGTGCCATGGGCGGAGGTAGTCGTTTACCATCAGGTGACCCGTCTGCTCGTTTGCCCCTAATACCATAAAAAAAGGTATGAAAATGAAAGATTAGATAGAAAGATATGATGAAAATAAATATATATTATAAAAAATCAATACTGTTCAAACACACTTGTCACATCTATAATAACATCGACCATTCTCGTTAATAATGGTCTCGTATTTGGTATTAATTTCAACTTGATGCGTCAACGGTTTCCTGGGGAAAATTGTATTGACAGACAGAAATGAAAACTTCCTCCTTTTTTGAAGTCGGTTAATGTTTCAGCTTCACTTCAGCATGACTTGTGACGAGCATAAATTGCTTAGCATATTATATTGCTTAAACATATTAAAGTCATGAAATCGCAATCCATTAAATAGGTATTATTGAGTAGTTCCGGTGGCCAATAGTGGTCTATGGCATCAGTTCCACTTTACTAAATGTTGTTTTCCGAGAGTAAATCTACGAGCTACGTAAAAAAATACCAAAATTGCTATAGGTTTGCATATAATATTTGAAGAGTTTCCTCGAGTTCTCTATGACTCCATCATCAGACCAGACCTGACCTGATGGGACCAACTAGAAAGTATATCCTTTCCAACAAAAAAGTTTTTTTTTAAATCTGTCCAACCGTCTTAGAGTGACCGTAGAATAAAAATCGTAAATCCGAATAATTAATAACCTCCTTCTTTTTTAACTCAGTTAAAAACTAAGCTTTATTGTTTATATATATATACATATATGAAGGATTTAATATTGTATCTTTTTTGCAATCGTTACATCACTACACTTAATTATGGCTATATCAATAGTTTTCCTTTTTGGGTGTTCGAAGAAGATACAGAAATGGCTGTGTCATATTATTTTAGTGGATGACGCCGATCGCATAACTAACAGCTGCAATGAGTCGTACACTGATTGTAGTGTTTAGACTCGATACGAATCGATTTCATACGATTTGTATCGAATGATCCAATCGTAAGCTAATAGGAACGATCCTGGTATATTTTTCGGCTCTCTGACCGATGATTTAGTTCGTACGTGATGTGCTTACACGGAAAATAAATCGTTTGGATCGCATTAAATTCATTCGTATTATTAAATGCCCATTTCTGTGAGAATTTTTGATCTGACCTACGCGCCGGAATGTAAGCTAGATTAATAAAAAAGTGAGTAGCAAAACCATTGAACTTAAATTGTTGTTGCTTATAAGTTGATATTGATGATTTCAAACGTGCATTACAAATCTAATGAGTGAATATTATTGTAATTTGTTATTACTACTATGATTGTATTACTACTTAAGCGTACGTATAAATACTGGTTATTATCATGATTAAGGTGTAATTAATAGCTGATGTAATCATTCCAGATATATCTCAACCGCAGCTTGGGGCTATATATTTTATCTTATGGTAGTTACAAATGATATATATACCACCTATATCGAGGTTCAAACAACACGAGGTTAGGACTGGAAGGAGGTCAATAGTGGACATTTGTTTCACTATCCTTTGCTTTCACCGCATGAGTAACCAACTTGTGTGTCCTGAAAGAGACGGAGACATTTTCGGAATTTTACAGACACGGTACACAGAGCGGCTATCTCTAATTCTCGCGGTCAGCTGTATGTAAATTGGATAAAGAAAGTTCGGAAGACGAGGCCATTGTTCAATCTATCTGAGGTAAAGAGGGCTGGCTGCTTTGACAATGCGGGTTTGTAAAGTTATTAACGCATTAGGAACGCATTTGTGGTTGTTGTCCTCCAAGGAAATGAAGATGGAAGAAGACGGGGGCTTCACAAGGAGTGCCGCGAGGCAATGGGGACAAGTTGGACATAGGCCACGCTACGGACCTAAAGATGTACTAGTGGCATTCTCATCTTAAGGTTTATTGCGCGTACTGACAGTAATGTTAGTGAAAGCGACAGTATGTAATTATACAAACTAATTTCTAAACAGAAATATTTTTATTACAAACAACAAATCCTTGGTAACATATGATCTTGATCTCAATGTAAATACATTATTAATATTTTTACGAAACCGATTCAGCCGTAATCGCAGTACGTGTTGTGATAACATTAGCATCATAGGTACACAACACCTAAAAATGGTTTGTTTGGTTTAAGCATGTGTGTAGTATAGTGTCATTGAAAGTCATATAGGACCATGTCTTTTCAATGACACATTTTAAAGGAAAATCTATAAAACTATGTGCTATGAAATTTAAAGTTATAGCGACGAATTGTCTGTGATTCTTTCGGTTCTCAATAGATTTTTGTTTAGTAGATTAAATCTTTTCTTAAAGACTTTTAATGATAAAAATGTTTAGTATACTTAATAGTTTACTGATTTTAACATGTCAGTGGTAAGGCCGGTGCTGGTCGACTACACGGGACATACGTTGATTATATTGGTGATGTTTAAAAGAAAGGACAGGTCAGAAGTCAGAACTGGCGGGTCTGTATGAAAGGTCTAATGACAATAGGGGGACCAGGTGGCGACCTGTTACCTCTGCCTACCCCATAAAAACATACAAAACCCAACAAACATAAAACATAATATATGAAGTCTACAGTAGAGAAAGAAAGACTACAAAATAGATTTAAGATAGATATAATAAATTATAGTAATGTTTATAGTGCCTCTAGGACCTAGATAGAGTTTCTATTTTTGTAGCTTTGGTTTTTGTCCTAATCTAACATGACCCGGCATGACATCATGCCGGGTCATGTTAGATGATGCCTAGAATTATTAAGATACGTTGATGGCAGGTTGTTTTTTTTATGAGATTTTATTTCCTTTTCTTGATTGATGATAGATTTTATTTCATTTGGTTATTCATTTCTTGCAGGTTGTAAAGGTACGTAATGTTTTCTAAATCTGCCAATTTTTTGCCTACAAACAAATGTTTTATATTGGTATTCTACTTTTTAAATATATACAACTGACAAGTGAAGAACTTAGATACGCAAAGAAATCATCAAATGAATGACGTAGCAACTCAATTACTTTAGTCAAGGCATGCTCTTCTTACAACAGCTTTAATCTAATTTCTATAATAGTGGATGTTCATGTTGCTGCATCCCACACATACGTACTCACATAAAAATCTGATGTTAATTGGGTAATTAGATGTTTATTAGTCTTATAACATGTTAATTCGAAAATCGAATCTACTAGCTAATCTGCTTGGCGCCTCTTACGATAAAGCCGTGTTCAAATACAGATACATCTCTTAAAAATTTATATTTCAAAATTTCAAGTTAATACTTTCAATTTAGTATTATATTTATATATTTCAACAAGGTGTTGAGAGTTTATATTTATGCTCATTATTGATTTTATCTAATAAAGCTACTAATGTACCTATATAAGTACAGTCAAATCTAATTTGATCATCTAATAAATTTTACAATATTTCAAAATAATACTTTGAATACATACTAAATTTTGTCACAATATTTTGATAACTGCAATTTTTATTAAAGTCTCCACCTAAAGTCTCCTAGTTAGGTACTTCTTCATCCATCCGGTTCGGTCAAGCTGTCACGAGTCGGGATACAGATAAAGTTTCCAAACCTATAAAACTGTCAAAATGAATCAGTCAATTTAATTTCAACCATAAAGTTATCGACACAAGACCGAACAATTACGTAAAGAGTGGATTAATACGTTGGTCAAGTTAAAGGTACTTAATGATACCTGCTCCGGCCACGATGACATCACACGCAGTATTGTAAGTGGAGAGATAAGAATAATTCAATAGGTACCAAGAATTTCGATGATACACGATTTGACTGGTGGTTTTCATTGACTTAATCGACGTGTTCATTTGTATATCTTTTAAAAATGTTTCGACTGATTCTTTAAAAAAAAAACAAAAGTATTATTTAGGATTTAAAAATACCTCCAGGCTTGTGACTTCTGAATAGATTTTTGTTTTTACCCAACCAGTGGGCTTGTATTTATTTATTTATTTAAACTTTCTGCAAATACATTGCATAAGATTGAGTTAATGCCGTAGGCATTTTCTAACAATCAACCTTTGGGTGATGCAGAGATCTGTGTGGTATGTGTGTATTTAAAAGTCATAAGATAAAATAGTAAAACTTTCCAGCTAGGTGAAATTTGGTATTGTAGTGGATCTGGCTAGTGGACATGGATCCAGGGAGTATCGCTTATAAGGAGGATAGGATAGGAAAGGGTAAGAATAGTTTGGGGAAATTTAACTTAACTTACTTTAACTGTGTAATGTGTTTATTAGTGTCATTTTTATGTTTAGGTCTTGTATGAAAAGTCCTGCTCCAGTCCCTGACCCTATCTTGAACCGTCCGTGTAAATCCTGACATTTATCTAAGCTTGCCTAAATTTATTCAATACGCACACAAGGCGGATTCTGGATCGAATTGAAACTAGTGATGAAAAGTACATCCTGCAGGACTATCAAAAATGTCTTTCGAAGTATTTGGATACAGGAGAGGCAATCTAACCATGTACCGAACTCGATTTAATTGATTCCTAAGAAGCTGCCTGGCGGCATTGCAAACTATTGCTTATTGAGACCTAGTACAACAATTACTTTAGAACTATCAACAAATTTCAAATGATTTATTGACAAAATCTTACACTTTTATAACAAATTGTGTACGAGAACTGTGTACTAAGTTCTTAAAATTGTTTTCCTCTGGAAGTTATGTTAAGAAACATGTTGAGTTGATTGTAACATTCTCTTGTGTTCTTACACTCGCCAGGTTTTATCAAGAAGATATTCTCTCAGGATTGTGGTATGTCTTATGTAAATCATAAGTTCAAACTCTGGTTTCTACCAATAATTATTACATGGGGCAAGAGAACATTTATACAAAACTAGAACCACTTTATATCTTTTAAATATTCCAACGAGGTGCCAATCAATCAGCAAGGTGTATGTCCAAACTTCGAATCATTTTTTATTTTAAAAAATCATATTTTTTTTGTATATAAGTCAAAAAGAAAAAACAAAATCAGTAAACCTCATATACCAGTAAAATATTCATATCACAGAGATTGATATGCTACAGTATGTAGGTATAGAAAGTGTGCCTGCTATGCTATGGTTAAATGACAGTGATATGCCATAGTAATTATACATTGCTATCATAAGTGCCTCCATAGAAATCTGAGTTGATATGTATACACTTTAATATTTGTCTTTCCATTAAAGATACCTCGAAATACTACGGCGCAGTGTCAAAAGTGATCCCATGTAAATAATGCTAACCCTACCGATTTATCGTCAGCTTCAAACAAAACACAGCTAATGTCATATTTGCTGTGCACAGACTAATCAAACAGTCAACTTGTCCTAGGTCAATATTGCAAAGTCAATATAATCGATATAGGCGCCAGGCAATTTTTAGACTGTATTTTGACTATTACAAAATTATATATGTTTTATGTACCAGGTAATTATAGTTCATTCTCCTCCTCCTGCACGTAAAGGCCGGTCGCAAATGACAAGCAGTATTTTGTTCATTTTACACATTTTTGTGTACCGATCGTAAGCGGAATAAGGGCGTAAAGCCGGGACAGCCCTTTTTGAGTGTTCTTGTTCTGACGCGAAAATTGTACTGTAACTAATATCAAAAATAAATGTTAGTTACTAATTTTCTCCAAATCACAATTATACCTTACCTTAAAAGTTTAAAACTGTGAAACCAATTTACACATTTCTTGTTATATACCTACCTATTTATTTTTACTCAGTGGCCACCCGCCAATGGTTCGTTTAGGTCGCCTTAATATCGTCGAGTTGACCCTTCGACAACCAGCAATTCAAACCCTTCGCACCAAAATGATGAGGACCAAGCCAATTGCATTTCTACCCGTTCACGGTTTTCGGCTTAACTTAATTTTATTTAGTCATGCAGTGCCTCCAACCTCTTTTTGAATAAAAGTATGCGGAGGCTCACATTATTAATTAACTTTCTAAATATTTTTACTAGGTATATTTTGCACTACCAAATTATTATAATAGTCCCCTTATATTTTTTACAATGTAAAAAGGACCAGTTTTGTTCTAATTTGCGTCAAAACTTACGTAAAGTTTTTCCACACCCTTCCGACCCTCAGAGGTCACACTGGCCATGAAAACTGGCCTGACAGCATCTGGTAAAATGATACCCTACACAAAAGAGTTAAATTAATTGATTAAACTATGATGTCTGAATATCTATAACTAGACGATATGCTTTTCCTCAAGCTCAAAAGACTGTTTGTAATCTGTATATTTGAATATAAAGAAAACAATATTTCACTTATTTTACCACTTTATAGGTAACAACTAAAGTGCATACCGTCTACTATATTAGTGAGATATCCTACACACAAACTACATCCATGGACAGGAAACCTATTTCACTATATTTACCGAATAAATCATTTTCAATAGAATACATATACCCAACATAATTAGCTCTGAGAAGCAAACAATAGGATATTAGATTATATTCCAAGTAATCACGACACGAAAATTATTTTGATATGGAAAATTACATCTTAGTTATCCTACAAATAGTCGTTGACTTTGTTCCTAATTACAAATAATAGATTCTAAGACCAGTGCAATCATAAGAAAATCATTACAAATAACATTAGATTGCTTGTAATCTATAAATGCGGTTATATAGATAATTATTTATGTCAGGGTATCTATGTACTTAAATTAAAAAATGATTCATGTATTTGTAAATTACCTACATATGTGTTTCTAATAATTTGTGTAGCAACATGATGAAGCCTGCACACAACTACAGCTGACAAAAAGATCACCTTAAAAAAAGTAAGGTTCTTAAATCATGTATCCATTCATACGTGTTTTTGTACTATAAACAAATTATCGAAAAAAACCGTAATATATTTTCCAACATTTCATTTTACAAATTAGTCGAAACCATCATAAAAAACACATGAATGACGGCTAAACAATTTAAATGGTCATTTTGTACCGGAAATGATCCCTTTGGCAAATAAATCAAAATTGCACTAGGACTCTAAACGTAGTGATTAGAGGAACGAGCGGCGCTGGTAAAGGTCGGAGACGGTGTGAGGCCGCCTATTTATTAAAATCACGAGAAACTTGAGGCGGGGATGTTCACTAAATGTGCCAAATTAGACCCATGAAATGACGAAATACTAATGTACTTTAAAGCTGCCACTACAGTTTTCGAAACCTTAGGCCATACTCGAAATCATGTAAAATGCCATCACCTATTCTTTAATATCATTCGTATTGATGGTGAGATGAAACTTTATAATAGACTCATACCTTGACCTTGATATAGTAACGATTGACATAGAATATCTAAACTACTATCGGGCCTACATATCACATTAATTATAAACTGCGATAATATTGATGATGACAGAAGTAAGGCTAGAGGCAATGAAAATATCATAATATAAATGTCAATAGAAATACAATATAAATGTTAATATTCTCCTGCAGTTTCTTGAACATGATAACTTATTAAGCATCAATAGATACTAATCAACTGTAAGAGTACCTTATGTGTCGTAATGAGTTGCATTTGGAAGATGTCAGACGATTTTTATAAAGATTTCCGACCACTAACAACAACATTATCACATTTCATTGGCATGATGATGAAAATAGGTACGAGAAACTTATTCGGAACTATAAAACTTTATTTTTGTTATGTAATTCTTCAAATTAATGATGGGTTAACTGACAGCCGATGTCAGACAACAAGTTGTGTGACCATCGTCATCGGAGTCACCATCACCGATGACACGGTCACAAGTCACGTCGGCAACATTACAACTTTCAAATATTTGTCACACGCTACAAGCCATTCATAAAATACTAATGTATTTAGTACCGCATTGTTTTTGTTAAATTTATAGCCCGAAGCGGCGAACAAACCAACCTGTTCCGCTTGTGTCATTAATTTTATAATTAACACCTGGCAAAAACATTTAATACGAACACATTATGCTAATGAGTATACCCTATAACTTTTAATGACATTCTAATACGTTTATTGCCTAACTATGTTCGAGCCGAGGTGTTAATGGATACGATTTGGCTCAATCGAATAAATAAGTGCTGACAGTCATTGGAACACTTCAACGTCTCTAACTGAAATGAAAACGGATATTCGAAACTGGTACAATAAAACGCTTAAGCCCAATAAGTTTATCGCGTCCACTTCCTACAGCCGCTCTAATAACCAAAACAAACAACAGCGACGGACACAAAGGGAGGCAAATAAGTCCAAAAAGTGCTAATATAAAAAAGTGTGCCCGTTTTTATAAGGCAACGAGTAAGTGTGAGGTCGAAGCGAGGAATGTTGGCGCCTGTCTGAGTACGTATACCTGTCCGTTTATCAATGGACCACGGACAATAAGGTTAAAAAAAAAGTGAAAGAGTATCAAAAAAGCGCTTCATCAAACCGATGCGTCCGGCAAGGGTTGTCGCTTAGCTATCGACGATTATCCGACCGTTATTGTCACTTTAATTATGCATCCTATAGCTCATAAATGACATCTATATTTTAATATTACTGGACGTCATTATTTTGCGTACCTACTACTATAAGTGACCACCGTACCGTACCATAGCTTTCTTGAATTTTCGATGCTGGTTGAATGTACTCACTAAATCGAGAAATTGAGACACGAGCAAATAAAAGTTGGATATATAAATATCAATACATACTATTTCTGTATGAAAACAGAATAGAATTGTACATTCTGCGTACCACGTCAACAATAAGTTTTCGACATTGTCGCGTGTAGGCTCGCCACCCCGATGTCGGCCGATATAAATATCCCGAGTAAAGCCTAACACAACTCAAGATGAACACGACAATACTGATAAGGTCCCGCCACGCTCAGCCGAGACATCCCAATTTAGTGCCGGCCCTAAGATAACGCTATTATACAGCTTTTAACTATAAGGACGATACGCTAAATGTGTTAAAATCAATTTATTGTGTGTGTGTTTTAAGGTAAGAATGTGTGTAAGTGGATTTGTCAGCTGTTAACTGGTTTTAATTTGTGAATTCTTTAGCTAATGCAAAAGGATTTAATATTTCACATTAAGGATTTATTTTCTGGTTTTCGTTATAATTACCTAAAATAATATAAATAACCCTTACAATTAAAGGGTAATGAGATTTTCCATCATAAGATACATTAGAATCTATGGTAATAAATAAAACTCTTATGATCGAATACGGCAACGCTGAAATATAAGATTCCGTTAAGACTCGTTTTGTAGCTACAGGTTATCTTGAAGTGACAGTGACCACAAGTAGTTTAATGACTGCTTACAATTGAGTGCCGATTGCGTGTTCGAGCCATTACCCCTTACTCATATATTAAATGCTAGTAATTTAATTACAGTTCAGTCCTGTTCGATCATCTGTCTTATGACAACGGAAGAAAAGATAAGACCCAAGTATACTTAGTGAAAGTTCTTATTTCAATTAGTAAAGCTATAATCCATGCTATATAAATTACCTAACGGTACTAATCCCTTGAAAAGTTGCATATTACATGTCATATTCATATGAACTAAAAGTAATTACGTAGCACTTGTGCAATAGTACATAGAGAGCGTTTATTTATACTCGTATGTACCAGAAATCCCTGCCTCCTATCCTGGAACATATAAATAAACGTTCTCTCGAGTTTTGACCATAACTCATTAACTTTAAATGTTTCTTTATATCATGGACCAGTATAACTTGAACTGTCATTGTATAACTTTTCATATCACGACAGGTCAACATATACGGTAAGCGGTAACGTTAGCTTTTTGCAGCTGATTTTGCATACTTTTTAATTTATAACATACTAGCTGTTGCCGTGACACAGTTTGCGTGGAAATTCAAATTTATCCCACGGGAACCGTTAATTTTTCAGGGTTAAATATATATGTAAAGTAGCCTATGTCCTTCCCTAGGATATAATCTTTCTCCTTGCGAAATTTAATTACGATTCGTTCAGCCGGTTAGTCGTGAAAAGGTAACAAACAAACAGAGTAACTTTCGCATTTATAATTTTAATAGTATGGGTATTGATTTAAAAAAATCCAAGCTTTGAACCGGTCTTCTTGGAAGTTGCAGTTAGCCTTCAAACGTCTCAATGAGTTGCACATCTCTAGACTTTAAAGGTTTCTTCTCGGGTCTTTATTCTCTGCCAAGATTTTGGATTTCACTATGTCTTGTCTTTTTATGCACTTTCAAGTGGCGTTAAACGTGTAAAAATTGTCCTTGTTATTCTCTGCACACGTGCTAATGGGTGTGTACTCCAGAACGGAGATTTTGCGGGCTCTTGAGTTTAAAATCCAAATGATTCGGTCGAAGATTAGTTTCCAGTTCAGAAGGCTTGTTCTTTGCAGCATCAGAAAGGAGAAAACTGACTGTTATTCGAGGAAGTCATCCTCATTTTCTTTGCCGGAGTAGAGGAAAGTCCAAACTTTTGGACGTTCTCAGTTCACCAAAACCATTCCTGCGCACTTCGCTGAGGCCTGCCCTTACGCAGCGTGCGTACATTCGTCCATTTTTGCATGGCAAAGGTCTCCGTTGAAGGATCGGTCCGGTTTCTTACTGCGTTCGTTTCTTTCAGAATTCTCCACCCTGCATCCTCAGTTCAGCTGCAACACGAGATAGCGGACATGCGGATGCGTGGCTGCACCCGCATTCCCCACTTCCTACCAAGAATATGCATCTTCCAACCGCAGAAGACAGAAAAATAAAGAGAAGATAATGAAAAAACACCTTTTATTTCTGTCGCTCAGTTACATTACTTAAGATGTATACTTTATATGTCATTATCAGTGTATATTTAAATTAACACGTTAAATAAGCCTATCAAAAGTCATGTTCCCTCATTAGTAAATCCTGTTATGAACATGTGAAAGCGGGCGTACTTTTTTTTTGTGTTAGCAAATATGTCTCGTAATATACTAGTTGAAATTGATCGAGCCGACCAAATACACGAAAGTTTTAAATGTAATATTTAAGCTTAATATTAGAGATTGGCGGGATAGGGATGGCAATTATGCCAGAACTTATTTTATTAAAAAAAGTTTACACTCTGCAAAAAATATGTTTATTGCGTGTATAAAAGTGGATCAGTTTACTCTTCATACAGCCTGATGGCAGTGCTTGGAAGACCAGAGGCGCCACTTGTGCAATATAAATTGAAGGAAGATGATTGACTGGCAATCCTACTAAGCGTCCTATGAAGCTATAACTTCACCGAGTCTTTGTAGGAACACCATACACTATTTTGCGACTGTTTGTGAGGTGAAGGTACTTCGGCAGTCGGGTCGCTGGCGGGTCCAAGTGAGTGCAGATTGATTAGTTAATGAGATTTTGGGTTTCGTCAGTCAGCAATGTTGGTTAAACGTGAAATTCAGTAGAGTGGAGGGTCTTTCACAATTGTTCAGGTCCAATTCCTGCTTCCTCTATACGTTAAATAATAAAGTAATGAAATAATGTATTTTTAAATTGCAGTATTTTTATATTTAGTGATAAACTGCGTTATTTACCTTCATCTTTCATGAAAGTAAATCATTTCTTTCATGAAAGTAAATCATTCATCAAGTCAAAAAAAAAACTTGCATTTTATGTGTTTACCGCAGCAATATCAAACAACGGAGTTGCTGAACCCAACGACGATATAACTGAATTCTTAATTTAATTAGGTATGTCCGTGGATAAACTTGTTTATTAAAATACAAAATTTATTTGCCAATAAATTATTGTTACCTAAGTTTATTTCATTCCAAAAAAAAATGTAATGACGGTGGTAAACACTTAAAATGTCGTAATATTTAAAAGAAGAAATGTCGGCACTCGCAACGCTCGACCTGTGTGACCGGCGAAGTTCAAATTTCCGTTTAACTAATTGAGCGAAAACGATACAACGAACGCCATTCACTGGAACTAATGAATGGCCCTCGAAAAAGCCAATTTGTAGTTTTTTTTAACACTTCAATTTGTGCCGTAAACCTCAAAAAAGGCTCGACCAAAACCACAATCGAATTAGTGTCCCTTGTTCCGGAGATTAGAGGACTGTCCACCTCTTATCTCGGTCGTTCGTTATTTTATTGGCTTGTATAGAGTAAGTCGATAAACACGACGCATAATGGCCCATAATGAATCGTCCTCGCGAGCGGTTTGACTAATCATAAAGGTTTTATGGGTGTCGTTTCTGAATACTCGCTTTATGACGCAGTGCTGGCTCTCCTCCCCTGTGGAATATAACATTTGTTGTATAAACAGGCAATAAAACAACCATACAAAAATCTTAATCTAATTATAAAAATGTCCAGTTGCGGAAGTATACTAAGTACCTATTTTAATAAATATTTGGCATTTTAATTTAGCAGAAACGTACATTCTTACCAAAAGATAAAGATTGAAACTGTTGTTAACTAAAAAAGACTAAGTGAAAACCGTTCAGTGTAAAATTTCTACCATAATAACAGTCAAACTTAGCTTACAAAAGCATTATATTCTGAATGTGTTACATAAATTAACGATGTGTAATTAAAAGTTATTGCTGTGAGCTATTATCTTTGCATAAATAATTGCCCATAATAAGATACATTAGCATGAAAGTCTCGAAAAAATTGTTTAGAAGACATGAATTACTGCATCTACGATTCGAGAAATTGATAAAGTTAATGTTTAAAATATGAAATTAGATACGCTCTAAATACCGTTTATTACTACAAATTGCTCTTGTAACCATTTTCTGTACACCAGCCATAACGATCATCAGACAAAAAGTTTGGTTCTATCAGAAATGATCGTAGGAACTTGTGACAATAGAATAGGTGACACACATGGCTAGTGGTCGTCCCACTCACTGCTCACATATAACGAGACGCGTTAGTATCATATTAATGAATATAAAATGATGTACAAACCGCGTAAAAGAGCTATTCATAAGTCGAATTAAAAGTGAATTAAAATGTCTGAAATGTCCAATTGCGAGGACACAAGCCTTATTAGTGACAAATATCGTTGGCTGCCTATGAGAATACATTGTAATGTGAACCTTATTCAAAGCGAAACGATTTGCATATTTAAAAAAAAATAGGAAATAATGCGTTTAACCCTTTGACAAATACCTACTAGTACATGTGAAAACCTTATGATGAAGGAAAGAAGACATATGCAGTTAATCACTTTACAACGGTCTAACACTAGTATATCTACTAATGTAAGACCATGAAAACTATATATTATACTTGTATTATATAATGTTCCTTGATAACATTTTCATTTATTAAAAAGCTCCAGTAGCTTTACTTTACTTATTTCGCAAACTAAAATATTGGATATCTATTTGTACAAAATGTAGGTTACATTTTGTAAAATAAATAAAAATATTTGACTTTTCCTGTTACAGAACGGTGTGACACAAAGTCAGCACTATAAAACAGCCATTCTCGTGAAATAGATGCCGCTCGCTTTGCCACTAATGACTTCCTGTATTTTTTCATACGCCAATTATTTCCCGTGGGTGAGCAGCCCGAAGACAACAATGTTTTTTTAGTATCGTTTGTCTCAAGTCGATTTCGATTTAATTTTCTATAGCTATATATTAGTTTTGAAGCCATAATGATCATATGATAACCTCGTAACAGTGACAATTCATCGAAGTTAAGATATTTGCTGTTCGCCTATTTCAATCGTATTCTACCTATTTAAGAGTAAACAAACTTGTCCAAGCGTAAATAAAACTGTACTGTTTATTAGTTCTAACTGTACATCTTTATTCTCTAACAAATAAATTCGCTTGCCCTATTATCATAGGGTATAGATAAAATGGTAAGATATATTTTTTATTTACCTACTATTAAGTACCAGCTTCATTCAATCTCTCCTATCTTTATGAATTGAAATGTCGTTTTTAGCGATGTGGTCCAGTATCTGGGCATTTTAACGAAAAGACTATCGCCTAATATTGTATCTGTTTTTAACACGGTAAATGAATTATAATAAAATCGCGGCGGTCGTCATCCAAACAAATGCGTTGTACGTGTCGCGCCCACGCACATTGCTATGTCGCGCCGCGCGTTCGACACTTTTTATACCTATAGACAAATACCATAAAAGGCTAAGGCTTCTTTGGTAAGCGATTAAAATATTTATCATTATTCATTAATATGTTTTCATACCTAACAAAATATGTACTAACTTCTAAACTTTCATATTACACAATAATATAATTATGTTGACGGCCTGTAAACCTGGTTGAAACATCAGGCAAATCAAAGTTACGTACTACTATTATAAAGCTAAAGCTATAGATCGGAAATTTTACTAATTCGATTTCTAGAAATCTTCTGCACGTTATCCATACTTATAATAAAACTGTAACAGGTCCAATTCTGTATATTGAGGATATTTTGAAAACTTTTTTGCGGGCTACTCTATGATCGATACTGAAACCAAAACTATATATTTTTGTCTATCTGTCTGACTGTCTGTACCATGGCCGCTCACCCTGAAACTACTGAACGGATTTAAATGAAACTTGGCATGATTTGAGTTCATACTACGAGGTCTGACATAGGTAATTTTTTATCCCGAAATTCATAACGGTTTCTTTGAGAGGGGCGACGAAAGGAAAAATGTGTTCCTTGTGATTCAGTAACATGTAATCCGATTGGAGTCATTCTTTTTTTGTTGGAAAGAAGGTACTTTGTATTTTGTCTTTCTTCTATATCTATATGTATAATAAATCTGGGAGTTTGTCTGTTTGGTGGCTTAAAAAAAAAGTACAAAATAACCGCGAAAATATATTATGCACAAGTATTGTGTGTAATTCGGTGTAACATTTAGTATTTGATTGATCACAATTGGTTGTCTCTATCCATAGAAAAAATAATTCAAAATTTTCAAGAAAAATATAAACAACACGTTACGACATCTGTTGATCCCAAGTAATACTAACTATACAATACTTATAACGTTAAATGGTCATTTATTTTTTTAGATATTTATTATTACCATAGCATTAGGAATATTCCTGTGTCACATTTTGTTCACAAACATTTAAACAACGGACACAAGGAACATCCAGACTAGGGACAACTATTTGTTGATTACACATTTTTTCTTGTCCCGTGTGAGATTTGAACCCACAACATTCGGCGTGGCGTAGTCGCAAGGAGACTACTTAAACCATTGCGCCGTCCGTGCATTATATACACATATACATTATACCTTTAAGTGAATATTTGTAGTGCAATATTTAATAGAAACCATTACAATCTACATATACTTAATTATATATAATAATAAATCTCTACAGATTGCGTTTCTTTAGGTACACTAAAAATATTTAAAAAAAGTACCTATTAAATTTAATACTTTCAGAAAGGGCACATAACCTACAAAGTGTTGTCAATGTGAACTGCGATGTTCGCCGCAAAATAATAACCTTTGCGCATTTATTTCTTTAAATTGACGTACCTTTGTTTTCTCTATGTGATTATGAAATGATTTGTATACGGTTACAAAATAATAAATTCGTTGCGTTAAGGCAGATTTTCAATCCCGAAGCAAGGTTATGTTACCCCGTGTCTATAAACAAAGCTCAGAGCCAAGCATTTATTTTTTGATGGCTTGAACCTTAGTATTGGCTGGGTGACGGCCCTAGAGGCCGATAGTATCCAGGAAGCGGCACTGATTTACTAACTACGGCGAGTCTACCAATTAGTCGGACGAATTGAGATGTTAGGTCACCCCACTTTATCGCAACCGCGATGTACTACGAGGAGAATTCTGCCGCAAGGAGGTTTCGGAGTGGATCCGGTAGGAAGACCTTTTAAGTCCTTCACCCGCAGCAGTATTTCCCGTGGAGTTTGTATCTGGATATCACCCAGTTAGTAGACAGATCCCACTTGCCAACCGTGGGCTGGTTGGACCATACCATGTGGTTTTCGTCAGTTTAAGTCTGATATACAGGATCGCCAGTAACAGGGTGAGGTGAAATTTCACACTGAAAAAATGGATGCTTTTCCCACTTATGTCGTTATTTCGAGTGTAAACAATCAAATCAATGTTGTTTTTACCAGTTATTTTGGCCAGTGACACTACAACAAGACATAAGAAACACATCACGAATTGAACAAGACTTGTTAGAAATAAAATCTATAAATCGTTTATTGTATATTAATCCGAAGCAGATAAAAGAATTCTAAAAATACTTACTAGGTATAAGTTTTGTAACAGCTAATTTTATGACTTAAAGAATGATGTATATTTTATTTTAATTTATTCAGCACCATAAATACAGTATGACGTTTATTGCATGTAACAGCTTACAAAGCTTTGCTTTTATTTATATATTTATTTACACCCACGATAACACATTGGGCACGTAATCCTAAAGATGATCGCACTATTATTGTCATACTTACAGCTAAGTACATGGTCAATTTGAATCTGTCGGGGACACTCGCTTATTACTAACCCATGTTAGTATTTCTCCTATCACTGTTCTTGATATAATACTGGAAGTATATTTCAAGAATCAAGTTAAATGGAAATTACTTAAGAAAAACGCAAAACTTTTAGTCTGTGTCACGTCTAAATTATTTGCGAAGTCCATAAAACAATATTTTATTTATATTATATTCAGAAAATATTCTGGCGGTACATACATTTTTTCTCATCATTTACCGTCGAGGGAACGAAGAAGTAACGATTCAAAACTTGCATTGATGCACTAATAAGAGCCGTCAGTTATGTAAAACGACTG
Organism: Callimorpha dominula; assembly: GCA_949752705.1. Classification (NCBI taxonomy): domain Eukaryota; kingdom Metazoa; phylum Arthropoda; class Insecta; order Lepidoptera; family Erebidae; genus Callimorpha; species Callimorpha dominula. The sequence goes on from OX456991.1 coordinate 20,240,853, forward strand.
TTTATACATATAATATATGTAAATATACGTATATGTTGTGAACAATAAAAACAGGCGTGACTCGTACGATTAAGGACTCGAGGCTACGGAAGATGACATTAAAATACAAAGCAATTTATGTTACAAATGACAAATAATTATACAAATTAAGTATAGGTATGATTACTGCTTGTTTGTCAAATTATCTGCGATACGTAGCCCTGAAGTGCTTGCGCACGTTTTGTTTAAGCATTTAAGGGTGGGTAAAACCGCAAACAATTATCTCTTATTATAGGGAGCAATAAAATGGCATGCGGTTGAACAAAGTTACTCTTTTAAAACACCCGCGATGTTCCACCATTTGGTGGCAGTTAACTTTAATTGAAACACAATAACGAAAAAGGTAGGGCCGGTGATCGTTCAGAGGCTCAGACTATTTATTGTTGTACTTACAACTAAGCACATGGTTTATTTGCAATACAAGCGGAATTCACTAGCGTATTGCCAGTCCCTTTCTCGTACCCATGGAGTCTTGCGATCCTACTCGCCAGCAAAACAAAATTATCAGTCAGTTTACCAGTAATCTTCTGTTTTATCTAAGTTCACTTAATCGAGTGAAAGGTATCGATAGACGATCACAAACCATTTTCTTTCTGTTCTTGAACTTGTAAACTAATTACAACATAATATTATATTTTACCGCACGTGCAATTTCAAGCAAAGTTCTACACAATGAGAGGGTTGGTCTGAACGCTGACTCATATAGCAATAATATACCTGCTGAAAGTCTGTTTTGCGAGCTTAAAACCTACAAAATGCTGTGACTTGTTCATAAAATGTTGTTGTACATAAAAATATGTGTCCTCTACTTTCGTCTAACGCAGTAACTGCCTGCTATTTAGTATCCTAAATCGCATAAATCGTATCATCATCGCATAAATCGTAACCGTAAAAAATGTTTCAGTCCAAAACTGCGAGAGATGTCGTAAAGGACCACCGGCACAGGTGGAACGTCAAATTTCTTTAAGTTGATTTGATCACTAGTTTTCGGCGACCAAGAATAAGGTCTTCACTTATGAATCTAAGAAACTGAAACCGGTGCCAGTGTAGGCACCGGTTCCTGATTCTAAGGTCAATGTAACTCTGAGATACCGTAACTAGGTGGAAGCCTGAACAACTGCACTGGCAAGACAAGTATGGCAAAACAACCGAAAGAGACAATCAAATAAGGACTTAAACTTTGAAAAATAAAAATATTTTGACTAGGCAGTACCTATAAGCAGTCACAGCAGATGAGGCCAGAATTACTAAAACGGTTAACGTAATAATGAATAGAAGAGAAGGCGTAACCATATATTTTTCTTAACATGTATAAAAATGGAAAAACATAGTAATGCGGCAATACGTGAGGTACACTGAGAGTTTTGCGTAACTCATTAATAAAACAATTTACATGTAAAGTAATATATTTACTGGTTTTCGAAGATCCTCCATTACATTTTAAACACTTTTTCATTCGGTCAAACCATTTTTGAAAACATGAGAACCGCTCATGCTGGTTGAAAGCTACCACGACCTCTTCTGGCCTCGTAAATGTCATACCTCTTATCAAATCTTAGTTTTTTAGGAAAATAAAGAAATCGCATTGTAACAGGTCTGGTTCTGTGGACAGGTGCGGCACTAGCTCTACCTTTTCAGAAGCCAAAAATAACTGTCTTGTTCGCGGTATGAATCGAAGCATCGTCATGGTGCAATAGGATGCGACTTCTTGGTTGTTTTTCCCTAACTTTTTCAAAGACACTGGGTAAACAAATGGTGGTGTACCACTCAGTATTAACTTTCTTTTGTTCTTCAAGTGGGATCGTGCAGACAGGACCCGTCCGGGAGAAAAAAAAACGCAATAATTTTTTTGCCTACGTTTCTCGCCTGCCTCAATTTTGTTGGTTTGCTGTCATCTTTGCACACCCATACAGAAGACTGTTGCTTTCTTTCCGGCATGTAACAATATATCCATGTTTCATCTCCTGTCACAATGTCATACACAGCATTTGAACGTCCGTGATCATACTTTAACAACATTTTCTTACACCAATCAACACGAGTCCGTTTTTGTTCTGGGGTGAGTTCATAAGGAATGCAGCTGCAACAAAGTTTTCTAACTTTTAAATGTTGATGTAAGATTTTTTGAATTTGGCTCAAATCAATCCCCAAATATCCTCGAATCTCCTCATATGTGATACGCCGGTTTCCTTCAACTTGTTGCCTGATAGTAGCCACATTTTCCTCAATGATCGCAGTTGAGGGCCGACCTTCACGAATTTAAATTTTCGTAAGTTTAAATTGAGTCAATCAATTAAATTGAGTTTCGTAAGTTTAAAAAAAAAATAACATTCGAAATTCAAACAATTATAAGCAGCCAGGAGCGCAGAACTTTCAGTGTGCCCTATGTAGCAATACCACTGGAAAACCAATAAGTGCATAGCATTTTTTTAATTTGACTGTTTAAGGCAATTAACTATCGACTGAAATCTATCACCCCGAGTTCATTATAGATGTAAGGAGTACCTTATGCAAGTATTAATTGGAAGGATTAACAAAAATACCTACTACTTTTAGACATGTGTGACCAATGTTACTGTTTATTTTAATCTAAAACACCCAGCATAAAACCAAAAATTCAACTTCGCTTTAAGTGACAATTTACACGCGCACATAGGGATTATATACAATGTTCACATAATGATGGTACTTCCACATGGCGCGTTTAATGTGCACCCACGATGGTACGCAGGCGCAGCCCGCTCTCCGCAAGCGATTCCAGGACACGTATTGGAAATGAATGCTGGCACAATCGTCAGTACGTGACTGCTGTGCCAGCAATCCCGACATAATACTAGACTCATGAATGCTCTAATACCTACGAGTGAACTGATACTTGTAAATGCCGCTATTAAATGTCATAAAATAGCCCATGAATTAAATATTAATGACATTTGTAATGTTTTACGCAACTTAGTTGTCAAACAAGCACCTGTAAGAAGCAAAGATTGAAATCGTTATGTAGGGACTTACCGTTCTTTGATCACCCGAAAAATTATCCACAGATTTCCACAGCTGTTTAAAATAAGCCTTTGAGCCTTGTATTAGAATTGTTGAAACAATATAAGAAATTCTAATTGATTTTACTTTTCATGCCTAAGTCCATTTTATTACGACGATGTATTTTGGCAATGAATACAATATTACACATGCCCTAGGAGATGTCGTTGTTCCAGACTTTATGGCATACATATTGCTATATATATATATAAAACCTATGTATATCGGTAGCTATACTAAAGTATGATAATGATTATGATGGATGATGAGGGCACACTTAACGAATAAAAAATAAATTTAAATCCATAGGCTTAGAACTCAACTCTGACAAATGCGAAATTTTTATTTGTGACAGGACAGACAGACACTCGACTGTACAGAAATTTAATTCACTACCACCTAACATAAATGTTTTACAAAAATATGTAGGGCTAGGTCATGATGGTTGAACAAACTCAGAAGATCCGATAGAAAATCTCCTTGGGCTACACACGAAGCAGTAAACAATGTCTGCAATAGGACAGGAGGAGATATCCACCAAGAAAAAAAGAATATCATTTATATAAAGTCTACGAAGGAAAATTGAACACGATTTGAACATTGACAAAGTATTTATCTACACGAGAGAAAAGGAAAATACAACAGTTATACAAACAGGCAAAGAAGTTGTAAACGTGATGGAGATAGGCAGAAGTGGACGATTTTATATGGTTTTTTTTTAACAGAGCTCTTAATTTGTTATAAATTTATTAAATGAAATATTATGGTTCCATTCTTGCATACATTCAGTAGAATTTACATTTATTGTATATAATAGTATATATAATCAGCTATGACCGACTTCTGCAACTTCTCCTTCTAATCGATTCTTAAAAGCACTATTCTTTACACGGAACTTTGTTCGTTAATTTCTACACAGGTATATCTTAAAATGACTGACATTGCTGTTTATACGTGTACAAAGTTCGGTTATTTGAAATTTGTCATAGAACAAAAACTGTACATACGTACGAAATTTTGTAATAATTACAAAGATAAGTAAAGTACTTTTGAGAACTTTATCACCAAAAAATTTATTAGATAAAATACAAGAGCTCCTCGCTACTAAAAACGCCTTCTTTTAATTCATTAAATGAACAAATTTTTAATAATTAGGTAGTTTATGCATCAGTGATAGGTTTATTTTTATACACAGACCACGAACTATTTAATGAACTACAATATATCACATAACGTATATCTATATGTATATGTATGTACTAACTATAATAATAATGTATAAGACATACACATCTATACAATTGCAGGTATTAAACCCACTTATACCAACGTTTCGGTATGTTATTAAAAGACATTTTCACTTATAGGCCATTTTAATTTATGTAATGGTTATCGTCGGTGGTCCATTCATTCGTTAATGGTTAGACGAATCGTTCAATAATAACGTACTTCGCTTTCCGATCTATTTTTAATAACTACTTACTTTAAATTTGGTACATACGTACAACGATTATAATACACTTTAAAAGTTTAACATCTGAAAAATAAAGATGAAAAGTAGAATAACAATCAACGTCCGCTGTTGTTGTATAATTAGCTTATCTCGCGTAGATCGAGTAACAACGCGGGTTCGTGCGCGCGCGCATTGGTGAACGTCTCGCCAATAGCCGCGCAGCGATCGAACATCGTTAGACCATCGATTCTTTTTGGTTATTACAATAATTCCGACACGATTGCATCTAATTGCGCTGGTTGCCGACGATCGTGGATTGAAGACAAGGAATTATTGATGAGTATATTTCTGCATAGGTATATAACCACTTACGTGAAGGAGCTTGATCTTTGAAATTATTACAAGTCCTAGGTACTTCAGATAGTAGGCTATTGAGAAATCGAACCTTGTTGAAGGAATCATATCGTATCGATAAACTTAATACTGTCTTATTAGATATCATTTTGCGCTACGTGTTTTCGTTATGCCATTTGGTTTCCTAGTAAAAAAAGGTGCATAATACAACATTTTAATACTACTATACCTAGATATAAACTATAGATATAAAGGAAAAAGAAAACGTCATACCTACATACCTTTAATTTAAATCTATTAGTTAGTTACAAACAAATAAAGCAAAACCTGAAGATGATGCTTTTTGATCCTGAACCCTAGACCATCAATTCACTTTGTTTGTTTGTACTTAAATGTCTATCCATCCAAATAAAAAAAAGTATTATCTATTTATGTAATATTTATTACTAAATAATCAGAATTATTTATTTCCGATATACACAACGCGTACTACCTGATACCACTGTTTAAAGGCTTAGTACCTCCGATATTTTTACATTACTTATATTACCTACATATAAATATTATACTTATATTTTATGTTTTGTTTTCCTGTACCTATCGTATATTACAGGATAGCAGTTATAACATATTGTTTAGCTATTCGAACCTATCTTTTTAACTTTAAATGGAAGGAGTGTTAGTCGATAGATACGGTTGACGATGCGTGAAATTTTGGGAGATGGAATGATTGACACGTATTGACTTGCGCTAAGCTTATACCTACCTCTAGTATGAGTTTTACAGGTTACGTCTATGATCATCATCATCCTTTCATTATCCACTGGTGAACATAGGCCTCTCCTAATGTACGCCACTGAGCTCCATCATCAGCTCTCCTCATCCAGTTTACGTCTATGATGAGTGCTGTTAATTATTGAAACATTGGCTGATGGTGATCCAGTAGGCGAACTACGACAGTTATACTATATAAATTTACAATTCATTAAAAAGATAAAGATTCGACGTCCTTCATCGTTCTGTGTATATCGTATATTTTTCACCCAAATTCGATATGAAATGTTTATCAACAAATCGTTTCTTAGCAACGAATGACGGGCAGGTGTTAATAACCTGTTTACAAATTATGTATTTTTAAAATTATTACTGTCGTAAATAGGACTAAAATTAAATAAGTCAGAGTGTGAGATATATATTAATGTATATGTATTTAAAGGTTTCAGTAAAACAGTCAAATTATTTTAAGCATTGACGGTTGAAAAGAGATAATTAACTAGGAACCCGCAACCCCGTCGTAACAATCCATCGAGTGAACTACCAGCGTGCCACAGAGGTCGTCAAAGGGTTTTTAAACATGTGTAAAAAAGATGTGAAATAATTCCAAAATGCAAAATTTTTCAAACATTTAAGTAATGTATTTAATCATGATATGATTAAATAATTAGGTACTTATATGTTTTAAATAAAAGTTATAGAATAAATGATAATAACAGTAATATGTTTATGCCACGAATGATGATGATGGTTAGATTGGATCCTAGCAGTACACAGTACAGTAATGTAAAACTCGGAAATAAAATAAAATTACAATATTTCAGTATTCTAATTATGACTACCCTAAACGAGTGACATATCCTTTGTTTACAAATATTTCATATCTTACTTGGCTCAGGTGTAGTATGAGTTTTTGTTATTTATACTTCTGTATGTAAAAACGAATAGTTACTTTAATACGGCTTCGTTTATCGGCTCTGAATTCGTGCAAATCGACTTCACAAATATTAATATTGATTAATTAAATTAATGATTGGCTCTTACGGACTCTGCTCTAAAATACAATTTAAATATATATACATTAATTCTGAATTATTTAGACCATACTGATCTGATCAACGCTTTCCTTTTTTTCCGTAATAATCATATTATATAAAAAATATTATGTAAAATAAACTATTCACATTTAAAATGAACAGCAAAAAAACTTCATTTGTTGCCAAACAGCTGCTCAGTTACGTGCTTGAGAGTGCTGTATTTATTTTGTGATTTTGAGCTAGAAATCGGTAAGTTGTGGAATTTTTTATCGCAAATAATTATTAATTATATAATTTTAGTTAGTAGTTACTTTGATCAAAACACAGTAAGTAATTTGGGGTAACATTGGACCGGTCAACATGGGTAACAAACCCATATTTTGAGTTAAAAAACACAAATAAATACTCGTTAACTTTGTACAATGATCTACATGATCTTTTTGTTCTTTTTCAGAACTATAATGTTCTTCTTAATCTTTGTCCCATTGCTGAGGATAGTGACTCGTTCTTTGACGATAGTTTGCTTCTAATTGATAGAGAGATTGAGAATGGTGGGTCCAACGCCCGGTGGAAGGCGGCGGGTCCGTCGTCTGATCTGACCATTTCTTCGGGCTTCAACATCTGGGTCTTTTGCTTTTCACCTTACCCCGTCATATCCAGTTTTTCTAAATTGTTCTTACAATAATTATAATTAAAGTTTTTTGATGTGACATCTCCTATGGTAAGTTCCATATCCAGACTCTTAAAGACTTCGTATTAATAATATAAGGTGTGTTGGAACTCCAAGTTTAGATAATATCTCCCATAGTTTATCCCACCTGACGCAATCAAAAGCTATCTGATCATAATCGATAAAGATTACCTTTCGAATCGAGTCTTCAATTTCAGAGTGGAGTAACACGTAGTTTTTTTATCAAAAGTACAAAGTTTTTTTTTGAAAATTCTGTTTTATTCATCAACATATTGTTTTTTTATTACGTTGGAGGAACTGTATCGCAGTTGAAGGTGAGCTTCAACTGCGAAACAGCTCCCAGCTTCACTATTCTATGTGTGTACGATTTATCTTTAGCTTCAAAATAAGCATCCGTTGCTGCGATCATCCACTCTGCTGACTGCCGGTTGGATTCCAGAGTAAAATTGTGAATCCATGTTTCATCCATTGTCACATACCGACGTAAAATATCTATTTAATTTCTATTGAACAGAAACATACAGCACTCTAAGTCATTGATACGTTGTTGCTTTTGAGCAATTGGTAACAAACGGGGTACCCATTTGGATAAAAGTACTTTTACCTTTCGATCTTCTTTCACGATTTTCAGGACTTGGTTGATATTTTGTTGAGTCACTACTTGATTTGGCATACCACCGACAAATGGTTAGTTTAGACGGAGCAGATTCCGAAAATTAAATATGCGCCATCTCTAAGTTAGTCTCCTGACTTATTGAAGGTCGAATTTTTTACAGTACTCTCTACATTTTTCTGCGACTTGATCAAAATCATGGGATTCCGTCTTTTTCATCGATTACCCAAGAGGACAACGGACCACGGACAAATCGACAGATTGGTACTTATCGGCGTAAACTTCGATTTCCACACTGATGTCCTCGAGATCTTTGTTGTTTCTTCTGCATAGATTTCGAATAACTTTTTTCTTCTAACTTCTTCCTCATAGAAATAAGGTTTTGGCCCACTCTTTCTTTCTCCTTTCTTCTTTCTATGTTTGTCTACATTTCATCAGACATCCAATCCTGCTTGAATGCACCATGTAATGTTGGGGTTTATATACTAGGTTTTAAAAAAATTTTAAGTTTATATTTTTTTGTGTATACATTTTATCTACCAGGTACTAAATCTCTAAAATTTTATCTTATTAGTCGTTTAAATCTTGGCGAGAGGATGCCTTACACTCCTAAAATACTGTATGTAAGTACATTATTGTAGAGTAATTGTGGGAACGATGGATCAGTATTTTTTCGGAGTACCTAATGTAGACACACTTTACCATTCTAAGTACTATCGCCCTTAATTGTATAAAGCTAGAAAAGTGTAGGCAACGTAATATCCTCTGCCGCGTCATTAGTTCTGTCTACAGGATGATGTTTCACTATAGCTACACTTGATCTACTGGTCGTACAAAATCTCTAAATTACGGATTTAAGTGGAGTGACCGTGAATTTTTATAGTAGTTTTTTGGTCTCGCATGCTATTTCATATTGTACGGTAAGCGCAAGGATAATTTTATATATAGTTTTATGAGTATTCACTTATTAGTACCTGGGAGACCGAGCTTTATTTTTTTTTTGTAAAATTGCCTTTTTACAGGTAGTACAACTATGCAGTTGAACTTAAAATGCAAAACTGTATCTGCATATAAATTTAATCAAATTCGTTAGAGCCATTTCCGAAATACCCGAAATATAAATGCATACATAAATAAATACGTACATACAAGAATTGCTCGTTTAAAGTAATAAGATTCCAAAACTTTAAGAATTTTTCCTCATACACATTTATATTACAAAAGAAATTAAATATCATGACTCGATATTATTTTTTAATACCCAACCTTAGAATACAGATAGATCCTTGTCACAGTCAAATATAAAACTGCCTCTTAAACATTTTTAGTAATAACAGACTAGCAAGATACCTATTAATCAAGGTAAAGGGTCACTCTATTTAATGAACAAACATAAATGCAGCTCAAAGATATCATTCTAAAATTAACAAAAAAGTTCTTCTCATTGTAATGCTGTAAGTATAATGGAGAGTCGCCGTGTCGAGTTTTTAATGTATGTTGACGTTGATCTACCTACTAAAAGCATAGACACATTAGCATGCCAGCCGAGCTCAGTCTAGCTAATAGCACTAAGACGCAAAGCCTCGACATTACCCGGCGTCAAAGGAACCTAACTGTCAACTAACTGCTAATTAACTACGTCTGCGCCCTCCGACAACTTCACAAACTACGCAAATTGTGAAGTGACTGCGCTTTGCTTACTTAACTAGTTAACTTGCTCATAAAACATTGAACCACACTAATATTCGAATCCAGGTAAAAACTTAATCCGCTTTTAAGTCAATGTAAAAAAAATAGACAGTGACTAACGTACACAAATTCTTAACAATAGCTCTTAACATCAGCATCAATTTAGCAACGGAAGCTCAAAAACTACGGCTGGCAAAGGTTTAGTAATGTTTTTACTGGCGTTTTATAGCCTCATCGCTAGATGGAATGGACCCGACGTACATAATCAAACCACATGCGGGGCAGTAATTGCCTCTATATTCAAAGACCCCGCTCACATCACGCCGTATAATGACAAAAATAGTCCAAAAAATACCTCCGCATATGAGATATTTTTTTCAGAGTTCGCGCTCTCGCACGAAGCTAAATTACGAAATAAAAGATTAAGTTAAAAGATCAATAAACTTAATAAATGATCTCAATAATTGTTGCATTACGGACACAATGGAGCGGCGTCGTGAAACGTCATTAAGGCGCGAACATCATTAATTTTATTCGCGGCTTTCTGACGTAAAGGCAATGGCGTCTGTCAGATTTGAAAAGCCGCGCTGCCGCCACCTGTTGGTAGCGCGGTGAATTAGACATTAAACCCCGCGGCGCGCGTTCCACTTGATACTGCCACTGGAATGACTCGCCACTAAATTGAAGGACCATTCAATCGTAGAAAACATACGTTTACAACATAAGAAAATAATTTTATTCATTTAGACTCTACTCATTATTATAACAACTGAAGAAGATCCATCAATGTTATTCTGAATAGACTCAGAAAAAAACCCTAATTGATTACAAATCTATCTAGGTATCTAACGGTTTTTTACTTTGATGATTTCTGATTGCTTACGTTTTAATTAATTGTATTATTTTAGGCGTCAATGTGGAACGCATCCAAATGATGACCACGAAAAAAGATGGAGCCGCCTCTTAATATTAGATTTCTTTTTGGTAGCTAATTGCATTTTATCAAATTAAAGCTATTCTTTGCCCGCGGCCGACATATAAATGATTGATAATGTTTGACGAGCACTGGTCCCACTAGTTTTACAGAATAAACTGTTTTGATTCATATTAATGTTTGCAATTTGTCTCGTAGATCTTCCCCGGACTACCCCGCTTTGATTTGTTGTTTTATAAATGGTAGAAATAAAGTTTTAACGTTATGACCAAATAAAACTTTTTGAAGTGAATAAAATAGTTATGTCAATAACGTTATGTAGGTATATACCTACTATACATACCGACATATTATTATTAGCACAAGTTTAGTATTTTACCTAAGCCCCGACACTCAATGAAAACTTTATTAATACATATGACAACGAATCCATAAGTAAATAAAAAAAGTAAACATATGAAGGAAACTCTCGTATCTAGTTTCTTGAAATATATACAAGACCACACCCCGCTTTCATAGCTCTCACAATTCAGAACATCATCTCAATTCAGAGGAGCTAGTATAATCATGCTGCCCATTATAGCAGCAGTAGATACATGAGATTATTTTAAATAAAGTCATTTACACTATATTTACTAAATTAGGTATAGTTTTATGCAGTAATTTTTTTCCATAATTTAAAAGTACATATAATTAGTTGTAGTATTGGCAATTATTGTTGATACTGTGTTGCCATTTTAATTGAAATTCATTGATGCCTCCGCTATTGAAATTCTGTAGTCGGAAATCGTAGATCTCTTAAAGGCGTTTTCATTGCCTCATGGGATTTGAGTTGAAAAAGTTATCCAAATTTCAAAAAACAAAGGTAAATCAATTAGCAAGCTCTAATGAGTAGGTATAGTGGTTGATGGAAAGTTTCGTAGCCGTAACCCTGTGGTTTTGAGTTTAATATTTGTAGGATCGCATTATTATATCTCATTATTGATTTCGTAGGACAAGCGCCAGCAGCCCAACACGTCATCGCTGAGTACAAGAGGCAGACGGGAGTGGCAGACCGTCTATCTCATGCCACTTCTGATGCTAATGTAAGTTCAAAATTAAACGCTGTATTCAGTTGCATTACTTTTGTGTATTTAGTTTTAAAGAATTTAAAAAATAAAGAACCAAAATCATCCATCAGTTATCCTTTCCAGTGTTTGCCCATCCTATGAATATACATACCTAAATAACGTACCCTTATTTTTTAAACATTAACGTAAAACATATTCATTTTATTTCACTTTCTACTTTTAAACTTCAAGCAAGTTAAAATTTTGAAATGCTATCTACAAAAGTATATAAAATTAATGGTGTCAGTATAAACTACGATAAATACTAACAGATAAAAAAGCAACGCTATGATTGGTCGGGATTAAGAAACCATCATAAATATTTCATATGGTTAATATAATATGTTTAAAGTTGTATATGAGTGTGTGCCTAACAGCCTTAGTGTGTGTTTTAAATAGCTATAGCCTGCGGCTACAATTTACAAATGACTAATAAGGTTTAGGCTACCGGTTTAAGTATTACCATTAGAATAAAAAATATTTTTGTTTTTTGTTGTACAATCATCAATGGCCACATCTTTTCAGGCGACTATTATTGTGAATGTGTAGTGTCTAGTGTGGTCAATTTTTGATAATGAACATGTAATCTATGAAACACGATTCTAGTTCAAATGTATTCGTGGATTTGTGCGTGGTTCTGCTGATTTATTTTAACTACGAATTGCTTTAGACACTATAAAAACTAGTCAAACAAAAACAAAGTAGCTGTCGTTGCATTAATGTCGATTTTGACAATCACTTCAGTTATCCCACGTAGCATTACTTTTTTCCTGGATACCTTTGTCAACGTGTATGCAAAATAGATATGGTGTGTTGGATAATGTTGAATAGATATGGTGTGGAAACGTAACAAACAAACAACAACATTGGCATTTATAATATTAATTAGGATAGTATTTATATAGGATGATCTTGATCTGTCGCAGTCTGTATACTTACATTCCCAATACGGTCAGTTGTTCAATGTGACCATGTAAGAACCGAGAATTTGACTCACTCTGTGTGTCTGTAAGAAGAGTGACAACGTGTTTGTTGTAAACTGGGTAACACGATTTGATCAAAATATACTAGTGTAGCCCAGCAACCCCACGGTCAAAGGGCAGCTCTTAGCGTCGGCCGTCATTTCAATCATTAAGAAGTTCGGCGGTAGGCACAAAGCAGTGATTGATGCGCCCGTTTACCGGTCGCGGTGGCACCGACCGGTAAAAAACGCTTAATTAACTCGTTTGGCATCGCCGCTCATTACAATTATTAATCAAACCGAGGCGGGGCGATAGCGCGAGTATGATGTATCGAGCTTTGATTACATTAACGCATTTGGCCAGCAGTAATTAAAACCACGCCGGGATGTCTGCGGACCTGTGGAGAACAAAAGCGTGCGTGGTTTAGGCAACCTCAATTAATGCCAAGTATAATGGAACTCAAAGAAAAATGATTTCGCTTATGCAGGTGCCTTTGCCTACTCCGTTATCACCTGCCTAGAAGAAATACCTCAACAATTATTATGCAGTTAACGATATTTTAATTTTTGATCATTTTAACCCACACAAATTTCACAATGCAGTCTTTCTTGATTTGATATTCTAAACTTAAGTAATAACCCTTTTCCTTAAGTAGATTATGAAATTCAAAGAGCATTTGAGAGTTGTACGCTTAGCATAGTTCGATATCATCTGTATGGAAAACTACTATTTTGGCCGCGTCTTTGCTGGCGTGAAAATTATTTTCTCGGCAATTGCACTTTTCTTCTGGATGAATAGTACCCTATGACCTTTTCTTTGCCACTGGCAAAGTATATGCAGAATTTCATGATGATCGGTTGACAATTTAAGGCAAAAGAACGAACAAAGAAACAGACAAACAAATGCGAATCTCATTCACATTCATAATATTAGTAGTTTTTGTTTGCTAAGAGTCTGCTGCTGCACTTTTGACATTTTAAAATAAATCTATTGTAGCCCAGGCGTGATCTGTTTTGTTTTGTAAGTCAAAAAGAAAGAAAAAAGAGGTTATATTTTAATTGTTATATGCTGAGGCCAATCTTTGTCTTCTCAAGACTTGGAAATTGACAGACGTACACGAGGTACCAAATTTTCATAGCCATTTTACAAAACTAAAATCCGGTGAGAGAGAAGAAGAGAAAAAGAGAGTCTTTTTTAGTTTTTTTAGTCTCTTTTTCTTTAAACTTTTGCATTTTTTTGTTTTGTTTATAAACAAGTGGAATAACATCGAAAGAATACGACGAATTTTAAATACAATTATTGAATACTCTTGCCTGTACAAACTTTTTTGAGCTTGAGCTCTGGCTACTGCTACCACTTTTTTGCCTTTTTCTTCCACTCTTTGTATTGACTTTTTCTAACTGCCTTCATTTTTTCCCTCCCCTTTTCGTTTATCCATGCATTAAATGCGTCCTTCTTTTCTTTCAGAACTTTCTGTACCTCTTCATTCTACCACCAAGTATTAGTATCAATAGTACCTTTCTTTTTCGTTTTGCATTTTCTCCTATGTTTGTCGGATTTTCTTTTCTTTTTTGTTTTAGTATGTCGAATTTTATAAATCTTTTTGGACTCCATCACAATCAAGAGCCATGTATGTGGCACAGAGTCATAGGATTTTTTATAATACATCCAACATGTCGCCAGAATCGCCAGATCCTTTCGGTTAAGGCGAATTTCTTGGTTAATGTCGTGTCAAGTATAAGGAGCTCTTAAGTGTGACGGGCCCCACTTCGACATACACCTTTTTTTAAATTTTTCAAACAAAACAACAAAAAAAATCATAAAAATTTTGAAGCCTTATCTTATCTTGAAAAGTCGGTCAAAACCAACGTGGGCCACGTTGGCTTTGACCGACTTTTCATAAATATCATGTTTTCATTGTCATTTACGTTAAAAATCCTCAAATTTTTTAAGAATCTGCGCATATTAATTACGCTGCTACTTGCGACGAAAAAAGTTTCATTGACAGTAACCTATTGAAACCCATAAATAATCAATTCTGTTTTTAGCTCAGCTCAGCGCCTCTGTACGTGAAGCAAGGGACTATGTTTAGTTCCATACTTCACATTAAGAGGCGCTGGAATTTATATAGGTGTAGAAATGCATGAGTACCTACCTGTAGCTATTATGTATAATTATGAGAACGGTATAAATAAAACAAACGTGTAATTTAATTAGTTTATTAATAACATATTTTATTATCAATTCATTTATAATATTTGATAATGTTCTTAAGCCTAGACGAACAGTCACATATTTATTTTTGTAAAATTTAGAATAGCTTTTGACTGTGAAAACATTTTTGACCTCTCTGCACAAATTCATAACGAAAACCACAAACTTGACAACTTATATAAAATACCTTAAATGTGTGACGGTAAAATATGATAACCTATAAACACTTTTATGTATCAAGTGAAGATGGCTCTTTTAAAAGTTTGTTCCCGAGTTGCCAGGGCATGATGAAAGATTTCAGGTCCTCTTTAGTTACGGTTAGAGTCAGTGGTAGCATTGCATGACATATCTGTTACTTTCTATAATCATGAGATTATAAAATGAAGGTGGCAAGAAAAGATTCTATATTTTATTATCGAAAATATTGTTTCTTTATGCTGGTGGTCCTCTAAATGGTCTAAACCTCTTTTAACATAAGTATATCTGAAGAATAAGTATTTTTGGGAAGAATTATCTCCTAATACCTAAACGAGGTCGGTGACAGCGGCGACGGTAGTAGAGTTGGCTGTAAAAGCGGGGCTGCTGGTGGTGGAATCGGCAAGGGTACATACTGGCGTAGTGCTTTCGATAACGATGATGTACCTGGTTCTGATTCTCGGTTACAAGGGGTGTACTCAGGTTGCTGGTATTGAGCACAACATCGTAACCATGATCAGCATCGGAATCGATACAGATATCTGATAAAGTGGCCTGGTCACCAGTGTTTGCCATTAATTTGGCCCATTCGTCCTCATCTAGTTCTTCTAACTCCCGATAAGTAACAATAACAAACTTCCAGTTGCGAAACTCCATTAAGGTTTTAGAAAGTACAAAAAAAGGCTACGTTTATTATTATTCTCTATCTTATTTGTGTAGCAGACATGATTTTTAGATTTTCTAGTCGTTAACAGGCGACACTTTTTCGCAATGGCAACAAATATGAAATATTAGTTCGTGGATGCACAGTGAACGGTCACCAAAAAAAAACAATGCGATCTGATCTGTCTCTGATTGAACGTAGTGACCTCGAATGCTGGTCAGATAAGTAGATCCCACCAAAAACATTTTCATATAAAATGTTGCACAGACGAGACCATATGGTTCACACTGTCAAAAAGTTATCAGATCTCATATAGAGCCAAGCTTCTAACTCTACACGCCCTAACTCTACTAACCCTAACTTCACAAACTCTACACCTCAGTCAAAAAATGTGGTCTGGCCGTTTCGCTACCGTCATATGGGCGTAAGGTGAAAAATTTATTCACTGTTCATTACTTTTCTGTTATACGTACAATACAATATTGTAATAGCTCTTGTAGATCTTGTGTGTAGGAGTCCCCATATCATCAATTTTCACACCTCTAGCATCAAAATTTGCAAAAGTCTCATACAAATTTCGATCCTCTAATTTAAGGGGTTGAGGGGTAAAAATTCCAAGTTTTAAAATTTTGTTTGTTGTTTGTGTACTAATACTAGCTAACATACTACACAAAGAAATTTTGATGATCATCAGCGAATCAGTGACGAAATCGGAGTTTTTTAGATATCAATAAAATCTAAAGTGTAAAAGCTATGGAATTGAAACTTTCAATGTTAATAAGTCTACTATTTACATCATATCCCGAGAATTTTGTGTATCTGGTATAATCCAAACCCAAGTTATGAGGGTTTAAAAAAACGACGAAGCGCTTCGAGAAAAGGTAGGTAGTGCCCTTGCGCTTCGCTTGCCTCGTCTTGGCGGGGTCACTACCGTGCCCCCAGATAACGCGCTTTATGACAGGTCTTAAATGTTAATAAGATCAACATTGTTTTAATTTTTTTTTTAATCTGGGCCTTAAAGTAAGAGTCCAATTTATTGGCCACTCTACATGGGCCGTCCGTTAAAAGGGTTAAAAAGTATATGACAGTTGTGACTATGTTTTACCCTATATACTACAATACCCATATTGTAGTATTTGGTTTCGAACCTTCAAATTCGTTGTTAAATCTGAAATTACGAATACACCTTTTACTTTTAATGAATTTTTTTGTGTAGCTTCAGTTGGATTCGAGAATAGTTTAGATTTACCATTGGACCCGGTAGATGGCGTTGCGATAGGGTTACAGGAATAATATTTTTTACGTTCCGGCAAGACCCGATAGACGTTCTATCGGGTCCGCTAGTACAGTTATAGTTTTTTACCGATTCCTTTGTGAATTTTTTAAACAAAAGTCAATCGTTAAATATTTTTTATTAACTAATTAATAATTCTATATAGTATAAACGTATGTATGTAGTGCTCAACACCATTTATTTCCTTGGTAAAGTAACTTAAAGGACCAGCGCGCAGTTATGGAGCCTTGGAAAGCCGACTCACCGCTTTTGTTTGTCAATTGAATTATGAAAAGACTTCCCTGCCACAGTTCCTATGACAGTATGATTACTTTCTATTAGTAAAAAATTAAACCTAGAGTAACTAGACTCGACATTGCACCGCCAGGATTTCTGTCCAAGACTACCAAATCTTATCAAGTTTTCTGAAGAAGCTTGTGAAACGCTTTGCCAAACCGTGTTTTCGAAACTTACTATCCAGCTGTGTTAATGTCGAAAGTAAATATCTTTAGAAGTAGATTTCGGCCCGTAGATCAGGTGAAGCAGTGATCCACTGAAAGCGTATCCTCATTAAAAAAAAGAAAAACCCTTCTTCTAAGGTGTACAAATACTGACGTAAGTTTTTGTTTTATCCGACAACCATGGGGGTCATTTAAAAATTCTGGATTCTGGATCTTGACGTGCATAGCAGACTGACATGATGTGGCTGACAAACAGCTCCTGTACTAGCATATATCTCGTCAAAGGTATGTCCTGTAGTTTTGTGGATACAGTTGTACCTGTTAGTCTCATTATTGTTACAAATTCCTAAAAATGATAGCAAAGCCAACGAAAGTACATTTGAAGACTAATACATATAAAAATGTTTGGATATAGAATGCTATTTCTGACAATGATTCACCACGTGGAAAAATTACTATTATGTTTAAAGAATGCGTACTTTTACATCCATTTATAAAAATATCGGCTTACCCCTTAAATCAAACCCTTTGATTCGTTTTAAAGCCCGTTGACCCCATAAAATTTATCAGTACCCAGTGCTGCTCTTCGACAAATACGTATAAAGTACAGGTGGTATAAAAATATATTTTTTTTATTGAACCCTTCGCTGCAATTTTTTGGCAATAAAACAAAACATAAAAGTTATTAAATTAGCAGCTTTGATAATTGATGATTGGACACTAGTTTTTAGGTAGAATAAATATAATTACTTCAGATCGAATTAATATTTTAACGTGATTGGCACACAGCGCCATATTTTATTTACTAGCAGCTCCCCGCGGTTTCACCCGCGTATGTCCCGATCAAGTGGAAATATCGGGATAAAAGTAGCCTATGTGTTAATCCAGGTCTCCAACTATCTACATACCAAGTTTCATCGCAATCAGTTCAGTAGTTTTGGCGTGAAAGAGTAACAAACATCCATACATCCATACACCCATACATCCATACATCCTCACAAACTTTCACGTTTATAATATTAGTAGGATAATAACGTAATTGCAAAATCATTAATTGAATATATGTATGGTTTTTTTTACTTTTAAATTACTTACATACATATATTTATTAATATTAAAGATGCAACCTTAAGAAATAATCTGCATTTTTCTTCCTAACTACCAAACAGTTTTCAAATCCCAAAGCTTTTAAGCGCTTTAGAAGCACGGCCTTGTTTCGGCGGCGGCGGCGGCAGCGCAAGACGCGAGCGTTGACGGCGCAAGAAGCCATTTTTAGTAATTAATAACTTAGAATTAACGTGAGTTTTTTATAAGCGACGAATGCTGTGCTAGCTTTAATTGCATATCTAACTATTTAAATCTTTAGTTATACTTACGACTATAGTAGTCGTTTCCTATTGTGTGCAGATCTTGGTGGCTTGGGCTCCGGTGGGTCCAGGTGGGCGAGAGTGTGATGGCGACGCGCCGCGATCTAATCTCGGTGAGATAACCGAGTCACATAAACTAGCGAACAACGCCCTGTGCTGACACTACCTAACTGAATCTTCGAAGTATAACAATAGGTACCAGTTGTAAACCTAAAGATTGTATTGGCAATATTGCTTTCTTCCTTACTTTTTGTACACCTTACATTTTAGGATTCTCGCCATTACAAAGCCAACCTCAACCAAGGTTTATTTTGCCAAGCTCGACCAAGTTACAGTAAGTTACGACCCCCTTCTGTCTGTTACTAGTTGGGATACGGATTACGCAGGGCTGGCCAGTATTTTAATTACTTGTAATTGAAATATGTATTTGAAATACAAATACGTATCAGGTATTTCCATTGCGTCTTAAAAATTTAATTTATAATTAGTATTTCCAATACTTATTATGGCTTTAAAATATATTTTCACATAAATACTACGTTCAGCGATCTAATTTAACCTCAGTAGCTGGAGTAGCAGTACTAGTAAAGTAGATGAGAACTTAATTGTTTTTGTAATAAAAGACAAACTTAGTGGAATTCGTTTTATGACCTCTAAAGATGCCGTGGCTGCGTTTGAAAATGGCGTGGAAAAGATCCCTAAAGAAAAGTGAGCTCACTGCTTCAGCCAATGGTTCCATCGCATGCGACGGTGCTTAGAAAGGAACGGACACTACTTCGAAAAGCAATAAAAATATTAACAGGCTTCCTATAAAAATATTATAGGCTTAGAAAGATTTTGAAATTTAGTTGTTTCGAGGAAACGTAGAGACGGACGACCATATGTACATACATACAGTTTAAACTCATAACTTACCTTTTCTGCCGCAACCGGATAAAAAAAGTTCATGTACTTTAACACAAGTTTGTGCTCTCATCATTGTTTGCTTTTATTTATTCTGCTATATTTTATCCATTCCCACACAAGAGGTTAAGTGTCTGATGCTATATTTACAGCGACGTGACGTCGAAGTCAAGTCCAATCCATATGGAGTACTGCTGCAGCTTGGGTCTTTTATATTTGGTTAAAGACGTACTGTGTGAATTCGACGATTCGATCCGAAACCCACAAGCGATATTTAACCCTTAAGCCTAAGGAGACTTTGCCTCCGTGTGTATAGAACATACACACGGAGGCACGGCTGGTGAAAATGTAATTCGATTCTATTAGACACCACACCTCGTCTTTAGACGACAATCATGTTTTCTTGCATCTTACGTTTATAATAAAATTAATTCATTGCTAAACATTTTTCCTATCAACTCACATGAAGCAAACAGTGTCATTAAAAAATATTTAGCGAATCTAAGCTATCACGATACAGAATCCCTTTTAACTACATACATAGTAGCATACTTCACACACACAAACACATACATACACACATCCACACACACACATACTCACATGTTTAGTTTATTTTATTATTTCCTATTTACCTTTACCTGTATTTAATATAGTTATGTTTAATTGAAACTTTAATCGCGGGCGAGTGTCCTGGAGGCCTGAAATACAGGGTTTCCCTAGTTTAGGCTCCAGTCCACCCTCATTATCTACTAAATATTATGTAGAAACTTTTACACTTTATCTGTATATAATTGTTTTATACTCTGTGGTGGAAATAAAAAAAATACTTAAAAAAAAATTGTACATAATCCGATGCCCCGATCCTACCATCAGGACGTTTACATAAACTATCAAATTTTATATAAACTTATTTTAAGTCGGCGCCAAATAATAAAATGATTAATTACCTACGTAGAGCCTACGTAGGTACATATAAAATTTTGATAATTAATCAGTTTGTTGTTTGGCGCCGACTCAAAATAAGTTCATATAAAATTTGATAGTTTATGTAAATAAGCTCATTACTTAAGACTTAAGGTTTATTTATTTTTTGCTTTTAGTTCTTTTCGTCGGTTTAATTTTTTGTTAAAAAGATTTTTATAAACGATCGCGTCAGCATTGACACGCTGCCGCTTAGTCCCGAAAGATCTGAATATTTTCAAAAACTCAATTCCGACCCTACATTCGTAAAACAGTCGCATTGTTACTGCTGATGAGACATGGGTTTACGAGTTTAACATGCAAACTAGTCAACAAGCTTTGGAATGGCGACTTCCAACTGAACCGAAACCGAAAAAACCACGACAAAGTCGATCAAAAGTCAAGGTCATGTGGACTGTTTTCTTTGACTATCGAGTTGTTGTGCACTCGGAGTTCTTGCCAGAAGGTCAGACAGTTCAATAAAGAATATTATTTGAACGTTATGCGGCGTTTGAGAGAGCTAATTCGTCGAATAAAGATATTTGTTTGTGGAAAAATATTCTTGGATATTAGGTACACCACGAGACAACGCGCCATCGCACAAGGCCATCATTGTAAACGAATTTTGACCAAAAACTCAACAAATATCATCGAACAAACACCGTATTCACCGAAATTCGCTCCGGCCGACATTTTTCTCTTTTACAAACTCAAATTACCACGTCGAGGTACTCGTTTTCAGTCGATAGAAGATATCAAAGAGAGTTCGCGGTGAGAGAAACTTGGTGTTATTCTATACTTTTATATTATATGCATGATGAAAATACTTGGGATTAAGTTGCTCTAATTTCTTAGCATGGGTTTGTTTTTGAGGTTTATTTAAAATACAGTATTCTGAATTTGTTTGTTATTTATTATTGTCATAGAAATTATGTTGTTCCAATATAGTAAATTTCTATTCTTAGGTCTCTCGATCTCTAGAGATCGAGAGACCTAAGAATTGCATATCGTGTAACATTTTGACGTAAAGTTGACATAATTATCTAGATAATTATGTCAACTTTACGTCAAAATGTTACACGATATGCAAAGCCACGCTTATTTTATTATCTACGTTGTCATACAGTATACTTCAAAAGAAGCAAGTAATCAAATTAACTATATTTTAGTAAGTTATTAGTCGCAAACTAATATTAAAAAAGAAAGTATGAACCGATGTGTGTCAATAGTTTTGTTGATTGATGACACAGTTATTATCTACGTTTTATACATTAGACACGCATATGCATGTAGGTAAATGAGTGTAGCACCTAATAATGGATTTAATGAGCACACTCGGCGTCTGACTAATGATTAATTGTCCAATATAAATTGGCAATGCAGCAACGAAATGTTCACATAATGAGTTATGCGTGCGTTGTAACTGAGTGGTACTAATTCCTTGTCGGGTTTATTTTCCAAATGTGTATGTGTACACAAGTATACATTTCATTATTTCTAGTTTAGCTTAAACAATTATAACCGAGTGGCCTAAGTAGGTATTGACTTCCCACGAATAAGTTCGATTACAGGTGATGCACCTATGGCTTTTCGAAGTTGTGGTCTATGTATTCTGGACAGGAGGTAGCAGTAAGCATTATTGGCATCAGAAGAATCGACATCTGTCACACATCTACCACCTAACAAAGGAGGTTAATCAAATATGTTCAACACGGCAGGCGCGTGCGCAACTAACCGCAACCCCATGCGATCCCTATTGTATAGGTGACACAATGTTAAAGAAAAATGAACTTTAAATTAAATAGCAATAACGTAAAGTTTAAGTATATGATTGAGGTACTCACCATTTTCACATCGCCTCTGGTTAAACGTAGGAACAACAGACATGGACAAGTCTTTATTTTTAACCACATAACGTTCCAAAAACCCTGAGGCCCAACGGCAGTACGGAGTATGAAGAAATTTTGAGCATTGTATTAGTCTCTTAACCTATTCCTTTAAACTAAAAACCTAAAACTATTAGAATATTCGTGTATTACTCTTAAAAGCTATCCAATGCGCCTCGAAAACCAAATAGAATCTTCGGCTTAAGACTATTATGAACAACAGCTACTTTTGAAATGGGACGTGAAAATTCACACAACGACATTTGGTAGTATTTGAGGGTTATTCAATGGCTGATATAGGAGGATAGTCATATTAGTGGTCGTCCCGGCTGGAGGCTCCACGTGCTGGCGCGTTTAACACCGTGGAGGCGCTCCAGCACGGCGCACGGAAACCTTTCCTTCAAACTGATTTAATGTCTTTCCGGGCACGGCTGCTCGGGAAGTACCTGCACTCAGCCGCTAGGAGGGAATGTATCCTGCCAGCCACCACTGCGACTACAGTGAGGACTCTGCTCAGCACACTCATTTGGTTTGCTCCACTTGGGCAACGCAGCGTCCCTGCAGTCATCGGAGAGGATCTCTCGCTACCGGATGTCATACTCTCCATGACCGATAGCTACAGGAATTTTACCACGGTCGCAACCCGGGTGGCGGAGGTGCGCTTTCCAGCACCTCATGCCGCCCTGAGTGTAACTGTGGATAGACGGGACGGGTTTTCCCCTCCACCTGCTATAGTGGCCAATCGCGAGGAGGTCTAATGGTCTAAAGAAACAAGTTACCATGATTATAAAAATTAAATCAAATCAATCTTTATTTGCCAACCAAGTGTACATAAATGGTCTTATTATAAAAAATTGTCCCAACTTAGTAGCCTTTTACGGGCATTGCAAATTTGAGAGAAAGTTTACTGAAAATATTATTAAAGCAAGCATTATAGAAATTTACATTAATGAATCAATAATATAATATATGCAGTATGATTATTGAAAAATTATTAAATCATGCAAAAATACCATTAACTTAGTATACCAGCGTAGTGTTTAGTACACTTTATGCAAAATACAAAAACATATATATAAGACATTTTTCATCGACATAAATATATTCTTATCAAAACAGTTTTTTTTTTATGTATTTTTGTTAGCTTAATATTTAGGTATATTAATTATGTTGTTTGTGTAAAAGATATGTAATTTGTCATTTGTGTTTTGCTTCAATGTATTCTTTAACTGAATAGAAACATTTTTCAATTAAGAATGCTTTTAGTTTTTTTGTGAATAGTGTAACTTTAGTTTCAGTTTTTATGTGGATAGGCTATTTGTTGTATATTTTTACAGCCATGTAGTAGGGACTTTGGTTTAACATTTTAATTCTTGATGGTGGTAGGTACGAGTATAGTCTGTCTCTGTGGCGTGTGTTTAAATTGTGATTGTCTTTTACTTTTGTGAAATGACTCTTGTTCTTAAACACAAATGGTGAATGATGTCGTGAATCTATTGACTATTATTCTGAAACACAAATGGAAAGAACGTAATTAGAATATTTCAGTATCGCATACTTTTTTAGTAGCTTTATATTTATTGCTTAATCCCACTATGCTACTAATATTATAAATGTGAAAGTTTGGATGGATGGATGGATGGATGTTTGTTACTCTTTCATACAAAAACCACTGAACCGATTGCGATGAAACTTGGTATGTAGATAGGAGACCTGGATTAACGCATAGGCTACTTTTTATCCCATAGAATCATGTTTGTTTCGTTCTCTTTACCTAACCTAGAAGGATATCACTCTTATTATACAAAAAATGTAGCTAATCAAAACGACGGTATAGTCGTCTATATTAAATGGAATTGAATAGCTTAGTTATTGTTGAACCTCAGTACATTAAAAAATTTAACTGTTAACTATGCAAAATAGGCAACGATATAGTGATAGTAATTATATATAGATCACCTTCTTTTAAAAACATAGATAACTTCTTAAACGGGCTTAATAATACTCTCTTATCCTTGAATTCATATAAGAATATATGTGTCATAGGTGACATGAACATAGACATAAAAACAAACGGCACTGACAGAAGAGCAGTGACTACCTAAACCTTTTTATGTCGCATAGTATGGTAACCCACACCTTTCCTACACGAGGAAAAAACTGCTTGGACCACGTAATACTTAAAAAACTTATTGACGTCTATCACCTTAATCTTGCAAACTTTTATAACTGATCATTGCCCAACGATTGTATCGCTGTCACTTAAGAAAACTTCCAGGCCGTCCCCATTACATTCACGACGAAATAAAAAATATAGACTTATCATCGGTATTTAATTCAATTGACGTAAATTTTGCCACAGAATATTTAGTAACACACGTGTCTAATATAATTAAAAAACACACCACCTCATACAAAATACCATGTAGAAAGGTGACTATCAAACCGTGGATTACTGAGGGTTTAATAAAGTGTATTCGAAATCGGGATAGACTGCATATAAAAAGCAAACGAGAGACCCAAATAATGTTACCTTAAAAATCACTTATATTAGATACCGAAATTTCGTTAATAATTAATGAAAAAAAATAAAAGCGCAGTTATGAACAAAACTTACTTCGAAATGCAAAGAACAATATCCGTGCTACCTGGGACGCTATAAAAAATATTACAAACTCCAAAAAAACAACTCCCCCTGCATCACAACTTCTGAAAATTAATGTAAATCCAAAGTTATCTGTTAACACAGTCAATAATTTCTTTACTAATATTGGAAAACAACTCGCAAACGCCATCAATAATACCCAGACTAGTTTACCCTCATTAAAAATTAAAAACATGTCTAACGATAATAACAACTTGCGGGACTCCATGGTCCTCCTAGACGTAGATTGCGTAGAAATTGGAACTATTATAAAAGACTGCGCTGTCGGGATAGATGGTATCTCCTCAGCCATTCTACAAGACTCCTGCGCAACCTTATTCCGATGCTCACATACATATGCAATCTATCGTTCGCAACAGGGATATTTCCCAATATTTAAAAAAAAAAGAGTGGAGATGAGAATATTGTCAATAATTACAGACCTATCTCGGTTTTGGCTGCCATATGGAAGGTTTTGGAGAGAGCCATAAATAATCGCATAATGAACTATCTAAAAATATAATTTCATCAAACCAGTTCGTTCTCAGACGAAATATATCCACAGAAGATGCCACACAGTCTTTCGTCGCTGAAGTAGTGGACCTCATGGACAAGGGCCAGAAATGCCTTGGCATGTTTATGGATCTCTTCAAAGACTTCGACACCGTCTCCAACCCCACTCTTATAAAAAAGTTAGAGAAGATCGGTATGAGAGGGACTATTTTAAAACTGTTATCTAATTACCTATCTAATAGAACACAACTAGTTAAAATTGACAATTACATCAGTGAGGAGAAGGGTCTAGTCTATAGCGTCCCGCAGGGAAGTATATTGGGTCCCATTTTATTCACGATCTACCTGAACGAACTGTGTGAGCTATCTTCACCTAACTGCAGGGTATTTGCTTTCGCTGACGATACAGCGCTTCTCATCCATGGATCAAACTGGGAACAGTCAAAAACTCACGCAGAGGCTGATCTCACAAAGGCAATGTCCTGGCTCTCCCACAATTTACTCTCCTTAAATCTGGAAAAACTTGTTTCTTAACTTTCGCTTACAACTCACGCATGCTTCCGTCTACAAATGCCTTTATGCTAAAAGCACATAGCTGTCTGGACCTTGCCCCTGGCTGCAGTTTTCAATTGGTCTCTAGAGTTGCTCATATTAAATACCTCGGCATTTATCTCGATCAATTTTTAAAATGGAAATACCATATTGATAACTTAGCAAAACGAGTCAGGAAGCTTATCTACATTTTTAAGCGGCTACGCAATGCCGCAGATATTAAAACTCTTATGCTAACCTATTTCGCTCTAGCACAATCTATTTTATCATTTTCCATAATATCTTGGGGTGGTGCAGCGAAAACCACTATCTTACCGTTAGAGAGAGCCCACAGAGCATTGTTGAAGGTAATGTCTAGGAAACCTTTTCGAAACCCCACACAAGAACTCTACTCAGATGTTCCAGTCCTAACAGTTCGACAACTATTCGTTCTACAAGTTGTTCTAAAAAAGCACGTAAATTTACCATATGATCCAAGAATTTTCAACAATAAACGTGTTTCAAATAAGGTATGTCCCACGATCCGTTACAGAACTACGCTGGCCAAATGACATTATAAAGTTATTAGTCCTCATCTTTATAATAAAATCAATAAAATCTTACACATTTACCCGTAAAATTTTTACCACTGTAAATCCAAAATAAAAACATGGCTTCAAAGGCAAACATATACATACACAGAAAATCTTCTCCAGATAGTATCTTAAATTTTAGATTTACTTTATATAAATGACAAAGTCTATTTATTACTCGCTGACTCGCCATACACACTCACATAAGTCTCCACGCATGCGTATCCCAACCTTACATATCCTTACGTACATATAAGTCATGCATACACACAAGGAACAACATACACACATATATACGCAACAAAGAAACGCACACTCACACTTCTCAAATACGGCACTTATATTTCATATTTTTACTGTATTGCTATTTTTCTTCTTCTCCTGTAAATATAAATAGGCTTTGAGCCTAGTTTGGGGACTCAGTATTTCACGAAATCCACTATAAATTACATACGCACTGGATTTATGATAGTTGTAACTGTCCTGTTTGGGATTATCCTTAACTTACCTGTAACACAGTTTATTACTAGCACGGGAATGGGAGAGGCTAACCTTGATTGTCGCTGCAGCCGAACATAATTACATAGGTGCTTTAGTTTTTAAGTGGATTTACATTTTTGATTGTATCTTTTTTGCCAATCAAATGTTATTATTATTATTCTCTTTAATCATTTAAATGTACATATAAATTACATTTTTAAATACATTCAGATTATATCAAAAATACATTTAAAAATATAAAAAATAGTGCCCCACCGGTATCGGGTACAGGGACCAAATTGCCGGTGGTTAGGGTTCCAGAGACAGAAACCTTCTCACAATACGTGCCGTATCAAGAAGGACCGCCTTCTGCATCAGGCCCTTAATCTAGCTGCCTAACGTGAGCCTCTGAAGGTGTTGGTCGAGACTCTTTGCAATCAACCCATGGGCTGATAAGACTATCGGCACAATGATTGCTGAATCCACATCCCACATGTCGACCACCTCGTGGGCCAATTCCAAATATTTCATTTGTTTTTCTTTTTCAGCCCTTAAGAGGTTGTCGTCATGGGGAATGGTGATATCAATAACCATTGCTCGGCGCTCTAATCGGTCTATTACCACTATATCAGGCTTATTGGCAACAATAGTCCTGTCAGTGATAATAGACCGATCCCAGTACAATGTTACACGACTATTTTCAAGAACTGGGTCGGGCACATACCTGTAGTACGGTAATTCCATAGTCACAAGGTTATATTTAAGAGCAAGTTGCTGATGGACTATCCTGGCCACTTGATTATGTCTATGCAAGTACTCGCCGTTGGCAAGACGAGAACAACCGGAAATTATATGCCTGAGGCTTTCTCCGGGACGATGACATGCCCGACAAATGTCAATCGTGCCGTCCTTCAGGATATGTTTCTGATAGTTGTTCGTCATAAAAACTTCATCAGTAATTGCACAGATAAAACCTTCAGTTTCCCCAAAGAGGTCACCGAAACGTAGCCAGGACACAGACGATAATAGATCTACTTCGGGCCCATTTAAGGCCCGATAAAAACGTCCATGCAGCTCTTTGCTCTTCCATATCTCCATGCGATCTGTAATATTGAGCACTGCAGGTTTGCGCCAGTTCTCTCTACCTAGAGCAAGCGGAGTGAGTCCGTTGTCAACTACCACAACATCCCGATGCAACTCCACGTCAACAGAGAGGAAGTAATCTCTAAGATTGCATACCTCGCGGTTATGTAGTGTCCTGGCATTTAAAAAACGACGACCCCCACATTTCCGCGGGATATACAATCTCATTACCGATGAACGTGGATGGTGCATTCGGTACGCGGTTAGTAATGTACGGACTCTTCTATCCAGGGCATCAAGTTCCGTCTGAGCCCATCTAAGTATGCCAAAGGAGTAGGTTAGGACTGGTATGACCCAATCGTTATAGGCCCTCACCTTATTACAACCTGATAAAACACTTTTTAATACTTTTTTCAGGCGGCCATAGAAGCGTTCCTGTAACAATTGCTTCATAGTCAATTCATTTAAACCTAACGCCTGTGACATTCCTAGATACTTGTAAGTGTCGTTCGCGGAAAGACATCTAAGATGTGTAGAATCTGAGAGTTCCATCCCTTCAGATTCCACAATCCTGCATCTTTTTACATGCATGACTGCACATTTATCCACACCAAATTCCATCCTGATACATTTACTAAAGTTTTCAGTTACCTCTAGTAATTTTATCAGTTGGAAATTACTGCAGGCAAAAAGTTTCAAATCATCCATGAAAAGGAGGTGGGATATAACCTGACCTCCTCTCCGCAAACGATAGCCTAGTCCTGAACCCTCCAACATAGTGCTGAGAGGATTTAAAGCTAGGCAGAACCACAAGGGACTCAAACTGTCACCTTGAAATATACCCCGCCTGATCTGTATATACTCGCCGTCACCCTGAGATTGTTGACATCCTGGATAGCAAAGAAACGTTCTCCATTGCTGCATACATGCCTCCAAGAAAGTGCATAGAGTTGTATCAATCTTATACAACTCCATGACCCTCAGGAGCCACGTATGCGGCACAGAGTCATAGGCTTTCTTATAATCTATCCAACATGTCGCCAAGTCTTTTCGGTTACGGCGAACTTGTTGGTTAATGGTCGTGTCAATAATAAGGAGCTCTTTAGTGCCACGAGCCCCACTTCTACATCCATTCTGAGAGTAAGACATAACAGAGTTGTTGGTAACATGAGATGCTATCTTTACTTTCAGAATGGACGTCAGTAATTTATATACTGTTGGTAGACAGGTGATAGGTCTGTAGTTCTTGGGATCCGTGGCACAACCAGATTTATAGAGCAGGTGAGTGCCGCCAGTGGTCATAAAAGTTGGAAGCGAACCCGATTCTAAGCATGATTGAAATTGAGATGCCAAACATACATGTGAGCTACGGAGCCACTTTAACCAAAAGTTATGCAGTCCGTCCGGTCCCGCTGATTTCCAATGCGGCAACGAACGAACTGCATAAGCTATATCTAGCTATGTGTTTGATATCAATACTGGCTCCATTCTATTAATTGACTCACATGAACGCTCGACATCTCGCATCCATTCACCCTCAGTGTGAGCGACAGGCATCGACCAGATGTTACGCCAAAATGAATTCGTGATTTCAGCATCTGGTAAATGAATGTCACTCACTAAATCAGGCTGCTCCCACCTTCTATAAACCCACCTCTCATCCCTTTGGAATGTGCGATTCTCAGTATATCGGTCCACCCTTTTTTTGTACCTTCGTATGCGATTTGCCCATGCATAAACCTTCTGTTTCGGATCTGAGCGTAGAGTCCGTTGATGGTAAATGCGCTCTGGTTCTGGATCTTGTTAGCATCTTCTGTATTACATCGTCAATTACATTATTTTTTTATTATTATTATTATCCCGATATTCCCACGGGATCGGGATTCACGCGGGTGAAACTGCGGGGCGCTGTTAGTACTTCATATATATTATGGAGTTATTATTCTAAATACACTTTTTATTATTCAAGATTTTGCTCATAAGTTCTAATAATTTCAGGTTTATTCCGCATCAAAATTTTACTATTTCCCTTATGTGTCAGTAGGTGCGTCAGAAGTCAGTACTACACAGAATTGATTACTAAGTTCGCATTATCGCATTGTCTAAACTATTCAGTAAGGACGGTGGCGGGAAGTCACTGTTTATCCTGTTTACAATGTGGTCATCTCAAAACATAGATGCACTATGTCAGACTACGGAGAAGGCTCTAATTAATTCGTTTAGTTTGAAATTTAAAATTTCAGTATTCAATGGAGCTTTGAATTACGTTACTTAGTCATTAGTGAACGAAGAGAATCTGGAAAAATCCGAGTAATTGAATAGAGATATAGATAATCTCTTTATTTGTTTTTGAGTTATCGCCAACTAATACGACCGGCTAGCAGACGGAGTCCTCTCGCTTTCTACTGTTCTTCCTGCATTTTGCTTTTGATTAAACTTGTTGGGGCTGCCAGACCGATGGCATGGACTGTGCTTGTTGTTACTATTGGTATAATTAAACTTATACCACAGATTACTAAGTAGTTACTACGTAACCTATACTCATACGAGCTTATGTGTAAATGAGCTGCAAGAATATTTTGAATTTTTTTAACGAAAATGATAAAAGGAACAAAACAGCAATTAGGTAATAATGACAATGATGTAATTCGCCGTGTCCTTTATTCGGAGCTGCGTGACATTAGTTAATCTGGACATCGTTAGGTCGCAATCAAGTCATTCAGTTTATTACTGTTCTTGCTCGCGCGAACGCCCATCTTCAGACATGTCGCCGCTCACTACTGTAATCGTTACAGGTATTTGCACAAATATCTCTTTAATATGTAGATGATTAAGTAAGTTTTTACCCGTTTTCTCACACTTCCCGAGTTTTACTAATCCGATCAGCGGGGTAAGCCCTATATACTTACATTACTTATTCCACATTCATTATATTTTCTACATTATGAGATTAAAAGTACTTAATAAAACGAAGGTCTCCTTGCAGCAATAAATCACCGTTAGGTAATGTTTACGTCAAAGATGTAAGTAGACTCTCCCATAATACTACTATGAAGAGTGTAAGAGTAAATATATTGTATATTATATTATTTTACATATGTATGTGCAGCAATTAGTTACAAACTGTTGAAATAAAATATTAATTTAAATAAAAAATATAGATATCAATTAGTAAACTAACTTGACTTCGCATTAAAATGTAGTTTCTGACCTTCATAAGAATCAGAATGAAGACCTAACAGATTTAAATATTATTCATTTTGATCAGCCAAAATGTAAATCCTAGTTTTTGTTAGAAGTCAGTTAGTCATCATATTATAAGTTTTAAGTATAGCTTTTGTCATTTTTGTTAAATGCAAATTGATCCTTTTATCGAATTTTTAGATTTAATGAACTGCATTAAGTTTTGATAGCTACAAAAAGTACTTAAGATCAACGAACTGAAGAAATATTAAAGCTTTATTAATGATAATTTTCAGTCGCAAAAAAAACAAATTGTACAATCACGCTTTGTTATTGGGGTTTGTTACCTACCTTCTTCCGCTGCGTAATGTATAGAAGGCGTCACAAATCTTGCGAGCAATTGTCCTTTTACTATTAACTTTATTACTATCTGAACTTTAAACTGCTCATTATAAATGTTTTCTTACACTCGTTAATTTCATTTACAAAACAAGCGTATAAATCTTTTATGCATAAATATAAGATGTAATTTGGTGTAACATTTAGTTTATGATTCAGTGCGGTTTACTCTATCCATAGAAATAAAGTTTGTTTAAGTGTTTACAGCACTACAAGTGAAACTTTCGACTAATGGATTACATGTATTAACCTTTTAACGACCTAATTCATGTGGTTGGTTTTTTTTTTCACATGGAACAATAGTGTTAAATGTTCATTTATTTTGTAAAGTTCTTGAATTTAGTCGTTTTTGAAAGTACACGTAACCTACAAAGAGCTGTTCAAAGCATTCAAATACATTCATATTTTAATCAATTTGTGCTCGATGACAGCGTTAGAGTAGAGTAGCGCATATCATGCTAGCGTTTTCGAGTTCCTGCGCGCTACCATTATACTGTAGTCACTTCGATGCTCTAGGAGATTAGAACCTTACTACAACGCATAAAAAGTTGAAAAACTGACTCGCGCATTGAGGGTACCGTAAGCAAACAAACTTGTATGTAGATAGTACGTCCGTCTCAGGAATCAATTTTCGATGATTTTTGCACGGCTTTTGCGAAAGACAAACTTAACTTTGCTGTTCTAAAAAATACTCTGCCATACATTGATGTACGACAAAGTCAACATTCCAACCGCAAAATTTAAGTTTGTAATCACAAAAACTTTTTTTTATGTTAAACAACAAATTAACGACTTTCGGATTTTTTCCTTTGGTTGATTCTAGGTCAATGGTAAGTATCCTACTTATAATTTGAGTTAAAATCTAAGTCTTAATGACCATATCTTTTGATTGCGTTAACTTATACGCTTTATTTTTTTACTACGTCATGGGACCCCTGACGGAAGTATTTGATGTTAATTTCAACTTGACAGGCGGACAACAAAGTGATCCTATAAGGGTTCCTTTTTTAGGGTTCCGTTCCTCAAAAAGAAAAAAGGAACCCATATAATTTCCTTTTTAAGAACGGAACCCTAAAAATGAGTCCAATTAGATCTAACATATCAGAGGAAGAACTCGCGCATCAGAAACACTCGGCGAGAATCTAGACTCCTCCAGAACCCGCAGTGAACGGAATTCAGGGCTTTCTGCTGACCAAGAGCAGTAGACACGGTTACGCGTGTCCGGCACTTGTTTCGGTGTGGGGGGGTGATCTCGATTCTTTGCTATACCAATGTTAACTTAAATCATACAATGCAGCATAAACATAACAATATTTTTATTCACAGTGATTACTCTAACGAGTGTGGTCTTCGCCTCACCTAAGGCAAACGAGAAGGTCGAAAAAACGCACCGCACATGTCAGGAGTTTACCCAAGGCCTGACATTTAACGACTCACAGGCTGTAGGTACTTGGTACTTGCTGCACTTCCGGTCTGAGAAGCTTAATGGATCAGGGGACTCACATTGTGTACATTTTAGTCCCATCACAGATCAGGTATATTTAGTCTTACTAGCTGAAGGGGTGATCTTGACAGTGACAGTTATACGATGCATTCGCATGGAATGTTCTAAAGACTACCCCAAGAGCCCTAATAAATAGTACTCGTAGTGCTTAATTTTTTTTATTAGCCAGTCGACTAGCAGCATTAGCCCTTCTGTATTATATTGTATCCATGTGCTTTCCAGTTGCACTTGTCCGCAGAAGCTAGTTGGTCAGTTCCTGTATCCGAAATGTAATGACTTATATCAACCACGATCATAGAGATAAAGATGTGTTTATTGTCATATTCCAGGAACGAAAAGACTTAAAGGAGCTAATTGAAAATTTTGTGGAAAACCTAAAATGGGAGAACTTGTCTCTGAAGATGCAGATCCCTTGCGCTATTCTCAGTGGAAACAAGAGCCGAGATTACTACCTTGAAAAACTCGAGGGTGACGGCTCCTACAGAACTCTCCAAAAGCCTCCTATCACAGGTATGAGGAATAACACTTATGTCAAGATTTTCCAACTACCTTACCAGTTCAAATATAGTATACAGAGTGTTACAAAAATGTGTGGTCATATTTTAGAGTCATATAGTAGACCCCGTGAATAACTTAAAACGCCAACAAGTTTAGGAAAATTTGTGAATTTTCTTTTAAACTGATAAATTGAACTTGAAAATTTATTGATTAAGTTAATATTTCGTAAGTACTATTTATTACAAAGTATTTAATACAAAGGATGTCGTTGGAATGTCAGGATTTTTCTGGAAATGTCTGCTGAAAAAAAATATTATACTTAATAATAACTTGAGGCACCTCACACACGACTGTCTGATCCCAAACTAGGCCTAGAGCCTTTACTATGGTAACGAGACTGCTGATAAATATACTTATATATTATTAAATACATAATTATTTTCGATAAATTACACCCAGACACAGAATTATTCGTCCTGGATGGGAATCGAACCCACGACTCATTGAAATTGACATGAAAATTATGAATTTTCATATCATTTTCAGTGATTTTGTTTTTTTTTTGTTTTGTATTTTGTTTTTAAATATGTTGTGTAGAAAAAATTACAATTGACTTTCAAAAAAATATATATTTTTATGTATTGTGTTACCACGTTACGTGCTGGATATTACAATATGACACACCTAGATCCAAATATTTAAATTAACGAAATTAAATAATTACCAAAATACTTTCTTGAAACCAGTAGGTGAAAGTGACACTAAGTATACCTATCATTAAACACTTTTATTCACCATATTTATCACTTAACAGTTTTACACTGTATAGTTTGTGGATTTTAACTCAATGTCCTTTGAGAACCCCTACTGACATGCTTTGCAATAATGCTACAACACTATAAAGGACCCATTAATGGTAAGATTCAACTAAAAGGGCTTTAAAGGACTAATAACTATTATAAGTGTTAAGAGGGGCTCGTGGCTATGTGGTAACCGAGTAGGTTAGCACATTACAAAGTTAAGTAATAATAGCCAGGTCAGTCTGACCATTGGATTGGGATGGGTGACCATTCTTAGCACATTAAGACCCCTCCGTGCCTCGGAGAGCACGTTAAACCGTCGGTCCCGGGTGCCATACAAACATCTGTGGCATTCGTTACGGGTAGTTGGAGCCCTAAAAAGTCCGACAACCTGGTCTAACTACAGAACTTCGATATCGCCTAGTACTTGGGTTGTGGAGGTCTGATGGCGGTCTGATGGAGGTCGCTTTACGTAAAATATCAAAGCTTGGCGTTATCGTAGTTAGACTGAAAGCCGACCCCAACTTAGTTGGGATTGGCGCGGAGGATGATGAACTATTATATAAGTGTTATAATGTTCTCTGACTTATGTTAGATTAGGAAAATCATGCCACCAAAGGTTTCTTGGCAGCTACATCTGCCTAACATAATAATATTAAGGTCACTAATTAATTATTTTATGAAAACCTTTCGCAGCTAAATTGGATCTATCTGATTTTCACCGTTACCCGATGCGCCTGAAGATTATTGAAGGTCAGTACCTGGGCATGATGGACTGTCACGAAAAGTTAGTTTTCATCTTGGGTAAACAACCGCCAGAAGGCAAAGACATTGACGAAAGGTTGAAGAAGGTGATCGAAGTTTACTGGCCCGAAGAATAACATTTCAGTCCTTCAGGAAAGATTAAGCGTATCAATTAAACTTATATTATTTACTATCTAAACTTATCATGAAATTTATTCCAAATTATATTCAACTAATTAGGATTAGGTATTTGTATTATGGTATTTTATTTCTAAGTCAATAAAGAATACATTTATATATTTATAAACTAGTAAGTTTTATAACTAACCTATATTGTGACAGTACCTTCATCAGAGATTTTGACATAATTATATAACATTGCATAATGCACTCTG
The DNA here is from genome assembly GCA_949752705.1 of Callimorpha dominula. Taxonomy (NCBI): domain Eukaryota; kingdom Metazoa; phylum Arthropoda; class Insecta; order Lepidoptera; family Erebidae; genus Callimorpha; species Callimorpha dominula. The sequence continues at coordinate 20,276,840 of OX456991.1, forward strand.
TAATACAAATAGTAATAATTATAATTGCTTTACTATTTCCGGCAGGTTTACAAAATTAGTATCAAAATAATCACAAACCCAACCGAGCCATTACTTCCACCCCACGTCACTACTCAACCCCTGCATATTAAAGCACCACTCAAATTAAGTGTGGCTCGATCAACAGTCATTTTCGGTTACAATTAACCACACATTTGAGTGAAAAGTCAACCACCCACTCCAATTGATTTATTGTGTCGTACGAGTTCCGCCATTTTGTGGCGGGAAATGTAACTACTACCAAATTGTAATTAACTAGAAGTGGTAACTGGAAGTGAAACCTACTTTTGTCTGATTATTGTGTATTTGTACTTGTATTATTTATTGTTTATCATAATTAAAAATTCTGACGGTTTTGGGTATATCTTAGTGGTGACGCTAAGAGACAACTTATTGCCAAAGGACAGCATGTTATTGTAATCAGTATTTTAGAATTTCCCTTATAGTAAAAACTAATAAATATCAGAGTCAACAAACTGCAGCAAACATTTCACTAATTTTAATTTATGAATCTATACTAATATTTTAGAGCTGAAGACGTTGTTTGTTTGTTTGGTTGAACGCGCTAATCCCAGGAACTACTGGTTAGAATTGAAAATATGTATTCTATAGTGCTGGATAGCCCATTTATCGAGGAAGGCTATATAACATCACGCTATGACCCATAGAAGCGGAGCAGTGACCATAAACGCAGGTGAAACTGCGGGGACGGCTAGTCCTAGTAATATTATAAACGTGAAAGTTTGTGAGGATGTATGGATGTATGTATGTACAATTGTTTAAGTGTACAAATGTTTGTTAAAGTGCGTGAAAGACGCAAAAACTACTGAACCGATTGCGAAGAGACTTGGTATGTATATAGCTGGAGACCTGGATTAACAGATAGGCTACTTTTTATCCCGATATTCCCACGGCCCCGGGACTTACGCGGGTGAAACCGCGGGGTGCAGCTAGTAATATATAAAGGAAGAACTGAGAAGCAGGATACACAACGGCGACTACATGCCAAATCCTTCAACTTACTCGCCTTAATACACTATCTCATCGTAATGACGGTTTGAGTTAAAACAACGGTCCACACAAAATTATACATTTGTTTAAAACGTTGAATAAAAATATTTTAACTAAAAGGATACGGTATATAACGGCAGGTCTGTTCCAGCAACGGGAAAGTTTGTTTACACAGCTGATATTTATTGCCCAAATTATGAATGTAAATTAATATTGAATGTAATTATGAATGTAATTTGTACAATATGGCTAGTGTAACTGCATATGTATGTATTTTTTAGTAAATCCTGGGAATATGAACCGTGTCATATCCATGCGATTAGAATCCGTGTTTTATGGCGTGTGCCACGAAGGGTGCAACGCTGTTCATTTGTCTAAACGCAGTAGCATTTTGTGTTGCCGAGTTGTGCGCGGGGTGGGAAAGTGTTGCACTTTACAAAAAGTTAAATGGCTCCTCGAGTGTTCAAGTGCTTCTGCCAGTTTTGTTAACTGTCGGCCTTTTGTTTAATGACGAGTAGTTGAAGGTACTTCACTATTTAATTTAGGTGTATTGTCTAACTCGATCTACAGCTGATAAAAAATATTTTTTCTAATAAGGCTTAACGTTTTTACCAAACAATCTTGACGGTTGCAACTTTACTGTATATTTCAGTATAAGGAACTTATTCCTAGTACATACCACGACATACAATGAAAGTTAGTAACACACTTTGTAAGTTTAAATTACTCTTTGAGTCATTACTTCGCATTCGACATGAATTCCCGATCGTGTTCGTATTATTAAAAGTTCAAATAGTAACCGCTAAATAAAGCTGATAGGAATCAAAATTGAAGAAATAATAGAGGAAAAAGAACGTAATTTCAGGCTGTTGGCCCACTACATCGATGGCAAACTTTTTCAATTATCCACTGTGAAGGGACATAATTATGGTAACAGCAAAATAATAATTGTAATTACATATCATCGTACAGTTACAGTAACTACCAACTACATCCAAATGAGAAATTAATGTGAATTTTATCCTAAACAACCGTAGAATTCATGCAATTTATGTGAGAGCTTATTACATAGCTTAGGTAGTTATCATTTGTAACTTTTGATAAGTATCATATAAAAGTCGGATAGGTACATAAAAAATTATATAGGAGTGCGTTGTTTCGTCGAGCGCACTATGACAGATCTCCAAAACTAATATCATTGAAATATAGGCTACAACCAACGGTGGAACCTAATACTAAATAGATAGTAATGGCCACTAGCAATGATGTTACAAATTAAATGAGGTAGATGGGTTACATGCACGACATTTAGCGATGATTAATGACTCGAAACGTATGCTTATTGACGCATTCTCGTGACATATGAACAACACAATTTCATTAACTTAGCTGAACTTAGCTAATTGTTTCAAATTCAGTGTGCTAGTTACTTTCATATTTTTTCATTTATATGTATTTTTAGTTTTTTTTATTTTATAATGGTGAACCATTAACCTACAAAGGCCTAATCCCTTCGCCGTCATACTTTTAAATAAATTTTATTTAAGCTACCTATTAGCTTAAATATTAAAAAAAAAAGACATTTTAATTATGGCCGGCTTTTCAAAATTTTAAAAAGTATAATCCCAAAGTGAAATTAAGTGGTAACCTATTAACAATATTTTTGTACCCTCGGATACCTTTCTTGTACCGACCTAACACAGGAAGGAATGAAGTAGGTATTCGGCTTATAGAACTTCTTATAAATTGATCGCGTTGTAAATTAACGAGATAGGGAAACTACACTGGTCATCTGCGTAGAAATATATGTCAAAGATGTCATTTCACATTGTACTAAATTATTTCAAACCGAGTGATTGCAATTATTTTGGTTTCGAAGTGGGAGAGTTGAACTACCTGCCAGTGAAGTACAAGTATAGTTTGGTTTTTATGCAAGATCTCTCAATCATTTGTTTAGAAAATAGGCCATTTTACAATTGGCAAAATACATAATATAGTGAAACACTCACATTTACAGTACCTACGCTAATTCAGATTTATCGCAACAGGATTAGGACCACATACGACACAAGACCGACATATAAATTGGCGTGAAAAACGTGGTTGTCATACAGCGTATGGCACGTCACACCTACAAATCTATATAAACAAGCTAATAATCTTATAAAAGGTGCATAATATCGTGTATCGTAAATTTTCATAGTGAATTAATAAGGCAAATAGCAGGCATGCATAGCACGCTGGGTTGCAAGACCATATGAAACTGACGATACACGGTGTCGGTGGCGTGATTGAGCCTCCGTTTACCGCGGTACACTACACCTGTAATTAGGTACTACTACATATACATCGCATGTTAATTGTTGGGAAAATTCGGAGCGAACGTAACGACCGAGGGTGACTTTCTGACTTGTGGGAACTCGCCTATTGCCAATTAAATTAGACAACTATTTAATTATATCTGTGTCTCTTTCTACTGATACCTGTGCACGTAATTTGAGGGCAATGTAACTGTCACTCGCTAGTTCCTAATTAACGATACTTATCTACAAATTAAAAGCTTTTTTTTACTGAATGTGATTTAACAAGTTGAAATTAAATGTTACTTACAAGGAATGAATTTTTTCAATTAAAATCTGTTAAAACTTGGGGTACCTATTAGCACAATTTAATGTAGGTTAGATGGTAGTTACAAAAAATGGTCTTGATAGTTGAATTTTCACATTATGTGTTATAGTTATTAGGGTAGAGACAATATCTTTTTTACAATAAAACACATACATAGACAACTGTACCTAAGTATATACCTAGGTAAGTAGTTTCCCTACTCTAATTTATTATTATTATCGTATTGTGGGACAGCAGAAGATATTTTAGAAATGAGTAAGATATATCTTGATCTTGCTTGCTACAACTTATCAAATTTGTGAATACAATGGGAAAGCCATAATATTTATAAATAGTTTTAGCTATAGCCAATACCTACAGATTCCATACCCACTGCGGCTAACACAGAAGAACAAAAATACTGACTAAAGCCTTTTTGTAACCAAGCTGATTTTTTCCAATAACTTACAAGGCTTGTTGAGTTTAGTACCAAAATACTGGCTTGTTTTAAATGTACCTACGTAGGTAGTAAAGTACCTTGTATATAATTATACACAATATGAACGTCACAAACGCTTTGGTAAGTTATGCTAAGCTCCTGCGATATAACACCGTTTAGCGCTGCGAGTAAGCTCTTCGGATTTGCATTACTAATCGGCTGGTCAGTTACATGTACGCTGCGATAAGGGAAATATGCTGCCAAATGATTTATACACAATACTTCGTAGATGTTACTTACATTTATCAGATGTAAATTAATCGCTTGAATTATTCGTAATACAAAATGCGAGTTATGATAAATTAAGTAGTTTACCAACTTAAGAAAATAGGAGGTTATAATTTTATTGGGATATTTTTAATGTATTTTTTATTCGACGATTATCACGTCTTCTGATTTCCAGGGTTGTCGTTGTAATCACCTTTCGACAACGAAAAACCTAACAATCTGAAAGCCTAAAGCCTAATTTAATATCGAGTGCTTGGCTAGAAAATTTAGGCTATTTTGGAGGGAGACTTTGCAACTCTAAATGATCTACCGGAAATGTCGTCATTTTGGGAAACTGTTTCTCTGCTCTCTATCTATATAGATGGCAAACACGTGATACAGTAGAGATACGACAAGGGGCGAATGGGTTCACCGTCTCTTTATGTTGATTTTTTGGAACCGTTTGGGTCAAACGGGATTATGTATATCATGTCCACTGCGGACATGCCATGGACCCAATCTCCAAGATAAGCTCCTAAAAAAATCACATGAGGACAGGCAGATTCGCTGTCACTGAACTCGTTCAAACTCAGTGGATAAGGTCTGGCATTGACCTCCGCCCGCCAATCACGTAACAATCACCGTCTACGGACAGGAACTGTAACTCTGCGAATGCGCGAAAAAGAAATCCCGAATAAAAAATCACGCAGTTGGCTGATTAATTTTTTATAGCGATCTCTTGGTAATCACCAGGTACGTGAAAGCTTCTAAAGAAAGATTCAAGTAAGTAGTAAGGGGTTACACGAAATGGTGATGAGGACTTATCAGGGTTGGTAGATTAAGCGCGCGTTGCGTGTTGTATATTCTCCCGGTAATTAAATAGGTCTGATGTCGTAGACATGATCTCGGTTATTCCCAGTCGTCACCACTAGCTTTGTTCCCACTGGTGGCAAATGGAAAAAAAATTTACCAGTAATCCCTAATTATTACTACCTATCTAAGTTAAGTGAGTAACGACTAATAAAAAAAATGTGTGTGTCAGCTACGACGCACGACTGGAGTTTACTCTCTCTCTCTCTCTCCCTCTCTCTCTCTCTCTCTCTCTCTCTCTCTATCTCCCTCTCTCTCTCTCTCTCTCTCTCTCTCTCTATCTCCCTCTCTCTCTCTCTCTCTCTCTCTCTCTCTCTCTCTCTCTCTCCCTTCCCTAACTCCCTCCCTCCCTCCCTCCCTCTATATATTCTGTATATATTTACACATATATATAACATAAAGGTATACACAACACATATCTACTTACATGCGTCGAGAATAAGGAGTAAACTCCAATAAAGCATAAAAAGCACAATAAACCGTTACGCTGCCCTCCGATCACTAAATTCTCAAAACAAACTCAAAACAATTCTCAAAACTCTTCATATTTTTTTCATACAATACTTATATGCAAATCGATTCTTAAGGAGTAAACTCCAAAAATAAAATTTATATGACTTATGAATGACATGCTATGTTTAGTAAAAATTGTAAAACAAAAAAATGTAAATATCTTTATCTCAATTGTCGCCACTGGCAACATATGGGATTTTCTTCCTATTTGTCGCCAGTGGGAACGAAGCCAGTGGTGACAATTGGGAATAACCGCATCATCCGGTATTAATACGTTACTTAGCAGCAATAAGTATTCGTCGGGGTAGGACCCGGAAATTTAAACACAGAAAATTAGACCCATATTTTGGTAATAAAAAATATGTATCTCGCTCTCTAAGAATAGTAAAAATTACTGATGGTTCTAGTGCCATGATTCTTACCATAAACTTAGTTAGTATATTAAGTTTATGATTCTTACTTAGTAATCTGTGACCATGTATCGAAATGGACATTTTTTCATTATTATAACCCTTTAATTAGTCTCTTGGACCTATTTTACTTGATAAATAGGTAGGTAGGTAGATGTACATTTAATTTGATAGAAAATACAAGTACAAAATTATCAATGTAACACTTATAACAATGTTTTCAATATGAGACCGTAGATTCTAATGATAGCCACGGCAATCATCAACAAACGACTACTGACTACGACAATTTTCTCTCTAATTTTGGTTAGTAATAGCATATGAATTACAATCCATCGAGTAACAAACCGAAACTAAGTGCAACCGAATACTTTCGTGGGTCCCGTCTCCGCGGCCATTACGCCGAGACGCGACGCCGATACAATTACCGACCACTGAATTATTTGATAGGGAAAATGATTGATACAACAATCACACGTAATCAGAATCGTGTCGGTGCGATTAGGCCCCCGTGAGCCGCGACACAGGGCGCCGCCGCACAACCCGACAATTGCTCACCGACGATTTAATCAAGTCCCCAGTTCCTAATGACGTTCTCTCTTCATTAAATTGTAATAATGGACACTGTTTTTGTCTTTGCGGTGTATAATGGGCGTGGCCGTAGCTTAATGCAGCTAATGATCTATACTCGCACCGCGAACCTTAATGTTCTTTAAGACAATGCTACTTATATATTGTTAAGTATCTAGTGGATTAAAGTAGCAAGGGACCTGAAGCAGCTGCCATTAAAACTGAAAATATAGTAACATTAAAAAATAACCTTTGATTCTTATCAGGACCACATTAGCACCTTAATCAGAACTTTTATCAAAGCTAAGTTTTTTGATGCTTATTTTATCCAGAAGAACTAGCTTGTATTCGGAAACGTTTTCACGTAGGTACTTAAACACGTCGCTTGACACGCCATTCGACAATTAGCAAGACCACTAACTCGGGTTAGACGGATAAAATAAACTTTGCTTAGAAAAAAAAATTGTGAAAAGCTCAAATCGAAATTGAATTAATTCTCCACCTTTGTCTAAACGCTATTTGAAGCTAAGTCCGATATTATCTTTTCAGTATTAAATTCTTGGACAAGCTCTGAATAGTCGATAAAAAATTATTCTAGGGGGATGTCCGACGAGTTTCAGAGCCGACGGCCCTTATTCAAGGAGTGAAGAGTCCTGCCGCTACGCCAACGGTGTCAGGCGTCACAAGACGCTTTATTCTTGACCTTTGGGTTATTACCCAAATGAAAAATATGATTGCGATCGGATAACGATAGCCCGTGCCGACTTGATGACATAGAAGAATTTTAGAACTTAATTTTTAGTTAGTACATAAAACACTGTTTTGCTTGTATCTTTTATTTATTAACTATTTCTAATTACAATATATCCGTGTGTTCATGTACACAACCTAATAAAAATAACCCTTTAATTCGTAATGTTGAAAATACTCAATGTTCGAAAAATAAAAATACTATACCCACATTTTATTAAAAACGTCATTTTTTTCTAATATTGTATTTATGTACCGAAATCAGAACGCATCTTAAAAAAAATAAAAGATAGAAATACCACGCGTCGCATAAACTAAAATTTACCTATCACCTTCAACTCCCATTATGGCTTAACAAACCAGATCTAAACGAAAAGCTAAAAATCCAGCGGTTGGACAATCACACGTTGCAAAAAAGTTAAAAGGTATTCCAGGAAACCGTTAGCTTTTAAATGGAAATCGTCTAAATTTAGATACCCAGCTATTGTTGATGCAGTACAATTTAGCCCACCATTCGATGCAGATAAAAAATCTTAACTGGACTACTTCAATTTATTTTTCTCAGAAGACATTTTTACTATTATTGCTGACAACACAAACCTTTACTCAGCACAGAGCAGCCAGACGGCCAAGTGTGTCAATTGTACCAATATCGAAATTCGGGACTTCATTGCGATAACAATTTTGATAGGTTTGTTCCAATGCCATCATACAGACAAAGAGTTGAGATTTCCACCAATTGTAGAGAAACCGTTAAAAAGATATGAACAAATACGAAAATTTCTACATTTTGCGGATAATGGTGCCGATTCTATTGTACACTCGACTAAACTAAAACCTGACTTAATTTCTTCATATGAAATCAACCTAGTGTTCTTTGTAATAAGGTCTATTTGTTACTAGCATCTATTTCTCAGCGCCGCTAAATTTCAATAAAACCTGTCAACGTATACTCAACTTTATTTCCACGCAGCGAGAGTCTTCATTTATTCAAACGCTGTATAATTGCCGTATAAAAACTTGTTCAAAACGAACAAGGATGACGTGTTTTTAATGTACACCTACGAAGACGCTTACTAAAAACACAGAGCAAAAGAGATGGCATTCAACGGATAGCGGCTCTCGCTACGTGGTATTAAAGTTTATTTAAGCGTATCAGACTTTAGTCGACAAATAAATTGCTTATTTCGATAGCGACATATGTTACCTACTTGTTTCAATTTGAAATAAGACCTTGTTTCTAAGTGTACAAGGTTTACTTCTTATATGAAGAAAATTTAGTGGATTTTAATTTAGCGAGTGAAGTAACAGAATTGGGGCCAATACCGAACTTAATGAAAATATTTTAAAGTTCGGCCACTTTTGGAAAAGATAAGACAAAATTGTTTGAAGCTTGATGAAGAGATTCGTTTTAGTGTAGACGAAATGATGGTTCCATACAAAGGAACAAGAGCGGGAAGCCGTCGTCAACACTTGCCCAGGAAACCTAAGAAATGGGGTTTCATAATATTTGTTCGTGCGTGGTGTATCAGGCCTTGTGTACGATTTTCTACCATACCTATGCGGGAGAAGACACATTTAGAAACCATTTCTTTACCGTGTATGAGAATAGTCTGGGCTTGGAGCTAATATGGAGTTGGCTCTCTGCAAGACAATTAAAAATAAGCCCCCCATCGTGTACTTTGATAATTTGTTTACTTCCCTAGAATTAATTCTAGGACTAAACGTACATGCCTATATTTTCTCAATCCCTCGACGTTTGTGATCGGAGGATCCAGATTTATAAAGAACTGTTAGGTACAGAGAAAGAGCAACACAGACTATACCTGTGAAGGTTATTTGAAAATAAAAAGGCATCCCGAATTAGTCCGGTACGACAACATTGGCCATTTTCCCAATTTTACTTATTATGGTAGGTTCAAATATTGCAAAAATGAATTTACGGACATAAAATGGCATGAAAACAGTTTTCATGCCATTTTATGTCAGTTCAGTCAGCAACTATAATTGCTAAGAGAAACTGTTTTCATGATTTTCATGTCCTGAAATAAACCTTTTTCTTTGTATTCTGATTTTAATTTTACTTCCTTTATCTTCATTGATTGGACAGTGTTAAAAGTACTTAACATAACTGATTACATGTGAATGTAAGTATTATACTGTTGCGCAATGTTGAGTATTTTTAACATATGTTATTTACATCAGTAAATAAATTATTTTTTTTCCTTATTTTTAGGGTTCCGTTCCTCAAAAGGAAAAAAGGGACCCTTATAGGATCACTTTGTTGTCCGTCTGTCTGTCTGACAAGACCTTTTTCTCAGGAACCCGTGGACGCATCAAGTTGAAATTAATACCAAATACATAAGCCTGCGGTCTCTTGAAGCTGTAAAAAATAAAGCTTCCAAGTCAACGCAGTCATAATATATAGCCTAACTTAAGCCTCATATTTGACCAAATTTGACCGGACAAGTGCGAATCTGACTCGCGCACCGAAGGTTCCGTAAGCAAAAACAAACTTGTATGTAGATAGTACGTCCATCTCGGGAATCAATTCTCGTAAGTGGCCATATCTTATGACTGCGTTGACTTAGAAGCTTGAATTTTTTACAGCTGGAAGAGACCGCAGACTTATATGTATTCCGTATTCATTACAACTTGATGCGTCCACAGGTTCCTGAGAAAAAGGGTCTTGACAGACAGACAGACGGACAACAAAATGGTTCTCTAAGAGTTCCTTTTTTTCCTTTTGAGGTATGGAAGCCTAAAAATAAGGGCCAATCACTTTTTCACTGCAAACGCCCCACCAAACAGTCACTTTAAGGTGATGCAAAGGCTCTTCTCGCATTTTATGTGGATTCTCTGTGCCCCTTCAATGCAAATTTTGTTTGTTAACCACCACGTCACTGTACTCCAATTTCCCATAATTCTGTTTGATTGTCTCAGTTTGTTCAGTTAGAGGGCTCAGACTTTCCGGCCACAGCCAGTTCGAGTTACAGGTATGCGGACCCTAAACTGCTCGAGCGTTTGCTTTTGGCAATGGCCAAAGAGAAGGTTAAAATAAAGGAAAGTGTAACTTCCCAATCCTTCTGTAGAAGCAATATCCCTTTCCTGCTATCGCCTTCCCTTCTCACCTATCTTTCTCTTTCAATATACTCCCAATTTTCCCACCTAATTCCCAAAATGCCCGGTTGACGGCAATAGGCCATAGGCTAGCCCCCAATTACGTAAGTGGGTTGGAATAAATTAGTCCGCAAAATGTGGGCGTTTAATACGCCTCTGCCTTCCTCTTCGGGGATATAGGCGCGAGTATGTATGTATGTACATATGTATTTAGGTTTTGTATACGCAACAGCCATGCCCGGACTACCTCCTGTTTTAGGCGCAGTATGACACATCGTGTGGTTTTTGTCAGTTTGATTCCGATACACTGCCCCACCACAAACTCGCTCTAACGTGAAACGTCCATATCAGCGGGTCGCTTTTAGTGTTAAGGATTGAAATGACAATAAGATTGTCTACATTAAATACACCTACAATACTGGCACTGAATAGGTAGAACTATCTTACTAATATTATAAAGACGAAAGTTTGAACGGCTGAACGGATCGGGATGAAATTTGGCTTTTTATCCCAGTAAAATATACGATCCCCGTGTTCTGTGAATTTCTACGCGAACGAAGTCGCGGGCTACTGCTAGTAATTATGTAACTAGCAGGTTGGCGGCAGCAGTAAAGGTCTTCATGAAGTCAGCGTCGTTTACTAAGGGTTTCTTTGCAACTTTAAAATGCTCTCGAAACCACCACCCTCGCTCGGTACCGGATACGAGGGCGGCACATTCTGCGCGAAATTTGACACATTTTTCCATATGATGGAACCAATCATTGAAGCAACCATTCCATTCGGAAGTTAAGGTCTCCAAAATGGCCGTTTTGTAGGCGTTCACAGCTTCTTCAGGTGATGAAAATCTCTGACCACGCAATTTATTCTTTATTTTAGGGAAAGTATAGAAATCATTAGGGCTTAGGTCGGGGCTGTAAGGCGGATGGTCTAATAATTCTATGTTTTCTTGCTTTAAAAACTCTTTTGTTCTGTGCGCGGTGTGAGAACTCGCATTGTCGTGATGGAGGATGATGCGGCGGTTGCAGTTCTCTTTACGGAGTTCAGAAACGACCTGTGGCAAACAAATGCTAGCATACCATTCTGCATTAATCGTTCTTTGTCCCTCAAGAGAAATAGTCGCAACATGGCCGGTTTTGGAGACAAACGTGGCCACCATTTTTTTTGCAACACTCCGTGAACGAACAATTTTTGTTGGCTTTAACTCATTTTCGAACACCCAAACTCGTGCCTGGTTTTTTGTTTCGGGTTCGTACGCGTATATCCAGGATTCGTCACCTGATACGATGTTGTATACAGCATTTGTGGATCCTGCGTGGAATCTTTCGAGAGTTCTGACGCACCAAGTAACGCGAGTCGCTTTTTGCTCTTCACAGAGCGAATGCGGTATCCATCGGGAAAACAACTTTTTTACACCTAATTGTTCATGCAAGATTATTTGTATTTGACTCATGCCAATGTCTCAAGTTGCCTGAATTTCGCGGTATGTCACATGTCGATCTTCCTCAATCAGCTTACGCACAGCATCAACGTTTTCTTGGGTGACTGCAGTTTTTGGACGACCTTGACGGGGATCATCACTGAGCTTGACACGTCCACGTTGAAATTCAGCAAACCAGCGATAAATTGTGGTTTTGGATGGGGCTTCATCACCAAATGCAGAAATCATCCGGTCAACACACTGTTTTTGCGTTAAACCACTTCAAAAGTCATAATAAATCATCGCTCTTGAATTTTCTCGAGTCAATTCCATTTTCTCAACGACTAAACAAGTTTGACAAAACCTTGTGATAAGACCGAGAATCTTTTTTTAAATAAATAAATGGTATTCAATTCTTTTTTTTTTTTTTGTATGTTCCGGATGTCTTAATAAAAGCTGTTCCCGGATCCCTCCTACTTAAGGCGCAGTACGGCACACCGTGTGGTTTTAGTCGGTTCGATTCTGACGACACACCGCTCCACCGAAAACGTGGGGTGACGGCCCGAGGGGGTTTCCACACGCACACAAAAAAAAAAAACGCGACTGTACGGACAACAGCTTAGGTATAATACGATCACTAAAGGAGGTCATCGATATGTATGAATCCGTCGCTTTTTGTAGCCATTCGAATTTGGTCGGATAACCAGTCATTTTTTAATGTTTTGATTGTTGTTTATATCTACTTATATGCGAAACTTACAAGCTACATATTTTCATTGTTTATTTTTGATTAAAGGCACTAATTTTTGGTTTACACCTACACATCTTGGGTTGAGCCATTTTTTTTTTTTGTATGTTCCGGATGTCTTAATAAAAGCTGTTCACGGATCCCTCCTACTTAAGGCGCAGTACGGCACACCGTGTGGTTTTAGTCGGTTCGATTCTGACGACACACCGCCCCACCGAAAACCCCGGTGGGGTGACGGTCCGAGGGGGATTCCACACGCACAAAAAAAAAAAACGCGACTGTACGGACAACAGCTTAGGTATAATACGTTCACTAAAGGAGGTCATCGATATGTATGAATCCGTCGCTTTTTTGTAGCCATTCGAATTTGGTCGGATAACCAGTAATTTTTTTAATGTTTTGATTGTTGTTTATATCTACTTATATGCGAAACATACAAGCTGGATATTTTCATTGTTTATTTTTGATTAAAGGCACTAATTTTTGGTTTACACCTACACATCTTGGGTTGAGCCAGTTAAACCAACTACCAAACCATGTAAATTTAAACACATTTACAACATTACTTGGTTATATAAAAATATATAAGGTGCATTGGGGCAATCTCGAAAACGGGGAAATTCCAAAAATCGTATATTTCTACTAAACGGGACTACTGACAGGCTCTGGCAACACTGACCGTTAACAAGATGGCTGTCAATATGTCAAATCAAGGTAAGTGCGTTTCGTTTCACGCACACTTTTATTGACTCGACTCCTCTAATTACGATTTTATGTCATTGCGTTTGGTGGAATTAAATCTAACCATCAAATACGTAATAATTTATACCTTAAACTGACTTACAAGAATTTACAAATTTGAAATTACAAGAATCGACTGAGAGGTTGTGTTTGAGCAAAAGTTCAAATTTTAAATTTGGTCATAGATTATACCTACGCATGCTCCATATTGAGCAGATGCAAACGGCTTCTTTTATACCAATGTTGGTAAACAATCAGCACACGGCCAGCCTGTTGGTAAACAGTTATCGGTCGTATGTACTAGTAGACTTCTGTAGGGTCGAAGTACTTCACAACGGGTCGGATAAGTCTTAAATTTATAACGGAAATGTACCCTATTTTGTATAACAACTATTATTATGTCTCAGTATTACAAAATAGTCCCCATAAGCAAGTGATTCATGGTTTTAATAAATCTATTTGGGATGTTTATACATTTCGTTCAGCATCGATATTATAGTAAACTAATAAATAACATTTATCGCTTTAACTGTAGCCATTTGCTTTCAACCCTTTCAATAAACTTTGTCAATATCAAATAAATTACATTAATATATTTGTATGAAATGCGAGCAATGTTAATTCCAAAAAAATAAACAAGATTAATGTTTTTATTTACACATTTATTACATCTGCATACAACAGTATACAAGTACAAAGAGGTCTATAATAATATTTTACATTTATATACACGTAGTGTCCTGGCGCGTGACCATGAGGCTAAAGGAATGTATGAAAACTAGAGTTAATTCCTAAAAAAAGACCCACATTGGATTGATTGAAACCAGTAACAATTTATATAAGTATAACAAAATAAAGCTTGACTACTCTTGAGGCACGTAAGAATATTTAGATTATTCAGAGTATACAAGAGATTTATTACTTTTTACCCTAAATAATTAAAATCTGAGGAAATGTGCACACACGCCTCAACGCTCGCGTACCAGGCCTTAATACTAAATGCCACAATGACACGATTAATGTAAAACAGTATGCATGTAAACAGAATCTACTTGAAGGTGCCACCGCAAAATTAGCCTCTTCTATCACAAACATGCCAATATCCTGTCTAATATCAGTCGAAGTTCCGACAGCTTGTTACAAACACTTCCATCATTATTCAAGAAAGCATTCAAAATACAGGGCAGAAGAAATACGCTCTCAAAATTACATACAGATGCTAGTGATCCCTAATACAAATAGGGAATATGCATGTTGTTCAAATTTACTTGATTAATTTTCCCTTGAATCTTTATTGTCCACATATTATGCCTAAACAATTATTTTCTTATTTAGTTCGTCTTTAATTACAAAAAATATTAATTAAAATATGCAAAATAAGGAAGCGAAATTCAACTTTGCAAAACGCTTCACTATTGGTCGAAACAAAACATGACGTCAAATTCCCCGTCCTGTCATTTATCGTCGCCTATATTCGTAGTGTTACGGAGAACGATATGTGTTCCTGTGGTTTTTGCCCTTAGCTAGTTCAATTTAAGCATTCTAGTGATATTAGAAATTATCTAGGACGATGACTGAATGTAGTTTTGTCAAAGCACAATCGGACAATATACCAAAAATAGATGCATTCATGATGACTATATATTTTGCATCAAATCCAGATTTTACGTCCGCTGAGGTCAAAGGAGTGAAAGCCGCAAGGTAATTATTATAATACTTGTTATATTATAATCTAAAGGATAGGTAAGATATGTATAGTTAGTTATATTCATTAAGTTTGATTGGACTTTTGTTACCTAGTTTAAGTAGACAATCAAGTTGCCTTCCGCTTGATATTTAAAACAAACCTAAATTACCTACTGCTGACTAATTCACAGTATACTACCAATTAAATTGTAATATGCTTACATTAAAGTGATCTTCACAACAATATAAACACGATATTGAAGATACTTCATCTCTTCTCATTAATTTACACCATTGTTTTCGTATTTTACATTATTATTTTGTACAGGGAAAAATACTGTATTGGGTGTACTTCTTGTAGTGTTTGTACACTTAGGGACAAGGCAAAACCTATAAAATGTTTTTTAACTTTATCCATCATCTATTAATTACAATAAATAGTAATTACAACTGAAAATCGGTATAAAATTACTGTAACACTTCAAGTAAGTTTATGAAACAAACACTGAGCGTGGTATCTGACGTCATCCAAGGCCCGCGAAATATGGCGGCGTTCAAACAGATCAAATTTTATCGATGTTTTCAATGTTATTTTAAAAATTAATTTGAACATTGCCAAGGTTATTTATATTTTTTATTAGAGTAGAATGATGGAACAAGTCAATAAAAGATAAAATAAAAATACATGCATATTCCCTATTAGTTTAATAGATTACGGTTTTTACCTTTTCGCTCACCATAAACAGGCAAACATATTAATTTTCTTTTATTTATTTACCGCTAGGTAAGTGCAAGCGGGAAACCAACTGATGATTAAACCCAGTTTTATTTGCATTTTACTAAATACGTAAGTACTCTCACTCACTGAATACTAAGTGCTTTGTGCGATTTTTTTTTTCAATCCTCCCATGTATCACTAGCACTAGACACTGTTTGAGTTTCTTTAACATTGTGTATAGACCAAACTCCTGATCGGTAGATTGTTTCTGCTCTTTGAAAGAAGAATAAAACTTTTTGGTGCATATTTATTATCAAATCACCGGTGTGTATTTTAAAAGTAAACACCAATAACCGAAGAACCAAAGTGTTAGGTTAATACATTGTGATCGATTGAACTATCGGGTTATTTTGATGTTATTTCGACTATAGTACATTTTGCAATCTTAAAATAATCGTACTAGAACGAAGGAGTGTATTAGATACCTATATATAAACGATTTACAATTTTTTTGTCGCAAAAGTATTTATTTAAACATGTTTCTAGTGATAGGACCATTGAACCAAATAAACAAGATTCAGAAGTCTGCATATGCGATCGGTTGTATCAAAACTTATTTCGTTGGATCAATATCGAACGAGAGGGAATCATATATCTGTTTACTTCAATTAATTTATTTTACTAGCACATACATACACATGTATATAATTTCGCGATCAAATCACATGACCGGAAGGTATCCTAACGGATGGTATTATTAGATTATTTATAATAACAATGAAACAGTATTGGCGTAAGAACAATAACGCTAATTGTGTCATAATAGTACATCATTAAAACCGACGGCTAGTGCTCCCTATGATGTAATCAAAATGTTATAATTGCCTTAGAATAGATACGAACATTTATTAGTCGAAATTTCATAAATTCTTGGAAAAGCCTGGTAAAATAAATACATAATGTCCGTTTATTATGGATTTGTTTTGTTATTAAATGTAAGTTGGACTATCTTTAAATAAATAATTATCCAAATTACATCGACTCATAGTCATTATTCAATGCTAAGCATTACATAATTAAAAGCGATATAGGTACATAGTAGGGAACATATTTACAAAGACGCTTAGTATCACAAGATGGCGGCGAAGATGAGGTGCGTTCAAAATGGCCGTCCGTTCTGCGGTCGCTCAGGCAGCTTCGGCGGCATGTTCGGGCCAGGACGACTATCAACATAAAAACGTATAACTTTAAAACAAACCTCGTAATTGTACAAAAACAAAATTTTGCTCATATTGACAGTGATAACTAAATACTGTTAAATACAATGGTTTCTGAATAGAAATGAAAATAATATCTGAATAGAAATGAAGATATAAAAGAGTTTATTTACATTAGTAGATACGCAATAAAATTCAGAAGCAAATAAATTCATTAAAATATAACGCACGATCATGCAAACATTTCAAGAAATCTGTAAAGAAAAAACGTCCTATTAAACGCTCTTTTATTTGTAAATAAATATACAGGGTGTATTTGAAAAATGAGAATAAAGATTTTTTTTTGAAAAAGCTGTTAACTCAGTTATTAAGAAAATCCATAAAAACAAAAATTACAAAAAAAATGTAAGATTTAAAATCTTTAACTAACAAATTCCACCTACTTTTATAAAAAACCGAGGCAAACATACCTGTAAATTCAAACAGTCATAACTTGAATTTAAGGGAAGATTATTTTTTCGAAAATTCTTATTATAACTGCATGTGATTTAGTGTTCCTTTTTCAAATACACCTGTATATAAACATGCAACCTACAGTTCTAGGTAAATTAATGAATCCAGCAATGCATAACAATGTATACCTACACCTACCACTTAATAAAAATTATACAATACAAATATACAAATCCATTCATGCAATGATCATTTTAAACTTACACATGCGCTTTCTATACCTAAGCACTAGTCGACTAGTTCAGGAGCCAATATTTCAATTAGAATAAATCTAGTCTTACACCGTAACAGTATTAATGAGGCGATGCGGGTGCTAAGTTATTATACCCCACATAAGACTTCAGACCAATTCTTATTGAAATACTTCTCACGGTATACAAACTGAGCTTACCTAATAATAATTCCTGCAGATAGTAGTACTCTACATATTATCCAAAACTGTTAGTATCGTTATGAAGCCAATAGGCATTACGTTTTGCTATAACACTGGAATAAATCAAAAGTCTTTAATACACATATAGCATTTAATTACTCTATTTATACAGCATAAGATTAACAATATTCATAAACTATATCAAATCCAACAATCACTGCCTATACCTTTTTCGATGGTACTAATGCTATTAACAAGATAGAGAGAGAGCAAAACGTTAAATGATTGATTACTTTTGTATTATAATCAGCTAATAGTCGATAGAGTATGTAATGAATATAGCTATAGCCTTGAACGCTCCATTACGTGTAGGAACTCACGACAGCTGACGCAGCGTCGTCTCTGCTCCCTGATCATTACTAGTCTATGAATACACCAGCTTCTTTAGGAATCGATGTCACATTAACACTTAGTAGAATACGAATAGTCGATGCAAGATGATTCCAAGATTAAGATACCGATAAGCTTTACGTAATATTTTCAATAACATATCATCATATTGTATCACGATCAATAAAACGATCTAATAATTGACCAAAGTTATTGCTAACAGCAACAATATACGAGACAACCGCTTTGGTCTTATCCATTATAAGTACAATTAATGTTACATACAAACGTTAGTACATAGGTATCTCGTTACGAGTTCATAAGTTATTTGTCACCATTGATCTCTAATACAAGATATGGTTGTAAATATACAACAACGCTGGGTACAATTTATAATAAATGCATAAATGTTAAATACGCATCGTGGCTACTGGAGACGGAAAGAGTGTCAAAGTTCTAACCTACTGTAACACCTAGACACTGACGTGAGTACAACTAGTTCTACGCGACCTATGTGTGTGTGCGCCAACGTCAACAAATAATCTCCGTGTCTTTACTTCGTGTACATACAACTCTAGCACAAAACAATACGATATGCTCCTAACCCCGGCTTATATCCTCGGCTTCAGGAACTCGCAATGCCCTCTGTGAAGCAACTCAACTACGTACTTCCAATATACACCTATATTAAGCCACTGAATGTAACATTTACAATTAACATAAGTTTAATTACATCGTAATTATAATAATTTAAAGTAATAAGTAAGCGCCTGCACATTTCATTTTACATAATATATGCATTACACCATCAAGCGCTCAGAACAATATTAGTTTAATACTGTTTAAATATTTAGTAGTTACATATTACATTTGACGCTATACACAATTTTGTAGTATTTTATGTGAGGACGTCGGTCCCTACGTAATCTAAACAATTACAATCTAATTCCATTAAATAAAGATGTCGGTACATAAGATGTATGGATACTTTGAGCAAGGTGTTCAATGCCAACTCCCAACCCTCTTTTGGCAGCACAGTTTAAAAGCAAGTGCTGCAACAGATGTCCGTTTAGCACTGGACGGTACCACAAATACCCCAGAACAAATACCATTTGAATAGTTCCGTTATAGACTTAACAAGGTGACGTCAAAGAACGCTAGCAATAACATCTCGCTCGCGTCGGAAAATGAAATCATTGGAATGTACACAGAATACCTCACACAATTATTGGTAACAATACATGTATGTTATATTTATGTTCATTACGATTACCTACATTATTGTTGCATGTGATCTTCGTGATTTTTAATATTGTGATGTTTGAGTCTAATTTTAATATCAGTTTTTAAACTATAAAAATATATGTACGAAACCAGCGAAATTACTAACTCATAATTATTTAATATACTAAATAAATGTTTATAGCCCTACGGTAACGTTGGATAGTTATCACAAGCAGAGTTAACATGTGCAACGGGTGCAATGATGCACACACACACAACTGTAGCACAATACAATTACACTGATAATGATCAGTCCCTCTTTGGAAAATTTAGTTGACATTAAAACATTCAAGCTGTTAAAGTGTATTTTGTTTTTATTTGGGCACAGTCAGTTTTAAAAACACAATAAAAGCGACACAAATATCTCGTCTTTAAAACATCGCTTCAAATAACAAGAAATTTCTATATCGCGAGACTCATCTTGGAAGTGGACTCTAGTTGTCAAGAACTATGTTTAATGTATTAGAAAATGGGCAGAACCTGATCAGGTACAATAAGGTTCTAGTAAGCGATGTCTTAAAATTAACATGTTATTAAATGAGATTACATTTAGCTTTGAAGACAATTTAATAGGTCAAGTAAACAGGGTCATCAAAGCAAGCCCCCTTTTTAACAAACGTGGTCACTTTTAGTAAACATTTATTATAAAACGGCTGCGTAATAAGTAGTAAATAGTATTACAAAATGAGCTAATAATATCAAAATACTGCCCTGCTAATAAAACTACTTCTATACATGTGTTAAATTGCCTTGACAACATAAACAATGTGGAGTGGAAAATAGGAAGTAATTTTTTACATGTTGAAAAGTCGCCATTTTCATTAGCAGGGTAGAATACGGCTAAAATGGCCGACAGTGAGAATCAATCACTGCTCGTAGGTCCATTGGATCATACATTTCATAAAAAAAATTACATTACTGATATGTCAATCAGCAAATGGTCACGTAGAGGAATTATAAAGTGTAAAGTGGTAGTTTTCCAATTTAAATGAAGGCAATAAAATTTAAACATTTAATTTTAATTTAAAGAGGGAACATCTTCTCAAAGGAAATTGCCCGTATCGCACTTTTCATACCCAGAGGAGAACTATATGTGTATCATACAAATAGTTTTAGAAAGGAGGGAACGAAACACAATAACACTCTACGCCGTAGCAGTTGGCAAGACGGCTACTTACATAACTACATCTCTTCAGTTCAGTGAATTTGACATTGTAATGTTTACCTCTGACGGAGAATTAGTTGGCATCGATGACTTCAAACAATGTTTGCTAGCAATCGAACTTCATTTGAAACGGTTAGACAAGTTTCACTTTATTTTCCGTGGCAGTTATTACCATCTACCACTCTAAACTTCAATAACTCTTCCTACATTCGAAGTGACGACGTTTGGCAAGCACATATAACGTACATACAGTCGTGTTATGCAACGGTTGTAGTAACACTGGTTTACTTGAATCGTGCAAATGCGGAGCTGAGTTCGTTGATGGCAGCGTTGGTGACGGCCTGTCCCACCGCCTGGTTGACCTGCTGGCGCATGTGCGGTGGCATCTGGTTCATCGCGCTCGCTAGCGCCGGCCCGCTGCCTCCGACCGGCCTCCTAGTTATTGTATCGTTCTTACTTATTTACACTGTCACAAAACAAACGTGCACAATATCGGGACAGAAATATACAGAGTGTGTTATTAAGCGTGATAAAACCATGTGATATATAACTGTTTTTGTTCAAAAGTAACAAACATATTTAGTAGGGGTTGTTACGCTAACTAAAATTAATATACTCGGCTGGGAATAAAATTTTCTAATAAAAGTAACGTCAGTAAACTTATTGAAATTTGTGCAGTTTTGTCAGCTGACTTGTGTCATATAATTATGTATAATTTACAAAAAAAGACAATAATCGGTATAAACACAATATCGACTAAGCACATTGTTAAAATTAGATCGTAGGGTTTTTTTTAAACAACTCCCGCATTAAGAATACTCCTGTGTCGCAGGGGCTTCACAAACATTCGAACAACGGACACAAAGAACACGCAGACTTGGAATCACACAAATTAGTGGCGTGGCGTAGTGGCGTGGCGACCACTTAAACCATTGCGTCTTCCGTGCAATCCGTCAGATTGTATGGCTACTTCCATATTAAATGGTATATTTAGATATTGCTTGTAAGAAATTTTTGCCTCTTATAAACTGCAAAATGATCACACATGATGACAGCTGCAAACTTACCCCCGGCACGAAAGTAAAAATACCCGACACCAAAAACAAGACCATATTATTATTATATTAAAAACAGATCACATATCTAGAGGAACTGCACTATTTAAAAACTCACCCTGTATATCCTTAATTATATAACTTACTATAAATCAGTTCGGTGAAAACTCTGTAATTAATTAAATGGAAGTAGTTCAGTGAACCGAGCACGAGTGTGCACTCTCCGGCTAGGTTACACTTCGTACTAAGACATATAAAGAATCAGAAAGAGTAGACAGTATGAAATAGATAAAAGACTCCCACAGCTTCTCTGTAAGACACTTCGTGAGTAATGTAACCGCCATAATTAATGCTTGTAGATAAAATGAAAAAGGCGCAAAATATAATACAGGTATTAGAAAAAATCTCTTACAGGGCAACTGTGAAATTATTTAACATACATTTCTAACTAACTTACGACAAAGAACGACAAAGTATATACACATTAACTAATGTATTTTGGTGCAACATTTACCCACTTTCTACATGGTACTTAGTTGATTAATTTAGAATTCGCTGAGAAGATATAAGTATAGATTAAACAGATATGGTTATTGAAAAACATCTGACAATTTATGAAACTCACGAAGGTCACACATAATTTAGTGCAAGTATAAATAATCATGCAGTGCTTTAGTACAAACAAATATTTGAACTAAACTAAATGAAACACGAATGTTTTATCAATTGCACCCAAAAGTCAATTAAGTATAAAGCAATCTAGAATACTGTGAATTATATGATCTATATCGTGTTAGCTGTACCTCCTCACATTAATATTTAATATAAAAGGTAACTAGTATTTAGAAGAAGTTCAATGTTATATTAATATCCATAATGTTTATGTAAAGTACGTATCGGTCTGCAGGCAGCGTAGTGTTCGATGACTACACACACAACCAGTTCCATCAAAAATAGAGCTTCGATTTTATTACTGAGAATAGAATAGAAATATGTCTAAGTGAAAACATTTAACTTATATAAAATAGCTTTCGTTTAATGAGAGGCTGCCAAAAGACGATACATACGACTGTATAGTGTATACCTTTAATTTGTATTCCAGCAAAAGATTATATTAAATTCCACTATTATTTTAATAACTTTATGGAAGCAACATTTCTTTCAGACGTATCATAAGTGTTGATCATTTACATGACTAATAATAATTTCGTATATAACATATGTATAATATATTTATAAATTTGTCGACATTTGTTAACTTAATACCATCGTGTGACACACAGAAGAACTAACAATTTAGTGAACAAACAAACCGTACCGTAATATAATGTTGGTTACACAAACTTTGTTAAAATAATGTATGTATCATGCGCACAGCAACCACTGAGCTCTCAATGTGTAATAAGTTAACAATTTCGTGGTAGTTAGTGCCTTACGTTATAACGTAACTTATGTTAGGGGTTAGTGCCTCGCCCGGCCCGCCTAGCGCCGCCTGCGAACATAACCACACACTCAGCTACCGATACTACACCAATTTCTTTTATTCATTCACTACAGATTTAGTGGGGCACTACCATAAACATACACTTTAAAATGATCTGTTAAGATGTTAGTGAAAATAGAATACAAAAGACACAATAAATATATATTTGAACCTTGAATTCCTTTGATAATATTTTGCAAATACATGTATATAGTATTAATCAATACACATATTAGTCAAAGCGATTATAACAATTTGATTGCAAATTATGGCTGTTACATCACCCACACGAATGCCTCCAAGAGTACTGAAGCAAAAGCTCTCACATTGAGTATTATAAATCACGGCGAGCGGAAGCCCACACAAATACAATCAAATGTAAATTTAGTGCACAATCAACTGTCATTAAAATTATTAATATAATATTGCACCACTTGAGAAGTCACTTTGTAATTCTACTCAATGCTTAACCAATATACGATACACATAGAACAATAAGAGAAAATTTAAACAGCGCAGCGAGCACTTTGTTGTTTACTTAAAATATTGACTGTAACTTCTCAATAATACAATACACATGTTTGCGCCACTTGCGGACTAGTCCAATCAATTTAGGAATCCACAATGTTCACTTCCAGACAATTGAAGGCAGGAAAAAAAAATACGAGGGTGTAGAACAATTAATTCTAAGGAATATAGCGTTTTTTTTTTTCGGAATTTTAATGGCGAACCTAACGTAAAAAAGTTGCGAAAGTCAATAAAACGGTTTTTCGCTAATAAAACAAAAAGTTGAGCTCAAATCCGAAAAGTTATCTTTCTATACATGGAAAAAACGCAAAAAAAACGCAACAAAAAAACCGCGATTTTTCATTTATTTTTAACTTTTTAAAAGCAACCTAGAAACTTTTTACTTTGTAAAAATATTGCTTCTTTGACGCAAATTTTTATATACCTAATATTATAACCGTGAAATTTAGATTTTTATAAAAAAAAGCGGTTTCGTAAAATCGTTCGTGTACAACTCCCGACATCGTAGAGCATTTTTTTGAAGCTCTATTTTTTAATATAAGAGAGAGATAAGAGTTGTATTATCATGCACAATTATTTTAAATTAGAACTTTTAAATTTTAAATACATAAAATGCCAAAAAGACAAAATTTTGTTTATCACAAGGTTTTTTTTTTATTTAATTATTTTTCGACATTAAACTACTATTTTTAAAAGTTTATAATTTTTTAACAATTTAAAAACATCACAGTAAGTATTTAACAACAATATGTTACATTTTCGCAGGCGTATTTTTTTTTCATTCATTAATTTTTTTTTCCTGCCTTCAATCGTCTGGAGCATTTCTGTAAATCGATTGGACTAACATGTCTGTCCGTCACATTGAGCATAAACGTTTAGGACGGTATCGATACGATAGGGAGGTACTCACGTGGGTATGAGTGGCGCAGGCAAGCCAGGCTGCGGCGCGGGGCGGCCGGAGGGGGGTGGCGGCGCGGAGCCGCCGGGCCGCGACGGCAGCGGCGGCGCCGGCCGGCCCGCGCCGCCGCCAGGCGGGGGCGGCGCGCCGCGGCTTCCCAGGGAACCTGCCGAAGTATTAAGGAATTCTAATTCCATTCATCAAAACTATCAGTAAATACATCACAGCGAAACGTCGAACGATAATTACATTATAGGAGAATATACAATCAAAACAAAATTCAAGCTTTAGTTTCAATTTTTCATAAAAGTAGGTGGAATGTGTAAGATTAAAGATTTTAAATCGTACGTATTTTTTTTATTTTGAAACTATTCACTTAGTTATTGAGAAAATCCATAGAAACTGACTTTAAAAAAATTTGTAGTTATATATAGGTACATATTATTTAAAATCTTTTAACTTTACACATTCCATCTACGTTTATAAAAAACGGACACAAGAATACCTGAAAATTCAAACGGTCATAACTTTAAACGAATAGATTTTTTTTTAATCTTATTGTAACTGCATGCTAGAGTCATGCCCTTTCAGTGATTTAAGTAAGTGTTCCTTTTTCAAATACACCCTGTATATTATGTTATAATTATTAGAGCGTGTTTGTGTTAATATTACAGTTTTCATGTAACACTGTTACTGAACGTAATAACTTTAACCCTAATTCGAAATAAGGGTCCCAACCTTGCTGCGCCGGTGTGGCCCTGCGGGGTCCGCCGGGCGAGGGCGGGCTGAGGCGTGGGTTGGAGTCCAGGCGGCTCTCGAGCCAGTCATTCTTAACTGGTGGCGGCACGGGCGTGCTCACCGTGGCCATGGACACATCGCCGATAATGTGCAAGGCCTCTTTACAAGCGTGGTACATGCGCAACATCTCTTCTCGCTTCAACGCTTCTTCAGGCGACTCTTCCATCATTTGAGACTAAAAAAGCATAAAATAAAATATCGTACTGTCTGTCAAATGTGAGCAAAATATCTTTGACTTTCCGAAGTTTATTGTTTTAGTGTCATATTATAGGATTATATACTGAATAAACATTTAAAAATTGATTTAGCTATAAGCTAAGCCCAGCTAAGGTGTCACTCTAACTTTCAAAACGACAAAAACATTGGTAAATAAAGATATCGTTCTTCACCTGATCACCAGAAGCGTAAAGATGCGCAAGTAACTCCCCGTTGATAAAATCTTTGGCGTTATTAATTATCATCATCATAATAGTCTTGGGTACGAGGTCGCGCGTGGTCTTGGTCACGATGCGCATGTACGAGTCCACGAGGTTTCGGATCGTCTCAACCTGCCGCTCTAGCTGCGGGTCCATACTGCTTGTGCCTGAATTGTCCGAACTCTGCAAATATAATGTTGAAATATATTTATATTATATAAAGACAGATTTATGATGAGTAATCCGACATTAGGTCTGCAAAAAACATTACCACTTAATTTATAACTTCAATAACAAATATTGTTTTTAACGCACACAATATGTACATAAATTTATCTTATGAACCCATGAAAATGGTAAATTCACGAAACTGTTATCCCAATAAAATGAATTTACCAAAATTAAGATCAATCTTTCAAGGTCCATTTGCCTTTAACTACTAGTTACACAGGTAACGAACCCTTTTCCTGACAAGTCCATTCCCTGTCCGTTCCTTAAATGGTTATTCCTCTTAAATGTCAGTATCAGTCTCTCTCTATCTCCCTACTCCCAATTGTTGAGTACTAAATAAGCCTATTTTAAATTAATAGACCTCAGTTTGAGATTTTTTTTTGGAGTAAATATCCATTCACAGTCAGAAGTTCAATAGAAGTCAAATCTAGATTTAGACCATTAATACATAAAGATATTGTCATTGCGAAGGAACCGTAAGTACATTGGACGTTCAAGGAATGCAGACAGTGGCCATTCAGAAATGGACGTAACAGACTCGTTACGAAATTTATCAACAAATTTTTACATTGTTTCTTTACTTCGTTGAGACTTGCTTAAAACGAAAATCTGAATTATTATGTTACTATCATACAGATAATTTTGATAAAACTAACTATGTTGCTCGCTACATCTGTCAATAAGCAAAGCTGTGGGATCAAAGAGGCAGTTTTAACATCAACTGTAAACAAAACTTTATTTGAATCCAAAAAACCACGTTCAATCCTTCAAAAATGCATGCATGTTAATATATATTTATGAAAAAAAAAATCAGCCGCGAGTTAAACAAAATGAAAAGCGCTATAGTCTGTTTTCCAGGTATCTTACACTTTAAAATTCTTAATATATTATAGCGTTGCTTTATCCAAATTGGATTTAACATTTTGTAGTATCTGATGTCGCTCGCTGCATTATAAATAACACAATATGCACACGGACGCATAAACATCTAATGTTAATTATGACGAACGCTTCACTTAAGCCAATAAATGCGGAATGAATAATGTAATTTTCTTTAATCTTGAGAATCTTCTACATTTTTTATCTATAATCCGGTGCATAATGTAACATTGGCATAAAGCAAATTACACAACCCGTATTTGGTAAGATTTAGCATGTTTTAGGAAATTAACGGCATACTAAAACTAAGGGTATATCATAAAAAAATTAATGATGAGTTTAGAAGAGTGCTACACTTACTACAAATTCATCTACATAAATCACTTGTCTTTAAAACCAAGCTCGCTAATATCGCTCAAGGTTTTTGTATCTTTTGCATTCTATAATACGGAAGTACGTTAATACGGAATCTAAAAGAGATGATTTGTCACCTTTATAAATAAGTCTCTCATTTTCTTAGAATTCTATATTCTTATTACTGACTGAATTAATTTAATTAGCTTTTAAATGCACAAAATACAAACAAGAACCTAAGAGCGGCAGCGCTATTATAAAAGTGAAAGAACTTTTGTGTAATATTATTTTCAGACAGCTGGTTTTGTAACATAAATCAATCAACAAATATAATTTCATTTTGCTATAAGACATTAAAATGGCTTACGAGAAGCGAGGAAAAGAGCCGATCAATTCAGTCTAAGGCTGCGTTTCCACCAGATCTGTAAAAGGCTGCTAAACGGTAAGTGAGGAATCCATCCATAGGATCACAATTTAGGCTCATTAGTTTTCCATTGTTCTTGTATCGCGTACTGCTTAGCTATCTCGCACAGCTTTGGTTGGAAACGTAGCTCTCTACCTATAACGCTTAAAATATTGTTTATAATTTAGTATAGAATAATTTTGACGATATGGTGTAACGTCGCAGTGATATTCTAGTCCAACCATCTTGATACAATTAATCTTTAATGATATCCTTGCTACGCAACATTCACAATCAAAACCAAAAGCAATCATGTCACAAATGAGATACTCCCTTGAATGTGATATTTAGAGCCATATTTTTTACAGTTATTAATTGCACATGCAATTACTTATAATACAAAATGTATACTATTGCCTTTAAAGTCATCTTTAAAATCCAAGTCAAAACCCACCAAACAAGCCTTAAAATACGAATCACTTACACTTTTTTTATTTTCACCTAACCCCAGGGAAGGCAGAAATAACTAAAAATAAAAACATAAACATGCTAAAACAAAATTGAAACTGAAACTTCCACAATAGGTTAAAATAAAACAGTAAATGAAAACTGTATATTTTGTAAACTAAGCTCAACATTCTAAAATAATGCCTACTATTAAATTTATGTATAAAATATTTTAAACGGTTAGTATTGTGTGACTTAAACGTACGTAAGAAATGAATATGAAGTGCGTTGATACGAATATAAAAAACGACAAAACAGCACTCTACACTTGTCATGCTATTTGGGTGGCAAGTATTTCAAGAAAATTAATAAATGCTATTATTAGCCAAAACAGTGGTTAATTATAGTTATATGTTACTACACAACGTTATTTTTGTGTACAACAGCGTGTTCTTGGTGTACCATAGCGTTTGCGTGATAATGTACTTGTGTGGATGTTTTGTTAGGTAGGAACAAACCTCATGTCCATCACTCTGAATAGCATGGCAAAACAACATAGTTTATAACATAAAAATTGACATAATTGGGTTATATTTACATATATCATTACATAAGTCACGGTTATTTTATAAAGCAATATAGTAATAAGTTCATAAATAAATAAGGTTTAGCTTAGAATAAATTAAGGTGAAGTTTTTGAAATATCAGAATAATAAGACAGGCAGTGAAGTAAATGGAAAAGTTGAATGCTCACATCATCACCATTGGCGGCCTCCGATGTTTTCTCCGGGTACACTCCAGCGCGTAGGAAAGACGCCTTCCACGAATCGACGTCATCTTGATTCTCACAAGACAACTCTAGCTGCTTGTAATCCTGAATAAAATAATAAAGTAAAGTATTAAAAAAATAACATAAATTGAGAATAAGACTGTACTAAAATACAGTCAGCTGAAAAGTCTGCCTCTAGTAGATTTTATATAATTTATTTATGGGTAATATTATCTTTCGCGCTTTCATTGGTCATTTGATTAAATCGGAGTTGAACATGTTACCTAGCATTGGTTGTTAATTTGTTTGTTGTTTAATTACAGAATATAATGTACATAGGTACTAAGGTAACAGCGGACTAGTCATTATTGTTAGTTAAATAGAAAATAGTAGAAATTAAAGTCGGAAGAAGTGAATCTATTTGACGTTTCACAATAATACATTTATGAATTTTATGCAATAAAGATATAGAATTGGAAAAAAAAAAAATTAGGATTATAATGTATAAAGCATAAAAGCGTATAACTAATGAGTAGAACTCACCGCTTTTATGCTTTGCAGATGCAGATATAATTTTCAGGTTACTAATGAAAAACACGATATGGTGTTACCTTTAAGTATAAGATGACAGTGAGGAAATAATAATTACTTTGTAGACGTTCCTGCCTTCAGGGTTGAACAGCGCGAACATGTGTCGACGTGACATGAATCCTTGCTCGAGATCACGCAATTTAAGTCCATCCAATGGGAGCATATATTTCTTCTCACGCTCTTCCTCATCTTTGTACCACGAAATGCTCTCTGACGTCAGTACAAACCAGTAATCTCGGGAACCGCCTATAGAAAACAAATGCCAACATCTGAAATTACTCATAACTTTACTGTACTACAAATCTAATGTGGCCTATCATGTTAGAGTTAACATTGTAACTTATTCAATGAAGATAAATTCAAAATTACTGACAGAAGAATGAGTATTGAGCCGCACCTTTCATTATACCCAAGTTATGAATGCACATGTATCCTTTCCTGATAACCTGGTTTCCTAGCGCTCTATGTCCTGACTTCGTAGAATTCTCCGACTGATTCTGAGCACTAGAAGAAAACGATTCGCTGAATTTACACATTCAATATACGCCCACCAAATATCAAATTTCAAAGAATTCATAAATTTAAAAATTGATTATACTTGGCAAAACCGATGAAATCTTCGTGATTCGTATTCATGTAAGCAAGTTCGCAGTCGATTAGAATTACCAATTGATCTTTGCACATTTGTTCACGGGAACGAACGTGAGACATGATAATGCGTTCTGTCTCTTCACGCAATCTCGGGTATCGTGACATCTGCAACAGATGAACATCGTTAAACAGTAGGTGTATGTAATATACAAAAGTACATCATTTCTAAGAACGTCGGATATTGTTGAGGTCAATTGGACTAATTGTATAATTACCCTTTCAGTGCAAATTCGGACTACATTGGACAACTCCTGCACTACCAGGTCAACGCATTTCAGACTCGGCTCCTTTAGCCGCGCAATCTGCTTCTTTACGATAGCCTCAAATGCCATGTCCGGTGTGAATAAGCCCACCTGAGCAACAAAGAATAATTATGTTATTGCCTTATCTTCTTAAATAGAACAATGATTACAGAAATGCTTTTTGCGACGGTTTCTAAGTTTATTATCAGTTTTTGTACAAGACACATGACGAAACTTTATATGTATAATATATAATGCTTACCCTAATACCGTGGATATTTCTAATAGCAAATGCGATCTCTCTGCGGAGTTCCTTTTCGTCAAACTCCATTTTAACAATCTCGAAGGGAAACCTTTCATGGAACAATCTGTTGATTTTGGCACCACCTGATAATTCGTTAGTATTGATTTGTGCTGAACCAGAACCTTCGATTGTTCGTTCGAAATCTGTTTGAAGAGTCTGTATCATTCTGTAAAATGAAAACGACGTTTTAACTTTATTTATCAAAGCACGTCGGGTTCTACATTCCCTGAACATTGAAAAACGAGCTAGGCTAAGCGTGATTCGGTAGCAACCACTGTAAAGTTTTCTTTGTAGACAATTATATTAGCAACAGTTCTTGGATTCAAAAAAACACCCGATATTAATTGTAATGTCAATGTAATAAAATTGATTTTAATTCAATAAAGGTTTACAAAAGGTGGACTTCAAGTCTGCGTAATCTATTAGAGGTTACGTTAATTCATATTTACGTGCCAGATTCATAGAATTGAAACCAATTACAACCAATTCAGCGACTAGCTCTCAATAATGAGACGTATAAAAAAGAAAAGATGACTTATTTGAAACAAATACAAAAGACGATCTACCGCGACAAATGTTTTTTAAATAAATAAAGTGTTTATTTTATTTAAGTTGATTTGCACTCAGTTATGTACTTGCGAGAGTCGCTGTTTATTTAGGTTTATTCAAAGAGCCTTGATAAGAAAGACCTACTATCTATTCTAAATATACCTTAATAAACTAGAGGTTGCTATAGTAGGAATGGATAACACTGGGATCATGATAAGCGAGTAGCTTTTCTTACGGGTAATTTTATAGGATAACACTGTTTATTATCTGTCCATTGGTTTATTTTCTCTTTGACAGTAGCTTGAGAACGTAACTTTGTCAATTCCTAAAATTTGAAATGGTAAGAAAAATATATATATTTTACCTATTTTCATTTAATTATATCTTTTTGATACCATTAGTAGAGTTAGACATTATGCTTACAATGTTGTAGTAGCACCGACATATTACCATAGAGCTGGGATAGTGTGATCCCAAGGTACCCCACAATTAAAACCGAAAGGTTATATTAAAAACGATATTTATTTTTTAACCAAATTAAAAAAATAAGAAGAATATAAATGACATTTTGTTTATCACTGATTTTGAGACTCAAATTACCAGAAAAATACTACCAACACCTCAGGATTTAAGAATATTTCATCGGCTAAAATTGACACCTTAGTCAAAAACAGATATGTAATTAATTTTCATTGATTATTAGTTTATTAACGAAAAAATTGGGGAGTTGCAGTAGGCATCAACGAATAAACTTTCATAAATGGTTTGTTAAATGTCGCTTGATTAGCAAAGTGTGCTAAAATAGTGTGAATGTTTGAGGTAATAGGTTAATTAGCGTATTTATTTTTGGAATGTTTCCTGATTTTTTTTTTTACCTGAGTTCAATTTAAAACGTTAGAAAATTAAGTGAAATTGAGTTACAAGCCTGGAAATCTTTAAGGGAGTGGTTGACAATTTTCTAGCAAACAATAAAGCCCAAATCATAGGATATGGTGCAAAATCTGATTGGAAATTTTAGGAAAATATATATATGAGCATTAAACTTCGCTTCTTAATTTCGCACTTTCCTGATAACTTGGGAGCTGTAAGTGAAGAACAGCGTACAACAACGCATTTGGAGCTTGGGTGAAAGAAAAACAGTATACCACAAAATAATCAATATTTTTAATTGTGTAAAGTACTTTTTTATTATATTTTTAAAATCATTTATTGTATTATATTTTTAAAATCATTTATTGTATTATATTTTTAAAATCATTTATTGTATTATATTTTTAAAATCATGTATTGTATTATATTTTTAAAATCATTTATTGTATTTCATTTTTAATATATTTTTTATATCAGTAGACTTTTTTGCAATTTTTTACATAGGTCTTATCCATAAACATAATAGTAGGGTTATGGGCAAAAACTACAAACATAATCGGTTCACCAAAATACACTAAGATCATTTATCAGAAGGGAGGAAAAGATAGAATCCGCAGGCCTGTTTCCAACTTCATTTCGCCACCCGGCAAAAAAAGTGTCATATCACAGGTTAGGTACGTTTTGACATTTTTATAGCATTGAATAGTAAATGTTGCATTTGGTCAGCTGTAAAAACATCGTTATTACTGAGCTGTTTTGTTCAATTCAACGGCATGAAAGTCATGTTTTCTCGAAATAGATGTTTTTGTATTACGACACTTTTTTTGCCGGGTGGTGATTTATATTTATGAAATTATATGTATTAAAATTTGAATTTTGGATATTTTTCAAACTATGAAATTGAAATAATTGAACTGATTATAAATTCATAGATTTTAATCGATTTGTCGTGAGATTCGATTAATTTAGTAAACGAATTGTTTCGTTCCCGCCCTAAAGTCGCTGCGATCTCACATGTCAAAACGGTCGTAGTCGTAACACGTTGTGACGACTATAGATACGTCACTTTAGTCGTCAATTACATTAACAATCAATCAATTCTTATATATAGTAACGTGGGTTTATTAAACGAGGTCAATATTTTATACCTAACATTAACTTTTTACCTATTTTACATCGATTAAAGGTTCCTCTTAAATATAATCGATAATTATATTTTTTATCGAATCTGCAGCATGTAAGAAAATGAAAGAAATGACAAAGTATAGTCTGTTATACGCTGATTTACATAAGTAGAAGGTCAGTCAATTCTTACTGTCTTACTAAATTAAACAATAATAATAATTAACACTTACTGTAACATAGCCTTTGTCTTAATAGAAGGGTCATCTGGCCTGAAGTGTTTGTACTGATCGACATCTTTCTCGAGAGTAAGCAATTGCTTCTGCAGTTTGTCGCGGAGACCTGGCAATGTGTCGCGGATGTGGTTTGTCAACTGTTGGTTTAGTACCCGCTGGAGGTATGGCGTTCCAAGTCGATCTGCCAAGTGTCGGTAAGAAGGGTGGCTGTGGACATAATAATTGAGATTTATTATATATTATCATTATCCTTTAATTAAATCGAGTGAATATACTTTTTGACAAATACGGACTTATTAATTAATGTTGTTGCCTTAAAAACCTATTTGGTTTCTTTTAGCATTCTTTTCTGTAACACGAAACTAGGTCGTATATAGATGAATGATAATTTTATATTGGAATGCGTAAAGTGTTTGCTATTTATCAAATATTATACAAGAATATCATGAGCGTAATAAAATAAATCATTCATTAATACTAGTATAAGTAAGTTGAGGGTAACTTTACAAGCATATAATTTATTGACAAACAGTACACCTTGACTCGGAAAAACAATTTGTGCGTAACGAATAATAACTATTCCTGTGTGGTTATCGCACCTATAACCATGAACGCCATGGCAGTTGACGAAGAGACAATTTAAATCACTGCGTTATCCGTGCAGTCGATCCTACAATCCAACATTTTCATATTTTAGGATTAACAATAATCATAAATAATCATTGGGCCGATAGCCATATCAGCCCATGGGTTGATTGCTAAGAGCCTCCCGGCAGCTGGATTGAGGGCCTGATGCAGAAAGCAGTCCTTGATACCTAACTACTGGTAACTTGGTCCCTTTACCCGATACCCGTCTGCTCGTTTGCCCCCTATAATATAAAAAAAAAAATATATATATTTTTGGTTTTTTTTTTAAACAAATGTATTGATATTGATAAATGTAACGTATATGGTTCATTTTGTTAAATATTGTAAGTACACAATTTTTTAGTTACATATAATAAAAAATACAATAAAAAATGACTAATAAAAAATTACTTCAATAAGTTTTTATTTATAGGCATTATATTAAAATACAAGTAGCAAGAAGAAATGGATAATGAAATTAAACTTAAACGATGTATCGCATCGAGCAATTTGCAATCGGCGCAACTAGGTCAACATGATAGGCGATGTCTACCTATATATCGATGTCATAGCTGTATGTCGCAACTTCTCAACTACACTAGATATGAGCTGTTCCGTTAGTGAAGTATTTAATATACAAGGATTACGTATTGTTCTACACAATCACTTCCTAGTGGATCCGAGTATCTTTATGCGATTATGGGATTAGAAGCGGCTAACAAGCAACGGCTTGCTCTTTTACTTTATCGCCAATGTGACAATGTAAAAGGGTACCTAATCTATTTATTTAATCTATCTAAACCGGTTACACATACGATTTACAGTATTCCGTACAAAGATTTGCAACAATGCGCACACTCACTTATAAACGGAAATACCAAGCGTAATAACTATGTTGTGGTGTAATTTTATTCATGTACAGTAGGTAACCTGATAAGCAAGATGAAGTTAATAATGGTAACCAGGTATATGGTCGGTTGTTATAACGGTTACATACCTAAGGAAAAACTTTCTCTCGGCTGCGAGTGCAGCAGAAATATCCTTGCGTCCATCGATATCCTTCTGTGATCTGTTGACGACGCCGATGTATCCGCGACGCAGCGGCAACAGTTTATTTTCCAATACGTCGCGAGCATCTGTACCTTCATCCATCAAGTCTAATTTTGTTATAACACCAATTGTGCGGAGACCTGTACGAAAAAAAAGTAATAATAAATTCATCTAACGGAATACCTATTGTATAATGTTAAGTTGTTGTCGGGTAAGCGTATATACGCAGCAGTGATCTTACCGTTCAAAATTTCATAAACGAACGGTGTTGTTAATTAGGTTGCTTAGCTGCATTTTACAAGACGTGTCATTTTTACAGTATTTTTAACTTATTAAAAAAAGTACTGTGGTTTGTGGTGTGGGGTGTGGCATATGGATAACTTAGTAGGTAAAATTTAAAGAGTTCTAGGGTTTGACTGTTTGTTGACTTTGTTAAGAAAATATTATACACACGTACATATTATACAACAAATAAAAATTGCTATATTTTCGAATTTGGAGTTGATAAAACATACTTGTATTGATATTGTTATATGTGTAGGTGTCATTCAAGAAAAGCAAAATTAAAACTTGATAATATACATATATAAAAAAGTAGAAAATCCAGACGGGAAATATCATTAAACCAAGACCAACCGTTGAAATCAGAGCCTTAGTAAAATGTGGGGCAATGTATACCTTGTGGGTCGACTTCTTTTGCAAGTTTCAAGGCATCGCTGTTAGCCAAATCAGTATTTGCTGGTGTGACGGCAAGGATGAGACACGACTCGCGCCTTATGAACTGGAAAATCATTGCTTTGATCTGTTGCTCAATATCCGGCGGCTGGTCACCGATGGGCACCTTTGTGAGACCCGGCAAGTCGATCAGGGTCAAGTTGAGCACTGCAATTAAAATTGCATAGGTTAAAATTTACTATAACTAAAATTACGTGAATAATATTTTATTTATACAAATGGGTACTAATAAATTGTTTAGCATTCATCTTAAATTCTCATATAGTAGTAGATT
Organism: Callimorpha dominula; assembly: GCA_949752705.1. Classification (NCBI taxonomy): domain Eukaryota; kingdom Metazoa; phylum Arthropoda; class Insecta; order Lepidoptera; family Erebidae; genus Callimorpha; species Callimorpha dominula. The sequence continues at coordinate 20,313,200 of OX456991.1, forward strand.
ATGTTTCAACATATTTTATAAGAAGAATTAATTAATTATTATAAGAAAGCATGACATACATATCAAAGTAGCCGTAAACAAAACGTTGACCTATAAACCTGCATTGCATATCAAAATATAATTATTGTTATGTTGTCTTCAAAACCAACTGAGTTTCATGCGCGCACAGTGTTTGGACACGTTTGTTTGTGAAGAATAACAGAAGATATTTCATTGTTATTGAATAATAACAAGCTATACAGTGTAACAAAAATCAAAACTAGGAACAATACATCAATGAACTACAAACATGTATGTAATTACACCGATAATGGTGCAATCATCAACAGTCATCAGTTCATCACTAAACAACCACTAACCAGAAATATTCAATTCTAAATTTGTTACGGTTTTATAAATACGGTTAATAATAATAATAAATTTATTTATTCAGACAGAGTCCATAGTGTTAGTATACAGTTTTTCTTAACCTATGTTAGTGTACAGTTTTTCTTAACCTATAATAGTTCTTACCAGACTTTTCATTATGGTGGAGTCATATTTATCGGCTATGACCCTTTGGATGCTTTTATTGCTGTCCTGCACTCTTCTTAGCATAGAGGCAGTATGCGTATGATGGCATGGAAGCCATCAACTCTCGATTCCACAAACATTGTAGAAGCACTACAGTAACGGGGCAACCTTAACAGCATTCTAAAGGCATTATTATATTGGACACGTAACGCGTTGAGAGACCGCTGGGTATAGCTGGCTGCTCGTGTAGAAGGTTTGACAGTAGGCCTTAAATAGTGTTATTTTAACTTCATCACTACAACGAGCAAACCTACGGGTCAGCATATTTCCCCTAATCACCATTGCCCTGCGCTCCAAAGAGATTAGGGTCTAATTTTTTTTATATGATTAGTAAGATATCAAACAACTTTAGTTATCATGGTTTTGAATCCAACTATGGCAAAATACTACAGTAAAAAAATAAAATCTAAAAACCTTTTATTCAAAATATCTTTTAAGTTAATGAAGTTTAAAAGAAATAGTTTCGTACATCATATGCCCGCGTAAAACCTACATACACGTAAACTAGTAGATCTACATAAATATATTTTTTTTAAATATAGATTTTAATAATTTACTAAATACCAAGAATAATTAAAAAAAAAATGGTATCTTTGGACCTAATTACATTTGACCTTCGGGTGTTCTACTCGTGCATTTAAAATCAGTTTATTTATCGAATGAATAAATAAAAAGGGGATGTTTTTTACGTCATTTTTCACACTGTGCGGCGCCCTAAGGAGGCTTGTGTGGAGACAATATGCGTCGCTTCTGTTCAAGAACCAAAACCTTATAAATAGGTAAAGCTTGTTAGAGCATAAGTTAAACACGATGTCCGATAGGTGGCGTTGTATCGGTTTTATGTATCGCGCTAGTAAATACTGCCGGTATACATAAGCCGACCCATGAAAAAAGAAAAAAAAAAGAAATGCCTTCAGTAAATGAGAAAGAAGAAATCTCCCTCGTAGGTCAGATCACAGTTTTGACTTCTTCTTAAACTTGTAGTAGAGGGTAGTTGGAGCCGATCGCTCCATGCCTATATAAAGCAACAGGCGCGAGTTGGAGCACAGTTCTGGACGTACGATCGCAATTCCACATACCTCTTGGTAATATTGTTTCCAACGTATTGGTCTGAATGTTAACTTTGTAAATTGATTACGACAATAGAGTTTCGAAAAGTTAATAACTTGTCTCATTCAACAAGACCCGCATTCTACCGCCCATGGGTACGAATGAAAGCTACCCCCAGCTCGAAAACCCGACATATATATATATATCGGATTGCCAAAAGGGATACTATAATGATTCGCTATTTAGCTTCGTTGATTGCATCGGCAATTTTGTGCGTATGTAATGAATATTCAATAATACGACTATTTCACTGAGTTACGTGTAATAATCAAATAAAATTTAAATAGACACCTAAATACCATCAGGGTCGAATTTTTTTCTGACCCATAATCAAAGGTACCATTAGTACTATCGTCTGTTTTCGGGAGCGTTTCACTAACAAACGAGAACGCTAACTTTAATCACTAAAAGGGCATGACTCTAGCATGCAATTACAATAGAAATTTTTGTAAAAAAACTATCCGTTTACAAGTTATGACTGTATTTTGCCTCCGTTTATCATAACAGCAGGTGCAATGTGTAAAGTTAGAAATTATAATTTTTTTTAAGTTTTTTAAGATTTTCGGCTCCATGGTGCCTCACCCCCATTCCTCCAAAAAAAATGTTTAGGTATAGGGTTTAGGGTTTAGGTATAGCATACCACATCACCACCATTCACACATTCACCCCCTTCCCCATACCACATTTTCCTTTTCATCGGAATTTATTTCCATTTTAAAGAATTTACAAGTAATGTAATGTCAAACAAGCTACGTTCAAATATTTCAATCTTATATTTTACAAAAGATATCAACCTACTTTCTATTAATCTATAACTTTTACTTAATATCAAATCACAATAAAAAAAAATCGGTGGCAACCCTAGGATACTTTCTTTAAAACATCATAAGTCACGAATCCCAAGGAATTAAGATTTCAGGTTTTGAAGGCCTGTTAAGAGAGAACTGTTCTATAGTCTAATTAAAGAATTGAATCCTACTAAAGTAAGACTTGATGAAAAAAAAAAAAAACGAAATTATGGTTAAAATCGTTTTTTTATGTTATTTCAAGTGCTAGAACTTTGTTACTGACTGCATATTATAGATAATTTACACTTTGATAATATGGATTATTAATCGATAATAAAAACTAAACGCCTTTTGAACAACAACTATTTCTATGGCTTGCCTGAATTCCATAGAAAAAACGATAATAAAAATTGCATCTCCTTATCTAAGGACATTTGAACTTCGGGAGTTCTACTCGTGCATTTAAAATCATATTCTTTATCAAAAGAATAAAAACAAAGGGGATGTCCGTTTTTTAGGTAATTTTTCATACTGTGCGCCGTAATCATGACGTCGAGATTCACTGACCGTTTCAATACCGTGTCTTGAAGACATAGGGAGCATTTTATTATGATGTTGTTTGACAAAATAATAGAAAGGTAATTGCGATAGCCTTGAATTTCTAAGGCTAAGAAATTGTAAATATAAATTGCCAAAAGCAGAAGTGTTTTAAACAGCCCTGTAAGCTATTGATATCAAGAGTATATACAATATAACACAGTTTTAACATTTCGTCGCAATCGTAACGTGTAACAAATAAATATCTATATCTACAAATTCCAAAGGTTGTAACCATAATTATTATAACGTTATCAAAGGAAAACAAGCAGACCAGTCTCGAACACAATTTTCACAACTGACTGTTTCAGAATGTGTTGGAGACAGGGTCATTATGTATATTTTTTTAAAGATACCTATCATCTTTATCATCACCAAAACCATTGAGTCGATACCAAACCTAATAATAATATTATAATAAAACCAAAACCAAAATAATTGAGAGCACCTTGTCAAAGTACGAGCCTTTTACATGTCACAATGGAAGTGTATGTATGAGTTGCATTTTTTGCAAAGCTGTGTCATAGGCATATCAATTTAATGCTTGACAAATACATACTACAGTGAGATGCGAAAGTAATACAAAGCTTACATAAATGATAATGTGTTTAATTGCATATTGTTTTTTTTGTAGTGACAGAAAGAATTGGCAATTCTAGGCACAAACAGCCGAAATGACGTAACGAAAAGCCTGTTCATCAGCGAAGCACCACCTTTTGTATCGTGTGAAAACTCCCACTGGTCACTGGAGCCAAGGGTGAAAAGGAATGTACACATCCTGATGCTTGTCCTCTCCCGTTCGACTTCCGCCGCCACTTTGGCAGACATCGCCTCCTCGCAAAACGAGGCAGCGGAATCCCACGCACTCTCACTTTGGACCATGGACAGAACCATAGTCTCAGCGAGAAGCTACACACGCCAATTGCCGTGTCCGGTGAGAACCTGTGTCAACCCATAAGAGACGCTGCCATGTCACCACTCCAGCCAATCCTCCACGATGGGTCTTACCGCCACAATTCTTTTTCTTTTTTTTTTAGTATAAAATTGTGGCGTGGCTTGCGCTTAGTCGCTCTAGTCGTTCTTTCCAAAGCGTAGCACCCCCTCCTTCAGCAACAGTGAAGCTCGAGGGACGCAGTCAAGGAAGAATTTCCCACATACATCTGTTATTCGTAGACATTTATCTGAAGCTCCGCTTTATCTATACAAATAATCAAGCAACGCTACACTTGCTGATAACTGCGTTATCATCAAGTGTAGCTAATATATAAGTTAAACATGTATCTATCGGTATGCACACAAAAGAGTGTCCTATTCTATCAGCATAAATAAGACTTTTCAGAAGATTTTAATTATTAGTACATTGTCAGTCATGTTCAATCATTAGGCTTTGTAACTAACAAGCTTACTAAGTAAATAAATCTTGGAAGTGTAATTTAACCAACTTCTAATTATCGTACCGTTTGAAACTTTGCAAACATTCTAATACCGATAACAATACAAAAAGTAGGCTCCATCAACCTGATCTGAACATGGATTTTTTGGTATTAGTATTGGTACAGGGCTCTGTTTCCGCAGTTAGATTCACAAATACATTGGGTCCATTATGCGTTCACATGAGGCTAGCTAGTTGAGCTAGCCTAGCTCCTTCCAGAAGTACATAAGCCTCTTGGGGCATTCACAGACTTATAGAAGCGACCTCGCATTCGCGAGGATACTTGCTCTTGAGAACGAAAATGGGCGGCTGTTTCCTCCGCGTTGAGACATCCTTTGCATAGAGGATCTGATCAGAGTATCAGGAGATGAATAGTGGAACTCTTCAACAGTTACTTGTAACCATTTCAGTTTAAGCTCATTTGGTAGGTTTTAACGAGTTGAATACATTACACTTTGCAACGAGGGTCTGTAAAGCGTGTTTTTAAATTTTTTAAAGTATGTATAATATTTTTTTCGTAGAATATTGTTTGCCTATACGAATAAGAAGACGTTTTCTTATACTATTCGGCAATCTGTTTTATGCACGATGTTGGTGTTGTCTGTTCGGTGGTTTTAGGTTAAAGTGTCTCTGTTAAGAGGGTACCGAGATGTAACGGAGTAGCTTCGTGTCAACCTTACTCTGCGATTAAAGTTAAACCTTTTCTTCGTTACGGTGACGATGATAGCAAAGACTACCGTAAGAAAAAGAGAGGTACTGTCAAGTACGTGATAATTTCAGCAGGTACGGGAGAGCTCAGATGTAAAATTGATTCGAGAGCGTCTCAACTTCCTCCAGGTCACGCCAGCTCTAGCATAAGCACGTGTCTTACCGCACAAAATGAAATCCTCCGCGGAGACATTAAAGTTGCAAGTATTTTTCCCGAGGGTTAAAAAAATTATACGAAAATAATAAACCAGTGCCTGGGTCTACTGAGTACCTAAGGATCTAAGTTGAGACAAATTTGTTGTCCAAATTATCCAATTTTTATGAAAGCATTAGGATCGATACTTGTGAATGGCGTATAATTAAATTAACAAGAAGTTGATAATGAGACTTGATAGTAGACACTATCACTTAACTGGGCATTCCTTTATCTATAGCAACTCTATTAAACACTGACTCATTATTTGTCCGCCGTCAACTTCCGTCATTCAGCCGTGGGTATAAAGATTTACGTAACAAATGTAACGATACATATTTTCTTTATTCCAGCAACAAAATAATGCGACTCATTCTTGTTATTCCCGCTGTCTATTTTAGTTATTTGCCATAAATTTGAATTTCTTTAGACCAAGAGTATCTATCAAGCGAGGCAGATGAACATTGGGATATGTTGGTGCCAAGGCGATAAATCGAAATACAAATAATATCGGTACACTTAACTAACAAGAGCCATATTCTTTTACTGATTGACTAGAATACTTATTCTGTCAAAAGTTTAACGACACTGACCTTGTCTAGTCATTGATCTCAGTTTCTTTGTTGAATTGCTTGCTAGTAGTCTCACATATGTTTGATTTTTTTTTGTTATTAGAATACACGTTTGTACGACAAATTTTACCGGTTATAATCATTACGTATTCAGTAAAAGGAAGACAACACTTCCCAAGTAGGTCTGCTCCAAATATGAATCATAAATTCATAATAAAATATTTGTAGCAAACTAAATAATAAAATATTTTATAGTATTATTGTTTAAAGTGATGAGCGCCAGAGGACGCGTTCGGAGGTCATTGACATATATCGTAAAATTGATATAATATTATGTACGAGGGCTGCACTAAAAAGTATCGGGAATGGAATATTTCCACTGTCTGTCATATTAAAATCTTTTTAATTGAAAACTCCTTGGTTTTAAAAATCGAATACCATTTATTTATTTCTTTTTTTTTTTTTTGATGATCCCCGTCAAGGTCGTCCAAAAACTGCAGTCACCCAAGAAAACGTTGATGCTGTGCGTAAGCTGATTGAGGAAGATCGACATGTGACATACCGCGAAATTCAGGTATCTTTAGACATTGGCATGAGTCAAATACAAATGCATGAACAATTAAGTGTAAAAAAGTTGTTTTCCCGATGGATACCGATACCGCATTCGCTCTGTAAAGAGCAAAAAGCGTCTCGCGTTACTTGGTACGTCAGAACTCTCGAAAGATTCCACGCAGGATCCTCAAATGCTGTATACAACATCGTATCAGGTGACGAATCCTGGATATAAACGTACGAACCCGAAACAAAAAACCAGTCACGAGTTTGGGTGTTCGAAAATGAGTTAAAGCCAATAAAAATTGTTCGTTCACGGAGTGTTGCAAAAAAAAGGGTGGCCACGTTTGTCTCCAAAACCGGCCATGTTGCGACTATTTCTCTTGAGGGACAAAGAACGATTAATGCAGAATGGTATGCTAGCATTTGTTTGCCACAGGTCGTTTCTGAACTCCGTAAAGAGAACTGCAACCGCCGCATCATCCTCCATCACGACAATGCGAGTTCTCACACCGCGCACAGAACAAAAGAGTTTTTAAAGCAAGAAAACATAGAATTATTAGACCATCCGCCGTACAGCCCGACCTAAGCCCTAATGATTTCTATACTTTCCCTAAAATAAAGAATAAATTGCGTGGTCAGAGATTTTCATCACCTGAAGAAGCTGTGGACGCCTACAAAACGGCCATTTTGGAGACCCCAACTTCCGAATGGACTGGTTGCTTCAATGATTGGTTCCATCGTATGGAAAAATGTGTAAAATTTCGCGGAGAATACTTCGAAAAGCAATAAATACATTTTTAAATAGTAATGTTGTGTCACTTCCTTGATTCCCGAAATTTTCAGTGCCGCCCTCGTACATAATAATATTACGCATGGTATCAAAACGTTTCCTAACTTACCGTAACCTTTTTTTACTCCGTTTACCCCAGGTTCTTAACTTTTTATAAACAAACTTTTTTACTTACCATTTGGAGAATAAACGCGAAGATTGATTGGTACGGGCGATATTCCCTTGTTGGAACCGGTAGCGCGATCGGTTTCTCCTTCAATCTCTGCCCGGACTTCATTGAAATCCACAAACTTCTTGCCTTTGCAATGCAGAAACTCGGCGTATTCTACGAGGAGAATAATCATAATTTCATAATTCATAATTTCTTTCTTATTTCATGGCATAAACTCTTATATTATTTTCATAAATAAACTACGTCAATGCGTATTCTAGAGGACACGTACCTAACCAAACCTTACAATTAATAATGGGAAGGGAGACACTCGTAATGAGGAGTCATAATTTGCGACAGTCAGACATTATCCTCAAATATCTGAACATCTTTTAAACTAGGGTTACTCTGGGGTTTAAATCCAATCATCTTATGAAAAAACAATATTAGGCGGGAGATACATCTATCATCATCATCATATCGCTTGCCTAGATAAAAAAGCCTTAACATAAAATGCATAATTTTCAGACAGGATTTAAGCAATTTATTGCAAAATGTCCTGTTTCGAAGAAACAAGGGTTCTATGGTTTAACGATTACGTTAGAATAATAGTTCTACAAGTGGTTTATTAGCTTAGTTTTTAAAATGTACATATAACTAATTATAGTGTAATTTTAATGTAATTAAAATTACATTTAAGTGTAAGTTTGAGTTAATTACTTGTTCTTCTCAGCAAGCAAATAACAAAAAAATGCAAGAAACTGCTTTGGGCCAGCGCGACAACTTTTGGAAAAAATAAATTGTAATAATATTGAACGTTTTCTTAAAATACAACCGTTTTGTTGGATAATAGGATTTTATTAACAGGTACATACGGTAATTGGCTGTATTAGTAAGCCAATTAGTTGATTTATCATTCAGAATATAGCTGAAGGTTATGTTCGTATTTTGCACAGTACTGAACAACGCTGTGCAAAATACGAACGCCAATTTATAATGATTAAATACTGCGGGTACTTTCAATTATGTTGTTCACTGTAACTTTTATTTACCTGTATTTCCATGTATGAGCTGCAATATCAATGGACGACGAGTGACTATTCCAGAACCTCTGGGTAAGAAGTCTCTGAAACAAGAAGAATTGATGTATCGAAAATTGAGCTTACAGAAATCAGTGCACTGACAAGGACTAGAAGTCTAGTTAATCCTTTAAGCATTACACTAACAAAGCTCATTAACCCTATGTAAAGTTGGTTGATGTCACGCAAATTACTCGGAATGTAATCATCGTGATGAGTCACAATAATATTGCAGTCGCAATGTAATCAACGCTCGAAGTGATTTTACAGAATACTATCGTGCACATCCAGTCCTGTTTATCATTATTGTAATTTATTTTGTAAAAGAAAAACTTTTGTAGTTGAGACCTACATACATAGAGATGTTGTGGCTGGAAAATATACATAATTAAGTATTTGTTCAAATAAACATGTAATGTAATCATTGCCACTATAAATATATTATAATAGCTATCTATATTAAGTAATATAATTCATGCGTATATTAATTACTGTAAAGTGCTTGGCTAAAAAGTCTTTGTGGTGGAGTCGCAGCCTACATTCACAGCTACCGCCAAATGTTCTACAGAGGCGAGAGTAGCTCACATTTTGGGTCGCTCTGTTTCTTCGTGTGTCGATTAGCTTCGACGGTGTACTAGGTTCGACGACACATCGCATCGTAATCGTCCATCTCCATTTTAGACTCATCCGTTGGGAGTTCATAATAATATGTTCTATAAAAGCGAAGTATGGATACCGAGAGTTTTGAGGACACTATACTCAGAATTCAAAACCCACCCCAGAGACAGTGGCCGCCAACTGCATATTCGAGTCGTCTATTGACATGCAATAGGAAAGTCATTTGAAGAGATTTCTTAACTCTAGCCGGAATCCCCTAGTGGTTTTGGATTTGGACTATACTTAGTGTAGATTTCATTTACAGCTGAACGTCAATATTCAATGTACTTTTCAAACCTTTTGGTGGTCAGCCGTAGTCCTAACCCTGGTGAGCACTAAGTGACTATTCAATATACGGCCTTTTGGTCAACATGAAGAAACCAAACGATTAAAAGGAAGACTCAAAAGAAGTATGGCAGATGATTTCTTTTTGAATTAGAGCCGCTCGACCGAAGAACACAGTCAGATAGCACTACTATAGTCAAATTATTTACTCGCTCCAGACTCGGTCATAAATCATCGAAGTGGGATAACAGTATTGTGGTCTCTCTTCCACTTCTGGGTTGGATTAACAAACAGTCGATAAATGCTGTATATAAGGTTGATGTTAAATTTTGTTTTAACAGTGAAATGAACGCAATAAAAAATCATATTTGCTAAATAAATCATAAGAATAATAAAAAATACAACATTTCAAGTCAAGATTCTACAACAGATTCGTGATTGATAATTTAACTTATTTTTATTACAAGCTTTTATTTAACTTGCAATGTTTGTGTGTTCGACACGAATCTTGGAAGCTAAATTAGAACCACTTGCCGATGTCCGATTGGGCTCATGGTGTACATATGTATCTTCGGTGACAAGAATATGGTACCATGAAGATATTTTGAGGATTTAGCCGGAAGACGGCCATAAGAACTTCTTAACTAAACAAGATAAACCAATCGAGTTTGGGCTCGATTGATTCGTCGTGAGGAGTACTTTTTAAACATCAAATCTACACTAAAATAAAACTTAGTTTGTACAAAAGCTTGTTTTTAAAAAAATACTAATACTATGTAATACATTTTTATTGATAACGAGCTTGCGCTCGAACGGTATACACTGCTATGCTGCGTTGGTTTATGACTCAGTCTGCAGCGATGGAATGATCCTACTACAGTTTAAAGTTGAGCATAATTATGATAATAATAATTTTTAGCCTACCGACACGAAACTTTTTGTTGAAAATCGACTAATAATTAGTCGATTTTCAAAAATGAAACTATTACCTGTTTAAAGAAGTGTGTATTTCAAATTAAGACACTGTTCAGTAATCCCTACGAGTTAAAATATGCGATAAAAACACGAAGTCATATTAAAAAGAAAAAAAGAAGAAAAGAAAATTTTAAATTGAATGTAATTTTTTTTAAAAGTCGGCATTACCTAATCCACCTTTTCTTTTAAAATGTGTGTGTCACTTTTTGTGCGATTTTTAAGATTAATTTATTTATGTGATGTTTAAAATAACAAACGTTTTGCATCAACAAAATTATCTACATTTACTTTGTGGGTACCCACAAAGTAAATGTAGATAATTTTGTTGCTACACCCAACAAACCCACAATTGTTTGTTGGGTGTAGTTTTAAATAAAACTAGTTTTGCAACAACATATTTGTGCTTGTAACCAATTATCCTGGAGATTAATATGTAGTTTCTTCAGTTTCTACGCCTGTTTACTAGTAAAGTTATACACAGAAGTGATAAAATTTTATAGGCATCGTTAACCGCTTATCATCAAGCGTTTTATAAGCTTATTTGCAAAAAAAAAATGTATGAAAAGTTCAGTTTAGAACATCGTTTCGTCAAGTTTGTAAAGTAGTAAAAGCAGGCCTATGCCACTCGATGTACTTACGTGCGCTAAACAACTACCGACCGCATGGCCGCTGGCGGCCCTTATACGCAGTCTCGCGCAGTGGGTTGCCGACAGCTGTACCGCGCGCTCACGCTTTTATTTTTAAATTTTTACGTAATTCGAAATCGTATTTTTATACCTTTATATACTTTAAATACAGACTAATTGTCATGGTTTCTGGTAGTTTATGTGCTGTACATGGACGTAGATCCAGTAAGAGAAAAAAATATCAACCTTTGTAATTGTTTTTGTTTTCAAATATATTTTGTTCTATTTTGATGTTTTGTTTCTGTTAAAAATAAATAAGAGTTAATACGGTTTTCACTGTCACATGAGTTTTTTTTTAGATAAGGATTTTTATGCCCTTTCTTTAATAGACAAATACTTACCTACTTACTTAGAATGGCAAACCATTCGAATCATACAATTTATTTAATTAATCAAGTGTTTGTTTCGAATACAAATAGTTAATTCTGTAATAAAAGTAATGGTTTACCATTCTTATTAAATATTTATAATAGTAAAGAAAATACGTAATTTTGAAATGATTTTAAGATTCTATTTATGGAAAAAATATATACTTAGGTAAGTACTAAATACCTTATCGTTATAACTTTTAATGATACTTTATTAGTTTATATTTATAAGAATGCCATAACTACAAGAAATAAAATCTTTAGTACCTAGGTATACCTTTTTTCAAAAGCAAAACGCCATCGCGCTACCGGTGCGTCCAGCCGACCAAAACTTTTCGTTTTTAGATTTTGTCGGCACTATTGTCGTCAAGGACAACGACGCATCTATTCGTGTAGTGAATTCCACGCGTTTAATTGGGAAAAGATTTGGATGTAGGTACTCAACTTTAATTAAGGAGCCTCAACAATATACATATGCAACATTGTTCTTTAGATTTATCACTACATCACATCTATACTAATATTATAAAGCTGAAGAGTTCATTTGTTTGGTTGAAGCGCTAATCTCAGGAACTGCTGGTTCGAATTGAAAAATTCTTAAATTTTTGTGTTGCATGGACTATCCATTTATAGAGGAAGGCTATAGGCTATATAACATCACGCTACGACAAATTCTTTAAGTTTCTTTTCTCAAATAGTTTTTTGATGTTTCTCATTAGAGGTTTGGTTAAGCAAGGTCGCGTGGCTTCGGCAATAAGTTTTTCGGAGAAGCGATTTGTTGTTCAGTGTTTCGTATTAGTAAACTTACGGGGACGTGGTATTAAGTACACTTTTCTAAGTCAGGTAAGTCCCCAATCCCGATTTTTTGTGTATTAAAACTTTACTTAATTAACATAGCCTTTTTTTATAAAAATATGGATATTATTATTTAATATTACATAAAAAGAGGTAACCCTAAACTCACTTACGGCAACGCAACCATGCGTTATTGCGAGGCAATAATAATCGGGTTTTAAGAACATTAAAGATCATTTTCGCATGCAGGGATGGGCGCTCGGAAACAGTTGGTAATTAAAACGGTAGGTATGGACGTTTTTGTAGGGAGTGATTTATCTGTTACGTAGTAACTACTTAGTAATCTGTGGTAAAAGCTCTATATTGTTGCCGATTAAAAAATTGCCTATTTGCCGCATTCAGACTTACACCCCATTATGCGTTTTTAAAAGTCCAGCTCTTTTCAGAAGCCTTCTGGGGCTTTCACAGGCTTCTAGGAGTTTCTTTTTGCCCGTTATGTGGCCACTCCCTCGCAGTCTAAGACAACGTGGGCGGCTGTTTCCTCCGCGTTGAGACAACCTCTGATTAAAGAGCTATCTGTCGCATTGATGGTGAAAAGGTGTCGGTAAAGACTGAGCAGTCTGCAAGTTAAACGTAGTTCGACCTCCGTCAACACCAGTTTGGACTGCCTACAGCCAGGTATCTTGGCCCAACTACCGTTGCGCGCTTTACGAGTTCGTTGCCTTGAGTTGCATTGAAGGGAGTTCGTTGCCATGCCACTGATGTTGTAGATCCCTTCCTTACCAGCTAATTGGCGGCTTTGGATTCACTGGAGGAATAACCCATTGGCTGAGACTTAACGCTTCAGCATTTGGTGGCATTCATAAATGAGACCAGAGTTCGTGGTGTTGCCCTAAAGGGCTTTTGGGACGGCAGTACGTTCTGACAGTATATGGATGTTGTACTCATTTATGCCTCTTGACATGACCGCATGGGCGGCGTAGGTGATAGTGACACATTCACATTTAAATATGGATTTATGTCGGCCTAGCGGCAGTGATATGTTTAGGTCTTGCGATAAAACTCCGGCTCCTGTCCCTGACCCCATCTTAGAACCAGCCATGTAGATCCGGACTTCAATTGTGCTAAAGTCTGATGGCTGCCATAGCTGCCTACTGTTGTATATATATGTGTTATTATTATTTAAAAAACCCGTCTTCCGATTACACAACGCGCGAAAAAATGCTTTTAGGATAAAAGTGATTTGATTAAATTGGTAACACTAAATCTACTCATGTGTCACAGTACAGTGGTACCTTAAAAATAATAAATGTATTCATAAATATTATTAATTCTTAGTAGGTAGATAGTAGGAAAATAAGTTTATGTTGTATAAACTATTTAAAGAGAATAGAAACCTAAGTAAGAGGCTCAATGGTTAGTGCATGTTTAATGGGTGTTTAATTACACTTATCACTTTAATCATATCCAGTATGTGGTCCTAATTACGGCCGCAAGTTAAAAACCCATTGGAACATTGCGACAATTGGCATTCAATAAACAAATTATTGCAGTCATTGCTCAAAGCAATGCTATAAAAACATTATTAAACGTAATGTTCAAATATATCTAAAATTTAAAAAAGCTGCAATGAATAAAAAATGTTAATACATATATGTTTTTAAAGTAGCTAGTTAAGTACTATGGTGACAAAAGGTGGATAGCTAAGAACTACAAAATTGGAATATACACAGAAAATGTGTCAAATTTATTTTAATCACAGTGTAAAAAACATTGTCCGCCTTTAATGACTTGCGAATTGATGACATATGTATGACATATTATGTTATATTGCAGGGTTGTATCTGTGGTATTGTAGCTCCTAAACGGATAAATCCATTAGTGTTTTTTTTTTGTTTGAAAGGTGACTTGATCGAAAGTGTTCTTAAATATAATTCATGAAAATCTGTTCAGTAGTTCGAAGATCATTAGCTCTTTCGTAACTGTTGAAGGAATTCTCGAAGGGGAGTCGGGGGTATTTTTAATTTATTGAAATGTTAGTGATAACAATTTCTTTTTAATAAAAGCACAATTCTTATTTTAATTGTCTCATCAAGTCTATTTAGAATTTATTTTATCAGAACCTGTTATTTTCATTCTAACCATTATCAATCAATGAAAACCTGAATTTAGTGAAAAAAAGCTTTCACGCTTTTTAATGCACACTCTTTAGTTTTTTTAAATCTTATATTAGTTTCTAATTTATTTTGGCCAGTTTGTGGTTTGTATAATTCCTGCACAACATCATAACAATAATTAAAATTGTTTATTGCCAAAAAGTTATATTTATAACATGGTTCATATGGTTTTACACATGTTAAGTATGCAAAATTTTTGTTAAGTACCAACCTCAGTGACAAAACCTTAAGTTATATCTCAGAATGGCAAATCTCAAATTAGGCATCACACATGCACATGATCTGTGCATATTTGATTGTGATGTGACATGAGAACATTTACATTTGGTGTGTTCTGGCAGTGAAAAGACTAGTGGGTTACAATTTTAAGGGCTAATTTCTGCCAAAACCAACAGCCATTTACTTCTATGGATGAAAGGTATAGCATTAGTGTTTAATTGACTCACAAATTAACCAGAAGGGCTTAATATGATCAATAATGTCCCTCTCTTCAGTAATTGGTAACTATGGAAACCCACAAAAATATGTAGGCATACACAACCAGTTATGAAAAATCGTGAGAAATACAGAGTCTGCACTTCATATCTTATTGTCTTACTTACTTCTTTCTAATTTGACTACACTTTATGCTCAGTCGAAGGAGGTAACATAAATGACTGCAGAAATATTTACTTGACATTAAACAAGGTAAGATAGCTAAAAGTAGGATTTTTTTTCTATCAAGATGGAAGGAGACAATCAAATTATACCAAAGAAAGTACAGAAATATTTAGATCATGGTAGACAGCAGTATCTCATTACCTGCATATAAATACCAGTGGTATTCAAGTTTTATTACCATGCCGACAACTGTACCAGAGTCATTATTTTAATGTGTGTTTATTATAATATCTATGATTTAGTAATATGTAGGACCTATTCATTGTTATTGAATTAAAAATAAAAATATTGAATCAATCATTGATATAAGCAACAAACTCCTAACCCAGTTAAATAGAGTCACAAACAAACATTATGATGAAGAATAACACTTACAATTCTATTAACTTCTTGGAAGGTTCCATTTTATCTGACACTAGCAACCCCTGGCTTCGCACAGGTTCAAATTATACACCTGAACCTTCCTCGTGAATCACTCTGTCTATTAGTGAAAACTGCATTAAAATCTGTTTAGTAGTTATTCAGTTTATCGCAAACAGACAGACAGACAGATAGAACGCGGCGGGGGACTTTGTTTTATAATATGTAGTGATGATTTAGGCTTAATAAAGTCGATTTGTCAAACCCTGTAGTTATTTTTTAAAGAAGTTACCTCCGAACAATTGGCTTTTCTAGACATATTATCTAACTAAACTTGTACTACTGATATATAGGCTTTTATAAACAAAGACATTAGGTGGGTACAAATTCATGTACTATCTTTTGAGCTTTAACGACATTACATACGATACTTCATAACTTGCTTTTATATTTGAAGTCTTACCTGCCTACAAAATTTTCTAACACTGAACTCTTTCCTGCTGATTGACCACCCACAACTGCAATTTGGGGAAGATCTAAAGACATGTGCACGCCCATTTGCACAAATGCATCTTGCAATTTGTTTACAACAGGAATTAGCTGCTGCATTCCGAAATTTCCAGCCATTTTTTCTACGATACATTAAACTTTTATCACTTTAAAACACTAATAACACTTGCTCATCATCAATTCATCATCGATAAACTAATTTATTTTTCAATATGGTGGTGGGTGGTTACGTTACGTTTCGATTCACCTACTGTCAAAAGAAACAAAGCGCAGCGCAGATTATTTCAAAACATTTTTTATCTCTGTCTGTATACCAGTTGCTTGCTATACGTTTTACTTGCGACAACCAATGATTAAATTATTATCATTAATAGACAAATCATGTTATACCAAACAAATAAGTCAACCTAACTGACATTTACGAAATAATTTTTTGTATAAATAAAAATATGTAAAGTTCGTAAAATAAATCACCCACAACCAGTGACATTTAGAACATTACAAATCAATACAACTCGACATGCGCACTAAATCTAGGCCAAAACATAAAAGTATCGGATCTTAGACGACTTGTAAGATAATATATATGTACTGATTTACAGCTCGGTCTATTATTATTTAATTTTATCAGTAGGTATTTAAAAACAGCACTATAGTGAAAACTTCGACATTAATGTTGCCACAGAAAATCTAAATTTAACTAACTTTCTATTTTGTCATCATAGTTTAAGTTGACGTAACATGACTATATTAATGATGTTTTAAATGATTGAACATTCCGCAAAAGTATCTAAGTAAGTCGATTACTAACGAAATGCGACATGTTATAATTAACTACTCTTTGTCTTACGTAATTCCCTGTTATTTAAGAGACACAAATGGTAGCACAGAAAGTATTAACACATTAAAATCTGCTTTAACTATGATGTTTAAAAGATTAATATATATATACAGATTTATCTATAAAAAATAAACTGTATGTTATTTTACTGAAGTGGTATTCTCTTATCATAGGAGTCTCTGTAAATTAATAGAATAATCCATTGTTAAGCTTCTTCTGACTTCGTCGTAGTAATGTATATATTATTTAAAATAAAAATGGTTTTGGTTAAAACTCACCTGCCCACAAAATTTTCCAGTACAGAACTTTTCCCTGCAGACTGTCCACCCACAACTGCTATTTGTGGTAAATCCAGTTGCATATGCACACCCAATTGCGTAAATGCATCTTGCAGTTTATTAACTATTGGAATCAATTGTTCCATTCCCATATTCCCGGCCATGGCTGCCGGTTTTCTCCAACACTCTTCGTATTATGAGCTTCTCCGCAGACTTTTGGTTACTGATTTTTCTTTTATCAATATGGTGCAAAGATGTAGTGCGCAGGCGTAGATATAAGGGCGGAGAAAAATAAATCGCTATCTCTGATAAAAAATATAAGAAGTTAATAATAGTATTTATAATTTTCAGATACATCAAAATAAACCATAACACCGTTTTCTTTACATTACTAAACTACTAAAAAAACTAAATAGTTCACGTGTTTGTCAGCTTTAAAACTTATAACCGTTATTATTATGGGAACCCTTGCAGGTATCGTATAGTTACGTTAGTATAGGTGACGTTATAATTGTACTGACTAAAACTATGTAGTTTGTCAAAAATCTACTAAAATAAAATAACGCCTTTCCCAGAGCCTTTTTTCTAGTGTAAAAGAATGTCTACTAACGGTGCAACTCCGTCCAGAGGGGTAGAGGATGGCAAACCTATTGACATTAGCTTCTTCCTAGCTGCTGAATCGAGGACTGGATGCGTTTCTTTTATGGCATGCAATCAGTATTATACGCATACGCATATTTTGCATTAAAAGTGGGAATTAAATATTCTGAAGCATCTCTTTTTATCTGTAAGCCGCTAGCAACCACTTCATAATTCAACCGGTTCAGTACATTCACGTAGCGAAAATACATAGACAGACACCTCATTCTTTTGTTGTGGGTGAAAATGTAAAAAAACAGTATACTGAAAAAGTAAGTTTGTTAAGTGGGAGAGCCATGCTTCGGCACGGTATGGGCCGGCTCGACCAGAGTGATACCACGGCCTCACAGAAAATCAGTTGTGAACCAATGATTACGTTGCTTTTCGCCGAGTGAGTGAGGTTACCGGAGGCCCTAACTCTTCCCTGCCCCCCTCTTCCGACCTTCCCCTACACCCACCTTAAAGGCCGGCAACGCTCTTGTGACTCTTGAGTTGCAGGTTTCCATGGGCGGCGGTAGTCATTTACCATCAGGACCCGTCTGCTCTTTTGCCCCCCATAACATGAAAAAAAAGTAAGTACAGAAAGGGGCTACGTATAGGTCAATGGCAGCGTTATTGTTAAACATCACACCAGCGTTGCCAGATACACACTTTTCCAACTTTTTACCACGTTATTTTACACCATTTTTTAAAAATGGATCAGTTTTCCTCTTCAGCTACTCGCGGTTAAGAAGAGTGGTGAGAAAGAGGCACCACGAATGTGAAAGCGGAAAAAATTATTTACTGTAGCTCAACAATTTCAGAAATGAACATTTAAAATCTTAAAAATTAGAGAGAGCGAAACAGAACTTTACTACGGAACTTAGGAGGAGTCCTGATGGCGCAGGAACAGGAGATTTTTTCGCTTATGTGCGTGTTTTGAAATAATTTGTTTAAGATCATTGTCGTTTCTTCGTCAAAAAAATTGTATTTCACTTTGTTCAAAGTAGAGTTAAAATTGTATGACTTGAATGACGACGTATTTGGTAACCGTAAAATTAAACTAGCACCTTCTGTCAATGTAATCTACACGCATAACATCTTTGATGTAGGCATTTCACGCTCTGACGAGCCGTTCGAGCGAGGCGAGTGATGCCGAGGCGCGAGGCTTCGATTCACACGTTCAGGTATTTCACATACCAATTGGAAGAATTTGATTATGAAGATATCTCGACATATTTCGATTATAACCATTATAGTAATTATTAAATCGTTCGTGTCCAACAAACAAACAAACTCTTCAGCATTAAATATTAAGTATAGATATAGATATCCAAGACTTTATTGTAAGAATTTTAAGGACTTTAGTTAAATATAGAAATAGTTACGAATTAATAAATAATTATTACGTATTTTATTTTATCAAACAACAAAATAAAATAAAGAACTTTCATCAGTCCTCTTCATTAGTTCTAATTTAATATCGACAAGTATATATAGTGACTAAGTTATTTGAAATACGTTAATTACTAGCTGGGTCCCGCGGTTTCACCCGCGTAAGTCCCACTCCCGTGGGCCGTGGGATTATCGGGATAAAAGTTTATGTGTTGTTCCAGGTCTGCACCCTTCAGCTATCTACATACCAAGTTTTATCGCAATCGATCCAGTAGTTTTAGCGTGAAAGAGTAACAAACATCCTTACATCTTCACAAACTTTCACGTTTATAGTATTAGTATGAATTACTAGTTGTTGCCCTCGACTTCGTTCGTGTGGATAGTTTTGTGAAATCTATCCCACTATTTTTTGGGATAAAAAGTAGCCCATATGCTTTTCCAGACTATAATCAATCTCTGTGGCAAATTTCATCCAGATCCGTGAAGTTGTTTTTGCGTGAAAGAGTGACATATCCATACATCCATGATCACAAACGTTCGCTTTCGTATATAAGATATTATCTTATTCTTATGTATGCTCTTACATAACTTGTTAAATACTGTGTAAGCGTGATTATTTAATAAAATTATATTGAACGTTATTGTTTTACATAAACAGCAATAAATATAGTTGGTTATACAAGCTTGGGAATTCCAATGATTTGTGTTCTTTACACACAAATAATTGACAATAATTAATTATTTACATACATTAATTCGTAACAAAGAGACACGCTGCCCATGCGTTTAAGTTCTGACGATCAAAGAGATAAAGGATAAAATGTGAATGGTTAAATTAATAAAAAAAATTGTAATTAAGAACACCGCAGACAATGCATATATCGTTGGTTTGGCACTCACTAAGTGCCATTTTTGGTAAAAATCACTTTATTTCATTATCGTCTCTAATTCGGTTAAATCTATCATAGAAAATTCAGAAACTTTTCTACTAACTGAAGTTTCAAAAAAAGAATTTAGAAAAATAGTTAAGTACAGTTTTTGAAAATTTAATGGAAAAAATCATTATAAATTTAATGAGTTTTACCGCTAGTAGAAAGCGTATAATTTACACGAAAATAATCTTAGAGGAAGATATACCTCAACATTGAATATAATTTAAGATTTTATCAATGTAAGTTGAGTTCAATCAATTTGGCTGAGCCTCACAAACAGGATTCAGCTTTTCGGTTAGACGCATTTACTTGTGTTTACTTCTTTCTGCACATTGTTGCATAGCCCTCCTTTTTTTGATGACCTCCGAAGCGTAGTTGATATCGCATATCCTAATTACCAAGCTGCCTGCCGAGGACTTCACTTACTAGATGGTAGATCCACATTGGGAAGACACTTTGTCTGAAGCATGCAATACTGAAAGCCCGGATCTTTTTGCAGTCATGCTGGTGTTCTGTGCACTCTCAGAAGCCGCACTTCGGTGGCATAAATACCAGGATAAATTAGCTGAAAACTTTTTAAGGTACGCCCAACTGAATAATGACAACACAATTACTGAAACGTTACGTAAAAATTATTTGAACCGTTGTTTGCTGTTGTATCGTGTTATCCTATTTCTCAATATGGTATGTCCGGGCCTTCATTTGAAGGTGAACGCATTAATAGAAATTACGCAACGGAATTAAACTATGATCCAGTAGAATAAGCGAAAACTTTATTAACTGGTGTCTCGATATTAATTGAAGAACAGCGTGTGTTGCAGACAGTACTTTGAGAGAAATGCCTACACACCAAAGTAATTTTGGCAAAGGTACGAAGTTAAAGTAAAACTGCTCTTGCTGTCGCCCCTTCGGGTATAGCAGCTACTTTTTTAACAGGAAGAACTTCCCACAATATATTTAAGATCCCGATCGACTTGGACCACAGAGAGAGCTTTTTTTGTAATATTTCTCGAAATAGCGACAAAGCGAAGCTTTTACGTGTTTGCAAACTTATTATATGGGATTAATGCACTATGGCAAACCATAAAGCGATAGAAGCAGCAAAGTCGTTTTACATGATAACCCGTGCTGTTCACTTTCATTGATGCCAAACCTCATATCATTTGTGTAAGGGAACGGAATGCAAATAGCAAGTTAGGAAATCTCATGGCTTTGCGAAAGAGCTATTTTGACCCCACGTAATGACCAGGCGGCAGCAATAAATGCTGCAATTCTGAGATTTGTTCCTGGGGATAATCTAGAGTACCTATGTCTCTTTTAACAGAGTTATGGAACGAGATGAATCAACTAACTAACCAGCAGATTTTTTTAAAACGTACATAACTACTGGACTGCCAGCTTATAATATAAATTTAAATGTCGGCATACTTGTAATGCTCCTTCGAATTTTAAGCCCATCAAAGCCTATAATAGTGCCTAATTAAAAGTGAACAATTTACAGCGAAGCTAGCGAAGTAGCACATATTTTAACATGGTGCGTAATAACCGATAGTGGTTTTATACTCCGGATCCCTCTCATTCCAAAACTATGTTACGCCATGACGATTAACAAAGCCTAAGGCCAGCCGCTGAGAGTTGCGGGTGTGGATTTAAATATTAGCTGTTTCGCACGGTCAGGTTTATGTAGTTCTTTTGCGTGTAGCAACTCCAGAAAACCCCATACTTTAATCCCCGATGGCTCACCATTCAATATTGTTAACAAGAATGTTATGAAGCATTACAGTAACTTTTATAAAAGTAACTATAACAGCGCAAACTGAAGAAAAAAACAACTTCAACACGATTGTTTTTATAAAATTTACTATCAACCTGCGGTTTTCTAAATCAGTACCATTTCACTAAATGAGCAATAAGTCAAGCATTTGCAGTCAAAATGCGAATTCTTGACTTAAAATACCAAAATCGAATAATTTTCGATTAGTTCCCCCAGTTTCTCATGAATCCCATCATCAGTATTGGATTCTAATCAAAATCAATTGATAGTTCTGAGGTAACCAATGCTAAACAATAGAGAACCTCCTCTTTTTAAAACGGTTAAAAACAGGACGTTTGTACTGTGCGGGTATAGCTGGGTTTACCTACATCAGCAAATATAATAGAAAAATTGCCTGAATCAGATGTAATGTAAGTGAATGTATGAAATTGACGATTATGCTTCGTGCACATATTAAAATTTCATGATATTAATCACTGACCTCTATTATACAAGCACGTGTACTTGTATAATAGAGGTCAGTAATATTATTAAACATTAATAAACTGCAATGTCTGCATTTGTTGTGTATTGTGGTTTATATTCATTAAGTGTAAACTAAACGTAAAAACGTAAAATGATGAATAGCTTGAAAAGTCATACAGGAAAATAGGTAAGTACATTTTTTTATAAAATTTTAACTAGTAATTAAATTTTTACTTTAGTACGATATTTATATGAACAGTAATAATAACTGTGTTATATATAAATATCGAAACTCTTAGTTGACTATTTTATTTTAAAGTGTTTTTTTTTTATTAAAATGTCATTAGGTATCTCATAATTAACTAAAAACACTTAATGATTTTTACCATTAAACCACGAAGTTTTAAAAAAAAATCTCAACAAAATGCACTTAAAGTGTTCAAAGTTACACTAGTTGACTGTACTTCCCTAGTGTGGGAGATTCCTTTATAAAATTAAGGAGAAAAAATTAAGTAGGTAGCCATAGAATAAGTTAATGTTATGGCGCGTTTACACGCTGGCGTTCAAACCGACATTCAACGAGCACATTCAACGACGCAAGCGTGTGAACAGGCTGTTTGTGCATGCCTGCGTGAATGTGATCGCGCTTGGCGCCGATCGGGACGACTAACGCCTGCGTTCACACGCTCGCGTTCAAACCGACATTCAACGACGCAAGCATGTGAACAGGCTGTTTGTGCATGCTTGCGTGAATGTGCACGCGCTTGGCGCCGATCGGGACGACTGTCGGTTTTTTGACACACTTCAAAGGGTGAATGTGCTTGTGTGCCTGTTTACACACACACACACACGCTCTCGGCCGCGTTAGTATAGTTTTCATCTTCGTGGCATACAGACGACGTAACGATCGAAATTAATTTTTGACGACACCAAATATATAGGAGTGGTCTGAACCTTTATCATGCATGAATCGAAAGCAAAAGAAGACTTCAGAAAGATGTTTCTGACCTATTCTTTTAGTAAAAATAAATATTGTTTATCAGGGCCCAAAAAAATATAAAACAAAATAGTGCCAATTCTTAGGATTAAAGTTAGTGTTGATTGATTGACGATTAGAGAATTGTAACTACTCGCATATCAATGATGTGCAGTAAATAAAATAGATTTATGTATGCCTTAAAACAGTTACGAAACACATTTAATGAAGAAGCCGCCCTCAATGCTTATCATGGTTAATTATGTTCATGTTTATTAGAAATAATAAAAAATTATATTCAAAAGTTAGCGAGGATAGTAAATTCATTCAAAGAGATCCCACTAAAATAAGAAACGAATTATGTAAAAGCACTCTTCGATGTAAAAATAGTTATAACGCATGTCAAATAAAAAAATCAAATTTAAAGTTTTGGCTACTTGAAAAGTGTTTTTACACCATAAATGATTTTTTAATTGTAAAACCTAATAGTTTTAAGTAAAATGTCGCATGCATAATTATGTCGGGCTGTTTTTTTTTTCAATAAAAATACATCAAGCCCAAAGCAGTAGCTCCCACGAGATCTACGTCTACATCGTCTCCCATGTTTGCACTGACTACCATGTCCACAGAACACTAATACCCTACGGACCATGCCTGCAAGTGTGTGAAACAGGGCTGCCAGATTGTAAATTGGATACAAAATTGGTATAATATCGGTTATCTTTTGTATCCTGTTTGTATAGTAAATTGCATTGCATAATTGGATACAATGTCATTGCTGATGTTATAGCGTAAAAAGTACGTACATACACATAGAGATACTTAAAACAAATCATGTCTGTGATAAACTGTTAAATCCTTATACGTTAAAGTTAAAACACCTTTTACTAAAATCCCCAAAGAGTGACGTTCTATAGTTGTACAACACTGATTTTGTATAATAGTACATGATTTTGTATAATTTCCGAGTCTTAGCGGTATAAAATAAGTTGTCTTTACTGGCAGCCCTGGTGTGAAAAGCTTGCGTGGCACGCTGCGTGGCAGGCTGCCCGCCGAGCTGCGTGCCATGCTGCTTGCCAGGCTGCACGGCATGCGTGTAAACGTACCATTATATGTAAATCTAAATACTTAAACATAATTTTCAATGTTGACATTTTAAATCGAATAATAAGCGAATAATATTGAAAGCAATGGAATTACGGCGACGCAGAACCACGGAATGTGAAGTATATTTAAAAATATTTTTTTGTCTAGCAAATCAGCTTTTATAATGCCATCATTGTTTCAGTATTTTCCCAATAGAGAGCGTTGTGTCGCGTCTTTGTGACGTCACGCTATTGATTGTAAAAAGGAAGGAGATCGTCTTTTGGAGACGCCATCTTAAAATAAAGTGATATAAGTTTTTGGTAGCGTAGATTATAGTTTAAATCTAAAGTAATCTTCATTTAGAAATTAGCAATCGAGCTTAGGTAATTTTTATTCCATATAACCAAGTGTAACGAACCAAGGTACTTTTTTATTTTGGTTTTATTGTTTTCTAGAACGATAAAAATTAGTTTATTTACCGTTCTTTTACATGAATTTTGTTTGTACCGTTATTTTGATCTAGATAGTTAAAAGTTCTAAACGAACGAAGAACAAGGCAGTGTACTAAAAATCGTAAGTGAAAATAGAAGTCATCGATCCAGCGTTCATCAGACGGATGTAACACGTCAATAAACCTCGAATCCGAGGGCAGGGCTTACAATTGATTGTTCTGTCAGTGCTGTGAAAGTGTTTTGTGTTTGGTGAATAGTCTTCAATACCGTGAATATTTTTAGTGTTGTAATGTTGAAATCGAATTACTTTTACAGTAAATGTTAACGTATCATAATAATAAGACGATTGTACTCGCTTGTAAATATAGCAGTGATTTGCGTTATTAGTGCGACCTCACAAGTGTCGGTTGCACTGATTGCAGTTGGTGGTCAGCGCGAGGGTGACCTCCTGATGGTGTGTACATCGCAGCATGTCTGCACTCTCTACGCCGGGCGGCGGAGGCACTACGGCGCAGAGCAAGCCGACGTCCGGCAAGCAAAGATATCAAAAGTTGGACATCAATAGCTTGTACTGCGCCAACAAAGTGAGTACCTATTGCACTATCTACCTCCTGATTTTTAGAAGGTGTTTAATATCCACACTAAAAGTTACATTTTCAGTACTTTCACTTATACTCAGTATATAATTACTTGTTTATTGATCCTGTGATATCTGGGATGAATGACTATATTTGAAATTATCAGAAAAGAAAACAGATTTGGCTTGCACTATGCACATATTTCTATCTGTGCAATTAAACTGTAAATTACATTTTGTCCTTCCCTTTCCTATTAACCCTTACATTAAATACTTGATTATTACAATAATTACTTGTTAAAAAATTATATGATTAATAATTATGATACTGAAACTATAAGTATGACATTTAAATCATCAACAATAATTAAAATGTATTGTATTGAAGTATTTCATTACAATTTAGAACGAGAACTCAGAGCCGTCCTCAGTAAAATCTCAACTTAGTCGCAAACATGGAATGCAAAGTCTTGGAAAAGTACCTTCAGCTAGGCGTCCTCCAGCTAACTTGCCATCTCTGAAAACTGAAACTGGTCAAGATCCAAGCGCTAAGTAAGTTTTATTTATATATTACTAGCTGCGCCTTGCAGTTTCACCTACATTAGTCCCGGTGGTGTGGGAATATCAGGTTGAAAAGTAGCCTATGTGTAACTCAGGTCTCCAGCTATCTTCTACATACCAAGTTTCATCACTATTGCTTTAGTAGTTTTTGTGTGCAAGAGTAATGAACATCTATACATCTTCACAAACTTTCCCGTTTATAATATTAGTAGAATTATAGGTATATTAGTGACATATATTATCACATTGTTTGTTTGGGGTGAACTCCCTAGGTTAGGTTAGGTTTACATGGGCAGTATTCCATCACTCCACGACAAAGCGCGTATTTTGCGTTGGTGGAAATTAAAGCTCTCCGAAGAATCCCAGTAAACCCTTTATGTTACCGACAATCTCAGAGTGACCCTGGCGAGCCAGACAGACGAACAGTACATGGGTTGCTGTTTGCAAGCAGCAACAACAAAGCAAACAAGCAGAGGCAACTGCACAGTGGGCTGTCTGTAGCACCTATAAGAAAAAGGTGTTAGTTAAACGAGTCAGATGAACTCCCTAAACTAATGAACTGATTTAAATGAAATTTTGATGCAGTGTGGTCTAACTTGAGACGGAATAGTTTTAAATATTTTTTTTATTGCTGTTACCTAGCCGCATAATGTGCCTGGTAGCCAGTTGATTATAAAGTTTTCTCAATTAATGGTAATAAATATTACAATTGACAGTTGACTTCATTTTCAGCTCTGTTTCTGCTGTTGTTACAACTGTATCTACAACTTCAACATGCACCTCTCAAACTATAGTATGTATTTAAGTTAAATCATTTGCTATTTAACTAGATGAAATGTTGATTTGTGTAAATTATAAAACTAAGAGTGGTATGAGTTTTTCTCAATGTATATGATTATTAGCAGTCTACAATATCGAACACCAATGTGGTTGCTGGAGCTGGACCCGGCGGATGGGTGGCGCTACCACCACCATCCTCCCCACATTTTCGCACAGAGTTCCCTTCACTGGAGGCCGCTGCTCAACCCTCACATCGGTCATCAGAACATTCAGTACCACAACCACAATTAAGACCACAAAGTTAGTATAAATATTGTTAAAATTTTAGTATAAATATGGTGTGAATTCTATTGGATTCTTGTAATACAAAGTTTCTTTCTTTTATTTTCATTTCAAATAATTTATTATTGTAACCAAGGTTACAAAATATCTCATAAGTTCATTCGCAGTTTTCCTCTGGATATAGGTCTGGCCCAATTTATGCCATTGAATCTTTATCCACAATATCTTTATTCTGTAAAATACTAAAAGGTTTTATTTAATTATCAATCTTTTTTTTTTCTGTTCTTTGGTTGAATAAAAAAATCATAAACAAAAAAAACTTAACTTATTGACGTAAACTCTAAACAAATAAAGAATATTTTGACTGCTACTTCAGAATTTAATATCAAATGTATGAAAATATGTAGAGTATATGACAGGTCTCAAATTTTCGATTAGGTGCAGCATGTGTTCAGGAATTACTACCATGAACTCTGTCAACATGCTGTGGGTTATTCAGTGTGAAGTATTTCTTGTTAAAGTTTATTTTAGTGACTGCTTTTGTGTTCAATGTGCACTTTATAGTACATGCTAGGATGGTATGTAATAGATTTTTGGGATATGCAATATTTTCAGCCAAGTCATATAGTATAGTGATATTTCAAAGAAAACTAATCAAATATATTAGAATTTAAAACACTAGGGCACACACCATGTTATTACAGGTACATAGTATCCACTTCCACAAAATAGTAAGTAATTAAGTTGTACAATTAGTAATCAGTGGTTTATTATGCATATAAATTTTTTACAGCGGAAGGCAGCTGGACGTGCGGTGGCACGGCGGGCGTTCGCCAGGAAAGCAGTACATCCACCACCGTTGCCGCCGCCGCTCCCGCCACGGCTCCTGCATCACAACAATCACCTGCCTGCCTCCCTCGATCGATATTGCCATCCTTCGTTAGTATAACATATAAAACTGCAGCTTTTATTTTAAATATGCAGTAAGTTTGAAAATTAAGTCACCTTAAACTAAGTACTCAACAAGCAAACTGTTTGTGTGCATGCTTAGTATAAAATGTTAGGAGAGAGGTTTTTTATTATTATTCAGACACCTACTAAGGCTCCACATTTCGACTCTGTCATAACAACAGACCCTTAGCTGATTGAGAATGCTATTTGAGGAGAGCAAACCAGATGGACCGCTTCAGCTGTTTCTCCACTTAAGTAGATGCAGAGAAATAGTAACCAAAAATCTATTCTCACCTTGCAGCATATTAGCTGGAACGTAATAACCCGTTTTGTACAAGGGCAGTATACACTCCGACGCCGCGACTAAGGTCTAAGCCAACTACCGACAGGTGCTGGCCATAACTTTTAGCGACCTCGTCTTGGACAAGAGTGTCTGTGGTGGTGGCCCGCCAGCCAGCAACAGATTTTCATGACCAATTTCCTCTAGGGCGAAAACTCGTAAAATACTTAAGAGCGTTGTATCATGAAGTCTCGTGAACGTCAGCTGCGGTTCCGTCGGGGGGTTGAGGAGCCACAACACGCACGTAGAAAAATATTCTTTTTATTCATTTTCTCCCGATTGAGAATTGTATCACTGGTAGCTTGGTTCCTGTATATGATAGACATCCGGGGCACTAATTTTTAATCTAGCTGTGCACCGGTTTTACCCTTTTAATTTAAAAGAAATCACTGATTGGTAATAATCTTACGTGGGAGAGCCATGCTTCGGCACGTATGGGCCGGCTCGACTCCGCTCGATACCACGGCCTCACAGAAAACCGGCAGTGAAACAGTGCTTTCGTTGCTTTTCGCCGCGTGAGTGAGGTTACCGGAGGCCCTAACCCTTCCCTCTCCCCTATTCCCGTCCTTTCTCTCTCTCCCCCTCTTCTCCCCTCTAATCCCCCTCTCCCGTCTTCCCGCTCTTCCTCCCTCTCCCCCTCTTCCCCTATTCCCACCTTAAAGGGCGGCAACGCACTTGTGACTCTTGAGTTACAGGTGCCCATGGACTGCGATAGTCATTTACGTGAGTAAGTGACCCGTCTGCTCGTTTGCTCCCTATACCAGAAAAAAAAAAATTATAATACTTTAGCATAGACAATATTCTAGTTACATTTTCTTGGCATGGAGAGGCGTTTCTCGTCGGTCGGCCAGGAATATGCCTCACGTGCCCGTTACCCTAGAAGAAGCAGGACCTAGAGATGGTGGCGCAATGTGTTTTGCGCAACGCTTAACCGGAAGGGGGCCAAAGCTCCCTCACCTGCGCACGCAATGGTGTAACTGCCTACTGTGTAAGGGCCGGCTATGGTCAGCTCACTTCTCGGGGTCTTTTTTTCTATGATATTGCCTAGTCCCTTGCTAGTCTCGCTTGTGATGGAACACTACTTTAATCGATTTCAGTAAAGCCAAGTAAGTTAATTATTAGTTTTAATTGTTTCATATAACAATTAAAAAGTTAATTGAAAATTATTTTAATTGAAATATGCAATTAAGCGTTTAATTGCAATTGATTTAATTGCAATTAATTTAGTTGCATTTAATTTTTTTGTCAATTAACAAGTTGATTGAAAAATTTATTGATTAACGCCCAACACTGTCGTGGGGGTTTCCACACGATGAAAAAAAAGATTATGCGTCACATGGCTCGTTGGCGTCACTACCGAGAACCGAGCCGAGTGTTGAATTATTTGAATTTTCCAGTATCTCCTAAGCTATGATTCCAAAATACATGCATCAAGTGGCAAAGTTTATGTTTATGAAATTGTCATGATGATGAAGTACCTTTCGCTTGTAAGAATTAATATGCCATGTCTAATAATAATGGTTATAAACACTTAATCATTTTTAATAATTTTTTGTCACAAAATACCTTATTGTGGCTTATTTATAAGAGATAGGCATATGGTATCCCGGACAACCATGAAATACTTGTTGCCATCTTCGCTCTCCGGAAATGGACCTGCTACATCCACGGCAATACGTTCCCACGGACCTCCCACATTATACAGCTGCAATGCACCCCTGCTGCGTGTGTGAGGTCCCTTCTCTGCTGCACAACTGATGCATTTTCGACACCAGTCTTCCACATCGTCGCGGCAGTGGATCCAATAAAACCGCTCTCGAATCTTTAATAAAGTCCTTTTCACACCCAAATGGCCTCCTGAACATCCATCGTGGTAAAGCTGTAAAATCTCCGGTACCTTGGCCTTCGGAACAACCATTTGGAGGTGACAGGTGTCCCCTCGAGCATTCTCCCATTTACGGCACAATACTCCGTCCTGGACGATCAAGCTATTCCACTGCGCCCAATACCCCTTCGTTATTGTGCTCATAGCTGCAACGTCGCTCCCCTTGGGCCTCGGAGCATTGGCTTTGACCCACTCAAGAATTAGCTTGACATCTGTGTCCTCTTCTTGAGCCTTCCGTAAGGTTTCCTTCCACTCGTCACTCAGGTCCGTTTTTAACATGCGGACGGGCACAGCTTCCCTGGTCTCTTGCCTGACGCAGTGTTTACAGTCCTCTGTGCAAGTGGTCGTCCATCGCTTTGCCTTGGGCAATTCGCCCGAAGGTGGCCCTTCTTTCCACAGGTGTAGCATCGGGGGCTGTATTGGGGACGGTCACGGGTGGTGGGTGTAGTTACTTCCCTAACGCGGTGGGCTCGGTGGTCTTGCCTCACCGCTTCCACCTCCAATGTGTGGGCAAGGGCAGCCTTAAGCGTGTCGTGATGCCCCAGCCTAACAGCAGCCCTGACCTCCAGGTCACGGATGCCGTCGACGAAGGCTTGCACCAGATTGCCCTCGATCAATGTAGGCGCTGACTGATATGCCTTCCGGACGAGTTTCTCAATTTCCAAGGCCCACTGCTGTAAATTCTCACCTCCACGCTGCACGCGTTCCTTTAACTGGGCCCGGAATACGTACTCCAGGAGCGCGTCACCGTACCTTGACTCCAACGCCTCAACGAGCTGGTCGTAGGTGAGGTTCTTGCCGAGAGCCTAAAGCACAGTCAACGCCTGATCGCGGAGACCCAGGGTGAGCGCTGTCATGGCCTGCGCCTCAGTCCACTCGTTCGTTTTCATAACGGCCTCGAACTGGATCTTATAAGCAGACCATGAGGACGTTCCATCGAATGGAGGCACCTTAAATCCGCGCGCCGCAGGAGCATTCCCCACAGGAGCAGTTCCAAGCTTCAGGTCTCCTAGGGCATATCCACAATCTTATGCTCAGTGTCCGTGATGCGGACCTCGTGCTGGCGGAACGTCTCCTTCATCACCTTGAGGTCCTTACCTAGTGCAACCTGGAGATCCTTCATAAGGAACATCTGCTCCTCCTTGTCCCGCCGCAACTGGTCCTGCAGCTGACGAGCTTGCTCCTCCTGACGACGGGTCTGCTCCTCCTGACGACGGGTCTGCTCTTCCTTGTCCCGCCGCAACTGGTCCTGGAGCTGACGAGTCTGCTCCTGCAGCATCATCATTAATTCCTCCTTCGGTAAAACCGGCATCATCTGATCCCACTTCTGACACCAATTTGTTACGAGCTGAGGTTCGGGATTAGAGAATTATACCAGATTGTTACCGAAATAGACACACTTTATTTTAATAGATCACAAAATACACAGGGAAACTAGCAACAACACAATTACAATAATTTATTATCACTAAACTTCTAATTCACTTACACTTTAGTCGCTGTTAATTCATTTGACACTCACTTGAAACGAAACTCACTTGACACTCACTCGAAAACTAACTAACAACTCCGCAATGCCACGCTTTATATAGCAAAACGGTATTTCTAGAAACATCGCGACACCTCTTGTAAATTCTACACAACAAATAGAAGCCTCTAAAACAAACTAGTATTTGCTATTAATGGGTTACTAACTACTTAGTTCCGTGTTGCCTCAACAGATGGCGTGTATCTTTATTTTGTAGCTCTATACGACTTCCCCAGTCGCCAATAGATGGCGGGTTATTCGTTACAGTATGTTTATCAGCAGTCTGGTTACCATAGTACAGGCTCTGCCTAGTTTGGGATCAGACGGCGCCGTGTGTGAGATGTGTGAAGTTATTATTATTATCATCCGATCGGTATATCCCCACCACAAGAAAATGGTATGAACTATACTGGACATCTATTTATAATGCTTCCACATCATCACAGATGTACGTTTGATTGCGTTGGGCTATTATTTTTAACACCATTTAGGCTGCTTTTTATATAAATGGCAACACCGCCTCCTCTAGTTTTACCTTCTGATTTATTTTTCTTATGCCTATGGTCTAGTCTGAATAAAGTATAGTCTGGTATATTGAAGGTACTGTTGCGATCTTTGCTATTTAGCCATGTTTCTGTTATGATTGCGATTGCAGGTTTTGATGTATTTATGTATTGTAAGAATAGGTCAAATTTAGCCGATAGTGAGCATAAGTTAGTGTACATGAGTGTAAGGTCAGTGTATGGACTTGTTTTTGAGAGCATTACTTTTTTTGATCCACAATTTTGGGTACACCTTTCACATATTTGATTGTGAGGTTAGGTTCGCCTTTTTCAACCCTAGATTTAAGAACTTCTTGAAGATGATTAAGTTCCTCGCGTTGTATGGGTGTTTTATCATCATAAATTCTTACCTCTTTGCTTGCCTTGCTCTTGTTTTTGAGTATCCGGACAGCCACTTGACGAGATTTTAACACTACCTTCAATAGTCTAGTTTTACCTGCTTCCCGACGCCCCAGACGCTGCACCATTACCATTTCTGCGCCAAGGTCTTCCGCACTAGTTATATCTTGCCATATCTTTTTACACGTGACTCACTTGTATTTGATTTGATTATTGTATTTAACTTGCACTTGATTCACCCTCCTTTACACCAACCATAATTACATTGCAAGCTCGACGTTCACGCTCCGCGATTCCCTCCAAAATGGCGTTAGTATTCGGAGGAGAAGGGGGATCTACCACCGGCACTGCTGATGCGTTAGGCGCAGATGTAGGGGCAGTTTGTGACAGCATTTTCTTAACGTCGTCGAGTTCCTGGCGCAGTCCATCGTAAGACTTAATCAGCTTGGGCACCTGGAACAGGGTCTCTCGACATGCGGGGCACAAGTACAATAGGGTTCGCTTGCCCTTCAATCCCATGACACGGGCCTCGCTACAAGTTAGGCCACTGCACTGTAGGCAGATGTTACGTTTGCAACCATTGCACTGCACTACGTTTTCATCGTTGTGGTCGTTCTCACATTGGAAACACTTCATTTTATATGCTTAAAACCGGTACTGGCGCGACAGTCGTAAACACAAATTTTGACAACAAGTTTACACCTTACCGACGTGGATTTTCACTTGAATTGATATTTGCACACACTTAGGCCGAATTTAACACAAAACACGCGTACAAGAAGTCAATTTAGTGAGATTTCTATTTTTAAGACGAACTTTAATTACGAACAATTTTATTCACTGTTAGTCGTTCCGAGGGTAGATGTCGAAAAAAAAAAACAAATAATCGTTTTCGTTAACTGTTTGTGAACCGATTCTGTTTTTTATACTTTTTAGTGGGTAGGTGGGTGGGGTAGGTTTGATAAAAACAGTCCAAATTTTTTTTTACATAGGGTGTGGTAACTTTAAATGTAGAAAATAAGTACGGTTCCCGAGGGATAGACAAATAATGCGAGCAAAAGCCGGGTTAAAAGATACTCTGTAAATAATGTCTTACATTACAATTGACATGAAAACATATTAAAAAAAAGGTCAATTTTGGCAATAATTATTCTAATATTATTTAGAATAACATAAATTATATCCAAATTTTATAGTCCATTTCTTAGGAAGGTTATTACAGATTTTAATACACATACATGTTGTTACAGACGGGTGTGGTCAAATTTTAGAAGCGTTATGTGTACAGGCAAATAGTTGATTTAGCTTAATAGAAATGGGTTTAGAAAAACTGGCAAAGGAAAATGCTCTTCCCGTACATGCACTAAACAAGATATAACCAATTTTAATGAATTTATTTTTTTATGCAGACATTTTCAGGAAAATCTGGACATTCCATCAACAATCTTATCCAGTTTTATTAATCTCAGCCTTCTCTCTTAATTCAATTTGTCAGTTTCAAAATAAAGAGTTCTGTATCATGAATTTTTCTAAAATTACAAGTATATCTAATCATTTCAGCCATAGGATGTCCACTGTTGGACATAAACCTACCTCAACTACCTTGTTGAAGTTCTAGGTTGCGCTTTCCGGTCCGGTCTCCTGTCCAGTAAGTTACGGCCCCATTCACCATCTGTTTTGCTACGAGGGCGGTACTGAAAATTTCGGGAATCAAGGAAGTGACACAACATTACTATTTAAAAATGTATTTATTGCTTTTCGAAGTATTCTCCGCGAAATTTGACACATTTTTCCATACCATGGAACTAATCATTGAAGCAACCATTCCATTCGGAAGTTGGGGTCTCTAAAATGGCCGTTTTGTAGGCGTCCACAGCTTCTTCAGGTGATGAAAATCTCTGACTACGCAATTTATTATTTATTTTAGGTAAAGTATAGAAATCATTAGGGCTTAGGTCGGGGCTGTACGGCGGATGGTCTAATAATTCTATGTTTTCTTGCTTTAAAAACTATTTTGTTCTGTGCGCGGTATGAGAACTCGCATTGTCGTGATGGAGGATGATGAAGCGGTTGCAGTTCTCTTTACGGAGTTCAGAAACGACCTGTGGCAAACAAATGCTAGCATACCATTCTGCATTAACCGTTCTTTGTCCCTCAAGAGAAATAGTCGCAACATGGTCGGTTTTGGAGACAAATGTGGCCACCATTTTTTTTGCAACACTCCGTGAACGAACAATTTTTGTTGGCTTTAACTCATTTTCGAACACCCAAACTCGTGACTGGTTTTTTGTTTCGGGTTCGTACGCGTATATCCAGGATTCGTCACCTGATACGATGTTGTATACAGCATTTGAGGATCCTGCGTGGAATCTTTCGAGAGTTCTGACGTACCAAGTAACGCGAGCCGCTTTTTGCTCTTCACAGAGCGAATGCGGTATCGGTCGGTATCCATCGGGAAAACAACTTTTTTACACATAATTGTTCATGCAAGATTATTTGTATTTGACTCATGCCAATGTCTAAAGATACCTGAATTTCGCGGTATGTCACATGTCATTTCCTCAATCAGCTTACGCACAGCATCAACGTTTTCTTGGGTGACTGCAGTTTTTGGATGACCTTGACGGGGATCATCACTGAGCTTGACACGTCCACGTTGAAATTCAGCAAACCAGCGATAAATTGTGGTTTTGGATGGGGCTTCATCACCAAATGCAGAAATCATCCGGTCAACACACTGTTTTTGCGTTGAACCACTTCGAAAGTCATAATAAATCATCGCTCTTGAATTTTCTCGAGTCAATTCCATTTTCCCAACGACTAAACAAGTTTGACAAAACCTTGTGATAAGACCGAGAATCTTTTTTTAAACCAAGGAGTTTTGAATTAAAAAGATTTTAATATGACAGAAACAGTGGAAATATTCCATTCCCGATACTTTTAGTGCAGCCTATGTATGTGCTCTGTCCACAGCCACTTCAACTTCGACAACGAGACACCCTGAACATAGCCCTCTCGATAGTTCGTTGAGCGACGAGCTTGTTTATCAAACCCAAAGTGAGAGACAACGTTTCGGTTCCATATGTCATCAGTGGTCGAAATTTTTTTAGCAGTGAGGAATTTTGGACGAAAAGATTCTGCGGAGTTTCCCAAACGATCCCAGTTGGATTGCTACTATACTACCCTAAAATATGATCACACTGTTCTGTAACACCTTGTATATCTACTACTCTTAGGAGCGGAGCAGTGACGAACGATTGCGAAGCTGCGGGGGATAAGTGCGGGGTCTGACGGGGTCTTTGATGTAGGGCGTCTGTCGGGTCCAAAAAGGTTCGGGCTTCCATGAAACACATCAGTATAACCATGTATCTGTAAAAATTAAAAAAATGTTAAAAAGGTAAATGTCAAATTTTAGCATTTCAAAAGACTTTTCACTTATCTTCTGCTCGGGAGTGGTTTTCCCGATACGCTTGATCCACTCATTCGTTTATTATTTGACTTAATGAAAGTCAAATAATAAACGAATGAGTGGATAAAGCGTATAATAGCGAAAATAAAGTAAAATCAGAAAAAGAAAATGTTTTGGCATTGGCACATTAGACGCCGTTTTTAGTTCGAAGCCCTGGCGCGTCTCTTCATAAAAACTTGTATCCTCTGATGGCAATCACTGCAATCCTCACTAATTTCTTTACCGTGCAATGCACAGGCTTAATGTCTGTGCATATGCGTCCATACAGACAGCGGATAGGTGTATACACGTAATGATACACTGTAGTGTTATTGCGGTTATGTCTTGTACTTAATAAATTACCCCTGTTTAGAGTATTGCCTAGAAATTAGCAACTTTCTTGGAATATTCATTCTATAATTTTGTAAATGCACTTGACCAATAGATGAAAGGTAGCAGTGGTGGCGGGCTTGGGCTGGGCACGGGTGCCTTGGGCGCCCTGCGTGATAGCAGGAGCGGTGGCAGCAGCGGGACAAGCAACGCCGCAGGACCACGCCCCCCGCCTCGCCAGCCCGCCACACCGCGCGCTGTTGAGGTGCTCACTGCGCGACCTATTCTACGGGATGATCAGATCTCCTCATTAGATGACATATCTCGTGACGCCGGTTGGGCGCAGCAGGACGACATTGATTATGAGTGAGTATATCAGGGGCCTTGAAGGTGTTTTATGTCCACTTTTGAGTTTGAATTTAACCTATAACATTATTTTACAGCCAGAAGCTGGACTTCTCCGATGGAGAGTCGTCTGCTCCTAACAAAGGTAATATGAGAAGTACTCGTGCGAGCGTCGATAGTGAGCGTACCGAATCTAAAATTCAGGAGTTAGGAGATGAGGAGCAATTGTGGGCAGAACGAAGGCAAAAGCAAACTAATGAAGTCGCCCAGGCAGTGGCACGCGCGCGGCTTCTCAAGGAGGAGGAGCAGCGTCGTCAGTTACGGGAGGTTGCTCCGCAACCGCACCATACGGCTAAGGACGGACGCGACAGAGCCGAGAGGCCCTTGGACCGAGACCGCAATGACAATAGGGACAGAGATTCCGACGTGAGAGACAAGGAACGTGGTGATAATAGGGAAAGAGATCGCAATGATGTTAGGGATCGGATGGACAATAGAGATAAGGAGCGCAACGATTTACGCGATAGAGAAAAGGAAAGAATGGATAATAGGGATCGTGATCGAAATGATAATAGAGACCGGTTCGACACAAGAGATCGAGATCGAGATATAAGAGATCGCGAACGCGATCGAGAACGTGACCGGGATCGAGACCGTGAACGCGACCGTGATCGTGACCGATTGGAGAATAGGGGTCGTACTGAAAATAGAGACCGACCTGAAAGTGATAAGGAAAGAATGGAACCACGCGAAAGAGACCGCAATGATAATCGCGATCGTATGGATCGTGAAAGATTTGACAGGGAACGGGATCGAACAGATAGGGAGCGCGATCGTGACCGTGTTGATAGAGAGCGCAATGATCGCGATAGGGATCGTGATTTCAGAGACAGAGATCGCGATTATGGTCGCGACCGAGATCAATCTAATCCAGCATTTTCTAAAACGTTCCAAGCTAATATTCCTCCGCGATTTTTAAAGCAACAACAAAGTAGGCAACAGGATGATCATAATAAGGGTTGGGCTTATTCTGGTAAACCAGCGCCTAGACGCCAAGAACCTCCGTCGTATAACGCTCCACGTCATGCTCCTCATAATGGCCGCCGTTCCTATTCACGGTAAGGTATAATACTCACTCTGAATTACTTTTTCTCTTAAGTTCCATATATTTCCCATCTCATCTGTTTCTAATGTTTGTGTTTTCAGTGATTATTCAGACCGTGAAGATGACTTCAGAAGAGATAAAGATGGACCTGGGCCGCAATGGCGGTCTGAAATGCAAGATTATGAGAGATCTGGGCGTGAATTGGATAGATCAAACTCAAAAGATTCATATAGTGACTATAAAGATAGAAGAAATGAATCTGATAAAAAGTCAATAGAAACCACTATAGAACCTAGCAGCCGAACCGCTGCTGACAAACTGACAGAAGTATTTGAAAGAAAAAGTATAGGCATTGCAGAGCCTTTCGTGTCGTCTGAATCCCCTCAGATCTCTGCTCCAGAGAGGCGTAATACACCACCATCTAATTTATCTCAAAGAGACTCATCTGAGAGAGATTTTGGGAAAACATCATGGGCGGAAGTTACTCAAGAGGAACCAAATACTTTAAACACTCAGAAGTCAGTCATAGAGAAAAGTTCGTTGTCTAAAGATAATGAAGCTAATACGAAAAAAGAAATACATGATCATGAAAAGGTCAATGATGAAAGTAAACGCAGTTCTCAACAGCCTATTTTGGGTCCACCACTTCAACAGACGACAACACCATCGAATATTGTATCTAACCCATCGACGTCCTTAATTCACAAGACCCATATAAATCACACCCCCAGTGTTCAAAGTTTTGGACATAACAATCAACAAATATCTCAAATCTCTTATGGAAATGTACAGTCGCAAGCAACTGTTTCTGTAAGCCAGTCTCAAATTTCATTCACAGAGAATCATGGTAACTTGATAGCAGTACCCTTGCAAACGGCTCCTAAACAACATCAACCTGAAACTCCTAATAATACATCTCAAATACAAAAGCAAGTCACAACTGAACAATTGATCCCACAGAATTCGATGAAACCTTTGTTTACAACTCAGAAATCCGAAAAAGACCTTTCAGAATCTGAATCAATAGCTTCTAAATCTAGTACTGATCCTTCCAGTTTAGGAAATAAAATGAATGAAACTTATCCCGCAGAATCTCCTCACGGTAGTTCTCAAAAACGACCTATAGATGATAAGAAAAATGAAAGAATTAGCAATGAGCAGCTCAACAAAATTCCTGCTAAAGAACCCATAGAACGGAAGTCAAGTGGATCCGGATCTGAAAAAAGAGGTAGAGGATATGGAGGCAGTGGTGGAGGTGGTGGTAGCGGCGCTGGGGCTGGTGGAGGCTATGCTGTTTATACTAGAGGCTGGGGACCACGAAGACGTTCACACCGCAGTTCGCGCTCCAATAATAGAGCCAGTGAATCTGACGGATCAACTGATGGTGCACCGAATTCTGACCGCAAAGAAAGACGGAGGGCACCCCGTAGTCCTCGTGGACCTAAAACAGCGCATGACAAATCTGATGATTCCAATCGACCTCAACAACTTGACCAAACAGCACCTACCGACGGCATGGAAAATAGAGAACCTTTTGCGCCCCGCGGTCAACCTTCACGTCGTGGACGCGGTGGATTCCAAGGTACTACCCGCCCTCCAGCTCCAGCTAAAAGGGTGACTGGATATGGTCCTCCTAATACAAAAAGTCCATTTAGCCAGGCCAATAGAGCTGTAAAAGAAAATGAAGACATAAAAGATACTTTACAGACGGATAATAAGTTTAAAGGAAATAAACCCAGGGCTGGTTCATCTACTGGTCGAGGTCGTGATAGGCGTCCTAAAGGAGCTGGTGGGCCATTGAGCGGCGAGGATGAAAATTGGGAAACAACTTCTGAACATTCTGAAGGCGGCACCTCTAGCCGTCGCCGATCGGTGCCAGGTAGGCAATCTGGTCAAGTACAGAAAAGTCAAGGAGGGCGTAACCAAAACTCAGGTAATCGTCAAAACAATAATGCACGCAACCAACAGACTGGTAAGAAAGAAACGGTTACTGAGAATAAAACTGCTGATATCACAGAGGCTATGACAGACCTTAAACTGTCTTCTGCTAAAAAAGAAGATGAAGTTGTTGATGATGGATTCCAAGAGGTAAGGAACAAGAAAAATTCAAAAGACGCGCGAGGTGCAGGAAAAGAAGATAATCAACATCCAGCCAAACAACCTAGATCTCATTCAAATCAAGGTGGGGGAAGAAACGGTTCTTCTACAAGAAATTCTAATGACAAATCAAATTCCCGTGGTTCTGCTCCGGTTTCTACTAAATCTGGCCCACAATATGATCGTCCTCGTCAAGCTAACTTAGCACCACGTTTCGTTAAACAGCGGCAAAAGCAACAAATGGGATTGGTATCTAACTTTGGTCCAGACACTGGAGCTGCGCCTCCACCTCCCCCTGTTAACGCTTGGGATAAACCCATATCACAAACATTACGTGGTAATCTAGAAGAACCAGTGGAAACTCTTGAAAACAAGTCTGGTCAATCCAGTCAACGTAGTACTCCAGGAGACACTCCAGCCGACACGAAAACTGTTCAACCCACTTGTGCTATGGCAACTGATAAAACAGGCGTATTAGACGGGGCTACGCCACCTGTTGAAACAATTATATTCGAAAACACTAATTACAAGACTGCATCTCCCGACGAAAGTTTGCAACAAAAGTTTCAACTTACTACCGCTATTACTAAAACTCAGGCTGAAGACATAAAACCTGAGCTTGATAATCGTCCACTCACATTTAATGGAGAAGTCAGACCAAGGCCTAGGTCCATACAAGATATAATATCAGAGAGTGCAGTTACTGATGGAGATAGTGCCAGTTTAGGGCTGCCTATATCTTTTGATACATCACAGAAACAAGAAGATTCTTCAGATATTAAATTAGATTTTGCATTTGATGCTGATCTAGGACAGCTAACGGAGGATAAGACAGCCAAGTCTCTTGGCTTGCCACGTGGGGTTCACATGAGCACATCCAATACGATTTCACCACTGGCGGCGGATCTCAATTTAAAAATCGCCAGTGTGAAAAAAGTTTGGGAGATGCCTGCTGTGGCTGAAGGAACTGAAGAGATTCAGTTTGCTACATTTGAAGAAAATAATACAGAGACAGCTCCACCCAATGTATGTAAGGTGAAGCCTACACAGCAGCTTCAATCACCGCCACCACAGCACTACAACCACGTGGGTTATCAAGGAGGGTATGGTGGCCTATCAGTGCCGTCACCGCCAGCGGTGATGTTTAATTCTTCTCAACAACTGTTAGGCTCTTCGCAGCAGCTGCAGCAGCAGGGAGGCCTGTATGGTGCCTTCCTTGATCAGAGCCGTGGACAATTTGGAGGATTTCCTGGCACACCTTATGGTGCAGGATCAGCTGCCCCATATAATTATCAGCCTACACCAGATATGTTTCAGAGTCTACCAAATCAGTATCGAATGGTAAGTAGATTTTATTACATTAATAAAAAACTGTTTAGTTTAATACTGGCCACGTTTAAATCATGTTTAGTTAGACACATTATTTAAACGTGACCTCAATCGTAAGCCTTGGCTTCTAAGTAAATTTCTCTGAAATTGCAGTTTTCTATAATAAAGTATAATTTCCCGCCATGTTGCTATCTATCCCAATGTGTTCTGGCGACCTTACTGACCAGCAGAAACGCGAAACTGTGAATACTTTTCAACTGTTATTGTAAGGTGATTTGATCAGGAATCTGATTAAATTTATACTAAAAAAATTAATAATAAAACGATCCATATTTTTGTCTTTTTACATTTACCTAACATTTTTAAAAGGTAAAAAAAACAGCCAGTGAAGTCCAGGCTATGATGACTGGAGAGGAACAGTTGTCGTAACTCGTTTGTGTTGGACAAAGGGAGGATCCCCTCCGAGGAGATTAGGTGATCATGTCTGACGGACCGCGGCCCGGTTGATGTTGGGAAGTTGTATATACAGGGATGTGGCGTAAATAGTGGTCCACCGTTAAGGGTTTGACATACCAGGTAGTCAACTAGAACATACTACAATTTTAACTCGTTTTGCCCAAGGGGTTCAGAACGGTGTATAAATCAGGAAAAAACTGATTTTCTCCTTGCAATCTTAAATTCAGTTCGTTCATAGGTTTTTTCAAATCAACATAGAATGCTAACTTCCACAGCCATTCTCTATTTCCTAATTCTGTAACAATGTGATGATTTTCATTAAAAAAAATTTCAATCACTGCTCGAAGTTCAAAATAACGCTGGAGTACTTTTCCGCACTTTACAACTTTTACAACTCTCTTAAAAATATCTGCCCCAGTTGGCCGTGAATACTATCAATATCAAGAAGTACTTCATACACTTAATAGCTTTTATCTTCTCCTCGAACGAAAATCAACACTTGAGCAGTATCTGAAACATCCGTTGACTCATTTAAAGCTATAGAAAATCACTCAAGATGACCATTTTTGTCGGAAAGTTAGATGATATATTTTCTGCGATGTGGTCTACCTTCCGAGCCACGGTGTTGTCTGATAAACTGACAGTTTTAAATAAATTTACCTTTTCGGGAGACATTTCTTCGGCGACTGCAATTGCACATTCTTTGATCATTTCTATTTTGCGTAATTTTGTAAATATTTTGTTTCATAATGCCTTTTGATATTATATTCTTTGAGAATGGGTATGGTTTCATTGCAAATCAAACATAGCGCCTTATTACCGGACTCAATGACAAAATATTTAAAGTTCCGTTGAAATTTTAACGTTTTGCATTCACTGTCTATTTTTCGCTTCTTTTCTATATTAATAAGTCATTCATAAAACAAAAAGTCAAATAAAAACACTGTTACGTACTGGCGTTGGACGTTTTGAAGAGGTCTTTTAATTAAACGGGCTTACAGACTACTTTATTTCACAACAGACATTCGCTCCCGTCCTTTTCTAGGCAGATTAATTTGCTGTGGGCCGCTAGCCTTTTTTTACTCCAATTACTACCATCTCGAAGTGAGTAGAGTGAGACTAAACCAGAACTTTCTCGAACCAACGAGATTATTCACGGATGTTTAATACTACTAACGCCACCTATTAGTTGTTAGCCGCTAACTGTTACCGGGTAAAGCTAGAGACTACCACTACTCACCACGAAATGTAGTTACGCGTCACAAAACTTAATGGAAATCTCAAATTTTAGCAAGTGTATGCTCGGGTGTTCGGTAACAAATTTTGCTAGAAATTACAGGTAATGGCCCTAAAGCATAAAAGTATGGAGAGCCCTGTTCTAGTTGACTACCTGGTATGTCAAACTCTTAACGATGGACAACTATTTACGCCACACCCCGTATGCTATGTAGTTCGGCTAGTCTTCACTAGATGATGTCGATGCATGTTTTTGTTGTATGTGGAAGTTGCCACAATGGTTACTAATAACAGATTTACCAGTTGCTGAGCTACAAGTAGGTCGTACCTTAGGTCCGTTTGTTACGAGGCAACATTTCTGGTTTTTGTTTGTTAGAAAAGGTGAAAAGTTTACAAGGTATTAAATAAGAATATTTTTCTTTCTATGTTTTTAATGTTATTTTTTTTTGTTTAGGCCGCAGCCGCTGGCGGTGGTGCAGCATTCGGCCAGTCGGGCCAACTGGGTAATAGTCCCAGCACTGTTCTAATCTCGAGCACTTCTAATTCTCTCATGTCAGCCACTGTCAAGCCTTCCACACAACAGATAGGCGCTATTGGTGCGTATAACATCTCACAATGAGAAACAGAAATTAATCATCACCATGACAGATTAAACTAAATTGGCTGAACAAAGTTGAAATATTTTATAGGTGATTAAAATAATTATGGTTTTGGTTATAGAAATTAATAAAAAAATGGTTTAATTATTAAATAAACAGGCAGCAAAGGCGGCGGAGTGGGAGGCGTCGGCGGGGTGGGGGGTGTGAGCACATACCAGCAACAGTACCTGGGCTACTCGGCGCCCGTGGGCGAAGCGCCCTACTCGCTGCAGGGGCTGCTGCCACGCCCCGCGCCGCCCGCTAGCTCGTACTACTCGCCGTACCAGCCGCCGACTGCTCCTGCGCCTACATATCCTCTACAGTTTAC
This sequence comes from Callimorpha dominula, assembly GCA_949752705.1. Lineage (NCBI taxonomy): Eukaryota > Metazoa > Arthropoda > Insecta > Lepidoptera > Erebidae > Callimorpha > Callimorpha dominula. Next base: position 20,357,156 of record OX456991.1, read on the forward strand.
GCAACCGGCACAGTCCGGTGCCTTTGGCTCGCAGTTTCTCTCCTCACAACTGCAAGTTGCTGCCGCGGTTCAGCAGATGCAGGTAAATAAAGCTGTTGTTTATCCTAATAGAAAGAAACGTTACAATCGACTTTTAGCTGATTTAGACAATTAGTTTACATGACAACTGTGTGAATGCATGCATTAGATGACTTTTTTATAGTTGTATTACCATTACTAGATCAAACACAATTGTCTATCTTCATTCCCAGTGCTGTTGACTAAAGTGCACAAGTTATTAGAAAATATCTCAGCTTGATCAGGTTTCAGAAACTTTATTCTCATTAAGAATTACATTCACTTAATGAGAACATAATTATAAAGTTATAAAATATTTATCGAGCAGTATGATTATTAACAAACAGAAACAATACAGTCACAGATTAAAATCTAAGTAAGTAAAAACAAAATAAGTACATAAAGCAACCAGCAAACCAAAACATTGTACAAGTTCTGTTATTTCAGAGTACAAAGATCAAACGTAGCTAGAATGAGTAATGTGTATGAATTAGTGTGAGCGTAGCTTATTACAAGTTCATTTGATGTTATTTATTACATGACTTTTTAGTAAAACTTCATACTTTTGTATGTTTTTTCTTCTTTGATATTCTTTGGTAGCATATTATACATTTTTGCGCCCTTATACAATGTACTTTTACTCCCGTAGTTTGTCTTAGGTTTTATCAAATTTATGTTGTTGGCAGATCTTAATAAAATTTTTTGTGTTAATATTTTTTTACTGAAGTTTATTTGTGAGTGTATAGTTTTATTGAGTATTTTTCTAACTAATACGAGGGCGGCACTGAAAATTTCGGGAATCAAGGAAGTGACACAACATTACTATTTAAAAATGTATTTATTGCTTTTCGAAGTATTCTCCGCGAAATTTGACTCATTTTTCCATACGATGGAACCAATCATTGAAGCAACCAGTCCATTCGGAAGTTGGGGTCTCCAAAATGGCCGTTTTGTAGGCGTCCACAGCTTCTTCAGGTGATAAAAATCTCTGACCACGCAATTTATTCTTTATTTTAGGGAAAGTATAGAAATCATTAGGGCTTAGGTCGGGGCTGTACGGCGGATGGCCTAATAATTCTATGTTTTCTTGCTTTAAAAACTCTTTTGTTCTGTGCGCGGTGTGAGAACTCGCATTGTCGTGATGGAGGATGATGCGGCGGTTGCAGTTCTCTTTACGGAGTTCAGAAACGACCTGTGGCAAAAAAATGCTAGCATACCAGTCTGCATTAACCGTTCTTTGCCCCTCAAGAGAAATAGTCGCAACATGGCATTTTTTTTGCAACACTCCGTGAACGAACAAATTTTGTTGGCTTTAACTCATTTTCGAACACCCAAACTCGTGACTGGTTTTTTGTTTCGGGTTCGTACGCGTATATCCAGGATTCGTCACCTGATACGATGTTGTATACAGCATTTGAGGATCCTGCATGGAATCTTTCGAGAGTTCTGACGTACCAAGTAAGGCGAGCCGCTTTTTGCTCTTCACAGAGCGAATGCGGTATCGGTATCCATCGGGAAAACAACTTTTTTACACTTAATTGTTCATGCAAGATTATTTGTATTTGACTCATGCCAATGTCTAAAGATGCCTGAATTTCGCGGTATGTCACATGTCGATCTTCCTCAATCAGCTTACGCACAGCATCAACGTTTTCTTGGGTGACTGCAGTTTTTGGACGACCTTGACGGGGATCATCACTGAGCTTGACACGTCCACGTTGAAATTCAGCAAACCAGCGATAAATTGTGGTTTGGGATGGGGCTTCATCACCAAATGCAGAAATCATTCGGTCAACACACTGTTTATGCGTTAAACCACTTCGAAAGTCATAATAAATCATCGCTCTTGAATTTTCTCGAGTCAATTCCATTTTCTCAACGACTAAACAAGTTTTACAAAACCTTGTGATAAGACCGAGAATCTTTTTTTGAAATAAATACTATCTATCCACTGTAACTGTTCTGAAATCACAATCCCTGACAACAAATGAGCCTGTTGATTTTGTATTGAGACTTTCAATTTCGTATAAATTGAAAGTATAAAAAAACGTATTTGTGGGTTTTTTTCAAGATTTTCGCAGTTCCAACCATCAGGACTCCTATTTTACTATTATAAAGTGCATGTCATTTTTATATTGCTTATTTAGAAACATTCTCCTTTTCTTTTTTTAACGTGTGGAAACCCGAGGGTACCACCGCACCGAGCTAATACTCGGCGAAGTGGGTATGTCGGAACCGAACCGACTAAACCCACACGGTGTTCCGTCACCGGTGTCTATGGCCGAGAGCTCAGGTATAACCTAGCAAGGAACTCCCTGAACCCCCGACAGACTTGACTACCTTTCCATAAAGCGAGGTTGTCAGGCAAACGTGAGCGGGAGCCGTGTCCCCTTCAGATTTAAATGCGCGCGTGGATCACATCGCGGCCACCGTCTCGGCGTAATTTTTTCTCTTTCGGTGCCGGGTTCCGGCGCTGAGGGCCAACACTCATTGAGGCTGTAGGTCATTAGGTGCTTTACGGCGCCTGTTGCGTCTTCTGCAGGACGGGAAACTGGTAGTTCTCTCCCGTTCCCTTTCCGCATCCTCTTTGGCGTACATCACCTCCTCGCAATATGAGGCGGCGTGCTCCCACGCACTCTCGCTGAGTACCATAACTTGCACTATGGTCTCCAGCGAGAGGCTTCCCACAGCTATAGTTGTCTCGAGGTCGTAGCGCTGTTGGACCCACGCTGGGCACTTCACTAGAGTATGGAGTGCAGTATCCTCGGGACAGCCCCCGCAGAATAAAACATTCTCCTAAACATAATCCTTAAATATTAAATTGAGTTGTTAATTAATACTTTCACAGGTTTTTTTCCTGAGAAACTAAAAACGATTTTTGGTTTTAGCTTTGTTTTACTAATTATTTATTATTACTTTTCGTGTGCATATTTTCCTATAACCCCCAGTGATAAGTTCGACTCTTTGACCAGCTATACTTTAATAATACTTTTATTGTGAAATAAATAAAAAAAAACTATTTTTCAATTTCGATAGTAGTCAGTCAGCTAGGAGAGCCATGATTGGCATGTATGAATCGGCTCGACCGGAGTGATACCACCATGCCTCAGAAAACCGGTGTGAAATGATGCTTTCGTTGTTTCGCCGATTCAGTGAGGTTACTGGAGGCCCTAACCCCTCTTTCCCCCCCCTTCTTCTACTCCCACCTTAAAGGCCCGCAGCGCACTTGTGATTCTTGAGTTGCTTACCATCAGGTGACCATCTGCTCGTTTGCCTCCTATCCCATATAAAAAAAAAAATACGAATTGCTGTCAATGTGTAAAATAAAAACTATAACTTATTGTCACACATGTACGGTGCAACGCCCTTACAAGCAGCTGCGTCAGGAAATCCGTATACAGCGCGGTATACAATAATCAGTTCGCGGTCTAACCGAACGGTCATTGTGTCACTTACAATTATAATTTTTAACCGACGAAAAAACGGAGCAGGTTCTCAAGTCAACCCATATTTTTTTTTTATTTATGACCACTCATAACTTTTTACAGGGTCTTCCGATTTCCATAATTTTTTTTTTTTTTTTTGGTGTAGGCATGGTTCGAATTTGGTCCCATTTAAATGTCAAATAAAAATTTGAGTCCTAAATGTAGACAAATAGGAGATAAATGATTGTTTACCCATTGACTTTACACCTGTGAACAGATTTTGTTGAAACTTAGCACACATATATTTCTAATGACACTACAACATGACGGAGACCTTTAGTTGATTAGTTTAGCCACAAAAAAAAACTAAAAAATAAAAACTTTTTAACAAAAAATCAAACCGCAGAAAGAAGAAAAGAACTGAAAGTGAAAAATAAATTTGTTAGTCTAACTAAACTCCTACACTAATTAGGCGCATAAAATTAGCTAAACCTGGACAAAATTCGATAACCCATTGTTTTTATTATTTTATCGGATATTGATATTAAGTATCAAATATTACGTATATGATGTAAAAAATTCGGGGTGGTAACCGTTGTTGCTAAAAATCGGGAGATTTCGTACACTACCAACTTTTTCCTAAAAGCAAAATAGGTAACCGAATACCTTATTAGTATAATTTTGAGGTGCATTCAAATGCAATATCACCTAATAGTAAAATTAAACTGAAACCAAAATCGCATGTATGTTTTTTTTTACATTATTAATCTGATCTCAATATCTAGATAAGCAAAAATTGTAACTATGATGGTTGTATCTTATTAAGCTCTATTACGTCTTTTTAGACATTTAAGACAAAAATTAAACATTTAGTTCTTACGTTTTAAGAATAATGCGTTTCTCAGTAGCTAAAAATCGTAACTGTGAAATTTTTGTTTAATAATAGGTTTTTGTGTACTACAATTTCTTTTTCATCAAAATTAAACACGTTAGTGTCACGCCTGTGAAATTGCAAAATTTTATTGAAAATACGCGCAAGCAAGCAGTGGCGCCGCATGCATATGCGGCGGGTGCGGGGTGGGGAGAGAGCGTGACGCGACGCCACGCTGAGATAGCGGCATGTCATAAGTAGTCATAACGTTCATTTCAATTGCGTGTTTCGTACCGACTGCATCGCGTAGGTATTAGAAAAACAATCTGAAGATGGAATTTCCTAATTGTACGATATGTAATTGTGCGTTGTCTGGTACTTATGTGCAGCTTTTGCTATATATAAGTATTAGTTTTTACGGACACTTGTGTAAAGATAAATAATGAGTTTTATTTGCTGCCATACCAAAAATTAGATATTTCCAAAAACTCGGTAACATGTGGATTCGCGCACACGGCAGCGACCCCTGTATTCTCGTGTAAATCAATCACCTTGCTTTTAATACCTACAGATACCTTACATATAATCACTAGCTAGCACTTCGTCTGCGTAGAATTTGTAATAAATTTTTTCTTCAATTTCTTCCATCTCTTGAGGAGAAGTAAGGTACTCGTAAGTTACTTTTGGTCTAGTGGTTAGTGATTACTTAGCCAGAGGTCGTGGGTTCATTTGTGAAATGTGTTGAAAATTTAGCTTTTCAGTTTTCCTATATTGACGCGGTGCTTTAAAATGTTTAATTCTTTTTATTTTAACTATATCTAATAATACTTTGTCATAGAAAAAGAAAATTACAGTTATCGAATTATGTCCATGTTTAGCTAATTTTATGCGCCTATCTATCTTCTATAATATAAAAATGAATCGCAAAATGTGTTGGTAAGCGCATAACTCAACAACGCCTGGACCAATTTGGCCAATTCTTTTTTTTAAATGTTCGTTGAAGTTCAAAGATGGTTTTTACGGCGAGAAAATTCGAATAATTGCCGAAAAACCCCTAAAAACAGCACTTTTCTTTTTCCCATACAAACGTTTTCTAACTAAAACGAGCTTTATTGCTATTGTATAAAGTTCATATTGAATTACAAGCACTCACTGTTGTTTAAACAATGTAGGTATGTTACCCTATACCTAATGTCCAATTGCTCATATTAAATATATCCAAAAAAATCAAATGATTTGCTAATCGCAAAACTCGAGAACGGCTTGACCAAATCGGCTAATTTTGATTTGCATATTTTCGTTAAAGCACAAGGAAGGTTCTTAATGAGAGAAAATTGGGAGGAAAATAGTAAAAACAACACTTTTATTTTCCTATACAAACCACATCTAGATAAATAAAAATGAATCGCCAAATGTGTGTCGATGTCAGTGTCAATCAATAACTTTTGACAGAACGAAGTCTGTCGGGGCAACTAGTAATGTATAAATTCCTTCCTTCGGCAATTTTTTTTTAAGTTTTTATTATTGCATATTACAATAATTTTATTTGTTGATCATTGCCCTCATCGCAAGGCTAACAGACTGTATTACTTACGGACTTGCCGTTCTTAGAGCTTAGTATTCGTCTTACTTTTACAGCAGCAGTATCGGGCGCCACTGCAGCAACAGTACGCCCCGCCGCAGCCGCGACCACCTCCGCAACAGTTGAAGAGTCCTCTACATGAGCATGCAAATGGCTTCGCGCCGTTATGCGACTCAGCTTCGCCTACGCCCAAAGGCGCAGCCAAACCTCAAAAACCGCCGCACTCGCCGCCGCAGCACAAGTACCATGCTCCGCCGCCGCACCCGCCTCCAGCACACACCCCGCACAACCCGCACCAACATCACCAGCAACAGGTAAAAATATTTATATTTAAACCTTGACGATCAAATTCTATTTAATAGTAATGTCCAATACTTGGAAGTTAATAATAATGTACTTTTTTTAAATTTGTGAATTGACAGAACACTTAGTTTCTTTTTTCCAAAAAAATATCTTTTATTATCTCGTCCCATATGAATTAATGTGATAGACAGGCGATTGATGAGTAATGGATACGATAAGTGAAATAAATCATTTCCTAATACCTTACTGTACTTTGTGTTAAAAACCGAAATTAAAATGGAACCGTTTTGTTTTTAGCAAATGGTAAGCGGTGGCAACAATGGACGATGCGGCGGTGGCGGCGGCGGGTCGGGCGGTATGGCGCGCGGCGGCATGGTGGCGCCGCGCTACCCCGCGCCCATCGGCCAGCGCCCGCACGCTCCCGCGCTGCCCATATACCGCGCGCCACCCGGGGCGCCGGCGCAGGGGCCCGGGCCGCGCCAACACCACCCCGCACACCAGCAACCCCGCCCCAACCTCTACTACCACCAGCACCAACGCAGTTAGTACATTCTTCTTCGACTACCGCCACCGCCTCGGACCGGGAGTCGGTCGACGGGTAAGAATCGCAAGCCGAAAACTGACGAGTGTATGTATTGCGCAGACGGCGGCGGTGGCGGTGAACGCGTGGCCGAGAGTGGAGACGCGGTGCCCGGCGGCGACGACGCGGGTGACGCGACCGTGGGTCCGGACGTGCCGACGCCCGCTGAGGTCAAGGCGGAGTGAAGGGCGCGCGGCCCGAACCCCGACCCGCCGCCCCGTGCCGCCCGCGCTGCACGGAGACAAGAGCGCAAACCGCGCGCGCGGCGAACGCATCTTCACGTCGCCGACTTTACATTTTCGGTATTTTAATTAGGAAGTAAATTATGGAAGTGATTCTGAGCTATTCGATTTGGGGCGCAATATGCGACCCGTCGAAGGTGGCGAAGCGCGGCGCGTTCTGTTCGTATGTAAATATGTCGATCGGACGGCCATCCGACTCCTTGACTGTTATATTTAAGTATATATAGACGCGATCGGTCGACGGCCCCGCTGCGACGACCGGAGTGCCCCGGGGACCGCGAGTCCTGGTCTGATGCTGCCTCGAGACCTCTCATTAGTGAATATGTAGCTACGGTTTTTGCAGAGCGAAGTCGATGCAATGTAACCGAATAATAAATATAATTTGGAGCGCGGGCGACCGAGTCCCGCTCGGCGCGTCTACCGAACGAGACGGGTTAACGCTCCATGTATCATAATCAATTATTATTATATACGAATAAAATTATTATGACCGACTTTTCCGTTTATTTTATTTCCTTAAAATATTTATTAGAAAAAAAAACGTTTCTCCACAAGCAGCAAATACAATAATCACATCGCCTCCCGGCAAAAAAAGTGCCATACTACAAAAACAGCTATTTCGAGAAGACACGACTTTAATGCCTCTGAATTGAACAAAACAGCTCAGTGAAAAAGGGACTTTGTTCCCTTTTTCACTGAGCCTAATAACGATGTTTTTACAGCTGACCAAATGAAACATTTGCCATTTATTCAATGCTATAAAAATGTTAAACGTACCTGTTTTTTGCCGGGAAGCGACATGCTTCTAAGTGTCTTCCGACATCAGGGGATATTGTGAAGATAAAAAATGATAGTCAACAAAACAGTGAAAATGACATAACTTTATGAATCGACCTGAATCTGTCCATGAAATCGGATATGAGACTACATAACCAAAATAAAGCTTCCTAGTTTTGGCTATAATTTTTTACGACTGGCCTGTTTGTCAACCTACCTTGGAAAATACAAGAAATTGACTCAAACGTTTATATCAAAACAAAAATTTTTTTTTTTAACTAAGGACTCAATGTTTCGAATATCAATTGAATGTCACTTTGAACAATTAATCATCAATTCGCCGCTTCGTAGTGAACCTACATCACTCTGATATATTTCAGAATCATTCGACAGTGACAGGCAGGTGAAGTCTGTCGGGGGTTGAGTGGTAATCCTAGACCATACCTTACGAATCTGCATAGGTACTGGTGAGGTTGGCCCCAAATGAAAATGGTCTTGATCTGATGATGCCTTCGGGACATAGAAGAAATGGTAGTCAACTAGCTCAAATTCAGTTTTTCTTCGTTTAATTGACACTTTTTACTAACCAAGAGTTCAGTTAATCTTGAGTTAATCTATTTCACGCAGTTTATTTTGGTATAAAATGAAAATATAAAATACAAGAAATTAATCCGAATTGATAGATAAAAAATAGGTAGTTGTGGGACTGCCGACAGAAGTGAAAACTTAAACGAAACGACAAACTTAAAACGTTACAGCAGGTTGGTGACATTAATTAATAAGGAGCTGACAGAACTCAATGTTTAGATTAGCGCCCTCTAGTGGATCTATATATGTATTATTAGTGTGACGGTCACGAGTTCAGGGCTTTTTTCCCCATAGCAAAAGTGCACAAACGTGCATAAAGAAGTTTTCACTTCAATAAACCCTTTGACCTCCAGAGTGTAAATGCATAGACGTCCTCCCCAAGCTTAGCCATGAAATCACTTATTTGAGGTGAACCCATAAAAACCATAGGGATTCCAAGATCGTATCGATAACCAACTAATTATTGCTGTTTATCCTACTAATATTATAAACGTGAAAGTTTGTGAGGATGTATGGATGTATAGATATATGGATGTTTGTTACTCTTTCACGCAAAAACTACTGAACCGATTGCGATAAAACTTCGTATGTAGCTGGAGATCTGGATTAACACATAGGCTACTTTTTAGTCCGATATTTCCACGGCATCGGGACTAAGGCGGGTGAAACCGCGGGGCGCAGGTAGTCTCCTATATTTTTACAAAAAAATATCGCTGTAAGCGAAGTGAAGTTTTCATTAGATATGACCTTATTTCACAACATTATGACAATTTCACAGTAGTTACCAAGTTGTGAAAGAGCAAACAAAATGTGTACCTATGTTCCGATATGCACTGTAAGGTGTGACGTCAATTTAGTATACTGCGAAGCCGTTCCTTTATATTTAGCTACACTGATTACTGTTTAAAGCGGAACGTAGTCCACTATATTAACATCTATGTTTTTTGGCGTTGTTTTGACGTAAAAATTATTATAAAATAAAAATGTACAATTTTTTTTGTACAACAAAAAAATATTGTTTGAATGTAGTTATATGTATTTAAAAACTGAATATTCAAGTCAATTGTCAATTGAATTAATCGCATAATAAAAGTAAGTATACTTTTTATTAAAAGAAAATATTGTTTTTCAAGTAACCTTATGCATATTAACTTTATAACCGAATTATTTAAATGCGGTTATGTACGGTAAAAGTGATGAACAATGCTATTCAATAATAATAATAATAGTTATCAATGGTGCAAGCCGTTAAATTTGTTCACAGTGCTCACAGTACAAAAATGGCGAGGATTTATGACGTCATATATTTCCCTAGGATACTGCGGCAGTATACTGTCAGTCCATAACGGAACGATTTTCTCCTCAATAAGAGCACTCAACAGTGCTCGCAGTGTATATCGGAACATAGGTACTCTTAGTTACAGAGTGATAGGCTTTGGATTGGTTTAAATCACTGACCTCTATGTACTTGTATAATAGAGGTCAGTGGTTTAAATTCAATAGGTCTAAACCTTTTTGTTTGAGGTGAGTTTGAAAAAATATACGGCGGGTATAAATTACTACCCTTTTGACCACAGATAACTATATATTGTACTACGTACAGATAGGACAGTTCCAATTTTACTTGTTAGTTCAAAGTGTACCGTATGTCGCTGCTGTCGCACGACATTGTCAATTTGACAATTGACAAAATAATGACAATAACTCTGATGACATGTAGTGATGTACACGTAATTTTCTCTAATTATATAGGTAAACTAGTGTTGTGCCTTTTATCGATACCAGACGCATGAGGACCACTTGCGCTTTGGGGAATGCCTTAATAGTAAATAAAACAACATTTACTGTTATACATTTAAATTCTTTATTTTATTAATAGTTTTTCTCTTTAATTTAATTTTTTCATATTTTTATATGGCATATGCCATTTTCTGTGGTTCTTTCATTTTTTTACGTACTTTTCTTCGATAGCTCCCTAAAAATTTTATTAACAATTTTGCACCAATTGTGTACTTGCAGACGAGTAGTAATGTTTATAAATGTATTTACTACATCAGGTTTGTGTTTTTTACATCCCAACCAAGTAAAGTGCAATTTTTTGTACAAAATATTCCTAATATTTTTGCCTATATGTCTCTGATAACAATACATATTCAAATATGTGTGTATGTATTGACTAGCCTCTCTGTATAATCTTAAAAAGTTTTCGTTAGGATACGCAAAGTTATTGTTTTTTAATTTTTTATACTCCCTAAATTGGATAAATTTATGTATGGAGTCAACTTCAGTACTTGTGTAGGTTTTGACACACGCGGCACATTTTATGTTTAGGGATATTTTTCTACATAAATACCCCGCTGTGTATGCAGAACATTATACATAAATTTTTTCCATCAGCACCTGAGTCCCTAGATCTTGGTGGCCATATACGTTGTTTCTTGTGAAGATGATGGAATTGGAAACATTGTTGGTGAAACAATTTCTTTATTTGATTTTTTATCTTCAAATAAAAAAATTAAATTTATTAATGTTTTTCCATCATCTTCTTCACAATTGGAAAATTTTGAGTGTGGACTTAATACATTTGATAAAATCAGGGCCTTGAAAGACAAAATTAATGTATGTGCGTCAGGATTAACATTTCTGTAATTAATGGCCCTGATCCTGCCAAAGAAATTTTCCAGTGGATCCTGGTTTACACAGCGAGGGTAGTAATATTCAACTCCATATTCTGTAAACAATAACTTGGTGATCCTCATAAAACTTTCTAAAGTTGTTATCCAGCCTTCTAGACAGGGAACGCGCAGTAAACGTGGTTGTCCTGCTTGGATAGCTACTTTGCTATTACAATCTCAGTACTGCATATTTTTTAAAGTATGGATGGCTTGTTGCCAAAACTCCACATGCGGTGAGCCTCTTCGGACAGCACTCCTTAATTTTCCTCGCCTCGAGCATCCAGGTAAGCCATTAACACTGTCAAACAATTGATCAAAGAATTCCACGATTTCAGCTGTTGTAGCCATTGTTGTGTTTTGGTTACTTTCAAACGCTGTGTTACGAATATCTGAAAATAAAAATTATTTTTTAGATTAAGTCTAAAATAAAAATAATAGCAAATGAAACATTTATTAACTTTCTTTCTTGAAGCATTAAACATCAAAGTTTAAAACCGGGGATAGACAATTTCTTTACATTGTAATATATAGAAAAATCAAAGGTATGCCTATCCTGCTTTTCTACAAATTTGAATCCTATAACATTTTTTTTTATTTGGAGGAAGAAATTAGGAGGATTATAAATTAAAAGGCAGGGAACAAATCAACTCAACATCATATTAAGTGTAATTAATTAAGGAAAATAAGATCATAACATCCTAGTTTATTGCCCAGTTAGTACGAGATCCGGCTGTAGAACTAGTGCGCTCATCGAGTATTTGCTAAAAACCTATTTTTTGCGTAAATTTATGATGAGGAGAATATATATCTACCAGGCTGCCTATCAAAATGTGGCCGGTAGTATTTTTAATTAAATTATTGTTAAATTATATTATATTAATTATTTAATTATTGTTAAGACTGTCCTCTGTTTATTATAGTGTTATCTACTGGGGAAATTCTACTAACATATAATCAAAATTTATCCAACAAAAACTAACATAAGAATATAAAACTTTAGGGCTGAATAAGATCTTATAAAGCAAAAAGAGGATATGAGAGCTCCGGCGAGTGAATTGGAATATATGATAATTTGTAGTTATATATATTTATGTAATATTTAATGTGATGTAACATACCTGCTCTTTTAACAATCAATAATGTTTCATCATTGTCATCAGTAACAGTATCTTCATGTGATTAATGATAATTATGTTCAGAGAAAACATGATATTCTGAAAGGAAAAGAAAGGTTATAATTCAAAGGTTCAAGTGTATTATATTTTAAGAAATAATTAGTTTTATTGAATCAAATAAAAAAAAATTCACAACTTAACCATTCAATGTATTTTTTAACTTTCTAGCCAACCACACTAGCCAGTGATGTAGTAGGGAATATTTTTTCCCTTCTACACTGACCAATACTGTCATGATAATTAAAAAATGGTATTTACGAATGAATGTACGCACCTTCGGAACTTAATGGTATTTCGTGGGCTATTTCTTTGGAGGTAAATAGGCAGGGGTATGAGTAGCGCGTTCTTTGGCCTTGTCCATCCAATTGACGTCTATCGGAGTGTCTGTGGCAGACTCGTTTTCTCAGCCATTGGGTTGTTGTAAGTCCGATGAGTAAAGGATTAGCGGGAACTAAAAAATTCATCCATAAACTCCTTAATTTATCGTCCTTAGGCACACAAAATAGGCGGTGGATTTCACTGGTTGCATTGCAACCACCAACACAGCACTTTAAGGGAGCCATTGCGCAATAAATGTTCAGGCACTCAGTGTAGAACTACTAGGCACTATTGTCTCAAACAACCGAGGAGAAATTGGTGTATCAGGTGTCTCAACTCAAGCAGAAATGCGAGGAGAACGAGATTTACCGGCACTCGACTCAGATGTTGATTAGACAATGACATTGACAATAATACATTGAGATGACTGACAGCTCAATCAAAATGGCTTCAAGTCTTTATTTGCGTCTGCAGCGCCATACGGAACAGTTGGAACTAAAGCTGTCAAGGCCCTGCCTTTTGACTGCCATAGAGCGTAAATGCATCGGCGTGTCCCCCACGGAAAGCCATAATCTCATGAACTAAAATATATTTGCATAAATTCACCTCAAATACCTACCAAAATCATAGGATTCCAAGATTGTATCGATTACCAACTAATTATTTGCTGTTTATCTCCTACTTTTTTTACAAAAAAATATCGCTAACAGCATGAAGTTTCGTTTATTGTGATCTTATTTCACAAAATTATGACGATTTCACAGTAGTTACCAAGTTATGTAAGAGCAAAGAAAAGAATAACAAAATGTAAATTTATTTTAAATGACTTAGTCGCAGAGAGATGGGCTTTGGATTGGTGTAAGCCTTTGAAGTGGAGGGGAGAGCACGGGTTTAAACCCAAGTAAAATACAATCTTTGAATGGAATTAAAGAGTTTTTGAATACAACTGTAATGTTACGAATTCCAGATTAAAGTCTAGCGTAGTCGTAGCGTGATGTTACATAGCCTATAAAATTCCTCAATGAATGCTCTATCGAATACAAAAAGTTATTTTCGAATCCGACTGGTAGCTCCAGAGATTAGCGCGTTTAAACAAAAAAAGAAACAAAAAAACTCTTCAAGTTTACTAGATTAATATAAATTAGGGTAAACTAAACAATATTAAATAAAAATGTCTCTTAACATTACCTCCTCTCGCTTTACTTTCGGTCCACAATTTATTATTTCAAGCAATGATATAATTACCTATAACTATTCTATGTTAATTTTGAGTGGGCTTATCAACTTCATTTAATTTTAAGTAGGTACTTACGCGAGTAGTGATGATTATTTTGCAGCATATTACAAGAACTGACTCATATACATACTAAGTAGATACTTTGTATTAATAAAATCAAAATAGGCAAAGGCAGCACAGTTAAGAACCACTTTCTCCTACGTTTGTCAACGGGTATTTTTTTTGTTTTGTAGTTAGTGATATCAATAAAAAAAAATCGTACAAGTGCGAGTCTGACTCGCGCACCGAGGCGAGGGTTTCGTAAGCAAACAAACTTGTATTTAGATAGTATGTTCATGTCGGGAATCAATTCTGCGGTTGCGATGTACCATAAAGTCAACCGCAAAATATAAGTTTGTAATGACAAAAACTATTTTTTTATGTGATATAACAACAAATTAACGACTTTCTAATTTTTTCCTTAACTTGTGATGTCAGACCTATCTTCTTACAAAATATCATGATTCTAGGTCAATGGGAAGTACCACAGAAATCTAAATAAGGGAATAGAAATTGTATGTAGCGCTGGGATCTATCGAGAACGCATGTCGCCAGGGCGTGGCCACATCTACATACACAAATAATAACTACACAATCACGCGTGCCGAGAATGTTATCCAAACTAAACTAAGCCTTATGAATATTCACTAAGATTGATATTACTTCGTATTGGTCCGCTCACTTCACACAAAGATAATAGATTCTGCATTTGTGGTAGTGATTGCGTAATCTACACTAGGGCTTGACTACAGGTAATACCGTAATACCAGGGAACCAAGGAATAATAGAAGAAAGTTATTAGTGGGTCCGTGCTTTATTGTTAAATATAATTTATTCTTTACAAAAATTATAAAAAGATGAAGTATTTAAAATTATTGTCCTCTAAAATGAAGATATTTATTAAATAACTCTCTTTTTGGAACAATTTCAATTGCATTTTTGCGAAACAATTAAGGCGGATATCACATTTAATTAAATTAATGAAATCGGTTAAAACAATATAAACCTGAACTGACTACATTGAACAAGTTCATTATGTTATTTGTAGGTACTGCAGATTTTAACAGAGTACGTCGTTTTGTTGATATATTGAAGTCATCCTCCGTAAAACGAATAGAACAAATCAATTAACAAATAAGTTATATCCACTTGTCTTTCGTATCTGCATTCCACGGGAATCTAAAATAAACGAAATAAACCAATAAAATAATATGTTACCTTTAGAAAACAATTTTTCATGTTTCATTTTTATCTTTTAATGTAAAATGTACAGTTTGTGAGTACTACTGTAGATATTCTAATATCGTTTAGCACAGCTCTAGCTCGCGACGATTCTCTGTGACCGTGCCACTAGAAATGCTAAAGCCAACACTATTATTCATTGCGTTATACATTTCTTTTTGTAAAACCAAACTGTCGGATAGCATCCAACACAACGGGCAATGTAAGTAGTAAGTAGAAATAAAGCTCCAAATTATGCCCAAAAACATCAATAAAACCAAAAGAAAACCCTTACCGATGAAAGTTATCCAAATGTTATCCCTTGATTAGTGTAATTACACGTAGTAGACAAATTGCCGCAGTGGGCAATGCTGCAAAACACCAGTTTTGCAGCATTGCCCACCATGCCGAGACAAAGTTTCACGAGTAACTGAGCGTAACATTGGGCACCGGTGGCGTCTTTAGATTTCTGTGGGAATAGAGTACCCTATAGGTTTTCAAGTGTTCAAATTTTTCAAAATCTAAGGGTTAATGGCCATATCTTTTGATTGCATTGACTTAGAAGCTTGATTTTTTTACAGCTTCAAGTAACCGTAGACTTATGTATTAGGTATTAATTTCAACTTGATGCGTTCATGGGTTCCTGAGAAAAAGGTATTGACAGACAGACAGACATACGGACAACAAAGTGATCGTATAAGGGTTCCTTTTTTTCCTTTTGACGGAACCCTAATTATAATCAGATAGTTTTTTTATGTACAAATGTATAGACAAATAAGTATACCTTTCTGTCCTCTCTTTGTCTAACGATTTTCTACTTCTAACATCGTTTCTTGTTGTGATAATTTCGTTACAAAATAGTAAATTAAATAGGTAATAAAAATATATGTATTATCTATAGGTAGGTACTTACAAAAAATTGTAACAATCCAATACTCTAGTTTTTTTTGGGGACATAAGTACTGAAGCCAAAACTAATTTTTTTTTCATTTTTGTCTGTCTGTATCCTGGCCGCGCATTACGCTTAAAGTATTGAATGGATTCGGCTGAAACTTGGCATGATTTGAGTTCATACTACGAGGTAGGACATAGGATACTTTTTATCCCCAAATTCAAGAGGGTTTCCTTAAGAGGGGGGATGAAAGTCAAAATGTGTACTTAGTTGTAATTCATTTACACATAGTCCGATTGTGATCATTCTTTTTTGTTGGAAAGGAGGTACTTTAAAGAATGTCACGTAATCTTCTTTCTGCTATATCTATTTCCTACTAATATTATAAACGTGAAAGTTTGTGAGGATGTATGGATGTTTATTGCTCTTTCACGCTTTAAAATAACTAAACAGAAATAATTATCTTTTGGGAAAAAATAACTAATAATACTGTTATGTTCTCTATTGCGCTTGTCTTGTGGTGTAAATAAACCAATCAAATATCAGTAAGCAGGTACACGTCCGCACACCTTCACTGCCAGATAGTAACCACTGACAGTTTGGCGCTTCCGCCGATCTGTGTACTTACTATATTTATTGTATGTCACATCTCTTTCTTTTCCTATTTTGTTTTATATAAAATTATTAAGGTTCATCAACTATTTAATTACTTTTTGCTTGCACAACTACATATTCGACTACACTTAAAATATTAATTAAGCTTCGTCTGATTCTTCTCACACGATTCTTGATTACTTTCCATTGACCTTCAACTTTCTTTAAGGTACTACGTTTCTTTTATACTCCTAGGCGGTTTCATCATTTCTAACATTGATGTCACTTCCTTCAGCTCTGACAAATATTTTCGCCAATGTTTTTGTGCATATCTACAGCTCTTCTCTTTCTATCTTAATTTATTTTGCTTTTCCTTTTTTCTTTGTCCCGTGTTTCTTTAATTACTAAATCACCAAAACTATTTTCAAGGTCTGTTAAGAAAAAAGGTTATTTATCTCGGAATACACTCCCCCGTAGAACAACTCTGAGGGTGGTTTTCCTGTAGAGGGATGAGACTATTATTCATAATTAAATATTTTAACAGATCATCTTTCCAATCTGTAGGAAAACTACTGTGGTGGCGTGTTCAGTATCTATTTAATACTCTCTTAATACTTGTATTGTGTTAGTATTTATACCTTAATATTAAACGTATGTGAGCTAACATTTATTCACATATGGAACAAACATTTAGCTTACTAAGAATACATATTATAATTAAATAATGATATTGGGGTCGCTGCTATTCAGGTGACCTAGTATGCTAGTGAAACCAATAATAATGCTTACACAATCCAATTTCTAGCACTAATTCTCAAACGTCTTAAAATATCTCTGTTCTGTCTCTCGGCTTCCCAAATTTGATGGGGCCAGTACTGTGGGACTGTGTGAAAAAGAGTAATTCCTTGTTCTACAAATATGTGAAACGGGAACCGAGATGACGTATGTTATCGAATTGTAAATTTTACTGTTAATTTTTTGAATATTTTATTCCGCCGGTGTATTTCACTTAAATATAACCATGGACAACTGTTTTTGTATTAGTATAAAGTACAAATCTACCCAGGATCTGGATCACCAGGATCTATAGGATGTATTGTTCTATATCTATAACTAATCATAAGGATAGTAAGTCATTTCAAAATTGGCAAAATTGTATTATTTTCCGCTTCTACTACCGACATGATGTCATCACGAACGAACAACATGGCGTCTAACGTTTTCAACAATTTACGCTCAGAATTTTAAAATGAACAATTGCAAAGCAATTTTATACCACTTATAGATTAAATAAAATTTAAGTGAATTTTGTGCTAGTTTCATTTCTTTGTTTTGTTGATCATATTAAAATACTTCAAAAAGAGTAATACCCTATTACTATTTTGTTTCATCTTAACAAGACGACATCATGTAACCAGAGTTCAGATTGAAACAATTTGTAATGTTTTGACAGAATAGTTCTAATTATTCATCCAACCTTCCTTGACTAAATTAAATTCATCATCATTATAAAAAGTTTCTATAATCGATTTTAGCAATAATGCCACGGGAACTGCACTTTGAACAATCTGGTTAATATGATGTTTTAACAGTCTTATCATCTGCACTTGCATACAGACGAGACAATGGATCTTCTATGTTTCTTTTACGAGGTTTGTAAATCACTTTATAATCATATGCTTGTAATGGAAATACTCAGTGCTTTATGCGATCACAAGGCTTCGACCAAATATTACTTCTGGTGGCTTGTGGTCGTCTGTGACTAGCTCCAAAGACTTCCAATACAAATCCATGTTACAAGGTTCAATTGTCTACACCAAAGCTAGTGCTTCTTTTTCGGTTTGACAGTACCGTTTTTCAACGTCTGTGAGACTTTTGTTACCGAAGGCAATAATGGGGACCTTTTTCATCAAATTCAGCTCACTACAGCCCCTGAACCACTGGATTGTCGTCAGCAATTACTTATCGACTATTGGATCGTAATAGCCAAGAGTAGGAATTTTACTAGTACATTTTTTCAATTCGCTAAAGTTATTGATTGTGTCTGTTTCCAAAATTGTAATTTTGTATCGATTCTCATCAATTTCAACTTGATGAAATGCGTTTTTAATATCTAATTTTGTAAACATGTTTGCTTTGCCAGATTTGGGAATGAGTTGCTCCATGGCGGGCAAAGGATGGTTTTCTTTTACGATTGCTTTGTTAGCCGTTACCATCGGAGAAATCCAAGAAAAGGTTCATCAACAGACTCGATGATGTCCATTTTCACCAGTTCATCAATCTTTTGTGGATTGTTGATTCCAGCGGAATTGGTACTCGTCGTTTTGTCTCTACAAATTTCTAATTAAACGCATATGAATTTGAGGAATAGTATTTGTTCCACGGAATGTATATCAAATTCTAATTTAAGCACGTTTAATGATAACCTAAAAGATTCCATGAACCATTTTTAAAACATACAATTTTGTTGTTAGCGAATTAGGATCAATTGTTACACATCAAAATAATGTAATACTTTTAAAGGATCTTTCGCACCATACGCCATGAACGGTGTATCTGAGGACTTTTGTTGATTGGAAACGATAATTTTCGAACGTTTCACGTAATCCCAAGGATTTGTGATGTCAGATCATTTATGATGTCAGATCTGCTATCTGACTCAATTAACATTTTAATGTTAACACCCCTACCTGACATTTAATTGTTGCATCGTCATCGATGTGGAAAAATATTCTATGGGTGTAGACTCTTTTTGACTCTTTTTGTAGAGTTTTATTGTCGTCAGGACTTAGCTTAGGTTTTGTGTATTTTCTTTGCCTCTTGACAAAGTTTTTTTTTTCATTTTTGGCCCATGTTCTTTGTTTTCTTTATTTCTTGTTTTTTTTTTATGCACAAAACATTACAACCGTAACAATATCACATATAGCAAATACAATGTTTTGATCTGGATTGCAACGTAATAAATATGTGCACACAACAAGACCCATTAGCTGGACAGACAACAGCACTATATAATGAGTAGCATTACAGGCTCGATAGTAGATTTAGATGCTTCTTGGGTTACACAGAGCCTTCTACTGCCAACCTGCTATGGAAGATGTCTTTCAAAATTTTAACAAATGCATTAAAGTTACTATCAAAAATGTCTAACGATTTATAATTTTTTTGGAGGCGACCCTTGAACCAGTGTTTGTGCAGATTTTATTTATTCTAGGGCAAGAACTGTAGTCAGTTTTATGATTTTTACTGCCACGTTGACAGCAGGCATCGACTTCCTTCTTTGAAGTGTTGGTGTCAATTTTGTTATGGCTAAGGGTAAGAATTTTCCGACTTTTCGACTTCTACTTTGGTGTTTAGTAGTAAACACCAAATAAGTAAGTGACAATATTTATATATATATATATTATACAAAATAATATTCTTTTTTCTGAATGTTTACATATTTTGAGTAAGGTAACTATAATATCAGTATTTATACACATATTATCCTACAAATATTCTGTTTTCTTAACTATGGTATATTTGATTTTGATTTTAATAATTTGTTTATGTCCATAATGTTGTAAATACATATCTACATAAGTTATAATTAGTTATGTGCTATAGGTATTTAATAACTTATTGTTCTAAAGCACAGTAACTTCATTTAGAATAATATGTGTTATTTTTGCATATTACCGTCAAGTATAAAATGAATACGATGTCGACCTGTTCAAATTACCACTGAACAAATCATTGACAGCCAAGAACAACAACAGCAATATTGACAACGAATGCAACTTTGTTTTATAATATTATTTAGAGTTTTGTTCATTCTGTTTTAATGAACTAAATATATCAGTTTTTCTTCATGGAACTTGATTAGTTTTAGCAGACATACAATAATTATTTTAATTACTGCAGTAAGCTTTTGTTAAACTAATAGGTAAGTACCTAACTTAGGTATTCAACGATTTACTCGTTAGAAAATATGATTTTTGATCAAGAGACATTTCTTATTGAATTGGTAAACGGATCTGGTCAGCAATATATAGGTTTAGGATTTTTCAATGTACTTTTTACTTTATTTTATTTCTATTCTTCTGTTTTATTTTTCTTTATTTTTAATTCTATTAACACGTTTTCTCTCGACCGTGCAATTAACAATACTATGTATCAATTCATCGATCTACATGTAACCCGGCTTTGGCCGCTGTGTCAGGTGTTATATTGTTTATAGAAACTTGGGTAAAAATCTTTCTTTTCTTGATTTCGATCAATTTGTAATCGTATTAAATTCAAATTATAACTAATAATGACAATCAACAGCAATAAACACTATAGAAGGATCGACCTCATTACACTATTAACAAGTTTTCGTAGTTATTTTATATCACTACATGTGAGTCATACAGCCTACGATACGTTGTCTATTTTGAAAATAATTAGATTTTAATTAATATCGTGATAATATATTTTATTTATTTTAACGATACATATAAATTAATGTAAACTATGCACTAATTTCATAAAACTTTTCGACTTGGGTTAAATATTTTAACCATCGTTATATTTTACCCTACATAACAAACTTGAGAATTATCTCAAAAAACGTGTTTAATTCTAATAACAATTTAGGACGCCATTTGCTTTGATTATTCAAAGTTGTAGAATATGTAATGCATTAAATCTGCATTAAGTATTTGATACCTACGCACTTTCTCTTTTTTTTTTTTGCAAAGTTGTAGGTACTAAGAATACATAATTTATTGCTGACCAATCCATTTACAGATAATTATATTGTTGTTGATGTAATTATTTACTTACTGCGCTTTTTCTCGTCGCCAATGTTATGTTCTCTATTGCGCTTGTCTTGTGGTGTAAATAAAACAACCAAGTATCAGTAAGCAGGTACACGTCCGGACACCTTCACTGCCAGATAGGAACTGACAGTTTGGCGCTTCCGCCGATCTGTGTACTTACTATATTTATTGTATATCACAAATACTAAGGTGGCAATAATGTTGGTAACAGTTCAAATAGGCGTAGAAGAAACAACATAGATTATCGGCAAAATTATAACGGAATGTGTATTTTTCAGATATACAATGAACTCATGAACTACCCAATAAGGTTTTTTACATACTTGCTTATGTTTTTTAAATTTTAAATAATAATTACGGTTGAACTTCGACCACTGGGCGAACACTAGTAATTATAAATAGAGTATTTTTGGTAGGTAGGTACTTTTTTATAAGATTGATGTACTTCCCTTATATCGCAATTTATTACGTTAACTGTATACCTAACCAAGGCTAGATAGTAATCAAACATAATCTACGATATTTTGTGCTATTAACAACAACTAAATATTAATCATGATTACAAGTGTGTTATCAATATGATAATTCATATAAATAAGTAATAAATCAGTGAAAACCTCTGCTGCGATGTTGTTATGATCTAAATGTTACTGACCTTTTTTTTAGACTTAATAGCAGAACATCATTTTCTTAAAACACGATATTCGCAAATCATTACATTAGTAAAATAAAATATTGTAATCTCATAATTTATTACCACATTCGCAAAACAACATTCTTATGATAACACATTCAAGGTACAGTTATCAACGAAATGTAGAGTAAGCCATACGAGTCTCTAATTATATATTATAGAATGAGAGAGGTACTGCAATGTTACCCATAAACTAAACCAATTTATAAAAACCAAATTAAACCATGCATTATGCATGGAAACAAAAGAGTCTCCATGGAAAATACCCTAATCAATTACAACAATAATATATTATTGATTGGCCTGTTGGTCTATTGGTTAGTGACCCCGAGTGCTGAGCCAGAGGTCGTGGGTTCGACTCCCTCCCAGGACAAACTATTGTGTGATGAGCACGATCATTTGTTGTGTGTCTTGGTGTAATTTATCTAAAATATGTATGTATTTAGAAATATATAGGTAAGTATGTTTATCAGCAGTCTGATTACCATAGTACAGGTTCTGCTTAGTTTGGAATCAGACGGCCGTGTGTGAGATGTGTGAAGTTATTATTATTATTTATAAGGAGGCTTGAAATGCATGGTTATGTGAGGGAAATTTAAACATAGACAGAAACAGAAAGTGACATCCTCACGGCAAATCTTGAACATTAGTGCACGAAACACCGCAAAGTATCATGGCCAGTATAAAACAATGGCTGGACAACAATCTGCTGCCATTAAAAACTAACTATGTGTGCTTTTACAAACCCAAGAATGAGCGCCCAAAATATACCATCAAAACTCACTCTTCTTTCTGCAACACGATCCTATACACCTACGAAACGATCAAAAGATAGAATTTGTCAAATATCTCGGCGTAATCATTGATTTCTCTCTTTCAAACCTCATATTGAATTGGTCTCACAGGGTACTAGAAAGTCGATTTATATAATGAAACTGTTACGAAACTCAGCAGACCAGGGCATTATGAGAATCGATTCTCTGCTACTGTGTTACAGTATGGGGCGGTGTTGGCATATCCACCATGTTAAACATTCCGTGAGCTCAAAGATCGGTTTTTAAGGTTATGTATAGAAAGCCTTTCAGATTTTCCACTGACTATTGATACCTACAAAGAAGTTTCAACACTTAATATTCGACAGCTTATGTTCGCAGTATTCTGGAGTATTGCTGTCCCGTCTTGTCACCTCATTACAAAATATATGTTGATAGATTAGAGTGCATCCAGAAACGTTTTGTCAAGTTTCTTATTATAGCATACTGTCACTTACTAACAGACGTACTATGTTAGACATGTCTTTATTCTATAACATCTTGCGTGGTAATATAGATTGTTCTCATTTACTTTCCAAAATTAGTTTCGATGTTCCCAAAAAGCGCACTAGAAACACTAAATTATTCAATGTCCCTCTTCATCGTACGAACTACGGTAAAAATGCTATTATGACTAGGTTGCCTCGTACCTATAACTCACGTTTCTCGAGTGTCGACCTGTTTCACCTATCTAAAAACGAATACCGTGAACGAATTGTGAGTACTCTTGTTGACTCTTAAATTATGCCATAAATCCATGCAGCACATCATTGGGTATTAACTTGTATTATTAGTTGTATCTGTTGTTACTTTTATTTTTGCCAACTCTGTGTTATATTTACACTTCTGCCTTTTTAAATGCCAGGAAACTCTATTATTGGCTTAAGACCTTTTTGTTATAGGTGGCACCAGCAAATAATTCATTGAAAATATGTTACCTACTAGTGTTTAAGCAAGCGTTAGTCAATGCTGCTGGTGGTACCTACACTATTGCCTATGTATATGGAAAACAAGCTGTTGAGTTTCTAATAAATAAATAAATAGACAGTAATTATATATTTAAAAAATTGATCTAAAGCAGCACAAGCGTATAACACTGTCACCGGAATATCCTCAAATGGTCTTGATATAATTATAATAACTGACAAGAATATTCTATAAATAACAGACCGGATATTATACTTACATTAAAAGGAGAAAAAAAAAACATATTGATAGATCAATACCAAATACCGAGAATTTTAAGAGAAATACACAAAAAAAATACAAAAGTACATACTTACCTAACGGAGATGAAATCCGACAGATAGAATGATGTGGCATCAACACACGCTGAAAACTATACCAATTATAATCTCATCTACATGCCTTATTTCGAAATCATTGCATACTTTACTCGAGGAAATAGGAACATTTACACACATTAAACATTCACGTATTTCATTGCAGAGATTTGTTGTGATCGACACTTAATTCCGTAGTCCGACGATTCTTTGCATCACACAGACACCTACATTAATTGTTAATAAACGATAGGTTCTCATTGACTAGCATTAAAGCTATGATAAAATAATATAATAATAATAACTCGAGACACCTCACACACGACACTCTTATAACTGGGTAGAGCCTGTATATTTATTTATTTATTAAATCCTTAACAACTATACAGGTCTAAAAGCTAATGCAATATTGTGGATATCTTACTTATCTACTGTATAATTATTAATTATCTTTATATTTATCGAATTATCACATAATCATTCACTTACGTAAATTACTGGATATATCAAAGAACCTTTGCGAGTTTACTCAAATTACACGAAAATATATCGATGCGCTGGTGAACTTCGTTTAATATGCGGATTGATCGTACACCCCTCGTGTTGTGGTCAGATTGTTCCTGGCCACCGGCGCGGCTAGTTATTGTAGCCGCCTTCGCTTCCACTTTCACAAAGCACGCCCAGATTATGCGTGTAGCGCATAATCTGGGCAGCATCTTAACAATATAGGCGACGAGCGCAAAGTCCCGGCGCCCTCTGAGTACATTCTACCCGACCATACAAAGACAAGCAGGGCAAGCTCCATACAGTTTGAAATACAAATGTCTTGTGAGTTTGTTTTGTACCCGCACTAAGAATACTAAGATGATACTGTATTTCGTTTCACGTGGAGCGTAGATGAATGCGTTATGCTCCAGGCGACTCCTGACCAGCGCATCGTACAGCACTTTTAAGGTAGTCATTGTAGTCAACATACTGCTACCGGTTTTTCATGTAACGACATATATGTCGCAGCGAACCTATGTGTGACCAGGAGAAGTGCGCCGCCTTGTTTCCGTCCTCCGATTTCTGCATTTAATATATTTATTGCATCCTGATTCAGTAATTACATTAAAGTCTGCATTACATGAAACTAGGTTATTTCTAAATTTATTGAGTTTAGTGCGTGCGCAGCCCTCTAACATTAATATTTTGTTCGAGAAATGGTGTTACTGGCCACTGACCATACTTCCGCATTACATAATTTGTAATATGTATGTTCAGGTACACTTATTATAAACGATGAATAACCTCGTTCAGTTTTATGCCTTATTTTTTCTAATTTTACAACCGTGTCCGGACCTCATTAAAGATTAAAGCTCCTATCGCAGTTTCCGGGTGTAAACACCACATATGTAATGTAGCGTTTTCGTTCTAAAGCTATTATTGCTGTTCTTCCTCCTCCTTGTTCTTGCCAATTCTCACATCTTTTGATAATCGACTTTTTTTTTATTCTGCACAGTGCACAGTTAGTTCAATAATCGCTTATGGGCTTGTATTGGGTTCCGGTTTTGAGAGTACAGTAGTAAATCTCCTGACCTGCCTGGCATTTTGGGTAGTCACATTCTGTTTAAACGGTTGATTAGTAATGAGAGAGTATTTTGGCTAACGACTTCAGCAAGTGTGCAGGGACAGCCCGCTCCCCTGCTTAATAGAAGAGAAAGTCAAGTCATTCTTTTCACCAGTTTATCGAGATCACCTTTGGTCTGCGAGCACCTATTATCACCAACCTAGCTATAATATCGGAACGTCTTCTATCATCAAAATTCTGTTAAAATCTAGTCTGAATCCCACGCTGAGTGTTCACGTTACCCAACGGGTGTGGTGATGGTGTTAATATCGGTTCTCTAAATTCTTACTGGTGTTTCTATATTGCCTCGTTTCGGAGTCAAGCAAATGCATTCCGGGCATACCCATTTGTTCTTATATGACAAGATAAGGCCTTTTAAGCACCAAGTGTTATCTTAAGACAAGTACATGTAGGTTTCCTCACATTAACCTGAAAAGAGGCTAGGATTTCAGTTCGAATTCGAATCCCCGGCGTAAAAAACCAATGGTTTTAAAAGCTATCACTCCACAGCACACACTGCACCTATTATATGTGCTCAAAATATTAATATAGCTGTCATATTACAGCTCCCAAAAATGTTGTTATCTGAAATAGGGGAGGAATATGGCAGATATGTTGGGTAACCTATTTCTTTTTATTTGTTTTTAAAGACAACTTCTTCACTAAGAGTGATTGCTTTATCGCGATGGCTTTACTATCATTCAACCAACGCGGCAACGGACACAAAGAATGTATGTACAGACTCGGGACAACTATTTGTAAATGACACAAACCTAAACCATTGCGGGATCCATGCAGCCATTCCGTTTCTACCGTATACAACAAACAAGAAACAAAGACACAGCAGAATTTTAGTTATAATTTCATTAACCGAGTGAATTTTAATGAATGCAATGCATGCATTTCAAATGAAAGTAAGATTCATCACAGTAATTGTAGTAAATAAGATAATAAAAATTTAATGTAGAGCGTAAAAGTTCCCCAACTCTAATTGATAAGTTAAGTAAATAGTAAAATGATTTGAATGAAAGTTTAAAGCCGGGTCAACAGCCAGACAGATTCGTTGCAAATGCTTTGTTTCACTTCTGCAGGGCAGGGAGACGGCCATTTACCCCGAATTGAGCTATGCATTTATTATAATAAACAACGTGTGTATATTTTTGTCATTGAGAAGTAAAAAACAATAGACAGGTTATTTGTGGACGAGATGTATTGTTGTTATCTCTTATCTCTATAGCATCCACTAAATTATAGCTTAGTACATACATAAATCTATTTAGTTTAAACAAATAATTGCATCTGTTATCGGTTTAAGAAATCAAGAGCTCAAGCGTGCTCTGGATATGACAAGCTTTCATCCCAGGTGAGGTCATTGTACGAACTCTCTGGCCTTCTAGAGCGTTGGCCAAATAGGCGGGATAACGAATGGTATTGCGCGTAGGTTATACGAGTAAGGGACCCGTTCAACAGGCTACTGAGGGTGGCTAAGTTTCGGTTTTATTTAGTTCTATTCAATTACTACGCTGTCTGTTAAAATTTCAGTTTCGGCCATCATTGTAGGTAAAATAACACCAATATTAAAAAAACCAGTACATGAGTTTGACGGGCCTGTTGATCTAGTGGTAAGAGTTAGTTTCTTAGTCTAATTTGTTTTAGTGCACTAAAATACAATATTTAATTTTATAGAACAAGCACTACACACAACACAAGGCATACAAGTTTTTTTTTGGTGGGCACGGAGGAAGAATGTTTTCTTTATTAATAATAATAAAGCCATTTATTCCAAATCTCACTTTCGATATATGTTACAATGTTTGTTAGTAATTTGTTGCTTAAATTTAAGAAAGGTTGCTTATAATTAATGTTAGTATAATTTATGAGATTTGGACCCCTGTTTGGGAAAAGGCCTCCTCCATCCTTTTCCATGACTCCCTGTCCTTGCTTAACTTTATCCAGTCATTTCCTGCGACGTGTGTTATGTCATCAGCCCACCGTCTTAATTGTCGACCAACATTCCTTTTCCTCATTGGTCCTTTCCATCGTGTGGCTACAATGGTCCATCTTCTGTCTGGGTTTCGTGAGATGTGTCCAGCCCATCTCCACTTAAGTGAGAGTGCGTGCCTGAGAGCATCGGTGAGTTTAGTTTTTTTCTTTTTTTTTTTACTTTTCCCACAACTGCCATCAGTCCTATTCTGGACTATTATCAGTTTGCTTGTGTGATTGAGTTTGACGTTTGAGGTGCAGAGGTCAGCGCCACTGCTACCTCTTTAGATCACTTGACCTCTTTTAAGCCGATTGACAGTATCACTGCCATCCAGTAATTTAACTGCTAGGGGGTTAGGGTGAATAGCCAGACGATCAGTGTAGCGTTTTTTGTGGTTGATAATTTCCTCAAGAATGGTAGGAGTGTTGAGATACTCGTGGATTTCATCATTGCGAGTGAACCATGGGGCATTAACAATACTCCGCAATATAACATTTTGAGCTCTTTGGAGGCACATTATGCTGCTTTTACTGGCCACTCCCCATACCTGGATGCCGTATGACCATATTGGTTTCAGAAGAGAGTTGTACAGCAGGAGTTTATTATCTAAGGACAGGACTGACTTACGACCCATCAACCAATATAAGTTTTTATATTTCGAGTTAAGTTGCTCCCTCTTCTGCTTTATGTGTGTCTTCCAGGTGAGCCTCCTGTCCAGATAGAAGCCAAGATATTTAACACAATCGGTGTGTGGTAAAGCTGTCTCCCCTAGTTTTACTGTGGGACAGTCACCTCTCCTCAAAGTGAAAGTGATGTGGCATGATTTTTGAGCGCTCGCGCAAATACGCCACTTTTGGAACCAAGTATTCATTACATCCAGCACTTCTTGTAACTTATTGCTGGCGATGTCCGGTTCTTTGGCGGACGCTAGATAAGCAATGTCATCCGCATAGGTCGCTACCGTTTACCGTTACATCTGCTGATGTTGGAAGATCAGATGTGAAAATATTATATAAGACGGGTCCCAGGACCGTTCCTTGCGGAACTCCAGCTTCAATATTGTACAGGTTAGATCTGTCATCTCCCTGTTTCACTTGGGTTGAGTTTAGTTTTTTGACGAATGTCTTTATTAGGTGTAAATTAAACTAATGTTTGCAGTGGTTTCTTTTCTAATTTGTTTTATGAATTTTTGCATTACATTTGCACATTATATTTACTTTCTGCACTAATAGTAGGTACTCTGTGTATTCTTCATCATTTGTAAGTTGATAGTTATTACTTTAACGTCTATTATAGTGTGTACCATCCAATACTTAAAGGATTAGCCTTACTTATTAAAATACAAAATCTTAACATGCATGAAATCCTTTAAAGCGTGTAATGACGGTTACAGTAATTCACTGAATTGTTACCAATTATGTATTCTGTGTTGTTACGTAAAATAAGCAGTTGTGAAAGAATAACTTTGAGTTGGGCGGTTGAATAGAATTAGGGCGATTACAGGTTCATCTGTCGCAGGGTAGGTACTTGGCCAGAAAACCTCATGCATCCTGAACAGCGACTGTGACAATGACTCTTTTCTTGTCTTCGAGGGAACCATCTTCCCATATGAAAACCAATCTCGTAGCCGTATCATATAGTAACAGGAACAGGACTTCGAATATAAAAAAATAAGTTCCTAAGGCTTTCTGTGATAATATAATTTTACATTAATAAAATATTAGAGTATTTTGGCCTGTCACTTGCTGGGTGGAAACAATGTGTAGGCATACTTTAACTCTAAACTTTCGCGTTCTATGATATAATTATGTATTTACATGGGAATTAACGCGATTAAGAAAAGGTATTACATACCTCTGAACGGAATTGCCTGCCCATCCCTTTAATGCGCAGTCGGGTGAACACCAGAACACCTTTTCGTGATCGCGTTAATTCCCGGGTAAATGTATAATTGTAGGCATACTATGTATTATGTATTTTGTGGTGTAGGTTTACTTTCTATAGATACCTTTGTATATTAAAAAAAACAATAATAACGAAGCAATAACCTAAAATATTAATGTTACCTGTGGCCTATTTATAACAACAATATTTACTTACGGAAAAACCCGGGATTTGAAATGATGCACTGTGTTTAGTTAATTTTCCTTTCCAATAATATTCGACGTGAGCAAGATAACAAATGAATCATTGTTATTTTTGCAGTTGGAACTTATTCCAGAGCATGAGACATAGAAATTGTTGGATTTCAAGTTGTGACAGCATAATACAAACTTAGGTAAGTACATGCACTTTCCACTTTACAGGGTAGGTAAGTAATATCGTTCAACATTCGTGCTACGCTCATTGGCGACAAAGGTAAGCGGTGTTTATCAGAGAACCATATAATTATGTCACTCGCTTTAGCCACTTATCGTCCTCATCCGCATGACTTCAATGACTTCTGGATACAGTTAAAGTCTATCTAAAAGAAGTAGCACAGAGTAGTAAAAGAAATACTTAGATAAATATTGTTCGTGCAAATGTACGTCCCTTTTTTAATAAAACCTAAATGGAGGTACTTAATTGTGATCTACTTCAATTAACTATAAAGGAACGGTTTAACACAACGAATACAACTACTACAATGACAATGCCAGTCTCTTTGTGTACGAGACGAGTACAGTTAATTGCGTGAATCAGTCGGGCCAGAGACCATTGCCAATGACTAGTTGCGTTGCGCGTTGTAAACGTATGTCGAGTCAGTCAACGCTCGGTGCGCTTCACACGAGCACGAACGTGTTGCGATTTTTGGTTTTGTAATCAAAAGTCGATTGTCAACAGACTTTCACTTTGAATGTAAATAAACAACGAGTGAAACTTAGTATGTGTATTTTAAGCGTTTAAAATATTATTTGAAGTTTCAAACGAAGTTGCTAGTTTAGTTGTTAGCATTTCTCATTGAAATTATAATCGGTGATTAGTCCCGGTTTGTGTTGATGGTGTTTTTCTTTTCTGTGTACTAATTGAAGATGTCATAAAATTAGGATCAGTCCGAGATTTGCCTTAAAGAATAAAGTTTTTGATATTGGAGCGGTTTGCGTTGAGTATTCAATGATCAGGTGATTTCAACAGTGCAACATTAAGCTAATTCGTGGTTATCCACGATGGGCAAAAATTACGGTAAGTTCTTTGTTATTAATAAGTAGGTAGTTACTTACCTGTAAACCGTACAAGTCCGTATAAATCAATTGATTTGAACATATAGGCACAAATTGCATTAATTAAATAACTAATACTAATAACCTATGCTTTAATATTCCCAGACAAATTAGATATATTTTATTACTTATAACTTTTTTTATGACTTTTATTTGATTGCAAAATTGCGTTTTGCCGTAAATACCTACCTCTCATTGTACTTTTATTAATTACTAGCGACCCGCCCCGGCTTCGCACGGGTTTAATTTATTTTTTACTCTGTAACTTGATATATTTTCCTTAGTTTACACAAAATAAATTGCTGAACGCACGCATAAATATTTGACAACCAATATATATGTCAATCCTCTTCCATTACTGACATTATTCTACATTTTTTAAATCTAATATACGATACTAACGTCACTCAATTGTTTTGCCTTCCCGGAACCTCTCCACTAACACTTGAACTTTATAGTATGGTATTAAAGTTCAAATTGACTTTTAAGTATTATTACGAATCGTTTGTATGGGAGTATAGAAAAGTGTTTATTTTAGACTTTTTCAGGCAATTTTTTAAATTTTTCTCGCCGTAAAAACTATCTTTGAACTTCAACGAACATTTAAAAAAAAGAATTGGTCAAATTGGTCCAGGCGTTGTTGAGTTATGCGCTTACCAACACATTTTGCGATTCATTTTTATATTATAGATTTAGAAATGTTGCATAATATCGTGATCATTATGGTGTTAGGTACATTATATCCATAAGGTCTTAAGACGTATCCATGGATTTATAAAATTAATTGTAGAGAAGGCTAGGTGTAGTTAGTCAGGAGGGTATCAACGATAAACATAGTATGTAACTAAGTTTATGGTATCAACTGTGCACATAATTGTACTTTGTTTTTCTGTTTTCCTGCTTCCAATCTTACTTCCTTTGTTTATACAAAAAGTATTTGTTTTTATTTTTTCCTACACAGCTACATAAAAACTACTACCTATCTTCTTCACCCCCATACGACGCCCACCTCATCAAATTCTACATGATGAATACATCTTATCATTCATTTTTATAAAGAATGGAGTTTGTCATACACTTGAATAAAGTCCCGATATTCGAAAATAACTTCGACTGTTTTAGAGTTCTATTTTGGTTGACCTAAAAAAAACTAAAGTAGATAGATAGTCTACCAAGTTCTTGTCTCTAATTGAGTGCATTTTAAAAGTTATTCAGTGGTAACCGTTTTAACATTTTTTAAATTGGCAATACCTTTATTGTTTCCTATAATCATCTTCAAATATTTAAATGTACCTATTTAATCTTCTATACTATACTAAAGCTTTCTACTCAATGGATGATAAGAGACAAAATTGTAAGCTGTGTCTAAAAGTATTCGATTCTGTTTAGGAGATTCTTATGCAACGAGGGTTAACACTGAGTTATAGGCAGGTACTAAAACATTTGTGGTAAGTGTTAACGAATCTGTGGCAGGTGTTTTTTTTTCTCTTTTAATAACAAATTGTTAACTAATGCACTATTTTAGAGAGAGCGTTATTTACATCGTGAGTGACAACTGGCAGGTTGCTGCCGTTTAAGTTCAAATGAAAGTGATGTATTATCTTTAATAGGTTGTGGTCATGGATCTGAAAAAAAAATTAAAATATTTATTTACATATTGAATAATAAAAAAATAATAATCAAAGAATCCAGTTTCTTTTTTTTCACCATTTACGAGTTAAAAAGACAACGAGCATCCTAAGGCTATCCTAAGGAAAAAAACAACGTGTCGTGTGCGTGGAATGCGGCCGTCGGTCATCAACTGAGGGGTACGTCCCTCAATAGATGGACCAACGGCCATGTTAAAGAAACGACCTGGTTGTGGAAGCCCTTGCGTGAGCGTGAGGCCGAGGTGATGATGATGAACTATTTATTCTAGATTAATCGATAGTTAGCTGTTTATGAAAATCTAAAACTTTACCTCTCTGATCATTGAAAATCACATCTAGGTATGCAAGAAATACGTTAGCGTTTAGTAATGTTGATCTCGTGCATCGTGAAAATGTGCCGCCTGATACCAATTTAAGGGCGTTCTGACTTTGGAACATCACGTTTTGTTACATTTTTAGATAAAATGTAGCTAAAATAAAAACTGTTACTTTAACATAAGTACATATTTTTGAAAATTGTGGTTGATGTTTTGTTATTGTGTATGGTATGGGTCATTTAATCGGAAATAAAATAACTACCAACTAAAATGTTATCGCGGCCTACGTAAGTTGAAACAAAAAAAGTATACAGTCGGGTGCAGATAAGCATTCTCAACCGATGCGCTGTAGATAGCGCAATTTACTTTATTATTGAATGTTTAATTAGCAGAATATTATGAAAACAAGATCAAACAAGTAATACTTCTGCAAAATTGTTTTATTGGTTCCTGCTTATGGATCAACCCTAAGGGCGCGTTTATATGTCTAATTGTTTACGCTTTCTCACCACGTACACGCAGCCTCCGAAAAGCCACCACGCAGCCACCGTACAGCCATCGCGCAGCCATCGCGCAGCCATCGCCCAGCCAACGCCCAGCCATCGCGCAGCCACCGCACAGCCACCGCACAGCCATCGCGCAGCCACCGCGCAGTGCCTCAGTTTTTAAAAGTAGCAAAAACCAAATCTTCTAGACTTGAATTAAATTATTACATTATAATTTTATTAAAATATTACATATCTCGTTCCAGGCCTGCAAAGTGTTGCGTTTGTCTTTGTATCTATTTTAAGAGGTTTGTTCCACAAGATGTCAGTCTCTTCTATTAACGAAATTTATGTTTTTGAGGATATCGTACAATGGCAATTGGCACCTGTGTCGCTGCATAAAACGAAATGATAGATACACTAGCAACGTGGAGGTGACGCGTGCACTGAGTATAGATTGCGCGGTGGCTGCGTACGAACCGCGTACGCGGTTTTTGTCTAAAGATTGTAAAATAAGCGTTATGTAATAAACATAGAACCTAAAGTCGCAATAACTTTTGGCAGAACACGCCAACGCGCCGATTACCTCTGTACGGGCCCTAAGTGTTTCTGACGAGGCAATATTTTTGTTGTTACTCGTGTATTGTTGACGCTATTGGTAATATGATAAGAATATAGATGTTAAAATAACTTTAATCAACTCACTTTGCTATGTCTAATGATTGTGATTGCCGATGTGATTATGGCTTCCTGTGCGTGCGTGATTAATGCTTACCCATAGTCCCCATAGATAATACCTAGTACTATTATGTATTCCGTGATAATACATAAAAACTAGGTACCTACCCAAGGATGAAGGAATTACTGAGCCTAGGGCTAAAACACTGCAATGAATGCGCTCGTGTGCGACGTTTGTGTGTGAATTAAAGTAGGTACATTCTTTCTTTCATGAATATAAATTAAAAGGAAACGGGACTTATAGAGTAAACTACTTTAACAAAAACGTGGGTACAATAGTTTTCTGTATTAGTCTATTATTAATAGTATTAGCCACCCGGTATTTACTAAGTATCTGCATATAATAAGTAACAGTACCCCATGGTATCCGTTTGTAAGGCATTTTAGTAATTAAGGGGTCTGTCATTCGAATCTCTTAATTTTTACCTGGTGCACTTACGCTTGTGAATTCCGCACAGTACCAAGGTCTCCGACCACTGCAATATCGGCGAGGCACTGCGTCACACCCAAAAATAAACAGAAGATAAAAGTATTTTATTGCACTACCTACCCATATGTCTAACTATATGGGACAAGAGCTAGCCACGTCGGTCAGGAAAAAGTTTTTTTAAAATGGCTGGTTTTTTGATAGATTATTCTAAGGAATAATCTATCAAAAAACCTATTGAAAATAGAGAGGAATGCATTAAGTCCAGTGCTCTCCACTTCCATTGACATTTATTTTCATTTGTATCTTTATCTATTCATAATTGCCAGACAGTTTTACCGTTGCTAAGCCATCGCCATCATATGCAACCGAAGTAGATACCTAAGCGAATTTTATTTTTGAAGTCATTTTAAAAGCTAAAAATTAATAATGTTATAGTTCTATAACTGAAAAATGTCAAATTAATTTGCTAGACAGAAATAAGGCTGTTTAGCAGGAGCCAGACGCATTAAAGTTTCAAACAAGAAATCATTTAAAGAAACAAGAATCTGAAATACTATCTATTACAACCTAATAAACATATAATTAACTCTTTTAAAACCCTTTATTTTGATATGCCACTCCATAGGTCCTATTGGAGAAAAGAAAATTTGAAAACATTAATTTTGGCGCCAAAAATCCACCATTTAGACTTTTTGAAGTTTATATATAACCATTTATCGAAATAGGTTCAGCCGTTTAATAGTTGCGAGGAACAAAGGGGCGGCGAAATTTACGTACATATAGGTCGAACTAATAACCTTCCTTTTGCTGGTATCTTATACGTATGGACGTTATGGACTGTCGCTTATAAATCGGCCAGCCCTTTAAGATGTTATTTTAATAGTTACCTACAGAATCAAAATAAATTAACAATAAATATTAAGTTATGATTATGACAAATAATTTTCACTTGGATAATACGGTAAATTCCCGCTTATCGTGATGGTCTTGGCGGAAACAATGAAGTCGTCCTTGAAACATGTTAAATGACTAGCTGCAATTGAATATAGATCGTAAATTCTTACAATAAAATATTATTTCAAAAGTTGACCTTATAGCCTTTTATATTTTGAAGTATTTGAATAAACGTATTTTAGATTCAAGATCCATTTATTTCACACTAGCCACACTTCGCTCAGGTGCTGCTGCAATGTAGATACTGATGTGGTGTCACTGTGGAGTGATTAATAATATTACTATTATGATTAGACTATACTGCAGAATGTCTTTATAAACAATGTTTACAGCTGTTTTTCCATGAGACATTAGGGTCTGTGCGGGAAAAGAACCGTCGCAGGATTTGAGGTCGTAGCAGTGTTAAATTACCTTTTTCGTTATGTTGACAACACTGTTACGTCATTATAGTTCGACAGTAAAAAATAATATCGTTACAGTGTAAAAAGGTAATTTAGCACTGCTGCGACCTCAAATCCTACGACGCCGCCGCCGACGGCAGACTCTACCAACATGTTTTCTTTAAAGGTTACTCTCCAAAGTGGCATATAACAGTCCATGTGAAAAGTACTCAACGCTCAAATCTAAGCCTGCATCGTTAAATGTTTAACCCTGTGACTTAATATTGGTCATTGCAAATGATAGCTTTACCGGCAATTGCACTCGCTTAAATTGAAACGGTAAATCTTAACTAAAGTATTTAAAATTAAATAAAGACAAATATCGTATCCGTCTAAATAGCTTTTTTCAAACTCCACATAATTGTATCTATTTTTTTAAACATTAAAATGGTTATAGAAAGCCCATATGCCATCGCTGACTTTTTGTAGTAGTCTTAGGACTACTAACAAAGAGGAGTAATTCCATCATACATTATTTATTTTGTTATATTTCAAAGAATAAGACAGCATTTTCGATGAAAGCTCTAAGACGGCTTGATTTCATCTTGAAAAATTACCGTCATATTTCAAAACACACAAAACAATATAAAATAATAGGTAAGTATAAACCTTCCTCTTGAATCTGCTATCTATTGATGAAAGCCTCATTAAAATCCGTTGCGTAGTTTTAAAGATCTAAGCGTACAGAGGGGCAGACGAGCGTTAACCGACTTTGTTCTATACCATGTAGAGATGATTGGCATAATCATTTTAATTGTTGTTACACTTGTAAGAGACATATATTCAACAGTGGAGAGATGAAGTGGTTGAATCATTCTTCTATTAGTGCTGCAATAATTAGATTCAATTTCTCAGCAGTTAAAAGTTGTTCTGTTAGTGAAAGTATAAACACCTGCTGTAACGTTCTTGCGACGACAAAAATACACCACTATAAGTCGGGTGATGACCAGCCCTACATGTTGACATTAGGACATCACTTTACACGTGTGTTTGTTAGATGGTGTGTGAGGATTTCTTATAACAGCATGAAAGCCAAGCTCTAGTAGTGATTTTGTAGCGCTGTAGTCTAAAGTCAAAAGCCATTTGGTAACAGTCTTATATACATAATGTAAACTTCGTTAGCGGGTAAATAATATGAAGTATACGATTTATGGCAATGTGTACAACTAAGTATTTGATTTTAGAGGCTCTAAAAAATTTTCAGACAGGCACAGTATTTTGTTGTTGATTGGCATGTGTGTGCTTTAATTTCCAGTGCTTGCTGTAGGCTGGTTATTCTGTGAATTCCGGGCGGGAAGCGGCAGTCGGCCCCAACTTTCCGAGCCACCATGGCTCGTTGGTCGTCCCGGCTGGAGGCTCCACGATTACGTGCTGACTTTGCCGCCGTGGAGGCGCTCCAGCCGGTCATCATCGAGTGGGCAGGGCGGCAGCACGGGACCCTTACCTTCCGACTGACGCAGGTTCTACCTTCCGACTGACGCAAGTTCTTTCCGGACACGGCTGCTTCGGGAAGTACCTGCACTTGATTGCTCTGCGACTGCAGTGAGGACTCGGCTCAGCATACGCTGGCGGTCTGCTACGCCTGGGCGACGCAGCGTCGGGCCTTCACTGCAGTCATCGCAGGGGATCTCCCGCTACCGGCCGTCATATGCTCCATGGCCGGTAGCGACAGGAATTTTACCGCGGTCGCGACCTTCTGTGAGGACGTCGTCTCGCAGAAGGAGGCGGCGGAACGGGTCCACGAGGACGATCTCCACTCGGACCTAGCGCCTCATGCCG
The DNA here is from genome assembly GCA_949752705.1 of Callimorpha dominula. NCBI lineage: Eukaryota > Metazoa > Arthropoda > Insecta > Lepidoptera > Erebidae > Callimorpha > Callimorpha dominula. The sequence goes on from OX456991.1 coordinate 20,394,908, forward strand.
CCCTGAGTGTGGCCGCGGGTGGACGGGACGGGTTTTCCCCTTCACCCGCTGTAGTGGCCCCTCGCGAGGAGGTGGCGTCCGCGTGTGCCTGGACGTCGCCTAATTGAGAGGTACTAAGATTTTTACTTGAAGGTGGTGCCCGCGCTTTTGCGGGCAGGCGCTAGGGGGGGTCCGGATGTCTTAATAAAAGCTGTTCCCGGATCCCTCCTACTTAAGGCGCAGTACGGCACACCGTGTGGTTTTAGTCGGTTCGATTCCGACACACCGCCCCACCGAAAACCCCGGTGGGGTGACGGCCCAAGGGGGTTTCCACACGCACAAAAAAAAAAGGCTGGTTGTAGATAAACCACGCCGAAAGCCAAATTGATTTGATGCTATTGGGTGTTTGTTTTCCAACTAACTCACCAAACGGTTGTTTATTGCTGTAACAGTAAGGGTGAGGTACAACAACACTCTCGCATTGTCTCTCCCCAAAAAAAAAAATAATAGACCGAGTTTATGTGCTCTGGTGACGATGTATCAGAAGTATATGTAATTTACAACAAACAGATTCCTGCAAGCCGGATTTTATTAAATGAAATATTTTACCCTTACCCAGTCTCTTTATTTATGAGATTTCAATATTTATAAAAACAAATATAAGCCTATTTGAATATCGGCAGAGAGCGCGTCATAAGGACAAACTTTCCATAGTTGCCAGCAACACGCAGTTATTGCATGAAAGTGTCTTTTGTTTAGGTCCACGCATATATATAATAATATACCATTAGAGATAAGGAATATAAATGAAATATCAATTTTTAAAAAGAAACTTCACAAATGGTTACTTGCCAAATGTTACTATTCGCTAAGAGAATACTTACAAGATAAGGGATAGGTAAAAATGCAGACAGGCTATGTAATAAATATTGTTTATTTCCTAATAAGTATAACATTATAATTTAGATGTGAATTTTATTTAAAATTAATAATAAATGAGATTTAATTTATAACGGAATGTATGTATATTTTAATGTTATCTGAATTATTATTTTCACTTATTTTTGCAGTATAGGGTAATTGATAAATTATTCTTATTTGTACATGGCCTTGTAAAGTAAGTTCCTTGTAGCATATCGCCAACATCTTGCTAAATTTATATAAACCTATTCTAGTGCGATTAGCTCGAAAACCTTTTATTGAAATGTTTTAGATAACTTTTATAACTGGTATGTTATGTATACAAACGGCTTGTAGTTGCTATCACGGTCGCTCGCTTTTCTTAGAAAAATACGTCATAATCCATCTATAAATAAAGAAAATGATACTAGATGATAAGTTCGTTTGAAACAATTTAATAATAATTAAGAGAATGATATTTTAGAACTTGTCGTTTCGTATTTTGCTGAAGTTGGTGTAGATGTCGTAGTTTCCTCCTATATTAATAAACGTAGTAATAAATAAACATTAGTTTTAGTCTTTTATCTCACCACTTAAAACAGTAGATACAATGTAGGTCGAGGAGCATGATTTTCTGTTGTTCTATTTGTATGTTGTGTGTAATCAACATCGAAGCTTCAACACGCAATCTAGCATGACCTGTGATATACATATACCTATGAGTTTATTTCACACTAGTTTTTGTCTATTGCTTTGCTCACGTAAAACTTAGTTTTTTATCCCTCGTGGACAGTACTGTTTCTGGATAAAAGTATCCTACATTCTTTTCTGTATCTCGGGAGACGTGTAAGCAATTTCATGGTTCATCTATTAAGAAGTTAAGGCTTCAAAGCTTACCAAACATAGTCTATTTCGGATTTGTAATATAAGTTAGGATTGTAATGCCCTTATTATTAATGCCGTACTCGTGCACGTCATTATAGGTACTCAAACAAGCAATAAGATAATGAAACGTAAATAACAAGTCTATATCATACTATCATACTAATATTATAAACGTGAAAGTTTGTGAGGATGTATGGATGTTTGGTACTCTTACACGCAAAAACGGCTGAACTGATCATGATGAAATTTGGCAGAGAGATAGATTATAGTCTGCAATAGCACATCGGCTACTTTTTATGCCTGGAGGATAATAATAATACGGTGTTTGTCTAGGGTTTAGTTCATTTTTAAGCAAGTTAGTCTTGTTTCCTAGACTTTTTTCTGGTAGATTCGGGGGAAAAAGTTAAATATTCTGTATTTCTTTCCAGTCCCAACTTATGTGTGGACAAGGTAGATGCTGTCTCCAGACGGTGTGCAAAAGTATCTTATTTCCACTGCGACTGTTCAGCGTCTTGACTGTAACTATTTCTGTCTGGCGTAGAAAATCTTATTACCTACTTTAAACGAGCAATTCTCTGTATGTATGTATTTATACTTCGGGCATGGGGTCCCATCTCAAAGAAAGCAAAAATGGTTCAAACAAATATCAATAGATGGCGTTACGGGGTATAGATTTGTTATTGAAATGTATGGAAAATCAATATTAGGTCCTGATAAAAGTATTTTCTAATTTCATAAAATACCCTAAACACGGGAAAATTAAATAAAAGATTCTGAAAGCCAGTTTTCTTATTTTGACAAAATTCAATAAATTGTCGTCGTTCCTCTGGCGGCAATTACTCGTACTACGTTGAGGTTGATACGGTTTTGTTATTGAGTTTGTAGCTAGTTTGTAGTTCGTAGGTACTGACTACTGACAGTTGGCCAAATGTTATTGAAACTGTTTTGTTGCGTTATTGTAGGTAAATTATTAATACACTAATTTTTATTCGAATTTCAAAGATACTATAAAAATATTAAGAATTAATTTTTCTCATTGTGTTTTACATATTTTTTTCATATTGTCAGGACACAATAATTAATAGTGAACAACGAAACGCATGGTATGTGTCAACTTTGTTGTGTAGGCAGGTTAGGTATTTCGGTAACAGACATTTATGATTTATCAAATAGATACCTACTAACCTACCTACTAAGTACTTACACGCACTATCTATTTACACATACACATTGCTAATTGGAATCTTTTACCTCGGACCTCACTCGATCGCAGGGCTGCCAGATTGTATTATTGGATACAAAATTCGTATAATTCGGTAATCATAAGTAGGTATCCTGTTTGTATAGTAGATGCATTGTATAATCGGATACAATGTCATTACTGATGTTATTGTGTAATAAGTACGAACATACACATAGAGGTACTTAAAACATATCATGTCTGTGGTAAACTGTTAAGTAAATATACGTTAAGAGCTATATCACATAATTGCATTTTACAAAATTAGGTATTTACGCACGACGACTCGATCAAACTCGCGAGTTCCCGACACCACGGTAATGTTGTCTATAAATTGTGACTCGGCCCTGACCTTGAAATAAATACCTACAGCCGGACGGTATGTAAACACGCGATACGGCTGCCCATAATTTCATCTGCCTACTTGAGTTTCTTTCTAGTTTTGTGTGTCAAAATTATTTCATAATGATATTTCGTCTAATTCAATAATATTTGTAAATAGCTAAATACATAAGTAAATAGATAGCCTAGGAAATTACCTACTAGTTTTTTTTAACGCGAGCGTTGGTAGGTCACTCGTGTGTCACTTTTGTCACCCTATCGACTTATTTATTTATTAATCTAGGTATTTTACTCGGTGGAAAAAGCGAAATGCCTACCTATAATAAAGAAACAAATTACGTTCTAGTAGGCATATAAAAATTATTTTATACTTTACTTATACTTTCGGAGTTTCAATGACATACACAAATAGCACGCTTACTGCTTAAGAAACCCCGCCACCGTTTGTTCGTCACTGCGGTGCATTCGCGACTGTTTGTGTACCGAGTGTATACCGAATTCGAGGCGTGTAGGTATGTCTCGCGATCCGACCGTTTGTATGAAGATACAATACTGTATAGATAGTATTGCCGTGACGTGTTACCGTAGTGACTAAGCAATCATGATCCTTTTTCCACCATTAAGTTATTTATTTTACTTCCTTTCTTGAAATATTGTTAATTATGCGTAATGTTCCTGCCACTAGCTATGTGCCTGCGACTTTGCCCCCAATGAAAGCAAATAGAATGACCATACCCCGAGTCTCAGGCAGCCCTGCTATTCTTGGCTACGGTAGCGATCACTGTATCTGAGGGCTAGGGGTGCTAAGAATCCCCGGTAAACGTCCGGATAACAACCCCTTCGACGAGAACTGGCCCTGGTAACACACAACATTCGCACAGTGAGGATTGGCGAAAAGATTGACGATGATGAACCAGAAAATTGAAAAAAAGCATGTTGAAAGAGAGTGTCTTTGGAGTTTCTTTCCTGTTCTTTTCCATAGGATCTACTGCCTGTTCCATACATGCAACTAGCTTCACGACTGGCATATTCCGACTGACTTATAATCATGACAATTCAAAAATATAATAATTGGATAATTTGAAATATTTATATAGTTTTTATTAATTTAAATCAAATTTTTATTATGGAATTTTTTTATTTAAAATACCTACCTACTTAATGTTTTTAAAAAACATTAAGTTTTATAGAAACTAAATACTATCATAATTTACACCAGCAAAGCCGCAGGCGCATAGCAGTGGCAAGAACATTACGCATTATTAACAATATTTTATGAAAGGAAGTAAAACAAATAATTTAATAGTAGAAAAAGGATCATGATTGCTTAATCACTGCGGTAACACAGTGTCGGGCACTCGCGAGTCCGAACGAGTCGTGGCCGTGCGTAAATACCTGATTATGTGATATAGCTCATAAGGCAAAATTAAGAAAAGTAAGGCCGCTATGATCTATGCTAATAACTGTTTTTAATTTTTCAATAAGTTTAAGTGTTTGAAGTTTTTTAGTTGCTCAGAATAAGAACGTCAAAGTTGAGACCCTTTAATGAAAAAATCAGGATGAAATGTAATAGGCCTCTTAAAGTTAAAACGCTTTTTATTGAAATCCCCCAAGAGCACAGAATACATAATAGTACTAGTACAGAAGGACCTCTTCGCAATACCAGTTAAATAAATAGCGACTCTTGCTCCGACACAATAAGGTGCAATTCAGATCGCACACCGCTAATTCCAAATGGGCTATATTAACCTAAAACTTGCCTCTCTTTCTATCGCATAACTCTTATCTGTTCTGATGCCGTTAAGGTTGTCTTCTGTAAGAAAAATTAATCTAAATATTTCTGTAAACAAATGAAGTTTTAACCCATTAACGCCCAAATGAAAATCACAGTAAATTTCACATAACCAATGTTTATTTTCGTTATAAAAATACTTCCATAATAACACTAAAAAGAAAGAAAACCAAAAAAAAATCAGGAGTTAGGTTTTTAGTTTAGTACAATGGGCGCTTAGGAGTGATTTTGAGCAAATCATCTTCTATCCAGGCACAGCGTTTTCAGGCACTTGCGACAAGCTGTTTTTAACTCTATTGGATCACACAGTACATCTAAGCTGGTTTGGTAGTTTTTCCGGATTATGACCATTATTTCTTCTTTCTTCTCCATCAATTCTAGAAGAAGACTGCCTACTTTTATAGATATTTTTATGGCTCAAATACGTGCGTGCTATATGTCTGCGGAATACTAGCTGATCCATGCGACCATCTGGGTTTGCTATGCAGTGCAATCTGTCAATGCATTTGAAATAGTCATGTCCACCATACAAGTGAACAAGACCCACTACCACTTTTTCCCTTTCACCCCAATTCGGTAAACAAATCAGATCAGATCAGTCTATAGGACTGATCCATCTAATCTATCCCGCCAATCCCCTTATTATAACTTTGGAACACTAGCTGTATGTCTACGTCTACTCGTTTCGTCTTTTGTTTTCGTGTGGAACACCATCTTTTGACTTTTCCCAATGGTTCTAAAGTATCAAAATTTGGTCAATCATACACAAATTGTCTTACCATCTTACCAATAAAATTTCTTTTGTCACATCGAATCTGTGGTCATGTTCAGTTCTAGGCTTTTTGAGCATATCCTTAGATGTAATCAAAGGACACAGTTTGGTTCTGTTTTCGCGTAAGGTTCCAGTAGCTCTGTAACCAAGCCTTTTTAGGTCGACAAGCAGATCGTAATTGGTAAAAAACTATATCAAAGTAAACTACGTGTTCTTGAGGTTTTGTTGGCGCTTTGTTCGGTAAAGTCTTCATAATGCGAGAGAAAAAAGGGGCGGTGGTAGCCTCGGAAGATTTTCCACAATATAGATCAAATGAATCAATATACTTGTTCTGTAGTAAACCGAGAAACGGAGTATATAGGCAAACACTTCCTCCAAGTTGGAAATTCATCACTTCTTCTTCTATTTGGCACATTTTGAGAAGAAGATAACCACGCAAATGTAGTGAGGGGTTCATTGTTGTCGCTGCTTCATTCATTTTCAACGACCGTGGTACGTCTGCGAGTACTTCTACATTACCAGGAAAATCCTGAGATAATTCATTTTGATATAAGTTATCCTCGCCACCGTCCTCTTCATCGGTGACAACGTCTAGATTAGGTGGCAGCATAATCACGTCGTAAGTAGCATCATTGTCACTATCCTGACTAATAATGTCGTGTATGGCGAATGAACTTGTTAACCAAAATTGTTTTTTTCTTATTCGTCGTCTGTTAGCCATTTTATAATTTTATAGTGGTTTCCACTTGTCGCCTGAATACCCATAAATAAAGGGTCATATTATTGAAAAAAGAAAACCAATTTTACGTGTAAAAACTATGAACAAATATCTTAACATTCTAATAAAAACGTCTTCACTGTATTGTCTTACATTTAACATTACACATGTCAAGCGTCCATTGAACTAAAAATAGTACAGCAGCACTTTGGGTACTATAGCATGAAAAACTTTCTATGAAATTAACTTTTTTATGTATTTTATATTAGAATATGATGTTACAGATTTTTTTACATTTTGTGTAACTTGATACTTGTATAAAAAATAAATAAGTACTCACCGGGAGATACGAAACAATTACTAACACGAAATCGCTGATTACCCTCATATAATTTTATATCTTTGTTGACCGATTGCAGTTGTTGACAGAGTAAAAATACTCATTAAGTAACTTTTATCGTGACTTAAATTTGTGTACTATTTTAATGGGTTAAATAAACCTAGGCTAGGTATTTACTTAGTAGTACCTACGTAAATGTAACTTATATTAAAGAAAACTATTTTATTTCACAACCTCTGCATAGATACTTTAATCTCTAAGAAGATAGGCATTTGCCATGCCATTGCGTTTGTGTGTACTTTGGAATGAAACTATCTCCTTTAGGTGTTTAGCTAGGTAGGTATATGCAAATTAAATCGCGGAACCCTACTCCTTATAACACCAGCTAGTGAAAGTCTCATGGAAATCAGTCCACCCGTTGTAGAGATTAGCTGAACAAACAGACAGACAAACAAAATTGTTGTAGTCCTAAACTTATCAAAGCTAAACTTGACTAAGTTACTCCTTATAACACCAGCTATCTGTCAGTGAAAATCCCGTGGAAATCGGTCCACCCGTTCCGTTGATTAGCCGGACCAAACAGACAGACAAACAATACGTGAAAAATATTTTTTTGGTATAAGTACCGTGTAAACATTCAGATGCATTTAGTAAAAAACTGTCCTTATGACATTACAAACGGACACTTCAAATTTATTTATTTACTAGCAGTTCCCGAGCGGCTTCGCTCGCGTGTACATATTTATATATTTGGTACAGTTATCTATACAGTATTGTATCTTCATACAAACGGTCGGATTGTGAGACATACCTACACGCCTCGAGTTCGGTATACACTCGGTACACAAACAGTCGTGAATGCGCCGCGGTGACGAACGAACGGTGGGATGGTTTTTTAAGCAGTTAGCGTGCGATTTGTGTATTTCATTGAAATAAATACTAATATTTACTTAATATGGCAATGAGCAATTATAGACTATAATGTGCTGTTTTTGGTTGCGTGAATTCTTCAAAAACGCACCCAGTGATAACAGCTATACCTACATTTCCCTCAAACAAGCGTGCGTGCGTATAAAAAATAATTCTTTGGCAAACAATAGCAAATAATTAGCAAAAAAATATGCCACAAAGCCTGTTTTGATAAGTGTAAGAGGTCCGGAGATATACGGTTGGCTACGCTGGCTTAAGTCTAAAGTCAGCAGGACCATTGTTTTTCAGAAATGGTTTTGCAAAAAAAATAATTCTTTGGTTTAAGACGAACAAATATATTAGTTTGACCAAACTATTAACTTATCTGTGGTTTGACTATTATTTTTACTAATATTTTTGTACGTTGAAGCGAATATAGTTGTTATGAGGTTGTACTAGAGCATAATTTGGCACGGGATACAATACAAATTTTACACAACAATGATCGAAGTGAAATTGACCTTGAATGGCCGGTCCGCGAGATGTTGCACGTACCTACGTAGTTCTGGTCGTATGTAATAATAATAAATATATTAGCTTAGTATAAATAATGCTTACCGGCTGTAATAAATAATAGGCCGTTCGATTATTTATAAGTAATAAAGTAAAAAATAAAGTTATTTTATCGGTTATCTAATATAACGAACACTTCTACCTGCTGATTACATACTATATTACCATACTTTGTTTAATATTTAGGACTAGCAGGTTGTGCCCTGCAATTTCACCCGTGTAAGTCCTGATGCCGTGGTTAATCCAGGTCTCCAGCTATCTACATACCAAGTTTCATTGCAATAGGTTCAGTAGTTTTTGCGTGAAAGAGTAACAAACAGCCATACATCCATACATCCACACATCCGTACATCCATACAAACTTTCACGTTTCTAATATTAGTAGGATATTATATAATATTAGTAGGATGATAACGTGTGGAAACCCCCACGGGTCGTCACCCCACCTGGGCTAAGCGGTGGGGTGGTATGTCGGACTCGAACCGCCTAAAAGCACACGATGTTCCGTCTCACAGTCCATATTACCAATGCCTCAGGTGTACCCTTACAAGGAAATCCCTGTGAACCCTGGCAGACTTGGCCGCCTGTTAAACAACAGGCGACCCCACTGTGTTGTAGGGGATTTTATCCCCTGTCGGTAAGAGAGGCATGCGCGGAACACGGCGCCACCGTCTCGGGCCTACTTCTGCTAGGGCGCCGGATAACCCTGTCCGTCGCCCCCAGGCAAGCTCAGCCTATGAAGTTTCTTACTTGGAATAATAACGCATTATTATTCTAAGGTTTCATAATAATTTTTGGTAAAATTTACAACAGTAAATGTCATACTTCATTGATGGGTACCGCCCACTTAGTGAAGTGCCACGCCTAACGAACAACCGAATAATCGAAAATCATAGTATTTTTAGTAAGTATTCAATTTCGTAAAACAATATAAGTATAACATACGTAGGTCAATGTACAAAGCCATCAAACGAATTTGTGTTCTTTTTTGTAATTACACTAAGTACCTAAGTTTATTAAATAGGTTCTTAAGTTTTATTATTATTTTTTAGGTCATGCAGCCAAACATAACATATCTCCACTATTTACGAGTAAGAAAGTACTGACTTTATTTTGCAAAATGCCTGTGGAAACGTTACTGCGGATGACTGGAGAAACTTCTTATTTCTCGTTTCATTTTATTTCTGTGATCATTTATAGTAATATTATTATTTTATATTAAATGGAATAGGAAAGACTACATTTTGTATTATAAATGTAAAATCGACCATACAGCATAACCATGCAACTATCGATTCCAAGATATATGATAATAACAATCGATAATCGAATAGGTTTAATAACAATTATACACTACCGCATCCCTACCGTGAGCTGTCAAAATTATCATCCGAAATTTGATAAAGTATAATTATCGCCATCTATTGGTTGCGCGTTTATTAGTAGGTAAAGAAATCCATTTCATCGCTAGGTGGCTCTAGCTATTCATAGCTTTCGCGCTGCTAGCGGCATCTAGCGCCTTAATTGGCGCGGTGCCCGCAAAATCGCCCGAGTTAGGAAGGTCGCGTTTTGTTGTATGGGATGAGGTATCTGTACTAGTATAGTATTATATTATCTGTGCTTCGGGTATCTCGGAAACGGCTCTAACGATTTTGATGAAATTTTGTAAACAGATATAGCTTTGCATTTTAAGTTCAACTCCATAGTTGTATTTCCTGTAAAAACGCAATTACAAAAAGCCACCGAGCAAAGCTCGGTTTCTCTGGTACTATAGTTTTATTGTCAATGAAGACACCCAGGAACGTGCGAAGACTAGGTTTCGTCAAGGAGGTTCTCAAGTCAATCTGTATATTTGTTTTTTTTTTGTAACAGAGATTAATGAAAGTAATCATAAAAGTGTTCACTTTAACATAATAACATAAACAATAAAAACATAAACCATCATATCTCGTGTTTATTCTAAAAAGTTTAATGCTGATATAATCAATAGATTTAAATTCAATTTACTTATTTATTATTATTACCGATAAAAGGTATTCTGATAATCTTTTTTTATCTCCGAATTCCTTGTTATCATCAATTTATTGCTAACAAGGTACCTAGTTTAAATTGATAATGATTTACAGATGTGATAAATTATTTAACATAATTAAGTGCATATGTCGTGACCAGTTCTTAGAATTGATCACTTTATTCAGGAATTTATGAAATGGTTTTATTTCATGATATATCCAGCTAAAAACTTTTCCTTACGAAGTGTAAGAAAATCTCTTCTAAAGGAATAACTAAAACATGTGTCCTACGTGTGCATTAAGAACTTGGTTGTTCTGCACTCCATTTTGTATCAGATACTTCGTTATTATTTTGATGAAATTTTATAAGACTGATGGCAAAGACCTCAAAAAAAATGTTAATTCGTTTCTCATAAACCCTCCTTTGTTTTCGTTTTTGTTGTTTAATCTAAAATAATCCTACTAATATTATAAACGTGAAAGTTTGTGAGGATGTATGAATGTGTGGATGTATGGATGTGTGGATGTATCGGATGTTTGTTACTCTTTTACGCAAAACCTACTGAACCGATTGCGATGAAACTTGGTATGTAGAAAGACGGTGACCGGGATTAACACATAGGCTATTTTTATCCCAATATTCACGATTTTTTTAGTTAAAAACTGATGTATTTTTTTGTAATAAGTAGTAATTTTTTTTTAATATTTAGAGATTTTTAATCTTTTTTAATTAATACTTGTAGTTTATTAATAAAGTGGGAAGATATTTGTCAAGAGGTGCAACTACACAGAGAAGATCGGCGAACACGAATAGAACCCATTTTTATCGTGTGTAAACCTCCACGGTTCCCACTTAACTGGAGCATACGATTAAGTAGTATGTCGGAATCGAATCGACTTAAATCGCATGGTTTTGCGTCACAGGTGGATTTATTGCTGGGTACCCAGGTATATTATATGAAACAAGCCTTTGAGAACTCATGCAGACCTTAGCTGCCTCTTGGTCAGCAGACGGCCATACCGTGGAGTGCGGGGTCCTTGACATTTTCCAGATCGCAAAGGCGCGACCATTGTCTCAAGTCTGCTTCTGCATGGCTAACGGGCAGCCCCACCCGTTATCCCTAGACCAGCGTTAATGAAGGTAGGAGATCTGGCAGTTGATTGGTTGAAAGACTATTTCGGAATCGGATATCTGGATATGTCCGCAATAAGCGTGCTGGTCAATCAATACATATAATTATCATTTGTGAATATTTTGCAGTTCTATTAATGTTATACATAAGTGTCGAGTTGATAACCTCCTTTTTTAATTTTTTTTAACGACAACGGTATGACGCCTTCTTACACCGTCGCGGTGCTTCACTCCTTGATAAAAGGCCCCCGTGCGTCAGGTCGACGACGATGTTTCCACTCACGAAAGATTTAGTCCTTTTTTTAAGCCGATTATACAAAATTTAAATTTGCTTTTATTTTTTTACTTTTGCTTTGACAATTTTTTATTGATTTCGTTGCCCTTTTTTTTGAGTGTATGAAAACCCCTTGGGCCGTCACCGCAGCGGGGTTTTCTGTGGGGCGGTGTGTCGGAATCGAACCGACTAAAACCACACGGTGTGCCGTACTGCGCCTTAAGTAGGAGGGATCCGGGAACAGCTTTTATTAAGACATCTGGAACTTGATTTTGTTGGCCTGCACTAAGGCATGATCAACTGGAAGAACTAAATTTGCCTGATGTAGTGCTAATTCAATGACGCTTCAATCGGTATAAAATTAAGTGATGTAGATGGTTATGTTTCAATATCTGCAATCCCGGTAAAATTTGTAGTTAAGGTGACGTGGAACGACGCTCGTACTTAGTTGGGCTGTATTTTAACTGTAGGTACTTAAGTTGCAGGGCACAACACTCAAAACTGCAGTTTTATAAATTTAGGCAAAGTATACTAGCTGGCGTCAAGCTTTTGTTGCCTTAAGAAAATTCCCAAATGGCCTTGCCACAGATGAGTTAATAGATCCCAACAATTTTTTTAATCACCTCCTTTTTTAAAGACTGTTAAATAACTTCCGATCTACTTAGCATTTAATTAGCAAATCTACAGCTGCAATCATATAGTTTCATCCTTCGCGCCTTTTCCCAACTAAGTTGGGGTCGGCTTTCAGTCTTACTACGATACCGCCGAACTTAGATATTTTACGTGAAGCGACTGCCATCAGACCTCCACAACCCAAGTACTAGGCGATATCGAAGTTCTGTAGTTAGACCAGGTTGTCGGACTTTTTGGGCTCCAACTACCCGTAACGAATGCCACAAAGGTTTGAATGGCACCCGGGTCCACCGGTTTAACGTGCTCTCCGAGGCACGGAGGGGTCTCAATGTGTTAAGAATGGTCACCCATCCTAGACTGACCTGGCTAGTATTATTTAACTTTGTAATGTGCTAACCTACTTGGTTACTAATTAGCCACGAGCCCCTCATCTAGTTTGTTATTGAGAAATAATAATAAAGTAACTCGTATTGGATCAAGAATGGCCCTTAATTCTTATTAACATTTAGTTCTCGGGGCTTTTTTATGAAGTCGGTCAATAAACAGTGACTACCTACTTACGTACAATTTATTTATATGCATAGACTTAACTATCCCGATAATGTAAACAGTTAATAATTTGATATAGTTTTTTTAGAATAGGAACATTAAGTTGTAAATTAATAATAATTTAAATTGTACAACCTTTTTGTTTTTATCTACCAAATAGATTTGTAAATACGACCTTTATCAAAACCTTCAACAGCCTATTATACAATTACACGTAAGTACCTACATAGGCTATATGTTATGTGTCAGTGTTCGGTTTTCCCCTGAATTATAACGAGGATAACGTTGCTTGTTGTTCGGTTATAGCACGGTAATGTAGATAACATTAGTTAGGTATAGTCAGTTTTGCAGTTTATACAGTACTAGCAGCGCCTCACGGTCTCAGCCGCGTAAGTCCGGATCCCGTGGGAATATCGGGATAAAAAAAAGCCTATGCGTTAATCCAGGTCTCCAGCTATCTACATACCAAGTTTCTTTGCAATCGGTTCAGTGGTTTTTGCGTGAAAGAGTAACAAACATCCATCCATCCATCTATCCATCCAAACTTTCACATTTATAATATTAGTGCGATAGTCTAAATTCACAATTGGGCCATGTTTTTATGTAACACTTCTTACTATATTTTAAAGATCATGGGAGAACGTAATACGTATGTATGCGGTCTCTTGAAGCCGTACAAAAATCAAAAGCTTCTAAGTCAACGCAATTAAGAGATACGGCCATTTAAGCCTTAAATTTGACTAAATTTCAATTCGCAGGTAAATCAAAACCTTTAGGGTACTCCCCATTGGTCTAGAATCATGAAACTTGGTAAGAAGCAAGGTCTCACAGCACAAATTAAGGCAAAATCCGAAAGTTGTTAATTTGTTGTTATATCTGTATGACTGTCTGTGTGTCTGCCAAGACCCTTTCCTTAAGTACTCGTGGAGGCATCAAGTTGAAATTAACATCAAATAATTATGTCAGCGTTCCCTTGAAACTGTAAAAAAATCAAGCTTCTAAGTCAACGCAATCAAAAGATATGGCCATTAAGCCTTAGATTTTAACAAATTTGAACATTTTGCAGGTAAATCAAAACCTATAGGGTAGTTCCCGTTGACCTAGAATCATGATATTTGGTAAGAAATAAGGTCTGATAGCACAAGTAAAGGGAAAAAAAATTTAAATCGTTAATTTTTTGTTAGGTATATTCTTTCTTTCTTTTTCTTTTTAAAAAGACAACTCCAGCATTAGGTATTACTGTGTCGCGGGGGACTTTACAAACCTACAAACAACAGACACAAAGAACACCCAGACTTAGATGGGAATCGAACCCACGACCTCTGGCTCAGCAGTCAGGGTCACTAACCACTAGACCAACAGGCCAGTCAATATATCACATAAAAAAAAGTTTTTGTAATTACAAACTTATATTTGACGGTTGGAAAGTTGACTTTGTCGTAAATCGCAAAGTTTAGTTTGTCTTTCAAAAAAGACGGGAAAATATCTCCGAGAATTGATCCCTGAGATGGACTTACAGACTTACAATCTACATACAAGTTTGTTTTGTTATGGAACCCGTCTCCATCCCGTTTTTTTATATTATTCTTACTATATTTTAAAAATCCAATATTTTTTGTGGCACACCTTTCTAGGATGTTTCCGGACAAAAGGTTCGTTACGTCGTCATTGTTAACTGCAAATAAAAAAAAAAGTGTTGTTTAGAAACTTTTGGGTTATAATTTCTATACGTTATATAAATTTATATACGTCTATGTTTAATACTCACCACCGTATCGTACTAGAACCGGTATTAGCAATCTTGTATAATTAATATTATTATCTGAGTAGTAACAATTAGATATAAGGAATTTTTATTGAAGAATGCGACCGCACCCGTCTAATTATCATTTAATGGGTAAACAAATACATGTACCCTCCCTACTAAGCTTCATATACTTTACTACTGTCATATTTGTCAAAAAAGAAACATACTCGACGCTCTTTCATCCGAAAAAAAAATAAAAATAAAGATCTCATGTCTTATATCTATGAACATTTAAGATGAGATCAATTAAATTATTAATACAAGTCGGTGCCGTGTAATTAAGCTTTATTTACGCTTCCATTACACGTTAGGTCTTGCTGTCAGTGTTTGAAAACGATCAAGATCATGAACTGACGGATAATCTATCGTCTAATATGGTGACTGACAACTGACATGATGATGACTGACATGATATTGATTGTCTAAAATATGGATATTTAACTACGTTCATTTACCCCACTGATATACTCAAATTCAAAAGTCATCAGTCATGAGTTCATGACTGATGGTTGCATGATGTACTTAACACTTAAAATATTCAGATTTTTTATAATTAAATAAGAGAAAGCATACGTACATACCTACATCGGAAACAATAATATAAGTACTTAGGTATGTGTACTTTTGCTTTTTTCATGAAAGTGATAAAATATGCAATTCACGGTTAAAAATTAAAGTTTAAAGAAAATAATGTACATTTGTGTTCTGGATCCGTAGACAGTTACAAACATTTACTATTATACATCAAAATCAATAATTTATGCAAATGTGCATAAAACTAGTTCTGCTGTGTATTTGCGTCATACGCTCACGCCGCCGTTTCAACTCCGAGACGTAAATAAAGTTACCGTCGCCGCCATTCACATTATTGACATTAAGCATTGAGCATATTGGAGCAGAAAATAATATCAGATGAATCCTGATATTAACCGCTGAGAGAAATCTTCAAATTTTTAACAACTTCAATATTTTCTCTGGCGATCTTTGTCATCGTCTAGTGAAAATGTATTATGTATAAAGACTTCGGTTTTATAAGATTTGATAAGATGTATGATTCGGAGTTAAGAAAGACGTCTGTTTGAAAACCAAAGTAGTCAATCCTCTTATTAGGAAGATGAAGTGGCAATGAAAAGGCCAAATAATCTGAAGAACGAACTGACTGGGGTTGGTTAGAAATCCTAGTCAAAGTTGCACGGAGTCATTAAAAGACCAGTATTTGTGGACGTCTTTAGGAGGCGTTTAGTTAGAATTGTCAGATTTTAAGATTGGAAGAGTAGACATTTTGTAAAGGCTTATTTCTCCGTTTAAATTGAAAATTAAAGCATTTAGTCTATCTTATGTACTTCCATGTTACTTGAGCATATAAAATTTCGGGTCTACAAATTACATGTGTAAGATTGATGCAAAATGAATAAAAAACGCATTTAAAAAGAAAAATAAAAATCTCTTAAAAATCAACGGAAAACTACATAATGATTATGACGCTACAACGTATTTTGTATAAAAGTCATACTAGTCAACCTACTAGATGAGTCTGCCTGAAAGTGTAGGGTTATCTTGATTATCGAATTTGTTGACATAACCGCGTAGGAACTGTAGCTTACTTGTAGCCAATACATTAAAATGTCAATAGTTGTCAGGCGCTGGTTAGATGAAAACTAAGAGCAATAATTACTGTTTATCTATGGTATACTTCAAAATAAAAAAATGAAAGGGCAACAAACAGAATTTAAAGTCTCAGACGCTATGGCTACTCGTATTCATATTACGAATTGAGTAACTATTACGATTGAAATTGATAAATCATTAGGCTTATTATTCATTAAGCAAATTAATCATTAATGTTCTTGTCGATATGGTACCCTTGTGAAACAATCCTTACGATACGTAAGATATCACACGAGTAGGCAGTGGGTTTTGTAATGTTAGTGATGTAACATTGTGCTCAATGTGTGTTTGGAGATTAATCGACTTAACTTCTACGGCTTTTTTATCACGAAAACAAATTTAGTTATTACGTGTGGTAATGATTTTAACAAATATACACTGCCTACTGTAAGTGTTAAATGTAGGGTTTTTCGTTACATTGCTGCATTCTGTCCAATTGTGCGACCTAGTACCCATACTTAAGTGACAGTAGTTAGTATATCTATGTGTTTATGTGTACCTATTTACAAGTGTGTTTACATATATATATAGGTATATATACCTTTTTTAGCTTTTTATTATTTTGAAACTGATTTCATGAAACTTTGGAACTTTAAACCACTTTCACAACTCAAGGTTTCCTTAAAATTTATTGGTAGTTTATATTAATGTTTATTATAAATACAGGTTTCTTTTTTGTTTAGAAATTTATGTATTTTGTTTTATTAAATTGCTCATTGCACAACGTAGCCACAACCTGTATCAGAACGATTCCGTCCACTTTTACACTCTTTTACTGTTTTTACGAACAGTACAGAACTACATTGGGCTTAAAAGGATTTAGTTTAGCACAAGCACTTTTCGAATGTTAATTCGATGCTCACTCACGCGCTACGTCACATCGTTCGTTCATATCTAGACTATCGAGTTAATTAGCACCTATATAGCCTAGGTTTATTTTATCACATAAATAGAGTAGTAGCCACATAACTTTCTTTAATAAAATATTCAGATTAATTAATTGTTTAAAATAAGACAGCCGGCGACAGACGGCGTGTCGCGTCGTCAGAACAGATAAGAGTTAAGCGATAGAAAGAAAGCAATTTCTAGGTGAGCGCTAATTACCTACAATTATAGTAGGTAATTAGCGCTGTACGAGCTGAATTGCGACTTTACTGTGTCGGAGCAAGAGTCGCTATTTATTTAAATGATTTTGCGGAATGAGATCTCTATACCTGTACTATTATGTATTCTGTGCCTGTACTATGACGTATTCTGTGGTGTTACTACTAAATCAATCCATAAAAGCTCTTGCTTCACTTAAGACGGAGATAAATGACTTTCATCAGTTTTAACTACTGCAAGTGTCACTGCGCCATAATTTGTAAAGCCATACTAGTATAGTATTATGTTATTTGTGGTAAAGCCAACCGAGTAAATAGTTTTAAAGCATGATAACACATAGAATTACCAATTAAATTTGTCAATGTTTTAGAAAATATTTGTAGCACATATTGCAATTTAATTACTAAAGGATACATTTTTTTAAACCTTTCTCATCTCATCATCAGTATCACATACCATTATGAATAAAAACGGTAATTTAAAAAACTAAAAAAACCCAATTGCGTTTCTGTGTAATTTGGAAATGAAAAAACCCTAAAACAAAAAGTCGTTATACCCGATTGCACTTAACTTAAGAATCGCCAAAGTTGCTAAGGCGATGCTTATAAGCGTCAAATTCATACACAAAATGACAATTCAGATCTTTCATAATAGTCTTTAGGCGCTTTAAGAAGTTTAGTGCAAACGGGCACTCGACTAATAGGGGTAGCTACATTATAAAACAGGAGCTCATTGAATTTTTAACAATATTTTTAAATACAAGAAAAATTGTAGCAATCTAGTCGGGACCCAATCTTCGACATAAAATTGTACCTTTCTGATAAACAAGCTATAAGTTATTAGTTTACCAACCATGTTCTGTTGTTTTGTTTTATTTAAATGGGTAACGTAAAGCTATATGCAAAAAAAGTAAAAATCAGAGCACGCGGTGTTCGCTCATAAATGGTTGTACATTTAGAATAAGTATGTGTATAATAATTTAAGTCAATGAAAATGATAAATGTAACAACTGTCAGCAAACCAAATAAATAAATAAATATTATAATATTCTCGTAATCGTTTAAGCTCTATTAAAGAATTCTGATCGTGTGGTCGATTCAAAAGTTTTTTAGGATCAAGCGTACTAATGGCCAACCCAGCTAATGCTTTAACTCGACTAAGGGCTACTTATGCTTGACTTTTAGCTAGCCAGTTAAGCTGTTACCGCCTTCACCGCGTAGAGGTACTCCCAGCTTATGTTGTGTTCTGATTCAAAATATATACCCGGTGTCACTTTCACAATTAATACTTACGAATCTCAAGACACCTTTGAAGCTATAATCCATTGAGCCGTTCAGGCTGCAGAGCTTGCTAAACATTTGAATTTAGCGCCAAAAATCCGACATTTTGTTTTTTTTTTATTTTGATATACCCAGTGTCACTCTCACAGTAAATACGAATCTAACGACACCTCTCAAGCTGAAATCCATGGAGCCGTTCAGGCCGCAGAGCGTGCCAAACCATTATAGGTACATACATACATACTCTCGAAAAGCATAACCTTCTTTCTGGCGCAGTTGGGTAAATACTAAAGTACACAGGTTACTACAGGCGCTAGCCTGCCCACTCTGAATTTTATTAAAAAAGATGTAAATAAAACAATACCGTCAATCAAATTCTGGGTTCGATTGAAAAATACAATAAAATTAGTCAAGTCGAAAAGTGTCTAATTTCGAGAAGTGTGTAATATGTGCGAAAAGTCGTTAGAAAAGTTAGAAAATTATGGGCGACGGCTCATTCGAAGGAATAAAATTCTGTGAAAAACGTGCAAATAAAAATAGCAATTTTTATAAACAGAAACTGAAAAAAAAGTACGACCTGAGTTTGGTTTATTACATAAAAACGGTAAGTGTGCTAGCGCTAATCAGCAATAAGATCCTTAAAGAGGAGTAAATTTCCTAAAAAAGTCTTGACTCTCGTAACTCGAGGTAATTTATAATTAATAATTTGTATCCGCCGTTGAAAATGGGGTTCGCGGCTGTTTACATTCGAGCATCGCCATCGAGCATTTTTCGCAGATATTACACTTATTTATTTATTACAACTTTTTGCACATTAGTACATGGGCGACCTTTGGGTGAAGCAGAGAAAAGAAGAAGTAGGTGCAATTAACAATCTTGTAAAAAAAACACTTCTCGACTAGACTAAATTGTCTGTGTGAGTGCAGATATTTCTTTTGTCTAGATGTGTCCGTTATTGTTAGTTTTCTAAAGTCCTCCGCAATACTCAGCTTTCCTTATTTTAGTTGGGATAAGGCGCGGAGGATGATGAAAATATAATAAAATATATTAATGGAGGGATAATTCTGAAGTAACAAAGTATTAACAAAAACATTTCATTCTTATTTAAATCACATGCATATGCATTTGACCAAGTTTTCAGGGTAATATTAGTCAACTATTTTAATTTAAAGTCCGCTTCTAGCAGTGTGTTATCAGCAAGTAATAAATGTGCCTAACAACTAAACATAATAAAATGACTCAGAAAAATACCGGTCAAGCGGTCGTTACGGTACTGGCTAATATACGTACTAACTGCGAACTGAGTCCTCCCTAGTGGTTTCATTCTCAATTTTATTTATTGTTTAGCAACGTAGGCGTTCATAAGTCTTAAACTCATAAGACGTTACGTACGTCGGGCTTAGCATCCTACATAGGAAATATACATACTGAGTTTTTACCGTCGCGTTGTCAACTATCTCAGAAAGAATACATAGGGCAGACTGAAAGTTCTGCGCTTCTGGCCGCTCATTAATTTATATTTATGAGTGGCCAGAAGCGCAGAACTTTCAGTTAAGATTATATTTTTTTAACATTAGAAACTCAATCATCGATTAAAAAAAAAAATTGGCGTTAAAGCGCGTGTCAATTGTTTTTTTACAAGTTGAAGTTCGTCGTCCGTAGCAAAAATGTAATTAACACGAAAAGATTTTAGGGCGATGATTTTTTATGATTTTACAAGTTCATTGATTTCGCAACACTGCACTGCTCCTCTTTAAAATGCTTTTGGAAGAGAAGCACTTCATTTGAGCACTGTAAGGCGTTGATATGCAGAATTTGATCGTGGCCGTGTTTCTCTCCATAGTGAAATTCGTGAAGGTCGGCCCTCATCTACGATCACTATTGAAAATGTGGATACTGTCAGGCACTCAGATCATAGAAACAAGTTGTTTCTATGATCCGAGGTCAGGCAACTAATTGAAGAAAACCAGCGTATCACCTATGAGGAGATTCGAGGACATTTAGGGATTAGTATGAACCAAATAAAAAAAAATTATATCAACATTTAAAAGTTACAAAATTTGGTTGCCGCTGGATTCCTCATGAACTCGCCCAGAACAAAAACTGACTCGTGTTGGTTGGTGTAAAAAAATGTTTAAGTACGATCACGGACGTTCAAATGCTGTGTATGATATTGTGACAGGAGATGAAACATGGATATGGGTGTTCGAAGGAAACCAACAAAATTGAGGCAGGCTAGAAACGTAGGCAAAAATATGACTGCATTTTTTTTCTCCCGGACGGGTCTTGTCTGCACGATCCCACTTGGTATGTCTGTCAAGACCTTTTTTCTCAGGAATGCGTAGAAGTATGAAGTTGAAATTAACATCTAATACTTATGTCTGCGGTCCTTTGAAGCTGTAAATGTGGCTAAAAGTCAAGGTTCTAAGTTAAAAGAAACGGCCATCTAAACCGCAAAGTTAAGTTTGGCTTTCGAAAAAGACAGGCAAAAATCTTCGAGAATTGATTCCCGAGATGGACGTACTATCTACATACAAGTTTGTTTGATTACGGAACCCTCGGTGCGCGAGTCAGACTCGCACTTGTCCGGTTTTTTATTTTTCTATAATTTACACAATAATAATACAATCAATCATTTCTGTTTCTTGTGTAGTTTCCATATGATGGCAATTATGCCAGACAAATAATCTATACTAATACGTGTATTATAAAGCTGAAGAGTTTGTTTGTTTGTTTGGTTAAACGCAATAATGTCAGGAACTACTGGTTCGATTTGAAAAATTATTTTTGTGTTGGATACGCCATTTATCGAGAAAGGCTATATAACATCACGTTTCGACGTTAAGTTCTGCATCTTGTCTATCTTTTAAGGTTGACTCACTAGAACCTTTTTTATGATAATCAAAATCGTTCTTAAATAATGCATTATTTACGAAGGTGTTTTTGTAAACATGACATTAATCCTTAATCCAAATAAATACGTTATTCATTACAAGTATTTCATTTTGAACAAAATTGCCCTTGACACCATTGGATTTCAGTAAATATCTTAGGAGAAATTTAGTTTTGAAATAACTTCGCAACAAAATAATAGGCCGGTCAAGTTACTTAAGTACAATGTTTTGTTTTGGCAGACAGACAGACAAACACGGCGGGGGACTTTGTTATATAATTTGTAGTGACAAACAGTATCAGCATGTGGCATTGAAGGTTACACTAGTCGATTTATGACAACTAGACAATATCGATTTGTTGATTCAAACTTTTAAGGGTAAATACTGTAGGTATAGTAACGTAATTACCCTGAGTGTGCTTCAACACGGTATGTTTAAAGATAGCACAATATCGATCAGCATAGTCATTATAAATACGAGTATACGTGTGTTAACCGAAGAGTACTTAACATAAAAGTGATTTAGTTAAATATTATAATTTATAAGCCTACCAGTATCCATCATTCTATACAAATATTAACGCAACTTTTACTACTTTACGATACGCTAATCAAATATTTTTTAGAGTATATTAATTAATTTAAGACCGTAATAGTTGGCGCTCCGTGGGCGAGGCTTTCGTCCGGCAGTTGATAGGCTGATGATGATGATGATATTAATTCATATGCTTATATTAGAGGCATAAGTTACTATGAAATAGTTTAAATTGTTAGTTTTACGCCCTGTACAATTGAAAATCGATTTAATTATATAGACATTGATTAAGACCCTTCTATTCGTAGGAGACTCGCAGTTATTGTGTTTATGCACCTGTACATGTTTATATAATAAAATAACTAACCAGCTGTTCCAGGCGCGGCTTCCCTCGCGTGTGCTTATTTTATTTGGCGCGTAAACATAATTTTTATTTCAAAATAAAAGCAGCTTAAGTTACTCCTTACAACACTAGCTTTCTGCCCGAGGTCCGCCCATTGCGGAAATTAGCCAGAACCTACAGACAGAGACAAAAAAAATTAAAATAACTTCTCATATCTCATAATCATCATCATAGTGTATATGTAGATATCTCACACACGCCCGTCTGGTTCTAAACTAGGCAGAGCCTGTACTATGGTAACCAGGCTGTTGATAAACATACTTATATATTTCTAAATACATACATATTATAGATGAATCACACCCAGACAGAGAACAAATGATCATGCTCATCACGCAATTATTGGTCCTTTGTGGGAATCGAACCCACGACCGACCTCTGGCTCAGCAGTCAGGGTCACTAACTACTAGACCAACAGGCAAGTGAAAGCGGTTCATAACTATCTTACTAAAGTTATAGCTATGATACAAGAATGATCTAGTAATATAAATATCTAACTGGACTAATCTAGTTCGCTAGTTATAAACTGTTTTTTTTTAACATAACTATACTGAATATAGTTATATCCCATATCACGGCTATAACATTCTGCTACGACATTTACATACCGGGTGTTGGAAAAGTACCGGAATAGCAAAATAATTCGCTAGGGATGAATTTTTCGGAAATACGTTAAACACAATAGTTACAATCCGGGCTCAAAAATATGCAATCCCATTTGAATATTGCCCTTGACCTTGAGATAACCTTCAAGGGTGTGATTAATGTCAATTTCAAGGTCACCAATGGATAGCCAGGGAAAATTCCTGTAACTTTTGTGTTTAACGTATTTCCGAAAAAGCATCATAGCGAATTATTCTGCTGTTCCGGTACTTTTCTAACACGTGGTACATCATACACATTATTCTAAACGACATAATGAAATAACCGTGGTTTCCTATCAACCTGTTATCTGCTGCAAGTGTAGATACCTAGTTACTGTCGTTACTGACTAGCTACGATGGAATTAATCTGTTGCAGATTACTAACACAATATGTATACATATTTTCATATTTTCATCTATGTACACTTGGCAACTGTTATAAAATGAATCACCAGTAATCTCCAGCATTAAAACTTTTTAGCTTTTTGGTAAAATATTTAATGTATGTTTATAGATTAGGTATATTACAGACAGGATAATGCCATCCGCTGTGTCCTTCGAGCTTCAATGTAAAAATTACGTTTGCCATTAGCTATGATAGCACAAGATAAGTGGCGTAACTATACCATCTGAGGGCCGTGGCTAATTCATTAATACATTTTGTAATTAGTGCCTCCTCTCTTCAGGACCTTTGGTGCCCGGGGCCCCCTCAAACCGGGGGCCCGTGGCATTTTGCCCGCTCTGCCACCCTATTTTTACGCCACTGCACAAGATAGGGCACAGCAGGGATAGCAGATAGGGACAGCAGATCTTCGACAGGGAACCACTTTTGTAGAGTTACAACCCTACATAAGTCCGCAGCACTACTGTTACTTAACCAGCATTACTAACGTATTATAATAGTTCTGCTAACTAAACTATGGTCACGTACGCCACAGCTCCTTCGGGAAATAGGTTTAGCAACGTGAGTTTGACATGTACCGCGTAACGGTTACCAGACGGGGCGTATGCTTGTTGCCGCTATTATATAATATGGAAGTGGCTCATGACCGGCTCGTCATGGTAGGGTACAGCTTATTGAACAAAAGCAGATAATTTTTTTAACAAAGCGGTGATTAAAATTCGGGTGATTGTCGGTATTCAAGATAAAATAGGTATTGTCCATTTATTTCTTTTTGTTTACTTATTGCAGTAGTGACTGATTTACACACATAACGCTCTCCTAGCACAGGACGGTCTGTTTACGTAGTAACTACTTATATTAGTAATCTGTGGGTCTGTGTCTCTTATGGTCTCGCGTGAAAACCGCACCGCATACCGTACACGTTTCGGTCGCATCGATTAGATCATCTAGCCCGTGCTACTGTTGTGAGTTGATTTATTCTAATCAACAAAGTAAACTGAAATATCACTGACGTCATAAGTTTCCAGCCCACATTAACTAATGCTATATGATTAGATGATTACCCTTATTTACCATTTAAAACACCAGTCATGGTCGTTATAAAACTTTTAAAGAAAATTAGAAATATTGTACTAGGTACAATATTTTACTTTAAAAAGGATTTAGTTTCATTAACACAGACATTTTATTAATGAATGCAGCACAGTGACAATAAAGTTTGATAATATGCTTGAAGTAAATATTTCAGTTGATTTTTTTCTGTCTGTAGTTCTGTACCTACTAAGTGTAACCTTATTTTCCTCATAAATGAACTGGTTAACTTAAAATAAAAATAAATAAAAACAAATATTATTATCACACCTAAACAATAGGCTACATATTCAAAGCTACTTGCAGTTAAAAACACACATTTACTACAAGAGAGCTGACAGTTTTTGCAATTATTTGTGTTGCACGCAAGTGATTGCAAAAACTGATAGGTCTTGGGATGATCTTGTTAGAAGGTCACTGTAATCTGTAATGGCTGACTAAGGAAATATTATTATTGCCGCTTCAAAGAAATTGTTAATTTAATTAACGAACGACGGCTAACTGACCAGGTAAGACTGATAGATCAAAATGTATTTTCTATGAAGCTAGATCAAAAGGTGTTCTCATAAATTATTCTATATCATTCTATTCATGCACGACCATGTTGCTATCCCACTCAAAAATAGTTTACAACTTACATTATTTTGTTGTAATTTGTCATTCGTTTTATATGTAAATACTTTTGACATAAAAAGACTAATATTTATATCTTGGTACCTTCGGGTGATGCCTACTCGGTAAAAAACGGACTCGCGCACCGAGGGTTCCATAAAATATTTTTATTATATGATGTATTATATGATTTATCTGTGCTATAAGACGTTGCTTCGTACCAAATTTCAAGATTCTGAGTCCACAGGAAGTACATTGTAGGTTTTGATTCCCTTGCGAGTGTCGAAAATTTGCGGCATAAACGGCTGTATCTTTTGATTGCGTTGGCTTAGAAGTTTGATTTTTTTACAGCTCCAAGGGACAGTAGACCTGAGTATTTGATATAAATTCCAGCTTCATACCTCCACGAGTTTCTGAGAAAAAGGCTCTTGACTGACAGACAGACGGACGGACAACAAAGTGATCCTATAAGGGTTCCGTTTTTTCTTTTCGAGGTACAGAACCCTAAAAAAACTATATTTTATAAACAGCTACCAATGAACTATTTGTAATATTTGATGTCAAGCACCACACGCTTTTTTACAATGAAATTAATTATTTTGTTTATAACTTAATTCTTATTCCTATAAATGTTTAGATTTTTTTAATTATAGTTAACCAGTGGACTTTATATTGCTATAGAACAGTCTTCATTTAAAAAAAATAGATAATTTTCCAGTTTTTAGTTCAGTTTGTTATTAAAACGTGGTTTTTATTTTTGTATGTAGTAGTAATTGATTTATTGATTTGTTGAAAAAGTGAACGAAAGAAAGAAAGAAAATACATTTATTAAACACACAGCGACATATACATTAATTATAACATTATTATTATAAGCGCATCACGATGCGCGACACTAGGGCGAGTGTTTGACTATTTAAGTCACATTTTCTTTTTACCTAGACCACAGAATACATAATAGTACTACCTAGACTAAAAATAAGTAGGTACTGAACATTAGTTCAGTAAAACTTCACTAAACCTTACAAAATCTATATTTTTAGTAATTTACCTCGTCTTTAGTTTATTTTACATTTTATGGTTGATTTAAAACAATAAGTGATTTCAAGTTGGCAAAAAACGCTATGAGGCCGAAGTTCTGCAAATTAGCGCCTCACATGCTACCTGTTACTTCCTATTTGATATAAAGGTTCTTTACGAGTATTAAATGCAAAAACTTGTAATTGGCCTACTCGTACTATTGTAAAATGTAATCAGCCCTCTACTAGCTGTAAGTTTTCTGAAAGAATAAAGTAAAGTAATAATTAAATAAAATAACTTAAGAGCATAGGACGAAGGTTAGAAATAGGTGGTAAAAAAAATGTAGGTCGTATGTTTTAAATGAATATTTCAATTTTAAAGAAAGCGTTTTGGTGTTATATTAAAAATTATTGTTTTGATAGCATGAAATATTAATTTAATAATGTTTTTACCCAGTAAAGTATAGTTATGCCTAAGTACCTAAGTATAGTAGGGCTTTTACGAGTACTACACGTAGTTTTTGTAATGTGTACATTTTACTGTACTTTTCTTAGAAATTTATATATTCATATAATATAAAATAGTTGGGTTGATTTTATTCTATTTAAAATACATATATATGATAATTTAGTAATTTTATTATAAGTAAGTATGACACATAAGAGCGTGGTTGCAGCTACAGACCAGTAAACCAATAAAATTGTTAAATTAAGATTAGTTTACGCGTCGTTGGCAATGTCCGTCGAGTTGTAGTTACTGTGTATCGTCATGGTTATTTTTTTTCCAATGATATCACCCAAACTGACGAACTAGTATCACACTTATTCGATCGGGTACGACACGCATTTCAGTTATAATCATCTGTCGAATATGTTTTAAATCACGTAGGTCTCAGCTCAGATAATGACAGTGAACCACTGGCCACGCTGGCTTTATTAAAATAGATGATTTCGTTTTTTAACAACTTACTTTTACAGTGTTTTGAGGCATGATTTTGTGATTGATGACGTAATTATGGTAGATACAGTCTTCTTAATTATAATTACATTCTGTATACCATGTGAAGAATTTTTCCCATGTCATATGTCACTGTTTTCACTGCAGGTGTGGCATTGTTTTAAATATCAACTTGTACACATTGTTGACATTTGATGTTTTAATCCGGATACAATACTTTCGAATAAGAGGCAGTGTGTATTTCGTTTACTTATCTTAAATTGTGTAGTGTGTTGGAATTAATGAACTGAAAAGACAAAATGGGTTGCGCTGAGAGCTACATTTCTCAAAAAGAGCCTAGTAAGTGTTTACAACCTATTTATATATTTTTTATTCAACGGTAAAGTTACTGATAATATAAGTAATAACTTAATTTTCCTAGTTGTATAATTCATTGCAATATTCTTTAATATTACTCTAAGTTTCTATAAGCATTGTCTCGGCATTACAAAATCAAAATGCATGATTAGGTTTCGCCAGGTTAAGGTTATATTATGCTGGTATGTTTGGCAACGTTTTCACTTGGTTTCAAATATTTTCATTATTTTGTTTTTTCTGTTGGATGGACGTGATGGTTTCGATGTTTCTAGCAACTCTTTATTTTTTCAAATGACTGTCTGCCTTAGCTTAAACTATGATCTATGCCTGGGAGAAGTGAAAGGGAGAAAATGTTATTAATCTTCTACTAGGACAAATATGTAAATTAGATAAATTAATTGAATACAAGTATAATAGAGAATGACAACGTGGCCGGCAACGTTCTTCCTGTCCTGTCGTATTAAATCAAAAGTTCATAACATAACACAACAACAATATAGCATTTATTTAACTGCACCTGAATCTCTTTTTTGTAATCTCTTTCATTGGGACATTTTATAGATCACATGTGATGACATAACATTACTCTGTGCTGTAGCTAAGTTCAGCAGGATTTTTTAGCGAGTAGATAAAGTCTAAGTCTTGACTGCACGGATGGCGCAATGGTTTAAGTGGTCACCTCGCCACTACGCCGCGCCGAGTGTTGTGGGTGCGAATCCTACACGGGACAAAAATTTGTGTGATCCACAAATAGTTGTGAGTCTGGGTGTTCTTTGTGACCGTTGTTTGAATGTTTATGAAGCCCCCCGCGACACAGGATTATTCCTAATGCGGGAGAGTTGTCTTTTAAAAAAAAAAAGGCAGAAGTAAAGCTGGCATTCCAAACTAGGTAGAGCCTGTACTACAGTAACCAGACTGCTGATAAACATACATATATGTTTCTAAATACATACATATTATAGATAAATTACACCCATACACAGAACAAATTATCGTGCTCATCACACAATTATTTGTCCTGGGTGGGAATCGATCCCACAACCTCTGGCTTAGCAGTCAGGGTCACTAACCACTAGACCAACAGGCCAGTCTTTATTTTGGCATCGGGGTGCGGCTGTATATTGTAACACTTAACTTCAGCGTTGTTAGACAAACTGTTTTATATTTCGCTTTAACCGACGAAAAAAAAGAAGGTTCTCAATTCGACCGTATGTATATATATATATATTTTTTTTAACCGACGAAAAAAAGGAGGTTCTCAATTCGACCGTATATATATATATATATTTTTATGTATCTTCAGCCCTCACTCCGTTATTTATGAACCGATTTTGATAATTATTTTTTTGTTGGATAGGGTATACCTCAAGGGTGGTCCCATGTCAAGGTAGTCAGGATCTGATGATGGGATCCTGATAAAATTGAGAGAAACCCTCGAAAATTGTAGGAACGAATAGTGTTTCTGTTTACTTTTGCCTTTAGAAATCATCACATCATGTAGCTGAGCTGATGATGAAAAAAAAACATAAAATAAAAATCTTTTTCACAAAAATTAAACTGACAAATAGAACTAAAAAGAAAAAAATAAATAAACTTTAAATCTTAAGTATTGAACTTATTTACATAAACTATCAAATTTTATATAAACTTATTTTGAGTCATTCTTTTCGTCGGTTTAGTTTTTGTTAAAAAGATTTTTCTATAACTAGCCACCCGCTCCGGCTTCGCACGGGTAGCAGAGACATCTTCAACAATCATCATCATATTTCAACCAATTTACACAAAACCTTAACAAATTATATGCCTACTAAACCTTCCCCATGAATCGCTTTATCTATTGGTGAAAGCCGCATGAAAATCTGTTCAGTAGTTTTTCAGTTTATGGCGAACAGACAGACAGACAGGGGGGACTTTGTTTTATAATATACGTAGTTATGCATCGGGCTCCCACTTTAGACATTCGTAAGAAGTAGTGAGAAGTAAAAGTAGAAGTAATGACTGAAAAATACCAAGCTAATAAAAGCGAGCTAATAAGGCGGTTTGCCTAACAAATAAAAATAAAATCACCCTTGCATCCCCATAATTTATTGTCATATTTAACGATTATGGGATACCGATCAATGTAGTTAAATAAATAAATTGTAACGGTGTGAGTTTCTAGACTGTTTTGTCATGGGATCAGATGTACCAGATCATGGTTGTTATCATAACATGGCATGGCATCGTGGATTCATAATATTTTGCCTACGTTATACTCAGGTTACTGCAATATAAGTGCGCGTGAGATTTATTTACCGCCGTTAATCAAGGGTAGCTATACCTGTTCAACAACGATACCACTTTCATATTATCTATACAGTATTCTATCTTCATACAAACGGTCGGAAAGCGAGTCATACCTACGCGTCTCAAGTTCAGTATACACTCTGTACACAACCAGTCGCGAATGCGCCGTAGTGACGAACGAACGGTGTGATGCTTTGTAAGCAGTAAGCTTGCGATTCGTATATCTATTTGATTTAAATAAGAACAAGTACTTGCTTAATATGGCAATGTATTTTTCATACTATTAAATTTAACAATAAAGCTTTTCGTACGTCTCAAAAAACAACATGTATTTTTGAAGTAAAACTTCTTTACGCACGCTTGACTTGGGGAGTAAGCTGGTGAATGCGTTACGAAAATTGTGATCGGGCGAGGCGAACGGAAGTTGAGAGGGAGATATAAGTTAGTGAAAATAGAAACAGAGAGAGAGTTACGTTTCGTATATTACTGTAGGGGCAAGAGAGAGAAGTGCGAGCACACATTTCCTTTCTCTCTTAGCCAGTTACATTTCGTATGAAGTTTTGCTTCAGTCGTGTGGTCTAAAGCACACTCGTTTTTTTAACACTTCCTGTTTCATTTAGAACAAATTTCAATTTTGTTACTTAATGAAAAATATATTATAATATTTACAATCCCAAAACTAGAAAGATACTGAAGTACTTAGGTAGATGAAATGAAAATATTGTAGTCGGTCATGGGGCAGCCCTTGCGCGTGTTTACGTACCGCGCGGCTGTAGGTAATTGTTTCAAGGACAGCCCCGAGTCACAATACTGAATAGATAATATTACCGAGTGTCTCACACACAAATAAATAAAATTGAAGTGTCTGTTTGTAATATCATAATAACAGCTTTTTACTACATGCATGTAAATGTTTACCTTTAGACGGTCCTTAAACAAAAAAAAAGAATTTTAAATATTTTTTTCTGTTTGTCTTGTTGTTCCGGCTAATCTATGGAACGTGTGGACTGATTTCCACGGGACTTTCACTACGGCTACTTTTATAATATTACCGTGCCTTTATTTTGGAAAAAAAGCATAAGGGCAAAAAAACATAAATATGTACACGCGAGCGAAGCCGCGGCGGGCACAGCTAGTCTTAAATAGAAATAAACTATTTAAAAATAACGACTGCATCGAAAGTCGATCGTTTCAACATTTCATTTCGACATTTCATAAAATAATTTTTCCTTCATGCAATTCCTCCATAAAAATATGCATAAGTCGCTAACAACAATTTTATTGTTTGCTTTGATTTTATGTATTTTAAGTCATTTTGTTTAAATCCTTTTATTTACATTTTTGGAGCCGTTTTTATTGTACCTAGTGAAAACATAATTCTTCTTTATTGTCAGGTAAAACTAAGCTCAGTATCTACAAAGTTCCTTATATGTATGTGTGCAATACCCAAATTTCACGAATCGGAGTGGTTGAAAGTTGAGTCGCAAAATTTCATTTAAGTTTCAAAGGGAGCTACAGACAAAGTTAGTGTGAAGTGTGTCAAAACCTTTTTTTCTTTGTTTCAGGGGAGCCGGTTAAATACGATCCAGATTTCAATGGACCCATCCACAACCGATCATGCACAGATATCTTCTGGTTAATACTTTTTATTATTTTCCTCGGAGTGTGGGGATATGTAGGCTATCATGGTGAGTATCTTAAATGCGGAACTCAAATATAAAACCAATAGATCGAAATTCAAACCCTCAGTATCTTAGAACTTACAGTTACAATGGCTTAAACAAATGTCTATAATTTTTTTCTACTGATAAGGTACATTAATTCATAGTAAAAATAATAATAATTTAATAGAAAAATAAAACTTCAAATAATTATACATTTAACAGTATATTTTTAATTTTCTTCAAATTTTCTGTTTATTTCTCTCTCAATTGACAATGTATCCGGCCAAATATGTATCCGTTTCATCTCTAATAATAATGTCATATTATAATTATGATGCCTGGTCTTTAATATAATATTACGCTTAGAAATGCTTACTATATTCTAATCTACTTCATTGTATGGAACACGGTTAACTGATAAAATATGTAAAAATATAATGTATGGCAACGTTTTCACTTGGTTTCAAATATTTTCACTATTTTGTTTTTTCTGTTGGATGGACGTGATGGTTTCGATGTTTCTAGCAACTTTTTACTTTTTCAAATGACTGTCTGCCTTAGCTTAAACTATGATCTATGCCTGGGAGAAGTGGAAGGGAGATAATGTTATTAATCTTCTACTTGGACAAATATGTGAGTTAGATAAATTAATTGAATACAAGTATAATAGAGAATGTCAACGTGACCGGCAACGTTCTTTCTGTCCTGTCATATTATAACTACTTAGCATTGAAATAGGTTTGAATATAAGCGTCTATATATCCATCTATATAAGAGGTTTACTTACATTTTGTAAAAACTTAGGCCACCCCATAATAGGTTTTAAATCAGAAACAATTAACTTATTAGTTGCAGACATCTTGATATATCTAAATGGTACTATTACTATTTGTGCTGTAAATTCAATAAGAACATATATAATATGTAGAAATTTACCGAGTTGCGGTAAATAAGTGTTTAAATTAAATACGATATTACAGTACATACCATATTGTAAATACTAACTTATGTTTGGTTTGAACTTTATCCAAAAAACGTAATTAAAAGGTTTTTGAGGCAACAGGTACATATGTAAGTACATTGTTCCGTACGTTAAAACCGGATTTCGGTAGGTGATCTCAAGCTATCGCTAAGCTGAGTAACTACTGTACATACATCCTCAGACATCGCTTAAGATTAAATTTTAATTTGCAAGATATTTATTGTACGAGTACGTAGGTATGAAATAAAAATCGAAAGTTCAAAAGACCTTAGTATTCTGAATTTTTTTTTAATGTAGTTTGCATTGTAATGTTATGTTATTAAAGCCAAATTAGATTTATAAAAAATATTCTGTAGCGATATTTTTAGTATGACAAACTTCCACGAAATAACAGTTCTTAATGTCATCTTATTTATATTTTAAGATAAAAGGTCTTATCAACCTACATTTTCTTACTAACTCTAACTAGGAAGGTACCTACGAATTGCATATTTTTGTAACACTTCAGACGCTCGGTGGCCGGCCGGCTAACCGGAAAAAAGTGTTAGCGCAACGAGAAATGCTGACCGCAGGTTGATTTATTTTATTTTTACGCTATCTGTGGATTCTGCGCGATACTACTGTAATATCTTGTATACTAACTATCCGTATATATGTATGTATATGTGTACTCTGCCAAGAAAATACCGGGAAAAGGTCAATCAAAGACAAAATGTTAACTATTCTTCCAAATTGATTGTATCGCCTTCAAAGTAGGCCCCTTCAGAAATAATACACTTACGCCAACGAATAATCCAGTTGTAAAAACATTTTTTAAACGCATTTTCCGGAATCGACTTCATTTCTCGTCGCGAGTTTTCTTTGATATCTTCTATTGACTGAAAACGGGTACCTCGAAGTGGTGATTAGAGTTTTGGAAAGAGACAAAAGTCGGCCGGAGCCATATCCGGTGATTACGGTGGTTATTCGATGGTATTTGTTGAGTTTTTGCCAAAAATTCGTTCACAATGATGGTATTGTACGATGGCGCGTTGTCGTAATAGCCAAGAATATTCTTTCCCCAAATTTATAATTTTTCGACAAATTTGATCTCTCCAACGCCGCATAACGCTCAAATAATATTCTTTATGGGCTGATGCGGCGAGTGCGCGATGGCTCCAACACCCTGGTAGCTGCTGTTGCACTGACAGGACGGATAGTACTATTATGTGGCATTGGATGACGACAGATAGAGCGTCATTTAAATAAATTAAGTTAAATATATATATATTCAACAACAATGTATTATATTATGTATGGACAATGGTCTGATAATAAAGTTTATTATTATTAAAATAAAATAAATAAATTTATTTACAGTGTGACCTGGCAAGAATTCCAAGTGCACAACGAAAGCGAAAGGAGCTACGTTCCATCCAACCGGGTGTCCCAAAGACGTTTCACGCGTTTTTTTTATTCTTCCTACAGATATTCCTTTTATGCTATTTAGAATTTAAACCTAAATGGTCATTTAGCAAGTTTCATTGCAGGAATGCACCATGGAAATATACAGAAACTATTGGCTCCGGTTGACTCTAACGGTACACGATGTGGTCTTGACGCAGGCTTCGAAGAAAGGAAATACCTCGTTTTTTTTGATATCCAAGACTGTCTACAACCAGCAACCCCCATTACCGGCTGTCCTACACCACAGGTAAAGCATTATTTCAAAGTAAATTATTCAAATTATACTTAGAGCCATTCAATTGCATGTGCAGGTATAAAAGTATATGGCAGAACGTAAAACTATTTAGAAGGTAACCTGCCAGTGAATTTTTCAGGGTTGATAAAGAAAAACTTTACTAATAAAAATACTTAAATTAATTAAATAATAACTAAAAAAAAAGAGTGGCCGTGAGTTTGTTTGCCCGATTTCTTCTAACAATGCTCAACCATTTGGAAACGGGCGGTTATAGATCGGATCGACACAGGCAGATAATTATATATATTTTTTTTATAATTTTACATTTGACAAAGCAAACTATTGTTGCTGTGACTCTGTGTTGATGTATAATTTTTAATTATAATAACTATTTTTTAAATTGACGATTTCGAATAATTTGACGATCAATGTTTTGAAATAAAGATATTGAATTTGAAATAAAATATTTAATCTAATTTGCCCACATAAAACCCTAACCGCTACTCGCTAACAGATGGCGCTCGCTAATTAATTTCGGCTTCCGCATCAATAAATAGATTTTTTTACATGAAATATTCAAAATTGGTTGTTTTGGGTTACAGGTGTGCGTCAAACAGTGTCCAACAGAAACTCTACATTTTACGCAAATGACAGTTAGTGAATTTAATGCACATAAATCTAGTATGGTGTGCACATATGGTGTTTCTATGTCTAACATGACCCTACCTATAGCGCTAAGCTATATAAAAGAAAGGAAGTGTGCTGGTACCGTTATGAAAAGTCAACCAGGTAAAATTATTTAGTTAGTTCACGATTTTTTGAAGCTACTATACTATATTAGTATAGTAGCTTCAAATACTCATGTGATCTCGAAACTCCTCCTTTACCTACTCTTAGTCGTCTAGGCTAACTTTAACTTGCATCAGACGTACAGTTAAACCCTACACTTCAGTGTTATTCCGTTGCATCGGCGATCTGTCATCTCTGCAATGCAAGGGAGACGTGAAAACTGCATCGCAAGATGCGAGCTGCTTGCTGAACCCAAGCGAGGCACGAACGTCTCTGATGAACAAGGCGACAGCTCTTGACTCGTATATTGGGTGGTTTGTTGCCAGCTGGATGACTTTTTTCACCAGTACGAGGGACGAGCGGGATACTCAAATAGTACGTAGTTGTAACCATGTTTAGAAGTTGTACTGCCCTGTAACACCTCTTTCACTTACACGCATGTGCACCTATTGGACTGGTTGTAACTATTCTGTTTTAACACTCATATCAAATACTACTAATAACTCAATACCAAACTACTTAGCTAAGGATATGCTTTAATTAATGCCTATGAATTGTTCATCTCCTATATTATGGTCGAAGCAGTGCTGGGAAGGTGCCTGGTGGTTTT
The DNA here is from genome assembly GCA_949752705.1 of Callimorpha dominula. Lineage (NCBI taxonomy): Eukaryota > Metazoa > Arthropoda > Insecta > Lepidoptera > Erebidae > Callimorpha > Callimorpha dominula. Next base: position 20,430,745 of record OX456991.1, read on the forward strand.
CGATGCGTTGAAGTCACTGACCAAATCACAAAACATAACAGGCAAGGGCATTGAGAAGGCACTCGAAAGGTTCACAGCATTAATACAAATGAATCAGGTAGTTATTTTTATTAATAGCAGACGCAAAAATAAATGTCAGGCGTTCGGAACTCCTAAAATCAGGTTTGATGTCAATATTTTGTCTTGTATTTTGCACGGGACTGCTTAGGTCCAATCTGTTAGAGAAAAAAATTACAAAAATAGATTCTTATGTTACCTGCCTTTCCTGCAAAACATTTATCAAAAATAATATTTTATATTGTAATTCATGCACGGTAGAAATAAAAGAGTTGTTTTATATTGTAAGTTTTCACCTGAAGCTTTCTAATAACTAAGGCACGCAATAATAAATAATAGATATGCATGATGGAATTGATGGATCTTAACGAACTTGGTGGACAGTTTTATGTTTTACTCATATACAATGTTTGTTATAAAGATTTTGTTTCATACCTATTTGATTGTTCCGTCAGCGATATGTGAAAGTTTTATCACGCGTTATCTATCTATCTACCTGTGGCGTATGTAAACAAATATGACTGGCCTATTGGTCTAGTGGTTAGTGACCTTGACTGCTGAGCCAGAGGTCGTGGGTTCGATTCCCACCCGAGTCTGGGTGTTCTTTGTGTCCGTTGTTTGTATGTTTGTAAAGTCCCCCGCGACACAGGAGTAATCCCTAATGCGGGAGTTGTCTTTTTAAAAGTAAAACTAATACATAGCCAAGTAAGTGAGTTTGTTGGTTTGTTACGTTTTTACGCCTTAACTACTCAACCGATCATCACGAAATGTTGAACACATGTTGTCGGTAATACAAGGGAGCATACTCGTATAGGGTACTTTTCATACCGAATTTATTGACAAAATCTTCATTTACGCGAGTAAAGCCGCGGGCAAAAGTTAATCCTACTAATATAATAAACGTGAAAGTTTGTGAGGATGTATGGATGTTTGTTACTCTCTCACGCAAAAACTACGAAACCGATTGCGATTAAACTTGGTATGTTTTGCCAAGTTTGGATTAACACATAGGCTACTTTTTATCCCGATATTCAAACAGGATCGGGAGTTAGGCGGGTAAAATCGCGGGGCGCTGCTAGTACAATATAATAATGGAGTACAAAATTCTAGTTTATTTAATCAGTGCTCTATAATGAATACAATAATAATTGGTCTATGGCATTGCGAAGTAGTCCAGTCAAATAGGCCGTTTTTGTCGTGTGGCAACTTCTACATGCTATATTATCACTATTACCGGGATTTACTGCGTGGCTGGTTGTCGAGGTCTAGATCAGCCATGGTCGTCAACCAGACCATGGTCCGATAAAAATGAAAAACTTTAATTCTTAAGATATATTTTTACATTTTACCTACATTCATAATATAATTTGCATTATCTCACCTCTCGTTATAACTGTGTTGCTTACCGCGTGATTTAGTTGCCTCAGTAATTAAAAGGTTGAGAATGACTGGCCTGGATGAAGTATTCATATTTCTGAATAGCGAGACCAAACACTAACATGTTTCTGTGGGGACAGCTATCGGGGCAAATAGTTCATGACCTGGTGGAAACGCGCTGGTTTTTACTAGGCGCACTTATAGTCGTCATCGTCATCTGCTTTATATACATTCTGCTGCTGCGGTGGGTCGTGGGTCCTGTGGTTTGGATTTCACTAGTTGGAGTATTGGGACTACTTGTATTCTGTAAGTTAACTGTACCTATTTTTTTTAATCAATTTATATACAAATTAAATTTATTGTACTGAATTGTTGATATCATTGCAGGTACATACCTGTGCTATAAAAATTACGTGTACTATCGCGACAATATAACCCTTCACCAGACGACAAATCTAAAAGGTTACTTCCAGGTAATCCTTAGCAAAAGTGAAACTTGGATGGCGTTAGTTGTGATCTTGGCTATCATAGTAGTCATACTCCTACTAATAGTGATATTTTTAAGATCGAGGATCAATATCGCTGTAGCTCTTATACGTGAAGGAAGCAAGTAAGTCCATTTGTATTAATAATGTAACGTAATGTTTCACATGGTTTTATGTCGGTTTGATGAGATATTGTTTAACTCTTTGTCTTAGCTAGAAATAGCATTACAAGGATTTGGAACGCCCTGTATAAAAGCCAAGAATGTATTTAGTAATTCAACGATAAAAGTTTTCGATTATTTAAAACTCCTATGTGTAATTACATTCCTCCATTTCCAAAGACCTCAGATACAAGACAGAAGATCTAAGTACAACCCGCAGTGTATTACGAATATAATGTAAAGTACACAATCAGTCTAATTTTATTCTGAAATTGAGTATTTAAAACATTTAAAGTAAAGGATTTCAAAATGAATTGATGTAATATATGCTTAAAATGACATCGAAAGAAAACTTTTCATTGTCTGAATTATCTGCTTACTGGTCGAGCTTTTGCAATTTACAATGGAAATATGCACTTTTGGGTTTTCCACTGACTATGACTAAGATATTGTTCAAGGTCAGAGGGGGCCGATAGCATCATTGTTACACCTGTATTTCGCACGCGAAATAGGTCTAATTGCATTATCTATCCTATATGTGGCCTTCACAGTTGTAGGATATTGCAATGGTTATGAAAACGTACTGTTATTTTCCTAGGGAAACAATTAATACAATTATCTTCATTGACCTTATTGGAATTACATTTTCTCTTTCAGAGCGGTAACAGCAATAAAGTCAACAGTATTCTTCCCTATAATACCGTGGATCATTCAATGTTTCGTTATTGCTTATGGAGCGTTGGTGCTTATGTACTTGCTGTCTATGGGGGAGAGCGTATTCAGGTTCGTTTCAAATAACGACACCAACTGTCCGTTTACTAGTGATTTCAAGGTAATGAAATATTCGTATTCAACTCGTAATAAGTATGATATATTATACCCTCAGATCATAGAAACAAGATTGTTTCTATGATCTGAGATTATACCTCTTTAACATCGAGTACCGGTACCTATATGTAGCCGCTGTAGCGTCTGATAGGGTTTCCTTACAAGCTGAAGATACCATAGATATAAGAAGAGTAAGTAGATAGGAAATATACTTACTTGACCTGAAGCCGAATGTGGCCAACAACAAAATCTGTTGTACTGATTTGGTCGATAATATCCATATCGATATACAATCCCACTAATATTATAAATGTGAAGGTTTCGATGGATGGATGTTTGTTACTCTTTCACGCCAAAACTACTGAACCGATGAAACTTGGTATGTAGGAGACCTGGATTAACGCATAGGCTTCTTTTTATCCCGATATTCCCACGGGATCGGGACTTACTCGGGTGTAACCGCGGGGCGCTGCTAGTACTATAATAACATCATTCATCAGTCGGCGCCAAATATACCAACAAAAAATGAAATTCGAAAACACTTCGGCAAATAGACGTCATTTTACGTATTAATTAATTTGCTTGTTTGTATGTTTGGCGCCGACTTATAACAGCAACAATTTCCAGAAAATAACACTTCGACACTTAGTCTAATGCTCATTTGTTGCTAAACCTTCCCTGAAGAAGTCCAAGTAGGTACAGAAATGTCACTTTGCACCAACGGAAGATTTGATGGCATCAGCTGCGGTAGAAGAGAAAATATATTGCCAGCGTTGGGGCTTAAAATATCAATAATGACTATAGTGAGTGATGGGTTTCCCTTCTCAATCACTACATACTATGAAACAAAGCCCCCGCGTCTGTCTGTTCGCGATAAACTGAAAAACTACTGAACGGTTTTCACCAATATACAGAGTGGTTCACGAGGAAGGTTTAGGTGTATAATTTGTTAACGTTTTGTGTAAATTGATTAAAATATGATGATGATTGTTGAAGAGGTCTCTACTACCCGTGCGAAGCCGGGGCGGGTTGCTAGTTAAATAAATTATTTTTTTATTAACTTATTCTTTTTTTCGAAAGCTATTTAGTTTCTGTTTGTTTAAAATGTCTTATTCAAATGAGCTCAATTATAATTCCAGGATGGCATGAGCTGCAACCCTGCAACCTTCCAAGCGAGCCTTGCGTTTGCTCAATCATTCAATCCTGAGCATTGTACTAAAGTTGTGTGCCATTTCACCGGCCTTGACAGCCCAACGAGTGTCGTATGGTTGCACTGTAAGTATCGTTTTATATTAGGTTTTTCAATATGAAATTGTCGTTTTATATGGAAAAAGTAAAACGATTTTCTTTTTATGAACTTATATATTTAATTATTCAAAGTTATCTATGCACTTTCGCCATTTTATAGAAAGTTTATAGTTCATGATTCCCTAGCGTTGTCCTGAAGTAGCGATGGGCTAGAGCAATTGACTAGTCTCGGTTGTTTAACGGCTAACTTTTTCATCATTGTTTGCAATTGTTGAGAATACAGTTCTGCCGTAATTGTCTGCCTACATTTTAGGAAGCTGTATATATGACCAACACCTGTACCTTTTTCTGCGTCAACTTTCGCCTTTGGCCGGTTCTCCATGGATTAACCATTGTAATCAGCTTTTTCGACTGTCGTACAGGACCTATTTTTCCTCATAAGTATCAGTACGATTCAAAATCCCCTCGTTATTGTGACGGTTGAGTAATGTAACGCAACATGTAACGCGTTTGTTGGTGCGCTTCACTCAATTCAGGAGGTACCTACTCATATTTCTAGCTTTTTCACTTTTCCATTTTGATTGAAATGATTTAAAATTGTTTTAATACTTACACCGCCTGCCGCTAATCCTGATGTGTAATTTCCGCTACTACGATCCCTTTTAATTCTTCATTGTCAACTAGGGTTTCCGGCCATCAGCGATGTTTGTTCTTTAGTCATGTTGTTTTTTTATATTATACGGGGCAAACGAGCAGACGGGTCACCTGGTGGTAAGTGACTACCGTCGCCCATGGACACCTGCAACTCAAGAGTCACAAGTGCGTCGCCGGCCTTTGAGGTAGGAGTACGCTCTTTTCTTGAAGGTTTGAAGGTCGTATCGGTCCGGAAATACCGCAGGCGACAATTTGTTTCAGAGATTGGTTATGCGCATTATTATACCAAGCGGACTATTGCCTGCTTTGATAGTCTGATAGACTTCAACGTTGGTAGACTGTAGAAACCAGACCAATCAGAACATTCTGTACAGCTATATACGTACCTATATTCAGTTTTTCTAGGATACGTTTTTACTGTATACATGTATGTACGATGAGCGTTGTCTATTTTTTTTTCATTATTATAGTTTGCTACTATTGTCACCAAGGGCACGGTGAGCTATTTTAATATTATGATCGTTCTTGGCACACGTAAATTGTAAACGTGTATGCTAATGGCACTGGTTTTTTAACGATATTTTCCTTTTCCCGTTATAACGAGTATTTTACTTTCAATACTGTAGAAAGTGCGAGGCCGGCGCGGCATTTCTTGACAATAGTTAAGTAAGTAGTTGGCTATAACTGTTTTTAGGGTTCGGTATATCGAACCGGAAAAAGGATGTTATCAAAATTTGTCAATCAAAACCCCTTTTTAACCAACTTAAAAAGGATGCGGTTTCCAATTCAAGTACCTACCTACCCTTTTTTTCATTTTACTTTTGATCATTGTGAACAGGTTTCTAATGTTTCTTTTTATAGAATATCTATCACCATAAATTACCCCAAGGGTTGCAAAATACCTAATTGATGACAGTTGTATATTTTTATTAAATAAACGATTTTGAAAGAATTTAATAAAATAACATATTTTGGTCTTCCGCCCCTGAAACCAAAAAAAGTCAAGTTTGTGAGTCATATCATTCATATCACAAGTAAAGCAAAAAACATACAAAATAGTTAATATTGTATATCACTTATAATCCGATGACTAACTTAGGTACATTTGAAGTTAAAGAATTGCTTTGAATCAATTACCGAGTAAAGATTCTTTACTGATACTAGATTTATAGGCCTATAAATCCATCAAATTCAGTCAGTTTACTAGTTATTAGGCGAATGATTCCCACGAACTATCAAGTATTCATATAGGTAGATAATTTAGTTTTTGCGGAACCTTCAAGGCGCGAATCATAATACCTCGCAGGTGTTTGGTTTTTTTTCATAAGGAATAACCTAACCTATACTTCAGCCAAATAAGCTGTGGAATGTTTACTAACATTGCGTTGCTAAGCATTTTCTGACAGGCAGTTGTTAATAACCTGTTTGCAAATTACATCCCCTTAAAATATTGTTATTTTGCGGAAAACAAATGGCACTAATAACTGTTTTTAAACTTTCGCGACTATATATATTAGATTACACATCTGATATGTATAGTCGCGAAAGCTTCAAGAGCGAGTACGGATAGTTGCCAAAACTCGCACTATATAGGAATATATAGAAACCTATATATATAGAATATATAGAAACCACTATATAGAAACCTTGTAATTATTATCGCGATTAAGTACCGAAGAAGAAAAGTTATTTCTAAATGATTTATTATATTATATTACAATTATATTATTTATTATTACCTTTGTACAACCATAGAGTGTCAGCTACTGCACAATACCACAGAATACATAATAGTACTAGTGACAATACTCACAAACACACCCGTCGAGCGGTGGGCAGAGTGTTCTCAACTTTCGATAAGTGTGCTCAATCCGATATATTTTTGGCTGCAGCTAATGCTAGGTATTATTATTTAATTTTTTTAGGCTATTATGGCGCAGGTATTTTCGCTTTTGTATGGGAGTATGTATGTATCTGTTACGGAGTAACTGTTATCTTATCTGTGGCTATCTGTGGCGTGGTCTGTTTTTGAGTTAGTGAGATTTTTATGTGTTAAAATACCAAAAAAACTATTTATAGTCCTGAGAGAAAAATGGTTAGCAAGGTATTCAATTATTAGTTTAAACTATCTTTTTCTAAATAAAACACTACTACTACTTTAGTGGCTAATATAACTTGTAGGTATTTCTTACTCACAACAATAAATAGCTATTGCCTCAAATATCTCCTAAACATTTGCCTTTTCGCCATTCAATATTTTTTTGAGGAATCAGGGTTTCATTTGGTATGCTTAGATTACATAGCTTAATTTATTTACGTTTAATAGATAAGAATAATACTAAAATACTAAAGCAGGAGGCTCGCCTATAACTTTAGCATCTAGAGCGTCGAGACCTACCCGACCTATAAGGTAAGCTCTGGTAAGGTTCTGCGTCTAAGGTAAGTTCTGATGAAGCCTCCTTTATGGTGACAACCTTGATGGAATCCACTATGCGCCTCTGGTACTGGTAGGTGGTAAGTACTTGAGCCAAAGTACACCTCAGCCAGTATGCAATATAAATTTTAGAACATCAGAAAGTAGATGTACCTCAATGTTGGAATATTCATAAAGTAGAATTATTTTAAAAAATCATTGAAATGTAGTATGTAAAAGAACCTACCTGAAACAGAAATAAAAAAAATGTCTCAGAAAACAGGCATGTAGTAGTGTGAAAAATGAAATGAACTGAAACTTTCATGAAACATCCGATTAAAGATGATCCAATTTCCTCCCGCCACAAATTAAATACAGTACAGAATAAAAGGCTGTGAATTAAGCACACAGAGAACCAAAGATAAAACGACAATCGTAATTAAAAAGTTTGCAATGCTAATTCAACCATAAGCCAAATATTCAACATTATGTTCAGATTCAACCAGCCTAAACAGCACGCGCCGTCATATATGTGTCAAAATCTCAGAACCACGAAGATGGTACCAGCGATGAGAATACTCCCTTTTGATATTTAATGATTGATGTATTGTAAACACGCAAAGAAACACTGTACAGTTCCTAGGTTAGTGTTGACTCGGCCGTGACCAAACTGAAAGTGAACTCGTCCGTCCGCACTCCGCCTAGACTCTGCGTAACGCCGGTACATGGCGCTTGTGTTCCTTTCCGGTGAATATATTATAGAGCGCGCATGTGAATCGGCAAATGTTTAGAAAATATAATGCCAGAGACACATGTGACACATGCATAGATACACATGTTAAACTTATAACACTCCAACTTTTTGCGTCGGGTGTTAAAAATTGCATGGATAGTGAGACATAACTTTACGCAATAATATAATGGTGAATCACTGGTAATTCAAACAAAAATAGTTTTGATTTTTCCATTGTCAATAACACATCATCCCTAATATAATAGGAAGATGATGAGTGAAAAAATTAAAACCACATCCAGTTTCGTGTGATTTAACGCTGACATTTCGGCGCACTTTTTCTGTGACGTCAAAGACGTCGTAGTCCGTGTTTAATTCTTTATTGATTTATGTAACATTTATGTGTAGTCATAAAACGTACCTATTATTATTAAAAAGGATAGAAAAGCTTATTTTCAATATTGTATTGTGGAGTCTTGTGCATATTCCCATAAATATTCATTTTAAATAACTAAACTGTTGTTGATCTGCGAAAGTTGTCGAGTTATAGGGTTGTAAGGCGTATAGTTGGTATTTTTTATTTGCTAATTCTTGTTTTAAGGTATTTTTTAACATATTACGTATTTGATGGTTAGACTGAGTTCCAGTAAACACAATGACAGTAAAATCGTAAAGTATAACTAAGAAATAGAGGTAAAATTACAATATTTCTGCATTCTAATTATGACAACCCTAAAGATGATGACATATGGTTTGTTGACAAAGATTCCATATCTTATTTGGCTCAAAGCTACATTTTTAATTGGTGCGAGACCCCAAAGTGAAATAAAACCTATAAATTCAAAACCTTAGTTTTCCTATGTTGTTCGTCATATGACCTTTTTTTAGTCCTCATAAAAAATATTTTGGACACCACCTACTTTTTGAGGCGGTCTATTGATTTCGGCGCCCCCGATCTATTGATTTCTGCACCCTCCATATGACGGCGCCGCACCACTCGCACCGCCCTAGGGCCGCCCCTGCGAATTAATATTCATCATAGCACATTATAACTTTAAATTCCTCTTGTTCTTCAGTGGCTAACCTACTAGGCTTCTTTTGGACGATGTTCTTCATCGGGGGTTTATCAGATATGATGCTCGCAAGCACATTCTGCACCTGGTATTGGACAAGACGCAAGAGTGATTTGCCATTTTTCACCTTGACGGCGGGTGTAATTAGAACAATAAGGTAAGAATAAAACATTTTAAAACTCAATCTTTTACCAGGACAGTAGACAGACATACGTATACGGTACAGTATACAAACGGTTAAAGGCGGTTTTTTTTACCGGCTCTGGATTCGTTCAAACCGATGTACACCGTCTGACATGAATCCCTCATACTTTACCGTTACCAGTTCTGTTACCTGCTGCGAGGCACAAACCCTCTGTAAGAAGGAACCAGAAGGTCGATATCTTTGGATTCGCAGGCAGTGGACACATTCGGAGACAGACCTCCAAGCCGCCAAGCAACCCTAAGCGGCAATGACGTTGTCTCTGCATTACTTCGAAGACAATGACCTCAATCTTTCAAAGACCAACCAAGTTGTAACCAGTCGCGGTCATTCGCGGATAATATTGTTAGCTGCTTTGTTGATATATCTTTATGCTAATATTGTGCCAATATGTTTATTAATGTTACAGGTATCATCCAGGAACAGTTGCTTTAGGATCATTAATTATCGCCATTGTACGCGTGATTCGTGTCATCCTCGAGTACATTGATCAAAAACTTAAGAAATTTGACAATCCCGTCACTAGGTGTATAATGTGCTTCTGCAAATGTTTTTGCTGGTGCTTGGAGAACTTCCTAAAGTTCATAAACAAAAACGCTTATATCATGTGTGCGGTTTATGGATATAACTTCTGCAAAAGTGCCAGAGAAGCGTTCTCTTTGCTCATGAGGAATATTGTGAGAACTGTCGTGTTAGACAAGGTATGAACATACTTAATAAATATTTTGATTTTGAATAAACATGATAGGGAATGTCAAGATTATAAAATAAGTTAAATGTACTTCTACTTTCTTCTTAAAGCAAGCCAAATACCAATTTTGTCTGTTAGTTGTCATAAAAGCTCGTGGCTAAGTGGTAACCGAGTAGGTTAGCACATTACAAAGTAATACTAGCCAGGTCAGTCTAGGATGGGTGACCATTCTTAATACATTAAGACCCCGCCGTGCCTCGGAGAACACGTTAAACCGTCGGTCCCGGGTGCCATACAAACATCTTGGGCATTCGTTATGGATAGTTGGAGCTCTAAAAAGTCCGACAACCTGGTCTTCAACTTCAACTTGGTTCGTCAACTTCAGAACTTCGATATCTCCTAGTACTTGGGTTGTGGAGGTCTGATGGCAGTCGCTTCACGTAAAATATCAAAGTGCGGCCGTATCGTAATTAGACTAAAAACCGACACCAACTTAGTTGGGAAAGGCGCGGAGGATGAGGTTATCATAAAAAAATTACTTACTAATTAACTTCAACTTTTCTGGCGGCGATGAATACTGTATCCCTCCGAGTTGTTTTTTATTTTAGGGAATAAAAGAAGATACACTCACCAAATAAGGGCTGTAAGAAGGTGACCCTGAAATTGGACGGGTGTATTTTTCAGGTAATCCCTCTTTTCGTGAGCCAAGTGCGCGAGCGCATTGTCCTGGTGAAGCACCATCTCGCGGAGTCCCTATTCGCTCGCTTGCTGTTGACAGCAGTAAAAAATCTTATAACAAGCATTTGGTTGTATACAATAATGTTACTATGATCCCGTCAAGATATTGATACCAGATATCCTGTCAAAGTGAAAAAAGTAGCGATCAAAATCTTCCCTTTTCGATCACTTGCTTGATTTTGGCGTGTGTCGGCAATTTTCGCTTAGTTTCGTGATCGTATTGGTAAATCTATGATCCAAGCCTACACTAAACTGAGCTGTCGTATCATGGCACAATTCCACGTGCGCCTGCTTCTGGGCGTCGGGGGGGTTGTGCAGTACCAGGCGCGTAACTATCATGTAAAATCTTGTGAATGTTTAGTGAACCAATCTTCAATATGTGCTGAATCTCTTCATAAGTGATTTGTCTGTTCTCTTTAATTAAAATTTTAATTGCTAACGTTTTGTTTTTGTAAAAATCGTCAAAGGGCGCCCACCACCACATATTTCTTCATCGGCCAAAGTTAGCCGACCTCGATTAAATTCACTGGAAAATAGGTGTACAGCCTTAGAAAGCACTTTTATGCACTTGGAACCAAAGAGTATACAAACACTACGTCTTAGAACCAAAGAGTATACAAACACTACGTTAGACTTGGAACCTCGTGTTTTTTCTCGTTAAATATTTAATATTTTTTAAATAAAATAACCTGCCAGTGTTCCATACTTAGAAACTCTTTTTCGCAAGACTTACTGAGTGGTCTGGTATAATATTAATTATAATTCCACCCTTAATGGGATGATCGAACTATTATATCAACTACAAATGAGTCTAATTTCATAGTAATTTATATTTCAGGTTACAGATTTCATATTCTTCCTATCGAAGCTACTAATATCTATTGGGGTGGGTTTCACGGCTTACTACCTGCTTGAGTCGAAGTTCTTGCACAACCTTATTAAAATGGAGACGCTGCATTACAATTACATTCCCGCCATTATACTGAGTATAGCCACCTACCTCATTTGTACTATATACTTTAAAGTCTACGAAATGGCTGTAGATACTTTATTCTTATGTTTTCGTAAGTATCCCATTATATTTGAAGCCTAAGTTATAGAATTGCTATATGTACTAGGAATAAATATATTAATAACTACCTTACTTCGTATGTGGATAAACTTGAAGACGCATAAGACTGCCGACTTTCAAAGGTCTATTAACAGGAACCTTTGTGAGGGCTTTTATATATTTTTTTAATACATACGTTAACTACGATTTGTATCGAAATAGCAGCATTACTTAATGGCAATGGGATGTAACTCTTAATATAATTGAGAAAAAATCGCAGAAACGTAATGTCGACTAAATCAAAATAAGGGACTCGCAGCTCACTCTCAGATTTATAATCTTATTAAGTGGTAATCTCAACGTTCCTCTCCACATTGCATCAACCTGGAGACTATTCTAACTTTGATAACTTTTAACGTGACTTAATTAATAAGATCAAAGTTTAAATTCGTAGGTGGTACGATTTGTAAGCGGCTACATTTCATCAAGAGTCCAAGTCCAATCCACATGCCTAATCCATGAAAGCGATAGTTAGATAAACACAATTTATTACATTAATTGTGCTTTGCACATTTTTGATATAGTTTGGATGTTAGGTACCTAATAAAAAATTGCCTAGTCTAATTTATTGTTGTCATATTTTTACAGTGGAAGATTGCGAAAGAAATGATGGCTCACCGGAGAAACCATACTTTATGTCAAAAAATTTGATGAGAATTCTCGGAAAGAGAAATAAGAAATTCAATTAAGCAATGTGCCAAAAAGTTTCCGGAATAAGAGTTGTGATGCTTTAAATAGGTTTTCACATAAATTGTGTCAAATGTCATTTGTACCTACTGAGTGTCTATTGTAAATTTTATTCAATTTCAACTTTTATAGAATTTTTAACTTTACTAGTTATTTTAATTGTAATCTTGTACTTTTTGATAGTATTGTACCTACCTAAGTTTATAGTAATATATAACCCATAAATTTGTTATTGATATTTTTTTTAAATTATAATAAGCGTGAGGCGAAGTTTTCAGCAATAAGTAAGCCTACCTATAGATTTGAAATGATATCAAAGATTTTCCACTTTTATTATGATTAAGAAATTTGTGATATTGCAAATTATAATAAGATGAAACAATATAAAAAATAATTATAAAAATAAACAATATTGAAAATGCATTTATCGTTTATTTATTTTCAACTATCAACCAAACAGACGCAACGGGGCACTTTGTTTTACAATATGTAGTGATGTAAAATAATATTCAACCAGGTCAGGGTTTTATTTTTATAACTTTTAGTTACAGAGACTAATATAGTAATACCCACTCCGTGTAAATTTTATGTATGTATTAAGATCAAGCAAAAACAAAAGTTTATTTATTGCATGGAAATTTCTTTCAACTTTAAAGTTTATTTGTTGATACAATTTCATGTGCCTTCCTATTACAGTTCAAGACCTAAGAAATCACGTTTTTTTGTATGGGGGCACTTTCATTTTTCATCCACCTCCAAGAGGGTAAGGTCGTGTAGCCTTCGACCAGATGCTAGTAATAGGATAAGTGCAGTACGTCTACTTTGATCGAAAAGGGAACCTGAACAGATAGATGACTTCAGCCAATCAAATAATGTGCTTATATCCCATATGGGCGGTCTGGCAGGGCTCGGCTTAGACTGGGAAATTGCTTTCAATACCTGATGTATAAAAAAATTGTTTGACAGGTTTTCCACCGTTGCTGCACAATATGTAGAAATTGCTGACTTATGTAACAAAATAGTGTTATAACTAAACTTATTTTGTAAGTAGCTAGCCAAAAATCTGGCTACTTCTCTACCCTCAGGGCTCTTATTATCCACCTTATGTAATTTGCACCACTGCTGCCACCTTTTTATAGGAGCCTTATAAGTAGTCAAAGTGGAAGGACGCCAACTTTGTTTCAACAGTAGCTGCTCCTCTTCATCCCTATTGGTGATTTGATCCTCACACCCCCAACTTTCCATGCCTGAAGGTTTATTTTGTCTACCTGTGGGGGTCATGCCTGTTGTCTAATCCACCAGAACCTCTCTCAGGTTGAAGATCGGCAGAGGGGGCGCTATTGCGCGAGCTTGAAGGTCCGGGAACCAGAAGCACTGGGTCCACTTTGGTGCTATTATATAATATGGCCCCCCCACTGCCTTGTTTAGTTGTGCTAGGACCCTTGGCAACATGCTTGGGGGAGGAAACACCCATGCTGTCTGGAAATACCTTTGACTGAAGGCGTTGCAAAAAAGCGTTGAGCCATTTTTTGAGTTTAAGGTTACATACCTTGGGACGATAGCGGTTTCTTTTGTAGCGAAGAGGTCGACTTCGGGAATGCTCCACTGCTTGAAAATCGCCTCCGTGGCTGCAGGTAGCAGATGCCACTCTGGCACTGGCCTTCCCCTTGACAAGCAATCTGCGATGCCATTGAGGTTCCCTGGCAAGTGGCAGGCCGTCATTGTTATGTTGAACCTGTAAGTTAATTCTAGTAGCCTGGTTGTCAGACCTAGAAGATTTTGGGAGCGGGTCTCACCCTGATTTGGAATGTAGGCCACCAAGGTTTTGTTGTCTGTCTGCACTAAAATGTGGGCATTTTGCAACAGGGCACCCTGAGACCTGATAACGGCAAACACTGCAAACATTTCTTTCATATTGGAATGCCATGGACTTTGGTTTAGAGCCCATTTGCACGACAAACATTGATTGTTTAATATGGCACCCTAGCCCGCATCCGCTGCGTCTGTGGTTAGGAAGTGAGTGACTTCTCTCCTCTGAAGTGGGGTTGGACTGCCTTCTATCGCATCCAACCACCACTCTAAGTCCTCTCGCACTTTCAGGCACAGTACTCTTTTTCCGTTTCTCTGACGAAACCTTTTCAAAAAGAGCTGTGCCCTGAGGGACGGCATGGTTGGCAAAGTTTAATATGCCCAACAAACTCTGCAGCTCTCTTAGCTGTTTCGCCTCAGTATTTTTGCTAGACAGTTCCTTAGACCGCGCACTTTCTGAGTGGGCAATGCTACTGTCCCGTTGTGAGTGTCCCAGACTAGCCCCAGGTACTCCAACCTGTGCGTGGGCTCTGTTATGGACTTCTGGTAGTTTATGTACCAACCCAAAGATTCCAAGAGGGCCAGCGTTTCCGCAACCTGTGCCACAAGCTTGGATCTGTCCCGACATGCCAGGAGATAATCGTCGAGGTAACCTAAAAGGCGAAAACCTCGCTTTCGAAGTAATTCGGCCACCCAATTTGACACTGCTGCAAATGTTCTGGGAGCCGAGGACAGGCCGAATGGTAGAGCTGTCAATTGGAGGATTTCTCCATTGTAAACTACTCGTAAAAACGTTCTGTGAATCTCCGCGACACTGAGATGGAAGTAGGCCTGGTGAAGATCTATCTTCACTAACCAATCCTCGTCTTGAAGAAAGTCTAGTAAATCTATTTGGGATATTAGATAAAAATGTTTTGTTGCCACATAAGAATTGAGGGCCTTGAGATGGAAAATAGGACGCAACCCTTGCTTTCTTTATCAAAAACATCCTGGAAAAGAACCCAAGGTCTTGATTCGGTGGAACTTCTAAAATTTTTTTGCTTTTTAAATCTTCTACCATTTGTGTCATTTCTAGGGTAACTTTGGTTGCTATGCACTTTAAAAAACTTGGGGTTGGGTATTTCAGAGGTGGTTTTTTCTTGAAAGGCAAGCGGTAGTTTGCTATTAAATTTAAAATGAAATTGCTGGCCCGTAACCGGGTCCAGTTGCCTGTTGCTGACTTCAGATAACCCCCTCTGACATCTCGCTGGGAGTAAATTTTCTTTGAGCTTAGGATTGGCTCTTTCTGCATTGGAGTTATTTTGACGAAAGGGCTGATTCCTTTTAAATGAGTTTTTAAACTTCTTATCCTTGTCAGATTTTCTAACCTTATCTCTACTGTCCCTATTAAAACGCTTTTTATTTGGAAAAGCCTGATTGCCCCTGTCTGAAGCTCTCTTGTCCTTTAAATAAGTTGGAGTATTTAACCAAACTTGAGATCCTCCGAGGGACTGTATTATAGGCAGCAGAGCTTCCCTACCAAATACGTGCTCCGAGCTTGGTGGGACATTTCTCAACATATTTCTTAGATTTTCATTAGAGAATTCTTTTAAAATACGGTCACGCCTAATCTCAATGCACTCCGAGCGTTTCCCACAAATAACCTGCATAGTGATCTCAGAGTTCTTATGAAATAGGGAACCCGGACCAAAATTTCCAGAAATCTTTTCAAACAACGACTTGGGGTTTAAGTCTTGTGGGCTAGCACTATCCCGATCTACCAGCGACTGTAATCCTGATCTTAGTAATTGTCTTTGTTCTAACACTTTATTAGATAAACCCGCTAGTAGCAACTCTGTTGAAGCTAAATAGTCCTTATATTTACTAAAATGACACAGCTCGTCATTAATTAGAAGCCCAGAGAAGCCTGGGGTAGCCAAGCATCCCTGCAGAACCTTTTTAAAACGAATGCCCTTCCAAGCCTGCGAGTTGAATTGTTGCAACCTATTCAATTCTATCAACCTCGTTGAATTTCGAGCCCTTATTTTGCATATTTTAATTAATATTTTTTGCAATTAAACACGAACTAAATAAGAAAATAATTGTTTAGGCATAATATCTGGACAATAAACATTCAAGGGAAAATTAATCAAGTAAATTTAAACAACATGCATATTCCCTATTGGTGATCGATGAAAATAGATGTAAAAAAATTTACTTTTATAAAGGGGGAGGCAGTCACTATTTATTTCAATGATTTTGCAGTGAGATTTCTGGACCTGTACTATAGTCTGATAGAATTAGATTTTTCGAAAATTGATAACCTGGGTTTTAAATTTTTTTTCGCTAGATAATAGCAACAGAAATAACATCATATTATCATTAAGTTTAAAGGCCAATCAGAGCAAATATCGTAAAAACCGGTTTTTTGCGTTTTGCGCGAAAAGCGTAAAAGATACAAAAAAAAGTCAAATGAAAAAAGATGCGCAATAAAAAGACGAATCGAAGCAGTTTTTTTTAGCCCCGATCGGTTCAGTAATTTTTGAATAAATTGCAAATCCAGGTTACCAATTTCCCTGATTTTCAGCCCGAAATCGGCTAATTCTACTATTAAGGATTCTGTGCTTTAACCTAAGATTTGTCTGAAGTTATATAGAATGATTACAGGAATGTAAAAAATGTGTTAATCATAATGGCAATAAAAACGTAACCAACTGCAAAAGGCTCTTGGAATATAAAATTTTCACACTCCTTGGTGGAGCGCCAATATATTTATAAAATGCATACATAATCGCACCATAATATCTTTCGTTATATTATAAATTTCATAGTCTTTATAGTAAACCACATTCTGTTTGTCGAATGCAATTAGTGCTGGTACTGCTGTAATATTGCCAATGTACTCGACGATCTCAAGAGATGGCGTTAGCAGTCTTCAAATAATGTAAACGCGCTGTACCTGATTGGTGCAAGAAAAAACGGACATACCCTGCTCTCATCGCTTTTCGCGAAGAAGACGCCTTTAATATAAAAATTTTGTTCCGCCACGGACATCAGTTATATTTCTCGTGAAAAGAAGCTGATTTTCCGTTAGTCCTATAGCCGTGTAGTGTTTGGACTCGCTTGTAACCTTTACAAGGTGTATGTGGAGTGCTCTAGTCTTCGATCGTGACCGGCCGGTCAATACCTTGCAAGAGACCGTAGAAACCTCGCCGCTGCTCGCTGCCTTCTGGAGGATCGGGACTTGGTCGGTGTTGCAGGTTAGTGCTGGCATGATTGTTTTTTGATCGATAGAAGTGGTTTACTTCCCTACACCTCGTACGCTAATTGTTGAGCAATCACACCCTGGTCGGGCTATTTACACGCCTGACCATATAATTTGGTCCTTACGAGTACGGATAGGCCAGTGATTCACGTAAATATTGGTGAATTTACTTTTCTATTCATATCATAAAAAAGATTCACGTAATTCTAGTGAATTCTTGCCGCCATTTTTCCTCGCTCACAGATTTACGTAAAATTGGTAAATTCTGTGTTTAAAACGCACGAGAACTACGTAATTATTGGTAGACTCGTATTTAAATATAATTAATTGTTAGATTTGGTGAATTACGTATTAATTGGTAATAATATCCATTATACTCAATTTAGTTGAACTTATTTATACCTACCCACTTATTAACCGCTCCACCACTGTACTTTACGCTAAGTCATTTTAGGATTTAAATTTAACTTGTGTTTTTACACTAACTAGGTAGATATACCTATCACTTTGTAGTTGTATTGTGATATTATTTTATAAACATGACGGAAAGTGAATCAAGTCGCGAAGTCATGTTGGTTATGTTGAATCAAAAGAAAGAATTATTATTTCAACGTATTAATCGTATGTACACATCGTCGAAACGTATAATTTCTTTCGATTCATCAACGCGAGCTAACGAGAATTTTCTGGCTGAAACGGAGATAATAGATGATTTACGCGATAAATTTGAGTCCATTGTTGATAAAATAAATAATATAAATTTGTTATCAAAGATTACGGTCAAGCCCGAGTATTCTTGCCTCGATTCATTTGATGATTTATACTCGAGAGTTAAACGCGTTAAAAATAAAATATTAACCACTTCTAAGGTGCGTTCACTCGAGACCAGTAGCTCGATCAAGTCCGTAGTGAAATTAGAACCTTTAGTAATTCCGAGTTTTGACGGACGCCCTGAAAACTGGAATACCTTTTATCAGTCTTTTAAAGCTAATATTCATTTGAATCAACAGCTTTCTGACTCGCAACGTGTACAGTATCTAATTTCTAAACTCACCCACGACGCACTAAAATTCACTTCCGGTATTATTCCGTCAGGTGAAACATATAAAATACTGTGGGATAGTTTGGTTAAGAAATACCACGACAAACGCTCATTAGGTACATATTATCTCAATAATATACTGGACTTAAAAACTTGCTCGCACACTGCGAACGCTCTTGATACCTTTGTTAGTAAATACTCCGCTTCGATTTCAGCTCTAAAAGAATTAGGCATAACAGATCTAACTGATTTTATTTTTCTTCAATGCGCTTTGAGAAGGATGGATCCTCAAACCATCCAAGCCTTTGAACTTTCGATTCGGGATGTGGAAGTGCCTACGACACAACAGCTTATCGCTTTTATACAAGATCAGGCTAAGATTTTGGAGCGCTCAAACCCGCGAAATTCGTCATATACGAAACCCGCTGCTGTTGTTACGTCGCCCTCACGCGACCGGCGCGTTCATCACACCTCCAAATCTTACGCAGCAGTTACCGCGAATTGTTGTTTGTGTAGTGGTAACCATCGACATTTATATGATTGCGCTCAGTTTAAAACTATGCGAGACGCAA
Organism: Callimorpha dominula; assembly: GCA_949752705.1. NCBI lineage: Eukaryota > Metazoa > Arthropoda > Insecta > Lepidoptera > Erebidae > Callimorpha > Callimorpha dominula. Next base: position 20,449,870 of record OX456991.1, read on the forward strand.
GGGCTAGATATGAGTTTATTAAATCGAAGTACGGTTGCGTTAATTGTTTAAGCACTTTACATAAACTTCCGGATTGTAAGAGTACGTCAGTCTGTTTCTGTAATAAAAGACACCATAGGTTATTGCATTTTGATAGTAATAATTCGCAATCGCATGCGGCTATGGTAAATACCGCCGTCGCGTACTCGCCGCCGCCCGCTCATCGAGCGACCGTTACTTCGCCCGCGCCTTCACATCGCGCTCACACGACTTCGTCATGCATTCGAGCGCCCCCGCTTGCTACAGAACCAGTTACACATACACAGTCTTACACTTCTTGTCATAAGGGTGATATACTTTTGTCAACCGCTCAGGTATACGCGCGCTCTAAGGGTAGCGCTGGTATCAAATCTGTAGTTAGGTGTTTGATAGATAATGGCTCGCAGAATAATCTAATAACATCTGCTTGTTCTAGTTTATTAAATTTACCGATAATACCGTTGAATAATTCCTATGTTAAAGGTGTTGGTTCCGCTTCAAGTCCGATAATCGGTTATGTTCATTTAGACATTGAATCCCGTATTTATCCGGATCAGAAATACACTATACATGCGCTTGTTGTAGAATGCATTACGGATCAATTGCCTTCGAAATTTATCGATTGTGATCGCGACCTAGATTTTCGTAACCTTCCGCTCGCTGACTTAAGCTGGAATATTCCGGGCAAGATTGATTTATTGTTAGGTGCCCAGCTATTCCCATTTATATACTTAGGAAATATGGTCGAGTGTGGGCCGCGCGCACCGTGTGCTTTATCTACAACATTTGGTTACGTACTTATGGGAGATTACCCGCGTAAACATATTTTACCTACTGCCGCGTCTTTTTCTGCGTTAGCGCTTAATGATATAGTGCAAAAGTTCTGGGAACTTGAAGAAGTACCCATGAAACGCTTGTTGTCACCAGAGGAGACAGATTGCGAAAATATTTTCACGGCTACCGTGACCCGTGACGACGTAGGTCGTTATACAGTTGCATTACCGTTCTGTAGGGACCCTTCGGAATTAGGTAATTCGCACGCTACCGCTTATCGCCGTTTCGTTTCACTCGAGCGTAAGCTCCGTCAGGCACCGATAGTGCGCGAAAATTATAACAAGGTTATTCAGGATTATATTGATAACAATTACCTCAGTCCTGTTAAAGAATCTGAGCTGTCCTCTGATGGTTATTATATACCGCATCACGCAGTAGTCCGACCTGATAAACCGATGCCACGCATCGTATTGGACGCGAGTGCTAAAACGCATACAGGACTTTCGCTTAACGATATATTACATATTGGACCCAATTTACAGGCCGATCTGTTTTTATTATTGTTAGGTTTTAGATTATTTCCTATTGCAATGAACGCTGATATAAAACAATATTATTTACGGATTGGTGTACCAGTAGACCAACATAAATACCTACGCATTTTATTTAGATTCAACGAATCGGAAAAAATTCGAACTTATGCCTTTAATAGGCAACCTTTCGGTCTCAAGTCAAGCCCTTACATAGCTATGCGCACTGTGCGACAGCTGCCTACTGACATGAGTCCGCTCTATCCTGATGCCGCGAAAGTGGCAGAGACCTGTCTGTATATGGACGATTTGGTTCTTTCTATTGCAAATGAGGATACTGCCACGCAATTAGCTCACAACTTGATTAAGTTTTTCAAATCGGGTGACTTTGACTTAGTGAAGTGGTCTAGCAATTCACCAGTGCTACTTGACTCGCTTCCCGACACGCACCGCAAGTCGCTTGATTTTGATGTTGACAATAATGTCTCTAAGGTCTTAGGTCTCTCATGGGAACCATGTGAAGATAATTTTCATTTCACATGCGCCGCAATTAATGAAAGGTGCACCAAGAGAAACATACTCTCGATGGTTGCACGACTATTTGACGTGCTCGGATTGGTCGCGCCTGTGATTCTCTATGCCAAGTTGTTAATTAAGGAACTGTGGCTCAGCAAGTGTGATTGGGACGATCCTGCACCGGAGCACATACGCACCCGTTTTTTCGCTCTTGCGCACGAACTTCAAATGCTTGACACTTTAAGGATTCCACGTCATGTAGGCGTCGAAGTTGGTTGTGAATTACGTCTTGTTGCTTTTTGTGATGCTAGCATGAATGGTCTGGGATGTGTCATTTATGCCCATTGTACCTACCCGTCTGGCATTCAAACTCGCATTCTTTGCGCTAAATCAAAGGTTTCGCCAACAAAAATCACTACGCTCGCTCGCTTAGAATTATGCGCTATTTTACTTATGTCAAAATTAATAAAAACTGTGCGAGACACATATGCAACACGTATGACCATTGCCGGGATATACGCATTTTCTGATTCCACTATTGCTTTATCATGGGTTCATTCTTCACCACATCGTTGGTCAGTTTTCGTCGGTAATCGCGTCGCTCAGTGCCAAGAAAACTTGGACTCTAAACATTTTTATCATATTGCCGGAGCTAGTAATCCAAGTGATTGTCTTTCGCGTGGTATGCTTCCATCGCAACTTTTGACCCACGATTTGTGGTGGAAAGGTCCTCCGTGGATTCGCAGCTCATCTGAGAAGTGGCCGATTAAGCCATTCTCGCTTAATAATTGCTCTGTCTTGCCTGAACTCAAGGCAAATGTGTTGGCTGCCATTACTCACACAGAGCCGCCGTTGCTGTGTACGTTAGCACAACGTGTTTCTTCTTGGGAAAAGTTGCTACGTATCACCGCATATGTATTAAAATTAGCAAGACCTAAAGTTAAGGTTGAACCTCGTTCTATAGCAGGGTTGACAAGTGCTGAGAATGCGTTAATTCTCGCCGTTCAATCTGTGCACTTCTGTGAAGATATCAAATTGATCAAGGCTGATAAATTACCTTCAAAAAAGCTGCAAAGCCTCTTCGTCTTCTTAGACAAACAAGGGATTTTACGCATTGGAGGAAGACTTTCTGGATCAATGCTTCCTTTCGAAGCTAAACATCCGGTTCTTCTCCCTAAACGCGATCATGTCGTTGACTTAATAATACAGCATTTTCATGTTGTTAATTGTCACACCGGACCTGGACTTCTTATGTCTATTATACGACAACGCTACTGGATCTTGGATGCCAGGACTGTTATCAGGTCCAAGTTGCGAAAGTGCAACACTTGCTTTAAATGCAACCCAACGCATCCAACGCCTATAATGGCTGATCTTCCTGATTACCGTGTTTCAGAGGCCAAGGCATTTTGTCACACTGGTGTAGATTACGCTGGTCCGATAAGGACAATCCTTTCTCGCCGCAGAGGTCAACATGCGCAAAAGGCGTTCATCGTTCTTTTTGTTTGCATGGTCACACGTAGTCTACATATTGAAGTGACCAGTGATTTAACTACTGAAAACTTTCTAGCCGCTTTTAAACGCTTTATTTCCCGTCGAGGACCAGTTTCATGTCTCTATTCCGATAATGGATCTACTTTCATCGGTGCGAAGGCACATTTAGATGAGCTGTATAGTTTTTTATTGAACTCTAGCTTCAAAAACGCGCTGTCGAATGAGTTGCTCTCTCGACGCATAGAGTGGAAGATGATTCCCCCAAGATCACCAAATTTTGGTGGGATGTGGGAAGGGAATATAAAGAGCATGAAAACGCATTTATATAGAGTAATAGGAAGTCAGTTACTTACATACGAAGAACTGCAAACTGTTCTTACTCAGATAGAGTGTATTCTTAACTCTCGTCCATTGAGCGTATTATCGTCAGACCCTTATCCTGAGGTGTTAACTCCCGCGCATTTTTTGATGTCTACTCCGTTGCAATATTTACCCGCTGCTGATTTGTCAGATCAACGATTGAGTCTGTTAGAACGTAAAAAGTTGTTAGATAGTATGGTCCAATCCTTTTGGAAGAAATGGCACTTAGAGTATTTGCACACGTTGCAAGTTAGGCAAAAATGGGCTACTCCCGACAAACCGGTAGAAATCGGAACTGTTGTTCTTCTTGAGCAGGAGAATTCTCCACCGTTGCATTGGCCGTTAGGAGTAATTACGGACGTGTTCAGAGGCTCTGATAACGTTGTACGCGTGGCGATAGTTAAAACGCAAACTGGAATTTACAAACGCGCTGTAACTAAATTATATCCTATTCCTACACAATAAATTCAACTTAGTTTCAACCTTATTTTTTAGTTTAGGCCGCTATATTTATCATATTTATTATTTAATCGCATAATGCATGTGTTACTCTCAGTCAGTTAGAAAATTCGCGTGTTTTGAAACATCTTGTGATGTTCCAAGGCGGGGTGCATGGTGGAGCGCCAATATATTTATAAAATGCATACATAATCGCACCATAATATCTTTCGTTATATTATAAATTTCATAGTCTTTATAGTAAACCACATTCTGTTTGTCGAATGCAATTAGTGCTGGTACTGCTGTAATATTGCCAATGTACTCGACGATCTCAAGAGATGGCGTTAGCAGTCTTCAAATAATGTAAACGCGCTGTACCTGATTGGTGCAAGAAAAAACGGACATACCCTGCTCTCATCGCTTTTCGCGAAGAAGACGCCTTTAATATAAAAATTTTGTTCCGCCACGGACATCAGTTATATTTCTCGTGAAAAGAAGCTGATTTTCCGTTAGTCCTATAGCCGTGTAGTGTTTGGACTCGCTTGTAACCTTTACAAGGTGTATGTGGAGTGCTCTAGTCTTCGATCGTGACCGGCCGGTCAATACCTTGCAAGAGACCGTAGAAACCTCGCCGCTGCTCGCTGCCTTCTGGAGGATCGGGACTTGGTCGGTGTTGCAGGTTAGTGCTGGCATGATTGTTTTTTGATCGATAGAAGTGGTTTACTTCCCTACACCTCGTACGCTAATTGTTGAGCAATCACACCCTGGTCGGGCTATTTACACGCCTGACCACTCCTGTCTAACGTCACAAACAGCTGGCAAATAAAAAACCTATTTGTAAATAAAAAACACCTTTCACTCTTCCATAACATTATTTATTCTATGTTCTGTGAGGAATGCAACATCTAACATAGCCTCTGGATCAAGCAGATCTTTTACATCATCATATTTCAAGCTCTCTTCATATGCAAACATGATACTGGCGTCATCAATCATGATCTTGGAAGCAACTAAGGCAGCTATGCAGTTTCTTACTCGTGCCATTGTTTCTCGATCTGATCTACTTACACTCTAGAACAAAACAAAACAAATTATATGTATAAAACTTGATTTTCTTTGTTTATTATTATAAAAAGAAATATTAACTATAACTGCTACTAATAATGCTGACAAAGACAAAGGATATAAAAGAAAATTATGACCAAAACTACAGTTAATGTAACTAATAATATAATTTAAAAGCAGAGTATAAAACAAAGTCGCTTCCAGTCGTCTGTCCACCTGAATGCTTTTAAACTAGGCAACAGATTTTAATGCGGTTTTTAATGGTAATTGTTCACTACATTGCACCCATGCAAAGCCGGGGCGGGTCGCTAGTAAATTATAAACTTCACTCAAAATGCCTACCTAGATTCACAGCTCTGAAAGTTCATTTTGTATAAAGCACACCAGAAACCATATATCCCTGACCAATAAAGCCAGAAGAGCACCATAGATTAATGAACAGATAGAATCCTTTAAAAAGTCAAATTTGAATGAAGCAGCTTTTTCAACAGATGACTGAGGTTCATTATTTATTACATACCAAGAAAGTAAGCCTTTTAGTTTATACCTAAGTATAAAGCACTAGCTGCGACCCGCGGAAGTCCTACTGTAATAGTTCGTAGGATATGCTGATGTATCCAATAGTTTAGCAGAAATTTATCAAGTGCATTATCACTATGAACAATAGAGCCCTTTACACTGTTGATTGTTGATATTTCTCCCGATAAAACATAGTTGTCATTAAAGAACTTTCAAAGTACAAGTACAGTGGCACAAGTTAAAATAATGAAATGACACCAACCTGTGATTCAACATTCTCAATTACATCTTTACTGCTTCCTTCAGTTAGGTTATTTTGATCAGAATGACTAATCCAGATGTAGCCATTATTGCCTATAATTACAGATAAACCACAAGGAAGATGGTGGAAATGGTTTTTCCTCCGCTTGATCAGTGAAGGAAATACTTTGATTAGTACACCTTGGCCTAGCTGAAATTCAAACATTGCTCCATAAATTCATAGCTAGTGAACAATACTTCAAAAATAAGTTTTAAAAAAACTAATATTGCAATGGTATGCATGATTTCTCATTCTGAATTTAGTATTATACAGAGCCATGACTATTGTGCAAAAGGGTATTCTATTTATTCTAACACTAGACTATAATTTACAGAAATTTAAATGGTAAAACATTAATACCTTGCCATATTTTAAGCTTCTAGTGTGCAAAGACAGAGAGCCATCAGAAAACAGACTCTGCACTTCAGCACTAATAAGATCTCCTTCCTGCAAGTGCTTTCTCATCATTTGTTCATCTTCCGCTGATCTCCGTCTCTGCAATTAAGACAAGGATCTTGTTACAAGAAAGGCAATCTTTAGCTAGTTAATTTAGATGTTGTGAAGCTGAAAAGATCAAACAAACATTCTGGTATCTTATGCATTAGATATTAACTATGGGATATTTTCTGCAGACATTTGTGTGAGTGTAGTGTGATCAAACTGCCAGGATCTCTTGTGCATATATGAAACTTGATTAGTAGATTATGGCTTATGCAATTTCAGCTTAACAGATTCCATTAAAAAAGTGTGTGATGAGTATGAGTTTTTTAAACCTGGGTGTAATTTATCTGTACTAAGTATGTATTTAGAAATATATATATAAACATGTTTATCAGCAGTCTGGTTAAAACAACAATAAGTCTGGTACAGGTTCTGCCTAGTGTGGGATCAGACGTCCGTGTGTGAGATGTGTCAAGTTATTATTATTTTATTCCACTGAATTATAAGTATACATACCAGTTCACCACCCGGCAGATTCACTGATGACAACTGAAGCACAGAGTCTAAACGTGAGTTGGTTTCTACTTTCCACCTACGCTGCTGAACTTCGAGAACTCGACCTACCACTACATCACCTATTTCACCAACATATCGACTTTTTAATGGTCTAATACATATTAACTTATTGACTTTTTGCATTACCCCAGCCACGGAAGCTTTTAAGGAATCATCTTCTGCGTAAGTACCATGACCACTGAAAAGGAGATATAAACGGTTTGGATTCAATGTTCATAGTAATAAGTTATAACTTTTACAAGAATATTGTGTTTGTCTTACCGCATAAAATCTTGCATGCCCGTGATAACCTCACCGGGCGTATAAAAACGGGGTAACTCATTGTTAGACGGCACAGAATGATTTACTCTCTCCGAAGCTAATCGTATTTTAACATGACTTGTCATTTTAAATAGTCAAAATTAAAGAAAACAAGATAACATTAACACGTAAACCGTGTTTTTATTTTTAAGTTCTCAACGCAAGTACTCAACACAACAAAACAATCATAGATAATATTATTATACACACAGAACACTTAAACTAAAGATTATACCACAGATGACTATTATATTGGACTATATTTATATTAAACATATTATAATATATTTATACTATGACAATATTGGCGGGGAGAAGTCGTTTTTTAACCTTTTTTTTTGATATTTCAACTGTTCGTTAACTGTTCGTCATTGTTCAATCAAAATTTTTATTTGTTTGATTTTAGTTTTTTTTTATAAATAAAATAAAAAATTTGCTTTCTTAAGTCGGCGGGGAGAAGTCGTTTTTTAACCTTTTTTTTTGCTATTTCAACTGTTCCATAACTGTTCGTCATTGTTCGATCAAAATTTTTATTTGTTCGATCTTAGTTTTATTTTAAAAATAAAAAATTTGCTTTCTTAAGTTGGCGGGTTAAAAATTTTGTATCTTATATTTTAGTGTTTAGTATTCGTTTTAGTAATCGTTTTATTACTCGTTAGTACTCAATGTAAAATGTAAAAATAAATAAATTGAAACTGGATACATAAGATTACGATTAATTATAAGAATTTGGTTCCCAATTATACAATCTGGCAACCTTGTAATTGTACCCTGTGTGACATGCCGATATCATGCGTGCATGTCAATCATAGCTTGCAGGATGAAAAATAAAACGACTTGTCAATCAACTGCCAGCACTTAGTTTGCATGACATGCACGTAGTTTGCATGTCATTCGCATCAATCAATGCAATTAGACGATCATGCACGGCACGCATGACAGCACGTAACGCATGACATGCCGCATGATCGCAGTTATTAATTAGTCGCAGTCATAAACTAAAAGGTATTATTTGGTCGCAGTAGCCGACGCTCTAAAGTTGTGACGATTGCACAAAGAAAATCATTATATAGGATGTTATAATAAAGGAAAGACTAGAAATAAATAATGAAATATTTTATTAGTTTTATAATAAAATAGGTATGTGAGTGTTAAGTTTTATAAATTAATACATAGCTTTGATTCCCTCCCAAAAATTTATACATATTTTTAATTTTAATACCTAAGTACTTAGGTCATGAAAATATTATGAAGCCTTTCGAAAGTCAATGTGTTCCCTCTGAAAAGATGGATTAACTGCTCTAAGAATTAAACTACTTATCAAAACATATTTGTATCTGAATTATCATAAAACTTACGTATGTTTTAGGTAATTTTAATCAATTTTTCTAATATATAATAGTAAAAATATTTATCGGTTAAAGAAAATATTTTGTTGTTATAAAACGATGCTTTTTTTTATGTGTGGAAATTCCCACGGGTCATCACCTCACCGGGGCCTAACGGCGAGGTGGTATGTCGGACTCGAACCGACTAAAACCACACCCACACAGTGTTCCGTCACCGGGTCCTAGAGCTTCCAAAAGGTGCTATAATTTTCGATTATTTATTTAAAAACTGTGGGTACTTAATTTGGGTAACTAGGTATTTTTGTGCAATAAAGTTAATTTAATAATTTGAAAAGTGTTAATAATAAAATTATATACTGTAGCTTGGCGCTAAATCTATGAAAACATATCATTGGTCAAAACGCGTAAGCGCCATTAAAATCACGGTGCTAACGACCTTATGGCTCGCGAGAAAACTACAGCTCAAAAGCGATCGAGCGCTGCTTGTTAATACTGTTGGGTGTGACTACAAATTATTGTTTTGGCTTTGTAGCGCTTTTATTAGTTTTAATTTAAATATAAACGGAACATGTATTTTGTTCTGAGTGGCTTCTCTACTAAGTAGATATAAGAAACTTTTGGAAATAGTATTTGAAATACTAGATACAAAATACGCATTTTCTACATACTGTTAGGGAAGCCTAAATTGACCCGCGCTACATGTATAAACTAATTCATGTATTTTTTGTTTTATTTGTATTTAAATTTATGTAATGTATTGCTTTAGATGGCACATTAAAAACAATAATAAAATGTGTGTATTACGTATTTCTTATAAAATAATAATATAAAATTATAGTAAAATGTGTAATGTCTTGTGTACTTTAAGATAATAATAAAAAGTACAGTGTCATATGTATTGTATACTTAAACTGTCTTATCTATAGTTATCAATGATATTTTTAATAATTTTACTATTTATCTGTGCTTATAAAGTAGTTTTTATATTTCTGCTATATTTATTTTTATATTTTATCTTTTATTATTCTGTTCACGGATTTATTAAAACATGTATGCTATATTATTATAATTATTTAATAAATTTGTGTGTCTATAAAATGTTTAAGCTAGAATGATTTCTTTGGTTTGTTGTATTATATCATATTGTATTTTGTCATTAAAATATTCATTTAATGTGTAATAGGCTTTGTTTATAAGGATCAATTTTAGTTTATTAATAAGTGTTATATTTTTTTTCTTGTTTTAGGGCTTCAGGCAACTTGTTATAAATTTTTACAGACATGACTAGGGGACTTGATGAGTGCATTTTTAACCGGGAAGTGGGTAAATTAAGTCTGTGTTTGTGGCGTAGCGAGTATTGTTTTTGTTTATCTTCGCGTTTTGTATGGAATTCAGGATATTTGCGAACAAATTTGCAGATTTCTAATATATAGATGCCTGCTCTATATAATATATAGTTTCTTTTGATGAACGCAGAGAGAAGGTGCCTCTATGCTATTTCCCCACAGGATAATTCCATAGCTAAGCCATGCGGAAGCATAGGCGTAGTAGGTAACTAGGTAGGTAAATGTCCAGATTTTTCTGAAAATGTCTGCATAAAAAATTAAAATCAAAATCATTGTAAGTAATTGGCATAAAAAATCATAATGTATTGTTGTGAAATGTGCATCTACACCAAGAAAATGATTTTCCGAAGAAAATACTTGTTTTCAAAAAATGATTTTCTTGGGCCCTGTTGCCTGCTGTCACACCAACCTGCAGTAACAGTCCTTTTATCTTCTAGAATGATTGTTGCGAAATGACCAGTCCGTACAAAGAATGAGGCAATCATTATTTCCTTTGACTTCTGCCCTTCTTTCCTTTTGTCGGCAAATCTTCGAATGGAAACATCCATTGCATTTTTAAACATTTTAAAATATATATACATAAAATCTTTACAATAATATTGTGGGAGACTGTTGCCTAAGCTAGGCTCGAGGCCTGTGTGTCCTGGTGTCCTGTTTCAGGACACCAGGTCTCCACCCCGTGTAAATTTACATTTCAATTTAACTATAAGAAATGGGCACTACAAATTTAGATGTTTTACTATATTAAAACTTATTTCTAGTATTTAGATACATATATTGTTATTGTGTGTCTGTGAATGCCTGACTGTGTGGATGCGTGTGTGTGAACGTGTGTATGTGGACGCATGGGTTTGTATATGTGCATTTGTGTCGTCTAGCTAAACTCTAAATCGGTACGGAAAGCATCGCTTCAGTATCATCGTAGTTCAGCCCCTTCAAATAATCAGTCAGCGTTCTTTTACACGTGGCCTTAGTAAGGTGGAATATTGGTGTAACTCTGTTGACATTATTATACAGGAAGCCGCCAATGTGACAAAAGAATCGCTTTGAGTATCTTGTTAAAAACTTAGTGCGTTGCACAGGATTAAATCGTCTTTTCCCACTGGAGAGAGTTCGACTATAGGTTAGTAGGGAATGTTGTTTTAGCAGGGTGTGTAGTATAAATAGCTGGCACACCGTTAAAACTTCAGTTTCCTTGTACAGTAATGCCGTAGGAAAACGATATGGCTTACAGAAAGACACCTTCAAAATAGCGATTGGTGTTCTCTCAAGGTCAATTAAGATAGTTTTCGGCTTAGTTTATATATTAGTTTACGCAACCTACTATTGAGGGCGTCTATGTGTTCATGAAATCCTAGAGTATTATCTATCACAACTCCCAAGTATTTGTTCTTTATGTAAGGGGGTGCAGGGACAATTAGTGTTATGTGTTCAGGACACGAGTGGACCAGTATTGCCTAAGGTGAATCTATTGTTGGGATTGGAGGATTGCCTTTCATTGGGAATGTGATGTAGTGAGTTTTATTTTTGTTTAAAGTCAATAAGTTACTTCTTAGCCACTTAGATACAAAATTGAACCCCGATTGAGCATGCTCGTAAACTTCAAACATTACCGCCTTGCCCTTAGGAAGAGGAAGCATACCTAAATCATTGACATAAATAAGGAAGAGTGTAGGGCCAATCACACTCCCTTGGGACGTGCCATAAGTGAGTATACGTTCATCACTAAGATAGTCGCCTATCCTAACTCTCTGTGTACGCCCAGTTAAGTAATCTTTAAAGAGATCCAGTGGCACACCTCTGATTCCTAAGCTTTCCAGTTTTGATATAAGGTTGGGTACGGAAACCTTGTCAAATGCTTTAGCCACCATCCATTTTTGTGTATCCACTATATAGTCGGTGAGTTCATGTACCGCATCTGAGGTAGACTTGCCAGCTCGAAAACCAAACTGTGTGGGCGAGAGAAGCTTGTTTCCTTCTAAATAACCAATAAGTCGGTTGTTCAAATTGCGCCGATTGTCTGATTGTCTGACGATGTCATATACAGCATTGGAGTTACCTCAGTCGTACTTTTTAAGCATTGAGCAGCACCAATCCAAATGACGGCGTTTTTTGATCTTCCGTCAAATTATGAGGTATCCTAGATGGAAGGTACAAAACTTTCTGACGTCTAAATGTTCATGTAAGACTTTTTGTACTTGACTCATATCAATGCCTGCAGCTGCTCAGCTTCTATCATTAATCACACAGCACTCACATTATCTTCGTAGTCACCTTAGAAGGACGACCTTCTCGAGATCCATCAGTGAGTTTGCTTCGACCTCTTTTAAACTTACTAGACCAGTTGTGAACAGTGGCACGAGATGGGCTTCGTAATGAAAAGCTAATCGAAGTCTATCGTGACACTGCTGTTGAGTAAGGCCGCAACGAAAATTGTACAAACAAATGACATATATATATATATGAAATCATTAAACATTCACAACAAATACAAAAAATTTTATCGGCTGCTTTTCTTACTGGCTTATTCTAAAAACTTTCAGTGTGACCCACGTATATACATATTATATACACACAAAAACAGATACATATACACACACACATATATAGTAGTATTCCCAATTTTAATTATTCTTTTATAAAAAAGAGGAAATAAAGAAAAAAGAATATCATTATCATATCAATGTTTTTATAATCTTAAATAAACAGCTTATTAAATTAATTAGAATTTTTCTTCCCCAGAATTCTCATCAGATTTTTCGACATAAAGTATGGTCTCTCGGGAGACCCATCGTTCCTCTCACTGTCTTCAACTGTAAAAATATAATTATAATTAACTAAATTAGTTTTACTATGAATAATGTCTATCAAACAAAACATATAAAATTATTTTTGATCAAAACTGAGTTTTCTATTAGGAAAGCTTTGAAGAACAAGGAAAGCAAACAGGAGTCACATAAGAACAATTTATAGTTACCTAGAAATGGATTGGGATACTTACGAAAACATAAGAACAACGTGTCAACAGCCATTTCATAGACCTTAAAGAATATTGTACATATGAGGTAGGTTGCAATGGCCAGTACTACAGCTGGAACGTAATTGTAGTAAAGCGTCTGAATATTTGTTTTCTGCTGGAGAAAGTTTGACTCGAACAGGTAGTATACTGAAATACCCACTCCAATGGATAGTAGTAGCTTCGACAGAAAAAATATAAAATCTGTGACCTGAAACGTTGTAAGTTGAACATTATTCTACTAATATTATAAACGTGAAAGTTTGTGAGGATGTATGGATGTTTGGTACTCTTTCACAAAAAAACTACTGAACTCTATTTCATTTCAAAATTCGAACACTGACTTTAAATCTCCTTAATTTTTTAAAACTTACTTTTTAAATAATTTCATTATTTAAAAAGTACGTTTTAATAATCCTGATTCGAAAATAAATAAAGTATGAATAGACACAGATACCTATATTGCCTATATAAATGGACACAATGGACTATGTAGAATTACCTACCTATTAAATACATTTTATACATTACTTGTACCGACCTATTAAACCTGTAAAGTCACTGAAATTATTATTTAAATCATACCGACCTGGATTATATTGAGAGTATGTGAATATTACGAGTAGGTAATTGTATATTACATTAGGAAAAATATCTACAATGCTGCTTTACCTTGTCTAAGACGACCGTTCTCACAATATTTCTCATCAGTAATGAGAATGCGTCTCTCGCACTTTTGCAGAAATTGTGTCCATGCATGGCGCACATAATATATGCGTTCTTATTGATGAATCGCAAGCAACTCTCTAAGCACCAGCAAAAACATTTGCAGAGACACATAATACATGCTGTCACTGGATTGTCAAATTTCTTTAGTTTTTGATTGATGTAGTCGAGGATGACTCGAATTACGCGCACGATGGCGATAATCAATGATCCTAATGCAACTGTTCCTGGATGATATCTGTAAAGTTAATTAAGATATTAGTACAAGATATCAACACACGATATTAAATATTGTTACATAATAATACTAACTGTTTAATGGTAGTGTTAAAGCTGTTAATTGCAGCCTAAGTGTGGATTGAGTACGTATCACGCTTCTTCCGCTTCGATTGGTTAATGTGATAACTTAATGTTGTCTATAGCTTAAAACATACCCTAATAAACCTTATATTTAACGATAAAACATATTATTTTGAAATTGGACTGGTAAGTCGAATTAGCGCGTTGACACAAACAAGTTCTGTATATTACAATCGTTAGTTCGTCGCATACTTATTTGCTCAGTATTATGCAAGACAGATAAAAAAAAAGTCGTATGTATGTATTACGAAAAGATTTCACCAATAAAGTAATTACCGGTATCAGTAACTTTAAGACTAAATTAAGTATAATCTTACAGTAAACTGTCAAATGGAATTATAGCAAAGTGAACTAGTCCGTTGCCCTCAGGCAAGCGCTCATGGAGGGCGGAGATAGTTTTGCATCTCCGGCGTCTGGTGTATCCTTCCACCGCTTTTTTGGCATGCACCATTGCCTTACAGAACAAGGCAGCGGAATCTCACGCGCCCCATAAACCTCCAGCAAGAGGCTATCCACATGTTGGATAGCAGCTGCGAAAGCGCTGCCGCCGCCCTTATAAGATTCCAGAAGTAAAGAATCTACTCCCTAATATGGACGTAGGCCAAACATAAAGTCCAGATACAGCGTAGGTACGTTTTATTTTTTCAACCTTCTATTTGCATAATTTATTTAATTGCTAATTTATAAAGACCCCTTAACTAAGACTAATAGACGTTTTTTGAACAATGTTTGTAGTCTTATAATGTAGCATAAAATATTGTAATTTAATCCGTACTCTTACCTCACTGTTCTATATATGCCGGCAGTAAGCGTAAAGAAAGGCAGATCACTTTTTGTCCAGTACCACGTAGAGAATGTGCTCGCGAGTATCATATCCGACATACCACTGATGAAGAACATAGTCCAGAAGAAAACAAGCAAGTTAACCACTGCGAAACAAGCAGTACGATTTAACTAAGTAAATAATAGCCGATATCTTATTCTGTGATGAGAAGTAATTAATCGAGATACGATCAATTACTTTTCATTGAAATTTAAAAATATCTTCTACTTTCCCTTCTAAATACTTCTCACGTTACTAGGAGTAAAATCTGTAATTCTTGTTTACAAGGCAAGCTCAAATCTATTCTAAAGATTATAAAAATAAATATTTAAAGAATCTATACGAATTGCCAATCACTTAGTCACGTGTGTCACTAAGAACTATTTTGTAAAATATCATTATTAACAATGCAACTAGAAGATATAAAATAATACCAGTAGAATATAAAAACTGAACCGGGCAAGTGGTCACAAGGGGTTCCGTACTTCCGTATCATTGTACAAGAGTAAACGCTATGTACTTTTTAAATGCTTTCGTAAAATTACCAAGAGAGGCACTAGGACAATAGATATGTAAATATTTGTAATAATAATACACACTCTGTGAACTTATTGCCATTATTAAGATTGAGTTAAAACCCTGAGAATACGATATGTTCTTTAACTTTATTTTTTTAATATTATTTGTTGTTATAGAGACTACTTTTAATACTCACTCCGTGAAAGTTTCAAATATCTACCTGTCATGGTTCAAAAGATAGAGCAAGAGCAAAAGTTTATTTTATGGGAACTCCGTATATTTTTTAACTTTATTTTATTTTCGTTGTTTGTTAGCAGCTATTATTATCCACTATTTCAAAATATCATGTGTCTACCTATTACAGTTCAAGAGCGATAATTAAGGTCGTGTGAAAATGCCGAAAATAATGAGGTTTATCGTATGTTAAAAAAATTATTATTTCATTTTTTAACTTTATTTTACTTTACGTGAAAAGAATTATATGTACTCCTTTTCAAGAAAATTTCGCGATCGTATTATTGTGAAATTTGGAATGTTTATACACAGCAATAGCACAGATCACTAAGTAGTTACTAGGTATGTAGTATAATACGGCTATATAAAAACGGCTACATCAAGTTACACGCGTCCAGGATATGTGTTGACCTGTCATGGACGTATGGTGCATAAGTTTATACAATGATAGTTCTGATTATACTGGCCGATGAAATAAATCATGGTCGGTATAGTGGCAACAGAAATACACCCAGTGAAAATTTCACCTGTCTACCTATTACGGCATATGAGATTCAGCTCGCTGATAGACAGACGGACGGCGGAGGCTTAGTAATAGAATTCTTTTGGACCTTTTGGGTACGGAACCCTAATAATGCGTAAAGTTGCTAGGTTCTCCTTTTTAGGAAGGTTAAAATATGACCTATCCTTATGGAATTGATCCCGTGGTTTTGGCAACAAACCTGTTTTCATTTTAGTTTGACTATAGGTACCTTAGGACTTACAGTGTAACCACACGACACTCGTTGGACTATCAAGGCCGGTGAAGTGACAGGTGACGTTTCTACATTGCCCACCGTTTACTTCATCATAACACAATGACAGTTGTGCTAGGAACTCGACAGGGCTGCAGCTCATACCATCCTGGAACTATAAAGTAACAGAGATGTGATTTATATCAAATTACAAAATACCTATTTTTATTTTGCATTTTAAATTCCTACTTTTGTAAAAAAAAATAGGTATTTGGTATTTTATTTGAAATACTTTTTATAAATATTAAGTACTTATTTGTAAAATCCAAAATGTTTCTTAGGTACTTTTTTAATTCCTATTTCTTCCAGGTATTTTACGAAGTCGGTTAATTTCGACAGGTTACTTGACATTTTAATGTTTATCTGTTTAAATTTCTTCACCCTTCAAAATGGAATATTTCCTTCAAATTGAAATGGGACCTTGAGGATAACCAATAAAATTTAAAAATATATTATTGTAATCGGTTCACAATTCATAACATAGATAAAAAACAGCCTAATTAGGAACCTACTCCTTTTTTGAAGTCGATTAGAGTTAAGTACTTAATATTGTTTTTATCTCTTAAATATTGTAGTATTTCCAGGTCTATCGTAATATCGAAATCATTGTTAGTTAATGTATAATCCTTATTATACAGGGTCAATTCTAGAATATGAATTTTTTGAGTCTCTCTTTGAAGATGTACAACAATTAACTGATCCACTGTAATAATAATTGCAAATATAATTTAAAAGTTATTTTAAAATTAAGTTTATTTAAAATTATTGTAAGTACCTATTTAAAAATGTTTTGTATTTGTAATGAAAAATTAACAAAGTATTTGCATTTTGAATTTAAATACTTTTAATAACCTACATCTCAGTAAAATGGGTAATTCAAGTTAATATCGATGACATAGAAGTCGGTTAGGTACTGCAAGAAAAAATTGTTACGTCTGTCTGTTTTCCTGAAGTTGTGCCTACGGGAGACGTAAAAATCGGATCAGAAGTGCACTAGTGACTGATAAACCTGTCCAGTCCTTCAAGGAAGCTTTTCTACTGGTGGTGGTTTCACATTTTACAAGAAACGGTACGGTAGCTACTTTATTTATTTATTACCTTGTAGTTATTAGGACATTTGCAGGTATCGTCATTTAAAACGATATTAAAGACGTTCTCTCCAATCGACCACAAGTGGATAAGCACTAAAACTCCGTATGTGATCACAAAACATTGAATGAACCATGGTATTATAGGGAATAATACTGTTGACTTTATAGCTGTTACTGCTCTGAAAAGATTATTACAATTATTATCTGGATGCTTATTGGGAAGATTGGCGACAGGAAGCTCTAAACCGTAAGGAGTGGAAGGAGGGTAGGGAGGTCTTTGCCCTGCAGTGGGACGACCATGGCTAATAATAAAAAAAAAAAAAATATTAAAAAAAAACACTCGCACTAAAGCTGACAACACCGCGTTTTCACATGCAGAAGGTTTTCTCGTTGCAGTATGTTGCAACTTGTAGTCTAATTTCAAACAAACTCTTCAGCTTTATAAAATTAAAAAGAAAAACAGATCTATTAAACACTACCAGTTACATTATTATTCGTCGTAATGCAAATGAACTTACTTGCTTCCTTCACGTATGAGTTCTATAGCCATGTTGATTCTTGTTCTCAGAAAGATGACTATTAACAGGAGTATTAATATAATGATGGCCACGATCACAAGCAACACTAACCAAGTTGTACTCTCGCTCAATATTGACTGGGTGTAGCCGTTTACGTTCGTCGTCTGATACATGGACACATGGTTCTTGTAGTATACATAGTTCTTATAGCACAAATACGCACCTGTAATTATACCAAACATGGATCAATTACTACAAGGTAGGTACTTAGGTACTATCATTTAGTTTATAGCGCCAGTGCTAGATGGCTTTTACCTCCCGGCAACAACCAGTTGCGATGCCAGTTGACATGCACGAGCTATTATGTTGTCGCCACATCAAAAACTCTTATTTATTTTATTAAAAATAGGGACAAACTGTAATAGATGTTAACACAGTTCACTATTTAATAAAAATAAGTTGATAGACATTATTTTGACTGGTTATACCGGTAACGCAATAGTATTGGTCGATTGATAAATATTAACGAATAGTGGGATTATAAAAGGGTAGGAATAATCGGAGAACTTTTGACTTTAGTGCAAGCAGAGGTACGAACAACTTGGCAGTTACTGTTAGTGATTTTCATAGTTTATATCAGTGGTTTTGAGACTGTTTCTTACAATTACTTCACTCCCCAAACCATCCGTAAAAGCAATATGTATCCCTTTCCTACCATTGTCTTCCCCTGCCTTACCTACTTCTCCCTTTCAATATACTCACAATTTTCAGATTCTCAAACTGCCCGGTTGACGACAATAGCGTGAATACGTCCCATCCCATATGGGGCAGATTGTATGGAAAATGAGAGTACTCTATTCAAAGTGTTCATGACTGAAAAATCACAGTATTGCGGAAAAAATTACGTGTGTTTTCCTGGTTTATGTTTTTTGACCTAATTGTCTTGTCAATTAATACCTTATTTGATTTACCTTTCCAACCATATAGAACAATTATGATTAACTACAAAAAATTTGAAATATATACCTACTCATGTAAACATCATGATTGTTACCGTTAAAAACTTAAAATTCAAGGTCAAGTACTAGTACAAAAAGTATATTCCAGTCCATTTTATTAGCGTTAAATGATGTATCTGTCATTCAGTTACACATTCTAATTAGCGCAATCATGCAGGTGTGGGTAGTGGAAAAATGATTTTTGAGACGCAACTCCTGCTTTCATCTCATAGTGCGCCGTCTTCCGGTACACCGCGAATCACTTTACAAGAATAATGATGCTTAATTTTAATGACGCCGTGACCCGTGAGTGGGACTAAATTATAATTAGAAAAATGTGGGTGATTACTACGCCTATGGCCATGGGCATACCCAGCTTTTAACCCATGGGGAAGACAAATTTGTTTTTGTCATTTTTGTAGATCTAGGGGGCAGGGGAAAATCTAAAATTTTACTCAAAATCACCTTAGTATTTACTACGTAAGCTTGCTAAAACCAAGGGGGAAAGCTGCCCTCCCCCCCCGCCTCGGTACGCCCATGCCAATGCTTCCTACATCGGGGATACAGGCGTGACTGTATGTATCTATATATAACCTAAGAAGTTTTCTAAGAGCATACTTACAAAATCCAAGGAGTGCTAATAATCCAACTAAAGAAACCCAGACCACAGGACCGACGATCCAACGTAGCAGCAGAATATATATGAAGCAGATGACGATGATGACTATAAGCGCGACTACTAAAAACCAGCGCGACTCCACCAAGTCGTGAACTATCTGTCCCGACACCTGTAAACACAGCAACTGGTTTGTGTTCAAAGTATATTAAAAAAAACCGGGCAAGTGCGAGTATGACTGTCGCACCGAGGGTTCCGTAAGAAAACAAACTTGTATGTAGATAGTACGTCCATTTCGGGAATCTATTCTCAAAGGTTTTTGCCCGCCTTTAACGAAAGACAAATTTAACTTTGCGGTTGCCATGTACGACAAAGTCAACTTTCCAACCGCAAAATATAAGTTTGTAATCACAAAACCTATTTTTTTATGTGATATGATAACAAATTAACGACTTTCAGGTTTTTTTCTTTTCTTATGCTGTCATCCGCTGCTTCTTACCAAATTTCATGATTCTAAGTTAATGAGAAGTACCCTATAGGTTTTTATTTACCTGCGGAATGTTCAAATTTGGTCAACTCTAACAATGATAATGATGATATTAAATGATGTAATTTGATTTTTTACTCCACCTACTCATGAAAGTTACCTGGTTGAGTCCGGTCAATTCTGAGACCTGTTCCAGCGCCTCGCCCTCGTCCATGCCCAGCGTGTCTGTGATGTTTCGTAGGAACTCCACCGCCCCCGCCGCAGTTACATTAATTAAACACCTTCTTACCACTGCTCTACCAGGAACGGGTGATATAAACAAATAATACGCATTTATTAAAATATTAGTTGGTAATATGTTTTCTGTGTGATTAATATATATATATATTAATCACACAGATTATTGTTATTTTTATTATTATATTATATTATATTATATATTTATTTTGTTATATAACTTATTAGCATTTTATACACTTTCTACCTTTACTATTTTTTACCTTTTTACTCCGCTTTTCAACAGTGGAGTAAATTTGCCGCCCACTTCAGATATTCGCCTTTTTGCTTTCCTCAAATATCCGTGTAATCATCACTGTCTTTATCATAGCGCCATACAAACAATTGCAATATTGCTAACGTACAAATATAGAAAAACATTACCTGATTTACTTTGCAGTACGGTACTGGCACACTTATTTGCATCTATATAGGCTTTTGCTTGCGATACAGTTATACTAGATACATTTATATCCTCTGTGCACACCATGCTATGTTTATATTCGTTAAAATTGGCCTCCGTCATTTGCCTAAAGTCTATTGTTTTTGTTGGACACTCTTTGACGCACACCTGTAAAGCAAAAAAAGAAAATCCACAACGAACGTATAGTCTTGACTAGTTAACTCTTGCAATTGTACTAATTTTATTTAAGAAATCAGTATGATATACTTAAGTAATCATCTCATGTGGAACACTCTGTATACATCTATTTTCTGTGCCACGGTACCAATTGTTGTCGATTTGTTGACACAATTTTTTTTATTACTTTAATTAAACTTTGAAGCGAAACTAATGCCTAAGGCATTCTCTAGTCAACCTTTGGGTGAAGCAGAGTTAACTCAAGTAACTTGATGCCCAAACCAATCGTTTATGCTGCTAAAAAACACAAGTTGATCCGTATGTTCATTCGTACGAGAAATATCGTGAGCAACATAATATTTAGAATTAGATATTTTTAAGTTTTCAGATTTTAAAGCCACCTCAGTGTTTGAGAACTTAGCTTAGCTTGTGTTTTCTGTGGGTATCTATTAAAAAAAATTATGGGTTCAAAATTCACTATCCTTTAATTCGAAAGTTAATACTATAAATTATCTTGCCTGTGGTGTGGGGCAACCCTTAATGGGGATAGTGGGTGATAGACATTTTTCAATATTAAAAAACACAAGATATCTCTTGTCTTCAAGACCAGCATCGAGACCACATCGTTTGCCATTCGAGTCGACGGGAGCTAAGAGCTTCTCCACATTTCCATTTTTCATACCTGCCAAGTCAAATATAAAAATGGTTAAAAGTGCATTGAAAGTGTCATTATAAAATCTCTATTTGTGCTGCTGAAAAATCACAATTTTTGCTTTAAAGTCGACAAAACGAAGTAAACGGGGTTTAGGTAGGTAAAGCCTAAGACGTCGGCGAACGAATGCGGCGCTCTGCTGCCTCCACGATTACTTCCCGAAGCAGCTGCATCTGGTGAGTAAATGGATTAGTAGAAGAGCCTGCAATGCAGCCTCTGCAGAAAATCCTCATGAACTCACTTAATGGAGCAGGGACCCTTTACACCTCGATTTCAGGATGCACAAGGTCTCCGGTCTCATTCCTGCGCCTTCTTAAACCACAAGTACAACGACGCAAGATATTTTACACATATTATTCTTACCTGCAAATGTAGGTACCTTTTTATATGGGCACAAAAAGGTGTGTTTTATTAAAAGTAATTCGATTTTATCACCAGAAAATCATTTTTATGTAGTTGCTACCGTGTTTAATTAATTATATATCTATCTATTCATTAACTATTGTACTTAGTTATCTAGATCAATTGATATAATTAGAAATAGATAATATCAAAACAATGCGTTCAGAATAATAATATTCAAGGCGTACTGACCATAAATGCCCACAAAGCCCCACACGCCCAGGAAGAATATGAAAAGAATGAGCCAGAAAATATCTGTGCATGATCGGTTGCGATTGGGGCCATCGAAGTCCGGATCATATTGAGGTACCTCCGCTGTAAAAAATTGAAGATTTATTTTAACATCTTTGTTTTTTTAGCCTTAGTTGTTTAACAAAACGCATTCTACCTGATTCTTATTAATGACTTGGCGTTGCCCTCAGTTTAACCCGCGTTTTAGGTCACTGTTCCGCTCGTAAGACTTGCATAGAGCCTATATCTAACCTTTCTCAAGAATTGGCTGGGCCACTTCTATGAAGCCATTCTATAGTGATGTTGTTATAGTAGTTAGCTCAGTTCATAACAGATTAGTTTTCAGTTTTCCTATCTTCTATCCATTACTCTCCTTAAATATCAACACCCGATCCTTACAAATCCTCTCTGCAAAGGGAAGCCTTACAGTACCTATATCATTTCGAATTCGATCTGTATTGGTTCGAAGCTAATGAGAAGGGATAAAGTAAATGGCTTGGATTATCAAATGCAAAAAAAAATCTAAACTAAGTTTCAGTTCTACAAATTAGCGCGTTCATCCTTAAAGATATTAGATTGTTACATAACAGTCATAAGACAATTGTTCAATCTAACTTAAAAATAAATACAAAACCATTTGTCACAAACTATCAGTCCATATTTTAGTGTAAGAAACATAACATCGAGATACTTAGAAGCTATGTTAGTAAATACATTAAATTAATTTCAATGATTATTATTTAATTATAATATCTTATGTATATCAATCACTCTGCGTCAAAACGTCTAACAAACCGGGATAGGATTGAACCCCTTGACCCAAGGGTAGGCCTGCCATCACTTAAATTGCGGACGCCGGACAAAAACTTAAAAAATCCACACATGGGTGAAATCGAGACTCTTTCCCGGACACCTTAAAAAAGAACGCCGAATCCAATTAAATTTTTAGCTTGTTAACGATGCATCTAACAATTATAATAAGACCCTATTCGTCGGGCACGTGAGGTACACATGTTTTAAGGTTTTAAGCGCGTTTATTGTCTTTAGATGTAAGTTTATTTTACTATAGTTATTGTGTGTCTTAGGTGTCTACGAATAAAACATTTTTCTTTCTTTCTTTCATAATTGTCCCTTGGCACAGAGAGTCCGGATGTTACCCGGACACTTTTTGAAAACCCCGCCCGGACGCTCCCCGGACGTCCTCTAAACTAGGACAAATGCGGAGAAACCCAGACGGATGGCAGCCCTACCCAAGGGGCTCGACTCATGATCCCAATGTTTTTTTAAAGAAGTCACAGATAATGTGACAACCACAGAAATCTAAATAATTTTAAGCATTGTCATATTGTGCCAAATACAAACGGATATATTAGCAGTAACGAAAATCAATAATCATAATTAGTCATTATATACAACGAACTAATAGGTTAGACGAGCCGTTTTGACAGTTAACAAAAATAGTGTTAGTGGATGACTTTGTAGTCAATAGCAGTACCTGAGTACGCTGCCTTTGTGATAACAGCTAAGTAAACAAAACCAAGGCAACAAAAATAAGTTATATTCTAAAGATTAACCAAAAAGTCAAAAATGTATCGTGCAAACATAGGCATACAGTGTAAACACTTACTGGCCTCTTGTGGTGCAGTGCAGCAACCGGTGCATACCATTTTAATAGTACACTAACATACTCAGTTTCCGTATGAATTGTAATTTATTCCTTTCATTCAAAATTAATTATGCTGTCAACGAACGAAACGTTTTCGCTCAAGTACAAGATAAATACACTGCGTGCCCAAATACTTTATGATACTGGTCTGTCTCGCTTATCTAACATTTGTAATATTGATAACGGCTTTACCTGTTCTGTAGATCTTAGCACTGTTAAGCAGTGGTAAATACTAGCGCACGTGCTATATAGATCGTGTAAAATGCCGTAACGGACACCATTCAATCATTCGTATTTTCTAATTGTTTTCTGTTTTTTCTATTTACAAAAAATAAAAATATCCACTTCTTAAATTCATTACACATGTTTAAGAAGTAAACGAAATTACATTTATTTACTCATGTTATCAGGTATAAAACACAATTACAAATTACAACAAACATAAGCACAATTAATATTTAAATTTAAATAAAGCTGTTGGTCTATGTTTTATAGTTAATTATTTAAACCGGCAGTAAAGCTATTTGCTTTTCGCCGAGTGAGTGAGGTTACCGGAGGCCTTAACCCTTCCCTCCCCCTCTTCCACCCTTCCTTACCCCCACCTTAAAGGCCGGCAACGCACTTGTGACTCTTGAGTTGCAGGTGCCCATGAACATTTACCATCAGATGACCTGTCTGCTCGTTTGCCCCCTATTCCATAAAAAAAAACAATGGGTTGCACTTCGGGAGTGTTGGCAGAAGTGAAAACTTGAACCTTAGATTATATATAGGTCCAGGATGCCTAATCCGCGACCCAAAACTGAAGCCAAAAATACAAGCGACTAATACAAATACAAGCGACTCACTCGTCACACGCAAGGGAACGTTAGCCGCTGAAGTAAGTCTAGAGGCGCTATTTATAAAATATTCAAAAATGCCTGGTTGTGTAGTTACATCCTGTAAAAATTATACAAAAAAAAAAATCATAAGTGTTCGAACATCATATTTTACTGGTAAGTATTCTATTTCCTAATGTAAGTTATAAACAATAGAACAAAATTTCAAATGAATGAAATTGCGGACGCCATTATTAGAGATGTTGCCAGGGACGTGAATTTCATTCACCCATAACGCATTGTAGCAGTATGTATAATTTTCTTTGCCAAACTTATTATTTATAGAAAGACGAGAAATATGCTTACTGTTAATGTTCGCGAAACTGGAATCCTTAAAATATTCTTAATGTCTAAGCTCTAGCGCCTTCAATGTGTCCGTCAAACGATACTTTGGCTATAGGATTGTACACGTATTATAATTTATTATTACTACTCCTAACAAACACAGATATAGAGCACTTAGGACTTGTAAAATTTTGCTAGTTTCTTAATAGTTCATAAAAAAAAATAAAAAAAAATATATATATATATACATATATATTAGGGCGCACTAAAAAAACTTTTGATTTTTTTTCATTAGTTACCATGGAAATATTGTTCAAGATGACGTAAAAATAAGCCTGTGAAAACAGCAGCTTATAATATTACTGTTAAGAGGAGCCGCTTCGTGATTTTTGATTTCCCATTTAAATAACGTGATTATTTTTTTTATTAAAGTTTTATCGCGTTCCAACGAATTGACAAGTTTGGCTTGTAGGAAATTAAACGGTCTACAAAAAAGGCCAGATATGATTTTTCGCTAAATTAGCTCATTTAAAATTTTGCAATAACGTACTTGGAAGTATGATAAATACTCGTACTATAAATTCTACTATGTTGAACCTAATTGTTAATTTTTATTACTATTTTTATATTTTACCGCTAAAATCGATCGAGTGATCGATCTGAGCGCCACCTTTATGGCATTATTCAGATGTAAATAATACTTAAAGTTACGTCAATCTCTCCAACTGGGTTTACTGAAATTTAACCTTGAATTTTGATATTTGATAATTAATCAGTTTGTTGTTTGGCGCCGACTCAAAATAAATTTATATAAAATTTGATAATTAAGATTTATTTATTTTTTGCTTTTTAGTTCTTTTCGTCGGTTGATTTTTTGGTAAAAAGATTTTTTCATCCTCCTGTAAAAAATTACCAAATTGAGATACGAAGTTTGAAAATTAAGCCATCATTGTATTTAATTTGGAAACATACAAGTGTGTGGAAAATGAATACTGATTTTTTTAAACAAAATATCTAATATTTTTTTTTGTGTTTCTCTCTGATATTAATTTATTGTATTATGATTTAATTACATAATATTCATTCATAATTTACATGTTCAAAACGAAAGGAATTAGGAATAAAATGTGTTAATAACAGACAGAACGGATCAGTAATTAAGAACGAACATTGAATTGTTAGAGAATTGATTTTGATGAAACATAGCCTAAATAAAAATACATTAAGTATATGAAATTAGTTTAATAAATAGATTCTTATGGGATTCGCGACTGGGTAGAGTACAAATGGCTCTGATAGCTTTTTATTGCAGAATTAATATATAGATTCCATATCTGCAGCACGCCCCCACAATAAAATGCCGAGGGACGTGACACTGTTTAAATAACTATAGTAAACTAGTCTTAATAGTTTTTGGCTAAGTATATTTGCTTCTATTTGGGATATACAGTTATTGTAACAGGAGTTCAGGAGTGTCTAAAACGGTCTCTCAAGATTTCGTACTCAAGCTTGCCATGAGAGTTTTTATATTTGTTGTATTTGTTTCTGATCTTATATTTTTCTCAGAAAGGAAATCCGAAGCTTATCACAACGAATACTCGGACAACTTTATCCTTCGCTTTGGTACATATTGTAAAATATTTTTTTTCAAGGATACGTAAAACGATGAAAGCATTTTGTTAACTGTTGCAGATTCTAAAAACATAGTATTCCAATATATTTTATTTTATGAAAAACTGTCATAATTAGCCCTAAAAAAAGTTAAAATCGCTTCTATGGTTGGACTCAAGATAATCAGCTGCAGTTTGAGCAATAACAGCATCGATATAAATGTACTTCAATGAATAACAGATTTATTTAGATTTCTGTGGCTACATCACTCTCTCGAGGTCGCGTTTTATATACCTACCAGTTTAGCGTACCGCCGGAGGTACAAGTGTTAGTAGTTGCGATAAATCGCGCAGCGAGAGCGCGCACGGCAGGGAGTTATTCTCCGTAAATAAAAACAAAATGCCAAATGGAACTTATTGTGCAGCAGACGTGTTTTGTTATTGCTAAATGTATTTATAATTTAAAAAGTACTTTGGGTTAGGTGTTCATTCTTTACTCGCCATTACCGGGTGGGTGTGACAATAATAAATAATAATTATCTTCTTAACAAAAAACCGGACAAGTGCGAGTCTGACTCGCGCACTGAGGTTACGTAGTAACTACTTAGTAATCTGTGACTGAGGGTTCCGTAAGCAAACCAACTTGTATGTAGATAGTACGTCCATCTCGGGAATAAATAAATAAATAAATAAATTAATAAATAAATTTTTTTATGTTGATATAACAACAAATTAACGACTTTCGGATTTTGTCCTTTGCGAAATGTTCAAATTTGATCAAATCTAAGGCTTAATTGGCCATATCTTTTGATTGCGTTGATTTAGAAGCTTGATTTTTTTACAGCTTCAAGAGACCGCAGATTTATGTACTTGGTATTAATTTCAACGCGTCCACGGGTTCCTCAGAAAAAGAGTCTTGACAGACAGACGGACAAACAACAAAGTGATCCTATAAGGATTCCTTTTTTTCTTTTGAGGAACGGAAGCTTAAAAATGAAACAAATTTCCTATTTCAAAATTATTTTTTTCATAATTTATAGGTTAAGATTAAGTAGGTACCAAGAAAATGCTAACTCATAAAATCCAAGTTCTTCTTTGAACCCATAACTAAAAGGTTGTCCTCGTTGTAGTCCATATCTTCATATTTGAATCCATGAACGTAAGCGAAATTACCGAAGTACAAGCACTTATCGTATCCGATTGGTTGAAAATCTGTAAAATAAACACCAAGTTAGAAAACTTTGACTTTTGGTACCTATGTCAGTAAATTTTACAAATAGAAAAATAAACTCTCTTAAATCTAAGCGAAAGTAAATTATAGGACCACGTCAAAACTCGTGTTACTCTCTACCATCTATCAGTTGAACGAGTCTCTGGAGTCAACATTTGAAACAGTCTATCAGAAAACTAAAAAACTCGTAGGTACTGTAAAAACTCAATAGGAGTAGAGATAGTTAATTTCTGAATTATGTCAAAGAATAAACATAAAGATTTCGACCGACATGGATGTTAAAAAGTAATTCTTAATGTGTCTCCTGAGAAGCCATCTATGTCCACGCTCGCTTTATTTGTTGCTAATATGAAAGCCATTATTATTTGCCAGATCCCGTCAGTCGTGCGCGAATGTACGTCGTGCGGTAACCAAAACGCAATTTTAATTTAATAGTTAACCATAAATCAACTTACGGGTGCCTTTTCGACAGTTGAACAGGTCCATTATGCAGTGGTTGTCAAAAATGTACGTAGAAGTTGTTTCGAAGTCATGAGCACAAATCTTCTGCATGTATGTGGGACATAAACCGCATCTAAAATTATATTTTGGTTTTGTAAATTGCATGTAACTAGAATAACTTAGATACGATTTGTGGATAACATAGTTTGAGAGTAAAAACTATTATATATTGAGTTGTTTGAGGTCATCAGGTCAATCAGCTGGATTTCTCCCAACCCGTCCGTTTACACCAATGTCATTTTATTTATTTATTTATAAAATACAAGCATCACAGTTTTACACCAAATCGCTTATATCTATGCTAATATAATTATAGGTACAAAATAAATTACAATGAACAAACTTACACTAACAAAAAATATTGATATTTGTGAACAACAACAACCTTATATCATCTTAGGAACTATAAATTACTTTTTACATTTAACATTTAGATATATATAAATATGTTTTAAAATAATAATTTGCGAGTCTAAAAATATATCTGCATCTGGACAATATTGAAGAAACTCATTGATTAGACTAATTGCTCTAGCAGTGGGGCTGTTGTCAGCTTGGGGAGAGCGCCACATAGGCGGACAGCACAGGAGTCTATGTTGTCGTCTTCTAACGCCAGGCATATATTGGTGGGGAACATAGATGTGAATTGATTCCCGAACAACAGGGCTGTCGATCTATCTTATCCGCTAATATGTCACAATAATTTATTATATGTGTGGATTCCCGTCTGAGTTGCAGTATATCTAAACCCACCATTCCTGACACAAAGATAGGAGGATAGAGAAAGGGGTAGTATCCATATTGACGTTTGTATAGGTATCTACAGAATTTACGTTATACGTTACGTTTCCGTCATACACTTTTATATCAAAGACATTAAAAGAATTACATAGAAGTTTTTCTTTAAATAGGTGTGTTCAAATTTTAGGGGCGTTGCCGTTGTATGTAGCTGACAAATAGTTGATTTAGCATACCTATGCAATTTATTTTTTTCGTTGTGCGGAGAGGCACATTTTTAAACAAAATATGTATTATGACTTTTTTCTACGAATTTGAATTTTATTTTTTTATGCTGTAATTGTCAAAAAAATCCGGACTTTCCATAACATCTTTAACGTGAAATACCCATAGTTTCATTAATGTCCTCTCTGTTACGAAATATTAGCTTTATTGGTCAATTTTGAAGTTCAATTTATCAGTTTTAATGTTAAATGAATAAATTTATAATGTTTTTATGCGAGTATTAATTAACAACAAAAATAAATATATAAATATTATTGTAGACCGAAATAATTCTACCATGTTTGTATAATGTCCATAAATATGTATCCTATTCCACTATTATTGTGAGTGTTTGCCTCATACGTTTACTAAAATTGGTCAACGTTCACACTTATTGATGTAGAATTAACGAGCGGGTTGAGGGTACTTACAGATTAATACTACCTATTCTGTTTTTACTAGGCGAGTTAAAAATTGTTGTGCAAATATCTCAGAAGATTGGTGTAGTGTCACAGAATACATAATAGTTGGTAGCGTTTAGATTTTGTATTCATTAGTGAATTATTAGTGCGAATCTAATTGTTTATCAGTATTGTGTCAGAGGAAGAAACTGGCGTCTAAGATACAGGCTCGGCCTAGTTTAGACGCTTGTACGCAACTAATTAAAATAAAACATAAGTGTTATAGTTTAATTGATTTGTAAATTTTGTTAGTGCAGTAAAGAAATTTATACATTTAAAAAAAAACAATTGACTTTATGCATTTATAAGTGGAAAACCATGCTTTGGCACGTATAAGCCGGCTCGACCGAATGCGTTGCTATGAGGCCGGTTTCCTGTAAGACGGCCTTACAGAAAACCGGCCTCATAGCAACGCTTGTGTTGCGTTTCGCCGAGTGAGTGAGGTTACCGGAGGCCCTAACCCTTCCCTCTCCCCCTCTTCCCGGATCTTCTTACCTCTTGTCCCCTCCCTTCCCCTACTCCCACCTTAAAGGTCGGCAATGCACTTGTGACTCTTGAGTGGCAGTGCCCATGGGCGGCGGTAGTCACCTACCATCAGGTGACCCGTCTGCTCGTTTGTCACCTATCGTAACGTTAACTTTTTGTACTTAGTCAAATGAAATACCTGTGGCCATCCGGTGCCGGGTTTTGCTGATATTTTAGATGACCTTCATCCGAAGAAGCACCGAAGTCTAAGCATCTGCCTTGTTCTGAAATATGCGTTAATATTATAAACAAACTAATAATTTAAAAAAGAGTTTGTCTAATACCTTTAAACGAGCAATTCTTGTAAGTATATATGTATATATGTTACTGTAAAAACCCGAATATTGGTAAATCCTAGGTTTTACCGTTAAATCCTAAGATTTACCAACCGTGATTGGTAAAAGTCCGCAGTTTATAAAAAAGGGATAATTTCTCGGACTTTTACCATGAGAGTTTGGTAAATCCTAGGTTTTAACAATGACGGTTGGTAAATCTTCTCTTGTAACTCTGTAGCCTAAACGGCTTGATGGATTTTAGCTTGAGAGGCAGCTTTAGATTCATCTTAATTGTGAGAGTGATACTGGGTATTTCAAAATAATCTTTTCAGTTCATTTATTAAGTTTGAAAATTTTAAGTTTACAATTTTTCACGCAGTCCGGTTTTTTAATTTTTTCAAAAATTATGGTTACCTATTTATTTTAAAAATCGCAAGACTGACAAAGGCTCAAATACATCATTATTGTTTTTTTGTATTCCTCCATAACACGTTACGGAACATAACAGTCGAAAATCAATATAAATAAAACAGTTCAAAGAAAGACTGGTGGGTGGCAACATTTGCGTATATTGTAAAGCGCAGAATCTAAGATCAGCATTGTGTAACTCCCATACAAAAAACAAATGTATGAAACGGGTGCAAAAAAATATGGCTACTATTTCTATCCTGTCTACCTGTGTCGTGGTACCTCCTTTCGAAAACTTGTTGGTCAGGGATTCTGTTAATAGTTAATATTCCACTAATTGATTCTATATCTCGAATGCATCACAGACCCAGGTGGTTGAGTCTGATCGGTGGAGCAGCCTTCTATAGACAGGTCTAGTGATGCTAGATCCAAGGGAAGTTGTGGGAGTTGTGCGCATGCAACCAGTAACAGGAAAACATGCTAGTCTCTGGAATTGGTGCTGGAATCTGTTCTTGACGGTGCTTATCTCTCTTCTCAGCAATAGCACCATTTTTTTTTTTTTTTTTTTCGTGTGGAAACCCCCACGGGTCATCACATCACCTGAGCTAATGGTGAAGTGGTATGTCGGAATCGAACCGACTAAAACCACACGGTGTTCCGTCACAAGTGGGTCTATTGTAGGGGACCCGGGTTCCCCCTAAGAAGGAAGCCTCCGGGAACCTCAGCAATAGCACCATAGGTGATAATTATTTTTTACAGTCATAGTGTGATCATCGGTAATAGCCCCAGCGGTTGGTTAATATTTTAAATTTTAGATTGCCCTGTATGTATGAGACACCTCAATGTAGGGCAGATGTTGATTTGCTCGTCGATAAGCATGTTGGTAGCTAAGCGAGCGTGCTCCTATTTCCGTCTTTTAGTCTCTGTAAAACCTTTAGTAAGAAGGATGTGAGACTGATGGCCTGAATGATTTAGGTTGTGTGAAGGCTTACTTTGACTTCTCTCGAATTCAAATAAATATAGCGGTGTGCTAAGCAGCTCCAGAGGTGATCTATTAGAGTCATCTCACCATCTTAGCCCACCTTAATTTTTCACGATTTGCGATTTTACGAGCGGTTGTCCAGTCTGAATCATCTGGTGCTTTTTCGTCGTTGGTTATACGGCGTCTTGAGAAGCGAGTTCTCGTTAACAGTCTCTGAATCTATTTTGGTATAAGTTCCATCAGGTTTGTTCAAGAAGCCAAGGTTGTGCTCTGGTTCGCTGCACATAATGTTTTTTGTCTCTGTTTTCCTAGCTGATGTTTTCCATATATGGAGTATTCTCACAATACCTAAAAATAATAATAACTGGCGCTAGGCCAACACAGTTCTATATTTCAAAGTGAATGGGTTGCAATAACTAACGCCTCCGCTACCGTCGTGTCGCAAAGGTATTTAAAGGAGTACAGCATCCTTACAGTGTCAGATAGTATGGCCGCCGTATAAGCACTGGAGGGCAACACAGTAAATTCCGGTCTCATTTATGAATGCCACTATACGCTGGAGCGTTTAGCCTCAGCCAATGAGATTTACCTTCAAGGGGTCTAAGGGCATTTATACGGGAACGGCGCGGCCGATGGGCTGGCAAGTCCAACTACACTGCTGCTATTTTCCTTTAACCAACTTCGCTCTCGGTTAAGGCAACGAACGTGAAACGCACAACGGTCGTTGGGTCAATATATTTAGCTGCAGGCAGTCCAAACCGGTGCGCACATAAGTCTTACCAACTTTAAATTGCACACTGTTCAGTCTCAATTAATTGACGTGAGTTGAAAAAACCATTACAGGCCATTTGGTCCTGAATCGGCCTTCTATGCAAAGGATGTGTCCCAACGCAGAGGAAACAGCCGCCCACGTGGATAAAGTGGCCCGGCTGGAGTGTGAAGGAGTGGCCACACAACGGGCAAGGTCGATGCGAGGTCGCTCTTAGAAACCTGTGAACGCTCCAAGAAGCTTCTGCTGTGCTTCTGGAAGAAGCTAGGCTGGCTCAACTAGCTAGCGTTATTTGTACGCATCATTCGATTCATTCACCAACTACGAGTTTAAATGCGGAAACAGAGCACTCTTCTAATACCTATATAAATTCATTAAACTTATGTCATCTATAATATTTCCGACACGACATTTTGCAAATTATATTAATAAATGATAAACTTTTAAAACACAAAAATTGTGCGACTTGAATTTTGAACCGTTATTATGCCTTTTATGCGACAGTGCAATCAAACTTCACTAGGCTAAGAATTATAATAGAAAGCGCACTAAAATGCATTATTTTCACTTACTGATTATTAAAAAAAGTGTGCACAACGTCAATTCTTTGAACATTTTTTAACAATAAATTTGCGAGAAAATTATTAACTTTCTTATCTTCCAATTAAAATGCTTACATAAGGTGGATATAATAAAATTAATTGAATTTTCTATACCTAATAGAGAAGTGCCTATTGCCTACAGTCTCTCGAAATTTCATGTCTAATTTTTGCTCGTACATCTAAACATGTAGATAGACACACGTACGTAATTAAAACTTAGAAAAGTTACAATATTAGATTTATGACGAGTGCATATTATTATGTTTCTAGACGTTTGTAATTTCTGTTGACGTATGGGTTGCTCTTTTTCAAGTTAAACGGGACCACTTCTCAGATCGTTTCGACGAATAATACTTACCAAAAAACGCAATTTGCCAATTACAAACTATCCGACTATTGACAGAATTCTACTTATTCTAATTCGACATATTATAATGAAAAAAAGGAATAGGAGTGCAAAACTTTACGCACTTCACAGCAACTGAATAGAACTTTATATTTATAAAGATAATATAATTTAATAACAGAATTTATTGTTTTCCTTCTTATCTTTATGCTCCTAGCTTGGATTTGTTGGCTTCGATTATAGATATGCAGAATTACTTATTTAATAGCCATTAAGGGAATAAATTTTCCATACATTCCACAACAAGTAGATGTAATTTTACGAACACGGTTCATAGGGTTGTCATGGCAAAAGTACGCAAGTCTGAGGGTGGTCGTTTTCAAAAACGATTTGTTCCAACGACAAACTTGAGCTCGGGATAAAGAATGTTCCCCATCGGCTTGTTTTAACTTTCCAAACGTCATACTTGCAGATTCTCCAAGCTTAACACAGAATTTAAAGGCACGTGCCAGTAAATTTTGTATTTTTGTTCAAACGTTGCTCGGTTCAAAATTTGCTCCAAATTCCGCTGTTCCATTTTGCGTGTTTTTTCGTTTTGCAAGTAAGGAGTATGTCCTCCTCTCTTAACAATGCACTCCTGAATAAATAAAACTCCTCGCTTGCATACTCTGGATCAAATTCCTAACGTTTTCATCTGGAATTTCCTCCCAGCCACGATTTAATACATCGTTATCTGTACTCCTTCGTTTTAATTGGTCCCACATATGCCCAATTGGATTTAAGTCCAGACTGTTACCTGTAATACTCCAGTATAACTTGGGTGGTCACTCGAGCTGTGCGTGCACGGGCATTGTTCCGCATCAGAACGAATCCAGGACCCACTCGCTGTGCAAATGGGATCACTTGAGGCCTGATGACGTCCTCGATGTTACGTTTTGCAGTTACAGCACCCGTATTTCAAATAGTAAGCTCAGTTCTATCGTGTAAGCTAATAACACCCTAAATCATTACGTTAGGGTCGCCAAAACGGTCAACTTCGTGGATGCAGGACTCCGAAAACCACTCGCCGCGTCGTCTCCACACCAAAATACTTCAATCATTAAAAAAAAAAACTTTGCACTCGTCTGTAACTAGTTGTCAGACGTAGGTGGTGTTGCAATTTACGGGTCACACGATTACGAAGAGCTCATCTGGACGTACCGATCTTCACGAGCCGTAGTTATACGAACTCTACATGAACCAGGTCTTCTGGCAACACTGCCAGTCTCTTGGAACCAGTTCCATGCATTTTGAATAGCTCTGCGAGAAAAAACCCAACCGCAAGCCCACGTCACGCTCTGTGAACGTCCTTCTTGAATAGTAGTAATCACATCCATGTGCCTTCGTATTGGTGGCATTAGTAACGCGAGATGTTAATAAATCAATTAAAATTTAAAAAATAAACCCTAAACAAGCGATACATGTTAAGAAGAAAATCGAACCGAAACATGAAAACAATTTCCAATTAAAATTTTTCTTCAAATGATAGCCAGTACTTTTCAAATTAGGAACATGAACACCAGCATAAAAGAGATCAGACACCAAAGAGTTCGTAATATTAATTTAATATTACTCATCAATTGTTTTTAGTTCACTAAAAAAACGCACTCAAATATAAATAACCTAATAGTGGCCCTTATTTTATTTTGAGTAGAATATAAAACTAATATCAACTTTTAGTATGGTTCTTTTTTATTTAGGTATATATAACCCATCACAACGCATAATTATCAATTTGAATATTTTTTTATACCTACATTTCACAAGTTTAAAGCATTGCCATAAAGCGGTTTAAGTAATCTTTTTAAGAAATAAATAATTACATTGATTGGTATATATTTTTAAGTGCATAGTGCTACCTCGACCATTTCTGTACCGGTATAAATCAAACAGCAAATTATATGCACACAAAAATATACAAATTCAAGTTAATTTTTAAAGTTTAACATGTTTCTCGAGTGATACCACGGCCTCACATAAAACCGGCAGTAAAGCACTCTCCCTCTTCCCCCACTTCCCCTACTCCCACCTTAAAGGTCGGCAACGTACTAATGACTCTTGAGTTGTAGGTGCCCATGGGCGGCGGTAGTCACTTACCATCAGGTGAACTGTCTGCTCGTTTGCCCATATCTCACAAAAAAACTAGGGATGGGCAAGTAAAAGAAATATATCTATATTTATCGTATCAATCAATACTTACAGTATCTATAATTATCGACCGAAAAAGTATTAATATATCGATATATCGTTGTTTTTTTTCGAAAAAAGCATGTACATATCATGTTTTCTGTTATTCTACTGTGCTCAGTGTTATGACCAGAGATCGGATATTCGGATGCATATTTACCTAAAGTTGAGATGTTGGCTATTATGGAAAGCACTTTTTTATCGAAAGAATCCCGCGATTCCGGGAAATTCAAATTTAAGTGTACCTATACTCCGTGAGATGTAATAAACCCCAGTTTGACACAAATGACACTTGCTCTGTTACAACGTATAATGGTTGCTTTTCCCTACTTTTATTGTCAGTGATTTTTGACGAAGCAAAAACAACCTTATTACGTTGTAAACAGTGTCAAATCGGGCCTATTAAACCCCAGGAAATGTAAGCATTTTGTAAGAGTGCGAGTAAGCCGGCAAATTATACTTGATTGTGCGCAAGTAGCGACGCGACAATACAACTGCATTCGTCGCTGTGCTTGCTATGCGTTCGGGTGTGTTTCTCAAGTTTTTCTCATTTCTACGATTACTTACTTGGCTATTGAATAACGGTTTCTGATTTGCATCGTGATTTGAATTTTTGTTTTACTTGAAACGACGACTTTTGTGCCACGAATCCTGGATTTACCTGCTCTGCGGCTTAGACTTCTTATTTCTTTTATTATCAAGGTAAGAATTATTTCTTTTTACAAAATCATTTAAAAACATTGTACCTATTTGTATATAGCTGGAAAACAGATTTTGACTATAGAAATATGTATAATATAATAAATAACTCGTAGTAAAGTCAAATGTACCTGAGCAATGGTAGTTTCGCCAGATAGTAACATGTTCTGCTCTCTGATTGGTCGACTGTTGTATTAAGGAAAGAAGAAAGAAAGAAAGAAAGAAAATACGTTTATTAAACACACTACCACATTATATACATTACAACTAATTTATTAGTGTGTCGTGATGCGCGCCACAATACCTCTTCACGGCGAACGCGGGGAGGCGCAGGACCAGGACTGCGCGACGATCGCCTTACATTTACAACAGTCATATTTCTTATTATCTATGCAGTCAACACAGCGTCGACTGTCACGTCGCACCCACGTTACCCGCCATGCAAGCGCTACACCAAATATGCAAACTAAAGTTATTCAGTTATCGAAACTACGTGCTAAATATATTGTTCTTAATTACGAATTTGAATTTGGAATCTGTACAAACGAAGCACTACCGGCGCAGCTAGGTAACGCAGTGAACCCACACGTTGCCGAACAGCTACAGCGTTGCTACCTGCAGGTTTATTGACCATAACCACTAGGTAAGTGATATTTATATACAATTAAATTATATTACAATACATATCCCAGTCTGACATTAATATTCTTTTTGTTTTCATGCCACATAATTAAACAACTAGGGCAGGGCACATCATCAACGTCGGTGTGGAGTGTGTGTTTAAAGGGTTACAGTTCAGCTAATGTTACAGTACAGGTATACAGACAGTATACCTGTACTGTAACATTAGCTGAACGTAACGCTGATTTTCAACTGCAGCCAGAGAAACCAGGTAGCTATTCGAACTTGCAATGTAAAATTTGGCATAAGAATAACAACAAAAAAAAACAAAATGTCTCAAGATTGAAGAAGGTCAATATGAAGGTTATGTCAAAAATAGGTTGTGCTCCGTAATAAACATCAAATCAATGCAATCCAGTAGGGTAAAATTACTGTAAGAGAATCACACACACATACACGTAACCTACACTATACATGAAGACCCACGTTTTCATACATGTCCATCACAATACCATCTATTATATTTAACAAATCAGCGATTATCATATAACACGACAGCCAACATAAAACACTATGGCAACAGTACAGTACAAATCCCACGGTTATAGATTAGAGACACTAAATATAATTATAAGTTAATTTTAAATTGTAAATGTAAATGGTCATTGCATATGTAATTATTATTATATGTATATCGTGCACATGCGAATGCCGATGACATAAATATTGTAAATAAATAAATTAGTTAAATTCATCAAATTAAATACATCACATTAACATCAAATTAACCCACCCAGCCGAGAAGTACCAAGGCTCGTAATAATATATGTTTCAAAAAACAAAAATGGAAATGGAAGTAGGCACCCATAGTGTGACAGGCAAGACTGCAGCGATAGAGGCATATTATGTTATGCACAGAGTTTTTGATTAATCAATAACAGACTTTTATATTTAGACCTAAAATTATGCAAGCTCTTGAGTGTTCGAAGGGGAGGAGGAATATTATTCCAGATCTTACTAGCACGATATCTGAAACTACCTTTGAAAGCCGCAGACTTATGCTGCGGGATATGTAAGTTTATTCGTGATGCTCTAGTAGGATATTTATTGTTTTCATGAAGCCAATTTAGTTAAGTACACAGATACTCCGGCTTTCCTGTCGTTATTACTCCAAACAAAGCCATGGCTAAATGCAACTCCCTCCTATACTTCATCTTAAGAATAAGTTAGTATTATTAAGATATGGTGTCACATGGCTCCTGGGTGGTATATTGTAACAAAAGCGCGCGCAAGCATTTTGCACTCTCTGAATCAGATTCTCCGTTCTAGCTAGAAGTCTTGGACCATAAGCAACATCTAGGTAGTTAAATTTAGATAACACTAAAGAGTCAACTAATTGTTCACGGAGCTCAACATTTAGGTAATTTCTTAATTTATAAAGGAGCTTTAGTCTGTAGAAACAGTTTCTTACGCACTCCCCGACGTGGTGTTCGAATCTGAGTTCCTCATCCATTATCAGCCCTAGATTCTTAGCCTCCTGTACACGTTAGACGGGAACATTGTCTACGTAAATGACGGGGTTGTAATCTCCAATCTGAGCAATTTGGTATTTAGAGCCTAGAATCAAAAACTTTGTTTTATTGCCATTTAGCACAAGCGTGTTCAGGCGTGCCCATTCACATAAGCTAGCTTGGACAGCAGTAGCGAAAAATTCAAAGAATCAAAAGCCCTAGAAAAATCTAATAGGACTAGAATCGTCGCTTAACCTTGGTCTTGTGCCGCCAGTATGTTATCAGTAACATCTAAAATAGCAGTTGCTGTACTGCGATTTTTTCTAAAACCGGACTGAACGTCAGGCAAGATATTTTGTTCTTCCAAGTAATGTCTTAGCTGTAAGGCAACTACTTTCTCCAATATCTTTGACAGGCACGGCAAGATGCTAATAGTCCGAAGGTCTCTATAATCTAACACATTACTATTTTTAGGTATAGGACGCACAATGGCAGTTTTCCAGCTTGTGGGAACTTAGATGTAACAATGGATCTGTTTATTATAGTTGTAATTACATCCAATGTCGCCGGTACCGCCAAAGTAATCAACTTTAAGGATATTTCGTCAATTCCCACTGCATTAGAGTGAAGATAAATCAATATTTTGAGAACTACTGAGGAATCAACAGGTGACAAACTAAAGGTCGCACTGCCAAACCTATGAAATTCGTAAGAGGTTAAGTTGGACAGTTAAACATTCGAGTCTCCGGGAACACTCAAAAAGTGCTGATTAATTCTATTTGGGTCATTCAGGTGCGCAGGGAGCTCCAAAGATTTAGTTGGGCTCAAATTGGCTTTCGGATTCTTCCACAGAATCTTAGAGTTTCTAATATTACTATCTATTTGAAGTTTAAAATAGCACTTTTTTTCACTTTCTATCGCTAAAATAACTTGTTTTTTCAACTCTTTGTAATAAATTATGTATGACTGTAATTTAGTTTTTCTAGCGCGGTTAAGTGCTGCATCTCTTAAGCCCATCATAAACCTTACATTGCTCTTAAGCCAAGGGGAAGGCAGTTCCCTGAAGATCTTTTTTTTTATCGGTGCATGTAGCTCAAATAAGAAATTAATGTGCATAGTGTAGGCCCCAACAATATCATCCACATCCTCCAAATGCAGTAGCTGACTCCACCGTACAGCGCTAACATCTTTGCCAAATCTGTCTTTATCGATATCAGCTGTTGGCATGAATGTAATAACCTTAGGTGGAATTTTTGGCTTTCGAAACAAAAGTTCACACACCACGAAGGCATGTCCATTGAGTACACCAACCGAGTCCACAAGTGTGCTACGCACATTGGCATTAGTACATACTACATCAATTAGTGTTTGGCTATGGTCAGTGAAATGAGTAGCATCCTTGACGCACTGTGTTAACCCTGTACATTGTAAGAATGTGTGGAAATGTCCAATATTTGAGTTCGTACTTTTAAATAAATAAATCGATATTAAAGTCCCTAAGTAAAATTAAATAATCGTAATCCGAAAACGATGATATGGAGTCAGTCATTGCATTCAAAAACAGTAACACGTTTTCTCGGGGTGGATTATAACCAGTGCCTATAATAATTTTGTTATTGTTCACTTTAATCTTTAACCACATTTGTTCGATTGTTGGGTGCACAGGGTGAGCACAAACTTTTACGTTAAGCCCCCTCCGAATGTAAAATCCTACGCCTCCCCCGAGGTCTGCTATAACACTAGGGCGAGGAATGTGTCGTATACGATACTCGGGCACAAGGGGTGCACGCCCTTCCTCTCCCCGTTTTAACCAGGTCTCGTTTATAGCCAACATGTCTACTTGGTGACGTTCTATTGTTGTTGTAATATTGTCATGGTTCGTACCTAGAGAACCCTGATTAAACAATCCGACTTTGAAAAATTTATTAATCATTGCGAACATGATAATAAAATTTATGTCCGGTATATTTCTTTAAAATATATTTGTGACACTGAGTTGCAT
The DNA here is from genome assembly GCA_949752705.1 of Callimorpha dominula. Lineage (NCBI taxonomy): Eukaryota > Metazoa > Arthropoda > Insecta > Lepidoptera > Erebidae > Callimorpha > Callimorpha dominula. The sequence continues at coordinate 20,490,880 of OX456991.1, forward strand.
ACATTGTTGTATATAGTGAGATTTTAATTAAAGATATACATGCACAATAAACCGGTCCTACCAGGGGTAAGGGTGAGTTATACCTTATAACTCACTGAACTCAACAGAAAGTTTAAAATTTGTAAAATAAAAATGAAATTGAGGAAAATAGCTTTATTTAACTATCACTTCAATCGTCAAATTCTTAAACAATTATTAGTATTATGCGTTACATACATCTGTCACTAATCAAACCAGTTTTCGTCAGTTATGGACAGTAAAGGTAACCTCTACTTTATATGTTCGCCGATCAGGCGGCTCCTGTTGTGAGGTACAGCTGTCCTGCGCTAAGCCATTGTGATTATTTTAGTTGTAGCACTAATAAACTTATCAAAACAAGAGACTGAAAAAATTAAAACATCAACTAATATGGAAATGTCGATGCAAAGCGGTCACGATATATTTATATCTTTACAAGAAAATCTTTTAAAAAATGCATTTTTATATTAGCATTTGCTATTGATAAAGCAATATCAGATTTATTAAAAAAAAAAAGAGGAATTTGATACTCTAAAAATATCAAATATCAATATATCGATGTAATAAGTATAGCCGATATATAGAATAAAATAATCTTTATTGTACACCAACGACATATATAACTTAAGAAAAAAAATACACGAATTGGATATGTTCAGGCAGCCTTATCGCTAAGATCAATCTCTTACAGGCAACTTTTGCATGGACAAAATCGATAATAGACAAAAGAAAAACGTGTAGTTTTAGTGTAAGATCGAAGAAAAAAAAAGGCATTTAGTTGAGAAGAATTATAACGTTATGTCATAAAACTAGGTACTTTATACATACATAAAAATATTTATCATGTACTTTAGGGAAAAAAAAAACGATATATCGATATTTTCTGTCCAAGCCTAGCACGATCTGAGTCAGTCAGTTTTCAACTTATACTCTATGGTCTCAAGTCTCAAACTCTCAATGGTCTGTCAATCTGTGCCTGTCGCCAGATAATAGAATAGTGTATTAACTATTTGTATTTAACTTACAGCTGATTGGTTGATTGTATTTGGAGTAGCTTTCATTAACATACGGAGTGAGAGTTTTGTGATGCTACATCGTTAAAATAAAATATTCGTTATGTCCGGAATGATCGGCATGTCGGCTGCAAACGCTGCCCCCATCACGGCAACGGACAGTTTAACGCAAGCACTAAAAGCTAACATAATCCCTAACCAAGAATACTTATTACAGGTTCACTAAAGATTTATAATTCAGTTAAACGATAACCAAGTTTAAGGTGATTTAAAGTTTATAATCCTGACTCGCAGGGTTCTGTTCTGGATTCGGCAGTCGAAGTCTTACTTCATCGTCTCCGTGGTTTATGTGACAATGTTGACGCTGGACCAGAAACGTTTCACGACCAAGAAGTGTGTTTTAGTTTGCGAGATCCTAATCAACAGGTATATTAGCTGTAAATGTAAACTGCTTGATACTTTTCTCTAAGGTATTACTAAAATATTTTAAACTAGGCTTTTTACTTTGACTTAACTTGGAAGTCGTTATATTCGACTTATAAATTTTATTAATTTATATATTACTATGTTTAGTTATATTTTTAATTAATCTATAATATTGAATTATTAAAATTTAGACTTACAACATCGAGTAATGTGTGTAATTTGTTCCATATAATTGAATGTCTTCATTTTTCAACATTTCAGGCAGCATCATTAATGCTGCGTGTGAGAAAAGCTCTGGATGCCTGTGACATGCCATACCAACTCAGGTACATTGGCCAGCCAGATCTAGGAGACAAGAACCGACCTACAGTGGTCAGGTCTAGCCTTGACATAGCCTGCAGTGGCATGCTCATTGAGTTTCTCAATGAACTTGGCTGTAGGATAGAATTTGAATACAGTGTTAAAGGTAATGTTAAATCTAGAACTCATTTTTCTAAAACTAATTTTTTTTCATAAATGAGGTCACATCTACTAATACAGTGTCATGTTTTTACAGTAAAAAAACTGAAAAAAAATTGTCAAATAAAAAGAAAAAACTAGAGTGAGCCACAGCAAATTGTAGCTATTAGTTAAGACAGTTTTTTTAAAGATCTCTTTATTTGTCTTTCTAGTCACATTCATTTTAAAAAAAGATTTTTCATGAAATGAATTATGTGTATAGTTGAACATCAAGCAAGGCCGCTATGTCAAGTCATGCTTAGCAAATTTTATATTTTTATAGTGACAAATTTTATGCCAAGTCCTAATTGCCTAGATTGAAGGTAGAGGATGAGTGTTTTGTAATTAAAGTTTTTCAAAATGGTAACAAGGTTGCAGGTTAAATTTAATAAACTGTTATTCCATGTATAAATGATTTATTCAAAATACAATATTTTTCTGCATTGAGAATCAAATCAAGTCAAACAAATACCTATTCTGACAAACATTGCATAATTTGTAAACTGCTGCTTCAAAATGTTGATTGCCTTTTAATAATGTGGGTTTTCTATAATTTCTTAGTTTGATAGATGTATATTGAAGAATAATAATTCCAAAATGAGAAGCATCTCTAGGCCCATTCTGTACATAGTTTACTATGTACAGAAACAGAAAGTATTTAGCCTTTTAACTATAAAGATTTTTAACAACCTATAATAATCACGACATATTATAAAACAAAGTCCCCTGCTGTCTCGGTCTGTCTGTCTGTCTTTCTGTTTGCAATAAACTCAAAAACTACTGAATGGATTTTCAAACGGCTTTCACCAATAGATAGAGTGATTCATGTGGAAGGTTTAGGTATATAATTTGTGAAGGTTTTGTTTAAATTGGTTGAAATATGATGATGATTTTTGAAGATGTCTCTGCTACCCATGCGAAGCCGGGGCGGGCAGCTAGTATATTATATTAATGCTTCCTGCATTTTACTTTGCACAGGGCAGACTTAATGCCAAATGACATTGGCCCCAATTCTGTTACTTCACTCGCTAAATTAAAATTCACTAAATTTTCTTCATATAAGAAGTAAACCTTGTACACTTAGAAACAAGGTCTTATTTCAAATTGAAACAAGTAGGTAACATATGTCGCTATCGAAATAAGCAATTTATTTGTCGACTAAAGTCTAATACGCTTAAATAAACTTTAATACCACGTAGCAAGAGCCGCTATCCGTTGAATGCCATCTCTTTTGCTTTGTGTTTTTAGTAAGTGTCTTCGTAGGTGTAGCTTAAAAACACGTCATCCTTGTTCGTTTGGAACAAGTTTTTATACGGCAATTATACAGCGTTTGAATAAATGAAGACTCTCGCTGCGTGGAAATAAAGTTGAGTATATGTTGATAGGTTTTATTGAAATTTAGCGGCGCTGAGAAATAGATGCTAGTAACAAATAGACCTTATTACGAAGACACTAGGTTGATTTCATATGAAGAAATTAAGTCAGGTTTTAGTTTAGTCAAGTGTACAATAGAATCGGCACCATTACCTACCATTCAACCTTTAGGTGGTGCAGAGAGGGATAAATTTGATCTGATCTATAAATTTAATAAGTGGGAATAACAATGAATTACTTTGTACATTTATCATATAATTTATTATTAATTAATTTCTTATTTAGACATTACGCTTTGGTTTGAAATTAAAAAAGGTGTAGCTATATAGCTCACTTTACTAGTTTTCTTTTTTATAGATTACAGCTTTACCTTTAGTCATTTAAATACTAATATTATGAGTAATTTATTTACTTAGACCTCGCTTCTATATAGCTCTAACTTTAAATGTAGTATTATCTAGATTCTATTTAAAAATTACTACTACTGTATTCAATAACAGTTATCTGTAATATGTTTTATACTCAGTTTAATATTCACAGATATTTTCTGTTACTCACTTCACAGGCTACATGTTCAGAAAAGGACGTATGAAGATAACAGTAGCAAAAGTGTTCAAGATATCTCAAGGGTCAATGCCTCCAGAGCCTATATCACAGAGTTATCTAGTGGAATTATCTGTAAGTAAGACATCCTTAATACAATCGTAAATAACTTTATTGAGTCGGCCCTTGTTTGTGTTTACAAAACCTTTTGTTAGTAAGACACAAAGCTGTGCAATCACAAGGAGGGTACAACTAGTTGCATTTTGATGATGCAGACTTGCTTTTTGACATAATGCTTTATGTTCAATATTAACTGGAATTATATTGAAACATTGCACATGGATAATGCACAAGTAATATACAAAATGTTCTAGTTCTGAACAAAAATACTATTGTTTTCTACAGAAGTAAATGTTTCATTAAATTTCAATTAATACTCAAATATCTAAGATTAAACACAAAAAGGAAGCTATTCATTGTGAATCATGCCGGGACCTGTGTTACCACCACATACATTCATAGACCACCTTTAGCCCCAGAAAGTTAATGATCCGTGGGGGTTTCCACACATTAAGAAAAAAGACCTGGGCCTATGTGATTATTTAAAATTCAATCAGTACTCAAATATGGACTACCTTAAGTGATACTCGATGAGCGTTTCCACACGTCAGGGTTTCTTGACCAAGAGTCAACTTTAAAAATGTGAATAAAGGAAAAAGAAAATATTGTAAAATAGGTCTCTGTGGCACACCCGTAGCGGCAAGTTAATCAGAGGACTTTAAACTATTTAGATCAACATTGTCTCTTCGGTAACAGCCCACAGGTCTCTCGCTGTATCTCTAATACCATAGTGCCTAAATTTTCACGAAAGATCATTGTAAGCTACCACATAGAAACCTCTTAAAAATCGCAGAATATATTGTTAATATTTTCCAGGTATTAGCTCCCCAAGGTCAAGACGCTATTGCAGAAGATATGCGTGCATTCGCCGACCAGCTACGCCCTCTTTTACAACTGGACAAAATTGACTACAAACGGCTGGGCCACATGACTGGCACCTAGCCCATGTTTCTCACTTAGCCTGTCTCTATACTATTCAATTCTACTGAATCGCAAGAGGATTGTATTAAGACAGTCTTTGTAACTCGGTCACAAACTCGCAATTGATGTAGCAAAAGGATATTCTTTCCAAGTGATATATAAAATACATGTTAACCATGTTATATATTTTGTGTAGTGGATATATATTAAGCAGAAAATGAAAAATGCATTTGCTTACTGCATAAAATAAATAACTATACAGGTGTATTTGAAAAAGGAACACTCATTTAAATCACTGAAAGGGCATGACTACCATGCAGTCACAATAAGAATTTTTTTTTTAAATATTCCATTTACAAGTTTCAATTTCCAGGTAGGTATTTTTACCTCTGTTTCTCATAAAAGCAATTGGCACTTGTAAAGTTAAAATTTTTGAATCGTACATATTTTTTTATTTTGGAACTATTCCCTTAGTTATTGAGAAATCAATAAAAAGTAACTTAAAACATTACTTCTTATAAATTTTCTTAGTAACAGAATGAAAATTTCCTAAATAAAAAATTATGTAATTTTAAAATCTTTACGATTTAAATACTTTTATAAAAAACGGAGGCAAAAATACCTCGAAATAATGGTATGCTAGAGTCATGCCCTTTCAATGATTAAAATAAGTTTTTCTTTTTCGAATAATTACACCTGTATCTTCTGTATTCCTGTATATTATTAGAAAAAAATGGACTTAAATTTTTATAACATAGTTAATGGTCATTTTTAAATAGTTTATTGCTAGGGTTACAGTACCAGATTTGGAATTAAGAGATTGATGATTGATTCGAACTCAACCCAGTCCACTACCGTATATTGATAAGAACACTGGTGGTACCAGTGTTCTTATCAGTGTGCATTTTTGGAAGGCTGCATTAAAAATTGACTTTAGTATTTGTAATTTATTTTTATGTAGCAATAAAAGAGATAACTCATTCTACTTTTTTTTTAACTTTAGCCCTGTATTACGTTTATCTTGAGCCACTATTTCTCACAAATCTGTTCATTGGGAAGGAAGCCAACCCACTTGCAAAGCAACCATGGCAAATTATAAACCGAAAGAAAATTATTGAGTTCCGCTTGCTACTAAAGTTAATGCGGTATTTAATATAGTCTGTTAAACCGTGTACGTTACCCCAGCTTGAAAGTAGCTCCTAGAGTGATATGAGTGGAACGTACAATTAGTGCGTAATCTGCTGTAAATGCGCCGCATAAAAAATTTGTGCCTGTTGTCGTTTTAGAAAGAAACGGAAAAAACTATTCCTGCTGGGGTAACGTTCTTCCAGCAGGAAAATTCTAAACTAATTATCGCAAAAAGAAATTTTGTGGCTGGGCAGAGAGCTTATATTTGCGCCAAAATATGGGCCGGAAATATAATTTGTGCGTCTTCAGGTATTCGAGATATTGGATTTCGTGCTGAGGTAACGTTTTGCAGAATCTATTGAATAACATTACTAAAAGTCAAAACGACGGCGTCATAACTGACGTCAACATACAAAAAACTGGCTCAACCCAAGATGTGTAGGTGTAAATGTAAATGCAAATTATATATAATGAAAATATCCAGCTTATATGTTTCGTATATAAGTAGATATAAAGAAAAATCAAAACATTTAAACAACGGCTGGTTATCCGGCCAAATTCGAATGGCTACAAAAAGCGACGGATTCATACATATCGATGAAATCTCCTGATGAATGTACACACACTACACTTTAAATAAAATGAATGAGTGAGAATTAAGTGAATGAGGTAGCATAATTCTGTAGCTTGGAAGCGACGCTATTACAGAAAAATCTGAAGTAAGGTAAATATTATCTCGAAGACTGTTGCCGATCGTCAAAATATCTTTAGATCAGGTCCCTTTGATTAGATCTTAGTGTGTTAGAAATCGAAACTGATAAACTTTATCACATATTGTGTTATAGTGTACTTGAGAACTGGGCATATAAGGAGTGCTCGATCTGACCAAGTTTTGATTTAATAATTTGTCCAAATTCACATCATTAGCTGTGCGTGGTAGAAGGTAGAAACAGGTACCTCTAAAATAGAAATCGAACAGACGAAAATCTTCAATCACGGCCGAAGTTAGGGATAGTAGCCTTCTATCGAATATTGATATATAACCCCTAACCTCGGCCAGGCAAATTTTGCAATAAATAAATAAAAACAATAAGTATATCTATCTAGAATGTTAGTTAATTAAATAAATTAACCATATTCATTAACAGTTTATGAATATTTTTTTAGTTTAAATCTAACCTTCCGTCTACTGGTGATCATGCGAACTTGAGTTACCAACTTACGAAATATCGCCAAATTCAACATTTCCTTACAGGTCTAGACACAAACTGTCACTGAGCGGATGAGAGATGTTCGACAAAGACCAAATTGCACAGTCTTTCCTAATTAAATAAGGTATCATTTCGTAGGAAAATTAAGCCCTTAAACACTGTGGTTATCAATCAATGTACAAAAATTGTTAACGGCCGATGCATACAAGGCAGGGGCCGATACTAGGCGAGTTTACCCTACGGCCTACATCCGTGCTCCTATGAGTTTTGACAGTTTGTCCGTTGTCCTAATAGAGCAAAGGAACGCGAGTACGCGACAAGTAGGTAGCGACTCGACTCGAAGCTATCCTACTTCCTATCCTACTAAAATTATAAACGTGAGGATGTATGGATGCTTGTTACTCTTTCACGCCAAAACTACTGAACCAATTGCGATGAAACTTGGTATGTAGATAGCTGGAGACTTGGATTAACATATAGGCTACTTATTATCCCGATATTCCCACGGGATCAGGACTTACGCGGGTGAAATCGCGGGGCGCTGCTAGTATATTATAAACGTGAAAGTTTGTGAGGATGTATGAATGTTAGTTAATCTTTCACGCAAAAACTACTGAACAGATTACGATGAAACTTGGTATGTAGATAACTGGAGACCTGAATTATATGGATATTCTTAAGGCATCAGGACTTACGCGGGGCGCAACTAGTACTGCATAAAACGACCAATACTTCACTCGACGTGTGTCCTACCTACTCGTCCTAAATGAGCAACGTAACGCTACACACGTTCAGTATCTGTGTCGACCAGTCCTGGTAAAAAATACCGATACAGTGACAGTTCAAGTTATACTGCAATTTGATATAAACAAAAAAATCAAACTTAAATAAAAAAAAAAACTATTATGTATTAAATTCGACCACCAGACGATCATTAGTTTGAAATAATACTTGACCTGCGCATACTTTTTGGGAAATATAGAAAAGACTATCAACCTAACGAGTCTAATAGGTTCGATAGGGGTATTGAAGGAACCTCTAGCCCTATAGCTTGGCAGGCAGTAAAAGCACAGAATACATAATAGTACTAGTAGTAAAAGTTTAAGGAAGAGCAAAAGACTGGTAGCGTAAGAGCGAAGCTACTTCAGAGAGTACCACGTCAGATCTACTACACGTCAAGAGAGACACCATATCCCTACAAATAAAGTGTCATCACTTCAGTATCAATGTGCTTTAAAACCCTACCTATTGCAAATGCATAATTCAAGTCGCCACTCTAGTGCGTCGCGATAGAAACAAATCCGCCCTTCGTCGCGTCGCGTCGCAACTACGCGTCACAAACTACAAAATACACAATAGTACCAGTATTAGGACAGCGGGTTAGGTACGTACGCCGTTACGTATGCGTAGAACGTCCTCCGTGGTAGGTAGCTATCTATGCATTTGTTGAGAATGAATGTAACGATGAAATGTTGCAAATAAAACAATTATTGCAGAGATTCGACAAGATAAATCGTAAAACTCAACAACAAAAACCTACACTTCTGAGATAGGAGGTAAGTGGAATTAAATATACAAATAACGACTATTTGAGGATAACCATGTAATACTAATACTTAGAATCGAGGAGGTAATAGGCAGTTGTCACGGCGAATGTGTGCTGGCGACGAACGTGAGCGGTATCACGATCACGGTGGTGACTCATCACCTCACCAGTAACCAACTCTAATCGACAGTCGCGCGGATCCGCTATCCAAATGATAATTATTATAATTATATGCACACCCCTTGACCTCGAGGTTTAGATAAGACACATCAACATGCCAAGTCCTTTAATTGCCATTTTAATTTCGTTTGGACCGTAGTCACACTTGTAGATATATGTATCTACCAACCGAACGTATACCTACGTATGCTCTTGTCCAGGGATTGAAGTTTGCATGATAACCTATGAATAATAATAGTACGTGATTATAAGTGTGTGAGTGCCCTGTTTTTACGCCAGAATCGAATAGACTAAAACCACATGATTTAGCCACAAGGCCGCCTATGTAATTTTATTTAGAGATTTTCCTCACAGCCCTAAAGTATCAACGTTCCCGTCGGGGATACGGATTGCCAAGGTGGAAGTCTGTTAAAGACGGTGTCCGCGACCTTTGTTTGAATATTAATCCAGAGAACAAAAAAAAAATTGGACCCCTTTGTTTAATCGGAGTGTCACGTTAAGAAACATAAGCAGGATGCCAGGAAGCTACAAAGTCTAACCAAAGAAAAGAGGCCTTACCTTTCGTAGCACCCGATACATACCGTAACTGTGTTGAAAAACCTTTTGATGAAATGTTAAGAAATTATAGCAATCTTCTAATTTCGACCAGCGAATTAATAAAATCGTGAATACTACCTAAGTACTTGTAGGATGCTTATTTCTCAGGGTTTTCGTGTTATGAAAATCTAGCTCGAGTTGACCTGCATTGTTGAATTTAACAATTTGAAGTTTAGTACAGATTATTTTCAGGCAAGTGCACAGATAGCTGATTTTACACATTACGGTACCTAATCAGGAACATCTCTTAATTTATTTAGCACTTAGTCAAATTCAAATCACGCGAGAGTTAAAATTAAAGTATTTAGAACGCATCTTTGTTGAGTACGACGTGTTAGGAGTGTTAGGACGCGAATCGGTCAACGATGGTAGATGCGAGGCTAAAGGCCTGTGCGAGCTCAGTTTTTATAGGAAAAGGGACACTGATTGTCACTGATTCATTGACAAAGTGGTGGACAAATTTATACAACAACCTAGACGTTTTACGTTTTCATTTAAATAGTGATTTAAATACAAGATAAAATCTTAAACGTTTTTTGTGTATTTTCTTACATATTGGGAGGTGCAAGTCCACCCCCTTGCACCCCTCTCCCGGCGCCCTTGGTACCAGTGGTCATATTCTTAAAACCTAGTACGTACCTAGTAGTAATAATGAGAAAACTGAAAACTAACTAAGTAATATAGAAAGTTTTCTCGTTTCTAAACAGGTTTTAGAGATTATTTATACTTATCTATCAACAAGTCAAGCGAACCGCAGTCAAGTGTCAACATTGTTTAGACATCTTTACGCACGACCCACGATTGCGCATTATTATGCATCATGCGTAGATACTTATAAACGTACTAACACAGCAAAGGCGCGTAGGCCGGTCGGATGCGTGGGCAGCATGACAGGTAGGTGCTGAGGTACGGCCGAGCGGAGAGGACTGAGGAAGGCGGAGGGGGAACATAGTTTTCGTCCGCACCAGACTCTGTGGCGCTGCGCAGCTTTGCCGGTTTACCTTGACGATCGCCAAGCTGAAGAGCCCTTAATACACACTTAAGTATCTTAGGTGCTCAACTGTTAGCAAGAAATAGCAGCTGTTGTGCCTATCGTTTAATATTTAGTTCAACGGTGGCAGTAGATAGATATAATGAAACGGGCATTTACATATTTACAAGTCTCGTAAGTACCTACCATTATGTATTCTGTGCCTATGCAAGAAACTACTCGGCATACTTAGATAGGTACTTATGAGTGTAAACTGAAACGAAGATTAATGTTAGAGAGGTACAAATGACTCTATTTAGCTTAAAAATGTGATATGTATATTAATTGATATTCCACTAGATGCGCCCCGCGGTTTCACCCGTATAAGTCCCTATGCCGTGGGAATATCAGGATAAAAATTAGCCTATGTGTTAATCCAGATCTCCAGATACCTATTCACCAAGTTTCATCACAATCGGTGCACTAGTTTTGGCGTGAAATAGTAACAAACATCCATCCATCCAAACTTTCACATTTATAATATTAGAGGGATTTACTTTAGTCGGATTCGATAAATAATACTTAGGGTAAAAAAATATTGAAGACATTGGCCCCAATTCTGTTACTTCACTCGCTAAATTAAAATTCACTAAATTTTCTTCATATAAGAAGTAAACCTTGCACACTTAGAAACAAGGTCTTATTTCAAATTGAAACAAGTAGGTAATATATGTCGCTATCGAAATAAGCAATTTATTTGTCGACTAAAGTCTGATACGCTTAATTAAACTTTAATACCACGTAGCGAGAGCCGCTATCCGTTGAATGCCATCTCTTTTGCTCTGTGGTTTTAGTAAGCGTCTTCGTAGGTGTAGATTAAAAACACGTCATCCTTGTTCGTTTTGAACAAGTTTTTATACGGCAATAATACAGCGTTTGAATAAATGAAGACTCTCGCTGCGTGGAAATAAAGTTGAGTATACGTTGACAGGTTTTATTGAAATTTAGCGGCGCTGAGAAATAGATGCTAGTAACAAATAGACCTTATTACGAAGAACACTAGGTTGATTTCATATGAAGAAATTAAGTCAGGTTTTAGTTTAGTCGAGTGTACAATAGAATCGGCACCATTGTTTCGTTTATTTATTACCTACCTACTTAATTTTATCCGCTTAAAAATTAAGAATCACAATTATTCGAGGTTAGTTTTAACTAATGATGTGCCGGATGGTTAAAAATGTATATCCGCGGATACGGATTATCAGTATCTAGATCCGCTAATATGGATACGGACCTCAAGCTGTTTTCTCAGTTAATGGCGATAAGCGTGACCTTGACACGACAGTTGACGTTGAGAACTAATAACACGACATGTTTCAACTTACACAGGATAATTATTTTAAAACACATGTCATAAAGATTTGGGGTTTGATCTCGTTATAGACATAGTCAAATAACACCTGAAAATATAACTGTCAATAATATTAGCAACTCACTATATCAGTTATTTACCTTCAGCAAAATGTAAGAAAAAGTCTCACAACCACTGATATAAACTATTAAAATCACTAGCTAACAGTAACTGCCAAGTTGTTCGTACCTCTGTTTGCACTCCAGTCAATCGTTCTAAACATATTCCTACCCTTTTATAATCAGACAATTTGTTGATATTTATCCATCGACCAATAGTATTGCGTTAGCGGTATAACCAGTTAAAATAATATCTATTAACTTATTTTTATTAAATAGTGAACTGTGTTATCATCTATTATAGTTTGGCCCTATTTTTAATAAAATAAATAAGAGTTTTTGATGTGGCGACAACAAAAATAAATTCAGAATTTCATAAACGTAATAAAATATAAGAAGGGAACATACCCATACTACGTGACACATTTTTGATACCCCTCCCCCCCCGCCATCTAATTTTCACGTAGTCATTTATAAATATGGTTTTAAATCATTTTTTTGTCGACAGAAAGTTAAAAAGCGCTAAACGCTTCCTTGTTGCTACCTGTGAGTATAAAAAGCGCTAAACGCTGCGGGCCATATTTGAATATAGCTCGAAATAGCACGAGATTTTCCTAGAGGATATTGACAACGTGATGAAAAGCTAAGACCCCCCCCCCCCCCATCCGCCCCTGTGACCAAGCGTGGTATTTTGAAGACCCCATCACCCCCCAGAACGGGTCACATAATATGGGTAAAACGTAAAAGATTTTTTCAAGATCCGCCAAAAAGTAACGGATGCGGATAGAGATCTCTTTTCTCCCTCGGATATCCGCGGATACGGATATCCAGCACATCACTAGTATTAATTAGTGAAAAAAAATTGTACCACCTAGCCTAAATTTAATTTTATGCCTGTTATACCATTTAAATAAACCGGAAACCTTTGACATAATACCGATATTAAATGTCAATTGCTAAAAGTAAGAGTGTGGTTTATGGTCCGAGACCCTTTCAGTTAATCAATGTATTTCAACAGTGTAGTTCCATGTACGAAGTTACATCACTAGGCTCATCTTCGCAAACTTAAAAGTAAACAAGAAAAAAGTGCCAAACGCATTTCGTGTTATCAATGCCGATTCACCGATACGGCAGTTTAAGTATCAGTTAAGTAGATGTTCACATAAATAGAGTTCAAGATTTATCTATAACTTAATTAAAAAGATTAAAGAGAGAAAATTAGAATTAGGCTGTATTTTTGATGATTATAAAGGCAGAACCACGCTCGCTATCCGAAGGTTTACACGTTTTTGAACCTATATCAGCTTCATCTTTTTTCTTATTATTAAGTATACAGCACAGTTAAGTATACGGGTCAGGGATCAGACTATGTAACGACCTATTTGTCATATTTGTGTAAGGTTTAGTACTTTAACATAACGTAAGTAAATAGATAATATTTACTCCTAATCTTGGATGTTCAAACTTGAAAGTGTAAATAGATATGCGTTTTCTGTCCATGACGTCAATATTTTTGTTATAAATAACCGACATAACCTTACACAAATTATGACATTCATTAATGAATTATTTCTTAATACAGCAACAACCTAGCCTAGCTGTGTCCGTATCAGTGAGCTGGCGTACCTTCCATACTGCATAAGCTGCCGAACTAAGCCTACCTGCAAGGCTGTCTATCTGGGCTCCCCATTGTAGTTTACTATCTAATGTAATTCCTAAGAATACTGTTGAGTCTACAATACTTAACATTTCATTATTTAGAGTTAAATTTGTACCTAGCTGTCTTACATTTGGCATAGTAAATCTCACACACTTTGTTTTATTTGAATTTAGTAGGAGATTGTTAGTTGAAAACCAATACAATACATCATTTAGTGCCCTATTCACATCGTCAAAAACTGTTTTCTTACGATCGACTTTAAAAATAAGTGACCGATTCGAACCAGCATGCAGTTCCTGAGATTAGCGCTTCAACCAAAAACAAACTCTTCAGCTTTATAATAATAGTATAGATGTGATGTAGTGATAAATCTAAAAAACGATGTTGCATATGTTTATTGTTGATGCTCTTTAATTAAAGTTGAGTACCTACATCCAAAACTTTTCCCAATCAAACGCGTGGAATTCACTACACGAGTAGATGCGTCCTTGACGACAATAGTGCCGACAAAATCTAAAAACGAAAAGTTTTGGTCGGCTGGACGCACCGCTGTGTCGGTGGCGTTTTGCTTTTGGATAAAAAATAAGGCACCTAGATAAAAGATAAAAGATAAAAAAAAGATAAAGATAATTTATTTGTCAAACATGCGTTTACACACAATTTAAGCATGCAATATGTTTAAAAATATAGAAGAACCTGCATGTTTTACCTATGAAGGCGTACAAATTAAAAATGTCAACAGTAAATAACAATGAGTTTGTAAATTCATTTAGAGGTAGAAATATATTACAAGAACAGAACAAATTTTAACAATAATACCTAATCATTAATTTTACAGACATAATCGATACTCAATACAAATAAATAAAATCGAAGTGTCCGTTTGCAGTGTCAAAACAATAGTCCTTTACCAGGCTCATACCGCACGACACCTATACCCAAAGTTCAGCCTTTCAGATTTTTCTCTATCTGTCTGTCTGTTTGCTCCGTCCAATCTCCGAAACGGGTGACCAATTCCTACACAACAATAACATAACATAGAAAATACCAATTAATAAGTCCAATAACATACATAATCAAGATACAACATCAGTCAAGAAGTCATTTACATTATAGTAACATTTGTCCGCCAATAAACTCTGAACCTTCTTTTTAAATACATATAAATTAGATTTTTTATAAGTCTGTGGTAATTTATTATAAATGACAGGTACTAAAGATTAGGTACTAAAGATTTTATTTCTTCTAGTTATTAGATTATATATAGATATTATACTTTATTAGTTTATATTTATAAGAATGCCCATTCTTATAAATATAAACTAATAAAGTATCATTTACTTAAAAATTATAAAGATAAGGTATTTAGTACTTACCTAAGTAGGTATATATTTTTTGCATAAATAGAATCTTAAAACCATTTCAAAATTACGTATTTTCTTTTTCACTATTATAAATATTTATTAAGAATGGTAAACCATTATTAATTACTTTAATTACAGAATTAACTATTTGTATTCGAAACAAACACTTGATTAATTAAATAAATTTAAAGAAATTGCATAAAAATCCTTATCTAAAAAACAACTCTATGTGACGGTAAAAACCGTATTAACTCTTATTTATTTGTAACAGAAACAATAACATCAAAATAGAACAAAATATATTTGAAAACAAAAACGATTACAAATTTTGTTAATTTTTTCTCTTACTGGATCTACGTCCATGTACAGCACATAAACTACCAGAAACCATGTCAATTTGTCTGTATTTAAAGTACATAAAGGTATAAAAATACGATTTCGAATTACGTGAAAATTCAAAAATAAAAGCGTGAGCGCGCGGTACAGCTGTCGGCAACCCACTGAGCGAGACTGCGTATAAGGGCCGCCAGCGGCCATGCGGCCGGAAGTTGTTTAGCGCACGTAAGTACATCGAGTGGCGTAGGCCTGCTCGCGGCGCAATTCAACGTTGCGGCGCACATTTACCGTCGTGGCGCCCACTTAACGTAGCGGCTCTTTAACATTTCCTCACAGGTCGAGGAACAAATCCGGCAAGGACCATTGCATCAAGAAAGAGACCAGTAAGTCCTGTTTATAAAGAGTCACTTACCTACTTCGACTTCTTCTTCATTAGTGTCACGTCAATAGTACATTGTCTAGTATGTATTTAGACGACTACGTAAGTATTTACCATAGACTGATTTCTATGGTATGGCTGATGCCTGCCTGACAGCAGATTGCCCCTATCGTCAACGCCCCAATGATCGTAACTAGGTTAATAATGATTATAGTAAAGAAACGGTGACCGGCGCCTGGTGGTAATGTTTCGGTTGATTTCGACGCCCCCCGCATGATGGCGCCCGGTGCGGTCGCACCTCTCGTACCGCCGCGAAGGGGCAAAATTTGATTCTGTTATCCGCGGGGAGGGGGGGCAGCTGCCCTTTCTTCAATCGGTACGCCCATGCATGTACGTTTATATTGTGATAATTGTCCCATATGTACGGATAGATAGGAACCACGAATGATGTACCTATATAAAGTCTTTATTAGTCTCCACAAACTATAACAACAAACCTACTCGTTTTTGTTTTTTGTATTTTGTTAGTAAATATTTATCTTATGAAAAGAGTCAATGGAAAATTATTAATACCCATTTAAGTTTCAAAACAGGACAATTTGTAAAAAATCTTGTTTTGCGGTGGATGAGTGCACCGTGTCAAGAGTTTTTTACATTTAGGAAAAATCCTTGATTTAATTTTCAGATTATTTACAATTATGTAATAATTAATAATTTTTTATTTCAGAGATGTTAACCAAAAATATATTCAGAAAGTGGATAGATGGGGCAAGGCTAGAGTTTGAGAGCTACAAGCTCGTATAATATAAATTACATGTCACTGTCTCCATTCAGTTGACTATCCAAAACTGTAAACTAAAGAAAATACGGGGTCTGGCATAGAGCCCCTACTGCTTTGATCTGTTATCGATATTATTTTCAAGTCCAACAACACAGAGGCTTGCACTGGATTGTCTCAATCACATCAACTCTGTGATGAAAGTCACGTCCGTATCGTAATTAATCCTTGTCTCTAGAATGTTCTCAATGTCTCTAACTGTATGCCAAGTTATGACCGGACGACGATGCATGCATGGTACAGGTAAACTCTAAAATACTCATACTTGGGTACTTAATGGGTGTATGTGATATAATTAATGAGTTTCAATAGACATCTTTGTATTAAAATCTGAAGTCCTCCCATAAGCCAATGAAAAATAAATAGCAAGAACAACATTTAATGGATTTAGTACGGAAAATCGTGTTAAAATATTATGAACTGTAGGTAAAGGACTGGCAGGTTTAACCTCACGACACAAATATATTCGTCTAACTGGAAATTTCGATTACGTAGTCATTAAACGCAGTTAATTTAAATTAACAAGTTAAACGATGTTCTTGCTACTTAATTATTTATTTATTACTTTCAACCCAAATACCTATACTTCCATCATCTCACAGTATCCTGTTCCTCTACTTTTGTGATGAGAACACGGATTTTATCTATCCGTTGCTATTGCTACTGATTTTATTCAAACGTATCTAAATTGAATGTGTAATTCGGGACTTAATCGCGATAATATTTAAAAAGTACCATACCTCTTGGTTACCCGACGTTTCGATTGAATTGCACCGATCGTGGTCACGAGTGGACTATCGCGATTAAGTCCCGAATTACACATTTCATATGTATCAAAGTCGCGAAAGTTTAAAAACAATTAGTACCTAAATTGATTTTTGTTGCGCCACAAAATTTCTTTCATCTTCTTCATTTTAGATAAGTTTAGTAGGGGTATTCATCGTCAGTCTGGTTTGAACCGAAGAGAGGTCTGTATCTGTGTCAACTGGTGTCCATTCTGTGGCCGTGTTCACTGCCTACTGGTACACAATGGACAAGAAAGAAGCCATGCACCCTAAAGACTTGACCGTTTTGGTCTCAGCGGAATATAAGACGAAAGAGGCAACGCCGTCCTAAGAAGCATTGACGTTTATTAGTTAACACCGAGAGCTACAAAGACAATTTAGCCAACAAAAGTAAACGGCTCTTAATTCATGATAGTAGGTACGTTATTTCCATTATTTGAAGTGTTTAAAAAACCAAGTACCGGCATTTAAACTAAGAGCAGTGAGACAGCCAGAACACTCAGTTGCAAAAAGCTGTGCGATGTGCACTGCTTGTGAGCGTAAGATTGGCAGTCACAATTCGTAAGCTTGGTGAAAGATAAATTTAGGCACATCAGAATATAACTTCTCCTAGTTCTTTTTGCCCCTTAAGAATTGATTTGACATAGCAAATCGAATATAATTCGAAAATTGAATTCATTTAAAATCGCTTAAATGTTGACTCACGGAATAGCGATCATTTTATTTTATAAGTGTCGCCCAGTTCAGATAGAATGTTCCTACAAAAAAGTATATATACTTTTTTGTTTATTATAATATAATGATAAAGATATTATAAATGCGAACTGAAAACCTAGCAATTTAAATAGTTAAGCCAGGCCTATGCCACTCGATGTACTTACGTGCGCTAAACAACTACCGGCCGCACGGCCGCTGGCGGCCCTTATACGCAGTCTCGCGCACTCGCAGTGGCTTGCCGACAGTTGTACCGCGCGCTCACGCTTTTATTTTGAATTTTTACGTAATTCGAAATCGTATTTTTATACCTTTATGTACTTTAAATACAGACAAATTGACATGGTTTCTGGTAGTTTATGTGCTGTACATGGACGTAGATCCAGTAAGAGAAAAAATTAACAAAGTCTGTAATTGTTTTTGTTTTCAAATATATTTTGTAATATTTTGATGTTATGGTTTCTGTTACAAATAAATAAGAGTTCATACGGTTTTCACTGTCACATAGAGTTGTTTTTTAGATAAGGATTTTTATGCCCTTTCTTCAATATACAAATACCTACTTAATTCGAATGGTAAACCATTCGAATTATACAATTTATTTAATTAATCAAGTGTTATTTCGAATACAAATAGTTAATTCTGTAATAAAAGTAATTAATAATGGTTTACCATTCTTATTAAATATTTATAATAGTAAACAAAATACGTAATTTTGAAATGGTTTTAAGATTGTATTTATAGAAAAAATATATACTTAGGTAAGTACTAAATACTTTATCTTTATAATTTTAAAGTAAATGATACTTTATTAGTTTATATTTATAAGAATGTGAATGCCATAACTACAAGAAATAAAATCTTTAGTACCTAGGTACCTTATTTTTTTTATCCAAAAGCAAAACGCCACCGCTCTAGCGGTGCGTCCAGCCGATTTCGTTATTAGATTTTGTCGGCATTATTTTCGTCAAGGACAACGACGCATCTTCTCGTGTAGTGAATTCCACGCGTTTGATTGGGAAAAGATTTGGATGTAGGTACTCAACTTTAATTAAGGAGCATCAACATTATATACATATGCAACATTGTTCTATAGATTTATCACTGCATCAAATCTATACTAATATTATAAAGCTGAAGAGTTAGTTTGGTCAGGGCTACATCACTCGCTCGAGGTCGCGTTTTATATACCTACTAATTTAGCTATCCGTCCACGGTAAAAGTGTCAGTAGGGGCGACAACGCGTAGTTGAGAGCACGCACGCACGGCAGAACGGTATTCTCCGTAAATAAAAACAAAATGTCAAATCGAACTTATTATGAAGTGGAGATGTTTAGTTATTGCTAAATGTATTTATTATGTTAAATTGCGTTATTGCTAGATGTTAGTGATCTGTAAAATCATTTAAAAATAAGTTGCAAAAATGATTTTAGCTATTACTTTTTTGTCAATATAATATAAAAATACTTTAGGTGTTTATTCTTTACTCGCCATTGCCGCGTGGCTGTACTAATAATAAATTATAGTTATCTTCTCAAAAAAAAAAAATGTTACTTATATTTATTCTATAAAATGTTGCACTAAATCAGGTTTTGAGTGATTAGGCAGAGTGAAGTTGTAATAAATGTAGTCTATTAAACCGTCAATAATAAACCCATAATTTCTACGAAAGGTGACGAACTTAGTAGGTGTGGACTGCCAGCGTATTCATTTGTTGTAACTTGTAGGCAAGGCGAACTGACAGCTGCTTCTCTCACACAATATTTAATATAGTTAGAAATATAGTGAAAATAATAATAAGAGCTACTGAAATGTAAAACATATTAAGAGCGTCACGGATGGAGGTTTTTATTTGAGTAGGTAGTTATGTATTATTTAATACTTTTGTGTAATATAATTTGTAATACAAAAGTATTAAATTATAAGAGTATCTTTCTCTAGTCTACGCAACAGCCATTACTAGCAACCCGCCCTAGCTTCGCACGGGTAGCAGAGACATCTTCAACAATCATAATCATATTTCAACCAATTTACACAAAACCTTAAAAAATTACATACCTAAACCTTCCTCATAAATAGCTCTATCTATTGATGAAAACCGCATGAAAATCCGTAGAGCAGTTTTTGAGTTTATCGTGAACAGATAGACAGACAAACGCGGCGGTGTAAAATGAAGTGATGTAGTGATAGTGATGTATATGTCTACAGCATCAACATTTTATGCTACTATCGAAGGTTTAAGGATATTTTAATTACCTATAAAAATTAAAGATATAAATTTCATAGGGGTAATATTTTTATTTATTATTATATAAAACTCAACACCCATAAATTTCATTATCAAGTGTGTGTTCCGATATACACTGCGAGCACTATAAGAACTGACGTCAATTTAGTATATGTTTTTTGGCGCTGTTTTGACGTGAAAATAATTATTAAATATATGTACAAGTTACCTGTTCAACAAGAAAAAAAAAAATTTGAATGTAGTTATATTTAAAAATTTAATATTCAAGTCAATTGTCAATTGACAATTACTCGCATAATAAAAGTAAGTTTACTTTTTATTAAAAGAAAATATTGTTTTTTAAGTAACCGAATGCATAATAACTTTATAAACGAATTATTTAAATGGGGCTATGTACGGTAAAAGCGATGAACATATTTCGACAAATAATTGTTTATTATTTAACTGGAAAAAATTTTTAGTTGATCGCATGATCAAAGCACTTTCCTCTAAAACGCCATTGCTCACAGTACAAAACTTCACTAGGATACTGCGGCAGTATACTGTCAGTCCATAATGGAACGAAGTTATCCCCAGTAAGAGCACTGAACAGTGCTCGCAGTGTATATCGGGACATACCCCAAATAAATAATTTATTTCATTATTTGTGTACTTTGTACAACCCTAGAGTGTCCGGCAGTTCGGCTACATGCACAGACGAAGGTCGCGCGGTGGGCAAGGCGTTCTCAACTTTCGATAAGCGTAAATAAGATATCTTTCTGGTCACAGCTAACGCCAGTCATCATTATTTCAATTTTGTATGCTATTATAACGTAGGTATTTTGAGTTTTGTATGGGAGTGATGTATCTGTTACGAAGTAACTATTATCTTATCTGTGGTTTGGTTGGTTGAAGCGCTAATCTTAGGAACTGCTGGTTCGAATTTAAAAATTCTTAAAATTTTGTGTTGGATGGACTATCCATTTATAGAGGAAGGCTATAGGCTATATAACATCACGCTACGACAAATGCTTTAAGTTTCTTTTCTCAAATAATTTATTGATGTTTCTCGTTAAAGGTTTGGTTAAGCAAGGTCGCGTGGCTTCGGCGATAAGTTTTACGGAGAAGCGATTTGTTTCGTATTAGTAAACGTGGTATTAAGTGTTACACTTTTCTAAGACTGGTAACACATCCGATTATTTATGTGATAAAACTTTACTTAATTAACATAGCCTTTTTTTTTTAAATATAGATATTTAATATTACATAAAAAGAGGTAACCCTAAACGCAATAATAATCGTGTTTTAAGAACATTAAAGATCATTTTCGCATGCAGGGGTCGGCGTTTTTGTAGGGAGTGATTTATCTGTTACGTAGTAACTACTTAGTAATCTGTGGTTAAGCTTTCTTCTCTTCTTTATTTTCTTTGGATACAGGTTAATTAATAGTTAATCTACATAGCCTGAAAAAAATCTATTGTGAAATGTGAAGTGTGAAAAATCTATACTAATGTGCGGGAATTCTCTATAATAGGTAGGTAGGAAATAAGGGAATCCACTTTTAGAAGTTGCGTCGAAGTTTGTAATGAATAAATCTATGTGGGTAGAGTGAGTTTAGGTTAATGTGAGCGGAACCGGGTAAGAGAGAAAGATGATGTTCACTGAAACTCGTCTAACATACAACTGTTGTAAAGAAAATTTGACACCCACTGAATAAAAGAGGTGATGATTCTTCTTGGAATGTCACGAAATGGTTCCAAACACTTAAGATGTCTTGTTTTATATTTTATTAATTATTATTGTACCTACCTAGTCTAATCCAGTTAATAATAATAATAATAATAAACTGGCAACACTAAGTAGCAGTCGTGTTTTACCAACAGTATATCTAATATTTATATTTTTTATCATAATTTAAGAATAAAATAGCACATTTTATAAATTTATACACGACAATGATTATTCGGAACAAATTTAAAATGAAAACACGGCAGAAATCACATAATTAACCATAAAAAAAGGTATATATACTAAAACATGACATTTAATGTCATGTCATGTCATACAAAAATATTGTATAAATTAATTTATTAACCGAAGACGATGCTAAAAAGAGCCAGAACAAAAGCACTTTTACCAACCCCGGACTCATCGCTCAGCTCCGCCTCGCAGCCCTCGGAACCCACAGCAACAGGTCCGGCCATTGCAGGGGCGTCGAGCTCGACTTCGAGCGACGAGTTTTTCTCCCCGCCGACGTCGCCAACATCTGTACGTCGGCCGGGGAGAGGCCGGCCACCGTCCTGCTTGGGACCCTGAGGCCCATCGGCTTCGAATAGGGCCCCCGCTACCGGTGGTAATGTGCATCGCATGAAATGGACGAATTCGATGAATGAGAACGTCATGCGAGCATATTTTGTGGCTACAGAGGGAGGAGCTAACCTCACTGCGTATCGTAATCGTATGATGCCTCTGTTTCAGGAACTTGAGCCAGCTGTTAACGTTTCGGTGCAAAGATTATGGGATCAAGTGCGGGCCATCCAACGATGTAATTTGCTGGATAACTCCGTACTTGATATACTACGCTCGGACTTGCAGGTTAGCCTTACTACTTCTCCTCCTTCACAAATTGTGACAAATGCAGACTCTTTGTTGTTACAATCTTATCCCGCTGAAGAAGGGGAGGAAAATGATGCTTCATCTGTAAGTACTCAGTACTCTGATATAATAAGGAATACTTTGGAAGGCGCTATTCTGGAATATCGGTCCATGAGTTTTGAAAGTAGACCACGTTTACCGCGTTTGCCAATGCATAAACGAAACAAAGCGCTAGTGTGTACCCTTGATTCGATGTTACCTATTTATTTTTAAGAAAGCATAGATCTCAGTGATACACACTCAATTTTGTATTGTGCTGCTGTTACAGCATGTCGAGTAGCTGGTGTTAAATTCCCAGGAAATGACACCGCTACTCGGTCAAAGCTTGTTGTGCCGGCGTGGTAATGCAGGCTTGAGCGTCGTATCGCTGAGTCGAGGGTACTCATTGGCAAGCTTAACTGTTTCAGATCGGGTAACACACGCCCGAGAGTAATGCGTTTTGTGAATCGGGCTTTTTCGGGAACTGGTATCAGTTCCTGTGATTATACAGCACGAGTCACAGAGCGCATTGACTTTCTGAAACAGAAGGTTTATGCATGGGCAAATCGCATACGAAGGTACAAAAAAAGGGTGGACCGATTTACTCAGAATCGCACATTCCAAAGGGATGAGAGGTGGGTTTATAGAATATGGGAGCAGCCTGATTTAGTGAGCGACATTCATTTACCAGATGCTGAAATCACGAATTCATTTTGGCGTAACATCTGGTCAATGCCTGTCACTCACTCTGAGGGTGAATGGATGCGAGATGTCGAACGTTCATGTGAGTCAATTAATAGAATGGAGCCAGTATTAATATCAAACATCGATATAGCTTATGCAGTTCGTTCGTTGCCAAATTGGAAATCAGCGGGACCGGACGGACTGCATAACTTTTGGTTAAAGTGGCTCCGTAGCTCACATGTATGTTTGGCATCTCAATTTCAATCATGCTTAGAATCGGGTTCGCTTCCAACTTTTATGACCACAGGCGTGACTCACCTGCTCTATAAATCTGGTTGTGCCACGGATCCCAAGAACTACAGACCCATCACCTGTCTACCAACAGTATATAAATTACTGACGTCCATTCTGAGAGTAAAGATAGCATCTCATGTTACCAACAACTCTGTTATGTCTTACTCTCAGAATGGATGTAGAAGTGGGGCACGTGGCACTAAAGAGCTCCTTATTATTGACACGACCATTAACCAACAAATTCGCCGTAACCGACATGTTGGATAGATTATAAGAAAGCTTATGATTCTGTGCCGCATACGTGGCTCCTGAGGGTGATGGAGTTGTATAAGATTGATACAACTCTATGCACTTTCTTGGAGGCATGTATGCAGCAATGGAAAACGATTATTTGCTATCCAGGATGTCGACTATCTGAGGGTGACGGCGAGTATATAAAGATCAGGCGGGGTATATTTCAGGGTGACAGTTTGAGTCCCTTGTGGTTCTGCCTAGCTTTGAATCCTCTCAGCACTATGTTGGAGGGTTCAGGACTAGGCTATTGTTTGCGGAGAGGAGGTCAGGTTATATCCCACCTCCTTTTCATGGATGATTTGAAACTTTTTGCCTGCAACAATGTCCAACTGATAAAATTACTAGAGGTAACTGAAAACTTTAGTAAATCTATCAGGATGGAATTTGGTGTGGATAAATGTGCAGTCATGCATGTAATAAGAGGTAAGATTGTGGAATCTGAAGGTATGGAACTCGCAGATTTTACACACCTTAGATGCCTTTCCGCGAACGAAACTTACAAGTATCTAGGAATGTCACAGGCGTTAGGTTTAAATGAATTGACTATGAAGCAATCGTTACAGGAACGCTTCTTTGGCCGCCTGAAAAAAGTATTGAAAAGTCTTTTGTCAGGTGGTAATAAGGTGCGGGCCTATAACGATTGGGTCATACCAGTCCTAACCTACTCCTTTGGCATACTTAGATGGACTCACACGGAACTTGATGCCCTGGATAGAAGAGTCCGTACATTGCTAACCGCGTACCGAATGCACCATCCACGTTCATCGGTTATGAGATTGTATATCCCGCGGAAATGTGGGGGTCGTGGTTTTTTAAATGCCAAGACACTACATAACCGCGAGGTATGCAATCTTAGAGATTACTTCCTCTCTGTTGACGTGGAGATGCATCGGGATGTTGTAGTAGTGGACAACGGACTCACTCCGCTTGCTCTAGGTAGGGAGAGCTGGCGCAAACCTGCAGTAATCAATATTACAGATCGCCGGGAGATATGGAAGAGCAAAGAGCTGCATGGACGTTTTTATCGGGCCTTAAATGGGCCCGAAGTAGATCTATTATCATCTGTGTCCTGGCTACGTTTCGGTGATCTCTTTGGAGAAACTGAAGGTTTTATCTGTGCAATTACTGATGAAGTTGTTATGACGAACAACTATCGGAGACATATCCTGAAGGACGGCACAATTGACATTTGTCGGGCATGTCATCGTCCCGGAGAAAGCCTCAGGCATATAATTTCCGGTTGTTCTCGTCTTGCCAACGGCGAGTACTTGCATAGACATAACCAAGTGGCCAGGATAGTCCATCAGCAACTTGCTCTTAAATATAACCTTGTGACTGCAGAATTACCGTACTACAAGTATGTGCCCGACCCAGTTCTTAAAAATGGTCGTGTAACATTGTACTGGGATCGGTCTATTATCACTGACAGGACTATTATTGCCAATAGGCCTAATATAGTGGTAATAGACCGATTAGAGCGCCGAGCAATGATTATTGATATTACCATTCCCCATGACGACAACCTCTTAAGGGCTGAAAAAGAAAAACAAATGAAATATTTGGATTTGGCCCACGAGGTGGTCGACATGTGGGATGTGAATTCAGCAATCATTGTACCGATAGTCATATCAGCCCATGGGTTGATTGCAAAGAGCCTCGACCAACACCTTCAGAGGCTCTCGTTAGGCAGCTGGACTAAGGGCCTGATGCAGAAGGCGGTCCTTCTTGATACGGCACGTATTGTGAGGAGGTTTCTGTCTCTGGAACCCTAACCACCGGTAGCTTGGTCCCTGTACCCGATACCGGTGGGGCACTATTTTTTATATTTTTAAATTCTGAAATAAACTTCAACCTGTAAGCGTCATATTATCTCACAGAAAATATTATATCTATTAACTTATTGTATACATCGAAATAAATTGCAAAATAAATACAAAACAAATATTTTGAAACAGATTCATAAAATATATAAAAAAAACACAGAAACAACATGCAAAAGTTCAAAAGAAAAAAAATCGAAGAAAATGACAGATGTCATATTATAAGACAATAGCCCAACAACATGGAATATAATGAAATAAAATGCTTACAAGGTATCAAGCTAGACAGAGAATTGCACAGCAAACATCCCGGACTCGTCGCAAAGCTCCGCTTCACAGCTGCCAATGCACTACTCGGTGAGATCGGCAAACAGTGAGGCGTCGAGCTCAAGCTCCAGCGACGAGTATTTCTCTCCGCCGACGTCGCCAACACCTGTGCGTCGGCAGGGGAGAGGCCGGCCACCGACCTGCTTAGGACCCCGAAGACCACTGACCTCGAATAGGGCCCCCGCTGCCGGTGGTGATGTGCGCCGCATGAAATGGACTTATTCAATTAATGAAAACGTCATGCGAGCATATTATCGGGCTACAGAGTTGGGAACTAACCTTACTGCGTACCGTGTTCGATTACTGTCTCTGTTTCAGGAGCTTGAACCAGCTGTCAACGTGTCAGCACAAATACTGTCGGATCAGGTACGGGCTATACAGCGCTGTCACCTGCTGGATGATACCGTACTTGAGAGTTCACGCTCTGACGTACGGAATAGCTTGGTTATCCCTTCTTCATCGTAAGTTGTGGGTTCGGTGGCCAATCACACACCGCAATTGGTAACACAGTTACATGTTGATGAAATTGTGGATAGTGAAGCTATATCTGTAAGTACCCAATGCAACGAAAGGTTAAGGAGCGCCTTGGAGGATGCGATTCTGAAATACCGGTTTGTGAACCACATTAATAGACCACGTTTATCCCGTTTGCCTATTCATAGACGAAATATAGCGCTGGTGTGTGCCCTGGATTCGTTATTGTCTGATTATTTAGAAAATAGCGAAGATCTTAGTGATACACACTCTATTCTCTACTGTTCGGCTGTCGCAGCATGTCGAGTAGCAGGAGTACATTTATCTGTAAATACCACCACTACTCGACCCAAGCCTGCTGTGCCAGCCTGGCAGTGTAGAATCGAGCGTCGTATTGCTGAGGCCAGGACACTCATCGGTGAGGTAATCTGCTTAAGATCGGGTAACACGCGTCCAAGAAGGATGCGCTTTGTGAAACAGGCATTCTTGGGGACTGACATTAATCCTCAATAATATATGTCATGTGTCACAGAGCGCATAGACTTTCTAAAGCAAAAAGTTTATGCATGGGCAAATAGGATTCGAAGATACAAAAAGCGAACAGATCAGTATAACCAGAATCGTATGTTGCACAGAAATGAGAGGTGGGTTAACCGAAAATGGGAACAATCGGATCCCTGTGTGAGTGACGAGCATTTCCCAGATGAGGATGCTACAAATGAATTGTGGCGTAATATCTGGTCGGTGCCTGTCACTCATTCAGAAGGTGATTGGATACGAGATGTCGGGCGCTCATGCGAGTCTATACAAGCAATGGAACCAATGTCCATAGCCACAGGTGACGTAAGTAGTGCAGTCCAGTCATTATCAAACTGGAAATCGGCTGGACCAGACGGACTGCACACACTTTTGGCTGAAATGGTTCCGAAGCTCGCATGCTCGTTTGGCATCTCAGTTCCAAGCAGCATTGGATTCCGGTTCATTACCCCATTTTTTGACAACTGGCGTAACCCACTTACTCTATAAATCTGGTAGTGCCATGTGCCATCCCAAAAATTATAGACCAATTACATGCCTACCAACTATGTATAAGCTTCTAACATCTATTCTGAGACTCAAAATTACTACACATTTAAATAAAAATTCGATCATATCTATTTCTCAGAATGGATGTAGAAGTGGGACCCGTGGCACTAAAGAGCTCCTCATCATGGATATGGCCATTAGCCAACAGGTGCGTCGTCAACGTAAGAATCTGGTGACATGTTGGCCTTTGATTCGGTTCCACATACATGGCTTTTGAGAGTGCTGGAGTTGTATAAAATTGATACAACTCTTTGCACTTTTTTGAAGTCATGTATGGGGCAGTGGAGAACGGCACTTCGCTATCCAGGATGTCGGCAGATTGCGGCAAACGATGCACCAATAAAGATCGAGCGGGGTATATTTCAAGGTGATAGTTTGAGTCCCTTGTGGTTCTGCCTAGCTTTGAATCCTCTCAGTACGCTGTTAGAGGGTTCAGGGCTAGGCTATAGGTTGCAGAAAGACGATCGAGTTATATCTCACATATCTGTACATGGACGATTTAAAACTTATTGCCCCCACTAATTTGCAATTGACAGCGTTACTGAAGGTGACTGAAAACTTTAGTAACTCTTTCAAGATGGAATTTGGTGTGGACAAGTGTGCAGTCATGCATGTAAATAAAGGCGTGATAGTAGAATCTGAAGGAGTCGAACTTTCAGATTCAACAAAACTCAGATCTCTGTCTGCAACTGAAAGCTACAAGTATCTAGGTATATCACAGTCATTGGAAATACCTGAATCTCATATGAAACAAGCGCTGCAGGAGCGCTTTTTTGGCCGCCTGAAAAAAGTACTTAAAAGTCTTTTATCAGGGGGTAACAAAATGCGTGCCTGCAACGGTTGGGTCATGCCGGTTCTGATGTATTCCTTTGGTATACTTAGATGGACTCAGACCGATTGGATACCCTTGACAAGAGAGTCCGTATACTGCTGACTGCATTCCGAATGCACCACCCACGTTCATCGGTAATGAGGTTGTATATCCCGCGAAAGTTTGGGGGTCGTGGACTTTTAAACATTAAGACCCTACACAATCGCGAGATATACAACCTTAGAGAATATTTTCTTCATACTGACGTGGGAGTGCATCGTAGTGTGATAGCAGTGGACAACGGGCTCACTCCGCTCGCTCTAGCTAAGGAGAACTGGCGCAAGCCTGTAGTACTTAGTACTAATGATCGCAGGGAGGTATGGAAGGGCAAAGAACTTCATGGTCGTTTTTATCGGGCCCTAAATGGGCCTGATATAGACTTTAAAGCTTCTACATCTTGGTTACGGTTTGGTGATCTTTTCGGAGAAACCGAAGGTTTTGTCTTTGCAATTATGGACGAAGTTGTTATGACGAACAACTATCGGAAATTTATCGTGAAAGATGGTACGGTGGACATCTGTCGGACGTGCCACCGTCCCGGTGAATCTATCAGGCATATTATTTCTGGTTGTTCTCGTCTTGCCAACGGGGAATATTTGCATAGACACAATCAAGTGGCCAGGATTGTACATCAACAACTTGCCCTTAAATACAATCTTGTGAATTCAGAGGTGCCACATTACAGGTATGTGCCCGACCCAGTTCTCGAAAATGGTCGTGCCACATTGAATTGGGATCGATCTATCATCACTGACAGAACTATTGTTGCCAATAAACCTGATTTAGTGCTGATAGACCGATTAGAGCGCCGCGCAATGATTGTCGATATCGCTGTTCCTCATGACCAGAACCTCGTGAAAGTTGAAAAAAAAAACAAATAAAATATTTGGATTTGTCTCACGAGATTGTCGATGGAATATCGATTCGGCAATCATTGTTCCGATTGTCATATCTGCACATGGATTAATAGCCAAGAGCCTCGATCAACACCTTAAGAGGGTCGCGTTAGACAGCTGGATCAAGGGAGTGATGCAGAAGGCAGTTCTCCTTGACACGGCCCGTATAGTGAGGAGGTTCCTGTCTTTGGAGCCCTAACCACCGGTGTCTTGGTGCCTGTACCCGATGTCGGTGGTCTACTGTTTTTTTATATTTTTAAATATATATACATACATTGTTTTGTACATATTTAAAAATGTAATTTATAAGTGTTAAGATAAATAAAGAGGAATAATAATAATAACTGGACACATCTCACACACGGTCGTCTGATCCCAAACCAGGCAAAGCATGTACTATGGTAACCAGACTGCTGATAAACATACTTATATATTTCTAAATACATACATATTATAGATAAATTACACCCAGACACAGAACCAATAATCGTGCTCATCACACAAATATTTGTCCTGGGTGGGAATCGAACCCACGACCTCTGGCTCAGCAGTCAGGATCACTAACCACTAGACCAACAGGCCAGTCAGTTGATAAGTCTTTAAGCATTGTGTGTTTGGTTTTTCTTTTTTAACATTTTTTTTTGTTCTGGAGAAATTTCAAACTTTAAAGTCGTTGACTAGCCTTTAACCATTTATTTCATTGTTTTTGTGTGAACCCACTTTTCACTGACTTCAGACATGCCTATTATTACAATTATATAATATAAATATAATGATTAACGGCTAATTAACGATTTAAAAAATCGCGTCTTTAAGCATTGTTTTTGTAATAAAAAATAATTTACCCTTCCCTTATTTATTAAACTCTTTAAATATATTTGTTTAAATATATTGTTAAACTGTTATCACTACATATTATCACGACATATTATAAAACAAAGTCCTCCGACGCGTCTGTCTGTCTGTCTGTTCGTGATAAACTCAAAAAACTACTGAACGGATTTTCATGAGGCTTTCACTAACAGATAGAGCGATTTATGAGGCAGGTTTTAGTATATAATTTGTTAAGGTTTTGTGTACATATGATAATGATGATGATTGTTGAAGATGTCTCTGCTACCCGTCCGAAGCCGGGGCGGGTTGCTAGTTACACTATAATAACCTTTATCTTGAAATACGATATCACGGACCTAGGAACAAAGCAAAATAATATTCGAAAAAAAAATTGCATAATTCTTGCATTTAATTATTGAACTGATATGACGTTAAGAATTATATTTAAACAATCTTAAAGTTGTGGGAGGTCGTCTTTGACTGACTGACAAAGTAAGCTCACATCCTTATTAAACAGATAGCTTCTAGTCATCTTTGGATTTCCTATCATGCAATTATCGCTACACTTATAATTTGTTACACGTTGTAGGTAACGTAGATAGGCATTATTAACTGATTGTTAATCATCATTCATGTATGTGTATATTATGCACAGCAATGTAACTTGCGTATTTGACCTTCAATGGTTCGCTGCCTTTGTGTATTTCAACTTAATAACTCGAGAATACCCGTACCTGTACCTACTATAATAGTTGGTTGCCCTTATTCTATCGACAAACGAAGACGGAAAATGCTTATGAATAAAGAATTAATAGAGTAATAACAGTCTTAACGTGGGCTTATTCATGTGATACCAGCTCAGACCCGCGTGGGTCTTGTTGCTCGTGTGCCTGTCTTAATACTGGATACACTCCTACTCCAAACATAATATCATATCTGCCTGTGTCGATCTATAACCGCCCGTTTCTAAATGGTTGAGAGCCTTGTGAGAAGAAATCGGGCAAACAAACTCACGGCCACTCTTTTTAAAAAACCAGACAGTTTAAACAATACTCAGTAAATTTTATTACAACTCTTTGCTGTGTGCTATTATGTTTTTAAATTAAAAGTAAATAAACCAAAAAAAGAATATAGCAATAGAGAAACTGCAAATTAAGGAAGATATTAAAAAGAAGAAAAGAAAAACATAAGAGATGTGATGAGAAGAGGTCGCGACGTATCAGCTTTTTTAATGATTTGGTTTAAGGCTCTCCTTTCTGACAAAGACGGCTGAGTGGCTGTCTCCTCGCGCGCCTTTTCGTCATAAGTGTGAGGTCTCGGGAGAGATTTTGGACTCTTGTTTGCGTCTACCGGGGCACAACTTTCGAGACTTTCGGTAAACGGATTAGATATATAATTTTCATTGCGTAAAAAACTATATTTTAAATTATTTGGTAAAAATCGGCCTGATGATGACGATGAAATTCAATTATTTAAGATATGAAAGTTTTACAATACCTTTTTGCGCGATTTTCAAAATCATCAATTACACTGTCGCGTCGTATGAAATATTATTCATTAGTTCTGATTCTACGTACAAAAAAGCTAAGGCGATTAGCTGTTCTTGGCTTAAGCGATTAGCTTTTTTTGGCTTAAGGTAGATCTTAGATAGTTTCTCAAGACGTAAAAGCCCAAATTGACGAAATTGTAGAAAAAAATATCCAAGTGATAAAACATATTACATGTTGAATTGTTTGTGTACCTAATAACATTAATGTATAAAAAAAAAATATATTTTTAATTTAATAAATATTTGAATTATTTCTGTTATAATCCTAATCTGATGTTTTGAAAATATGAAATAACGTAGGCGTAGATGAATAATTGTTGGCAAGCCATTTTTATTTTACCTAACTTATTTTATAAAAATATTTAGTAAGTAATTAAGAGTCAAACTTTACGAGCGACTTTGGATGGAATTATCTGGCAAAGCACCTACTTTTGCGGCTAGCTCCATTTCTACAATCATAATACAAACACGGTAGGAATGTCTTGATGTTATTTCGAATAGGTACGTACGCAAAATCATAAGAATATCACAAATCCGTTTTATTCACTAAAACAATTAAACAAAAAACAACACAAAAAAAAAAAACTTTCGTACCTGATTTCGTACGAACTAATTTCGTATAAATATTAAACACGTCTCAAAACTTCCTGAATCGTGATTACAAATATATTATTTATTTTCCATTTCCCTCTGAAGTAAATAATCCAATAATACCTACTTCTACTTACCTGTAATAAATTAAACGCGTGTGAAGTGATCTACGCGGGTAGAAATTGGAAAGCGTATGGCATGCGCATTGAGCTAATTCTTTAAATGTCCATTAGTCATTCAGGAGAAACCTAGACCCAGTGGTAATTTATTCAGTGGATTAGACAACTCTCCATATAAAGTGCGACCCACCTCACCACCACGGGCAAGTTGCGACGACGAAAGCAACGGTCCGCTCCACTCGACAGTGTTGCTATTTCGCGATAACTAAATATCGATATTTTTTTAAATGTATATTTAATTATTACTCTTTGCTGTAATTTGTACGTTTAAGGTCGAGTATGAAGTATGCTAAAGGTACGAGAAAAATTTAAGGTAAGAAAAGGTAAAGAAATTTCCATTAATTTGATTTTTCTGAAAAATTGTCATCAAATGGTCAAAATTCATCATCTACCTACCCTTTTCCCAAATTTATTTTCAAGGTGCAATATGTTTTCTTCTTCCATTCTACTCTATAATTTTGTCATTTCACTGCTTAATTCCTTTCTAGCTATATCCTGTTTCACGCAGTCCATTCATCTTTTCTTTGGTCGTCCCATACTTTATGAACTTGCATACATAGAGTCTCTTCACCATATTTTGCTCATCCCTCTGCATCATGTCAAAATAGTTAGTCATAGTAGTTATTGTCATTCAAATTCCATTTAATACGTGTATATGGCAACGCTGTTGCTCGATAAATTATTATCTCTACTGACAACGACACACACTTGCAACCAGTACAACCATTATATACACACATGCATAGGTGCTTATTTATATGTAGCGCCAGTGTGTCTATGTAGGAGTGCTATGATGCGTCAACGAGCTACCGACATGCGACATCGAACGCATTATTTCCTTTGTCTTGATAATAATATGATTAACGACACGGCACAAATAGTATTCGATATTATATATTTCATTGCTTATTACATGAAAACGTAAAATATAAACAGATGTAGTTAAATATATTCTGAGCATTTTATCTCAAATATCAAAGCTTATTTTGGCGGTTCTTCTCAATATTCTTAAGTTTAGTTTATGCTATTTAACTATTTTCTGATTATTTTATTCCTTTTAGACTAGAGTAAGTAAAGAAGCAACCGATTTTAGTGAATTTGGTGTTAGGAATAATATAGGTACTTATCTAAAGTATTATACTTCACTATCACTTATCTAAACTAAGTTATTTATTTTAAATACCTATCTATTTGGTTTGCATAGAATTTATAAGATAATTTGACTTGAATGGCATAAAATTTTTATGTATTTTTTTATTAAGTACTTACTGGATAGATATTGGATGCAGTCTTTTCCTTGTTATTTATTATTTATTCTTTTGGTACGAGTCGAGAAACATAAATTGACTATGTAGATACAATGTGAGTAAAGACACTGTATGATTCTCCATTATTCTATTTATGTATGCATCCCATGGCATGGATGAGATGATAATAATGAGTAAGTGCATTAAGTAACAAGTACAGTAACATTATAAGATTAAACCACCACTAAGTAAGTAGTTAAATAAAGCGGATGCCATGTTTTGTTTTTTTGTCTAATCTTGATTTTGAATAGGTACGCTAAAGGCAAAAATGTATGGAATGGAAAGGCATTGATTTTTGCAACTTACCTTAGTGAAATTCATACAAAAAAGCGAAGTAAAATATTTTGCACATCACAATTCCATCTATTATTGTCCATCGTCATGAATGATTTATTTAAATCTAACCGCAACAACCAATAAGGTGCTTTCCTTTAGATTTTTGGTAAGATAAATTAACTGTGTGCTCCTATATCGCCTAAGATAGTGCAAGCAACTGAAATACCTATTTATATGTTACCGTTACCGTTCACCGCATTTGATGTTAAAATTCAGAAATCGAAATTGTCTTAATTCTTCAAGCCTTGTGACTTGTATCTTTGCCAATGTGCTCTTTAATCAACGTCGCATTTCTTTTACAGAAATAATATTTAGAGCTCACTATTCTTATTTATAACTTAGTTTAAAATGCGTTGCGTAGAGTATCTAGGGTAGATGTGCATAAAGTATCTTAAAGTGTGCTCATCAAATCAACAGCTGACCTTAAGAAGAACAAACTGTGTCACTTTTATAGGTACCTAACTGCAGTTACTGTATTTTTTATCAAATCATTGTTTTTGCGTAGAATGCCGGATAAATAAGCCAAATGTGGCGATAATGTAGAAATAATTAATTTAAAGTCATGCCAATGGTGACAAAAATTAAGAGTTTGTATTTTGTACCTAAATTACGCCCTACGCGTCTTGTGCTTTGTGCCTTTTTCCAGATTGCTAAATGTTAAAGGTCAAATCCTTTATTTAAAACGTGATCCGCTTCTTTCCGTTTTTACTAAAGTGTAATTTCTCAACAGTTATGTCATGCGAGCTTTTGAATACTAATCTTTTGTTTCAAAAGGACAAGTCTATTCATAAACAAAGTTAGATTGCTGAACACTATTTCTTTTGCATAAAATATAATATATACTTATATATTTCCCTACTGGTCGTAAAAACTGTGTTGTATCGGCTGCCAAATGTCAGAATGTCAGTGTGTGCGTCAACATATCGGCGGAGTCGTTTTCTGAGAAGCAGTAGCGCGAGCGCACAGTGGTTCGGGCGGGGGGAGAGAGGTGGCGTGATGCGAGGGGGGACGGAGTGCTAGTCCGGCAGCGTCAAGCCCATAATAATGCAAGGGGCACGGGCGCGGGTGCGGCTCGGGCGCCGGGCCTGCCAGACAAGTTGTCGCTGAAGCCCGGAACCACCGCAGCCCGGTAGCCTCCCCTCCCTCCTCCCTCTTCACAACCGCTCACTCAAATTACTTGGCGCACCAACTTCTTAACCAACCAGTTTAAAATCTATGTTGAATTGAATCTATAATATTATTAGCATCTCAACGCTAACGCAGCAGGTGAAATGCCGCTTTATTGAAGTGCCTACATATCGTATCTACCTGTTATCGAAGATCTAAACGATTTAAATCTATGCCGTCTAGAGCAATAATAATCTTTCACCCTTAAAAACTTTTTTATAAATCTTCTAATAGAAATAATCAATAAAATATAATATGACAAATAAAGAATAAGATTTATTTATTCAATAACTAAGTATAAAATCCACTTAACTATAGATTAAGAATTTATTGTTCTATTATTAATGTTCTATTAATTTCTTCTTCTATTATTAGGTATACGTAAAGTATGTGACCTTTTGGGTTTAGGTACTCTATTTTTGCTTTCGTTAATTTTGTTATATATGTAATTTGTTCTTATTTGTTATATATATATACTGACCAGGGGCCGCAACACACCAGTCGGTAATAAGAGTACATGCATAATGCATATTACCACAATGACAACGAGTCTGAGTCACTCTTTGTTTCGTGAAGTAGGTCATCTACTCCATATGGATTTACCACTAATTGATAAGAGTAATGATTTTGAAACTATTACTTCATTGCTCTTTACTAATTTAAGTACATGCTGGGTATTGTGTGTCGGTTTGTTGCAAGAAGTTTATAATTTACACGATTAAATTTAAATTAGTCCAGTCAACGCTTCAACTAAGGGATTAATAAGTCGAGATTTACTGCGTGTGCGTTATCTTTTAAGTACTTTAGGATTAAGATTATCAGAGCTTCTTGCGATACGACGACGACGAACTGGATGATCATTGTTACGCCATGATATTTATGACACGGCCATGATCGGTCACGAGAGGTACCTACACTCGGGTGGTCCGCCGTTCGGGTGGCAAAGGCGCACTATCAATAGGAGTTTATCAAGAGGCCAACCGTTAAAAAGTTATGGAAACTGATAGGAACACGTTTTAATGATCGGCATGAACAACAACACACATGGATAAAACAAGTGCCGAGGTCCAGTCAGTTGCCGACTCACTAATAACTCTCTAAGCATGAGGACCTGCCTAACTTGTGACTCACTTCTAAGATTGTCGATTACGTAAAAACTTCATAGAATTTTAAGTTTTTGCAAAAGCAACTGACTTAAAATTTAGCTCGGTAACAGTTCATTTAGAATGACAGATTTATTTATGTTTTAGCAAATTTTTGCGGTACCTGTAACAATGCTCCCCAGAAGAAAATGTAGGTAGTGATTTTGTGTGTTGTGATGGCAGATCGTCGGTCCTGAAAACGTGTAAAAAACGTCACACCCCAGACATCTGTCATGTAAAAATAATTAAATTAAAAAAAGTATAACTCACTTCAATGTCAATTTTGTCTGAATCCTACCTACCACTGGCAACTTTTTTCAATTTTTATGGTAAGTACTACCCCATCTAATGAGACGAATCGATCGAAATGATCGCTTGTCAAACATTTTTTAATTATACTTATTTTTCCGTCCATTTCTCATTGCTATCGGCAATTGTAAAATGAAACTTCTACAGAATAATAAAATAATGTAGGTATCAAATGCTATTATTATTATTATTAATTATAGGAAACATTTTTCAATAGTTTCATTATACTTACAATAATTTTCATTGTAAAATACAATAATCGTTGTGTTCGTGCGTGTCACTCAAAAGTTTGAATCCATAACCTAGATTTAGGTAGGTATTGCAATCACTAAGTTGTATGTTAATATATCAAGTGATTGCAATATAATTATACGGAATAGGTATAGCATAATACATAAATAGTAATATGTATTGTTCAAAAGATCATATGATCTTTTTGAGCAAACAATGCACATTGCTTTTACGATATTTTTGTTTTCCACCCACTGGGTGATACTAACAATACCACCTTCAATACTGGGAAAGAATTTTGTCAAGTGACAACACATCATTTCATTACTTTTGGCACCAGCCATATGTACGTCATGGTCGGTCATCGCTATTGATCTTTTTTCTCATTGACGCATTCTTATTCGGGATACTTAATTACACAACAGTTATGTAACATGTACATAGGTGGATAATAATAAGTAATTGTCCTAAATGATGATTACATTGATGATGATGGTTTTGTAAAAGATCTTTACAAAATCAGTACATGTAATAGGTTATACAGGTTCAGATATCGTGGTTATACAGGTCAGATATAGATCTTCGTGATGTTCTAGCTTTAGTATTTCAAGGGGCTTAAACTTAAGAACGAAACAATGATACACTAATTATATTTAATTCTGAAAAAATTTATTTACAGAAGTTTTGTACAAAGCACAATAGTCTAGTACAATACCCTACTTATCAAATACCAAAGTGATTAGCTTTTTGAATAAAATGTGCACTACATTTTTTAATTTGAATAATCATAATAAATTGAGTTGAACTAAACTTAGGATCATTAACCTGTATACATCAGAAAAATTACGAAGTAAAAGACTCACTAAATGTATGTTAAAGGTGAGTCAGCTTAGATTAAACCGATAATTAAAAGAGGTTAACATTGCTATTAATGTGCCAAACAGAACGAAGAACTCAAGAAATATTATCAAAGAGGTACTGATGGTGATGTCAGAGGGCGCGCTGATTGCGTTATTATACGACTACACGGGCATGTTTACAGAGAAGAGCTGTTTCAACGACGCCGACACCTCTGATCTCACCGAACCGCCCGCTATCAAAGCCAGACGACATCAATTAACAGAATCGGGCGGCTTGTGTGCCTTTTAAGAATGCCTTCTTTGAGGATGATCGCACGATAGAACGACTTTGTAAAGTTTGACGATACATACTACAGAGCTAACAGAGCAGAGGTTATATTTTACTTGTTGCCAACAATTCTAGGTAGACGCCAAAATAACTTTAATGAAAATACATTTTGGCTTGGTATGCGTGCAGGATATGTGAACGGACTCAACTCGTCGGACACTCGACCGATGTGAGCTCGCTGAATATTATAATTAGTCGAAGCCGGTGTGAGTAATGGCGTCGGAAATAACACGCGGGCGTTGTTGGCGCCAAGCGGAGCGGCCATCGCGGGCACCCGGCGATCGAGGACCGCGCACATGAGCGCAGCGCGCGCGCATCCCCCCTGTGCCACCGCACCGCCTTTGTATCGGCTCTCAGTGTGGCACGCGGCGCGCCGACTAGTCTGTTCTGTGACTTGAACTATTTACGTGCTAAAGAATGACGTGACTTCCAACTGATTTATTTTGAATTTCGTCTCATGGAGTCTCTGTGAAACTTGCTCTTTTATTTTTATTATGGCTATTAGCCTTTTGACATAAAGAAATTGAAACTTCGTAGCAGTATTTACTTTGCAGAAATTTCCATTTTTTTAGAACCCAATGTTCATACACAAAATACAATAAAATATGATACCAGATTTTTCGATGTAACCGAATATCTAATTGCTGAATTATTTCTAGCTCTACATAGAGCATTTAGCTCCGCGAAAAGCTAATTACCATTACTTCATCCGCGTTTATAGTCACTGCTCCGCTCCTAAGGATCGTAGCGTGATGTTGCATGTTGTTGCTGTAAATACTCTATTTAATACAAAAAGAGTAGTGGTAGTTTCAGAGATTAGGGCGTTTTAACACACTAACAAAAATACTGTTCAGCTTTTTCTATACAATTAATATAGATAATGGAGTGCTTAAAATGATAATGAGATCAGGAAAAAGTCATATTAGTGTGAACTAAGACTTACACAGAACAGATATTAAGCATAATATAAGCATATATAATCAACTTTGTCGCCGTCAATCGATCATCAACGTAAGGCTTTATTAAGCTAAATATATAAGAATGAGATCTAAGCCAATCTTGACTTTATTTGGTCGTTTTTAATTTCAAAAGATTTTCCGTTACTTGCTTTAATGAATAGGTAATCTTCGTACATTTTGTATATTGTATTGTATCTTTCGATTACTAAGTAAGTAGGGAGTCTGTATTTGAATTAAGTACCTATATAAAATCAATAACTGACCTGCACATTTTAGTCATTATCCTTTAGCAGCTTCCCTATATTATGGTGCATCTATTATGATTCTTTTGAGTTTATTATGAACAGAATGCATGGTTGAAATTTGAAATGTTGATAACAATCAAAGTCTGGAGTGAAATAATACAAGTTGGAGGGACCACATTCCATTCATCTGAGTTGTAACCTCAACAAAGCAGTAGAGAGTTTAGATATTTCTGTATGATTACGACTAGCCGGACTGGATACTGAGATCAAAGCGATCCATATTAGAAATCGAGGTGCAACGGGCCACATTTAAAGCAATTTCTGGAAGAGGTAAACATAGGGCAACTCAGTTAATGAGTCTATTTGCTGTGAAAAAAAACAATCAAGTTTTAAAACCCTACGGCAAAGTAAATTTTCTTTATACCCGAGTATACCGACATGTGCCGGGATGAAATTAAAAACAATATGCTCTGCTTTATCTCTATAACCGTACGGATAAAATAATTTGAAAAAATCTAATGTCGAGTATGTTCTCGCCACATCAAAAACTCTTATTTATTTTAATAAAAATAGGGCCAAACTATAATAGATGATAACACCGTTCACTATTTAATAAAAATAAGTTAATAGATATTATTTTGACTGGTTATACCGGTAACTCAATACTATTAGTCGATGGATAAATATTAACAAATTGTGGGATTATAAACGGGGAGAAATATGTTTAGAACGATGGACTTGAGTGCAAACAGAGGTACGAACAACTTGGCAGTTGCTGTTAGTTAGTGATTTTCATAGTGTATATCAGTGGTTTTGAGACTGTTTCTTACAAATACAAAATTATCATTCTATTTATTTTCATTTTAAATCAACATACTTTTTAACTGACTTGTGTTTAAGATTGAGTGACTGCATACCATGTGATGTTCTACTGAGGTTTTGAAATATGATTTACATTATGACTAACTGTTGAATAACGATCACAATCATAAAAATACATAACAGTGTACGAACCGTAAATTAACTTATCAATATACACATGAGTGGCGCTTGTAACAGTGGAAAGTAAAGTCTGCAGTACCTACATGCTAAGTAAGGTCAAATATTAAGTATTTTTCTAATGGTAAGGTAGCTGTTACCAATGCCTTAAATTGTTCGTGAGTGTATAGCGCTCAGGTGACACACCCCCAGACTCATCAACAAATCCTACTTCCTACTAATATTATAAACGTGAAAGTTTGTGAGGGTGTATGGATGTTTGTTACTCTTTCACGCCAAAACTACTAAACCGATTGCCATGAAACTTGGTATGGAGATAGCTGAAGACCTGGATTAACATATAGGCTACTTTTTATACCGATATTCCTACGGGATCGGGACTTACGCGGGTGAAACCGCAGGGCGCTGCTAGTATTTAATAATATATTCACTAGTGTTCACAATCTGAGTTAAATATTATGCAACCATTACTTCCGGGAATGTTTAAACACTCGTGTATTTAAAGCCTCACGTATCAAATTTTCGAGACATATTTTTTTTATTGTTACAAAAGTCGTAACGTGATATCATAAAGCAGTTTAAGCATCAAAATTACACATTAAACTTAACATTAAAATTAATTTCAAATCATAAAGTAGTGTAGGCCACAACATTACACATAGGTAGGTACATACCATACGCTATACATAATATAATTATAATTTAAAATTAATTTCAAATCATAAAGCAGTGTAGGCCACAACATTACACATAGGTAGGTACATACCATACGCTATAATATAATTATTTCGAAATGTTTAAAAATGGAATATAAGTTACGAAGCTACTTGCAAAGATTAAAAATAATAAAGACTATTGTTTAATGACCCATGAAATATAAAATCAAGTGCATCCTGTATACTCGCATGCGCCAAAAATATCCTTGACATCATAGATGCTGTGCCTACAGCTCCAGCTTTATGGCCCATCACGCCCGTCCGGCAGAGCATCGTTAATATATTACACTCGCAGCCGACATCTGCAAATGCAACTCGTTTGAGAATTAGGTATTATGTGACATGCAAAATAAAGCACCTTAAATGAGTTGGAAAACATGGCGAAATTTTCTTAAACACGCGTCATGTCATGATGTCATGCGTCACTCGTTTGCCGTCAACGCCGTTAAAATACACAGGTGACGATATTTTTAATACGATATAAATAGTCCCAAGATACCAGAGTTGCCAGAC
This sequence comes from Callimorpha dominula, assembly GCA_949752705.1. NCBI lineage: Eukaryota > Metazoa > Arthropoda > Insecta > Lepidoptera > Erebidae > Callimorpha > Callimorpha dominula. The sequence goes on from OX456991.1 coordinate 20,532,843, forward strand.
TTACGTAATTTTAGCAAGGGTGGGTCTATAAGTAATATGTAATTAATTAACAACGTACTTTATGTACCTTAAAACATGAAAGATAGATCTTTACTTGTGTTTTACCTATACAAACCCAATATTACTACTATTCAGTTTGTATTAGATTTTAAATAATTAATTTGCCGTGACTTGGTGGTGTGATTGGTTGAAACGATTTCTACTATATATTTTCGTTCAGTCATGTTATGCAATGGTCATATGAAATGCGACCATTAAATGAAATGGTCGACTGCTATATTTTTATCATGTGGCCACGACATTTATACGTTAATGGGCTAAATAGGTATAATTCATAAGAGCTCCTTATAGAGTGCCTTGCTCACTTTGTTAGTTTATTATGTCTGGCTGTATAATAGTAATAATCATGGGCGTACCGAGGGGATCATGCTGCTATTTTTGCCCCCCCCCCCCCTCTCCCTGGGCTGTATTGCTGTAGCTGGGTACGCCCATGGTAAAAATGTAAGTAATTGGCTTCCAATTTTTATATTGAAGCTAAATTTGACTTCAAAACTACTTAATGCTTTTTAACGTTGAGATTATATATACGGTTTTATTTTAGACTAGCGATTTGTCTGTATCAGAATATAAACAAAGGGGTCAATATAAAATGTAAAAGCTCTGTTTTTGTGAAGGATATCTTCAGGATCGGTTCACAATTGTTAGGTTTTTCTATATTTTTTTTTATGGGATAGAAGCAAATGAGCAGACGGGTCACCTGATGGTAAGTGCCTACCGCCGCCCATGGGCACCTGCACCTGTCACAAGTGCGTTGCCGGCCTTTAAAAGGGGGAGAAGGTATGTTTAAGGCCTCCGGTAACCCCACTCGGCACTCACAATCGGCGAAATACAATGAAAGCATTACTTCACTGACGGTTTTCTGTGAGGCCGTGGTATCACTCCGATCGAGCCGGCCCATACGTGCCGAAGCATGGCTCTCCCACTTCACTTTATTTTTGTTTTACGTTTACGTGTGTATTTTGGGGATCACTGACTAGCTTTAGAGACCTGACTTATTAATTTATAGACCCGTTATTTCAATATATAAAACCAATGTTCGCCCAGCAGTGAAGTGGTTTTTGATACCTAAATTGAGACTTGCCAGTCCACAAACAGAGAATATTTTTCTGAACTGTTTAGACTTGGACTATTTAATACCATAATCTTAACCATATACGAGGAAGCCAATAAGAGCTAATGAGTTTGGGCGATATAAATTGCAATAAATATACTTACAATCCCATATTATCTACGTATGAACGGGAATTAACGCGATCACGAAAAGGTATTACATACCTCTGAATTGCCTGACGTTTCGACCAGGTTGCACTGGCCGTGGTCACAAGCTGACTCGAAAAAAAAAAAAAAAAAAAAAAAAAAAAGTTAGTACTTACAATCCCTACTCCTTCCCATTCTAGACTATGCTGAGGTCTCTTTTCTCGACGCTACTCGACGAATTTCGAAAGAAACTGAATTGGCTACCCATTTGGCGGCGTCGAGATGTTCACATCCTTTCCTTACTTTATTCAATCCTACACAACCCTAATTTTCCTTCATATCTGCGTGAGCGCTTCGAGCACTTTGTTCCCAGGAGCAATCCCTGTCGCTCCTCTTCTTCTCTTCGCCTTCGGACGCCTTCCCATACGTCTACTCGTTACGACAAATGTTTTAATGTTTCTGCTGTCCGGTTATGGAATGCCTTACCGCATTCAATACGCGATAGCCCTTCTCTAAACGTGTTCAAGCGGAGAACCAGGAATTATTTTCTCTCTCAACAATAAATCGGACTTATAATATGTATTAGTAAATGTATGTATATATGTTTGTATGTATTTATATATATTACTTATAAGTATGTGTAAATATAGGTATTTCATAATGAGTATACGTGTCGGTATCCATGTTATTTATTTTATCCAAGTTATATATTAATTGCTATTTCTAATTAGTTTAACGTACACATGACTCTGCCTCTAACGTTTTCTACTATCCTCTATTCACACTAAGGTTTGCTTTAAGAAAACTCAGTTCGAACATACCATTTCCCTGTTTGATATGTTTTCTGCTTTTAGTGTACAATAAAGAATAAATAAATAAATAAAATACAAGAGACGTAATTCTATGATCATCATCATCATCATTATCATTCTAGCTATGGAACGTCGCTTCACAAATTATTTTACAATGAGACTTTTATTAAATACTAAAATATTATTTTTTACTAGGTAAGGTAGGTATTACAATTTGTTTGAAGAAGATGAAATACTTAAAGATGAGCTGATAATATTATAATCAAATTAATTGTCATCGATCAGTTATACTTAGCAATTTTTATGTGATTCTCGTATTTTGTCTACGATAGACATAAGTTTAGATATTAATTACATCAAGTGGCTTATATGTAATTATATTCTAATAAAATATAACGCTACGATCTATAAAATCGCAAAGAACAATTTAACACAAAGCTATCTGCATTGTCAATGAAACTTAGAAACCGTTCTTATATTAGGGACCCTTCTTATTTATCAATGGCCTGGAGACAAACCATTGTATGTAATGGATTTGGTTTATTGTGGGTTACTCATAAGTGGCCTTGGACGAAAATTTGCGTATTTTTTATTCTACAATAGAGGTAATCTATTCTAATGGAATACCTTCAGGCCATTCATAATTTAGGCAATTTTTATAATATAAGAATTGTATGGTTATAGTTTAGTTTAGTTTTTACCTAAATGGCTTATTTTAGGGAAATGTCACATCTCATGGCCACGTTAGATTTCCTAAAAAAATCTAATCTCTAAAACTGCAGGCAAATACGAACTTAAGCGAGAGAGACTCCTAGCAAAATTAGTTTAAACCAAAATTAAAAAGAATAATAATTAAACTTTTTCTTATCTTTAAGCGTCATAAATTCATAATGTTTAGCTTTTAGGTTGTTTAGATAAAACTATAAGTGTAACGAAAAACGATCGAGCTCACAGAGGTAGCCCTATTCGGCTGCTCCTCAATACATGATATGAATATTGCGAAGTAGGAGAGGCATTCCGCATGTGTGGTGGTTATGGCCGCGACGAGCACAGCTGAACGACGCGCCTCGTGCCGCCCTCACCGCGGCAGACTGCTCGACGCCATTACGTTACTCCACATTGCAAATGTTCGCTATAATAAAACAACGACTTTATTGTTATAGTCTAAGCACTGAATGCCTTTTGCTATAAAGAACACAGTGTTTATTGCCTTTTATAGAAACATTTATAGTATGCGTATCACATTCATATTATATACTTACCTACTGTGATTATTAAGTAAGTAGGACAAATTCCTTTATTTTTAAACTCAGTTTCACCTGCGTTTATGCTCACTGCTCCACCTCTAAGTGTCTTAGCGTGATGTTACGGCTCATTAAATGGCGGAATGCGGTCCAAATCTGGACCGTAAACCTATTTTATGCATACCTCAGGTAAACAGTACAATATATATATGACCGAACCGAGTAGGTACGTAAACACAAAAGTACGGAAGATTCTTGTCATGAGCTTTGAATAAAAGTTGTGTGGTGCAACTGTGGGCACCAACTTTACTCCAAGCTTCAAAAAGACCAAAGCAAGAATTTTTAAAGTTAATTTAAGAAAGCCTTGATACTTTTGTTCTTGAGTATTTCATTGATATTTATAACATTATTCAATTGTTCAGATGGGGGATAGGAGCGATTCCCCCCCCCCCCCCCTCTCCCCGAAGTAAAAATCCAAAATGTTAAACCTAAGAATTTAATAAGCGATCAATCTTGTGACCTAAACTTTTAATATATTTATTCCATATCCTGGAGTAAATTATTTATTTTTTAATTATTTTTCAATTTGGACTGTCTTGGAATATATCAATGAAATGGTATAGGTAAATTTTTATTTAAATGAAACTAATTAGTGATCCCTGGTTTATAAATTTATAACCTTCCTCATTAAATCAAATACAAAAACAAACCTCATTCTTCTTTCTTAAAATACAAAAAAGACTTTCATCATTTATCAGTAGATTGGAGTGGGTAACTAGGTGGGGTCGAACCCGGAACTAGTTGTTGGTACCCTCAGATTAAACGCTCTTAATTATTAGGTATTTTTAAAGTTATCGTTTACTTACCACATTACACTAATTATATTCCGAGTACGTAAACTGAAAACAAAAAAAATACCTTATTTTCCTACTTAATGGTTGCATAACTGTGGCTCCTCAGTATAACTATATTATCTTATCTGTGATACTATTTATTGACTTACAGAAGCTGAAAGGTTTCAGATATAATTTATTTCTTATTTATTTTAAAAAAGACAACTCCCGCATTAGGAATATTCCTGTGTCGCGGGGGGCTTCACAAACATTCAAACAACGGACACAAAGGACACCCAGACTCGGGACAACTATTTGTGGATCACACAAATTTTTGTCCCGTGTGGGATTTGAACCCACAACACTCGGCGCGGCGTAGTGGCGAGGTGACCACTTAAACCATTGCGCCATCCGTGCATAATTCAGAATAATATGTCATCTCTCTTCTGTTATGTGATCTTTTATATAGTTCGGTAAACAATTGTAGAAAATTGTAATTCTCTTTCTTTAATTTAACCTTATTAGCACACTTATGTAAGCAAAGTAACAAAGTTGTATGTATATCCCTTTCAGAAAAGGAAAAGCGAATAAGAAGCGTGTTTATGTTATACCTAATTTTCCTCTAGTTCTAATACAATTTCTTAAAATTACGAACTAATTTTACGCTCCTACTCTCTAATTTTAAACTTACTTTAAATTTATTAAGGACATAAAGTAAAAGTTAAATTTTTTATAGAATTTTCATTTTATCGTTTATATAAACTAAACGTGTTGTCGGTGAGTTCAACTGCGACGCAATTTTATAATTTGCATAATCTAACAGGAATTATAATATGCTTTAATTTTAAATGAATTAAAGAGTATTCCAACACTTTAAATAGGTAGGTACTGCATATCAGTGGAGTACACAAATTAAGTTTATATTGTTTATAATATGGCTATATTCATACTTCAGTTTAGTACGTAACAACATACATGACATGAGTTAGCTTTATTTATGCATTTTTTACCCCCGTCAAATAAGGAAACGGTTACCTACTATCTTCGTATCAGAAACGATCCTTCGAATTGGATGTTTTAAATTGTATTTTAGTAAGCTAGATCATGACATGAGTTTGCATATAAATTGTTCCATAACGTTTAAAATGTATTTTTTTCAGAAAGTGAGGTTCCTAAATTTAAATGGTTGAATACTGTTTTATGTTAGCATTGATTTGAGGAAATAAAAAAAGTACCGACTGGGTTACACACACTTTCAATATTTGATTTATAGATCAGTATTGGAACAGACGGATTACATGATGTTTTTTTAAACAAGAACAATCTAGTACTTACGAATCAAAAACTTGGGAATTAATGCGATCATGTGTCAGATATGAGGTACACTTACTTACCTTTGCCGGATGATTCGACCAGGTTGCATTGGCCGTGGTCACAAGCGTGCTGGGTGATGATCACGTTAATTCCCGTACGTATACATATATAATTATATATCATGGAACGATGATGGAATGGATGGAAAGTTTAAAAGTTAGTAAACAAGCATACTATCCTCTTGATAGTACGCCGTAAGCGGTCCCAACAACCACACACAACAACGATTTCATACGTTACTTTCTTAAGTACGTAATTGGTTACTGTCTTGTGGAGATACTTCTCCAGGTGACTCGTAAAGCTCGAATATACTGCGACTACTTCCTTTATAAACATTCTAATATTTGATATAAATCTGACATAGGTACTTGTTAAAATATGCAATATGCTCCTCGTCATATTAGAGGAAACACGGGAGAGGATGACGACAGCGTAGGTGACGAATATTGTGCTTCAAAATTAGTGTACATTATATTTTTTCTAACAACGGTTACATATTATATGTACATATTATGCATGGGTATGACTGTACTATGACCGCACTGTAATAGATTTAATTTTGTTGCTATAAGGTCAAGACGACCAAGACCACATTAGTTTTCCCGTGCTCCTTTACCTAATAGTTAGGAAACCGATTGCTGTTGTTGTCGCGCATAAATAACATACATATTGTCGCATACGTTGATAGACTCAATTGATCAGTTTTTTTTATTACAGTTATCTTTATCCAATACGGTATGGGACAACCAGTAGTAATAATTAAAAATGTTTATCCAAGAGTATCTCAATTATCAATGTATCTAAACTCAATAAATTGTTTAAACATCATGTAAAAAGTATAATGTAAGCAAAAATTACTCTCTTGATAAATACTCGTAGTTACTTATCAAAAAGTTTCAATAAGCGATAATAACGACTGGCTATAAAGAATTTACATAGGAAACGAAAACGCTAACAATAGGGTAGTGTTACTACAAAAACTCCATTCAATAAAAACATGTTTTCAATACTCGATAAGTCGAAGAATAAAATGAGGATTACATCAGGTAAACAGGAGATGCCGATGGCGCCATTGGCGCTACCTGCTCGTAGTTAGGAAGCCTTCAATGAATTAAAATACGTTTTAATAAACGATCCTCTTTATTTGTTTAATATTAATAATAATAGAAGTTAAAATATTTAATCTTTATAAATGTAGGTAAGCTTCATAAACCCCACATATAAAAATACATCTTAAAATATTATAGGTACACAAAATATCTGTCATCGGTAGATGACGGCATAATGCACTATGGCGGCGTGAACATTAAGGCACGATGATAAAGGGCTACGCCCCAGGCGGCGCCACGCGGGCGTCGGCGACTAGATCACAGGAGTTGCGGGGAAAGACCCCGAAGGCATGCTCTCATCTGAGCGGAGCTGGAAACGAGGGCATAGAAGAGCACCAGCGCGATACTGAGCATGCAGAAAGCGCGCATCCTGCGGCACTCTGCACCGGCACGAATGCTGACACATGCACACCGCTCGTCACAGGTAACGACGCCACTGCCGGTCGTTTCTCCTCCTCGTCCTCAAGGAGGTATGGCCGGAATAATTTAAAAGGTTTGCGTGGTGGATCTGGAATGGTTGGAGATGCATATGCAGGCTGCGGTGCAGGTGGTGGTGTAGGACGACGTACTGACAGGTCGATCGGTTCGGCGGCTTGCATCGGCACGGGTACCGGCACTGGTAGCGGCGTAGGCACTTGAATAGGCGTGGGTACCATCGCTGGCGGGGGTGTAGGTAAACGCGCGCTCTCTGGTGATCCCGCTGAGTATGGTGGAGGTGACGGGGCTGGCTGAGGCGCCCGCCTGAGGAGTGCTGCGCGTAGAGCGGGTTCAGCTTGAAGCCACTTCTGGATTTGACGACGATGGATACCAAACTTTCTGGCTGTAGCACGTTGATTTCCGCGACACTGCGCGTCGCGCCTGTATGCTTCGAGAACTTGCAGTTTAAATTGTGGTGGGAAGATACGGCGGGAACCGGCGCGGCCCTCTGAGCGACGGTCTGAGGGCGCGGGGGCCGGGTGCGTGTGGGCGGCGGCCATTGTGAGTAAAATACGTGTACGCGTGGCGGTTGTCGGCGCCGAACTGACTGTGGCTGCTCTCTCGCCGCGGCACGGCGCGGATGTTGGTGGCGCGCCGCTGCCTGTCCGTCGTGCGTGAGTGTGCGACGTGAGTCTCGTATACACGTTAAGGCGATTCCATATTGTGACTCTGTTTTAATTTTTATATTTTCGATATTAAACTTGAGAATATTTTGTTTATAAAATATATACATTCAAAATAACTTATGGTTGTAATTTGCTATTTAAATAGATTTTACAAACAAAAAAAGTTTTCTTACCTGTAAAAAAGCGTAATTAAAATTTTTTATATTTGAAGATTAACTTATAGACTTTCGTGTTCCAAGATATATAATTATGTTGACTTAATTGAATTAACGCGATCACGTACTTAATAGGTATAACATACCTCTCTGGCTCACTCCTGAGTAAGGCGGTGACCACGGCCAGTGCAACCTGGTCGAAACGTCAGGTAATTCAAAGGTAGGTATATAATACCTATTAAGTACATGATCGCGTTAATTCCCGGCAACACACCTAATTATAATATTCAAAGATTTTTGGGAAAGAAGGAAGGAGTAGGTACTTAACTATAGTTACTGTTTCTATTTTTCGTCCTGTTTTTATGGATCTAAAACTAGGTAAAGGGATATAACACTCACAGAAGCATACTGACTTTAGAATATTAATATGTACCTACTACTTTCATGAATTTTATTATTTACTAAGGTGAAGAATTCTTATTTAAACAAGTTAACCCTAAGTAATATTGTCGCCGTGTGTTAATATAGAAATTAAAGTACCCCTACCTATTCCTGAAATTAAAGAACGAATTTTTAAGAGCCCGTGTGCATGATACTTTATACAGTAATCTCGCCTCATTCTCGGCGTGAAAAAATGCCGCAAGTGGGAGCCGATAGCACGTAGCGCCACTATTTCTATCTCTTTCAGACACGTTGAGTTGCTCATTACAGAACGAGATAGACAAACATGCCTTGCCCGGTCGCTGCCACATCCGTTTACGAAACAAGTTTGCATGCGACGTTGCCAGTCCTTGCGCGCGGGCGGTCGAGGGGTACGGGCGGATAGGAATGCGCACGGAACGGCAGCGTCGCCGACCGTGGCAGACAGGGTGTCGCCGACTCGCCGCCGTAGACAGGCCGTCGCTCGACGGCGCTAGCCCCCCTTGCACCCGCGCACACCCTCTCCACCCGCAACGCACATCAACAAGTTATTTCGGCCCAGGCTGTGGCATAGTTATAAGATCTCAAGTAACATAGTTAAAACGGGCGGTTACGACGTTTTCGATTACGTTACAAACTTAGCGCCATCGCTGTTTCGAGGAAAGTTGTTTTTTTGTTGAGCGGCCGCCTGCTGCGCCTGCCTCGCTCGCGTCCGGCGACCGTGAAAACAGCGATACTACTCAAAAAAGGAATCACTAGGTTTTTGAGGATTATTCATATTTTTGATGTAACATATTTACGTTTTAAATTATTTTTTTTTACGAACATGGAGAAACTTTGTTTTCTACGTGTCAGCTTTGTAATATTTATTAGTCTGTGGTGTATGTAAATATAGTATTAGATTCTTATTAGGGATAAACAAATATGTGCCCCTATGCACATATTTGTTTATCCCTAATATCTATCCTTTTGCATTACATATTTTTAACGTGATTGGAATGCTCGTGACATTAGTTTGACTTATATTATCATAATCTACCAATGATACCTAAGCAATGATACCATTTTGTTATCATTTCTTATAAGTAGGTTATATAGATTTTAAAATTGTTTAAGTTTTTGATATTGAAGTAATTTTATACCAAGTTATTTAACTGTCCTTATCACAACATGTTGAAGAGGGCGTGCCACAGGGGATGACTCTAGGTCCTTTTCTTTTACTTGTTTTAAAGCCAACCAAATAAGTTGTAAAAGTTATTATTTTCAGTTATTATTGGTCTTAGTCAACGAAGCTTTGGCCACTTACATATCGCGCACCTAGATCAGTGATCAACAGGTGTTAACTCAAAAAAGCACTTTTTTCAGAAAAGGCGAAATACTAATTACTGTGTCCCTGACCCCTGTACACTGCAGGAGTTTTGAAATTTTATTGCACCTAGAAGAAAGATATTGTAGGAATCTTGTGTTTTAATCATGTTTTGGGGCTGAAAACTAAGATGTTTTAATTGGCTGAAAATGTGACTTATTATTTCCCTATTGCTTAACAATGTATGTACTTAAGTATATTTGTTTTATTATTTTGAGTTGAGCCCGTCTTGGTGAATTTAGCATCTAGCGTCGAGTAGTGGTGCCATTTTTAAATCTGATTTATTCATCGGTAGGTATTGAGATAAAGAATTCGATGGTGTGCATAACTCAAAAAATTATTGCCAGAATAGTAAATAGCATTTTATTCAGGTCAAAGTATGCAATCAAGTGAAGGGAATAAAACCATCAAAGCTAATTTGATGTTTAATTTGAATCATCAAAATCAGAATCTAAATTTTCAACTTTATTTGACATTTTTATCTTCTTATTCATATGCACCACTAGTTTTATTCCAAAGACATCAGACTCATTGTCACTGTCATTACGATGCCTCACTTTCACCGCCACCAACATTAATAATATTTTTAATGATTTCGGTTTGAACCATCATAGGCATTTTAAAGTTAGGCTAAACTCGGCTAAACAGACATACATGCGTACACTCACGCCTGTATCCTGTATGTGTCCATATTTTTCCAAATAATTTGTCCCATTCACGTCAACCGGGCAATTTGGGAATTAAAGATGATCAAATAGTCAAATCGAGTCAAGATCAAACGATGGGTAAAAAAGTGAAGGCATAGGAAGGAAAGGGCTTTTGTTTACGTAGACGCATGGTCAGACTCGCATACCTGTATCGCGAAATGGCTGTTACCGGCAAGTCCGAACCCTCTAAGCAAGTGGTAGTACTAGTAGATATTATTTTGTTTATGGATGAAAATCGTTCCTAATGAAGCGTTTTTTTTTGTTAAAAATTGTCACGATTAAAGTTAGGGCATAGAAAGCCTAGATTTTATTGTGCATTAAAGGTAGCACATAGCTTTTAAAAAGGCACTGTTGGACAGTGAAGTGTTTGGACTGTTGGAAAAGAAAGGAAATATAGCACACCAACAGGTACAATAAGTTAGAGTCGATCTGAATTACGAGGGTGAAATGTGAAGTGAATTTCCAGTGAAACTAGACCTCCTATCTAAAAAAGTTAAATGTAAAAGTTGTAGATAATAAAAAGGTCTACTTATAACATTTCGGCCAACCATTTTTTCATATAACATCAAATCCGGAAAAAACGGAAAACCAGTTTGAAGAGTTTCGTTTTTATCGTTTTAGCCACAAAACATAAAATATTTCAAGAAATTTGTGGCAAACATACCTTTACCTACCCATTTAGATTCCAAATACGCTGTGATATTTTTCATTCAAAATATTTACTTTTACATTTTGAAACCAAAAAGAGACCTCATTTTCAGCCAAAAATACCTGTGTTGGACAGAGTTTAAATAAAAGTGGTATTTTTATCGTTGAATAAAACGTTTATGTTTAGTAATTATTTGCCCTGGTCTAAAATCCTGCCGTTCTAATCGACATAGCAGTAAGTCAGAAGAGGCGTCTTCCTAACTTATTATTATACGCAAAAATACGTCTTTTATATTTAGTTACGCCAAAAAAATAACAAATATGATTATAGAAACTATGCTATAAAAATATATAAAGAACTACACATAACTGATATTCCTATTTTCTCTCCCCCATGGTTGCCTGTTAGAGATTGCCTAAGTGCGATAAGGCTGCCAATTGCTTATAAGTCACCCAACATTGCTGTGCTCCTAGTCTTTCAAATGATTTTGGTGTGTATTAATATAATATATATTATAACGGCCAAAAGACATCCGAATGTAATAATTGACTACCGTATGTCAAACTGTGTATACCTACGTTGATAATTAAGATTTGAACAAATGTACCGTTATATCGTAAGTCGTTTAGTAATCAACTAAACAACTGACAACATTTAGATGTAGCTATAATTATTATATTTATATTATTATTTAAACTACACTAAGCTTAGTAACTATCTACCGAAGACACAAAATGTATACTTAACTACTGTCGTCTTGTAACAATTTGTGTGTGAGTGGTTTTAGATAATTCGCCTAGGTAGGGTCCAACGACGGCGACGGCGACGATTAGCTATCGTAAAAAGAACAAGAAGCAAAAAGTTTAAGGTAGGTATGAGGTTTTATGAGTTCCATATTTGAAAACCTGTTATGGTGATCTCATAATGGGTGTAGGTACCTACCAATCAGAGTACATTTTCAGTATTATGATTACAGTTTAGTAAAAAATAAAAGTAGAAAGCCGTAAACCAGTTAACTTTGTGAAAACTAATAACGTCCCACAGAATTTCTAAAGGACGGGAGGTTTTTGCTAGTTTTTGCATCATCTACTTCAAATGCTCTCATCGTACTTAGAAACCCTGTAAAACTGCCTGTACTCAAGTGAAAAAGCTCTTAGACACACGGCAGTGACACTGTTGTGGTGAAGTTTTTCATAAATCATTTCATTCAATCAGCTGTAAGCACCACAGAAGTCAGAACTGAGAAGTGAGCACCTATTGCCTTCAGAAAGTTTTAAGTTCCAAATTTCAATAAACCTAGCAATGAAACAGTTAGGTAGATACTTACCTACATTTTGTTGCAACATATTTATAATTATTTAAGTCTGTTTAAAAGGTGTTATCTCCGCTTCTTTTTTGAAGATTACAATGGTTAGAGACTCATAATGTAACATCTCTGAACACTACATTACACAAGATATAACTAATAAATGGCTCAGGCAGAGCAGTGTGAAAAGAGTACCCTATTGTAAGCAAATCTGCTTGCTCTTCCTTATTATAACCTGGCTAAACGATTTTCTGTCTAGATCACTAACCTAAGAGGCCCCAGTATCATAAGGTTGCTAATATAAATAAATACAAATACTTTTACAATCTAATAAATATAGTATTCTCGAAATAATTGTGGGAGTAAGGTCTGGTCTACTCGGAGTTGCACCCAGCAAAAATTGAGTTTATGATTCTGGCCGCAGCGCTAGCAGCATTTATTAAACATACATCTGCGTGCATCAAATACACTTGATGGAAATTAATCCATGCTAATAAGAGGCCCCTTTAAGCGACAGCGCTCGTGCCGAAACAAGTTTGGACTCGTTATAAAATATTATCGTAATATCTCTAAATACATAAAAGTAATCGAAGCATTAAAAATAAAATCATAATTAGGTATAGTATAGTAGAAAGATAAATTATTTTAGACTAGCAAAGCAACCCGCCCCGGCTTCGCACGGGTAGTAGTGACATCTTCAACAATCATCATATTTCAACCAATTTATACAAAACCTTAACAAATTATATACCTAAACCTTTATCATGAATAGCTCTATCTCTTGGTGAAAACCGCATGAAAATCCATTCAGTAGTTTTTGGGTTTAACGCGAACAGACAGACAGACGTGGCGGGGCACTTTGTTTTATAATATGTAGTGATAGTGATATACCTACTTAAACTATTGAGTTTATTATATATTATATACCTACATGATAAATAGTTCAATAAAATTCAAGCTGAGACCTGAGTAACAAAATAGTGTGACTGTATGTTGTGGTCAAAAACATTAAAAATAATGTACTTATATTCAAAATATGGTTGTATGGACATGTAAGTGCTTCACCGATAATATTCGTTGAGTAAGTACCTACCTACCTACCTGCAACTGACAAGCAAGGTCACAGTACTCAGTAATTTAATCCACCATGACATCATGGCGTTCGTAAAATATTCCACAGTTTTTGCATGGTGCCACGCCATGCCACATCCATCGAGATATTACGCTAGTAATAATAACTCAGTGGCCACATCACATTTAGACAGAATGGTTAATTGCGACGAAAGCTATGAACCATCATTTCAAAGCAGGTACCATGGCAACAGCGTTAAATACGAGAATCATATGACAAGTGCGCGGAACTTGTTGGATTGTAGTTCGTAAACAGACAACTTAATTAAATACCTATTTTAAATTACGAATTGCTATTATTACCTCATGAAAATAATTTTACAAATGCCACCAATATAATATGGTACAGGTTTTTTTGATTATACTTACCTTATTAGAGGTCAAAATATTGTCATCTGTTACTTTTCAAATGCGTCTTCGATTTTAGAATGTTATACGAACATTAAACAGTTTCTTTAAGTTTATTCTTGTAATCACGTAACGATAGGCGTCAAGCTATATAATCTTAATGGTATATCAGACGAGCACAATCGTTAGCTAAGTTCAAAACAATGTTACAAGAGTATTATCTGTCACTATAAAACTATTTTTAAAATATGATGTATACATTATTTATTGTGTATATGTGTATGTCTATCTGCGGGTATTTATGTATTTTTAACCAACGAAAAAAAAAGGAGGTTCTCAATTCGACCGTATAATATTTTTTTTTTTTATTTTTTTTTTTATGTCTGTTCAGCCCTCACTCCGTTATTTATGAACTGATTTTGATTATTCTTTTTTGTTGGATAGGGTATACCTCAAGGGTGGTCCCATGTCAAGGAAGTCAGGATCTGATGATGGGATCCTGAAAATATTGAGAGAAACCCTCGAAAGTTGTAGGAACGAATAGTGTTTTTGTTTACTTTTCATTACTTTATCAGGTATTGCGTTTAGAAATCATCACATCATGTAGCTGAGCTGATGATGAAAAAAACCATAAAATAAAATCTTTTTAACAAAAAATTAAACCAAAGAAAAGAACTAAAAAGCAAAAAATAAATCAACCTTAAGTCTTAAGTATTGAGCTTATTTACATAAACTATCAAATTTCATATAAACTTATTTTGAGTCGGCGCCAAATAATAAAATGATTAATTACTTACGTAGGTACATATAAAATTTTGATAATTAATCAGTTTGTTGTTTGGCGCCGACTCAAAATAAGTTTATATAAAATTTGATAGTTTATGTAAATAAGCTCAATACTTAAGACTTAAGGTTTATTTATTTTTTGCATTTTAGTTCTTTTCGTCGGTTTAATTTTTTGTTAAAAAGATTTTATTATTTATGTATATAATGTAAGTACTTGAGTAGGTATAATTATTGAGTATTGTATGTATGTAATAGATGATAAGCATTAACCACATTTTAATTTAACGTCAACGATTACCACCTGTTTAATAAAATAACTCCAGTCCATCCCAAGGTTGCCTGGAAGAAATTGCTTTAAGCGATAAGGCCGCCCCTTCTACACTATTTATAAGATACATCTTCTGTTACATATTCTTTGTAAAACCCTGGTGTACAAATAAAGTGTAATCTATGTATCTAACTTTATGCCACCAAAATAAGTAACTGAATACTTTTATAAATTAAAGCGCGGTTCTTGGAAGTCCATTAAATTTCCTACATAATATCCTTTTACCAAGAAATAATCTTGACATTTGCAGTTCAACAGTAATATTTACTGTGGCGATTACCGAGTCCACTTAAAATCAACAACGTTTTCCTCAAATTCAATGTTGAGAAACATTATAAAACCTAGTATCATGTGCCAGAGCGACAAGACAAGCAGTCGCCGCTCATAAAATCAGCTAATCAAACCAACAGACACATCGACGCCGCTGCCTGTTCGCCATACCAATGAGCCTTTTATGAACATAAAGTGACTTATCTCAAGATTCGTACTCACAGATTATCAACCTTACCAGTAACAATATATGATTGTATCTAGAGGAACGTACACTAAAGCTATAAAGTACTGCAGTCGTAAAATCAATCTCCTACAAATAAAGCCTTATATCAATGATAAATTATTAAAAAATAACTTTTGTTGTCTGTGTAGGAGAACATCTTTTCGTCTAACAGAAATGATAAGAGTTTGTGGATGTTTAAGTGTTAGGCGCACGTGTGTTTTAAGCGTCACCCAAATGGGGACCAGTTCGAGTACCATAATATATCTCCTAAGATCGTAGCATTGATAACTGTATCAATACCGGCCTCTGTCGGATCTTAATGGGTTGTTTCTTGCGTCGTTAATTTCTATGAGACTTGTGACATCCTGGGGCCTTTGTGATAAAACAGTTCTTTTCCACAATACGAAGACATCTTTACGCACTTGCATAAATAAAGAAGTGACCTTTTGTAATCTCATATTCTCTTCAAATTCTATAAACCAATCCAAGACATCTACCTGAGTATATCTAAAAAAATCGGATAAGGTGCATTGGGGTTATTCGGTAAATGGGTATATTCCGAAAATTCCAAAATTCTACCAATTGCAATGATATTTTTTCTGCCGGCAACATTAGTCTAGACGCCGTGTTGACTCGCCTCGCCGCGTCAGCAATCGCGAGTCGTTTTGTGTCAATAGCACCTAAGAAGTGTAAAATTTTCGAAGAAGAGTGTTTTCGAGCCAATTTTTGGTGATTCGCAATAACCCCAAGATATTTTTCTCGGCGTTCTGAGACGGTAAAATTACCCCCTTATGTTTCATTTCCTCATGCATAAAAACTTTAAGGTCTTCAGTTGGAAAACTTTTTAAAAATGATTTATTTATAACTATCGAGTATATACAATAAAAAGCTGTCTTAAGGTCAATATTTTATTTCGTGTGTTGATAAAATTTCAAACGTAATAATGTCCATTGGCTTTAGTTTACTGAGTGCTTGTGTGCCTTCCATTAGGAATAAAAGAATAAAATAAGTAGTATAAAAAGCAGGATGGACATTCTAGCCTAGGCACCAATAACAAAATGTGATAATTACGAGTATCATTGGAAAGGATTTCTTATGTACGTTAATTATTGTTATGGTACTTACTGTACCAAATCGCAAGATAAATTTTATAAAAAGTTGTATTTAAACAAATACAGTTGATAAAGCAGCAAAGATTTTTTTTAATTTTGAATTCCATTTATTTTTAGGTAGGTATGCTATTATGCAGTAGGCCGAAGAGTTGAGTGGAGGTAACCGCAACTTGTGTCATGTGTATAAAGTGCAGTTTACATTTTAAATGAAATGTTGAGAACCACATTCTCTTTATGGGGTAATTCCGAAATACAAAACTGTTAGAACTTAAGAGTAGTGATATCAGTAACAAAGTCGATGATGTTCTGCTTAGGGGGTTATTTTGTATGAAAAGGAAATATGAACTTTCAGTCAAAGTACAATAAAAACAACTATAGATATTTCAGAATTAACCCATGCTAATTGGAATTACTCATAAACAGCAAAAATATAACCTGGTACTTCAAATGCTTCATTGAAAAAACCCAATGGCACATTTACAAATCATATATATATTTACTATAAAACATTTCATCAAGTAACCAGGCATAAAACAATAATAGTGCTAAAAGTAAAATACTTTTAGTAATTGACTAGATCATACACCTCTAAACATCTTGAAGAAATTTATGTCAGAATTGCCCCAATGCACCTTAACATAAATTTGATTACTAGGTACTTACTACAGATTAAATTATTAAAACTACTATACAGATTATGTTTTATGGAAATTCCTGAAGTTATCGGTATCGTTCTTTCATTTTTAGTTAAAATTAATAAAGATAGCTTTTTAATTTAATCAACATTATTATTTTTGATTAAAGAATCGATACTGTTGATCAAATTAGTTATCAATTCTATTATCAAAAAATCATATGTTGATATAACATTTACATACATTTATGTTGATGTTGAATATCAGTGTACCGTGACTGTGGTTTGACTGCATTAAGTATGAAAATTGGCCTTGGGATCTAATAATTATACGTTCGCTCAATATTCGCTATAAAAAACAAAGGACGAAACGTAAAAATAATGTAGCAACTTAATGCAAAGATATGCAATGAAGTAGAAATTTTCTTTTCTCTCTCATCGTAAAATTGTTTCATGATAACCACCGTGAAACCGGGTGATAACATAACTTGTATAGGTTTGTACATACCTACCTACATTATTGTAGTAGGAGATCTTCGATCTCCGATTTCATGTTTGTTGGTAAACATGACGACGAACAGTGAGCTCTCACTCTCATAAACTCATAACTATACATATAATGGTATCAGGCATCACTTTGCTCTTCCTATTACAGGCAATAAGCACTCGCACGAACTAGGATTCCTTTTTAGTTCTCTATGTATTGATATTCCTGAGGTTAAGTAGCATAAAAATATTTTACAAATTATTAGCTGGCCTACTATGATTTGCAGTATTGACTACGATAAGAGTGAATTCCAACAACTGTGAATTTTTACCTATTTGTGGTGGACTCTTTTGGTTTTTGACTTTTAGGTAATTTTGTACATTGGTATATTAGAATGACGTTTCTAGTTACATGAAATGCAAGAAGAATTCGTCTAAATCTAACAGTTTCTGAAATATAATTGACACCTAAATTGTTAAGGCACCAAAATTGATATCTTGACACCAAAATTTATTTCTGTCACCAAAATTAAAAAAAATGTAAAAGCATTATTATACTGAATGTTTTATTAAAATATTTTATAAATCAACATAATAAGATCAATTAAAAATGAGCGGAACCATTAAAAAAATAAAATTCTTTCTTCTTTCTTAATGTACATTACAACTTAATGTGCACAATGACACAGTCTCATTATATTTTCAGTCTTACGATTAGATAACTTAAATCAAAAAATATTGTAGTCATTGTTATATTTTTTTTTATGGGATAGGGAGTAAACGAGCAGATGGGTCACGTGATGGTAAGTTACTACCGCCACATGCACACACCTGTTCACCTGCAACTCTAGAGTGTTGCCGGCCCTTTAGGTAGGAGTACGCTCTTTTCTTGAAGGTTTGAAGGTTGTATCGGTCCGAAATTACCGCAGGTGACAATTTGTTCCACAGATGAATTGTGCGAGGCAAAAAGTTTCTTGAGAATCGCACAGTGGTGGAGTGCCAATTGTCCAAGTGATGGTGACGGAAGTTTTAACGCGTTGAACGATGGCGGAAATCTGCGGCTGGTATAAATCCGAACAATTCTTTTGAGCACTCCCCATAATACAAGCGATAGATAATGCAGAGTAAAGCTTCATCCCTGCGCAACGCCAAGAGGTTAAGCCGATCCGAAATATCCTGGCAACACACGATTCGAGTCAATCTCCGTTGAATGCGGTCCAAATAGATAAGCTGGTACTGGGGTGCCGCTGCATAGAGATGAGGACAGTATTCCATATGTGGCCGAACCTGCACATTAGGAAGTTGTAGGCGGTGAGCCCGAGTGAAATACTGTCTAGATCTGTTCAGCACACCAAGCTTCTACGAAGCTAATTTGGCCTTCCTCTAAGTGACCGCGAAACTGGACTTCGCTCGCTATATCGAGGCCAAGGATTCCGATGCTGGCTGTGGCAGTTAGGGAAGAGCTCGCAAAGCGAGGTGATACGACAAATGGTATCATTTTGGCGGTGAACGCGCAAACCTGCGTCTTCGTGGGGTTCTGGATCTGTAACTTTTTCTAAGGAAGCTTTGATTCAGACGCAAGTTTGATTTCTCAATGACGGTTTCACGAGAAATATTGGCACGGCCAGTATAAAAGGCATCAATCGTGCTATCTATCATCTGCATACCAGTGTAAGCTGCAAGTTTGCAGCATATCATTGATATGCAGAAGAAACAGCGTGGATGACAGCACACACCCTTGTGGTTACACTATTATTGACAGACTTGAAATCAGAGCGTGCACCGCCGACAACAACCTTGATGCTTCTGTCTGTCAGAAAACTGGTTACCCAGTTGCACAGTTTCTTGGGAAGCCCATAGGAATCAAACTTCGAGAGAAACGCTTTGTTGGCACAAAACGTTTCTCTCGAAGCTTGATTCCCGATCGAAGGCCTTCACTATGTCCAAACTAATCGCTAAAGCTTATAACTGTGTAAACCAATTTTTGTGTACCTAAGCAATTTTAATGATAAGTAAAATACCACCAAAACCACCAAAATTGCACCACCAAAATTAGAATCATGTAAAATATGTTAATTAAAAGAAATATTTAAAAGAATATAATAATTCTATTGGTATCATTTTAAATGGAAACCCAACCTTTTTGTTATAAACGCATATTAAAACCTATAATGGTTTAAAACATTTTAAAATGTCTCCAGCGAAGGTAGTATCGTTCCTATAGGTTCAATCATTACAAGTCACCTCATGTTTTTCCTAATCACACCAAAATTTTGAATCACACGTGGACAGTTCGTTTCGATTTTTTCTAGGATAAACTATGATATTAAATATACAAATTAAAATCTCAATAGACAGAAAAAGTATTGCTGAATTCAAATAAAATTTGTCCTTTCCAGTAAACTAACGCAGTTTCGTTTAAACGGTGCTAATGCTCAGCAAAACTGATAGCGGACAAGCAACCAAACTTAGAAATGATATAAAGAATATTTTTTTTTATAATCACTAAAATACTTTCTACTAATGTAAACTATGGCTTCATTTAGACACATAATAGCTTCCCAAAAAAAAACCATTACACTGTATCTTTACCTTAAGATGTGATTTTCACCCTGGACGCCTAAATATTAGGCTTGAGAAAATCACCCATAAATGCAATATTTTGTAAACAAATACTTAATTCTGACATTGGAAAATTCATTGAAACATTAATATATGTTTGAGACAGGTTGTTTGCTAAACTTACCTTCTAAATCTAAATACCTATATAATTAAAATTATAATATAATAACTTACAGGAGAACATTTTTGGAATTGTGGAAAATATTTTTTTTTCTTAAATTTTAGCCATTTGTTGTCAAATAATATCGATTCACCTCTATGGCTGGCTTAGCATATTTATCACTTGTTCCATCAAGTGATAAATATGCCATTAATAATTATAATGTCCAGCCAGTTTGAAAAATGAATTTGCAAGCAAATTTATCGGGGTGCATGAATAATGTCCCGCACCTATTGACAGCAGAATAGTAGTAGTAGTATAATTAGGCAAAGTAGGTAATAAAAATATGTGTTTTATTTCAATGATGACATACCTTATTATTATGAAATCAATGTTGTAGATGAGAACGAACACTATTTATGTAAAAAACATGTGGGTATTAATTTTGTTTAAGCTTAGACTCCTGGGTACAACTTGAAGACTTGTGACGCTGACGGAGTTGTATTACCCCCATTTTCAGTTAACCATTACCCCCCGGTGAAGTAATGACACGTCGTTATCACTTTGATGGCATTTTGGGTTGCACAGTTTTTTTTTATTTTAATAACTACATCTGTCAGACATACAAACCTTTACAACCATATCGACTGGTTACTAGACCTCTTTTTCCTGACGCCATCGCCATTCCAACACACTTTCATTATGTCAGATGTTATGTAAGTATATAATTTTTGTTAAGTACCTAATTACTAATACATGCGTTTATTGATTTGGCACTTTAAAATACCAAAACTTCTTATTATTTTCAATTCGAGATGCAGGGACTATAAACATCAAATAATGGAGTCAAAGGCTCCATGGGCAATGCATGATCCTGTCTGGATAGAAAATAATTGTGAATTATGTAAAGTTTTAATCAATATAAAATATACCTCACCTCTCTCAATTAATATTTGTTCCTGTGAGGAACACTGCAGTACCTACTAAAGTTTAGAAAACGTGTAACTTAAGAAACTTTTTATTACTTATAACATTTCCTTCTTAGAAATTTGCGTAACTTATTTGTGGGTGTATCAACTTAGTGTCTGTATATTTGGAGGTAAAGTAAAAACAAGGGATAATTATATAATTAAATAGCGTGTGATATAATTAAGCTATTGTCATCTTGTCATTGCGAGTGTTCATTTTATGGGCATTGGTCCTTGATCGTACCATATGACGATTCGGATGCTTGCTTGACGACTTCTTTATGTAAAAGTGATTTAATTCTGCACTGAGCTAACGAAATATCTTAGTTTATGTCCAGAATATCAAACATAAACCATTTTAATAAAATGCGACTAACGCTTTCCTAGTGTAACTTTTAGGCAATCCGATTCGATACTAATTAATTTATAAAATAACAGATGATGAAATCGAAAGAAATATCTATTAAACTTTTAATTTGAATAATTATTAGATGTGGATTTGAATCAAAGATGTGGCGACACGATACGAGCCAACCGGTTTGTGGTCATCTCACATCACCTGCGCGTTTCCTCTCGCCGCGGCATAGGCGCGCCCGGTCCGCTTTGCGTCGGTGTCCGACTCCGCACACACATGAGGTGATGCCAGGTAAGTACCTACTTACACAAGGCCTGCTCGCCTCATTCACGACATGGTCGTAGCTTTCTACGACGCACACATGAGGAAACTTCAATGTTAATTACATAAATTCTTATCGAACTCTATGAAAAGCATTTTACATCTTGATACCAGATATCTACATCATCTTGTAATTCTATTTGTACTACTTATAAAGATAATAGGTATTCTTATATTTATTATTAAAAATTCATCGAGACACTTATCATAAAGAACTGATATTATAATTGAATAACTGCTCACAGTCACAGCACTACTTATTTATTAAGTAAGTACCTATTAAATATATTGTATAGGAGTACCGCAGGGGACAAATCGTGGTCCCTACAGTATTGCGACGGTAGGTATAATTCTATTATGAAATAACAGAAAGAGCTAGTTTAGTGTATTTTAAAATAATGGCGTTGATCTGGTGGTTAGTTATTACGTGTTATTATCTGTGAGATATTTTAATGAATGCGTGTGGGTCGCTGGTAAACGCCGCGGCCACAGCGCGCAATCTCGCTTAGCGCCGCCTACAGCTAATCATAGTTTATGCTAGACTTGTTTGATAAAAACAAACCGTTATCCTCGTCCGTTCATGGCACGACCTACTTTAAATACAGAATTGCACAACAATAATTAGAATTTTATTGAAAATTAGACACAGCACCTGGCCGCTCTGCAATCTTACGTATATTGTAAGTACTATGTAAGACTTACTCACTTCGATTGAGTTGAAATTATTACCATGTACTTAGGTCATTGTTGCGCTTTTTATGCTTTTTAAAGTCTAAAAAGAGTCAATGTCAAGGGTCACAGTCATATAGGAAAAAATATAATTACATTGTTGACATCTGACAATACCGATAACAATGGCTTTGTTGACTCCGACTTACGTAAGACACACCTTTAGAAGTCTTTAGAAGATGCCTACGTTTTATAAATATTTATGACATGTTAGTCATTACCGGTTTAATAAGAGACGTGCGTATCGACACTATTCGTATAGAAAGAGGTACACCTCTTAAACTACACATAATCATCATCATCTCAACCACACGACCTCAACTGCTAACATAGGCCTCTCCTATAAACTATCACAAGAGTCTTCACCAGAGCACCTTCATCCAGAGCATCAACAACATATTTTGTCCATAAAATTACATTAAAACCTTTAATACGACTAAAGTCACAATACAAACATATAGATAACAAAACAAAGTGATTAACAGCCTAAGGACATCGTAAAATAAGCAAGGAACTTACTACAACTGTTTGTGAAACAATTTTGCAGTCATTCACCGACACAATAACAAATTGCGCGATTGCATCACTTCCAAATATAGCAATCATGTGTTGATAAAACGCCAATCTATTTAACTGAGCACCATGACTTTGGTGTTAGAAGCGTTTACACGATTCTTGCCAATGCCTAGCATTCATTACTGCGCTTTAACGATGTCACTTTGTCAATAGTCATATTAAACTAGTAATATGCAGTAATTATTATCCTATTGCAACTCTGCAAATAATCTGTACCGCTGTTTAATCGTACTTTAGTCATCCCTTTTGGAGGCTAAGTGACCATCACAAAATTCTACTTACTAGCAGATTAGAATTAATTTTAGTGACCTTTCTTGTCAAAAAAGAAGACAAAAAAAAACAGATAAAATGTAGGTACCTATATGAAAAGGCTGCTTAATTAATATGTCAATTACCTAGCTGATATTTTAGTTTTATGCTTTTTATATTGTTTTTCAATGTTTCATGTTAAACAAATACATAGTAGGGTAGCACATCCATTAATGATTTCGAACGCCTAAAATATCAACATTTATATTGTTTAGGAATATTCATATGAGTACGAAATAGCTTGTATCCGACAATCATATCTAGGTAGGTAGGAATAAATAAGTATTCAATTGTTTAAATAAAAAAAAAGTGAGATAAGCTTTAAACCACAATATTTGAATTAAATTACTCAATAACACATGATTAAGTGCTATTAAAATATTCTTTGTCGCTTCACACCACACCTCGATATGAATAATTTACATTCATAAAATATTTCTAAAATGACATGGTGAAATTAGTAATGGAAGGTTAAGAAAATTGAACGTTCCCTACGTTCAATTTTACGAGCAAAAACTATTTGGCTATCTACCTACTTAGAACTAGCCTATATCGTAGGTATGAGTTTTTGTAACTTAAGTTCATAAAATACAATTATAACACACAAAATAACGCTGAAATTGAGATAAACGCTAACGCACATGAAGCACATGTGGGAATAGGCGCAACAGCACCGCGACCTTGCTATCGGTGCGAGAAACCTCTCACTGGAAATCATGGTTTTATCCATAATTCGGATTGGCTCTCAGTAATCTTGGGTTATCGTTCTATTGCAAGGCGATGATTTACTCCAAAGAAGACGGAACAAGACTGGAAGAGGACGGTAGTACTGAGAATCTCTCAGCCTACAGAAAACGCTTCTTGTACCAGAAACCCTGACCGAGACTAGGTACAAAGCGAAGGACGACATCTGCACGCGATCTGTTTTGTTTTATTTGTGAGAAATCTATGTGATATGTATGCTTGCGTTCATATCATCGCGAGTGGATGCCTGGGCGTGGCGCCTACGTGCTACAATTCGCGTTGCCAGTTACTATTACGCAGCTGTATACGTAAATAAAATAATACCTACTGAATGATAACATACAATGCGCTCATTATTGTGCGTTGGTGCAATAAATACTAGCATTGAAAGCAAATGGAAACGCATACTTGCTCAGATCACTACTACAAATTAGGAGAAATATATTCATTATACATCCTTGAACGTATTTGTGCTTATTTAACTCGAAAAAAACAAACAACATAATTAATTATATTGTGGCGATAAACAAAAGGTAGGACACCCCCAAAGCACAGGTAAGATAATAGTTACTTCGTCCTAAAGCCATGGGAATAACAAGCTGAAAAAGGTAGCTGGAAGGAACTGGATGGATGGAGGACGGGTGCAGTGGACTGCAATAGGCTGATTAATTGTTTAAGGGCTTAATAAATGATAGTAAATTACCAGCCAATAACATAGAGCTACCTTTTATGAATGTATCAAAAAATTATAAAGGTTTCTGAATAATTTGCCATGCAAAAATCTGAAGTTGATGTCATTTTTAACTAGAAATAGGTAGATAGGTATATCATTCCATTCTCGAAAGAAGTTAATTCGATTATAACGAAATTAGTGTTAGATTCAAATCTAGTATCTATCATTAATAATAGTGTGTTGAGTTGAGAAATCGCACATTTCTTAGGCACCTATGAAATGTAGTAAATTCTACTCTAAACTCTAATTCAGATCAACGTGAACCGCTAATTTCAAATAAATATACGGCATAACTGAATTCTTACAAGTTTGTCTAAATGTTAGGGTTAGGATGACTTGCATATTTACGAGTAGTATAACAAGTCTACAAAAAGCAATGTCACCGTCAAGTAAAAAGTTAGGTTTTTTCCCTTGACAGTGATTAAGACAATTTTTTTAATAGTACCTACCTAAGGCTAACCTCTACAAATTACTAAAGATGATTATAATCGTATCAGCTATCTACGTCGCTTAAAATCATTAACTGGAGTGTTTAATTATGTAGTTATAATAATTTAGTTTTGCACTTGTCTCTCTAGACTATAGAACCACTTTTTTTTTTATTTCCGACTATTTGATATGACGACCCGACCCGTGTTCATATAATATAATAATAATTTATTATTTCTCTCACACAATACAGCAATACATAAGGCATTACAAAACAAACTTTCTTTAGACACATGGTTAAGCTTCTATGTGAGAGACTGGTATCTGTATTGGGACAGGCCTGTATAACAGATTACCAGCAGCCATCTCTTCTATACCATTTTTCACATAGCTTGACTGACACTTGAAGTTTAATTTTTTTTAATCA
Source organism: Callimorpha dominula (assembly GCA_949752705.1). Lineage (NCBI taxonomy): Eukaryota > Metazoa > Arthropoda > Insecta > Lepidoptera > Erebidae > Callimorpha > Callimorpha dominula. The sequence continues at coordinate 20,558,812 of OX456991.1, forward strand.
AAATATAAAATACTGTGTTTAATTTCATTCATTTCAATTAATTTTAATGCATGTTTGTGTTTTTTATTCCATCTGAAAACTTATAATTAAAAATAACTCAAAATGTATTTGAAAAACATATATAAGTACATACGATAATTTATGCGTGACTTGCACCGTGTCTTCTGGTAACCATCGTAACCATTGAAGCTAGCAAGCATATAATAGCAACTATCTCTGAGCATGGATCGGTCGTCATCCCGTCCAATCACGATAATACGGATAATAACATGTGAGTATGTAAGCGTGTATGCCGTGTATATTTCGCAGCCAACTACCTTAATTAGCCTATCAGTTAACAGCCTAGCTTTTTACTATGTAAATGGCGCCGTTCAACTGCGACCTGAATGATTTCTAGACGATGCGTCTAATACGATATTTTATTTCACACGGGAAGGTGACCATGTGACAAAAAACAGATGAAATATTTATAAATCGGTAGGTAATTGTAAATTATTTTACAATACAAAGTATTTAATTTAACAATCAACTCCAACAATAATTGCATTTCTTATTTAGTAATCATGACATGGAATAGTATTAACATTTTTGATATCCCTGTCACCAAAAGGCATTTTGCCACAGCCTATCTCAAAGAAATCGGAGTTATTAAATATCGTCAAATTTCATCCAGTAATAATTCATGACTATTCTTCTCTGTCCAGAACTCATGGTTACCAGAGTTTTTTTTTCATTTGATTTATGATTCTCTAAGATTCTTCCTGATTTCCAAGTTTTTTGATGATATTCTTGAAAGAAAAGACATTAATTATATGCCGTGTTTTTAAGTTATTGCAAAATTCATATAATAAACAAAAGATATCATGTTGGTACAGTTGCACCAGTTTTATGTCAATATTATCTTTAAAATTTAAACTGCTTGTTTGAATTAAGCTGTCAGTAACAGCTTAATTCAAATTACTTTTGTCATTGCACTCATAAGCCATTACACTCTTAGTAATATTGTCGCTTGCCGTCGGTCGCCAAATTAAAAGTGCGGGTTTTAGTGCGAAGTGGCAGGAAGTTGAAATTAGTTTAAATGTTTGACTAGGCAAGTAGTTACATGTTATTGATCATAGACATTTGTTTAACTGTTTGATCACCGTCACTCGAATTACTCGGGAAATATGTGGTGTTTCTTTCACTGAAAATAAGCAGCTACGGACCCAAAATAAGAAGCAAACAAAGAAAGCAACTGTAACTGATGCGAATATCTTTGATGCCGATGCTATCTGGAATCAAATTTAAAACTATTCCTTCAGTCCTGAATTGCCTTCCTAATTGATAGCAAATAATTTATGAAAATCTAATAAATCTATTTTATTTTTCAATTCTTCAATTCTATTAGATGATATTTTTTTCGTTCGATTTTATCATAGCTACATAACATCTCTGTAGCCATTTCAGATACCAAACTTAAAAAAAAAATAACTTAAGTCACGTGTGACCTCACACACGTCCGTCTGATCCCAAAGTAATCAAACGGCCGATAAACATTTTTACATATTACCAAATACGTACATATTATAGGACTTATACCGGCCGCAACGTTTAGTTATCGTTCAACGCGACAAAACTTTCATCCCTATCACCTGGATAATTGGCAATCCACTACTGTGCGGTTTTCCAGTTTTTTTTTGCCTCGCACAACCAATCTTTAGAACAAATTGTCGCCTGCGGTATTTCCGGACCGATACGACCTTCAAACCTTCAAGAAAAGAGCGTACTCCTTTCTCAAAGGCCGGCACTTGTGACTCTTGAGTTGCAGCCGTTGCAGGTGTCCATGGGCGACGGTAGTCACTTACCATCAGGTGACCCGTCTGCTCGTTTGCCCCCTATAATATAAAAAAAAAAAAGATAAATTACACTCAAAACAAATGATACGTAATACTCGTACTATTTGTCCTGCGTTTGAATCGAACCCACGACCTGTGATTGAACCACCAGACCAACATACTATGTGAAAAATAGTAGTATGTATTTCTACTCATAGAGAGAAAAAACTAATAACCGCTAAGAATTTATTTCTTTCTATTAATATGATATTCAAAAGAATTGCATTAATAAAAATAATAGGAAGTATAACATATTTTCATGAGTGACATGCAAGTTATGGTATTAGGTTTGTAATTAAATTATACATTCGAACGAAATGGCACGCAAAAATAAATCAACACATAGGTTAATATTAAACTATCATATGTTACATGATTATTATTAGGTCTACGGTTTCTTTTTTATTTCTTAAGTAAGTTAAAAGGCTTTACCTCAGATTGTAGTCTGAGGTAAGAACTCCAATTACTGTATACAAGATTTTAATGCTGAACACTTTTCTGTATGGCGACCTCAGTCTATTAGTTTCGACTTCTGTTTGGTATATTTAAACGTTTATATTTCCTTTCTGCAAGTGCGTGTTGCTTTTGCCATTAATTTACTTTCTCTCTCATATAAACCTGAAGTTCTATATTCTCTCCTGTTTTATTTAGGTAATAATATCGATATAATCGTCGTCGTATTGTACTTTTATGGAAATTTCAGTTGGTCTATTTTCTAATCTACTTAAATTTTTGAACGGTTATTTTTTTCTCTCAATGACACTCCTTCAGCCAGTGATCGCATCTCATAGGATTTTAATCTAAAAGCATATCGTTCTTATATTTATTATACTTATAGCGTTCTTATATAAAACACATTTGTTATTATTGACGTGATAACGTCTTATAAACCGATGAACGCCGGCTGCACGCACGAAAAAGAATGACCCATTGTCACGTTCCGCCTGAGCCGAGCGTGCGAGCGAGAGCGTGGAACATGCGATAGAGAGGCACGATCGGCCTAAGCGTTCGGCTTGTGACTTTGTCACGCATCTATCTCTCTTACACTGTTTTCTTATGACGTTATCACGTAAATTTATCGTTCGTAAATCGACTTGACAGACAACCAATTTTTTTTTATGACTCAGTCACTGATAAGCGTATCTCAATAGTGGAAAGTTACAGGAGTGTAGATTGATTGTCTGCTCGATCTTATTGTATAATTGGTATTCTGTCACGGAATTGAAGTTCAGTTGCGATGGCGATCTGCTCGAGCGGGCATTGTGTAAGAGTGGCATTGCGGACGCTACCAAACATATGCATGTCATACATATAATGCCGTAAACATGCTTGGCGCCATCAATAACTCCACGGCTGATCTAGTTTGTCTATTTTTAGTCACACTTGTGTCCAAAAAAGCTAACTGGTTCATTAAAAATGAATTGCACCTAAAGCAAGATCTATAACGAACCCTAACCTTTATCCAAAATTCAATATAAGTCTGTATCGATGACTATAATAATAATAAATAATAACACTTAACGGTCTCATTCGTGCGTCACAACAATGTAAACTCTTGACGATAAATAACAACAGACAAGTTACAATGTCACTGATTGGTTTGTATTTCGTGATAAAAATTATTAAGATGGCAGGTCAGTTGACCATCTGCTAATATATCGTATAGCCTGACCAAGAAAATAAAGAACCTGGTCTAGGGGTGCCTTGTTTGGCGAGGTCGGCCCCGATTTGTCGGACGCCGAATTCGGTTTTCGAGCGGGGCGTTCGACTGTCGGTGCTGTGTTGCGCCTGAGGGCCGTGACCGAAGAGGTAGTGAGCTGTGGCGGCGTGCTGTTGGCGGTGTCGTTGGACATCGCCAACGCGTTCAATAGTCTGCCATTCAGCTGCATCAGGGAAGCACTCCACTATCACGGAGTGCCAGGGTACCTGAGGCGGGTAGTGGCAGACTATCTAGAGGAGCGTACCGTGATGTACGAGGACCGAGATGGAGTTTTAAGTCGTCAGCCCATGTCGTGCGGTGTTCCGCGGTCGCTACCTTCTGTGAGGACGTTATATCGCAGAAGGAGGCGGCGGAAAGGGTCCGGGAGGACGATCTCCACTCGGACCTAATTTGCCGCTGGCGAACCGGGCGGCGGAGGTGCGCTTACCAGCGCCTCATGCCGCCCTGAGTGTGGCCGCGGGTGGACGGGACGGGTTTTCCCCTCCACCCGCTATAGTAGCCCCCCGCGAGGAGGCGGTGTCCGCGTGTGCCTGGACGTCGCCTAATTGAGAGGTTTTTACACGAAGGTGGTGCCCACGCTTTTGCGGGCAGGCGCTAGGAGGGTTCCGGATGTCTTAATAAAAGCTGTTCCCGAATCCCTCCTATTCAAAGCGCAGTACGGCACACCGTGTGGTTTTAGTCGGTTCAATTCCGACACACCGCCCCGCCCGAGGGGGTTTCCACACGCACAAAAAAAAAAAGGGGTGCCTTGTTTGTATTTAAAAATTAGCGTTGATGGTAAGACCTAACCTTATAAATTAATAAATAATAATAATTAACCTTATGGTGTATCGTTGAAAATTCAAACAAGAACATTTTTGATTTTGTACTTATTCAACGAAGCTTTATTTTTACAAACTTACTTGTACATGTAGGTATATAATGTGTCAGAATAATAAATAGCATGTTATCCAGGTCAAAGCATGAAAAAAATAAAACTTCATTAAACTTTTTAATCTTCTTGATTGAAGAGTCTTGAAGACAAAAATGATTGCACTCCAAAGACATCAGACTCATTGTCACTGTCATTACTTGATGACTCACTTTCACCGCCACTAACATTAATGATATTTTTTATATAAAATATATTAATAAATTATTTTTGTCTGTAACAACTAACTTAAATCTTTAACTTTACACATTCCACCTGCTTTTATAAGAAACGGGGGTAAAACCACCTGGAAATTCAAACGGTCATAACTAAAACAGATATTTTTTTTCAAAAATAATATAATTTTTGTAACTGCATACTAGAGACATGCCCTTTCAGTGATTTAAGTAAGTGTTCCTTTGTCATATAACTTCTGTATAATTAATTGATATTAGAGCATTTTGGTAACGATAACCGTCATAATATGTTTTGTAATGATTCATTTCGGGATTGTGTATTAAACTATTCCATTTTTGCATATTGCTTCTTTTAAATAAGATGCAAATCACTTATATTAAGATCCTCGACTTCCGTTTAGTTAGTATAGTATAATCTTAAACAATACTCGAGTGGAGCCGTCGCTCTAGGGACCAAGTGGTAAGGGGCGCCATAAAACAAAAAAATTATGGCAACTGGCCTTTACTTAGTTATTGTATAGAATACTTACATAAGTAACAGTTTACTATTGACATATCACTTGTTTTACTAATTTGTAAATAAATTTTCTTTTTTCTATAAATTATATTTTATGGGTGTCAAATGTGTCAATATACATTCACCTCTTATCATTAACTAAATCTGCAGTTTACTTCTAGGTAAATACGGCTACTATATTATTGGTACGTTGATACTTTTAAAATGATTTACTTATTATAAAATAATGTTCGCGAATTATATAAAAAATAGAGTGAACATATGCGTGAAAAATCACTTTATCATATTTTTTGGAATGGTATATACAAGTATCTGAGTACCAATAATATTATTAAGGCAAGGCATTAAAATACTGCTGAACTTTTTTAAATCAAATGTATCACGATGTGTCAAATGCTCCATAGTTTATGCTTGACAGAGACACACAACGTGACACATTGGCGTGACACGTGGCAACAGACTAGGTACACAAGTTTGGTTCAATGACTATACGACCTTGTGGCGTAGTTTCCCGGACTTTCGACGTAGAGGTTGATCAGATTTTTATTACAATATCGAATATTGACAATAGAATGGAATGGCTTTTGATTTGATTATTTTTACTTACACTAGATTGATCATGTTGTTCCTCTGCATCAGTATACCAAATATAAGTATAATTTAATGACATCATCATATCTTAAGTCAATACTTTAGATCCCTCTAAACCCCACAGTCAGATCATCATAGATCAATCTGATCCAGATAATTCAAGCCACCCTTTTAAGATCAAACGAATTCGACTGTAAAGTTAGCGCACTAGATTATTGTGCAACGGTGACGACGGCGACGGTGTGTGGCGCCTAGCCAGCTACCAAATCATGGCCATTCTAGTTATTTCTGAATACTAATGGATCCACTGCATTGTCAAACACCGATCTTTTATTAGCATGCTTGAATGTATAGCGTAATAATTGCTACATCACGCTACTGTAGGTGATGTAAATACATTTTTATTAACTCGCGTCATTCAAGTAGGTACAATATCATAGAACCCTACACGCGGATGTAGATAACATTTCACTGCGTTGACATCATGCGACAGAAGTTGCAGAAGGGATATTAGTAACGCAAGATAACGGGAAAAATACTACAACAACAAAAGAAACTAAAAATTTGTTCACAGTTATTATGTATATTGTAAAATTTAGTAAGGTCATTAGCGACTAATGTTGAAGGATTGCGTTTGATTAGTCATATTTAGTACCTAATTGTTTAATTAAATGTTGTATTTAGGAACATCTAAACCCTTTACTTCCATTAAAACATTTGGTATTGGTTGTCGGTAGTTTTTGGAGGAGGTGTGGCGGCGGCTGTGAACGTGGCGTAGCCGTCGTCGGTGTCAGTGAGAGGAAACCTGTTTGGAATGAGTAGGTTCCGACTACGATCGTGGGCGTCTGCCGAGCCCGTATACCGTGGCCACACCTAATGCTAAAGCCTGTTAACGAACCCATTAGATATCGATAAGTATTATTCCTTCCTAGTGTAAGCTATTTAAAGTTACCGACAAACTCAAAAAATGTTTGTCATCGTATTAATTTTAATAATGAGCCAAAAACTAAAATGAATCCATATCAATGTAAAGTACCTACCTACTTATGTCACTATTCAAAAATATTGCGAAACAACGATAAAACCATAAACTGAGAAACTCTCTAACGGGCGGCGGCGAAATCTTCACCGACATTAGAACAGGTTGTGATTTTATTTAAAACTTAGCCGGAGCCATTTAAGATGCAACAAAAAATAAGGTGCCAATAAAGGGACGGAAACCCATTGTTGGAGTGTTATTCTGGAATCAGGAATTTCGAGGAAAAAAGCGGAGAAGCTAAGGGGTCCATTCTATAGAATCGGTCGGCGAGGAATACAATGAGTCCTTTGTGTGGGCAGGCGCCGAACGGTCTGGCGCGATGGCGGCGCGGGCGCAGCCAGGCCGGCGCGCCACCGAACACCGCGCTGCCGCGCCGCTACGTCTGGGGTGATCGCTTCCATATTGTATGTGCACTTAGTCGTAGTATTGGTTGCTTTGTCACTCACGTCCACGATCCCGATATGGCAGGCGGGTTAAACTAGAGCTGATGTGCGTTCGCATCTGCATACAATACGATACTCCATCCTACCTCGTCAATGCTTTAGAAAAAGCATCTATCAAAGAGGTATTTTGATCCGACACACAATAGCTTAGTTATATCTGTTTCTCTTTTTAAAACATAGAATAGAAATAGCAGATCATATTTTTTTTTAGTTAACAAAGTCAGTTAGTTATGTTTCAGTTGCTGTTATTACCGCCTTGGTCTTAGTATGAGTCAGTTAGGCTACGTGATTATACAAACATAAGGCATTCCTTTAGGTCCCGTCGATTACTCTCAAGATAATGTTATCACAAGTATAAAATATGGCGACTAGGTACCTAATGTACATAATACATAGTACCTTAAGTTATCTAGTTGTCTAGCACTAGAGCCTATATACTAGATACCTAATTATTATGGACTATATCATATACCTAAAGGTATATGATATAGTCCATAATGATATCATATACATAAAGGTATATGATATAGTCCATAATGATATAGTCCATAATGATTCGATTTTCAACATCAATTTGAAACTAGAATATTTATTTACAATCGTCCATGATAATACTGATAATACTTGTACGGTCAGTCGGTCGGTCCAACTTAGACAAAGTCGGTCAAAGAAACAATCTCTGAATTAGTTACATAAAGGGAAATAGTTAATGTAACTGTATCGCTAACGAAACATTCAAAGGACATTGTACTATTGTATTGTATATTCATCTTTCATTCATATTTACGGTAGACTGTCACTTTTGTCCAAAGAAGCATTCCAGAATTAAGAAAAAAACTGTGAAATTGGTGAAAAAAATATTGAATGAACAATTTTTTATAAATATTATTACAGATAATTCTAATTCTTTTTTTGGGCGTGTCTAAACTCCTACGGGTCGTTACTTTACCGAAGCCAACGGCTAGCTGGTATGATTACAGATAAGAAATTGAGCTAACTTGACGCTTACGTGTAACAGTATGACTGATATTATATAGGTAACTGTACCTATGCGTCAACGAAAAGGTAAGCTGAAAGCAATTTTAGTCATACGAGTATATGTATATTTTCCTCTCAATGTTATTACGACATAACTTCATATCACGTTTAAGTCTCGTTTTTTATAAATAAATAATAATATAAGAACATAAATAATTGTATTTATGGACCAGTATCACTGAAGGTATTATTTAAATTTTGTCACCATTATCACCAGGAGCGTAAGCCGTAAGACACGTACCGTACCTACTGAAGTACGGAGTTTATTTAAACAGTTATTCAAACAAAAAAATAATATCAATAATATTATAATATTTATAATCATTTGAAATCCTTTGTTTACTAAATATAACTATAACAGTTATTGCGATTGTAATATACGTTACTATAATGTTACGGCGGGCTTGCTACCAAATTCAAGGAACCACGTAATCAGATACCTATGCGGTTATAGTGATACTGAACACTTTATTGTCAAGTATAGCTTACATGCTTTGCGTCTATATTGCTGTGAGTTACTAGGAACTATATTTTATTATATTTCATTACGAATCATTAGAAGGATGGAGTCCAATCAATAACTAAACTAAGTTGCGACCCAAGTCTATGCCTTGCAGTACGCCACAAACTACGCAAATAAAATATTTTGAAATCAAGTTAACATATACTTAATTAGTTATAATTGTTATTTATTTATTGAGCTTATATATTAATATCATTATTCTGCTATAATTTCAACAGTTTAACTTGCCGTGGGACTCGTCGATTGTTAGGCTCGGTGATTTAACGGATCGCTATGCCTAAGTAGGATCAACCTAGTTTGCAGGAGCACAATAGGTCACAGTTGTGGGAGAATGGGTGGAACTGGGACTAATCCTTTACTTGTAATATAAATAATAATAATACTTATATGTAATTAGTTTGGTACATATTACATAATAATAGGCAGTAGCAACCCAAAAATACGCCTCACAGAAATTAAACAATCAGATTAGATATATTTCGACAAAGTACTTCCTCTGTAGTATGAATATGTTGATTAATACCACCAGAATGGAATGTTTGACTAATTCTTAGAATTCACACTCAGCCTTGTGACAGTCGCGTATCTACTTAATGTGGTCAGAGAAAACAAAGAGATTAAGCCGATTTGTAGATACAATGTTACATTTTAATCAATCAATCAAACATTTATTTTTTATCAAATTTGTGTTGTGTTGCGTTCTTTGTTCATTTTAAGACTTACATATAAATGTACAAGTTGTTGCAACTGGTGTCAAAGGGGTGTTGAGATAATTATTAGGCAATCAATAGCCACTCATAACAAAAATAGTAGGTACCTGGAAATTTTAAACGGCCTGATTCGCTTCTGATTACGTTGTTTGAAGAATGGGGTACCTATATGACTTCAAAGTCAAATCGATACCTTTTTAATAAACGTCAAAATGGAATGTTGGGTAGATTCTTCTATGAAATACTAAGAGTTGGCGTCACGGCGTAGTCTTGTCAAAACATATACTTTTCATGTCGATTTGAAAATTATAAAATAAATTAAAAACTTTTAATAAAAGTGGAGGACAGTTTTCGCAGTATTTCAAGATTTATTGCATTGTCTGACTTGACCAAATCATTTATTTTGAACATAGGAATGTACCCGATGTACCTGAGTACATTTTTAAATTCACAAATTAAAACTCACCGACTGCAGAGGTGCTCGTGGATAAGTGGTGGTGGTGGTTAAGTAATACTAGGCCAGGTCAGTCTTAGGACGAGTGACCATTCTTAACACATTTAGACCCCTCTTTTCCTCGGAGTGCACTTTTAGCCGTCGGTCCCAGATGCCATACCAACATCTGAGGCATTCGTTACAGTTAGTTGGAGCCCTAAAAAGTCCGACAACCTGGTCTAACTACAGAACTTCGATATCGCCTAGTAGGGTTGTAGAGGTCTGATGGTAGTCGCTTTACGTAAAATATCGAAGTTCGGTTGTGTTGTAGTTAGACTAAAATCCGACCCCAACTTAGTTGTGAAAAAGGCGCGGAGGGATGATGAAAACTCACCGACTGCAAATCGGGACTATTTATTTTCGGTGATATTTCTAAGGTACCTGGATCATACACGTCATTGATACGACGCGACGACGGAACTCGTGTTACGAACACGAGTTTAAATAAAATAACGCGCAATTTTGATTATTGCATGGTCACAGAAAACGTTATATCAAGGTACAATAAAAGATATCGATGTCTACACTAACCAACATTAAAAATCGGTAATTTTATTTGTATATATATAACACTTAATGATATCACTATATACCTACTTACATACTTATAATACGAGTACAAGTCTAATAAGATACACATTACACATTGATATCTGCTACACAATATATGTAGATAGGTAGTAGTCACTGCATTATCATGCATTGTTGACGTCATCTAAAAATCTGCACTAGGGATAATGCTGTAGAATAATAAAATATTGTGACGCGGTAAGATGTTAAGTATAAGAATGACTGAATGAGTCGATTTGCAACATTCCAGTCAAATGATGAAATTACATAAGAAAAACATGGAAGCTCTAAAACACGTCTTTGTGTGAATTTTACCTTTTATTCCCCGATTTAAAAAAAGTATGTTCTTAATTCGACAGTATTTTTCTCGTGACAGTATATTACTGTTAATCCTAACAATTTTGTGTTGCATGTAGTCTACTTTGAGTAATGTTTAGCACAGATTAACCGTAGTAAGGTTTAGAATATAATTTGTATTAACTAAAGACTTTAACTTTATTATAGAATCTCAATTTGCATCACACTTGATAGATCTCCTCAGTTACTGCTTTCTATCAAAGTATTTATAGCCTCAGAACCTGTTTTGGTACCTACCTACGCCCATATTCGACAGATCCGGGTCCATATAGTTCCTATTAATATTCTAATATTCGGACCTAATAATCATAAATATATTAAAACGATCTAAAATGCAAATATTATATAATAAATATTCCCACGACGCATCTCAACTCCCAAGGCAAAGCAATTTTATTAAAAGACTGTATGAATTATCACCAATTTGTGTTAGTTAATCGTTATGTGCATTGCTAGGTACGTTCTACTAGGTAGCTGTATACATTACTTTGAAGTTAATTGGCTCACAGAGTCAGACCATACGCCATATACGGCAAGTTGCCGAGAATCTAGTCCCACGAGTCAGCGCGAGGTGCCCGAACAACCGCTTTCATCGTGTTACAAATTACTTGCGTTAAGTATTACCTATAATTTTATTAATAACTATAAGCGCATATGACGTTGGCAAAACTTATGTAAAGCAATTAAATACCTAAGTCTGTATATAAGGTTAAATAAGGCATATATGCGATGTCACAACGAGAAGTTCAGACATATTATCATCAATACATACAAATAAATGCCAATGCCTAAAAATCAGTTTTGTTTTTGTCTGTCTGTCTGTTTGTTCCGGCCACTTAAGTAACTACTTAATAATCTGTGGCTAATCTCCGAAACAGGTGCACTAATTTCCACGCGACTTCCACTGGCAGATATCTGGTGTTATAAGGAGTAACTTAGGCTACTTTTATTTTTGAGAAATAATTAGGGTTGCGCACAAAATATATAAATATGCACACTAGAGCGAAGCTGCGCGGAAACTGCTAGTTTAAAATAAATAATAACAATATAGGTACAATACTAACCAGTAAAACATTGCTTGTTAACTTACATAGTAAAATTGAACAGTCGACAGACCTACGTATTTTTACCAAAGCTGTAATTATACTTATATACTTAATAATTTTAATTTTCTGTAAAGCGTATTATCTAAAATACAGCTATTACTTTGAGGTAGGTGGCTATTTCTGTAACTTATTCTCCTCCTGATTCCTGCAATTTTGTACTTACTTTCTCCATAATTATTAGCTAACTAAATACAATCCTAGATTCAGAACAGATCGTGAACAATGTGGAATCTGGATGTTGTTAAGCTGAGTTGGTTGCACGCACAACCGCTCTGCTGCATGTTAGTGAAACGAATTCCCCACATTCCTTATTCCTAACCAGGTACGTTATTTCAGGCTTTAAAGTACACCCCTAATCTCATGATTGGGCCAGATTTTGCAGAATCCAGATGCTTTAGATTATTGCGTAACCTGATGGGTTGGAAATACTTAACTTTCCAAGAAAAACGCTATTCTTTGAGAAGTCACTAAAAGGCATAAAGCGGGCGCTACATATGAAATTCATTGTCAGTGTATTGAGTAAATGAGTAAATGTATAGAAGTATTTGAACGTAAAGAACATAGTGTTTTAATTGTTTAATACATTTCTGTAAGTACTATTATTCTACTTTGCTAATATTCCTTATTCATATAAAATTTTATTATGCTAAATCTCAAACAACTGCTTCGTTAAAAAGTAATATAATTTTATAAAATTATATTACTTTTTAACGAAGCAGTTGTAAACTATAGTTTAGTTCTGAATCTATGATATAAAAACAATAGCGAATTATAGCTGGTACCTTCTATATACCTATATCTAGCTAGAGACAATATTATTATACATTTTCTTAACTACGTAAAAGCAAAACAAAAGCATATCTTAGACGCATTCCATAGTTCCCTCGCGGCCTTCCGCTCCGCACTCGCATTCCATTGAAATCGTTAGAGATAAACTTATAAACACGAAAAAAAAAAGATTGATGGTATAGGAAAAAAAAAGTAACGTCTTCGCCCCTATATTAATGCAAATAATGCCCAGGTTTTGAGATAGACTAAAATTAATTGAAAACTACGATTTTAATTAAAGAAAAAGGTGTGTGAAAATCCCAAGAACGTTTAATTAGTATTACCTAGTTTAATAAAAAATACCTAATATCTTACTAAGTACATAAAAGTTTCAGTACATATATTAAATTGGTAATCTTATTTAATACAAGTATTATATAGGTATTATCGCACTTCATTGAGCAATAATATAGAAATAATGCGTACATACACTACTGCCAGACATTATATTTGAAAAGTCCTATAAAAATACAACATGCAGTACGTCAACGTTCGGCTTCGATGAACATGCAATGCATTGAGGGACTAATTAGTTAATTAGTAAATCTCAAAATGTGGCGTAGTTTCTTCAAATATTTAACGGAAATCGCTTTATATATAAGCTTATTGATTTTGTGCAGTAAATATTTATTGGCAGCTGCTTAAGTAAATGACAGGTTCTGATATTTTGAAATTAATATCAATGAAATTTTGTAGCTAATATCTCTGAATATTTATAAAGAGATGCTATAGCTATAAGGTTTGATATAAAGATGGTTAATATTACTCAGTTTAGGATGGTAGCCAATTAGGAGATACGATCCCGGCTCTTTTTACTAATCCCAGGATTTCGGGATTGTTTAAAGATAATCATAGGAGGATAATCCCGTCATTGTAAACAAGTAATAAAGAGTCAGAGTTCCACAGGGTGTTACAGAGAGGGGTGGTCATATTTTAGGAATGTTGTGTACCCGAAAAATTGTGAAAATATAGCCTTAATACTAGTTTTTAGAAAAAAAAAACTTCGGATAATGCTTTTGTATGTGTCATGTTTCCGATATTTGTGTAAATTTTGTTTTTTTTTTTTAGTTTCTGACAAACCTGGACATTCCATCTACATCCTTTATATGAAGTCCCTATGGTTTATAATACCTATAGTTTAAGGCCCTCTCACTTACTAAATATCAGCTTTATTTCTCAATTTTTAAGTTCAATTTGCAGAATAACTCTACTAATTAAAAAAATATATAAATCCCGAGTATAAATATGTATATTGCCAATGCCCGGGAGGCGAAGAAGCGATCACGAGCGCCTCATGCCGCTTTTTTCGGTTTTATATATATCCTCCACCCGCAGTGGAGCCGTCCGTGAAGCGGTTATGTCTTTGTTTGTTTGGACATCGCGCCGTTCGTAGTAGGAGCCTGCTTATTACCTCGCGGGCTAGCCCTGGGTAGACCGTTGAGGACATATCGTCGGAGCACCACATCGTAGTCCACTCATTTCAGGCGCAGTCTGGCACTCTGTGGTTTTATTAGTCGCCTTCAGTCCGACATACGGCCTCACGGATAGCTCCATTAGAGTGTAATTTAATACGAAAAAAATAATGGTAGCCAAATGTCACTTATTATTACTATACTGAATTACATTGGCTACACCTATTAGCTATAAAAAAAGGAGTGCTGTAAAAATAATATACACAAAAAGAATAGCGCGTACATTGCGTAGCGCCAAATGAAACTAATGACTATAAATCCTTAATTCCACATTTTTATGATGAACTGACTTTTGTATTGTGATAAGTATAAACAGAAAGAGGTTTTTGTAAGTTTTCCGCGTAGCTCAAACTTACACCCTGTATAATAAAAATAAAATAAATCATGATGAAGTTTAGGTACTGGTAACAGGACCCCTATTATGAGGTTTTACGGTTTACCACAATATTATTGACGAATCATTCTATACATTTATTATTTAGCCAGTGTTTTCGCTGTAGGCGCTATTTGGAGATGTATTGAGAAACAGACTTAGGATACTATGTTTGGAGGATTATAGTTTACTAGGATGATAGTTTATGAGGAGAAATCGGTGATACTGGTCGTAAACGTCAAACACACTAGAATAAAAATCAGTCAGTACCACATAAACAGATATAAAGAATTTCAAACTCTTAATACTTGCATCACTTTTCAATATTCAAAAGTACTTAAAGCGCCATCTAGTGGTTAAGAAGTAATAGTTTTTCATTGTCATTAATGAGCTAATAGATGTCGCTGTACTGACTTAGGAATAAATAAATTTTACCAATAACTGAATGCAATTGGGGAAAAATCCTTAACTGTAGGCGAAGTGAAGAATTGAGAACAAACAGCTTTATGTTTATTTGTTTATTGTTACTTTTTATATTTCTGTATCTGATAACTATTTTTACCTTTTGTCAAGCATATTTTCTTTAGTAGATAAATTTTAATAATATCAAGTAATTAAAATTTACCTACTTTTACATACTATGATATGTATGCATTTTGTATTTAATAACTGAAGATTCTTACCAGCTAGTGATATCAGTAATATTTTTAATAAAACAAAACTGAAGAGTTCAATATTTTTTTTTACACAACTTCCCAAACTTCTTCAAAAGCAGTACATATTTTTGCACAAGTTAGTGCGGCAGACAATGGGTAGTTACTAATTGATATTACATCCTCTGAATAATCTACTTCCACTTTGCCATGTGCCATAGCACCAATGATCATAACAATTGGTTCATCTTTTGGTACTAAATCTCTACAGTTCTTGACGACTTTAGAACTAAATGACATTGTCAATTTTTTCACACCAACTGGTAAGTGTGAAGTGACTGGGTTCTTTATTACTTTCAGCAGTTTCATTGGGCCATCTGATGCTCTTATTGCGAACTTGTGAAGAAGCTGAACTGAAAAACCATAAAATGTTACAGTAATAAGATTTTAATTTAAACTGACACCACATTCTATTAGGTGAGATTGAGATTGATTCTTAAAAGCTTACCCATCAATCCTGCAAATCTTTTATATGTTCGTGGTATTCTTGTTTGTGGGTTAATTTCTATGAGGACATTTTTCTCTGTATGAATATAAACTTGCAAAAGTCCTGCTCGGTTTAGCGGTGAGTCCATTAACATAAGTAAAGATTGGTGTGTGATATCTGGTCTACAGGAACCAGGGTCTCTGTCATTTTTTCTTAGAATATTAGCATGATCATCACAGTTTAATAATTCAAAACTGTTCCCTGTCTGAAAACATATTGAATTATAAATACATGAATAATTATGTCATTTTACTGCATTAATAATGTTTCTTCTAAATTGCAATAAATAAACAAATCATGACAGGTTATAAGTTTGTAACAACAAACTTATTTCCAAAAATCTTGACAATGCATAAGGCCATATAAATTTACCTTAACAGTTTCTAATTGTGCATTTTCTAAAATAACAACGAGTCGCTTCTCCTGCTTCTTTATATGCGAAGTAATTAAATGTTTTGGTACAGGATCGTACTCATGTTCATCATCTTTTGATATCAGTTTCCTTTTCTTACCCATGATAATATATCTAAACTGCTGCTTAAGATTGGATATTAAAGGCACACAACAATGCTTGTGTTTAATTGAGATCGGTTTTTCCTAAATAACCAAATGTTTAATAAATCTAAATAAAAACACGTGTGATTGAATAGCAGTAATGACAATTGACATTGACATGACAATTTTGACATAAATCCAACGAGTAGATAAATTTATGGAGAGGTCTATTCTACTATACGAACAATTAGTAGTGATGGTTTTCAACCGTATAAATACTCAAAACGGATAATAACTCCTTATTTATATATGAATCTTTCCGTTTTTAATAAGAAATTAGAACGGTCTTTAGGTAAACATTTAATTGTGATTTTGATTTCTAATAAATATAAATTGATGTGTAAAATACAAAAAGTAAAACGAGTTAGTATGATTTTTTTTTCCTTGCAAGGAGTAAGGTTCGGAGAGTATGATCGGTGTCGGAGACATTCCAATTGCAGGTCCTTTAAATTTGCGACCGTCTGTTTTGCAGTGTATGGTCTAGCGTAGTTGTAATTGAAAGATTGCCTCCTTACGCGAGTACGGTTTCACACGCCGACTCGTAGACTTTGTCGAGCGCCAACAGATGGCGCTTGCGTCCCGTGCCTTATTGACACCAACATATTAGTAAACTGGACAACACTAGTCAACTCACTACCTATTATTTGGCATTTTGACGTGATTGACATTTAAAAAGAAAATTAATATATAGAAATCCTTGCATTACCTACCTGTTACAAACGATTAATGTAAAATAAATACGTAAATGTTCTTAAACCTAACAGGTCTGTCACAACAAATTCTCATTTGCATCTCATCCGTCTCTAAGTGGTTCTTTCTTCATGGCTAATGACAGAGAAGTTTTGCGAGAAATATGGGATGGAAAACTGCCTATTTGTTTTCAGTTGGCTCAAGAAGAGATTATGGAAATACAACAACCTGATCCATTTTATGTGATGGTTCCACGACTAGGTTATTTTCCTCTCGTGACGGACAAGGTAGGCGAAGCTCGATTTGTTTTTTTTTTTTTAACCGTATGACTTCGAATTCGCGTTAATGTAAAATGTTTTATGTGTGATTGCAGATGAAAAGACATTTTTTACGCTTTATATCTCAAGAAAATGCTGACAGCGAGATGTGGTTAGACTATAACGGACAACCTCTAAAATGGCATTACCCTATAGGATTTCTTTACGACTTGTATTGTGGCCATGATCCTCAACTACCTTGGACTTTAACTGTGCACTTCACGAAGTTCCCAGAAGAAATCCTGCTTCATTGTCCTAACAAGTAACAGTATATATCAGTATTCTAAGGAAATTTTAACACATTTATAATGTTCAAGGTTTTAAAGATTGTATAAAAAAGTTTTAAATGCTTATATAGGATGAACAAGGTATTTATGTAATATATGATTCCTTGCAACATTTCATCTTTAAAAAAAATGAGCATCTTTTTTAGAGTACACTGGAGCTTGATACTACTTTTAGTTCAATATCAGATTTGCAGCTAATTCCGCCAACTAACTAAGTAACTACATTCTATGGTGTCATCAGTTGTTTATTAGGCCTGCCAGATCTGTATTAATGGAATCAGAATATGTACAATGTATTGTTATTATTCTGTCATTGTTTAATTGTTAATTTCTGTTATTATTTTTTGTTCTCATAAGTTTCAAACTCAACTGATGTTCTCACCTTCACCAATATTTTTGATTAGAGGATGAAGGTTTGATTTTGTATGATTTTTAGGAGCCTGCTGTAAAACTTAAATGACTAGTGACAGCCCTGATTGTTATGCAGCATTAGACTCAAACTACTTAAAATTAAATTTGTTATATGCTAATATCTCAAAGCTAGAAGAGCTCTGAAATATTGTTCGCAGCCAAGACTGCTAGAGCTGCTAGACCGCTGACTATGCTTCTTTTTCAAAAACTTTTATTTAAGACATATAAAATCATTCATTATTTTAGGGATGTTGTAGAGGCTCATTTTATGTCAACAATAAAAGAAGCTGATGTTCTAAAACATAGAGGGCAAGTTATGTCTACCATGCAGAAGAAGGATCATAACCAGCTTTGGCTTGGCTTACAAAATGGTAATAATTATATTTATTTTCAAAGGAAAAAAAAAAAGTATAAAATTAGTTTTATACTATTTTTTTTCAATAACTTTTTTATAAAGACTGCTACTACTATTACTATGCTTACACTTATGTTATTTAATATTTCAGATAAGTTTGATCAATTTTGGGCTATCAACAGGAGGTTAATGGAATCCCATGGAGACAGTGAAGGCTTCAAACACATTCCTATAAAAATATATTCTGATGATGGCACATGTAATCAACGACTAGTCAGTCCAAAGAACAATGATGGTAGTAGAAAAACTTTGCAGCAAATGATTGCAGAACTCTATCCAGATAAGAATAATGGTCTGTATATTTCACTGAGATATCATTTACCTTTGTGCGTTTTTTTACTTAGTACAAAGTCACACACTGTCCACAAATTAAATATGAAATTCAGCTGTAAATATAGTTCAGTCTCACACACACACTTCCTAAAGTTCTTCTTGTTAAATAGCATTTAAATATTGCTATGTCCCCAGGACTTAGTCCAACTAACCAAAACTACATTCCTACGTATCCCTAGCTTGTCAAATGAAATTTTGTATACAAATACAGTTTTGCTTTTTAAGTTCAACTGCATAGTTGTATTTGCTGTAATAACGCAAATTCACAAAAAAAAAAACGATTTTAGTAAAACGTACCGAGCTACGCTCGTTCTCCCAAGTACTACACTATATACTACTAGTGACAATGGTGCCGATTCTCTTGTACACTCGACTATACTAAAACCTGACTTAATTTGTTCATATGAAATCAACCTTGTGTTCCTCGTAATAAGGTCTATTTGTTACTGGCATCTATTTCTCAGCGCCACAAAATTTTACTAAAACCTGTCAATGTATACTCAACTTTATTTCCACGCAGCGAGAGTCTCCATTTATTCAAATGCTGTATAATTGCCGTATAAAAACTTGTTCAAAACGAACTAAGATGACGTTATTTTAATCGACACCTACAATGACGCTAACTAAAAACACAGATCAAAAGAGATGGCATTCAACGGATAGCGGCTCTCGCTACGTGATATTAAAGTTTATTTAAGCGTATCAGACTTTAGTCGACAAATAAATTGCTTATTTCGATAGCGGCATATGTTACCTACTTGTTTCAATTTGAAATAAGACCTTGTTTTGAAGTGTACAAGGTTTACATCTTATATGAAGAAAATTTTGTAAATTTTAATTTAGCGAGTGAAGTAACAGAATTGGGACCATTGAATCACTTTCGATCATTTGGAAGGGCGACCAATTTACTTATGCTAAATCTATTTCTTTTTCAGTGAAATTGAGAACACATGGTGTAGTGATTCCTTCTGATACCCCACTACAATGGCTTTCTGAACATTTAAGCTATCCAGACAACTTCCTTCACTTATGTGTATTTTAAAGATATATTCCTGATAAGTACAGTTGATAACTCCAAGAATATGGAAACGATGTCTATCTACTTATACTGAGGCTTTTAATGATAACTATTGGAATATACTCAAACAGAATATTTCTTTACTATTTGTGCTTATAGCAAATACTCCATTACTTGTCATCATATTACATGTCTTAAATGTTGCATTAAAGGATGATTTTCTGTAAAGACGTCTTTAGTTGGTACATTGTTATCCGGTCATATTAATATTCCTCCTTTTAAAAGAACTTACTAAGGACTAGAAAAGTAATTAAATCTATGGAATATAAGTATCTTAATGTAACTTTTTTAAATGGGACAGCACAGGGGAGTGTTTTTATGCTGTTATGAATTTATTTGATACTGTTGCAAATTGCACCCTCAATTTGTTGCTAATTTTGCTTGGTCTACATTTAAGGCCCTGTGTAAAGAAAGATGATGGATCCCTGTTAAGAAGGCACTATATAATTTTTTAAATAAACATCAATATTACCTGTATAGAATGTTATTTTAATTAAAGTCGATGTTTCGCCTATGCTATATGTCTACCTGGGTAGACGTGTATAAGCGCAGAAAAGCGTAGAGAAAAGGTTAGAACTTTCATAACTTTGTAAGTTCTTCAATCTTGCTCAATCAAATGTATTAAGGAATCAGATTCATACTTTAAATTTATGAAATGAGCATCGCTTACTCGAGTTACTCATAGTATGATAAAACATGAAATAGTTTTTTGTTATATTATCTTTTTGTTTTAATAATCAGGTCATTTTCATAAATACAAGACACAAAGTAGGTTTAACAAAGTTTGAAAGATTGCTTATCGCGCGAGTTTTCGTCTCGGTGCGGTGGCAACTGTTATAATATTGCTTTAACTTATTAGCTGGTCTGATTGCATGTAATGGTGGGTTTACACGCTCGCGTTCAAACCGACATTCAACGAGCATATGCACGGGCACACGGATGTGAACAGGCTGTTTGTGCACGCAGTGGCGTAGCTAGGTAACCAAAGGCCCTGGGGCAAAAAATAAACAAGGGCCCCAACTAAACTATTTAAAATCGTTTGTTCCGTATTCGTCGTGTTACAATTCGACATACTCCACATTTGTGGTAATCAAGATTCGTCGTTCTCCATATTCAGATACAGTAGCGGCCCTAGCTACATTTTATTATGGTGCGAGACCTCAAAGTGGCGCCCCCATAAATTCAAAACCTTAGTGTTCCTATACTTTGCAGCAGTGATTATAAATGGTGTAAGATATATCTAACAAATAAATAAATAAGGTGTATCTGAGCAGCAAGCAGTCTTTCGTGGTTGACATAACAGTTGCTATCATGCATGCAGATGCTCATCCGCGTTAAAAAATGTTGTCCATCCCGCTTGTATCACTCCGTCGCGTTCGGTAACGCCTGACCACTGACTTAAAAAAAAGATCTATTAGCCTAAGATGCTATTTCTCTAGCTTATTTGTTATTTATGCCAATGAAGAGGTTCGTCACTGTTTCATAAATTCCAAGCAATTTTTTAGCTATTGTAAAGCGTTTGGCCAGGCAAACATAGTAAATATGAAATCAAATTGCTCTATGTACCTACTGAATAATCGACATGACCTCTGATGCTGTAACTGAGTGATTTGTTTCTTTATGAAGATTCTGAAGGACATCACGAAGTGAAGTGTATTTAAAGCGAACAGCAGCAAGGCTAGAAACTAACTTCCCAAGTTTTATAAACCTTTTTTGATCGATAATCCAAAAAGATATCACTTCCCATAGCTTTGTTGATCAAGAGAAACAAAGTCTTTAGAGAAATCCAAATAAAGAGACCAAATTCACGATAGTTTTGGCTGCATTGGCTACCACTAAATTCAAACTGTGACAACCACGTGTCACCGACTTCAATGCACCTAAATTATGATAAATTTCTCACCCTTAGAGGTGTAATATTTTCTTCAAATTTAAATGGGACCAACCTTGAGTTTAACCAATTCTATTAAACAGAATAATTGAAATTGTTTCACAGTGGGCGAAGACATCATGCCAGAAGACATCATGCCACGTATACACTTTTTTTTATCGTGTGGAAACCCCCACTGGTCATCACCTCACCGGAACCATGCGGTGGGAGAGTGCTTGTCCTCTCCCGTTAACATTCCACCGCTTCTTTAGCCAACACCAATTCCTCGCAAAATGAGACGATAGAATCCCACGCACTCTCAATTTGGACCATGGATAGAACCATGATTTCTAGCGCGAGGCTTCCCACACCAATAGCCGTCGCGAGGTCGTATCGCTGCTGCGTGTGGAAACCCCCTCGAACCGTCACTCCACCGGGTTTTTCGGTGGGGCGGTGTGTCCGAATCGAACAGACTAAAAACCACATGGTATGCCGTACTGCGCCTAAAATGGGAAGGATCCCGAACAGTTTTTATTAAGACATCCGGACACCCCTCCTAGCGCCTGCCCGCAAAAGCGCGGGCACCACCTTCGGGAAAACATCTCAATTAGGTGACATCCAGGCACATGTGGATCCACCTGGTTCGCCAGCGGCGAATTAGGTCCGAGAGGAGATCGTTCTCGAGCACCCGTTCCGCCACCTCCTTCTGCGAGATGACTTCCTCAGTTCCTCACAGAAGGTTGCGAACGCGGTAAAATTCCTGTAGCTACCGGCCATGAAGCGTATGATGGCCGCTAGCGAGAGATCCCCTCCGATGACTGCAGTGAAGGCCCGACGCTGCGTCGCCCAGGCGGAATAAACCCCCAGCATCTGCTGAGCTGAGTTCTCACTGCAGTCGCAGTGGTGACAGGCGGGACTCAATTCCTTCTTAGCGACCGAGCAGGTACTTCCCAAAGCAGCCGTGCCCGGGAAGAACCTGCGTCAGTTGGTCGGAAAGGGTCCCGTGCTGCACCCTGCCCACTCGACTATGTCCGGATGGAACGCCTCCACGGCGGCAAATCTAGCACGTAGAGCCTCCAGCTGGGCCGACCAACGAGCCATCGTGGCTCAGCGAATGGCCTCACGCCCCTCGCTTACCCCTTCGGAGCCCGATGAGTACCTGCGTCAACTGCTAAGCTTTCCGGCCAATCCTCCCGCCTCTTACCACCACAATTGTGGCGTGCCTTGCGCTCGGTCGCTGTAGTCGTTCTTTCCATTAGGCCTTGCCGAAACTGGGACCGTCGCGCCGCGATTTATAGATCTAGTGCCTCCTTGCACCATTGATATATGACACCTCTAGGTCCCATGAGGCAGAACCAGCTAGTAGACTCGCTACTTCGTAGAATAGCGTACAGTATCCTCTATGACTCTGAAGGACATCACCGCTGCGGACGCCACAGTATCGCAGATTGGGGGTCGTCAAGGACTCCGACCATATTGGGGCGCCATGTAAGCTCAAATTGTTAATCTCGTTAGTAGAAGTCGATATTAAGTAGGTTTAAAAAATGTTTTTCATTTTTTAATTTTTATTTTACACTTTTGAGTGGGTCGGTTTGTAGTTTGTTCAAGTTTCAATAGCCTGGTGTGTAGTGAACTGCCAATCCCCTTTTACAAACTATTGCTTTTCTCATACTTCAACTTCTTCATTAGTTTTTCTACTTTGTTTGTTTTTTGTTTTGTTTGTTTGTACTACTGTCTAAGTTTCCAATAAAGATTTATTTACTTATTTATTATTAGTGTCACGTCAGTACAATCCAGTATGATAGAGGAGAAGTATTTAGAAGACCACATAAGTATTCACCAAAGACTTTCGGCTCGCATCGCCCTAGGACCGCCCCTGTTCAATTACGCAATTTAATATAAATAGTGCTTTAGTCACAACTAAACACTAACTAGTACAAACCTGATAACTTCTTCTCTTCTAAAAAATCTAGTTTATTTATATTCCGAATGTGGGAGAAATTTTCACTAGTTCAATTTATAGTTTGTAAGTCAGAGTCCGAGGGGCCCCCTGAGCTTGGGGGCCCCGGGGCACTGCCCCGTCTAGCCCTACGGTAACTACGCCACTGTGTGCACGCCTGCGTGAATGTGCTCGTGCTTGCCGCCGATCGGAACGAATATCGGGTGCGTTCACACGCTCGCGTTCAAACCGACATTCAACGGCACAAGCATGTGAACAGGCTGTTTTGTGAATGCTTGCGTGAATGTGCTTGCGCTTGCCGCCGATCGGGACGACTGTCGGTTTTTTGACACACATCAAAGGGTAAATGTACTTGTGCTTGTGTGCCTGTTCACACACGCGCTCGGCCGCATTAGTATAGTTTGCATCTTCGTGGCGCACGGACGACGCAACGATCGAAATTAATTTTTGACGACACCAAACATATCGGAATGGTCTGAACCTTTATCATGCACGAATCGAAAGCAAAAAAAGACTTCAGAAAGATGTTTCTGAACTATTATTTTAGTAAAAGTTAATATTGTTTATCAGGGCCAAAAAAATATGAAACAAAATAGTACCAATTCTTAGGATTAAAGTTGGTATTGATTGATTGATTGATGATTAGAGAATTGTAACTAATCGCATATCAATGATGTGCAGTAAATAAAATAGATTTATGTATGCCTTAAAACAGTTACGAAACACAGCTAATGAAGAAGCCGCCCCCAATGCTTATCATGGTTATTTATGTTCATGCTTGTTAGCAATAATAAAAAATTCCATTCAAAAGTTAGCGAGGATAGTAAATTGATTAAAAGAGATCCACTAAAATAAGAATAGAATTATGTAAAACCACTCTTCGATGTAAAAATAGTTATAATGCATGTCAAATAAAAAAATCTAATTTAAAGTTTTGGCTACTTGAAAAGTGCTTTTACACCATAAATGATTTTTTAGTTGTAAAACCTAATAGTTTTAAGTAAAATTTCGCATGCATAATTATGTCGGGCTGCTTTTTTTTTTGTAATAAAAATAGATCAAGCCCAAAGCAGTAGCCCGCACGAGATCTACGTCTAACGTCGTCTCCCATGTTTGCACTGACTACTATGCCCACAGAACACTAATACCCTACGGACCATGCCTGCAAGTGTGTGAAACAGGGCTGCCAGATTCTAAAATTGGATACAAAATTGGTATAATATCGGTTATCTTTTGTATCCTGTTTGTATAGTAGATTGCATTGTATAATTGGATACAATGTCATTACTGATGTTATAGCGTAATAAGTACGTACATACACATAGAGATACCTAAAACAAATCATGTCTGTGATAAACTGTTAAATCCTTATACGTTAAAGTTAAAACACCTTTTACTGAAATCCCCAAAGAGTGACGTACTATAGTTGTACAACACTGATTTTGTATAGTACCTACGTGATTTTGTATAATTTCTGAGTCTCAGGGGTATAAAATAAATTGTCCTTACTGGCAGCCCTGGTGTGAAAAGCTTGCTTGGCACGCTGCGTGTCAGGCTGCGTGCCGAGCTGCGTGCCAGGCTGCACGACGTGCGTGTAAACGCACCATAGGGAAGAGGTGGTTCATTTGTATTTATGTTGCCATAACTCATGAACATAAGGATCTACCTAGGTGTATTGAGTATTGCAGTAAATAGTTGATTGAACTACGATTTAGATTGTAACGTAATTGAGTGCATCTAACATGCCTCATTTAATTCCTATAGTCTTTTTGCCTGATATAAACACTATGTGGTAAACTCATTAACAAATTTTAGTGATGTAAAAGGAAACATCGATATCATAACTATAATTTTATATAAATAATAAGTATCATAAATAATAATATTGCAAGTAAATCAATACTACTAAATTACTGATGCCAGACGCTAGAGCGCTTAGCCTCTGCCAATGGGGTAATTCTACAATGGATCAAAGGGCATAGTAATTCACTCGGGAAGGACGCCGCCGATGAGCTGGCAAGAAAGGGATCTGTAACGTCAGTGGCAGGTCCAACTATACTGCTGCCACTTCCCTTTAATCAACTTCGCTCATGGGTAAGGCAACGGACTCGTGAAGCGCACAACGGTCGCTGGGCCGACACACCTGGCAGTCTAAACTGGTATTGACGGAGATCTCACCACGTTTAACTTGCAGACTGCTCAGTCTCAACCATCTTGACATCAGAATAGTTATAGGAACCATTATGGGCCACTTGGCCCTAAACCGGCACCTATTCACCATCAGTGCGACAGACAGGAAAACGGAGGAAACGGCCGCCCACGTTATCCTGGAGTGCGAAAGAGTGGCCACACAACGGGCACGTATCCTCGCGGGTGCGAGGTCGCTCCTAGACGCCTGTGAACGGCCCAGGAGGCTTCTGTGCTTTTGGAAGGAACTAGGCTGGCTCAACTAGCCAGCTTATTGAAGAACACATAATGGACCTCCTATGAGTCTAAATGCGGAAACAGAGCCCTATACCAATACCAAAACTAATACTACTAAATTACTGAATTAACAACGTGATTCTGACTAAGTATAAAATTTTGGCACTTTATTTCAGTTTCTACACTTTTTTGCAACTTGCCGTAGTTAACTACCAGCATGACAAAATTCGTTTTTTTTTATTTGCATACCGATCAAGAAGTAGCATTGGTTGGTTTGATCCGAATATTGACAGCTGTATTTGTCTCAAATTTTATTAACTTCTTCGTAAACCTTTCTATGATCTTATATACAAATTATAATTCTGATTATAAAAAATCAAAGCATTTACAATATCGGTACCAAAACTGAGATCCATAATAAATTTTACATACCATTTCGCAATGTATCATCTTTGAATGATTGTCGGTATCTAATTTGTATAAATTGTTTTGCGGAGTGGACTGCTGGTGAATGTGCCCTCGCCTACCTATATACAGACATTGACACAGCTCTTTTCTGGAACTTCCACTGATTACACGCTCCGACGGTAACACCATCGTAGTCGATGGGCCGTTGTATCCCAGCCGTTGCCGATGCGATAAACAATGTTCTCAACAGAGCGAGGCAGTAGCACTGCAGAGCAATGGCCGTTTCTTCAAAGCCTCTTAGTTTGGGTGAAGAACACGTTTCCCACAATGGGCATAACAAGGTGTTCATAGGTTCGGCAACGTGTTACAAAGTGATCGCTCACCATAAGACGGGGTTCGCCTAAGCAGTATATAGAAAACATTTTTTTTTCGTAGATTATCGAAATTTCTTAAACCTTTTCGAAATTATTTCATTCTTGCAAGGATTAAAATTACATATTTTTATTGACCTGTTTTTATTTTAACTCACTTTTAGTGAAACAACAAATAATGTACAAATAGAGAGAACATACCATAATTCATTTCGTATATTAAATATTACTTACTAAAGCTAAACATTATTTACACATTAGTCTAATAAGGCTACCTTTAGTTATACTTAAACCACAATGTATAGCACTTAAACGTAAAGTCGGCATCAGATTCATATAAGCAAGCAAAGTAATCAAAATTGTCTGAAGAACAAAAATTCAATGTGGTCAACATTATGTTAACAAGCAAGTTAATTTTACTAGCAATCCGGCTTTGCACGGATAGCAGAGCATATAATATATATGCATACATTTTTTTCCTGTCATAGTTGATAGATAGTTTTAAGAGGAATAATTTGGTAATGCATTGTTTTCATATAGGTTGGTAACTCTATTGATTTACGCGGCGCACTCATGTCAAGCTCCCGGTCGGCATTATTTTTTCCGAAATCTGTCATCATGTTTCAGCAAATTTATATAAAACATTCATTAATTATACACGTAAACCTTACACACAACAACTTATATACATTATATTGTGATCGTAAACATACAATTGAATTTTTTTACTTGAGATAATTTCGACTACTTTGCGTGCCTAAATGAATCTGATGCTGACTGTACCATGTACTTAACTGATGGGAATAAATTACTTAGTAATGGCTTTTCTCTTTGACTACGAAGGTGGGTATCCGGACTATTGACAAACAGATTTACCTTCTCTATAAAAACTTCTAAGAATAGTTGGAAAAAATAAAAATGTAAGTCTGTTCAAACAGTTTTGTGTGTTATTTACAAGCGCGCACACACACACACAAACAATATGCATATATACAGACACACAATATACACATAAATATGTATAGAACACAACCTTAAAAGCTGTTAAATTCTGTTCAACATGATTATAGAGCGACAAGAATCACCTGGCTTATGAAACGTATTTTCTGTTTTTCAACAGTTGATCGGCCTTTCACTTACAAAGTTCTACTTTTCTTAAATGCTATTCATTACAAGGTCCTTGTAACCATTACGCTTATTTATTACATATTATAAATTACTGAAGGCGATTTTATTATCTGGTAACTACGAAGCAATAGGTTCTTGTCGCACTATATATATAAAATAAATACTTTATTTAGTTTTGTACAAATAAAATGCGAAATAAATATTTACCACTGAGTAACTAAACAATCTATCAGCTGAAAATATCACAGCGTAAACTTGTAATAATTTCTACAGCTCAGTATTCACTTTATTTTTTTCAATGATGTAAGGAACCTGTCTCGTAAGTCGCTTGCATCCATTGTTGGCAAATATCGGTCGGTCTTCATCTGGCCCATAGGTAATAACAGACAGCGCTTCCCTGTAAATCGACACAAAGTAATTAAAAATGGTATGTCATCGTCACCAAAGCTTTGACGACCTACGAACATGTCTATTTGAATTGGTCAAGGTGTGCATTTGCATGTATAATAAGTATGTATCTAAAAAAGTATTTGACAATGTTCATCATAGTTTTAGAAGACAAAGTACAGTCAGCGTCAGATACAAAGGTTAAGATGTCCAAATAATAAGAAACTTACATATTAATTATTAATATTTACACATCAGGTGTCCAAAATATCAGGTGAATCTTTTGTCTTTAAATATATTATGCAAGTCTCAATATGTAAGTATCAATTATGTAAGTCTCAGAATATATTTTAACTTAAATTTGTAGATTTACCATGATTTGAGATTATAATATATTGTTTTACTTAGATGAAGAAATGTATAAAAAACTATACATAAAGGCAGTAGTATCTCTCTCTATACATTTTTGCTGGAAAAACTGGAAACTTATCGATGGACATAAAATTTTATTAACAACTTATCGTACTTAGTCATATGTCAGTCAAAAACTTGAAAATGCCTGTTTGTGATGCAATCGATTGGGTGATGACTGTCAAGCCTAATCAGTATCTTTTCATTCTTGTATGGAATACTAAGACATGACGTCACTTCTATTCTTTTCGAATCGTGCACGTTTAACCTTTTGACCGCCAGAGCGTAACTAAATGCATCGGCGTGCTCCCAAACGAGAAGCCATAAATTCACCTCAAATACCTACAAAAATCATAGGGATTCTAAAATCGTATCGATAACCAAATAATTACAGCTGTTTATCGCCTATTTTTTAAAATAAAATATCACTTACAACATGATGTGTTATTTAATATCATCTGTTTGTGGGTACTTACGACATCATTTCTTTTGAAGGGTATATAGAACGCGAGTGGAATTCAGAAAGTGCACACATTTCCACATGTTGCTGTTCTAGTGGTAAGAATGGTACATAGTGGTCAATCAAGTGATTTGCTATAGCTGCAGATTTTTCAAAACCACCTGTAAACGCAAGCTAATATATTAGAAAGTAAAGATAATTATGTAGGCTTACACGGTCATACACCAGCTTCTCGAACTTATTGGTCGCCAACTATATACATAATAAATTTCGTTTGTTCGGAACGAATTGTTTTAATATACGTAGTTGGATCAGTCTTTTTAGACATCTGTAAGCAAAGTACAGAAACTTTTCTTTCAGAGTTAGAACTTATTAAATGAATAATAAAAAAGTGTAAACAGAAATATCTTTATACTTTTAGGGTGGGTACTCAGATGGAGCAGCAAACTGTTCGAGCACTTGTAAAATGTGATTTATTCACATATTAACCTTATTTCATTAAAATAGAGCTGATAGTCGTATTATCTTGTTATAACTAACAACAAACGACAATAAGAAATAATCTCTTTATTTCGTTTGTGTAAGGATTCATACACAAACATTGTAAATTTGTGTGAGAGAGTAAAAAATCATACGTAGCTGCACATACATGCATTCATTTTTACATGTAATATACGAAAAACTGTTCTGCAGCATTAAGTACGTAAGTAAGTAAATTCATTTCCTTTTTTTCTACACTTACACACAAGTTAGTTTTTTAATGTTTTGAATAGCCTGTAGGCAAGATCTAGTTTAAGTGACTTTAATCAGAGGTTAGTTTCTGATTGTGTAGTACCTGTTTGAGACTTGTTGTTTTCTTATTAAACCTACTGTCAAAAAAATATGTGAGACTGACCTTGGAAATATGCAGTTCTTCTAATTATAGGCTCAAAATCATGAAAATCGACATCATTCCTATTTACACCTTCTTCATAAAGTTCCAATAACTTTTTTGCTATTTGCGGCCCACCAATATTTGATATGAATATAAAAATGCTATTCCTGTAAATAATGTTTATGATACACATAAAGGAATAAAAATTAAGTAGATGTTTTGTACGGAGCTGTACTTGGTACACAATAAATACAGAATATTGTATCTATCTATCTCAGTTAAGTTTGTTTTAAAATTGAAGTTATAAAATGTACCGACCGCCCAACGGTTTCACTAGTGCATTGCCAACTCATTTAATCAATTCCTGTGGAGCTCTGGTGCTCTTACACAACAAATAAAAAAGTCTTAAAATACTAACGAAACAATCTTATCAGTTATACCGTTAAGTTTAACGAATATGAGCGTTGATTTAAAAATAACGATAAGTTGTTATTTCTTATGATTATGATAATATAGAAAGATGTAGTTTTTTTACAAACAACTGAAATATTTGACAAAGACAAGAAGCACGGCCTTTCAAGCTTTAGAATGGAACGTTTTAAACGTAAGAGTACATAATTATTATCATACAGCATTAGGTAATTAAACACGGATCTCATATGGTTGTTTCATAGGATTTCAAACGACGAACTTCGCATAAACAGATTTCAAATTTCTTGAACACCAACCTTGTTCTCAAGATCTGGCTCTTAACGATTTCTTGCCCTAGTTTAATGAACAGCTCAGGTACGAAAAGATTATTGCTGCTGTGGAAGCATCGAGCCAAATAGGAATTCACACACTGAGGCAAGGTAGACTAAAAGAACAACTGTCCACAGATTGATCCATTAGGTTTTCATTACTTATAGATTACCCCTCATAGTAATTGGAGACTTTATGTAATATGTAACTTTAATATAATATGTAACTTTATGTAAATAATTTACTTATGGCATTTATAATTTATAGTCAATGGCGGTGCTGAACCAAATGTAGACTCGGCGACATTAACTTTGCGACAATTTCAGAAAAAAGAAACGATAAATAGAATGAGACTGATGAATACGAGTTTTATTGCTGTTTAAATGTTGGCAAAAATTACATAAACAATCACAAATTAAATAAAAAAGAATATTTCAGATTTTAGCCTCACTGAATATTTTCAAGAATTTTTTCTTTGTTTTCAAAAGACTACTAGTAACGTGGGTCACACATTACTAGTATTATTGTTAACCCCTCCAGCTAAGCTAAATGCTTGTGTTAGGAGTGGGTTCACCTCGGTAGTGCACTGGGTGGGGTTCGAACCCGCAACCACTCGATCGCAAGTACGACGCCTTAGCCCCATTACGCTACTGCCACTTATATGTATGTCATACTTGACTTATCGTGATTCTAAAGTAGGTCTTAATTAATTTTAACTTTGAAAACTTCTCTCAGCAGAAGCTGTCCTAACGGTACTGAGCATTATTCTGATTGTTACGTAAATATTTTGTAATACCTTACTTTCTATATAAGTATAAGATAAGTTGTTCGGCATCGTTGGACAGAGTCTAGTGAATTCGTTTTTAAAAGCTGGAGTTGGAGTTGAGAAGATCTCCCCTTTTGGTATAGATTTCACATAATTGATATCGTAAATAAAACCAAATCGTTCATAATATTCATTAAGCGCTTTGAATCGACATTCGGTCTCGACTTCATCAATATGTTCATAATTACTGATATACCTAATTAGTTTTTCGTTTTATCTTTAAATTGTGACTCAAATTCGTAATTTTTTTCTACAAATGATTGAGTTTCTGAACTGCACATTAATTTCGAACCTGAATCCAGGTACAAAATGAATGTAATGTATAAAAAGTGACTTACAAGATCACTTACATCGATATTACAACAATAAACTCAAAAGTTATTACTTCGTTTAAAGCTGCTTCACAGTCACTTAGAGTTCCGGAGTCTTCAGTTTTACTTATTAGGTCATTTAGTAGATTGTACTTTCCCATCGTGTTTCAGAAAGATATTTTAAAGTGAACTTTCCCAACGCTTGCTTGACTTTGAAAAAAGAACATAGACTTTATTGATAAAGCCGAAAAATGTTTAAGAGTTAGGTGCATCTATCAAAGATTCATCCACATATGGCATCCACATAGCGTGAAGAATGCTCTTAGATGACACCTTCATTAATGCCGACCGAATTAGCGACGTCATCCTATGCTTGTCCTTTAAAGGTTTGATATCTTGACCATTTCTTTCTAGTTCTTATAATTTTGTATTTGTTAAATACTGTCCCGTTGTTTCTGCAACGCTAATAACGACAACAAAATGTTCCTCTATTGCTCCAGTTGAGGTATAGCAAAATCTTAATATTATTTACATTTGTTCAACATGGCTCACATCCCTGGCGCAAGAAGGCAAATTACAACATAGAAAGCCGTAATAAGAAAGAAAAGAAATATATATATATATATATATATATATATATATAATAAGGTTTTGGTCGTGACCTATTTGAATTAAATCGTGACGCTGTTATGATTTTCTGAATGGCAAATGTTCTCACTTTCTATCTTTTCATTGGATTCTGAGTCTTGATCATCGAACAGAGTTCATGAGGTGTCATCATAGTACTGAACCCGGGAATTCCCGAACCTCGCGCGCAATATCGCCTAACGTTCATAGTGTTGCCACTCTGCGACTTTGGATAAATACTACCCACGCATACACACATATATACGAATAACTTCACTTTTAATAACACTGATAAACTGCGAGGCCACTCGGCCGCCACTGTTTATTGTAGATATAGCTCAATAACTGAAACAATTTTTTTAATTTTCTAAAGTAAAATTATATTTGATAACAAAATACATGCCTGTAATCCACTCCGTCTACTGCATGGTGATGATCTAGCATGGGCTTTATTGTATCTAATACTGTGGGGCACATGTCATGGATCTCATCAAATATTATCAAGGATTGTGGACATTTTTTAACTAATGCATTCAGAGTAGCCACCAATTCTTTCTGCAATAACATTTATTCAATTAAATAATTTTTATAGTCATTTAGGACATAGTAGAAGCCCTATTTAAGCCCCTGGGTGATCAGGAAGAACATACCCTGCTGAATACTGCAGCTAAAATAAATATGACTTGACAAGTAGAAAAAACTTAAACTGCTTATGCCCAGTTTCTGAGGTACTTTTATTGTGAGTTTATCTATTCACTATTGGTCCGATACTTGTGAAAGTGCGTTTCCGAACACCGCAACAAAAGAAAAACTGAGTTTAACTTAACTGACCAATGTGACCTTTATTTGACATTTTATTTCAAGCAAACTATCTTGATGATGACATTAAAGTTCCCAAAACCACCCTTTAGGTACTTCAAAAAGAAGAGTTTTCTCTTTCACAATAAAAATATTAATGCGTTTGCCTGATTTTATTACTTATATATACTAAAGGATAAAATAGTAGCAAAGACCACAAGTCCACAACAGATGACAATATCCACAAAAGGTCGACATTTTTGGAAGACAAAAATTACAGTCACTGACATTTGCTAAGAACAAAGACAATTTGTTAACGAATGAGCTTAATTTATTATTAAAACAACACTAGTTCATTAAGAAATAATTATATAATATAATATAAATAAACCTATTATTTATGATGGATTAAAGTAACAAAATAAATTTTAAACTCTCAAACTTGAACAGACCCAGAGCGGTTGCATAGTTATTGAATGGTTAGTTGAGTATTCAGAAACCCAGTGATAGTTAACCGAAGTTTATCTCATTAATTTCTTCATTGAACCAATAGTTAACAGGAATTTAACTGAGAACTTCAGAAACTGGGCATTAGTGCAATAATTGTATTAGTCAGGAATATAATGTTTAAAAGAGACATCAATTGGTTTATTAAAATGACTGAACTAGACTGTTCGCCTGATCATTTCCATGCTCTAAAAGAATCAAAATATTAATTATTTCAGGATTTCTTCACTATACCTCATAAACACATGTCAAAACCAAATACAACATAACTTATGAAATAGGAATATTATATTTGTTTAACAACAGTGGTTGGTATAACATATTAAAATCCAATCATCAATATATTTCAATTACACCAATTTATAGGTATTTTTTTATTGTCAGGGGTAGGAGTCAGTCAGAATAAGTCAGTTGTGGAGCTAGTTGCCTGTTTGAAACAGACTATACTTAGATCCTATGGAGTAGAACAGAGCAAAAAACTCTAAGGATACTCTTAGGCAACATGTTTTCTTACAATTTTCTAGTTATATAATAATATAAGCAACATAGATTTTTTTAGTTACATAATACTGATTCCAAGCACAAATGAAATGTGAGGACAATGGAACATAACGAGCATGACACACGCACACGTCAGCCATTGTACAGATCAGCCATATTGAAGGGAGCCAAACGACAGAACACATACCGTCGTCATCAGTAGGACTTAGGGGTAAGCAAGATATATCCAGAACTGCCAGGCAACATAGGCAATTAACTTAATAAGTGATACATAGTTAACAATTCAAAATTTTCTAAATGAAGCACAAAAATTCATTTCATACCTTCAATGTGAACACAGTGTATCAGATAATGTCAATGTTGTGTATAATTATTAACAATATCCATAATAATAATGATGAATAAGAATGAATGAATGTTAGATAAAAACGAATACACATTTAAATTCAGGTGAATAATGGAAAGAGTAATTATTGTAAATATCCATATAAAGGTTGTCTGGAAGAAATCACTGTGAGTGATAGGACTGCCTATTGTCTTCCCTTTTTTAAATATAACATGTCTGTATTACATTTTCGTCTAATGGTGTACAATAAAGAGATATAAATAAAAAACAATTAAGACCACCACAAGCAGTTACTCATTCATCATAGTGTGGCTGTGGAGCAGGACCAGCATTTTGTCAAGCATTTCAGCATTCATCAGACATATAATCATCTAGTTTATAATATGCTTGCTTACATAGCATATGTTTTATACAAGTCTTAAATTTCTTCTCGGTTACAGTTTATAATGCTTAAAACCAAAAACTAAGGGACAGATATGAACATATTTTCTAACAAAAATGATAGAATGAGCAGGAGTAGAATGCAAAGTTACTGAAGTTTTAATTGGAATATCAGTAAAGAAATCAACAAATTCCTAAGCTATGCCTATGTCCTTGTCAGAGCTTAAAGTAACACACTGTGTCACTAATATATAATTGTTATCAGATATTTTAATTCTACCAGTTTTATTATTGATTATTTTACAGGTAGTTTTTATCTTATCTGTAGACAATTTTATTTTATTCATAATATTAGATTATTTTACATAGCCTTGAACTACCATGAACACAAAATATCCTCACCATGCTGCCTCGAGGATTTGAGTGTCGGGCAGTGTATTATTCACGAATAGGAGTAGGTTAGCTTATTAAATATTAGTAGTTAAAATTAATACTTACTTTCTTTACATCCAAATTACTACAGTCAAAATCTTTCTTTCCCATAAATAGCTTCACATACTTGCTCTTCATTCCCTTCTTATAAAG
This sequence comes from Callimorpha dominula, assembly GCA_949752705.1. Lineage (NCBI taxonomy): Eukaryota > Metazoa > Arthropoda > Insecta > Lepidoptera > Erebidae > Callimorpha > Callimorpha dominula. The sequence continues at coordinate 20,594,775 of OX456991.1, forward strand.
TGCTTCAGCTATCATAGTGGAAGCATAATTTTTGCCCACACCAGGCCAACCATGCAGGCTTATTACCAGGGCTTTCTCATTACCTTTCCTATCATTGGTCAATGCCTCTTTATGGGCATTTAAGATGCTGACTAACTCATTTACTAAAGGTTGGCCAAACATTCTTTGTGATAGTGATAATTTTAACTCTGAAAATATTACAAAACCAATATTAATCATACTATAAAGGTATAGCGATATAATGAGAATTTAATCATGAGCAAGAAAACGTAGTATATAATGATGTATAGTATTGAGAAAATCAATACTTACTATTTACATCAAAAGGCACATGGTCATCATTACAACATTCCATGTATTTACAAATGGTATAGTCTTTTAATGTATCCCATTTATACCAACCACCGGCCGCTACGGCGGACCCAATTATAGACAATGTAATAAGTTCAGTTATTACGCATTCGAACAAAAGCGGTAATGTTAATAAACAACCTAAAGATTTTCTTGCCAACATCTTTACGTGTACAAACAAAATTACCGAATAGATCCCTTTGTCCACATAAAAAAAATCACAATTACAACGAAAATAACTACACAGCAAACTTTTCGATCATACTTATAGTATGATTAGTACACAAATGTACATTAAAATTCCCCCACACAAAACACATCAAACTGAAAGTTGAAACTAATTTGACATTTCAACTTGTTTACATTATAATATAATATAGTGTAGCCTAGGTCAACTCGAGTTGCTCTTAACTTGATTTAACTCGAGTTAAATTTTCCTTAACTCGGGTTTGTGCTTGATGTACACAAACGAACTTACAAGAGATTATCTTTCGTTTTATGAGCGTAATTTAACTGACTTCAAACAGGGAGAAGGTTCTCAATTCCAGTGTTTCATTGTGTAGCAATTTCAATCATTTTTTTTAAAGGAATTTGTTTTACTCAAAGTTGGTCCCATTTATATTTAAAGAAAATATTCTACTTCTAAAGGTTTAAAAGTAAGGTATAAAGAATACAGCTTATTTTTTTATAATAATAATAACCTAAGACGCCTCACACACGACCTTCTGATCCCAAACTACGCAGTACGCAGAGCCTGTACTATGGTAACCAGACTGGTGATAAACATACTTATATATCCCAAAATACATACCTCTTGTAGATAAACACACAACAATAACGAACAGTTGGAATAGCAAAACATAAGTAAAAAAACGACTTCTCTTCGCCAACTTGAGGGTAATTTTTTATTTTTATTTAAAAAAAACTAAAATAAATATTTTGATCGCACAATGAAGAACAGTAGTTATAATCCGGGCGCCAGAGCCAAAAATAACGCGAAAAGTGGTGGTCTTTTATAACAATACGATACTTGTTTTAAAATTTGAAGAAAAATACGTAGAATAACATCCTAAAGTGTCTACTTCGATGGAGATACGCGTCATTGTTTATTATTGCAAAATATAATATTATCTACGTATTTACGGGAATTAACGCGATCACGAAAAGGTGCATACCTCTGAATTGATTGAAGTTTCGACCAGGTTGCACTGGCCGTGGTCACAGGCACATGAATTTAAAAAAAAAGTAGTACTAGTACTTTTTACTCCAAGTACTCTAGAAGTGGGCACGTGGAATGTTAAAAACGTCATATGACACGGTCGATGAAATCGAGGTATAACAGATTCGAGGAACGTTATACCTCGATTTCATCGACCGTGTACGGAGTTTGTTAAAAACGTCATGTTATGACGTTTTAACAATCTACGTTGACATTTTTAACAATCTACGTGCCCACTAGAGTACTTGAAGTAAAAAGTACTAGTATTACTTTTTTTTTTTAATTTATGTCAAAATAAGCGCTATCACTTGTACTAAGTTGTTTATGTCTAGGTTTAAAATTAGAAAAAATACGAACTTTCATTTACCGTTTTTCGTTAATAACTTTTTTATTTGTTCACTTAAAAAATCAAATTTTTGAGGTATCAAAGATATTGTTATTCCCCATCGATTCCAAAAACTCAGATATCAATACCAAGCCCGTGACACATTTTACACACAATCGAAATTTTAAATTAACAATTTTACAATAGGCTGCCAGTTTAAAATTTCGCGATCTGACTTGGCGTACAATGAAAAACATACTAATTACTAATGTCTGTAACATATTCGATTTTCATTCAATTTTGAATATTGTAATTTCTTTGCGTTTTTCATCTTTCTCGGTTATTTAAACAATGTAAACCATTTTCTAATTTTTTAACGTCTAATCCTTATGTAAAATCGTCGGCTTAACAGCTTTTGCATTTAACATTTTGCTCTAAAAGCAATACTTTTCTAGATTTTTAATGAAAACCGAAAAAAAACGATTTTCAAGTTATTTTGCAATAATAAACAATGACGCGTATCTACGTCAAAGTGGACACTTTGGTATGTTATTCTACGTATTTTTCTTCAAATTTTAAGCCAAGTATCGTATTGTTATAAAAGACCACCACCCTCTAATGCTCTGGTGCCCGGACTATTAACGAACAGTTGAAATAGCAAAAAACAAAAAGGTTAAAAACGACTTGTCCCCGCCAAGTTAAGAAATCAATTATTTTATTTTATTTAAAAAAAAACTGAGATCGAACAAATAAAAATTTTGATCGAACAATGAAGAACAGTAAACGAACAGTTGAAAGACCAAAAAAAAAATGTAAAAAAACGACTTCTCCCTGCCAACTTAGGACAGCCTTAATTATCAGGATGCCAAAACTGGCCAAAACTATTCATAATGTCAATATCGATTAACGTCTAACGTCATCCAAATGACAATTGCTCGTCGCTCTCATTAAAGTGTGGTACTTGTAATCAAAATATTGAATTAAGAGAAGAACAGTAACACCGAATTTATTAATTTATGTGCAATATTAAAATTTATAATGACCTCAGCAAAGTTTAAAATAGAATCTGGTGTACAGCTACTCGCAAGACTATCGAGAAAACAAGAAATTGAAAATTTTTACCCGGTTTTATTTGAACCAGGATTAAAACACGGCAATGTAGTAGAGATAATCAGTAATCATAATTCTTCATATTTACTTATTGATATAATTTGTGATGCACTGATTCAGACTAAAACAAATGCAGAATCAGTAGGTGTTCTTATGTTTAATACTGCTGGACAATTTAGTTTCCATGAATTGATTAAAACTTTGGAGAAAAGAATTGAATTAAATTTGGCTAGTAATCTAGTAGACAAGCAAATACGAGAAAAAGAGATAGATACAGTGCTACAGAAGACCTTAAGTAACTTTTTTCTTTTTGAGATATATGATGCAACACAATTTTACACAACAATCCATAGTTTAGATAATATTTTGACAAAACATTCAAATATATCATTGTTATTGTTTGATACACTGACAGCTTTTTATTGGTCAGAACAAGGATTCAAAATAACAAAAATGGATGTGTATATCAAAAATGTACTTGGAATTATACAAAAAGTCTCTAAAGAATATAAAGTAATATTAGTTCATACAAGACCAGCATATTTTAGTTCAAACAAGGTTATAGAGTTTAAGACAAGTGAGATTACAGATGGTAACAATTTGAGGGTTCAGGTGCTAGATAATAATAAAGGAGTCTATGAAGTAAATGTAAAAACACTGGATTCTTATTATAAGAAATATTTCCATATTCTAGACAATATAATAAAGTGGCAATAAATGTGAATTGCTTTTGTTTTTATTTTCGGTCCCATTTATTTAAATTCAGTACTTTTTATTTCTAAGAGACAAATGGCTTTCTATTCTCTTATGCTTTTGGCAGTATTTTCATATCAAGCCCATAAAATTCTTAATATTTTTTCATTAACTTATAAGCATGTATAACTAGCCATCCCCGCAGTTTCACCTGTGTTCATGGTCACTGCTCTATAGCCTTCCTTGATAAATGGGCTATCCAACACCAACATATTTTTTTTATTCAAACCAGTAGTTCCGGGGATTACCAAACAAACAAACTTTTCAGCTTTAGAATATTAGTATAGATTGGACTTGATCATTTTTCGTTCACCTTTATATTGCACAAAGTTAATCTTTATAACAAAAAATAATGTAATATCAAAATAATTAATTAATTCTAATAATAATAATGTAATTTAAGAGAACTTTTGAGAGTATGTTTAAATGGTGTAAGCCTAAACTTTCTAAAGATAAATAGTAATTTAAAGACATATAGTAGTAATTACTATATTCATTTTAGTAATGTCTGTGCCACAAGTTGATGGGTTTTTCTGTATACATTATTGAGTACAAGTACAACCATATATTTTGGTAGGTATATGTATACAGAGTATGATAGCACAAATATATATTTTATCATACAAATCAATATGAAAGAAGTAAACCTTATTATAGTACATTGTTGATTTAAAATTGTATTTGATGTCATTTATTTAAAATAAATTAAGCTGACATGATGAGTTGCAAAGCTAATTATGTGGAAGTGTACCTTTTTAACATCAAATGTTGTTATAAATATGTGCTACTTTAAAATCTTAATATTAAGCCAAGCCTAAACTAGAAATATACTATTTTTCAGCCTACATCTGGTTCTATCTGTATAAAAGTATGGAAAAGATAATACTGAGAGAGATCACAAGAGATTCTGAAAATACTAACAATGGTTTTAATTTATGAATATACTTATCACATCATCAAATAAATCACAAACATAAATGCAACAAAACCATGACTAAAATAATTGAGATCTTCCCATTTGCTTATAGTATGGTAGTAAGAATAACCTGTCTCTTGCACAGAAAATGATGCTTCAAACATAACACCTAGGTAAGCAAGATGAATAATAGTTATCAATGAAAATACAGTATTGGTAATTATTGCAAGTACACTATTTTTTTTATGCTTATGATCACATTGTTTGGAGCAGGGGTTTGCTAAACAACAAACTTCAAGGGCTGCTGCTACTTTGTATCGGAAATTGTACTCCACATACGAGAATGTACCAATGCTGAGAAGTACTGCTGAAAACTGAAAGTTAAACCCATGAAGTAATGATGATACAGCATATGTTATAAATATGGCTGTAAACTGACCATATGGTTGACAAGTTTTGAAAACATAATTTTTTAACCATTGATGCATTGGCATGTTCCAGTAAATTACAACTTGAACTAGAGATCTTGGCAATTCAATAAAGAAAGGTTTGGTAACATTAATTTCCGAGTGGCAATCATTTGTTAGCCCAAATCCTGCACTTATCATTGATACAATAGACATACTGGATACAAAATAATGTGACATTCGGAATGACTGTGCATCTCTATATGCAGTTAACCATTTAGGCATTTCATCATCAATATACCATGGCACCAAACAATTTGATAAAAACAAAAATAATATAGAGAAAAACAGGTTCACTAACATGATTTTTAACCATCTCTTTGATATGAATTTAACTTCTAAGTAATGATTGTAAGTGTGAAATGATATCCATGGTCCTAGAATACAGTTTGCTGGACAAAGTATGTATCCTCCAAATTCAACAGGGTTAAGCATTCGTTTGAAAAGATCTCTGTCCAATTCAATTGCTACAGATATTATTTTCATAGCTGCTATCATCTGGATACCTCTTATTTGTTGCCACATCTTTGGATTAAGCACATACAGTTCACATAGTATCAAAAACGTTATAACATTTAAGGATATTAACAATCCTCGAAACCTTTTTGTAACAAAAGACAACAATATGATGCAAATATAAGTACCAGTAGTGAGTCCTACCGTCCATATAAAAGGTGGTCCAATACTGTGATATAATAAAAAACTTCCTATTACTAAACTTAAACTGTGGCGAACGTTATGAGGCAATGGTACAAACTGTATAAAAAGACGTAGAACGATATTAGCAATAATCAAATCTTTTGCAAATCGAAGACCTTCGTAGATAGTAGGTTCACCACACAGAGTTATATATGTCCAAGCGGTTTCAGTGTAATCATCTTCGAATTCCATAATTTGTCACGCTTTGCCGGTGTCTTCTTATCCTTTTGTTTAGATTTAACCCTGCAAGCGATCTACAGGTACATAATTTACGCCTCTTATCATTAAATATTTCGGCCTTACAGTCTGCCCGTTAGAGAAATGTTATAAAAATTTAAGTTTAAACCAGTTAGGCACATTTTGTTCTCTTCACTTTCTCCAATTCGTCCATTTATTTTATTATCTACCTATTTAGATTGTATAGCGGACAGATGACATATATGACAGAAGACAAATTGAGCTGACAGAGAGACGAAAACGACTTCCCTCCGCCAACTTGAGGGTAATATTTTTTTTTATTTAAAAAAAAAACTAAGAACGAACAAAACAAAATTTTGTTAGAACAATGAAGAACAGTTAACGAACAATGTAATGGCAAAAAAATAATGTAAAAAATTAGTTCTCTTCGCCTACTTGAGGGTAATTTTTTTTTTTAAACTAAAACCAATTTATTTGTTCGAACAATGAAGAACAGTTAACGAACAGTTGTAATAGCAAAAAAATTAGGAAAACGACTTCTCCTGAGGATAATTTTTTATTTTATTAAAACAAACGAACAAAAACAAGTTTTGATCGAACAATCAAGAACAGTTAACGAACAGTTGAAACATCAAAAAAAAAATGTAAATAATGACTTCTCCCAGCCAACTTTAGGGTAATTTTTTATTTTATTTAAAAAAAAATAAGAATGAACAAATAAAATTTTGATCGAACAATAAAGAATAGTTAACGAACAATTGAAATAACAAAAAAAAAAAAAAATGATTCTCCCCGTCAACATGAGAAACGTACCAAAGCCAAAGGTAAGTAAAGTTGGCAACACTGCATTGATTTCGGTGTCGATGTCGATTGTCGTATCATCTCTAAATATCCAATCATAATTATCCTAACAAAAATAATAGTTTCACGAGAAATAATACTGTCTAAATTTTGTTTAAATGAAAAGTTATACGTTATGTACCGCTGAAAGTTTAAATAGTAAAATATAGTGTAAGAACTTCATTGAACTCTCATAGACGCTTTAACGTTGCAAAGGGACAAGCGTGTGTCAGTGTGTTGTGAAAATAACTTGGATATGAACATTTAATGTGAAAAGACTATTGAAGATGGCTAGTCCATCGCCTCAAAGTAGTCCAATGCTGCCACCGCAGGCGCCAAGTCCAATGGGCCCACCGATACAGAGTCCGGCGCCGCCGCAGTCACCGCATAGTCCGTACAATCAACAACATGTCAACGGTCCGCCTTCATCTCATAGCGCTGGCGCTGGACAACCACCTATGCCCAATCATATTTCAGCCTCAGGTCTTTCTCATCCCATAGCGCAAAATACTAATGGTCCACCACAACATCCTGGTATGCCGCCTGGGAGTCATCAAATGCCTCCACATATGGTGGGTCCACATATTCCGGGACCTCCAGGACATCCAATAGGACCGGGTGCTTCCCACCCACCTGGTCCTAATGGTCATCCAAATATGCCTGGTGGACCTCAACATCCTAATATGCCTGGCCAGGGCCCTCCACATGGATATATGCAACATCAAATAGGACATATGCCACCAGGACAGGTATTTATAACCTATTTCACCTCTTTATTTTAGGGAGTCATAGATATACAATCTTAAATCAAATATATTACAGAAACCAATCTCCTACAAAAATCACACCAAGGATGGCACTTGATAGTTCCATATACTTTATGTGCATGCATTTAATATGCCATAGTAATAATAAACCAGACCATACAATGAATGTTCCTGTGTATATTTGTTGTAATAGTTGGATACAAAAACTTCAATGTATAGCGTCTGTAGTTTATTATTTACCACATACCATATATTAGACTCGCAGTATGTATTCTGCATGCACACTTACCAGAGTTAAAGGCATTAGAAGTATTTCAAAAATAACTAACTTTTATTTATTATTAACTTTACTGGTTTAACTGGTTACTTAACCAGGTGTTGTGAGTTTATTTACATTTGTTTGTGAATCAACAAAGGAGTTGTTCTAGTTTAGGGGTGTACTTTTTCCATTAATTTTTATATTTGTTGTGTCCTAAGGAGATCGTTAACTACTAGAGAACTAAAAAGTGAAAAGAAACTTGTTAGTGTAAAAAAACTCCTCCACTAATCTAAATACCTAAATAATTTAAAAAATTAAATTTGAAAACACTTTGGCAAATAGATGCGTTGCAGCTGCATTCATTTTTATGTAATAATTAATTTGCTTGTTTGTATGTTAGTGTAGGAGTTTAGTTACACTAACAAGTTTATTTTTCACTTTTTAGATTTTTACTTATTTGGTTGGTTGAATTCTGGATATCATTTGGTTGAATTCTAGATATCATTTGGTACAACACTCACAGAAAGAACCGAATCGCTTTTCATGTGATTATTATAAGCAGGTCTTTCTGTTTGACAATGTGGTGTACGACAACCATGTGTGAATGTTACGAACACTAAGAGAAATGGACTGTATTTGAGATTTAACGAAAAGAGAACTAACTGAGGCTCTCACGGAGATGCCTAGAGAAAACGTCTCTCCCCTTCGATCACCAACAAATTCAGCGCGAAGTAGAACATCCACTAACCTGTCTGCTGGAACGTCCAAGGCTTAAGGCTGTGTGATTTCTCGGCTAAGGTGGCTCGCACGACTGCACTTCACTGTAGATTGTCTGATCTCAATGAACACACAGTGATCACCGTAACCCCCCAATTACAGTTAAAAGGGCAAATTTTGAAGACAGTTCTTCATCGTCCTCTCTCGCGCGGTTTTTGTTTCGATACTACTTTTTTCCGGTTGGTGGCGCTGTCCTCGTAGTCTCACGCTCACGCCAATCGCAGCGCGGTAACGCGGACGCCCATTGATCGAGATAGCGGGGAATACTACCCGCGAAAAATCGAATGATCGAAGAGCGAACAGACATTATATATTAAAATTTTATAAGAGTGTATTATTCATAATGAGAATAAAGACAAATAAATGAAGACAACATAAATACACATTTATTATGAAATAGGATACATTTTCTTAAGAATCCTAAACTAAAACTAAAAATCCTCCATGCAAACTGGACTCATGATGTGATAAAATACAGTTAAAACCAAAAAAATTATAGCATTAGAATTTTTAAATTGTCTGTTAAATAAGGGGCCATAAAAAGTATTAGCTATAAGTAAAACCTCTTTGATCATTGTCGAAAGTTGAGCTGTAAGTGGTCCTACATCTTTTGCACTAGGTAGAATATAGGGCTCCACTTTCATGTGAAAGGTATAAACTATTGGCGTATTCAATTCTTTTTTAACCCAATCAGCAACATTGCCACTCAAATTGTCTGTAAAATAGAATGGAATAAAATTAATGTAAAACTGCTATTTTAGATTAATGCTGCTGTTAGTATCCTGAATGCTTAAAGTTAGTAATTAATCAATTTCTACTCTACCATGTAGACGTTTTGAGGGCATGCATTTATACATAAAGTTTGGTGCAATCTGCCTGATCCATGACAGTTTCTTGTGGACAAACCAGTGTTAATACAAGCTGGGATCATCACAACTAAATAAAATTGAAGTGTCTGTTTGTTATGTCAAAATATTAGTTTCTTTTTAAGCTCATACAGTTATTTTTAAAATTTTGGTCTGTCTGTCTGTTTGTTCCGGCTAATCCCCTTATCTGGTTGTCCGATTTCTACAGGACTTTTACTAGAAGATAGCTGGTGTTATAAGCAGTAACTTATGCTACTTTTATTTTGGAAAAGAATTAGGATTGCTCCCAAAATATATAAATATTTACACCCAAGCCAACCAGCAGAGGAACTACTAGTTGTAAATAGAATCAGTCGTAGTAGAATGTTTATTTTTGTAGAACATTTTGAGTGTAATGAAAATAATCATTATAATTATTATTCAAAATAAAATCATTGGATATATCAACTACACAACTAGAAAAATCAGTCGTAGTAGAATATAGTACTTAATTTTTGTAGAAAATTTAGAGTGTAACGAAAATAATCATTATAATTATTATTAAAAATATAATCATTGGATATGGCATTGAACTACACAACTAGAAAATCAACTCTAGCTTCATCACTTAACACAAACATACTTTCATACCAATTGAAATTATGTTGTAGGTTCTTATTTTAATAATAAACATATAACACTTACAGATATATTTAGAAGTTAGGCCATAGTAGAATGTAGAGTTGTGTTTCTTAACCACTGAATCATGTACTGCAGCTGCTATATCTATCTGTAAATATTTTACTACTCATTAGATGTCTAACCTGGGACTTAATTGCGATAATATTTAAAAGGTACAATATAGGTATTGTACCAATAAACCAAAAAAGTATTGTACCTTTTAAATATTATCGTGATTAAGTCCCGAGTTAGACACAATGTGACATGAAATTTATATATATGTATACTAGCTACCTGGCCACGCGTTGATGTGGCTAGGTAATATGCAATAAAAAAATTGGTTGTCTGAAATGTCGCTTTATGGACGATAATTTTAAGTGATAACATCAAAAGAAAACAATGGAAGAGAGATAGATGCATCACAAGCTAAACGCTTAGGCCGATCGTGCCTCTCTATCGCTTGTTCCGCGCTCTCGCTTGCACGGTCTGCTCAGACGGAACATGGCAATGAGTCATGCTTTTTCGTGCAGCCGGCGCTCATCGATTTATAAGATGTAAGATGTCATCACGTCAAAAACAATTTAATCTCTTAAGTTGGGCCAAACTGCACAACTTATGCAAACTTTCATTAATATCCATTCATTATTTTGAGAGTTCATCGTGAACAAACAACTTGACACGAAAATTATATATAGAATAGACTATTCTTTATTGTACACCATAATACATTAAACTACAATGATTGATCTTAATATTAATGTTATGTACAATGGGCGGTCTTATCGCTAAGAGCGATCTCTACCAGACAACCTTAGGATGGATTTAGTGGCAGAATTAAGTAGTAGTTGTCGGTGTACTACATATATACACATACATATACCTAGTCCTATACATAAGCATACAACATACATATATAAATATACAAATATATATCTATATATACATATACTTTCATATATACCGAAGCAATAACATGAATAATAAAATTAAATACTGAGAAAATACATACCAATATTCTGCAAATAAACATGATAACGATAAAGTGTCACATGATTTCAGTATACCTCTTGATAGAGCTATAAGGTTAGGTAGTGACTTTTCACCATTGCTTTGAAGGCGTTTACAGTTTGAGCCTTTCTTATTTCTATAGGTAATGCATTCCACAACCTTGTTCCAACAACGGTGAAAGATTTGTCGAAGAACGATGTGGAGTGCAAAGGCATTTTTAACTCTTAAGTTTTCTGATGATCTTAAGAATCTCGAATGTGTGTCATGAAGGAACTCAAAGCGTCCCTTAAGATAGGAAGGTGTGGAAGGGTTGAACAATATATTATATATTAAAGAAAGGATATGAGCATTCCGGCGAAGGCGTATGGGTAACCACTCAAGCTTTGGACGAAATTCTGAGACGTGATCATACTTGCGTAAACCAAATATAAATCTTATACCAAGATTTTGGAGTCGCTCGAGTTTGTCTAATTGGGCCTCGGTGAGATCTGGATAGCTGACATCTGCGTAATCAAGTATTGGGAGTAGTAGCGTGTTTGCAAGTGCAATTTTGGTGACAGTAGGAAGAAAGTTGCGTAGCCGTCTCAATGATCCCGCAGATGAAAACATTTTGCGGCTTACTTCCTGCAATTGTGGGCCCCAAGATAACTCATGGTCGATAAAGATCCCTAAATTTTTAACTTTTTGACTGTTTGGTATCGGGATACCATCAAAAATAACCTGCGGAAGTTGGGTCCAGGTAACCCTTGAAATCTTCCTAGAGCTGCCAACAATAATAACTTGGGTCTTGGTTGGATTTACGGTAAGCCCATGTGACACACTCCAATCACGGATTCGAACCAGATCAGTATTAATATTGTCAACTGCTTCAGACAGTTTTTCTAAAGGTGCTTGAGAGTATATCTGAAGGTCGTCTGCATAAAGGTGGTAGTAAGAAAGAAGTTGATGTGAGATTGAATTTATAAAAATTGCGAAAAGAAGAGGAGATAGAACGCCACCCTGGGGTACGCCGGCAGATATGTTGCACCAAGATGAATTAGTGTTATCGATGCATATGCGCTGACGGCGACCGCACAGGTAACTACGAAGCCAATCAATTGCCGTTGGAGATATGTTAAGAGAGCTTAGTATGCCAAGCAGAATGTCGAAATCTACTGTGTTAAAAGCATTGGAAAAATCGAGGAGAGCAAGAACAGTAAGATTTTCATTTTCCATTCCGGTTCTTATGTCATCCGTAACATTCACCAGGGCTCCAGGGCTGTGACAGTACTATGACCGGGACGAAAACCATATTGGTGGGAGTTAAAAAGGCAATTTTTGGTCAAGAATGAACTAAGTTGGTTATGGACGAGGCGCTCAAGGACTTTAGAAAGGAAAGGCAGTATAGAAATCGGACGATAGTCAGAGTGGGATACAGGGTTTGGTTTTTTTGGTATGGGTGTGACTTGGGCATCTTTCCAAGTAGATGGAAAAACTCCGCTGGATAATGAATAGTTAAGGATATGGGTAACGATAGGAAGAATTTCGTCAAGGATAGGAAGGATCGTGTTACGGCTAACATAGTCACTACCAACTGCATTAGATGCGATCCCTAAAATGCTCTTCTTAACATCACAATCCGAGAGTTGATTAAAAATAAAAGGATCATAACATATATATAGAGATATATATACAGATAGATAGATATACAGATATATATATATATATATATATATATATATATATATATATATATCTCTGTATATATATATATACATATATACAGATATATATATATCACGGCATAATGTCACCCCAAAAACTTTTAATATTGATTTACTTAATCAACACTTCACTGCCCTGTCCAATTTTGATGGGACTATTAAGGCAATTACGCTGAACAATCTTTCTTACATTCCAACGCCTAGATATAAAACTTTAGCAAAGGTATGTTCTTGTATAGCTTTTTATAATTTAAGTATTATGTACTTGTTACTCACCAACACATCATAGTTATTACAATACTTCTTATCATAACCATAGGGTATTGTTACAAGGTTTTCAAAACCTCTGATATTGATAAAAGCCATCAACCCAACAGCAATTTTGTTAAGAAATTGAGAAACAGCAATTGTTTCTTCTTCAGACAATGGCTTCGGGCCAGTGAAAACATGATCGCATTCATCATTTCTAGCTAAAATATTTAAATATACTTAATATAAAACTATTTTCTTTTTTTTATATTTGCTGAAATTTTCTTTATCATCAATCTTGCTGCAAAGGAAACTACCATCATTAAGTATTTCAGTCAGTATTTTTGTGACATAGAGTATAAATATATCAACGATTCCTCCTATTTAGGCGCAGTACAGCACACCGTGTGGTTTTAGTCGGTTCGATTCCGAAACACCGCCTCACCGAAAACCCCGGGGGGATTTCATCATTTTATTGTTTGGTGCTGACTCAAAATAAGTATATATAAAATTTGATGGTTTATGTAAATAAGCTCAATACTTAAGACTTAAAAGGTTTATTTATTTTTTGCTTTTGCTTTTCGTCAGTTTAATTTTTTGTTAAAAAGATTTTTATTTTATGATTTTTTTTCATCATCAGCTTAGCTACATGATGTGATGATTTCTAAACGCAAATACCTGATAAACTAATGAAAAGTAAACAGAAACACTATTCGTTTCTCTCAATTTTATCAGGATCCCATCATCAGATCCTGAGTTCCTTGACATTGAGGTATATATACCCTATCTAACAAAAAAAGAATAATCGGTTCGTAAATAACGGAGAGAGGGCTGAACATAAATTAAAAAAAAAAATATATATAGATAAGGTCGAATTGAGAACCTCCTTTTATTTCGTCGGTTAAAAACGGCAGGTATCTTTTTGTAGAGAGTGCTTTATCTGTTACATAGTAACTACTTAGGAATCTGTGGTAGTCCTATTTTTTCTGTTGATTGTTTTTAAAACCAAGTTTTTTTTAAATACCTACCATTGTATTTATTACCAAAATACCAATTTCTATCGACACTTATTCCTACAGCAGATACATTTTCGGCACAACGGACTTTCGGAAAGTAAATTCTGCTGTTTTTTGACCATACTCTATCCTGAAATAAGAATTTTATACAGATTTAGATGTAAGTACAGTGTATATAGTTAAGATCTTTATTCATATTAAGATCTTATTCTTCATGTAATGCAAACATACCTTCATCATACTATACATATAGCCATCAGGATTGAAAATTGGTAGAATGTAAAAATCATAATGTTGCATCAGAATTTCCAAGGATTTTTTTTTGTCTAAGATGTAATCAATTAGATTTAGAAGAATCGCTGGAGAGGTCCAATCTCTGCCTTCTTCACCTCCCATGAGAAAGACTGCTTTTTTGGTTGTACCAGTAGACAATCGCAATACAAAAATATCCCTTTTCTCATAAGTTTGGCCAATTTTTATTTCTTCTAATATGCTATTCTTTTTTGTTTTATATTTAACCCAATGTTTTATTACATCATAGCAAAGAAATTCACTGTTTAGTATATTTTTTATTTTATCAGTCAAAAGCTGATTAAGACGCCCCCTTATTTGTGCTGGTATTGATATTCTGGTGAAAAACAGACTACAGCTTATCAATATGAAAGTTTAATAGTACCAGTACAGAAGTTGACTACGCCAGATTATTTAAATATAAATAATAAAGTTTCAATTCAGGTCGCACAGCGCTAACTAACTACAGTTATAATATTTACCTAGAAGTTGCCTCTCTTTCTATCGCTTAACTATTATCTGTTCCGGCGACGCTGCGACGTTAGAGTGCGTTCAGATATCACGCGGTGGCCGCGCTTCAAACGCGCGTTGGGTTTTTGTATAGTGTTCACGATGGCAAAGGTTTTACAGTTCAATTCGAATTCTGTATTCGTCGAAGATAGACGTAAAAGCAGCTTCGTGTTTTTATATTGACGTCAGAAAAGGAGGTTCATCCATTTTCACATCCAGACTTACTGAAAGCCTAACTTTATATCCTAAACTTAGGCTACATGAAAAACTAAACTCAGTAAAGGCTCAGTAGAAATTCATAATTGTTACTATGGCAATTGATGCTATATCGACAATTATCACATCAATGTTACTATCAGAAATTAGAAGTCAATCTAAAATGCATAGTATTTTTCGTTGTGCTAAAGTGGTGAGGTTAGCAAATGTGGGGGACATTTGAAAGGGGTATTTTTTTTCACAATACCGAAAACATGGTCATTATAAAGTTTTAGAACATTAAAATCTGCATTGAATGAGACTAAACGCACATTTTTTGGAGTACTCGTTCCCTGCTATAATACTACTGGACATCAAGGTTGGATCAGTATTCCGCATGTATACAAAATTGTCGTTTTAACTTCAGGTTTTCGTTAATATCATCTAATGCCGCGTTCCAATAAACAAAAAAACGATTCGTTTTGCTTACGGACGGTAAAATTTCGTTGAATTTTCAACGAAATTTTTTTTTACTTTTTTTCTTTGTTGGAACGCGGCATAAATAGACAATTGACAAAATAACAAAAACAAAATAAATTAAGACTATCACATATGAAATGAAATGTATGGTACGGTACATACACATGATACATACGTGTACACTCTATTTCTGTTTTTAAATGTTTGAAAATATGAAAAATATTACTTATATAGAAACGACTGTAGCTGTCATTATTGTCGCACCTGCATCTTTAAAACCAAATTTACCTGGTCACTGGTCATTAACATAATTTATTTTTACAAGCTTTTTACTTAACTTGCAATGTTTGTATGTATGTGTGTTCGGCACGAATCTTGGAAGCTAAATTAGAACCATTTCTCGACGTCCTATTGGGCTCAAATTTAGTGTACATATGTATCTTCGGTAACAAAACAATAACATGGTACCATAGAGCTGTTCTGATGATGGAGCCGGATGACGGCCATAGGAACTTCCTAACTAAACAAGATAAACCCATCGAGTTTGGGCTCATTTGTTTTGTCTTGGTGAGTACTTTGGTGGTACATGATATCTAGGGTCTGATGATGAAGTCGGAAGGTGGCCACAGGAACTTCTGAACTAAACAAGATAAACCCATCGAGTTTGGGCTCGATTGATTTGTCTTAGGGAGTATTTTTTAAACATAAAATCTAAAATAAAACTTAGTTTCTAAAAACAAATTTTAAATCTTGCAATTGAATTAGGCACAATGATTAGCCTAAAGCGCAGCCCACGCTGCCAGCTAGCGAGCGAGCGAACCAGCCGGGCGAGCATAGTTTCACCTCTTTCCATACTTTAGTTGACACCAAGAACTACAAAGATAAGCTACGTCAGCGATGCAAAAGATGCGAACGAAATATCCGCCGATGCCAGCGATGCTATTCGTTCACCTCGTTAGCGTAGCTTACCTCTGTAGTTTGCTGTGTGAACCGATGTATGAAAAGAGGTATAACGATGTTCGCCCGGCTCGCTAACTGGCGCATGCTCGCCCGGAGCAAAACAAATCAAATTAAAATCTTTTATTTCAATTAAACCACTATGGGTATTTTTGAATTGTCAGGAGTAGTAGTCTGTCAGACTAAGTCAGTCGTGAAGCTAGTTGCCTGTTCCAATTCGTAGATCAAGTGGAGAAGAGCAGGCAATAAACTCCAAGGACACTCTTTTTTAACATGTTTTTTTACAAATCTCTGGTTACATTGCTTGTATGCGCAAGTTAAATGTGAGGACAATGTAACGTATTGTTTTAAACTATTAACTACTACTATATGTAAGTAACAGCAGTTCGGAAATGACCAGCCCCAACCAACGGCTCTCGTTTACGAGCATGACGCACGCGCCAGCCATCGCCCGCTCCCGCTTTGTCGATCTTCTTCGGACTAGTCGACGCTTGTCACTCGTCGGCTCACCCGTCTGTCCGTAGTTTTCGGTGTGAACCCACATAGTTTAGCTTATATAGTTTGCCTCGCTTCGCCCGCCAGCTCGCTCGCTCGCTCGCCAGCTGACGGTGTGGCCGGCGCTTTATACTTGTGTAGTTTGGCGGCATGTCCTTTAAATTACAATTATTTTTTTTGTTATTATCATTTGGACATTGCTATTGGCATTGGAATTAATTCGGACGGTGAGCTCGTCCCTGCTGTGTAAGTTTTCTTCCTCGTAGTAGTTATTTGAAAACATTAAGCTTGTTGATAAATTGTATCACTACTAGGGAATCAGCTGGGTATCAATCTTATGTTCAATGATGATGATGATGATGTTTGAGCATTTACCATTTCTACCATTCCAAACCATTCCCTAACAAAAGTACTAGTTTCAATGTTTCTTGGCTCACGTTCTACACTGGCAATACTTTAAAGTACATATGCACTTATTTAAAATAAGTGCATATGTACTAGCTGTACATTTAGCAAAAACATACGCTAAGACCGCCGAACAACGTTGTATTTAATACGTCGCAAAATAATAAAACTGTTTGATTTCTATTTCCGAAAATATCAGTAACAAACTTACACTAATCTGTAGTCAAGTTTGCAAAATCTAGTTTGTACTTGAAGTTTTACCTTAAGTGTCTTTATTATTTACTAGCTGCGCTCAGCGGTTTCACCCGCGTAAAGCCCGATGCCGTTAGAATATCGGGATAAAAAGTAGCCTATGTGTTAATGCAGGTGTTCAGCTATTTACATACCAAGTTTTATCGCAATCGGTTCAGTAGTTTTTGCATGAAAGAGCAACAATCATCCACACATCCTCACAAACTCTCACGTTCATAATATTAGTAGGATAGCTGGTCTCCGCAACTAAGTTTGCGTAGACTTCTGTTTTTGGCTTTCATTCTGAAACTAAAAAGTTATCTTGTATTTGTGTATTTAAATTAAAATGAAATGAATGATTCTTTAAAAATACCTGGTTCACCATAGACAGCCATTCCGCGTCTTTTGCCATTAAAATACCCTGTTGTTTATTATTTATTATAACTATAATAAACAACAGGGTATTTACTATTTACTTTATATTTAATATGATGGAAACTTATAAAACAGTGTTTTAGCACATGCATCTGTTTTACAAAGTTGAAAGAAGCAGAGTGGTTCATCAGGGGTGTATAAACATTCCGTGAAATTCGAAAATCTTTCATCAATCTGAAAGCTCAAAATACGCCAAACTGCCTCAGAAGAGCTAATTTAGCGGCCAGACTGAAAACTCGTAATGTCATCGTTATTATTTGTGAACCACACCGTGGCTTGATCGCTGCCCTTGTTCAAGTATTTACGTAAATTGTAAGGATTCAATGCAGTTTGAACGTTGATAGGAGCTTGAAATGTTCTTGAAAATACCTGTGACCACCCAGGGGTACCAGCTCATATCAACTAGATAGGCTACCATCCATCTATTATCCAAAAAAAAAATCTTGACCATGTAACCAATTTAATCTGTGAAAGCACCATGGCACAATGAGTTGGTTTTGCGACGATAGAATGGATTTCCGATTTCCACCGACATCGTTTGCTCGGGTCCTTTTTAATTCTTTCTCGTTATCTTCATTTTCATGAGATCTGACATCTTTGCGTCGTACAGCTGGTTATCGTGCTTTGTGTTCTAAGCTACTTTCCAGCTCTCTAGACTGCGTTGTGAGAGCTCCAAGATAGGGAATCTGAGCCATTTCTGAGATTAACGTTCACAAACGTGTAAACAAACAAACAAAAAATAAAAAACCAGACCAGTGCGAGTCTGAGTCGCGCACCGAGGGTATTTTTTTTTTTTTTCGAAAGACAAACTTTACGGTTCTAAAAATACTCTCCCATACATTGAATATCCCATACGAAAACGTCAACTTTCCAACCGCAAAAAGTAAGTTTGTAATCACATTACTATTTTATTGTGATATAACAACAAATTAACGACTTCCGGATTTTTTCCTTTTTTGTGCTGTGAGACCTTGCTTCATACCAAATTCATGATACTAGGTCTATGGTAAATACCCTTATAGGTTTTGATTTATAGGGTTCCGTTCCTCAAAACGAAAAAAAGGAACCCTTATAGAATGATTTGTTGTCCGTCCGTCTGTCTGTCAAGACTCTTTTTCTCAGGAACCCTTGGACGTGTCAAATTGAAATTAAAACCAGATATTATATTATATGAAATTGGTAAAGGTTTAGGTATGTTAATGACAAACTCAAATAAGGAATATTCATTTAGCAACTTTTGTATGCCAAACCTAACATATAATATGATTCTAGAAAAGGCTATTAGTGCAAATTTTGATACAAATACTAGTCTCATAATTTTCAGTGGCAATAGGGGTACTGTAAATAAAAAAACATTCATAAAATACTTTGAACAATTATCGGAACTCAATGCAAATAAAATAGTACTATTTACACTGCCCATTAGCAAAGGGTTGCCTCAACATGAAAAAAATATTAGGATTAATTTAAATATGACTATGTTTAATTTAACAAGCCAGATTAATGGTAGATTTTATAATAAATTTCATTTAATTGACACCAATAGGATTGTATATGATAATATTTTTTCAACCACAGATAGTTATTATCTGCCATATTATTTTAAAAGACAAATAGCTGTTTCGTTATCATATTATTTTAGAATAACAGCCAAGAACTTGGCTAACTAGACAGCTCCTATAGAGCACCCCTTAGAATGTAAGAACACTGTAGCCAAACATTTGGCTTCATATAGTGCTCCTTCTGAGCTAATTAACAATGACGTTAATAATATTAATTCAGGCAATAGCTTGGCCGCATATTGTGACATAAATTCTTTAAATTAATTGCTAAGACAATAGAGCCTGCCTCTTGCATATCAAATCATTTACACAATAATGGTACTGTTAGTAGAAATACAAAAATAAATAAAAATTGTAGCAATAAAGTAAAAAAGTCAATGACCATAAACATAGTTCATCAAAATATTCAAGGATTATCTAGGAAAGACTTAGAAGTAGAATTATTTTTTGATAAATATAATGTTGATGTGCTCTGTATCACAGAGCATTGGCTACAGGCACACCAGTTAATACTCGATAATGAACTTTATTCTGCTAGAAGTGTGTATGTAAGAAGGAAGTCGATTCATGGAGGGTCGTTAATTTTTGTTCGTAATAGTATTAAGTGCAAAAACCGGAAAGATGTTGTAAATTTGTCTGCTGAGCGCACTGTAGAACTTTCTTGTATAGAACTGGAACACCATATTATAGTTAGTGTGTATAGGCCACCACAGAGTGACTTTAGCATATTTGAGATAGTTATGGAAGAAGTTTTGAAGCGTTTATGTGTCAGTAGTAAGGTTTTGGTTGTTTGCGGAGATTTCAATATTAATATATTAGAAAAGTGTCCTATCAGTATTAGATTAGTGAGCCTATTTGAATCATTTGACTTGAATTATTTATTTTCTGAGCCAACAAGAATTACTTCTCACTCGGCAACTTGCTTAGATAACATCTTTAGCAATGGTGAATATGTAAATAGGTCAATTTTAAGTGATTTAACATCTGATCACTGTGGGCAATTTGTTACATTTCCTTGTATGAAAGAAAATAGAATAAACAAAACTATATGCAGGCCCATGACTAGTAACCGATTATTGAATTTTAGTAATAACATTAGTGATAAGGTCTCCAATTTAGATTGGACTCAAAGAGATCCGGATAAGCTTTATGGCTACTTATTCAATATGATAGAAATCGAATTTAACAGTATATTTAAGTCAAAAACAATAATGCAAAGGCCAAAAACAACATTCTGTGACTGGGCGACAACAGGAATATACAAAAGTAGAGAAAAGCTGTATGATTTATATGCTATGAAACAAAGTAATTTTGACCCAAAATTTCATGAATACGTCAAAAATTACTCAAAGATTTTTAGAAAAACATGTACTATTGCAAAGTCATTATACATAAGTAATAAGATTAAGTCTTCAAATAATAAAATAACAGCTACATGGAACATTATTAATAATGAAACTGGACGTAGTAAACCTCGAGATAATGATTTAAAATTAAATATTAATAATAGGTTTATAACAAACAACTTAGACTTAGCTGAATCTTTTAATACCTTTTTCACAAATACACCAATTAGTACAACCAGTACCTTGAATTCTTGTGCGTCAAGGTCTGAATTGTTGTTAAGGGCCAATGTAAACGAATGTAAGAATTTATTTGAATTTGAATTCATAAACCCCACAGACATTATAAAAACGTTTAAGTCTCTTAATTCTAAGAATTCAGGGGATTTATGGGGAATTTCTGTTAAATTAATAGAAACTATTATAATTGATATAGCACCATTTCTAGCTATAACATTCAATCGATGTGTTGATTCTGGTGTTTTTCCTAACCTGATGAAGTATAGTAAAGTAATACCTTTATTCAAGAAGGGTTGTACAACTGAACCAAGTAACTTTAGGCCAATCTCAATGTTGCCGGCTATTAGTAAAATTTTTGAAAAAGTTATTTTGCAACAACTAGAAAGCCATTTTAATCTAAATAACCTATTCCACAAAGAACAATTTGGCTTTACAAAGGGTCGTTCAACAATTGATGCTGGTGCAACTCTTTTGAGACATATATTTAATGCATGGGAGAATTCGCAAGATGCGATAGGCGTATTTTGCGATCTCTCAAAAGCTTTTGACTGTGTAGAACATAACACGCTTTTCCTTAAACTTAAACATTATGGGGTTAATGGTATTGCTTTGGAACTAATTGTTTCCTACTTGAAGGATAGAATTCAACATGTAGATGTCAATGGTGCGAGGTCTTCTGGATTACCGGTTACTATGGGCGTTCCTCAGGGCTCTATACTAGGTCCTCTACTTTTTCGCATATATATAAACGATTTACCTTATTATTTAAAAGATCTCTGTGATATAGTTCTATTTGCTGATGATACGTCACTTATTTTTAAAGTCGATCGTAAGAAAACAGTTTTTGACGATGTGAATAGGGCACTAAATGATGTATTATATTGGTTTTCAACTAACAATCTCCTACTAAATTCAAATAAAACAAAGTGTGTGAGATTTACTATGCCAAATGTAAAACAGCTAGGTACTAATTTAACTCTAAATAATGAAATGTATTGTAGACTCAACAGTATTCTTAGGAATTACATTAGACAGTAAACTACAATGGGGAGCCCAGATAGACAGCCTTGCAGGTAGGCTTAGTTCGGCAGCTTATGCAGTTTGGAAGGTACGTCAGCTCACTGATACGGACACAGCTAGGCTTGTTTATTTTAGCTACTTTCACAGCGTTATGTCCTATGGTATACTACTTTGGGGCAAGGCGGCTGATGTTGAAACGATTTTTATTCTCCAAAAACGAGCCATCCGCTCCATATACAACTTAGGTGCTAGAGTCTCTCTTCGAGAGTTGTTTAAGGATATAGGTATTTTAACTGTTGCATCACAGTATATATTTGCAAATATTATGTTTGTTAGGCACAACATTAATAATTATAAGAAAAACAGTGATATACACAATATTAATACAAGAAACAAGTCTAAACTCGTTGGGACCTATCATCGCTTACATAAAGTACACAACTCGTTCGAAGGTCTTGGTATACGTTTTTATAATAAAATTCCTATACATGTAATCGACCTTCCTGTAGATAAATTCAAGCGAACGGTAAAAAATCACCTTATTAGGAAATCCTACTATACGATCAACGATTATCTAAACGACAAACAGTCTTGGGCTTAAGGTGTCATAAGGTATATACACACAAACTTCTTTGTCTTATAATTAAGCTAAATTATTAACAAACCATTGTCAGTTGAAAGTAATGCGTGACGATTATTATGGTAATTTGACTATTAGTTATTTTTATCAGTATCTCGACTATGGTTCGTCATGCTCACTAAAATGTCATTGCTTGCGGCGTCGTCATGGGGCGGGTCATTTCTTTCCCTCTGATATGGCGAAGGAGATGATGGCTGGTCCATGCGTCATACTCGTGAACGGGTGCTGCTTGGGGTGACTGGTCGGCCTAGTCAGCGATGCTTTAGCCTATACTATTATTTTGGTTCGATCAACTGCAACTCTAGCCTCTTAATCCAGTCACGAATTATTTTTAACAGTAGATTTTGCAACTGAATGAAGGTAGATGTGCACCTTGAATGATTTCTATGTTTAATAGGTTCAAACCTTCAACGGTATCACTGAGTGATTTTTATTTTTTAGTACGTTAGCTTTTGGAGCATTTCAATAAAATGAAATTCAGGTGGCATCAGCTTGCATCCTGTTTACCTCTCATGTAACACTAACACTATTGTACCTGAAGATCTGACTTTTAAAAAGAGTGGCCATGAGTTTCTTTGCCAGTATTCTTCTCATAAGGCCCTACGCATTTTGGAAACTGGAAGTTATAGATCGACACAAACAGGCAGTAGATTTTGGTGTTTTTCACCTAATTTACCTTGACAATCCAGTACATGCTGTGGCATCTGTTTGTGCCGATCTATGATTTTAACTCTAGCTTCAATTTAACGTTCATAAATGTCACTTAGTGTCTTAATTGAATAAATGATTTTGAATTTGAATTTGAATTTGAATATCTGTGGTCAACGCAATCAAAAGATACGGCCATTAAGCCTTGGATTTTAACAAATTTGAACATACCTGCGAAATGTAAATCAAAACCTATAGGGTATTTCTCATAGACCTAGAATCATGAATTTGATATGAAGCAAGGTATCAAGATGAAGCATGCATCAGATTTTAAGTTGGACCTCTAGCAATAAAACTGTGAAAACTGCATCCAAATTCGTAAAGTAGTTTTTGCGTTATCCACCTACAAACATAGACAGACGAACAAACAAAAATTAAAAAACTAAAAGTTTTGTCATCTATTGATTCTATAAAGATATATTTTTTTCTTAACTATCTCCAATGTCCTTTACATCGACCAGTTACAATTTAGTTAAATGTATAGATAACAAATTATTGTCACAAAATACTGTTTTACTAGAAATTAATCTTGTTATGGGTATCAGTAACTGATTTATATATTTTTTTAATATGAGTAGGACTTATTTGTAAAAAAAAAGCTTTTTTCCGACTATACAGTTCAAAAAGTTAATCAAATGTTTCTTGAAGAGTGCCTTACGAAAGTTATTAGTTTAACTTGGTATGTTATTATACTTATTATATAGGACTTACATATTGCTTGATACCACTCTTTCATATTCGATGTCGTTAGACTGCATTATTGATTCAAATTCACGTGTGCAACATTTATCAACAAGTACGTCCATAGGTAAGGAGGCTTCGTTAGTGATCCCATTGATAAATATCATATCATCTACTTTAGAGTAAAGAGTATACAACACGGCCCGCTCACGATTGTTGAAAGCAGTTACCTGATAAATGCTATAATTTTTAAACTTCTCTATATATACATCCGTTGAGAAAATATTGTCTACATATAAGAAAATGAAAATAATAGAATTTATCACAAAGCTCGACATTGTATCTCTGACACAAAGTGTATCTATGAGGCTATGGCACTTGTTGCGCAATAAAAACAAAATAGAGGCATCTATACACATCTTAGTAGCTTTTGTGAGACTCAGCTACAATATTTACTCCATTTAATAGGTGATTATGATTATTTATGATACCATATGGCGAAGGCGTCCACAACTATGCCCAGAGGGTTGACACGAAAAGAGTGATCGGTCCGGTTGAATAGTGGTGTCCACGGTTGAATTACAACAAGAGGGTCACGTAGCGATCGCTTGTGTGGCACAATTATGCGGAGGTGTAGGAGGAAGACAATTATTTTATCGTAATTGTCTACTTGTTGTGTCATGTCCTCTGGATAGCGTTGAATGACCAATTACGTCCCTTTTTTGTGTATTGGTACTATCTACTTACTAAGCATTTTCAATACTTTTTACTCCTACGCGGGCTCTCTTCCAATAAGTTAAAGTTTAACATTTTATATATTATATCATATAATTGTTTCATAAGTACCTACAACATGTATTACAACAGAATAATACAAAAACAAAAAATATTACAGGCTCCTTTACCGATGGGTGGAGGTCCACCACCGGGTAATGGACCACAGGGTCCTCCAGGAGCGCCGGGACTTCCACTGCCACTGGCAGGTCCGCCACCACATAGCGTGCATGGACAAGGCATGCCACCGGCAGTGCCAGGTCATATGCCACCCCACCATGCGATGATGCCGAGCCAGGGACCTTCACCGCATGCCGCTTCACCGGGCTATGGCCACGCTCCTCCAGCTGCAACTGCGGGAGGTGCTGCTGTGCCACCCTCTTCTGCACCAACAGCTTCGCAAACACAGGGTAGTGGCCCCTCACATCCACCCGCAGCGCAAACTCCACCACATGGGCAACCACCACCTCCGACCTCGTCGGCAAACGGAGCTCCACCAGCTTCTTCGCCGATGCAGTCCCTCCCTACACCTGGCCCTGACAACTTGCATGCTATTCAGCGTACCATAGATTCCATGGAAGAAAAGGGTCTTCAGGAAGATCCCAGATTTTCGCAGCTATTAGCTCTCCGAGCGCGATCAAACCCGCAGGACCCAGGCAAAGGATTATTCACTAACAATCAACTCTGCCAACTTAAGTGAGTAGCAAATGCTGTACTACATACTTGCTGAGTAACTATAGCAACTGTCACGCATGCAGGTTTTATAGCTTAATAATTATGCAGTACCGTTTACTATAAATGTTTTAATTGGTATACGAGGTAGACGTAATTTTAATCTAAATAAATAAATTTATTAAATCACAAAATCACAATTACCAACGTCAATAAAAAAAATATAATTTGATATTGAACTTTTACTGCACACCTAATTGTCTATGCCATCAATTATATCCATATGCTAATATTATAAAGAAATAAAATTTGTAAGTTTGAATGTAGGGTCAGGCCAGGTCCTGTCCACAATTTAGGTACAAAGTTACTAGTACACGCCTGGGTCGACTAAACGTGCCAAAATTCAGTGGGCTGCCACGCTGCTGGCCCACTCACGCGCAGCATTGCGTCATCCGTTCGTATCTAGACTATCGAGTTATCAATAGTTATCAAAACCTAGCCTAGGTTTATTTGTTCACAAAAATAGGGTAACAGACACTTAACTTATTGGTAATTAAATATTCAGATTAATTAATTCTTAAAATAATTAAATATTCAGATTAGGTAATTCTTAAAAAAAAGACAACCCTATCGTCGCGGCGTCCGTCGTCAGAACAGATAAGAGTTACGCGATAGAAAGAGAGGCAACTTCTAGGTGAATATAACTGTAGAGATTAGCGCTGTGCGACCAAATGGCGACTTTATTGTGTCGGAACAAGAATTGCTATGTATTCAAATCATTTGGCGAAGTGGGACTTCTGTATTTGTACTATTATGTCATTGTATTCTGTGGTAGGGGGTGATGGTGATGGATGAAACTGTAGTCCCGATTTAAAAAATATTTCATTAATAAGAAGCTACATTACCGGCGAATCTTAATGTCATTATATTGAACCAAGTGCAAATTACACCCGAGGCATTTCGTTAATGTTGTAGAAAACATAAATAAATTTTGTAAAAAATAAGTTCTCGAGTCGATCCTTCATTTTATACCTGACTTGTGTATTTCCTTTTAACTGCATTCAAGAAGTTCTTATCATTATCTATTGTTGTATAATTTAAGGGCACAAATAAATGCCTACCGGAGTCTTGCGCGGAACCAGCCTCTGTCACAGCAGATAGCGATGATTGCTGCCGGTAAGAGGACTGGCGAGGCGCCACCGGAGTGTCCAACGCCGCCGGCTCAGCCGCTCTACGGCGAGGGCCAAGGTACACCGCCCTCAGTTTCGGGCGGTGTAGGTGCGACCGGCGGGAAGGCAGGCGCGAGCGGCACAGGGGGCGATGCGCGGGGCGGCGGTGGAGCTCCACCTACTCCACTCCCGATGACTGGCCAAATGGCTCCAACTACGCAATTGACACCACCACTCGTCAATCCGGTAAATATTCCTAAACTATATTTTCTTTTTAATAGTGTTTACTTAAATTCGACGTAAAGCATTGAAATTACCAAATTACAATTTGTAGCCTGTAGGTGGCGCACCCCTATTGCGAGGTCCGGCGCCATTACGTCAAGCTGCTCCGGGCTCACAACCACAGCACCAGGTAAATTTCCTTTCGTAATTAAAAAAGTAAACGTAATATCTCCTATAGGTATAATATGCTATTACAGTAGAACTGATACATGATACTTTTCCAGGGTGTGCCTATACCAGGCGCTAAGCAAAACCGTATCACTAGTATGCCCAAGCCTGTAGGCATTGACCCACTACAAATTTTAAATGAAAGGGAGAACAGGTATGTTCACATAATTAGTTTTAATTATAACCGATTTCTGGAATTTTCCAAGTGTGAATTTTTAAAATGTTTGCTATGCTATGGTACACTGAAAGTTTTGCATAACTTATTAATAAACCAATTTACATATAAAGTAATATATTTATTACTTTTCGAAGTATTCTCCATTACATTTTAAACACTTTTTCATTCGGTCAAACCATTTTTTAAAACATGAGGACTATTGGTCTACTAAGGGCATGTTTTTCATGTGCTGGTTGAAAGCTATCACGGCCTCTACCGGCCCCATAAATGTCATACAATACATGTCAAATCTTTAATTTTTGGGAAAATAAAGGAATCGCGAGGTGCCAGGCCTGGACTATTTGTGGGATGGGTCACTAGCTCTACCTTTTCAGAAGCCAAAAATTACTTTGTCTTGTTCGCGGTGTGCGCCGAAGCATTGTCATGGTGCAATAGGATGCGACTTCTTGGTCGTTTTTCCCTAACTTTTTCAAAAACACTAGGCAAACAAATGGTAGTATACCACTCAGCACTAACTGTCTTTTGTTCTTCAAGTTTTATCGAGCAGACAGAACCCATCCGGGAGAATAAAAACGCAATCATTTTTTTGCCTAAGTTTCTTGGCTGCATCAATTTTGTTGCTGTTGCTGTCACCTTCGACACCCATACATACGACTGTTGCTTTCTTTCCGGCATGTAACAATATATCCATGTTTCATCTTCTGGCACAATGTCATACACGGCATTTAAATGTCCGTGATCGTACTTTAACAACATTTTTTACACCAATCAACACGAGTCCGTTTTTGTTCTTCGATGAGTTCATAAGGAATCCAGCTCAACAAAGTTTTGTAACTTTAAAGTTTGGCTCATACCAATCCCCCCGTGTCCTCGAATCTCCTCATAGGTGATATGCCGATTTTCTCCAATTAGTTGCCTGACAGTAGCCAAATTTTTCTCAGTGATTACAGTTGAGAGCCGACCCTAACGAATTTCATCATGGAGAGGCACAGCGGGCACGATCAAATTCTGCGTACCAACGCCTTACGGTGATATGAGGTGCTTCCCTCCCAAAAGCATTTTGAAGACGAGCAGTGCGGACTTGCGGACTCAGCGAACTTTTAAAATCTTAAAAAATCATCGGCTAAAATGTTTTCGCGTTAATTCTATTTTTGCTACGGACGACGAACACACAAGTTGTGATAAAAACAGTTGACTCGCGATTTCCCGCCATTTTTTTTTTTAATCAATGATTGTGTTTCATAAGTTTGAAAAATATAACATTCGAAATTTAGCGCAGAACTTTCAGTATGCCCTACATATATGACATCTACATAATATCATACAGGATTGCAGCGCGTATCGCCCACCGAATCGACATGCTATCAAGCTTACCAGCCAACGTGCCCGATGATCTCCGATTGCAGGCACAAATCGAGCTAAGAGCTCTTCGTGTGCTCAATTTCCAGAAACAGTTAAGAGCAGAGGTATTACAGTTTTCATCCATTAATCATATTTATTGTAGTTATCAATGATACACTTACATTAGATACACTTACATTATTTTCGTGTATTAAGCTCTCTACATGCTTGCTAGAACGCTCAACATACCAACACCATTAACTGCATATCATGGAAACGTAGCGTCTATGGTAAGGTATGGCATTATGTTCTGGGGCAACTCTACCTACAAAGAAATGGCGTTCATAGCACAAAAGAGATGTGTAAGGACAATTTGTAATATTAAACAAGTTGATAGTTGGAAACCCTATTTTCAGAACCTTGGTATTCTAACATTGCCTTGTACTTATATATTTGAAATTATTATGTTTGTTAGAAATAATAGCAAGAATTTTATAAACTATCACAGCAGACGTAACTGCTCAAAAATATGCTGCCCACAAAGTAAAACAGCGTTCTATAATGACAGTGTTCTCTGTATGGCTCCACGCATTTACAATTATTTTCCAAAAGAGTTAATAGATACCATACCTATTGACCTATTTAAAAGAAAGCTAAAAAATATGCTTGTGTGCAGTGTAAATATGCAGTGTACAGGAATATTTGACTGATACATTTTGAAACATGAGAGGTATTATAATGTGTTATATAAACGAGCTGTAATTTAATGGAATTGTATTTAATTATCGATTTAATTACTGACATTTGAATACTATCTATTTAATTTTGTTGACATTTTAACTACATTTTTTAAATTACATAATTGTCATTTATTGACGTTTTTTGATTTTATATAATTGTAGTTAATAATTTGTTTAATAAATATTATATTTCAATAATGTACCCGATTTGCATGCTTAAGAGTGAAATATGCTGATACCTTTTTTTGTCAATCCATCAATGTAACAGGGTAGTTTTTTTTTATGTTATAGGGGGCAAACGAGCAGACGGGTCACCTAAAACATAACTACCCATATTTATGCAAATAAATTACTTATGAGTTATGACTACTTATGACTTATGAACTATTAATCAGTCTTTGTTTTATGGAGGTTGTCATGAAAATCATTGTGAATATATCAGTTTAAATAAAAAAAATTGAGTAATTTTGCAGACTTTACCGTTTTTTATTAAAAATTTTGAGTAATTTGGCAGACTTCGCGCGTTTTTTATTATTCATTTGCAAACGAAATTTGGATTAAATAAAGAAATATTTTCTATTAAACATCATTGTATTCGACGGATTGATTTATAGATATGAAATCTTTCCTTACCAGATATTGGGTCAAGTCCGTCGGGACACAACCTTAGAGACTGCCGTAAATATAAAAGCGTACAAACGTACGAAACGACAGGGGTTACGAGAAGCCCGAGCTACTGAAAAATTAGAGAAGCAACAGAAACTTGAAGCTGAGAGGAAGCGCCGACAGAAACATCAAGAGTTCCTACAAACGGTGTTACAACATGGTGAGGCTTGTTACTGAATTCCTATGGTGGTTTTATAATTTATTAACATCAACCCGAATCTAAAATGTTGAGTGTGAAACTAAAAACAATTTTAAACTCACGACAGAGTCCGTCTGTGTCTGGTTTCCAATGTCGAGAAAATTGTTGATTCAAAAAGAGAGAAAGTCCTATCCTAAGCGCATTTTCTTTTTAAACACACCTGTTCGCTTCGTTTTCAGTGATCATACTAGAATGTTTTAGTTGTCTGATCATTAGTATAGCCTCCTATAATTACTAATTTAAGTGACGTACTTAAACAATAAAGTATATAAGCTTTTCTTTAGGTTTTTATGGTTATTTCCTCGAAAAATTGCTGTACTGTATATTCACAAACATATCTGTTTAATTTTTTTCTTTTTAAAGTTTAGAATGTTTATAGGTAAAGAGACACAACTTTTATCTTGTATCTGCCAAATGATGTCTAATTATGGTAATTTTTAGCCAAGGACTTCAAAGAGTACCACCGCAATAACATCGCAAAACTGTCTCGTATTAACAAAGCCATCATGAACCATCACGCAAATGCAGAGCGGGAGCAGAAGAAGGAACAAGAACGTATAGAAAAAGAACGTATGAGACGGTAAGATCCTTTGACATGCTTATAGCTTAATATGAATGTAACTTTATATGTAAGTCCCTCTCAAGTAAGAATGGGGGGAACTTAGCGCCAACTGGCTCTAAACCGGCACCTATTCACATAATGAACCACCTATGAGCCTAAATGAGGAAACTGAGCCCTATACTAATACCAAAAAAAGTCCTTTAAAAAGAAAGAGATGAACCATGAGAAAATGTTTCTATCAAACTAACTCACTACGTTTTAAACCTAAGCAACACAATTATACCGATGTAGACTAGTGCATGCTGTTATATGTCTTTTTTCTACTTATAAGTATGGTTAGAGATAGAATACTCGTACTTGATTATGTTACAAATTAATAAGTGTTTCTGTTTATACTTGATGTTTAAAGTTTTGAAGATATGTTGACTATTTTTCTTTGCTTAGGCGTAACAGATGAGACACAATTTTAAAGCATTATATTAAGTAGTAGCACATGAAAATGACCAAAATTGAAGAAAACAGCGCTTTAAAAAAACGAACATTGATTTCTCGCAAGTTGTGAAAAAACTAAAAAAAAATAGAATTTACCTAAATACTGTCAAAAATTTTATTCCAAAACAGTCCCACTTTGTACTATAGTACTTTGTAATATAGACAATACCAGAGTAACTTGATAGATATCATTATAGCTTGTACAATGTTTTGAAAGTGTGAAGGCCTTTGTTAAAAGGATGAATCTAATAATCTTTTTTTATTTTTACATTTCTGTAGTGACTCAATATATAACTTCGACCCGTAATAAATTACTAAATCTGATAAAGGAATTGTTTTGCTTAGTTTGATGGCGGAAGACGAAGAGGGTTACCGCAAGCTTATCGATCAAAAGAAAGACAAGCGGTTAGCTTTCCTCCTGTCGCAGACAGACGAGTATATCGCCAGTCTCACGGAAATGGTCAAACAACACAAACAGGAACAACGCAAGAAACAACAAGAGGAAGAGCGCAGAAAAAGGGTTTGCATCCATATACATAATTATGTTATTCTTATAGCAAGCTACAGCTTTTAAAACATTTTTATTGGTTCCATTATAAATAACTTGGGGGTAATCCTTCCAGGTGAGAAGTGTTCGTTCGTCACGATAAAAATATTTTAATTGGTTATCACGCACACACTTATTTAACCGTTAAGTCTCCAGAACCGGGCGTCTTTTCTCGCCTTTCGGAACTATTAGCAAGCCATCCCTATTAAATACTTACACAATGTAGACTATAGTAAAAAAAAAAGGAACAGGTTCATAAAGTAAAAAATATAAATATAAAGAAAACGAACATCTTTTATTTTTCATATCAAGTACCTACTTGTTTCTATTATTAATTACTTTTATTCTGTTTTATACTATTTTGCTTTCTTTCATTAAACAGAAATCGAGGAAGAGGAAACTGCTAGAAGGTGGCGAAATCGACGCTTTGGATGATAGCTCTCAAACATCAGACTCTAGGGTAGGCGTTATGGATCCAAAAACAGGCGAGGTTGGTTGCCTAAAGTACTTCCTATTATTATTAGTGATGTGTCAAATTGAATCGCTAAAATTAATATCTGCGGATACAGATATGGACCAATTGTTTACATAGTTGGTTGGTGTCAATGCTCGTGAGTTAGAAAGACAGTTGACTTTGAGTTGACATTTTGTAATTGTATTTTCTAGATTTTAAAAGGAGAGGACGCGCCACTGTTGTCTCAGCTTAAAGACTGGATGGAGACCCACCCTGGTTGGGAAGTACTGTCAGATTCTGAAGATTCTGGTGATGATAGCCAGGATGATGACGGTTAGTTACACACTTTTTGATGCTAATGTTCTTCCTACCAACTTTATATGTTACTTGTTTAAGGATTATAATGATTATAGATTATTTGGATGATGTCAGTATATTTATGTTCTACAGAAAAGAAAAAAGATAAACACAAAGACGAAAGAAGCGAAAGAGACAAAACAGAAGAAGAAAAGGCACAAGACATGATCAAAAAGGCAAAGGTTGAAGACGACGAGTATAAAACGGAAGAACAAACATATTACAGGTATTGTGATATATTATGATTGTTGCCAGGGGTCCTTACACCTGTGCAGATTGCTTTTTTGCACGTTTAGTTCAAGTACAAACGTCATTTGTTAAGTATAAAGTATCAAAATTTCGTCTGTGATAAATGCTATACATTCTATTTTTTTATATACTTATGTGCTCTTATTTTCTAGTATTGCTCACACGGTCCACGAATCTGTCACGGAACAGGCTAGCATTCTTGTCAATGGAAAATTAAAAGAATATCAAATCAAGGTTAGTATACATGCTATGTACAAATCAATACATTCTTTGTAAATCCTGATAGAGGCGACAAAGAAGACCGACAGACTTCGGCCATGGGAGGGACAGCAGTTTGGTAAACAAATTAATAGTACCTAATTGTTACCTTTTATTAAAGAATAAATATTGCTAAAGATTTGGTGACCTGGGCTGTCCTGTAGTCTATTCAGAGATGCCTAAACGACTGCTGATATATCCAAGTCCTGAGATGTCTTTAACGAAGCTGTAACCATGACCGCATGCAGTATAAGAACAGAGCACAAAACCTATCCAATTGAATCACAGGGTGAGACGTTTTATCTCTGAAACTGTTTACCAATGCATTGGAGGACGTCTTCAGAACCTTCGATTGGAACGGACGGGGAATCAATATCAACGGCGAATACAGCTCACACTTGCGATTTGAAGTCGACATAGTCTTCCTGGCAGAATCTCTGCATAATCTGGACGTAACGCTGAACAGTAGACGATTCCTGAAGACGAGTAGGATTTGGGATAAACATTGGTAAGACCAAAGTCGTGCATGATAAGCATGTATTCCCGAGTCCCGTGGTTGTAAATGGCGCTACTTTCGAGGTTGTGCAAGAATACATCTACATTGGCCAAACTATCCAACTCGGCCTACACAACTTCGATCGGGAGACCGATAAAAGAATTCATATGGGCTGCTAGGAAACTACGTCATATCGTCGAGTCGCGGTCCCACAGTCCCTAGAAACCAGGGCATTCAACCAGTGCATCCTACCCGTAATGACATACGGAGCCGAAACGAGGACACTCACCAATGGACTGGTTCACAAATTTTTAGGAGAACTAGAGTAACCGACATCGCACAGAGAATCATAAATATGCTGAAGTCGAAGTCATGTCTCCAGGCGGACTGATGGTCGCTGTGCTAGAATGGAGACAGCGATTAGGCAAACGTAGTGTAGGGCGCCCTGCGGCACGATAGACCGACGACTTGAAGAAGGTGGCTGGCAGCGGATGCATGCGGACTTCTTTGTCCAGCAGTGATGGCGAATGATGAAAGATTTGGTTGAAGCAATTGAAGATATAAAAAAAAACATTTTAAAATATTGTTTTATGACGTACAGTTTACTGCATCTGCAACTGTAAGGGCGTTGGTATTGCATAAAAAAAAAACCAGTAGAATCCGTTTTCGCCTGATTAATCATCATCACAAAATGCATTAATTGTGGTATTGATGCAATTTTACACTAATGAGTAGACATATTCTTAACCTCGTTAAAATGCGATATGTAATTCATATATTGGCGTTAGTAAAATTATTATTATTAACTTGCTAGATATTAAAAAACACAAAACTAATTATATCATCGGTTTATACATAGCTTCGGATACTGTATAGTAACTTTGTTATTGCTATAGTAAAATGTCTGTGCCTTATCCGAAGTTCCAAAACAAAGCTGTCGGTGTCCCTTTAAATCTGTTATTTTTTTAGGGTCTAGAATGGTTGGTTTCATTATTCAACAATAACCTGAATGGTATCCTGGCAGACGAGATGGGTCTCGGCAAAACTATCCAAACGATTGCATTGGTTACATATCTCATGGAAAAGAAGAAAGTCAACGGGCCATTCCTTATTATAGTGCCTCTCAGGTAATTTACTATCTTTATATGTATGTATATATCACATTGGTGATAGCTTCTGAGTGACTTGGCAGGTTGAGGTGACTGCACACAATGTATTGTTTGTCTATATCTTCTATAATATAAAAATGAATCGCAAAATGTGGTGGTAAGCGCATAACTCAACAACGCCTGGACCAATTTGGCCAATTTTTTTTTTTAAATGTTCGTTAAAGTTCAAAGAGAAAAATTCGAATAATTGCCGGGAAACCCCTAAAAACAGCCCTTTTCTTTTCCCATACAAACGTTTTCTAACTAAAACGAGCTTTATTTATATTGTATAAAGTTCATATTAAATTACAAGCACTCACTGTTGTTTAAACAATGTAGGTATGTTCCTAACGTCAAAGAGTTAATTTGCACTTTATTACCTTTGTACAAAGTTCAAATTCAATCATATCTATCAAAACAGTGTGCGTTGGAGCACAGATAAACAAAAAAAAGAAAACGAAATCGAATAGTTTAATTTGGTCTGCTTCGCGATATTATTTCATTTGTTTTACTTTAAAATGCATCAGTTTTCAAGTCATTACATCAGTCAAACAAAAACAGCGTTACCAAAAGTGTTTTATTATTTTAAGTTTTTATTATTTCATATCCCTATTTTAAATACGGCTTGAAGGATTTGACTCCAAGTCATATCAAATTAAAAAAAAGTTGAAACAACAACAAACTGTCAATGTGAGTGTTTTTTTTTTCTTGGATTTTCGGTTACTACTCTAATGAGTTTGCTTTTGTCAACTGATACACGAAACAAATTCTTACCTATATAGTGTTTTGTGCAGTGTTTATTTACCTATGATCGCTAATTATTGCATGTGACAAAATAATCTATGATATAGATATGCCTCCTATTAGACGAAGCAATTTAGGTAGAGGAACCCGAAATGCTACCAATGAAAAATGTTGCAAATACGGGGAAAATTTACTAACGCAAACGAAGTTGCGCGGGTCAGTTAGTATTACTATATTTTTGGATTAAATGAAACATATTGGTTTTTACCAAATGGACAAAATTTATGACAACTAAAATATGATCTTCATTAAATAGGCTCAAAATGTTTTTTTATTTAAGTGCGTTACTATGTTTGTAATTGTGATTTTCAGTACACTATCGAATTGGGTGCTGGAGTTTGAGAAGTGGGCGCCGACAGTGACAGTAGTCTCGTACAAAGGCTCACCTCAATCGCGACGTTTAGTGCAGACGCAAATGCGCTCCACTAAGTTCAACGTATTGCTAACTACATATGAGTATGTAATCAAGGATAAAGCTGTGCTGGCTAAGGTTGGTAAGGCAGTTGTTATTATCTGTAGTTTTAGGTAGATTTTTCGAAGAAAAGTCTACCTATTGGTTTTATACCAGTTGTCGAGTGTTCCAAAAATTTCTTCACAGGAGGTCTAGTTATGATCCCAAAACCCCAAAACAACCGCCAGTTAAAAAGTATATATATATATATATCAGTTTTTTCAGCATAACTTTTTCCTATAGTAAATTTTTTACCGTTTAACATTAATGGCATGCCTATAGTAAATACGAACATTTTTTTAATATGAACCCTAAATGATTCCATCTTTAACTTGGGGAAAACCAAAATTTGTTGGAAAAAAAATTCGTAGCTCCGAAACTGTAAACCGAAAGCTAGTTTTTTTTTCTCTACAATGTAGACTAAAAAGATTTTAATGCGACTTATATTAGTTATATTTTTGGAGATAAAAATTTAAAAAACACGAAATCTGCCTCTGCGGGCCTGCTGCGGGACCGGTTTTTTTTTATTTTACTCTACAATGTAGACTAAAAAACTTTTTAACGCGAATTATATTTTTGGAGATAAAAATTTAAAAAACACGAAATCTACCTCTGCGGGCCTGCTGCGGGACCGGATTTTTTATTTAAATATTAAAGCTTTTTGTATGCTATTTTCAATGTAATTTGATGTTTGAAAGTAATAATAATAATTGAAAACCTCACAATGTCCTCAACTTATGACATTTTATTAACGAATCTAACAAGAGAATAATTGTTGTATTATTTTTATGTAATCGTTGTATAATTATTATATTACCCGCAGGTGCAATGGAAATACATGATCATTGACGAGGGACATCGCATGAAGAATCACCACTGCAAGCTGACGCAAGTGCTAAACACGCACTACATCGCACCGCACCGCCTGCTGCTGACGGGCACGCCGCTGCAGAACAAGCTCCCAGAGCTGTGGGCGCTACTGAATTTTCTGTTGCCGTCTATATTCAAGAGTTGTTCTACTTTCGAACAGTGGTTTAATGCTCCGTTTGCTACAACAGGAGAAAAGGTTTGATACTAAATTCTTTTTTAAAAATCAATATTGTAACTTCTAACAATTTTGGTATATATTGAGAAAAGGAGTTATAAAGAGTGAGGTGGCAATAAAAGTATTTTCATAGTAAAAGAAATCTTTTGCGGGTATTATTAGCTGAAGATATGTAACTCTCATACATTTACCGATCCAATTGAGGAGTATTGTTATTTCCCTAAAATAACAATGCTACGGGTCACTGACACTATACTTAGGCGACAATTTCATTGACCGGTGCTATAATGCAAACAATGTATACACGCAATTGTTTGTCTAAACCCCTTGTTGGAACCGTGATATTAGTAACAATGATATATTTTCTGTTTGCACACCTATATGAAATGTTTAGTTTGTGTGTAGTTTAGTTAGTAATATTTATTGTCATACTTTTTTCAACAATCTATAATCGCGGCGATGCCTCATAGATTAACTTCCTACCGATGACCTATAATAATAAAAACAGGTGGAGCTCAACGAAGAAGAAACTATCCTTATTATCCGTCGTCTGCACAAAGTTCTACGTCCCTTCTTGCTACGAAGATTGAAGAAGGAAGTAGAAAGTCAATTGCCCGACAAGGTCGAATACATTATCAAATGTGATATGAGTGGTCTACAACGTGTACTGTACAAGTAAGTTTAGCTGATGTTTGTATAAATACACTACTGTCGCAGTGTTGCAGTCTGCAAAACCTCTATGTCTTCGCAGCTCTCCATTAGCACCATTATAATGTACGTCACATTTAAAACAGCTCACCTCGTCGGCTTAAAACATTAAGAACTTTAAAGTATTAAGAGATTTACTTTTTATTTTAAATATAATGACAACATTCGAATTCATTTCTTGTCAATTTATTATTCTCATCTAATGTTAAAGAATACATATATTATACATGTTTTGTAAAGGAAAATTTATTTATACATAAATTTTAGTAATTGTTTCTCAGTAACACAATTTTTTTGAAGCCTACATACACATTATTTCCTGTATAGAAAAATAAAACCAAAGTTTAAACATTTACGCCTGCCATCTAAATTTTATAAAGGGAAATCATGTAATTACTAAAATCTTTATATATTTATTACATTTCTGGGCAAAAACAGAATCGCTGGAAATCGAGATCAAGGGGGGTTGTGATTATAGATTACCTTCTATTTGCCAGGCACATGCAGTCCAAGGGGGTACTGTTAACAGATGGCTCAGAGAAAGGCAACAAGGGCAAGGGCGGTGCAAAGGCTCTTATGAACACTATCGTCCAACTTCGAAAACTGTGCAACCACCCCTTTATGTTCCAGCACATCG
This sequence comes from Callimorpha dominula, assembly GCA_949752705.1. Lineage (NCBI taxonomy): Eukaryota > Metazoa > Arthropoda > Insecta > Lepidoptera > Erebidae > Callimorpha > Callimorpha dominula. The sequence goes on from OX456991.1 coordinate 20,633,548, forward strand.
AGGAGAAGTTTTGTGACCATGTTGGGTCCAGTGGCACTGTTGCCAGTGGGTATGTATTTTAATTAATATATATGTGATATAATATGTATGTGGTCGCCGACACCAAGTCAACTCCTTAAATCGACAAGTGCGGTCTCTTCCTAAAAAATACATTTAACCCTACACAGTACTGTTAATAATGAATAGCTCATTAGTTTTAACTATCTTGTTTAGAAGGTATGTTTTGAAATATCTGCGTCTGTGTTGATTAAATTAATTGATTCGATAAGAAGTATTGTTATAGCGTTGAAGTGTTGGTATACTCAACTCGTAATATTACGCCCTACTACAAATCGAAGACATGTCAATTAATCGATGATCCGATCAAAATATATTGTGATAAATACTAACATTGCTACGGCAATATTGGTAGTGATCTTAACATCCATCGAACATAGTATGAGAGTATAATTACGTCATTTGAACAAAACCTTAAAATCAATACCAGATTCTTTGACTTGTAAAATGCTGCCAATTTTTACAGGCCGGACTTATACAGAGTGTCTGGTAAATTTGAGATACTGGACCGCATCTTGCCCAAACTGAAGAAAACTGGCCATCGAGTCCTAATCTTCTGTCAAATGACCCAGTGCATGACGATCATTGAAGACTATCTTTCCTGGAGAGGTTTCCAATATTTGAGGTAAGTGAGATATATGGCATCTAATAGACAAAACATATTTTCAGTCTTAGGAGGACCTACAAGAAAGGGAAAAATAACTGCCTAAAGTATTAGTCCCGGAGCTTTGATGCAATTTGTAAACTGTATAAAACTATAAGAGATGAGCGTTTTTTCATATGATGTGGCCTACAGTGCATCATTATTCTTGGTAATAGTTCTATCCATGTTGTGAACATTGCGAGTGCAGAACTTTCGTTTAATGTGTCTATAACTAACAAATACCTCTTAAACTTTTAAAGGAGATATCTTTAGACCTTTTATTGTGTTGTTACTTTAACTTGCTTCAATATTACTTTCTTTTGATGTACGATAATTTGGTTAATACATAGGCTGCACTAAAAGTATCGGGAATGGAATATTTCCACTGTTTCTGTCATATCAAAATCTTTTTAATTGAAAACTCCTTGGTTTTAAAAATCGAATACCATTTATTTATTTAAAAAAAGATTCTCGGTCTTATCACAAGGTTTTGTCAAACTTGTTTAGTCGTTGAGAAAATGGAATTGATGCGAGAAAATTCAAGAGCGATGATTTATTATGACTTTCGAAGTGGTTTAACGCAAAAACAGTGTGTTGACTGGATGATTTCTGCATTTGGTGATGAAGCCCCATCCAAAACCACAATTTATCGCTGGTTTGCTGAATTTCAACGTGGACGTGTCAAGCTCAGTGATGATCCCCATCAAGGTCGTACAAAAACTCCAGTCACCCAAGAAAACGTTGATTCTGTGCGTAAGCTGATTGAGGAAATGACATGTGACATACCGCGAAATTCAGGCAACTTTAGACATTGGCATGAGTCAAATACAAATAATCTTGCTTGAACAATTAGGTGTAAATAAGTTGTTTTCCCGATGGATACCGCATTCGCTCTGTGAAGAGCAAAAAGCGGCTCGCGTTACTTGGTGCTTCAGAACTCTCGAAAGATTCCACGCAGGATCCTCAAATGCTATATACAACATCGTATCAGGTGACGAATCCTGGATATACGCGTACGAACCCGAAACAAAAAACCAGTCGAGAGTTTGGGTGTTCGAAAATGAGTTAAAGCCAACAAAAATTGTTCGTTCACGGAGTGTTGCAAAAAAAATGGTGGCTACGTTTGTCTCCAAAACCTGCCATGTTGCGACTATTTCTCTTGAGGGACAAAGAACGGTAAATGCAGAATGGTATGCTAGCATTTGTTTGCCACATGTCGTTTCTGAACTCCGTAAAGAGAACTGCAACCGCCGCATCATCCTCCATCACGACAATGCGAGTTCTCACACCGCGCACAGAACAAAACAGTTGTTAAAGCAAGAAAACATAGAATTATTAGACCATCCGCCGTACAGCCCCGACCTAAGCCCTAATGATTTCTATACTTTCCCTAAAATAAAGAATAAATTGCGTGGTCAGAGATTTTCATCACCTGAAGAAGCTGTGGACGCCTACAAAACGGCCATTTTGGAGACCCCAACTTCCGAATGGAATGGTTGCTTCAATGATTGGTTCCATCGTATGGAAAAATGTGTCAAATTTCGCGGAGAGTACTTCGAAAAGCAATAAATACATTTTTAAATAGTAATGTTGTGTCACTTCCTTGATTCCCGAAATTTTCAGTGCCGCCCTCGTATGAAAGAAATATATCATTATTTATTTTCTTAAATTAACTACAGATTGGACGGTATGACGAAGGCTGAAGACCGTGGGGAGCTGCTGAAGAAATTCAATGAGACGGGCTCTGAGTACTTTATTTTCCTGCTTTCGACACGTGCCGGAGGTCTCGGCCTCAACTTGCAAAGCGCAGACACTGTCGTGATATTCGATTCTGACTGGAATCCGCATCAGGTAAACAATAGTAAGGCACTAAATAATGTTCTGGAACATATTAAGTTATTGGTACTCTTCGCCTAATTCAACTACTGGATTTTATTAAACTCAAGAACATAATAATATTTCTAAATGTATAATAAACTAACTGTTGGCCGCAACTTTGTTCGCGTTGAAATTTTGGTGAAATCTATCCAACGGGAACCGTTCATTTTTCCGGGATAAAATGCCTATGTGCTATTCCAGACTAAAATCTATCTCTGGGCCAAATTCCATCTAGATCCATACAATAGTTTTTGCGTAAAAGAGTAACATCCATACATCCTCACAATTTTTTACACTGAGAGCACTGTAAGGTGTGACGTCAATTTAGTATGCTGCGAATTCGTTCCTTTATATATATATGCATGTATATATACATACTAGCTGACCCGGCGAACTTCGTACCGCCATATTTTATTTCTCTAATCGCAACTAAGGAAATAAAACCCTTCCGGTAAAATCTAATTAGCTAAATTGAAAATAAAACTAAAGTACTCAATTGAAAAATTCATATTGTTGTACAAAATTACTCGTCCATCAGATGTTAAATCGCAAATAACAGACAAATAATTAGCTGAATTATACGGTATTTCGTTCACTACAAAATAAATTTAATTAATTTTATAGCGTCAACAACACGTGGTAATTATGCTGTTAAAATGTAGCTTATATGACACGTTCGTAGATTTACCATAGCAGCGCCATCTATTGATTACTTACTCAACCCAGTCGAAAGGTATCGACATCTGTTAGAATCATTTGGAGTTAACAGATAATTGTGACTGTCAAATAATAACAGACAAATAATTAGCAATCAATTAAAATTGCGACTATAATTTGAGATTTAAACTATCCTATCTCTCAAGTTGGATCGAACTGCACATGGTGTGCGAATTTTATTATAATCGGTTAAGTGGTTTAGGAGTCTGGTGGAGCGCCAATATATTTATAAAATGCATGGTGGAGCGCCAATATATTTATAAAATGCATACATAATCGCACCATAATATATTTCGTTATATTATAAATTTCATAGTCTTTATAGTAAACCACATTCTGTTTGTCGAATGCAATTAGTGCTGGTACTGCTGTAATATTGCCAATGTACTCGACGATCTCAAGAGATGGCGTTAGCAGTCTTCAAATAATGTAAACGCGCTGCGCCTGATTGGTGCAAGAAAAACGGACATACCCTGCTCTCATCGCTTTTCGCTAAGAAGACGCTTTAATATATAAAAATTTTGTTCCGCCACGGACATCAGTTATATTTCTCGTGAAAAGAAGCTGATTTTCCGTTAGTCCTATAGCCGTGTAGTGTTTGGACTCGCTTGTAACCTTTACAAGGTGTATGTGGAGTGCTCCAGTCTACGATCGTGACCGGCCGGTCAATACCTTGCAAGAGACCGTAGAAACCTCGCCGCTGCTCGCTGCCTTCTGGAGGATCGGGACTTGGTCGGTGTTGCAGGTTAGTGCTGGCATGATTGTTTTGATCGATAGAAGTGGTTTACTTCCCTACACCTCGTACGCTAACTGTTGAGCAATCACACCCTGGTCGGGCTATTTACACGCCTGACCATATAATTTGGTCCTTACGAGTACGGATAGGCCAGTGATTCACGTAAATATTGGTGTATTTACTTTTCTATTCATATCATAAAAAAGATTCACGTAATTCTAGTGAATTCTTGCCGCCATTTTTCCTCGCTCACAGATTTACGTAAAATTGGTAAATTCTGTGTTTAAAACGCACGAGAACTACGTAATTATTGGTAGACTCGTATTTAAATATAATTAATTGTTAGATTTGGTGAATTACGTATTAATTGGTAATAATATCCATTATACTCAATTTAGTTGAACTTATTTATACCTACCCACTTATTAACCGCTCCACCACTGTACTTTACGCTAAGTCATTTTAAGATTTAAATTTAATTTGTGTTTTTACACTAACTAGGTAGATATACCTATCACTTTGTAGTTGTATTGTGATATTATTTTATAAACATGACGGAAAGTGAATCAAGCCGCGAAGTCATGTTGGTTATGTTGAATCAAAAGAAAGAATTATTATTTCAACGTATTAATCGTATGTACACATCGTCGAAAGGTATAATTTCTTTCGATTCATCAACGCGAGCTAACGAGAATTTTCTGGCTGAAACGGAGATGATAGATGATTTACGCGATAAATTTGAGTCCATTGTTGATAAAATAAATAATATAAATTTGTTATCAAAGATTACGGTCAAGCCCGAGTATTCTTGCCTCGATTCATTTGATGATTTATACTCGAGAGTTAAACGCGTTAGAAATAAAATATTAACCACTTCTAAGGTGCGTTCACTCGAGACCAGTAGCTCGATCAAGTCCGTAGTGAAATTAGAACCTTTAGTAATTCCGAGTTTTGACGGACGCCCTGAAAACTGGAATACCTTTTATCAGTCTTTTAAAGCTAATATTCATTTGAATCAACAGCTTTCTGACTCGCAACGTGTACAGTATCTAATTTCTAAACTCACCCACGACGCACTAAAATTCACTTCCGGTATTATTCCGTCAGGTGAAACATATAGAATACTGTGGGATAGTTTGGTTAAGAAATACCACGACAAACGCTCATTAGGTACATATTATCTCAATAATATACTGGACTTAAAAACTTGCTCGCACACTGCGAACGCGCTCGATACCTTTGTTAGTAAATACTCCGCTTCGATATCAGCTCTAAAAGAATTAGGCATAACTGATCTAACTGATTTTATTTTTCTTCAATGCGCTTTGAGAAGGATGGATCCTCAAACCATCCAAGCCTTTGAACTTTCGATTCGGGATGTGGAAGTGCCTACGACACAACAGCTTATCGCTTTTATACAAGATCAGGCTAAGATTTTGGAGCGCTCAAACCCGCGAAATTGGTCATATACGAAACCCGCTGCTGTTGTTACGTCGTCCTCACGCGACCGGCGCGTTCATCACACCTCCAAATCTTACGCAGCAGTTACCGCGAATTGTTGTTTGTGTAGTGGTAACCATCGACATTTATATGATTGCGCTCAGTTTAAAAATATGCGAGACGCAAGGGCTAGATATGAGTTTATTAAATCGAAGTACGGTTGCGTTAATTGTTTAAGCACTTTACATAAACTTCCGGATTGTAAGAGTACGTCAGTCTGTTTCTGTAATAAAAGACACCATAGGTTATTGCATTTTGATAGTAATAATTCGCAATCGCATGCGGCTATGGTAAATACCGCCGTCGCGTACTCGCCGCCGCCCGCTCATCGAGCGACCGTTACTTCGCCCGCGCCTTCTCATCGCGCTCACACGACTTCGTCATGCATTCGAGCGCCCCCGCTTGCTACAGAACCAGTTACACATACACAGTCTTACACTTCTTGTCATAAGGGTGATATACTTTTGTCAACCGCTCAGGTATACGCGCGCTCTAAGGGTAGCGCTGGTATCAAATCTGTAGTTAGGTGTTTGATAGATAATGGCTCGCAGAATAATCTAATAACATCTGCTTGTTCTAGTTTATTAAATTTACCGATAATACCGTTGAATAATTCCTATGTTAAAGGTGTTGGTTCCGCTTCAAGTCCGATAATCGGTTATGTTCCTTTAGACATTGAATCCCGTATTTATCCGGATCAGAAATACACTATACATGCGCTTGTTGTAGAATGCATTACGGATCAATTGCCTTCGAAATTTATCGATTGTGATCGCGACCTAGATTTTCGTAACCTTCCGCTCGCTGACTTAAGCTGGAATATTCCGGGCAAGATTGATTTATTGTTAGGTGCCCAGCTATTCCCATTTATATACTTAGGAAATATGGTCGAGTGTGGGCCGCGCGCACCGTGTGCTTTATCTACAACATTTGGTTACGTACTTATGGGAGATTACCCGCGTAAACATATTTTACCTACTGCCGCGTCTTTTTCTGCGTTAGCGCTTAATGATATAGTGCAAAAGTTCTGGGAACTTGAAGAAGTACCCATGAAACGCTTGTTGTCACCAGAGGAGACAGATTGCGAAAATATTTTCACGGCTACCGTGACCCGTGACGACGTAGGTCGTTATACATTTGCATTACCGTTCTGTAGGGACCCTTCGGAATTAGGTAATTCGCACGCTACCGCTTATCGCCGTTTCGTTTCACTCGAGCGTAAGCTCCGTCAGGCACCGATAGTGCGCGAAAATTATAACAAGGTTATTCAGGATTATATTGATAACAATTACCTCAGTCCTGTTAAAGAATCTGAGCTGTCCTCTGATGGTTATTATATACCGCATCACGCAGTAGTCCGACCTGATAAACCGATGCCGCGCATCGTATTGGACGCGAGTGCTAAAACGCATACAGGACTTTCGCTTAACGATATATTACATATTGGACCCAATTTACAGGCCGATCTGTTTTTATTATTGTTAGGTTTTAGATTATTTCCTATTGCAACGAACGCTGATATAAAACAATATTATTTACGGATTGGTGTACCAGTAGACCAACATAAATACCTACGCATTTTATTTAGATTCAACGAATCGGAAAAAATTCGAACTTATGCCTTTAATAGGCAACCTTTCGGTCTCAAGTCAAGCCCTTACATAGCTATGCGCACTGTGCGACAGCTGGCTACTGACATGAGTCCGCTCTATCCTGATGCCGCGAAAGTGGCAGAGACCTGTCTGTATATGGACGATTTGGTTCTTTCTATTGCAAATGAGGATACTGCCACGCAATTAGCTCACAACTTGATTAAGTTTTTCAAATCGGGTGACTTTGACTTAGTGAAGTGGTCTAGCAATTCACCAGTGCTACTTGACTCGCTTCCCGACACGCACCGCAAGTCGCTTGATTTTGATGTTGACAATAATGTCTCTAAGGTCTTAGGTCTCTCATGGGAACCATGTGAAGATAATTTTTATTTCACATGCGCCGCAATTAATGAAAAGTGCACCAAGAGAAACATACTCTCGATGGTTGCACGACTATTTGACGTGCTCGGATTGGTCGCGCCTGTGATTCTCTATGCCAAGTTGTTAATTAAGGAACTGTGGCTCAGCAAGTGTGATTGGGACGATCCTGCACCGGAGCACATACGCACCCGTTTTTCCGCTCTTGCGCAAGAACTTCAAATGCTTGACACTTTAAGGATTCCACGTCATGTAGGCGTCGAAGTTGGTTGTGAATTACGTCTTGTTGCTTTTTGTGATGCTAGCATGAATGGTCTGGGATGTGTCATTTATGCCCATTGTACCTACCCGTCTGGCATTCAAACTCGCATTCTTTGCGCTAAATCAAAGGTTTCGCCAACAAAAATCACTACGCTCGCTCGCTTAGAATTATGCGCTATTTTACTTATGTCAAAATTAATAAAAACTGTGCGAGACACATATGCAACACGTATGACCATTGCCGGGATATACGCATTTTCTGATTCCACTATTGCTTTATCATGGGTTCATTCTTCACCACATCGTTGGTCAGTTTTCGTCGGTAATCGCGTCGCTCAGTGCCAAGAAAACTTGGACTCTAAACATTTTTATCATATTGCCGGAGCTAGTAATCCAAGTGATTGTCTTTCGCGTGGTATGCTTCCATCGCAACTTTTGACCCACGATTTGTGGTGGAAAGGTCCTCCGTGGATTCGCAGCTCATCTGAGAAGTGGCCGATTAAGCCATTCTCGCTTAATAATTGCTCTGTCTTGCCTGAACTCAAGGCAAATGTGTTGGCTGCCATTACTCACACAGAGCCGCCGTTGCTGTGTACGTTAGCACAACGTGTTTCTTCTTGGGAAAAGTTGCTACGTATCACCGCATATGTATTAAAATTCGCAAGACCTAAAGTTAAGGTCGAACCTCGTTCTATAGCAGGGTTGACAAGTGCTGAGAATGCGTTAATTCTCGCCGTTCAATCTGTGCACTTCTGTGAAGATATCAAATTGATCAAGGCTGATAAATTACCTTCAAAAAAGCTGCAAAGCCTCTTCGTCTTCTTAGACAAACAAGGGATTTTACGCATTGGAGGAAGACTTTCTGGATCAATGCTTCCTTTCGAAGCTAAACATCCGGTTCTTCTCCCTAAACGCGATCATGTCGTTGACTTAATAATACAGCATTTTCATGTTGTTAATTGTCACACCGGACCTGGACTTCTTATGTCTATTATACGACAACGCTACTGGATCTTGGATGCCAGGACTGTTATCAGGTCCAAGTTGCGAAAGTGCAACACTTGCTTTAAATGCAACCCAACGCATCCAACGCCTATAATGGCTGATCTTCCTGATTACCGTGTTTCAGAGGCCAAGGCATTTTGTCACACTGGTGTAGATTACGCTGGTCCGATAAGGACAATCCTTTCTCGCCGCAGAGGTCAACATGCGCAAAAGGCGTACATCGTTCTTTTTGTTTGCATGGTCACACGTAGTCTACATATTGAAGTGACCAGTGATTTAACTACTGAAAACTTTCTAGCCGCTTTTAAACGCTTTATTTCCCGTCGAGGACCAGTTTCATGTCTCTATTCCGATAATGGATCTACTTTCATCGGTGCGAAGGCACATTTAGATGAGCTGTATAGTTTTTTATTGAACTCTAGCTTCAAAAACGCGCTGTCGAATGAGTTGCTCTCTCGACGCATAGAGTGGAAGATGATTCCCCCAAGATCACCAAATTTTGGTGGGATGTGGGAAGGGAATATAAAGAGCATGAAAACGCATTTATATAGAGTAATAGGAAGTCAGTTACTTACATACGAAGAACTGCAAACTGTTCTTACTCAGATAGTGTATTCTTAACTCTCGTCCATTGAGCGTATTATCGTCAGACCCTTATCCTGAGGTGTTAACTCCCGCGCATTTTTTGATGTCTACTCCGTTGCAATATTTACCCGCTGCTGATTTGTCAGATCAACGATTGAGTCTGTTAGAACGTAAAAAGTTGTTAGATAGTATGGTCCAATCCTTTTGGAAGAAATGGCACTTAGAGTATTTGCACACGTTGCAAGTTAGGCAAAAATGGGCTACTCCCGACAAACCGGTAGAAATCGGAACTGTTGTTCTTCTTGAGCAGGAGAATTCTCCACCGTTGCATTGGCCGTTAGGAGTAATTACGGACGTGTTCAGAGGCTCTGATAACGTTGTACGCGTGGCGATAGTTAAAACGCAAACTGGAATTTACAAACGCGCTGTAACTAAATTATATCCTATTCCTACACAATAAATTCAACTTAGTTTAAACCTTATTTTTTAGTTTAGGCCGCTATATTTATCATATTTATTATTTAATCGCATAATGCATGTGTTACTCTCAGTCAGTTAGAAAATTCGCGTGTTTTGAAACATCTTGTGATGTTCCAAGGCGGGGTGCATGGTGGAGCGCCAATATATTTATAAAATGCATGGTGGAGCGCCAATATATTTATAAAATGCATACATAATCGCACCATAATATATTTCGTTATATTATAAATTTCATAGTCTTTATAGTAAACCACATTCTGTTTGTCGAATGCAATTAGTGCTGGTACTGCTGTAATATTGCCAATGTACTCGACGATCTCAAGAGATGGCGTTAGCAGTCTTCAAATAATGTAAACGCGCTGCGCCTGATTGGTTCAAGAAAAACGGACATACCCTGCTCTCATCGCTTTTCGCTAAGAAGACGCTTTAATATATAAAAATTTTGTTCCGCCACGGACATCAGTTATATTTCTCGTGAAAAGAAGCTGATTTTCCGTTAGTCCTATAGCCGTGTAGTGTTTGGACTCGCTTGTAACCTTTACAAGGTGTATGTGGAGTGCTCCAGTCTACGATCGTGACCGGCCGGTCAATACCTTGCAAGAGACCGTAGAAACCTCGCCGCTGCTCGCTGCCTTCTGGAGGATCGGGACTTGGTCGGTGTTGCAGGTTAGTGCTGGCATGATTGTTTTGATCGATAGAAGTGGTTTACTTCCCTACACCTCGTACGCTAACTGTTGAGCAATCACACCCTGGTTGGGCTATTTACACGCCTGACCAGAGTCCATTGAGGACAAACATTGTGACACGAGATTTATATATATTAAGAATATATATATACTTATATTTTTTTCTTTATTTAGTTAGCTATACTGATTACTGTTTAAAACGGAATGCAGTCCAGTATACTGTCAGTTGTCAATTCAAACTGTCAAATCGCTTAATAAAAGTGACAGTGTAACAGCACTGAGATGACCTTACCTCGACGAAAATTCCAGTACTCACAGTACAAAAATGGCGACGTTTATGACGTCATATATTTCCCTACGATACTGCGGCAGTATACTGTCAGTCTATAAGGAATTTCTCCCCAGTACGAGCACTGAACGGTGCTTGCAGTGCATATTATGTGTAGTTCTCGTTTAATTCCATTGTTGGTATATTACAGGATCTACAAGCGCAAGACCGCGCACATCGTATCGGTCAACGCAACGAAGTGCGCGTGTTGCGACTCATGACGGTCAACTCTGTGGAAGAAAGAATCCTCGCGGCAGCTAGGTATGTGTGAAGTAGATTGACTAAGTTTCAGCAAAACATGTTATATATAAAGCAAGCTTAAAGTGTAAATATATATATATATATATATATTTTTTTTTTTTTTTTTATTAAGTTGCACTTCATGTTTACAGTAATTGCAAGTCGTTGTTATATGGGTGAATCAACTTTTTTGTCAATGTCTAATAAATGTTATTTGAAAAGATTAAGTCGTATTACGAGACTTTCACGTAAGGAATATTATATAAAACCTTCGTATTTTAGGTAATGCTGACAATTTTAAAGTATTTTATTGCCACTTTTAGACTAAAGAATAGACATTGGTCTTAAAATGCGTCCCTGGGTAACTGGTATCTTAAAAAACAGATCACCTCTAATTAGTTTCTAAATCACTTTAATTTCTTCAAAAATATAAACATGTACATTCTCCGAGTTCAAATTTCCGAAAACTTATTAATTTTTTTAGAAATAGTAGTATTTTATGGCTCCAGGGCCACCAATGAATATAAAGTTACAAGTTTTTTGTTTTTGGTGTGGTGGTGAAAATATTCTAACGAAAAGAAAAATCTTTGTGTTGTCTTTTATCATTTATTTTCTAAGTATAGAATAGAATAATTCTACTAATAGTATAAGTTTGTGAGGATGTATGGATGTTTGTTACTCTTTTACGCAAGGGAGACCTGGATTAAAACATAGACTACTTTTTATCCCAATATTACCACGGCACCGTGTCTTACATGGGTGAAATCGCAAGGCGCAGCAAGTAAAATATAAATTACACTTACATATCAAATAAAAATAGCTCAAATTAAAATAAATAAGAAGATCATTGCATTGCATCACGCTTTACTTTATAAGCATCAGTTGACTAAGGAAATCGAAAATATTAATGGGGTAAGCAAGAAGAAATGTCAAGGAGGGCTGGTTAGAGATCAAAAAAGAATAGAAATAGAAATTTTCACTTTTCTTTCTCTTGTATTCTACATATCAGCATCTTTCTTTTTTAATTACTGTTTATACAGTCTTTGCTCGTCGCGGGAATTGACAAACATTCGCTGATCCCTGTATGTATCGAATCCAAAGAGTATAGACGAGACTCTCTATAGCCTAAGAAACGATGTATGAAACGGGAGAGATTTTAATTTACTAATACAAAAACTAAAATTTTGATGGGCGCTAAAATTTATGCCAACCTTTAGGAAATTAAAATAGTGTTGTCCATTCTAACAACAGAATTATCGACGAATCCACGGATTAAAAATAACCATCAGCAATTTAGTTAAAATAATAGATGACTTTTCAAGCAGTAATAGGTAAATAAAACTACTAAATTTTTTTAATTCAAAGTGCAATATCTTTATTTCATAAAATTGCTAATGGTTTATGTTTATTATATTAGGATTATAAGTAAATAAACTAAAATGAATTAAGTACGTAATTAAGATTAAAAGTAAATAAACTAAATTCGGTATATAAAAATACGGAAATTGAAAATAAGGAAAAAATATTATGGTTGCAAAGCCTATAATAATAATCAATTTGAAAAAAGTCTTCTGGTTCTGCAACAAAACAGGTAGTTTTTAGTTTACTGTGTCTCTAATAAAGAACCCATCACAGTACCTATTTACTTTGAAATTGCCGTACTTACCAAGCATGGACACAACCATATCTTTTTCTGCTATGTGCAACAAGGGAACATCAATCAGGATTTCATCAGGTAATGGTTCTGTTCTTAATTGTAGAGATGGAATAGCGATTTTTTTTTTAACTAAGTCCTATTTTATAATTTGAACGATGCAGTAATCGACACGAGCCTCGTACAATCACTCCGCGCTCTTTAAAACTTAAACTTTTAAACTTTAGTACATTCTCGGTCACTAATCGCTTCGGTTGTGCTCATAACCATTTTAACCATACCATTCTAGAGTAAATTATAAGATAATACCATTATTTTGCTTAACATTCTTTTTCACTTATAACCATATTTCCCCTGTACAGTAACCATAGCCAACCATTTTAAGCGAAATGACTACCACGAACATATTTTTACGTGTAGAGTTTCTCTATCGGTACGTAAACTAAATCTTCTTTTCCGATAGCTTTCACCCATTAAGCAATGGGTGAAAGCTATCGGAAATGTTACAAATACAAATGATACAATTACAAACCTAAAAAAAATGTTACAAAAGAAAATATTAACGACGATATCGACATCGATAGGGATATTTACAGCTTAGAGACAACACTATTAGCTTATAAATCCACATAAAATCCTTTATTTTACAAAGCAATTATTATGCACTGTCACGTTTTATTTTAAAGTTTAAATAAAACGAACAAAGTTTTAGAATTTGTTGTTATATGTAAAAAAATATAAATAGTAAAAAAAGTGGGTAGTTGGTTCGGTAAGCCGGTACAAAAGGTATAAGGCCCACAATACCGCACTCCCCTGGTCGGTGTCAGCTGGCGAAGGCCTCGGCGTAGTCCGGCGGGGCGCGGACCCGGGAGACTGAGGTACCAGCTTGAGCGAAGAGTGTAGCAGAGGCCTGGCGTAGCCTGGCGGAGCGTAGCCCAGGAGAACTGAGGTAACACCTCCGTCGAAGAGAGCAGCAGAGGTTCTCGAGAGCTAGTATCGAGCGCAGCTCTCAAGCCCCATAGAAGTTCCCAGTACGGGAACAAATAAGGCACTTAGAAACAACTGTTATAAGTATTAACAGATTTATGAGAGTAGAGGTTTTATATTTTAAATGTCGGTTACACTGAGGGTCGGCACAGAGCAGAAGTACGTGTCGTGTGTCAAGCGCAGTTTTGGGACGACTCCTGGCTGCGCGCGCGCCATCGAACTCGCCGCCTTTGTATGAGTCATCGCGTCGAATTATCTAGAAAAGACAGTTCGCCATACGGAGTAAGCGTATCTGTCGTGATTGTTTGTTTGTTGATAATTTATTTTTATGTAATGAAAACTGATTAGATTACAATTTGAAAATTGATTAGTTGGTAAGATTGTAGTATAATTTGTAAATAGTTATGTAAGATTGATTAGATTAAGTTTTATCCTTTTTATGTAGGAACAGTATCTAGTGATCGTGACAGCACATATATAAAGAATCCTTAGACAATATTTATTTAGCGAATGTTAGCAAATTGTACTAACGTTTATTTGTATATAGGAAGTTTGCCATAAATATACGTTTTCCACTTTCGCTTCGCCCAGATGCAATACAACACACTACACAAGTTTTCTTTTTTAATATTTTGAGACACAAAGAACAATGAGAATATATATATTAAATTGTCCACAAAACTACAAATATTAGGAAAAAAATAATTCAAAACAGTTCAAATTAAATTGTCATCATGACAATTACATTTGTACTGTTTTGACTGTTAATGTCAATTGACAACTAAATTGTCAATTGAAAATAGCAATTAAACAGATAAAGAGACAGGTGATAGGAGAGACTATATGAGTAGGCAGGATAAAAACATTTGTTTTTCTGTATGGCAGTTGCGCAAGGCTAATCGAATCTACAATACCGCGCCTAGACGCTGTGGAAAATGTTGAGGCAACTTCTTAAACTGCTACTACATTATGCCTGCAGTCAAAAGCAAAAATAATAGAATATTAAGGGGTCCTTAACACTACGTCGCCTTAGTGCTTATTTGTCCTATCTACCATTAGTTGATTTTTACAGGACGAAGAGTTTTGTGCTCTATTGAAATAAAAAGAAATGGTTTCAAGATCTAAAAGTCTTTCTCAATACATGAGTTATCAATGAATTGATTGTTATAATTTTCATCTATGGATGGTAACTAAATATACCTTATTTTACAGATTTTGTATGGAGATAGAACAAAAATGCACAAATAAAATTACGAATGTGGAGTTAGGACACACCTCATTAGAGATAGCACAAAATGACCGTTCAATTTGTGCGTGCTTATTTGTCCTAAGTGCCAAAATGTACATACAGGATGTACATTATTGCAAGTGCCTTTTAATGAACAAGCATAAAACACTTTAAACTAAAACACTACTTTAAACTAACCCCTTTACTTAAGAAGCTGCTTAAAAATACCCCGCCTAATAATAAAAAAAATACTAGCTAGTGAATCCTACTAATATTATAAACGTGAAAGTTTGTGAGGATGTATGGATGTATGGATGTTTGTTACTCTTTCATGCCAAAACTACTGAACCGATTGCGATGAAACTTGGTATGTAGATATCTGGAGACCTGGATTAACATATAGGCTATTTTTTATCCCGATATTCTCACGGGATCGGGCCTTACGCGGGTGAAACCGCGAGGCGCTGCTAGTTATCTATATAATATCAAATTAAAATCAATTGCAACATGTATGACGGAGCCTTACTTGAGAACGGCTCAAACGATTTGGATAATAATTTTTTTGTTGTGTTCCTTATTCTCAGGACACGGTAGTGGTGCATGGCGCTAGTGTACCAGCAGGTAGGCCCTTAAATCATATAACGAAACAGTTAAGTTAGTTGCTAAGCGTTTTAAAACCACACTTTAATTAGTTAATAAATTCTTAAGTACCTACCTTTATTTTACATACATACCAAATAACTTGTCATTTTCTGCTTTCCTGGGGTAATTAGATGTTGGAAAAAAGTTATTAAAACAAAATAAAAAAAGTAATCGTGCTTGATAAGAAGATAAAAATAACGAAGACATTACTGAAAAATAGTTAAAGAAATAAAATATTTTAACATGACAAACCGGGAATCAATCTTTTCTTCTGCGTCTAGGCCAACAAATTATGTTACTAATTAATATAAAATAACAAACGAATGCACTCTTAGGCTTAGCATTGACGTTCTTCAAAGTCATTAAAAACAACATCCTGTTTCAAAATCATAACGGACTTGATTGTAAATTAAAAAGTACTGTCTGTTCAGTTTGCGACTGCGTCTGCTTATTTTAACTTTTGAAATATGTTCCAGACATTAGGCACTTGTCTAAAGTAATCTAATCACAAAAATACAATAAATTAAATGATTTTAACAATATTTTCGGTATATATTGTGGTGTCGCCAGCCACAGTGACAAATCATATAAAATGGCGGACATGGCGTCGTGACCTGTGATTGGTCGATTGGGTGGACATAGAACACTCAAGCACTCAACTTCTCTTACGATGTAGGATATAAAACAAAAACTGGACATAGAACAAATAAGCACAAAATTTTCATTACGGTATCGTGTCACACATAAAATTCAAATAAATTTTTTGTTGCTTTAAAAGCATAAAGTTTTAAATATTTCATAACCAACAGGTGTGAAATTTGGGTCTTAACAATACTGCATTTAAAGTTAATTTTCGATAAATGTGGTCGATAGGACAAATAAGCACTAAGGCGACGACTAGCGTTTGCACAGCAGTTTGCAGCTATAAAGCGACAAACTCGTATTGAAGATATTGTTACAAAAACACTGGTTTCCAGAGTCACTAGAATTGTCTCTTTGGTCGTCCAAAAAATAAGCCAGGCGACTGGACACTCACGGCATTTCACTCAAAAACATTTTTTCTATTAAATTGTTTATCAAAGCACAAACAGTTTATTTATGTATTATAGCAGACTACATTTCTATAGATTACGCTTCATAGTACAAATAAAGTTCTAGTTACTTACGAAAGTATTGATTCACCCAAGGGGCCGACAAAAAAAAAACAAGCATAGACTCGATCACGTGATTTTCAGAACTTTTTGTCTTGAATAGATAAGTAAGAGACAACACATTTCCTATCATTTCAGGGACTCAATATTAAGATTATCCAAAATTTAACTTCATTACCGATATGTTTCTACCAGCTAAGGATAAGTTAAGACCAAAAAAGTTGATTCACCCATATGGCATCAGAGATCACCCAAGCTTTAGTGGCTAAATTGTTTTGTTATTTTAATACATATTTTTATTTTTCACACATTACATTCAATTTAATACTCCAGATTTTTGCATATTTTTAGTGTATAGATAGAGTGTACGAAACTATACTTCAGCTAAATTGGATATGGAATGATTACTAACAAACCGTTTCTTAGCAACCAATGATGGGCAGGTATTAATAACCTGTTTGCCAATTATATATTTTTAAAAGGATTTGCAGTCGTAAATAGGACTTATATATAATAATTTATATGTACTATAGGTTTCACTAACCCAATTAAAGTATTTTAAGCATTAACGGTTGAAAAAAAAAACCTTTTTCACTATGCCAATTTTTTTCGTTTTTCTACTAAACCAATGTTAGCGCTCATCCCAACCTACGTGAGTGATACAATATACTGAGACATATTGTACAACGCTAGCTAGACTCAAACTAAGCAGAGCTTGTACTATGTCCTAAAACATGGATAAAATTTTGTAATACTTTTTTAAATATATACATACCTACATAATTATGCAAAGAGCCCAGACTATTGCAAAGAGACATTTATGCTTATAAATACTTGCATTGAGCGGGATTTGAACCCGCAGAACCCGGAATGGCAGTCGATCGAATGCACTACCGCCACGCCACAGAGGTCTTCAAAGGGTTTTTAAACATAAGAATAAGTTTTTTCCAAAATGCAAGTTTAAAAAAATTAAAGTACCTAATTAATTTAATCATATTATTACGAGCTGAGCAAAATAGACACAATTTATTGCAATCATTCACAGAGAAACAAACAACAACACATATTACAATTAATTCTCACTATTTAAATTCACTTATCGTACTTCATACTTATCGCTTTGTTTTCTCGCTGATTGCTCAACTAAAAACTATCTTCATACCGCAATGCATGCGTCCTATATACCCGGACGTGATTTCTTAGAGAGATCGCTACATCTTCCGAAAAATCGAAATCACACTAGAACTTTCCAATACATCGTGGCACATTCTTCATAGCCTTATTAGTTCCGTGTTTTATTAAAAGATGGCGTGCATCTCAATTTAGATTATCGTCACCCGGGCGCCCGTGGGTTATTCGTAACAATATTACTTAAATTAATTAAAAAGGTAGAATGGAAATGAATTTGTTTCAAAAATATAATAATAATACGTGTATTCCAAGAATTACAGAACAATAACTTGTCTTCCAACATTATAAATAACTTATGTAAATGAGTCTGAAGATAACATCTCATATAAATATAACCAACAACACTATTATGGCTTAGTCTCAGAATGGATGTAGAAGTGGGGACCGTGGCACTAAAGAGCCCCTTATACTTGACTTTTCACGACTATTAAGCAACAAGATCGCCGGAACCGAAAGGATCTGGCGACAAGTTGCTTTATAAAAAGAGCCTATGACTTTGTGCCACATACATGGTTCTTGACTGTGAATATTGTGATAGAGTTGTACAAGATTGATACGACTCTATGTATTTTCTTGAAGGCATGTATGCGGCAGTGGAGAACGGTACTTTGCTATCCAGGATGTCGGCAGATTGCAGCAAACGATGTACCATAAAACAAAAAAAAAGAAGGAAATCGATTGACAAACATAGGAGCAAAAATGGTACAATTGTTTTGTTTGCTTATTTTGTAGATAAAATAAAATTAACTCTATATTATCAAAATCCTTGCCAATAAGAAATTAAACTAAAATTATGCTATTAAATTTCGTTCAACTTTATTCACGTTAAATGCATTTTTTATTTTAAAAAACACCTATTGAAAGGGTTTAATTATTTTTACTTGAAACCATACTGACAGTGGTTTTTACTGTTTGACGATTAAATATATAAATAACCAAATTCTTTTTAGGTTTAGGTTTAAAGAATTTATTCTCAATAAAAACAAAAAAAAAATACATGTCACTTACTTGGGAACAATTTTAAACATAAATAAATACCTAGCAGGTTCGTCACTTTTACTCATCTGATGCATTCAAGGTGATGGCAGTAAATATTTATGTAGTTCAGTTATGTAGTTATAGGGTTGTAAGACGTGTAGTTGTAATTTCCAATTTTTTATTCTTGTTTCAAGGTATTCTTTACGTATTACATATTTGGTTGTTTGATTGACAATATTTCAGCAATCTAATTATGACAACCCTATACATGATGACATATGATTTGTTTACAAAGATTCCATATCCAATTTTAGGATTTCTGCAAAGTAAACACCATTATTATCGGGCTACTTTCATAACACTTAGTTTCTTTGTAGATATAAGTTAAATATGGACGAAAAAGTTATCCAGGCTGGTATGTTCGACCAAAAGTCCACCGGTTCTGAGCGTCAACAATTCCTTCAGAGTATTCTGCATCAAGATGGAGATGATGAAGAGGTTAGTTTCTATTTATTCATTCAGCAGTATACGCCAATTATTATCTCTCAAATAATTGAATAATATCTAATTGTTGTGTATTATTGAATGTTGTAATTAGGAAGAGAACGAAGTTCCGGACGACGACCTAATAAACGAGATGATTGCTCGTTCGGAGGAAGAACTAGAGTTATTCAAGCAGATCGACATAGAAAGGAAGAAGACAGAGACTCAATCGCGACTCGTCGAAGAGTCCGAGCTGCCAGATTGGCTTGTCAAGGAGGATGATGAAGTTGTTTGCAATAAGGTAAATTAAAAATTGCTTTTAGTATTTGTAGGCAACATATGGGCTGAGTGACACATGCCTGGTATAGTTCAGGGGAAATAAAACTAAAAATTGTCTTATCTAGTACAGTTAAAAATCCACATTATTGTACCAATAGTCAACCACATAAATGTAGCAAACTTTAAGTCATGTTCTTAAGTATATAACGAACATATGTCAGTTGCACAGGAAAATAGATACCTCGGAACTTAAAAGTCGTATAGCAATTACCTTTTTTATGTACTATATGCTATTTGAGCCTCAAGGTAATGATAGGACAATGTGTGAATTGCGTAAAGATCGCAACCCACTCCTACAAGTCGCGTTCGCTATCGTTGTGTGAATATCTCTACTCACGATTGTCAATCTATTGAGGTACACGTGTTATTTGTTTGCTTTCGTCTTTCTTTAAGCCGCACTTAACTAGGCTATGGATTTAATTTATGCAAGGTGTAGCCCATACGATCCACACATGAGACAACGCAGAGAATAAAATTAAATTTAACTTGCTAGTAATCAGCATTAATTAGGTTTGTTGAAAGCAGGTACTTAGTCTTTTTTTAAGTTTTAATTTATTCACATTCGTGTTGTGACTAGGGTCAGGGGTGGCACTTAGACGACGACGAAATCCTTGGCCGCGGTTCACGCCAGCGTAAAGAAGTTGACTACACGGACTCGCTCACTGAGAAAGAATGGCTCAAAGCGATTGATGATGAGTTTGAAGAAGAAGAGGAGGAAGATGATGATGATGAAGTGCTTGATAAGAAACGCAAAAAGGGACGCAAGCGACGGTGAGACAATTAAAATGACTATATTATGGTAATTAACTGCACAGTCGCGTCGATACAATAGATGCTTTAGTGAAATGCCTTGAAGGCAGCATACACTGAGGTATAATGATGAGTGCTATGATCAATACATAGTATTATAATTTAATACGTAACTATTTTCATTTTATAATGGTTGCAGCAAAATATTTATTTAAAATTAATGTTATAATCAGGCTATCTCACTCGATATACTTGCGCGCGCTGAATACCTACCGGCCGCTTATACGCAGTCTCGCTCAGAGGGTTGTCGACAGCTGCATCACTTTGCACACTTGCTTTAATTTTTAAAGTATAAAATTCGAATGGTTATTTATGTGCAGTATAGGAATGAAGATAAATTAAGAAAAAAAAGCTCGGCACCGCTATTTATATTATTTAAAAAAATAGCCTTTTAACCTTTAATGGTTAAAAAGTTAATTTTTTAGGGGAATAGACCCTTCCCTTGGTCACTCAAATTATTAATTAAAACTTTTTGTAAGATTTAGAATGTTTTCCACCATACAGTTTTATAATCGAGATTTTAGAAAAAGGAAGTTCATTAACCTTTACATAAAAATAAAACACGTAGGATTTTTGTATAGTATAACATTGGAAATGAAAAATAAGCGTTAAGTACTTTATTTACATTATAATTGTAATTTTTTTGTTATTGAAGAGGTAACCCTACACACATTTTAAAGTCCGGAAAGAGTAGGCAATTAAAACGGTAGGTATCGATATTTTTGTAGGGAGTGATTTATCTGTTACGTAGTAACTACTTAGTAATCTGTGTTATAATGAACATTGTAACTAATTGCAAACCCTCCTTTTAGCCTTCACTGCAGTTGGATTCATGTTTTAATTGGCAGGTTGAAGGTTCCTTTTATCTTAGTATAGTGTTAGGAAGACACTATACTAACACAAAATTGGAACTCTAAATATGTCAATAAATGTAGATGCAAAATCAGGGACAGCAAACGCAAATAAATGAAAACGGATGTTTTTTTCATGTCTTCGTAATCTTAGTTTTACAGTTTCAAATGTGAATGTTCCTACCTAGGAATTTTATTATCACTCAGTTATTTATATATTATTATTTTAACAGTCGCAATCAAGAGGACTCCGATGAAGAAGAGGTGCCTAGTTCATCTAAAAAGAAAAGTAAAACTGAGATCAATCTACTAAAGAAACGTTTGAAAAATATAATGAAGAAGGTTATTGATTACTCAGATGAGTAAGTAATAAGTAACTTGTTATTATGATAGGGATTATATGTCTACGAACAATGTTTTGTTGGTCCGTTTGACATAAATCAAATGTTGTAGGGGAGGTCGCGTCCTGTCCGAGCCGTTTATGAAGCTGCCATCGCGCCGCGAATTGCCCGACTACTATGACGTCATCAAGAAACCATTAGATATCAAGAAAATTATGAATAGAATTGAAGAGGGCAAGGTACATAAAGTCATGTGTTATAATATAATTTCGGAAGTTACCCTATCCCATAGCTCGGTAACTTCTTTCAAAAAGTTACTTTTTAATAATTAACGGGTTCGATTCCCAAATGTGACAATAATTTGTGTCATTCATGCTTCAATTTCTACAGCCATACTTACTTAACGGATATAACCTACACTGTAGATTGTGTCCGTTTTGTAAAATTGCCAGCGATATACATTAAAATAAAATCTCGTTAGACATTTGGTTTTAAACAAGAATTGGATTAGTATGACATTATATCCAAAAAATGCTACTGTCAGATTATCCTAGTTTTCTAAGCACTTCGTCTTGAACCCAACTAAAACTTGTTATTTATTATACAGTACCAGGATATTTTGGATCTTGAGCGTGATTTTTTCACACTCTGCGCTAACGCTCAGACATATAACGAAGAGGCGTCATTGATTTACGAAGACTCTGTGCGCTTACGCAACGTCTTCATAGAGATCCGCCGCCGGTATGAGAGCGGGCAAAATTCCGATGATTCTGATGAAAATGAGAAAGGTTAGTGAAAATTTACCTTAAAATTGAATTTATGTTTTTACATTTAACTAATATAAAAATGTGTGGAGGAACGTATGTACGTTACGTCACTCTGACACAAAAGGAGGATCCTCCAACCAGTCTATGTGATTATACCTGGCAGACCTCGGCCAAACGGTTGATGTGGATTATATGCCTGTGTTCAAATAAAATATATGTATGCATCTTGCATGCAGCACAGATAGTAAATTTGTAACATGGAAAAACTGTGTTTTGCTACTATCATACTTCAATGATTTGAGAATACCATACATTTGAGAAGATATCCTATCTCCCTTCTAAGGCTCAATTTAAAAATAATAATATAATATATATATAATATATTCATTTATATATCAACAATTTGTTTACAGATGAAGATGATTCGGAAGGGGAGTCTAACCGGTCTATGAAGATGAAAATCAAATTAAAGGGCAAAACTAAGAGCACACCATCCAGAAAAAGAAAACAACGCAAATACATCTCTGACGACGAAGATTATGAGGAGGATTAAAATAAAAAAAAATAGGCCCTTCTAGTACTAAGCCATATTGCCAATTATTTGTGTTAAAAACCATTGATAGCACTTGATAACAATAATTAACTTAAAAAATACAATTACAACAACAATTAATTTCTTAATTGACATAAAAAATATTCAATTTAAAACAAATCAAACTTTTATATTACTTCTTATGTAGCTGTTAGGAGGGACTTAGGGTAATGGCAAATGTCTTACTATGTGTAGTACATTGTGACATTTCATAGTAATAAGGATATCTATAGAAAAACATACAAAAATATAATGTACGCATTATTATAGAAGTACCCTCAATTATTATTGGATTATTTCTGGTCTGTTATATTTGTCAACATCATTTCATCTATAAATTTTACATATGACCTTTAAATTATTTGACATTTTTTTAATCTCATTACAATGTTATTTAAAATGCAAGATTGTAGTATTATAAGATTTTATGTAGGCAAGTACTTTGGTATCAATAAAAAATAAATTTCTATGTTTAAGTTATGTTTTATTACAAGTACTTATCACATCAGTTTTTATACTCAAATTGACGGTTTTTGCCCCCTTCCATTTAAAATCTGCCCATTTGTAGTCAACTCCATGAACGGTTTTCATGTGTTTGTTTAAACTGGGGCTGTAGGAGAATTTCTGACTGCAAGTGGGGCAGGAGAAAGGTTTGTCTCGCGTGTGCACGCGCTGATGCCGTTGAAGGTTGCTCTGCGTGTAAAATGCTACCTGGCATATATCACATTTGAAAGATCTGTTTCCAGTATGCCTGCAAACAAAAATTTTATATTAAGACACAAACTCTATGAACCTCTAGTACATTGGGCAAACTAGCAGACGTGTCACCACCTGATGGTAAGTGACTACCGTCGCCCACGGACACCTCCAACTCAAAAATCCCAAATATCCTAATGTATTAAATTCACCTGAAAATTCCAAAGGATGCATACAAAGATACTAACGAAATAAACCTAACTAAAGCTTTAAATTTAGAGCATATAAATAGAAACAATACGAATTAGCTAACATATGCGTTCTTATGTATCTTTGTTAACTGAACCAGAGAAACATTTGAAACTGTTGTTTATTTTATAGTTTGGAAGAGCAATAATTGAATTACTAGGGTGCTACATAAGTTTGGTAATACCGGTCTTCATATGGGTAAACCGAAGCTAATACAGGGAATCTGGAACACAGCCGTCTATCTCTTCAGCGGTCGAAAACTTGCGTTTCTATAGTAAAATTTTTACATATGTGACACGTGGGAAGTCACATGACGCTAAATCCGGACTGTAAGGAGGACGTCATAGTAGTTTGATTCCAATTTGGTGTAAATAGTCCGTAATTTTGCCGGCTCTGTGTGCAGGAGCGTTATCTTGATGCAAAAGCCAAGTCTTGAGGTTGGTCTTTCATTTTTTAAGGCTTCTAATACTTGAGGTAAATACTCCTCTATACCATGCAGCAGTAATATTTTTCCCTTTTTTCAAGCATAACCGGAGCCAATATGTTTCACTTAATAGAAATTACAGCAACCATTAATTTTTTTACGGATTCTTACGGTTGTGGTTCATCTATAAATACCGACACTTTACTCTGGGATTTAGTAGGTACGTCGAAATAATACAGCCAGGTTTCATCAAGTATATAGATAGGCCGTCTTCAAATTTTTTTACCATATCAGGAATCCAAGGTGAGGTGACTCGACTCCGTCCATGTCCTATTTAAATGTACCTTCTGTGAATGAGAGAGATACGCGGATTTGCTCGTGCTTTGTCAGAAGTAGTCAGTACAGAAGCATGACCAAGAAGTTCCATCACAATGTGTGGCAACTGTTTGTCATCTTCGAGGCAATTAAACCTTAAGGAGTAAGATACTAGCCTGCCATCTCTTCTGACACTATTGGGTGATGGACCGTCTTTTTTGCCAAAATGCCATTTTTTCTTTGCAGCATTACAGAGGCATACTCTTGTACCATACTATATAGTTTGGCCTAAGTTTATTTTATTAAAAACTATACGGTTTTACTCACGTTTGTATTTCGGGGATGCCCGACTAGTTTCGGACCCGACTAGTTTCGGACCCGACGGGGGCCCTTTCTCAAGGAGTGAAGCATCCTGCCGTGACGGTGTCAGGCGTCACAATACCACCCACATAAGTTTATTTATGCACCAGACCTTGTTAAGCAATCCCAAGGATTTCAAATTCCATGTCCACCAACAGGCTCTGGCCTCCCAGCTTATGATTGCAAGATATTTATTACGTCCTTATCCCAAGCATGTGTACCACCACAGAATACATGTCCACACAATCATTTAAATATATAGCGACTCTTGTTCCTACACCTGGTGAACTTGGCCTGGTACCACCTTTAATTGTAATGTGCCGCTATATCAAAATATAAAAAAGGTTCCCCTAAGATTCAGTCCAGGGTAGTTTTGACCATCAAAACTGTCTAACAAGGAAGTGATAATACTTGAGAAACACTAACCGTTTAAGATGAATGATGAGATTTTTTTTGGTGTGAGTTTTGTACCCACATAAATGGCATTCAATATTCTTTTCCAAGCTGTGTTTCCTTCTGTGATTTAGCAACTCTGATGATGTTACAAAGGTGTCTCCACAGTCTTCACAGTTATAATTGCAGATGTTGTAATGTCTGCGTATGTGAGATTGCAAAGACTGTTTAGACTTCAATGACTTAAAGCAAACACCACAAGAAAAGCTACTATTTTCATGGACTCTTAAATGGTTTTTCATAGCAAAGGCATGTTTAAATTGTTTCCCACATAAAGCACAAGTAAAATATGTTACTGTGCTATGTGTTTTACGATGAGCTGTAAGACTTGATGATTGTGTGAATCTTTTTCCACACTCACAGCTGTAAGGCCTCTCTCCATTATGTCTTCTCATGTGGTTAACTAAAGTCTGACTATGGGGAGTGGAGTATGAACAAGCTGTACAATGATATCTTCTGGCTGCACCATTCCCAGACACTGTGCCAATGTGTTGCCTTTTCTCATGCATAGCTGTATGGTGTTTTACAAGTGAAGTTTTTGTCTTTAATATTTTATTACACATGTTGCACTTAAAATTACATTCTGATTTATCTGTTTCTATAACAAGCCCACATGTTTTTGATGTAAAGTTTTTAAGTATGTAATTAACATTTGGTTTTGAATAGCTGTGAACAGTATCTGACTCCTCATTGGAAATCGAAGAAGAAACTACTTTCATTTCTTCTCTGTATATGTTGCTCTTCTCAACTTCTTCGCAATATTTTTTAAAACGTTCATTGATTGTAAGGCATTTTCCTTTGAAATTGTGAGAGATATATAATTCCCCTAAACATGACTTGCAGATTGAACTAGGCTTGTCCTTTTCGTAAGATAAGGTAACTTGAAAACATTCATAAATTTTGTTATGAATATCCTTGGCCTCCGCATCTGTCGAGAAAAGGTCTACTTCTCCATTTAAAAAACAAAGTCTGCATAATCTTTGTATATTAAAATCAATTGTGATAGAACAAGCCATTCTTTTCTTACAGATGTTAATCAACGTGGTCACTGTTATAATTAATAAAGGGTTGATATTTGACTATTTATAAATTAACTAGCAGCTGCAGAACAAATAATGAGCAACGAACGGGTAAACAAATCGTCAAACAACAAATGAGTAAAATAGCGATGGGCGATGGCGAGATGTTTACGTCGTTTGTTTCGATTGTTGAAACATCTCGATGATGCTCGATGGTTTTCAGTCGTCATCGATGGTTTCGAGTCAATATCACGTGCGGCGTGCGATATGCTCGATGCCTCGATGGTTTTCACTTTTTCAGTCGTCGCCGCGTCGTCGATGGTTTCGAGTCAATATCGCGATACGATATGCTCGATGCCACGATGGTCACTAAGTAACTACCGACGCGCGATGCGACGACGTTTAAAATAATCAACAATTTACAGTCCAGTTGAGTCGTGAATTGAATACCAGTCGAACCCATTTTTTTATTCTAAATAATACAAACAAATCAGTCTTATATTGCTAATGAATGCTTAATAATTGTAATACAGGTACGTAAAAATGTGTTAATCCTTTAAAACATTGTGCGCATTATTAGTATTGACCGAATGATAAATAGGTAACAGTTTTAATATTTTATTATATAAAAAAAATATATAACTTATCTCATTCATAATCAACCTAAAACATAATTAACATACACATAAGATTTTAACACAAAATCTTAGTTAAATTTTTTTTTAACTAGATTCAGCCCGTTGTGTTTTCATTTATTAATATTTATTACTATTACGAAATTTAAAATACGAAGAAATATATATATTGATTTTAAAAATAAAAAGAACGATAAAAAAATTAAATACATTCGTAAATGTATACAACGTTGAGTAAAAATTTTAAAACGATCGGTAAAGAACTGTAGAATATTTACGATATTGAACAAACGGACATAAAACATTTATATAAATAGATAGATAGATGAGTGTTTTAATTATAAATACAAATAAATAAATAAATAAATATTCAATTTCATTAGGTAGAGGGGCTCGTGGCTAAGTGGTAACCGAGTAGGTTAACACATTACAAAGTTAAGTAATAATAGCCAGGTCAGTTTAGGATGGGTGACCATTCTTAACACATTGAGACCCCTCCGTGCCTCGGAGAGCACGTTAAACCGTCGGTCCCGGGTGCCATACAAACATCTGTGGCATTCGTTACGGGTAGTTGGAGCCCTAAAAAGTCCGACAACCTGGTCTAACTACAAAACTTCGATATCGCCTAGTACTTGGGTTGTGGAGGTCTGATGGCAGTCGCTTCACGTAAAATATCAAAGTTCGGCCGTATCGTAGTTAGATTGAAAGCCGACCCCAACTTAGTTGGGAAAAGGCGCCGAGGATGAATTTCATTAGATAGTACCGATTCAGCCGTCGATCAGTTACTTAAATCGCATTCGGCTACAATCGACGCCTCCGGACTCATTGAACTTTGACTCGAAACAATCGAAAAACATCTCTATTGTTCAAGTGCAGGCCGAAACTATCGATGACTCGATTGAAAATTTAAATAGGTACAATACTTGTCTAGATGACATATTCATTATTCGACCGTACTACCGTACAAAACGGCGGCTGGCTTAAAGTCGGTTTTTTACATTTTTTTTTTTGCTGTTTCAACTGTTCATCATTGTTCGATCAAAATTTTTTTTTTGTTCGCTCTTATTGTTTTTTTTTTAAGAAAATAAAAAAACTACTCTCAAGTTGGCGGGGAGAAGTCGTTTTTTTTAAATTAAAAAATAAAAACTAAGATCGAAGAAAACAAAATTTGATCGAACAATGACGAACAGTTGAAATAGCAAAAAAGAAATGTAAAAAACGACTTCTCCCCGCCAACTTAAGAGAGCACGAGTACTGATATCTTAAATATTGAACTCTTTAAAAACTAAAAGTTTATAAATTGTAACTTTTGGCTCTTCCGTCTCATAAGGTTGCAAACCCCTGCCCTAAATCGATGAGGAGAGTGGTGTGATGATTGGTACCTAGGACCTACTGAATGATTTTTTAGCTTTTAGTACATTATCTATATCATTGTATCTATTGTAGTGCTCGTTCTTACACTGGGGGTACGTATTGGCTCGTTACGTCACCAGCAGCTAGAGTCAACACGTCCGCTCTCGCCAACGGCTCACACGCGACAGTCTTTGCACTCGACTGTCAGTTATAATAAAGTACTCTGTGGCGACTGTCTCCCCGCGGCCCGTGCACTCGAGACAAGTATACAAACACTACAATTATTATCTTTATTTTCAATAAAACCGTTAAACTTAAAAAATGTTTTGATGTGTTTTTAGAAATAAGTAGGCGTTAATAATCTTCTACATATTTTGAAGTTCTGATACCACGGTTTCGTAATTAATTAGGTACCTATTTTAGTTTATCAGCATACTGTTTGCCTTTTCCAGGGTTTTATTCTAGTAGTCCTTCCACAATTGACTGTTAAGTTCCTTGAAAAGGCTGCATTAATAATGTAATGGCACTTAGTATTTTTAATTGCTCTTCATATTCTGAATAGTTAGCTTGCTTAATTTCCAAGAATGCCACTGTGTGAACGCATATAGGCCAGGAAATCGTGAACGTTACCCCAGCTGGAAAGTAGTTCCTAGAGTGATATGAGTGGAACGTATAATTAGTGCTTAATCTGCTGTAAACGTGCACCGCATAAAAAAATTGTGACTGTTGTAGCGTAAACTCAACTTTATTGCCACGCTGCGAGAGTCCCCCCCATTCATCAGTGCCACGCAGCGAGTGTTCTAATATTTATAGGTAGTTAATTTGATCTGTGATTTGATGCCATAATTTTATTACTCTAAGAATCAAAATTAAGAGAATAAAAATAATAATTTTATTTATTTATTAAGACTTCATGCACATATTGTACAAAGGCGTACTTAATGCCTTAGGCATTCTCTGCCAGTCAACCTTGGGGTGAAGCAGAAATAAAGAGTGGGTAGGTGCAAATATATATTTGCACCTACCCACTCTGTTTTAAATTCGTACCCCCATATGGTAAAGGGTACGAATTTAAAGGTTTTTATAATAATAAGTTTTGTCAAGTTATTAACTAAATATACACATTACATGGAATACACACATTATACTGATACATAATATGCTAATACTTATACATACATACATATACATACACATACATATACTATGAATATCCGGTCTGAGAATCATGTACTAGCACTGCGACAACAGCTCATTGTGGAGGAGATCACGTACCCTTCTCTTAAATATAAAGCGGTTTGTGGACATCTTGATTTCGAGAGCGAGCGCATCTAAGAGAAGAACTGATTGGACATAGAACGAAGAATTCACGAAGTCGGAGTTATGAGAGGGGCATAAGAGAAGATTATTGTTTGTAGAACGAAGATTTCTGTCATGGTTTGAGGACAAAAATCGAAGGTAGGGAGCTAAATAAGATGGTGGAGATGGAGAGTTAAGAAAAGAGTAAAGAGCAGTTAGTGCTCGCAGATTACGACGCTGACGAATAGGGAGACATTTTAATTCGGAACGTAAAGCAGACACGTGGTCATACTTGCGAAGATTGAAAATAAATCGAATGCAGTTATTGAGAAGGCGGTCCAGTTTGTTGAGAAGGTCTGCATTCAGGTCGAAATAACACACATCACCATAGTCGATAAGAGGAATGATCAGGGACTGCATAAGGATAGTTTTGATTTTAATAGGAAGGAAGTTTTTTAATCGGTATAAAGTTCGAAGTATTCCAGTCACTTTCTGGCTCACATGAGTCACCTGGGCACGCCAATCAAGGGTAGAGTCAATATGTAAGCCCAGGTCTTTAACCACTGAGCTCAGGGGTATGACTGAACCATCAAAAACTACGGGTGAGATGAAAGTAGTGTCAATCCTGCTCTTAATCCGTTTGCTGCCTACGACGATCGCCTGACACTTTACGGATAAACCAAACCTCGTCGACCAGCATTTTATAACCTCCAGGTCGCTATTGATTTTATCAATGGCTTGCGATAGATCTTCAACGCTGGCCTGTGTATACAGCTGCAAGTCGTCGGCGTATAGGTGATACGCACACTGAAGGTCTTGAGTTATGAGATTAATATTCATTGAAAACAGTAGTGGAGATAGAATACCGCCTTGAGGGACGCCAGAGTAAAGATCACACCAATTGGATGACAAATCATCAACGCGTACGCACTGTTGTCGTCCCTGAAGATAAGTGGAAGACCATTAGCGGTCAGAAAGAGGTTTTTTTTTTTTGGCAACGTGATGATGTAAGCTTTGCGCCACATAAACAAGCTCTTTCATTTGACATGTTCACAACATGCATTTAATATATTTTTTAATCAGCTCGCAAAATTAGGTCATCTAAATACCAACAAACGTTTGAACGCGACTGTACGGATATTTTATTTTATTATTATTGATTTGGGTGCCTGGTGCTACCTCGACCATTTCTGGTCTTTTGTAGCGCACCTCTGGTTTACAGTTCACTGCTCAGACTTATGGCTTCGAGAAACCTCCAGATCCTATCAGCAGTGATTGTTTGTGTTTCCTGCGGTTGCATGATGTGCAACCCTAGGTGAATACTTCGGTGCCGCATTAGTGGGCCACAAGAGCATAAAATATGCATTGCAGTCTCTTCTGTTCCTTGACAGAATCTGAAAATTGTGTTCTCACCCAATTTTAGGTTGAACATATGTTTGTTCAGTTTGCAGTGTCCGGTGAGGGCTCTTGTTACTGCACAGGTTTTGTATCTTTTGAGCTCCAGAAGTTCTTTAGATACTTTATTATCATAGCCCTTTATTATCGCTTTCGAGTGTCTTAGACCAGTTGTGGTCTTCCATCTCTTAATAGCCAATGATGTATATTTGGCGTCTATGATAGAATACGCTCGCTGTTTGCTGATGCCGCAGAATGGTTCTGGGCCATGCTGTCGGTTGTCTGCACCAGCTCTGGCGAGTTAATCGGCTTTTTCGTTGCCATCGATGCCTGAATAGCCTGGTACCCATCTTAATGTAATTTTGTTTGATTGCCCCAGTGTGTTCAGGTTTTTCTTGCAATTTTGTATTAGTTTTGAGCTAGTCTCAAAATTGCCTAGTGCCAAGAGCGCCGCTTGGCTGTCTGAGTTGATGTAGATGTGTTGATTTTTTCCTTTCCTTTCAAGGTTGATCTCCACGCACATGTTTAATGCAGAGAGCTCAGCCTGAAAGACGGAGGCCTCTGTTCCCAGGTTGGCGCTCCACCTGAATTTTGGCCTCTCTCCGTAAATTCCACAACCTACATCAGGGCCTTTTTTGGACCCGTCGGTGTACCACTCGTAACTACCACTTTTGTTGGATTGGAGGCCTTCCAGCCATGTACCCCTCTGTGGTATGTCTACTGTGTAGCTTCTTACGAAGTCTATCTCTGTTTGCATGTCATCCGCTGGCATGTTCAGAGATTTTATTTCGAAAACCGACTCTTTTCGACGGCATTTTATGATAAATCCTTTACAGTCACTGCAATCCGTTTATGGAATGCATTACCTGTAAAGATTAGACGAGCTCAAACCTTAACCTCTTTTAAGGCTCTTGGTAAGGAATACTATCTAACACTATAAGTGGTGTACAACTCTCTCACGTTGTGCAATAGACTTCATAATAAGTAACTCCACTAAAATGTCTTACTAATTATTATAGTTCACTAGTATCACTATATATGTGTGTATCACTGTATATGGATATATATGTATGTGTTTATATGTACGTATGTGTAGAAGATACTTCACATATTCCTTTTCACCTAATTTCCTTTATTATTATTTGATTGTTACAGTTCTAAATATTTTTGGTACGCCACCAGCTACCGATTATCTTCCTCTGTTGTTTCCATACAAAGGTTGTCTGGAAGACATCGCTTTTAGCGATAAGACCGCCCATTGTACTTGCCGCTTAGTATGTTGCTACTAAACTGTGTTAATTTCTGTCTAACTGTGGTGTACAATAAAGAATGTTCTATCTATCTATCTATCTATCTTTTAGTGAGTTTAGTGTTCGTGATTGCCACTTTGGTTTCGTATGTGTATATATCCTGTATATGCTTTTGACAGCTTTTTTTTGCACATAGATGCTCAGCGGAGTCAGGCTTAGTAGTGCATTTAGAGCTTCCCCTGGCGTCGAGGATAGCGCACCAGTGGTTATTAAACAAGCCGTACGTTGTAGGCTGTCTAATTTGTTCGAGGTAGTCGTTTGGCTTACCTTACTGTACCAGACGGCAGCTCCATACGTTACTATTGGCCGTGCAATCGCCGTATATAGCCATAGTGCCCTATGGCTATCTTGGGCTGAAGTCCCCATCTGGCGCCGGCCATGCGACAACTCATCCATAAAGCCATTTTTGCTTTATGGATTATGTTTGTGATGTGAGTTCCAGGTTAACTTTTGGTCAAGTGTGACCCCTAGGTACTTGACTTCACTAGAGAAAGAAAGGATTTTGCCGTTTAGTTTTGGATTTGACAAATTTTCCAGCTTCCTTTTCTTTGTGAATGGAATTATCGTAGTTTTGTCTGCGTTAATTGATAATTCGTTATCTCTGCACCAGTTGTTGATGGTGTTGAGTGCTCCTTGTAGTAGTGTTGAGATGGTGTGGAGGCATGGTCCTCTGACTATGACCACTAGGTCATCTGCGTAGCCCTGTATGTCATAGTCGAGGTTAGACATTTCTACAAGGAGTTGGTCATCAGCGAGGGTCCAAAGTAGTGGGGATAGAACGCCTCCTTGTGGGCACCCTCGTGTCGTATAAAATTTGTGCGATGTTTCATTTAGTGAAACTGTCGCAATTCTGTTTGAGAGCATGCTTTCCACCCATTTTATGGTGGTGACATCAAAGCCCTTTGCATTCATTCCTCTGAGGATTCTTGCTGTGGGTGTATTGTCAAAAGCGCCCTCAATGTCGAGAAAAGCACATAGAGCAGTTTGCTTATCCTCTAGAGCCTTCTCCACTTTGTCGATCAGATCTAATAAAGCTGTTTCCGTGGATTTGCCCTTTTGGTAAGCATGTTGGTAGGGACTAAGTGGTCTTTCTACTAAGTACGTTGCTCTAATGTGCTGGTCTATAACTCTTTCCATAGCTTTTAGAAAAAAAGAGGTAAGACTTATAGGTCTAAAGGATTTCGGAACTGAATAGTCCCTTTTTCCTACTTTCGGTATGAAGCGTACCGTGACCTGTCACCATTGATCTGGTATGACTCCTCGGGCGTAACTTGCTCGGAACAGTTTTACCAGATGCGGAAGGAGAATGTCAATTCCATGTTGCAGCAGTGCTGGGAAAATGCCATCCTCCCCCGGTGATTTGAAGGGCTTAATTTGCTTATAGCCCATTTTACTTGGTTGGGCCTGAAGATTGCACTGGCCAAGTTCCAGTCGGACTTATGTACCCTGTGGATGGAGTCCTTTGGGTTGCAATCTTCGTTATCGCTTGGGTACGATCCTGGGAAGTAGGTGATTCTTAAAAGCTTCAGTGTTTCCTCTTCTGTGGTCGTGTAGGTGTTATCTGGTTTTTTGAGCAAACCTAGATAGCTATTTGGTGTCTTGGCGAGTACTTTTTGGATTCTTGCAGATTTATGCGTTTGTGCAATATCCTGTCAGAAACGTCGCCATGACGCTCTTTTGGTTTTTCTGATCTATTTGTTGTACTCTGTCAGGGCTTTCCTATACCGTTCCCACTCTTTCGGTTTGGTAGCCCTGTTGAAGGTACGTCGTGTGATTTTCCTTAGCTTTTCCAGCTTTTGTTCCACCATGTGGTCTTACTTTGACCTTTCGATTCTCTTATTGGTCAGCTTTGCTCGTAGGCGTTTTTAATGGCTTCAGCCATTATTTTCGCGGAGGTGTTGAGAGAATCGACTGATTTTACAGTCTTTGGAAATTCCTTTATGTGGTCTTCTAGGAGGCCTTTGTAGGTCTCCCAAGATGTCATTTTGGGGTTCCTGAGTCTGTTAGGCTCTGATACTATTGAGCCTTGTATTCCGAATACAATGTGTCTATGGTCGGACATCGAGTTTTCGCTACTTACAGACCAGCCGGTAATTTGTCTTGCAATTTTCTCTGTAGCGAAAGTGATGTCTAGGACCTCTTTTCGAGTTTTGGTGACAAAAGTAGGGGTACAGCCTTTATTAAGAATATGTAGGCCATTGGCCATTATGAATTCTAAAAGTAACTCACCCCTGTTGTTGATTCCGGTGCTTCCCCACACAGTGTGATGAGCATCGGCGTCGCATCCCACGATCAGCTCCGTCTTTTGTTTTCTAGCGTATTCTACAACATTTGACAGTTCTTCTGTGGGATCAGATTTCTCACCTGGTAGATAGGCCGAGCAGACAAGTACTCTAGCTGTACCTGACCCTTTGAGATTGATGTAAGCTGCTACGGTGTCGTCGCTGCAGAGCTCTGTAACAGATAAAAAGTTAACGCGTTTTTTTAAAACTATGCAGGCTCTAGGTTTGGAGCCTCCTTTGTTTACCAAAATACTACCTGCTCTGTTCAGACCGGTGACCATGGATTTGTTGTTGAGCCAGGGTTCTTGTATAAGTGCGACGTCCAGGCCATTGTCGCTAAAGGTCGTCTCGACGACCGCTGAGGCCGCGATGGCGTGGTGTATGTTGGCCTGGAGCGCACGTAGCGTGTAGGATTGAGGGCGGTGTGAGGGGCTGTTACTGGGTTTGAACCCGTCTGCCCTTCTTCCCGCGTCCTGTGCTGTTACCCCGTGGTGGACGGGATAACTGGCCTCTGCCACCTCTAGGGGGTTGGCCACCCCTGGTGGTCCCCCTGTTTGAGGGAAACCTTTTCCCTTCACCTCTGGATGTGGATGGTGTGGGGTTTAGGGGTGGTCTTGGGGTTGGGGGAGTAGGGGTTGGCCTAGGGGAGGGGTGATTGGGGGTTGTGATAGGGGGTGGGGAGGGAGCTTTTGGGAGTGAGGGAGGGGTATTGGAGGTGGAGGGTTGAGGTTCTGTCGGTGGGGAGGACTGAAGTCGGCTGGGTGGCACTGGGTGCGCCTTTCAGCCGGAAAAGGACCTTCCTGCAGCCGACATTGACCTTGAGGTCCTTACTCCGGATAACCTCAGCAGAATGCTCGTCTATGGACAGCGTAAGTAGTACGCCGTCCTTTTCGGGCCTTCTGCCGAAGATTTTCCAGAGTTCCGGTCTCAGTTCTTCGTTCTGAAACCGGATGGCCTTAAGAACAAGGTCAATGTCTTTGGCCTCTGGGTTGGGGATGAAGGACACCGCTATGGTCGGTTTGGTCATGTCCTTCTCACTAATTTGTGAGAGGCACGCACCTTTCCAGGGTTTTAGCGGTGGCACTTCCCTTTCAAGCCAGGCCTTCGCTTTCGCATCATCACCGACGCTGCAGAGCCAGCCCGGCCTAAAGGTTATTCCCCCAAAGGT
The DNA here is from genome assembly GCA_949752705.1 of Callimorpha dominula. NCBI lineage: Eukaryota > Metazoa > Arthropoda > Insecta > Lepidoptera > Erebidae > Callimorpha > Callimorpha dominula. The sequence continues at coordinate 20,669,606 of OX456991.1, forward strand.
TGGTCCTTGTCCCGGTCGACCAGTCTCGGTGATGCGGCGGAGTATCGCGTTGTACAACGCCTCCATCCTTTCTCCGTCATCGGTTCCGTATCTCGGATCCCGACTTTGGTCGACTTGACTGCCTCCGTGTAGGAGGCTGTGGGCAGAGCTGGCATTGTAGCCAGCTCTTGGTTTGAGTTCGGCGAAGCTGTTGTTGCTGAGCTGTTGAGCTTCGTCAGCCTGCACACCTATGTCCAGGAGTGCGAGATATCGGATCTTCTTAGATCCTTTTGGCGCTCCTCGATTTTGGCGACGCCTGGCAGCCTTTGACGGGGTCGGGCTCCTGAGGAGCCTTTCCTCGTCTTTGGCCTCCGACGACGTCACCGTATGGGCCGTTGGGACAGATTGCTCCGTACCAACAGCCAATGGTTGGAAGTCCTCGCAGAGGTCCTCCAGCGATTGTGACTTAGTCACGGTAGTATGAACATTTTGGTTTTCCATGTTGTTCCCACGAGTAGCTAGGGAAAAAGGGTCGGCCCCGGCAGAGCCCCGCATACCGGGGTAGGGCTGATTACACCTCGACGTCGCCTGGTATCGAGGGCCACCGTTTGAGACTGAGCTTCCCCTCAGCCACGCATCCATCGGCACGGTACGGATTACACCTTGGGTTGGGGTTTGTGGAAGGGGTTGGGTTGGTGAGTGGGTTGGGAGCTTAGGAGGGGGTTGGATGGGTTTTTGGGAAGGTGGGAGAAGTGAATCACCTGGAGGTTTCACGGGTGGCAACAGATGACCTCCAGATTTGCCTTGGGGATCTTAGCTGACCTGCGCTCTCCCCCAAAACCATACGCCAACTTGGTTATCGGACAGATAACTTAGCTAGAGATTAGCCTCAGTTTACATGTTATTATAGGCAAAAAGTGAAACAGGCCGCACTCCACCCCGACTGTATGGATAACAGCTTAGGTATATATAATACGTTCAATAAAGGAGGTTATAGATATGTATGTATATTTTCCTGCTGGAAGACCGTTACCCCAGCACTTTGTTACCCCAATTATATACCTGTCTAGAGTAACTCAAACAAATAGTGCACAGAAAATGGGATACAATTACGCACTATGTGTGAGTACGCACGTGTAGTTATTGTCAACAAATTGTAATTGTCTGCGTGTTTAGGGATGCCTGCTCTAAATTATTTATGTACCTTGTTTTATTATAGTAAGGAGATGAATGGTATATAAGATAATGATTTAAAAGAAAACAAATTTATTACAAAACGTATTAATCAACAAAAACATAAAAAGTGTTTTGAAATAACGGTAATATGCGTTAATGTTCTTCATCTGCTAGAAACGAAAAATGACCGGCTTAATTCAAATTACAAAGATACCAATATAAAGTGAAAATAAGTGATTAAAAAATTAAAGACAGTGGCGTAGCTAGGTAACCAAAGGCCCTGGGGCAAAAAATAAACTAAGGCCCCAACTAAACTATTTAAAGGCGTTTATTCCGTATTCGTCGTGTATCGTGTTCCAAAGTTAACGTACTCCAGATTTGTCGTAATCCAGGTTCGTCGTACTCCATATTCAAGTTAACAGTGGCAGCCCTAGCTACATTTTTAGGTGATGCGAGACCTCAAAGTGACGCCCCTATTAATTCAAATCCTTTGTATTCCTATACTATGCAGCAGTGATTATAAATGGTGTTAGATATATCTAACAAATAAATATTTAAGGTGTATCTGAGCAGCAAGCAGTCTTTCGTGGTTGACATAGCAATTGTTCTGCTCATCCGCGTTAAAAAATGCTGTCCATCCTGCTTGTATCAAATTCAAATTTGAATTTGAATTTGAATCGTCGTGTCCGGTAACGCCTGAGCACTGACTTAAAAAATACTGCTATATTAACCTAAGATGCTATTTCCTTAGCTTATTTGTTATTAATGCAAATGAAGAGGCTCGTCTCTGTTTCACAAATTTCAAAAATTTTTTTAGCTATTGTAAAGCGTTTGGCCAGGCAAACATTGTAAATATCAAATCAAATTGCTCTATGTACCTATTGTATAATCGCTGATGCTGTAAGTGAGTCATTTGTTTCTTTATGAAGATTCAGAAGGACATCACGAAGTGAAATGTATTCAAAGCGAACAGCAGCAAGGCTAGAAACTCTACACTCCCAAGTTTTATAAACCTTTGTTGATCGATAATTCAAAAAGATATCACTTCCCATAGCGTATTGTTGATCAAGAGAAACAAAGTCTTTAGGGAAATCCAAATAAAGAGAGCAAATTCACGGAAATTTTGGCTGCATCGGGTATCACTAAATTCAAACTGTGACAATCATGTGTCACCGACTTCAATGCACGTAAATTATGATAAATTTTCCACCCTTAGAGCTGTAATATTTTCTTCAAATTTAAATGGGACCAACCTTGAGTTTAAGATTTGAGGCGAAGATATACGTATACACTTATTTATCGTTTGGAACCCCATTGGTTATCACCTCATCGGAACCGTGCGGTGGGAGAGTGCTTATCCCGTGCCCTCCCGTTCCCGTTCAGCCGTCTCTTTAGCCAAATCACCTCCACGCAAAACGAGATGGTAGAATCCCACGCACTCTCAATTTGGACGATGGACAGAACCATGGTTTCTAGCGAAAGGCTTCCCACATCAATAGCCGTCGCGAGGTCGTACCGCGCTGCTGCGTGTGGAAACCCCCTCGGGCCGTCACTCCACCGGGGTTTTCGGTGGGGCGGTGTGTCGGAATCAAACCGTCTGAAAACCACGTGGTGTGCCGTACTGCGCCTAAAATAGGAAGGATCCGGACCCTTCCTAGCACCTGTCCGCAAAAGCGCGGGCACCACCTTTGGGTAAACATATCAATTAGGTGACATCCAGGCACACGTGGACGTCACCTCCTAGCAGCTGACCACTATAGCGTCCGACCCGTCCACCCGCGGCCACACTCTAGACGGCATGAGGTGCTGGTAAGCGCGCCCGGTTCTTCGGCGCATTGTTCTTCCGCACCCGTTCCGCCTCCGCATCCCTCTTCTGCGAGATGACTTCCTCACATAAAGTTCCAACTGCGGTAAAATTCCTATACTACTATATTCCTATGCTACTGGCCATGGAGCCTATGACGGGGTAGCGAAAGATTCCCTCAGATGACTGCAGTAAAGGCCCGAAGCTGCGGCGGAACAAACCCCCAGCGTCTACTGAGCTGAGTCCTCACTGCAGTCGCAGTGGTGACAGGCGGGACTCAATTCCCTTCTAGCGACCGAGTACAGGTACTTCCCGAAGCAGCCGTGCCCGGTAAGAACCTGCGTCAGTTGGAAGGAAAGGGTCCCGTGCTGCCCAGTCGACGATGTCCGGCTGAAACGCCTCCACGGTGGCAAATCCAGCACGTGGAGCCTCCAGTCGGGCTGACCAATCGTTGCTCGGCGAATGGCCTCACGTCCCTCGCGTACCCCTTCGGGGCCCGATTAGTACCTGGGTCAACCGCTAAACTTTCCAGCCTATCCTCCCGCCTCTTACCACCACAATTGTGGCGTGCCCTGCGCTCAGTCGTTGTAGACGTTCTTTCCATTCAGCCATTAGGCCCTGGCGAAGCCGGGACCGTCGCGCCTCGATTCCTTGATCTAATGCCTCCTTGCGCCATTGATAAATGACACCTCTAGGTCCCATGGGGCAGAACTATCTTATGACTCTGACGGACATCGCCGCTGTGTACGCCCAGGGCCGGCCTTAGGGAGGGGAGGGGGGGGGGGCAAAACCAAGCTCTGCTTAGGGATGCCCAGTTGGTAGGGGGTCTATGACGCCAGGGGAGAAATCATTTTTTCAAATTGTATTCGAGAGATTAAAGTAAATTTTTCATGATTTCTTAGCAAACTTAATGAAAATGTATTCAATTGTATGACGAATACTTCGTTATCAAAGAAAATACAATCATCTAAAAATGTTAAATTATCGTATAATATGCACGTGCATGCCTATATTTATATATATGTATAGTACCCTAAAATTTGCCTAAGGGCACCACATGTACTCCATAAGGCCGGCACTGCTGACACCACAGTATCGCAGATTACCATATTGGGGCGCCATGTAAGCCCAAAAAAACTGTCAAATTGTTAATGTCATTGGTAGAAGTCAATTTTAAGTAGGTTTAAAAATTATGTTCATTTTAATTTTTATATCTCGCTTTTGATTGGGTCGGTTTGTAGTTTGTCCAAGTTTCATTAGCCTGTAGTGAACTGCCCTTGAAACGAAAAGGGGATTCCCTTTAACAAAATATTGTTTTTCTCATACTTCAACTTCTTCATTAGTGTCACGTCAGTACAATTCAGTATAATAGAGGAGAAGTATTTAGAAGACCACGTAAGTATTCACCGTAAATTGTTAGCCTGCCCCTATCGTCAATACCCAAACGATCGTCGGTTAATAAAGATTATAGTAACGACTCGGTGACTGGCGCTGGTGGTAATTTTTCAGTTGATTTAGGCGCCCCACGCATGACGGCACCCGGTGCGGCCGCACCGCTCTCACCGCCCTAGGGCCACCCCTGTTCATGTACGCAATTTAATATAAATAGTGGTTTAGCCACAACTCACACAAACCTGATCCTGATAACTTCTGGTTCTAAAAAATCTGGTTTACTTATATTCCGAATGTGGGAAAAAATTTCACTAGTTCAATTTATAGTTTGTAAGTCAGAGTCCGAGGGGCCCCCTGAGCTCGGGGGCCCCGGGGCACTGCCCCGTCTAGCCCTACGATAGCTACGCCACTGATTAAAGAGTTTGTGGCGACTTCCGTATACATGTTTGCGTTCTAGTATTATCTTTCGGCGTAATGCATGGCGTAATTTTGCTTTGCCTGGAGAGTCAAATATTGATTCTAAATCTGAAAATCTTGCAAGATGGTTTCCCGCTCTTCATTTACTGTATCCCTCACAGGAAGGTTTCGTTTCAGTGTAAATATCAATCCCTATATTGGAAGTAGGCTGGACCTAGTAAATATAAACAATTAGAATTATTAGATTAAATAAGTATTTAAATAATTTAAATACTTATTTAAGTACGACTTGTACTTAGCAATTACCAAACATCAAAAACTTACTTGTTTGGTATGTTTTGAAGTTTCTGTTTCCAACGGCGATAACACCAAACACTGTACAACATAAGCTGAGATTAATGAAATAAGTCAAAATTTAGGTAAAATAAACTGTAGCGTGTGGATTTTATAAATTTATAATTTTTTTTAAAAAAGCTATATGTTTAAAATAACCCTCCACATAGTGACTTAATACTAAACCCACTCGAGCGTTTTTATGTAAGAAATAAATAGTAATAAGTCAAAAGAGTCATCATTTTACGATTACCCATAGTTTTTGTAAAATTACCCCGTAATAAACTGACAACACCGGCTAATCTGTCATACATACAAATATTTATTCGTCTAAATAATGTAAATTTAAACAAAACTTACCGATGAAAAGTAATCTTAGTGTTGTTATAAGTTTTTTCAGGATAGTTTCGACACAATTTAATAGCACAAACTGGCATGATTAATTGTTTTCCGTAAACTCGCCGCCCATTACAGATTCAAATGACAATGATGTCTATGACACGCGATTCTACGAAATATTAGATTATATATAGGTCCAGATATCGTGACCAGTACAAAAGTCACCGTTTACTTTGAACTACTTTGAAGCCACTTTTTGGAGATGTGTGAGTGAATCCCGCCCAACGCGAGTGTCAACATACAATATCTGCGCTTGTTGCGTGACGGTTTTACTACCAGTGCATAGAGGTTACACCAATATTTAGGAACTTTTTTATGAAACATAATATATTTTTTTTCGATGTAAGTAATATTAAATAAAGACATTTTAAATGTATTTAAATGTGTTACAAGTATTCGTTTATTTCATTTTTTTTTATGTTTAATCGTTTAGTTAAAAAGACAAATGTAAAATAAATATAAACTCAATGTATCAGGAAACCGGGGCATTGTATCCCAATATTATTGCATTTTAATTCAGCCATTCAAACCATGTAAATTTAAAGACATATTTACAACAATACTTGGATATATAAATATAATTATTTTTTTTGTTTGAAATTTGGTAACGTTCCAACGAATTGACAAGTTGTAAAAATCAATACATATTCTTGTAGGAATTTAACCGATCTACGAAAAAGCTCAGATATGATATTTCGCTAAGTCAGCTCGTTTAAAAGTTATTAAAGGTTAAATTTCAGTAAACCCAGTTGGAGAGATTGACGTAACTTTAAGTATTATTTACATCTGAATAATGCCATAAAGGTGGCGCTCAGATCGATAATTAGATTTTAGCGGTAAAATATGAAAATAGTAATAAAAATTAACAATTAGGTTCAACATAGTAGAAATAATAGTTTTTATCATACTTCCAAGTACGTAATTGCAAGATTTTAAATGAGCTAACTTAGCGAAAAATCATATCTGACCTTTTTTGTAGATCGTTTAATTTCCTACAAGAATATGTTTTGATTTTTACAACTTGTCAATTCGTTGGAACGCGATAAAATTTTAATTTAAAAAAAAATCACGTTATTTAAATGGGAAATCAAATCTCACGAAGCGGCACCTCAAAATTCAAATATATATTTTATAAACTATCAAGAAACTAGCAAAGTGTGCGCTGTAGCTGTGTTCGTTAGGAGTAGTAATATTAAATTATAATACGAGTACAATCCTATAGCCAAAGTATCGTTTGACGGACACATTGAACTTCGGGCGCTAGAAATTAAGAATATTTTAAGTATTCTAGTTTCGCGAACATTAACAGTAAGCATATTAATTTCTCGTCTTTCTATAAATAACAAGTTTGACAAAGAAAATTATACATACTCCTAGAATGCGTTATGGGTAAATGAAATTCACGTCCCTGGCAACATCTCTAATAATGGCGTCCGCAATTTTATTAATTTGAAATTTTGTTCTATTGTTTATGAATTACATTATGAAATAGAATACTTATAAGTGAAATGTGATGTTCGCACACTTAAGATTTTTTTTGTATAATATTATATAGCGCCTCTAGTTTTACTTCAGCGGCGAACGTTCGCTCGTGTGTGACGAGTGAGTCGCTTGTATTTGTATTAGTCGCTTGTATTTTTTGGCTTCAGTTTTGGGGTAGGCATCTGGACCTATATATAATCTAAGATAGTACCTACCTAACCTAGTCTTTTTGGCGCCGTTCTATGCGGCCGAAAGAGACAGAGGATTTAATAAGATGTGGATCCTAATGGTGCGTTTACACGCACGCCGTGCAGCCTGGCAAGCAGCACGGCACGCAGCTCGGCGCGCAGCTTGCCACGCAGCGTGCCAAGCAAGCTTTTCACACCAGGGCTGCCAGTAAGGACATCTTATTTTATACCGCTAAGACTCGGAAATTATAAAAAACCATGTACTATTATACAAAATCAGTGTTGTACAACTATAGAACGTCACTTGTGGCGTAGTTATTATATATTAACTACATTGTTGTAGATGTCTTATAAACTATGTGTAATGATTTATATATATGTATATATGCATTTGTATTTGTAAATCTGTCACTGTTGCTAATTACCTTATTTTATATTCAAAACAACGGACAAACATATTTTATTGTATGTAGTTAATAGCAACGGCCGATGCAGCGTTCGATCTAGTGTGACGTCACAGCGACCGGTTCGGCGGTGGCTCAGTGCATTCATTCGAACGACATGCGCGGACCAGTCGGATTTCACACTCGACGCGAAACTGCCGCCGCTTGCGCCTCTTATGTTTTCTATCTACAAACAGTCTAATTTACGTATCTATAGTTTTCTACTTCTCCTTCTGTGCTTACTTGTTCTTGTGTAAAACTTCTTGTGCTATTTTGATTACAACTTACGTCCGATCTATCGAATTCTTTTCTTCTATCTGCTTGTTCCTGCTACCTGCTTGCAAGACCCCTACATCACTCTTTGGGGATTTTAGTAAAAGGTGTTTTAACTTTAACGTATAAAGATTTAACAGCTTATCACAGACATGATTTGTTTTAAGTATCTGTATGTGTATGTACGTACTTTTTACGCTATAACATCAGCAATGACATTGTATCCAATTATACAATGCAATCTACTATACAAACAGGATACAAAAGATAACCGATATTATACCAATTTTGTATCCAATTTTACAATCTGGCAGCCCTGTTTCACACACTTGCAGGCATGGTCCGTAGGGTATTAGTGTTCTGTGGACATGGTAGTCAGTGCAAACGTGGGAGACGGATGTAGACGTAGATCTCGTGGGAGCTACTGTTTTGGGCTTGATCTATTTTTATTGAAAAAAAAACAGCTAATTATGCATGCGAAATCTTACTCAAAACTATTAGGTTTTGCAACTAAAAAATCATTTATGGTGTAAAAACACTTTTCAAGTAGCCAAAACTTTAAATTCGATTTTTTTATAAATCTATTTTATTTACTGCACTTCATTGATATGCGATTAGTTACAATTCTCTAATCGTCAATCAATCAATCAATACTAACTTTAATCCTTGGTCAGGCGTGTAAATAGCCCGACCAGGGTGTGATTGCTCAACAGTTAGCGTACGAGGTGTAGGGAAGTAAACCACTTCTATCGATCAAAACAATCATGCCAGCACTAACCTGCAACACCGACCAAGTCCCGATCCTCCAGAAGGCAGCGAGCAGCGGCGAGGTTTCTACGGTCTCTTGCAAGGTATTGACCGGCCGGTCACGATCGTAGACTGGAGCACTCCACATACACCTTGTAAAGGTTACAAGCGAGTCCAAACACTACACGGCTATAGGACTAACGGAAAATCAGCTTCTTTTCACGAGAAATATAACTGATGTCCGTGGCGGAACAAAATTTTTATATTAAAGGCGTCTTCTTAGCGAAAAGCGATGAGAGCAGGGTATGTCCGTTTTTTCTTGCACCAATCAGGTGCAGCGCGTTTACATTATTTGAAGACTGCTAACGCCATCTCTTGAGATCGTCGAGTACATTGGCAATATTACATCAGTACCAGCACTAATTGCATTCGACAAACAGAATGTGGTTTACTATAAAGACTATGAAATTTATAATATAACGAAATATATTATGGTGCGATTATGTATGCATTTTATAAATATATTGGCGCTCCACCAATCCTAAGGATTGGCACTATTTTGTTTCATATTTTTTTGGCCCTGATAAACAATATTAATTTTTACTAAAAGAATAGTTCAGAAACATCTTTCTGAAGTCTTCTTTTGCTTTCGATTCGTGCATGATAAAGGTTCAGACCATTCCGATATATTTGGTGTCGTCAAAAATGAATTCGATCGTTCGCCTGTCTGTACGCCACGAAGATGAAAACAATACTAAGGCTGTCTTAAGTTGGCGGGGAGAAGTCGTTTTTTTACACTTTTTTTTTGCTCTTTCAACTGTTCGTCATTGTTCGATTAAAATTTTTATTTGTTCGATCTTAGTTTTTTAAGTTAATCTTAGTTCTTAAGTTAGCGGGGAGAAGTCGGTTTTTTACACTTTTTTTTTACTATTTCAATTGTTCGTTAACTGTTCGATCGAAATTTTTATTTGTTTAATCTTAGTCTTTTTTTTTTAAATAAAATAAAAAATTACCCTCAAGTTGGCGGGGAGAAGTCGGTTTGTTAAATTTTTTTTTGGCTTTTTCAACTGTTCGTCATTGTTTGATGAATTTTTTTTTTTTCCAATCTAAGGTTTTTTTTTTAAATAAAATAAAAACTTACCCTCAAGTTGGCGGGGAGAAGTCGTTTTTTTAATTATTTTTTTTGCTATTTCAACTGTTCGTTAACCGTTCGTCATCGTTTGATCAATTTTTTTTTGTTCGATCTTAGTTTTTTTTTTATAAAATGATAAATTACCCTCAGGTTGGCGGGGAAAAGTCATTTTCAATTTTTTTTTTACTATTCAAACTGTTCGTCATTGTTTGATCAAATAAAATTCGGTTCTGGCACTCGCCGGTCGCTGCCGCGGCACGCTCGCTTCGCTCGCTCGGCTAGTGCGTTATGGTCACAGTTCTAACCTAACCTAAACCTAGCCATTTCCTTTCAATTGACCTATCCTACTAATGTTAAATCTTCTGTAACTTAAGTATTAAGTCCCCTCTCTGATGTTGCTCGCTCTCGCGTGATGCGTACAATCCATTTTGGATATTAAAATTTTAGGCGTGCGACTAAATTACTAAGTGAGCGACAGAAATGGCTAGGTTTAGGTTAGGTTAGAACTGCCAGAACCGAATTTTACTTGATCGATCAATGACGAACAGTTAACGAACAGTTGAAGTAAAAAATGTAAAAAACCGACTTCCCCCCGCCAACTTGAGGGTAGTTTTTTATTTTATTTAAAAAAAAAAAACTAAGATCGAACAAATAAAAATTTTGATCGAACAGTTACTAACAGTAAAGACTGAAACTGACACCAAGTCATCTGGAAAGGGCTTTAAAAGTATTCAACTCGAACAAAGATATGGTTTTGAGAGTGAAAGGCAGTAACATAAAGGTCAAAGGCTTATATTAATATAATCGCCTTTAAGCTTCTGCTTGTGCTTGAAGCTTTTTGATGTAGGACTCCTTCTTTTGCTTGATTCTATTCTTCCTTTCAGCCAATGTCAGCTTGCGCTTGTTCCAGCGTTTCTGTTTAGCGACGTCCTTCTTGGCTTCCTTCTTCTTGTGGGATGGGTCTGCGCGGATGGTTTCGTGAGCCTTTTTGTAGATACCTTCAACCTGAAAAATTATGTAAATTTATGGAGTTCTATCTCTATAATGCATTACAAGTTTGATAATGATGTTGCTACATTTAAAAAGAATTGTATCAAATCAAAACTTTTAATCCTTTTCATAGAGGATTAAAACTACTCTTGATATTGCAAACAATATTGTCCAACTTCGACACTGTTCATGTATAGGTTCAAGAACAGTAATTTGTTTGGACGTTAACATGGGCTGAGCTATCACCAGACATGGCTTGAAATAGTAACTCATGTACTAAAGGCTGTCAGGGGGTGCAGAATACCAGGCTAATTATCTTGACTCGCCAGGGTCACTCGCCAAGATCATCAGTAACGTAAAGAAAGGTGTACTGGGATTCTTTGGGGGGTTAGGGTGGCTTGAATAGTTTTTATTCTGTGACAAACGGAGTTAAATAAAAATCCTTTACTTATACTTACAGAATCAGCATTAACGCCATGTTTGATGTACTTTCCAAACTGTCTCTTGAATGAATCCTCGTCATCAGCTTCAAGGCTGCGCATATATTCAGCCACATGTAAACCGAAGATGTGTGCCCTGCAAAAAAAGAAATTAAACCACCTTGCATGACAGTTAAATTCTTTTTACTGAATAGACCACCTTCAACAAAAATGTTATAAGGATTGGTTTAAAAAAACTAAGAATTTTTTTTATCACAACCAGAAATCCTGATCTTTGATATTGCTCCAAAAATGGCTGTCCAAATAATACATACAAGTTTTCATTTGGAGGATGAATGGAGCAGAATTGTTATTCATAAATCTTACCGGTGTACTTCTGCATTAAATTTCTTAGCTTCAGCATCATAACCAGGGAATCTCTTGATGGAGTGGGGAACATTTAGACCACCATCAACTGCACCCTTCATGGCTCCAAAAACACGAGCACCAGTAGTAGTACGTGCCAGACCCACATCCAGGTAGCATCTGAAAAGAAAAAAAGTGTAGAAGTTAAATATTATGTCAATAATATTTTTCAGTTATATTGCATCAACTAGTATCAGAAAATACGATTAAACATGTAGAGATAGCATTGTACAGTGCTTTCAGACCGCCCGTAATAATTTCATCACTATTATTAAGCTATACTAATTTTCAACCAAGTAATCCTAAATCATAAACGGTGATAGGTCTCCAGATTATAATTTGACACTTTATAGGTAATTGCAACAATTATTATAGTAATATTCTATTTGTAATAAATTTTCAATAATGCTACCCCAACAAAGCTTTTTACCTGAATGCACCTGGACCGTCATCAACAGGTTCTACATTAAACTCATCACCAGTGATTTCTGTGGCACCAGTGTATAAGGTATCAAGGCCAAGCCTCTGGAGCAGTCTTCTTGCCAGGAGCAAACCAGTGCTGTATGCAGCAGCATAATTTGTCAGACCAACCTACAAATAATCTAAACATAATTATAAAGAAAGTAAAATTAAACATAAACAAACAAAAACCTTTACCTTATCAGTGTTGAACATAAAACAACATTTTTTTATGAGTTTGTACATCTCTTCAGACCGCCCGTTCAAAATCATCATTAATATTGTTATATCCTAACTGCTAATACATACTGGTGTGGGTATAGTACAACTCCATAGTCAATCAAAAATACTATTGCCTGTACATAACTTATGCAAGTAATTAATTACAAATTTATTTACATAGACAGTAACATAAAAACTAGTGGAGACAATATACCAGGGCCAATGAGTTGAGGTTTTGGTAATTCATACTTATTACATAAAGGTTAAAAACTATTTAGCAATAATATTAAGAAATGGAAAATACTTTACAATTTATAGCAGTTTTAAATATCTTTGTTTTGATGTCCCTGCTAATCAGTTAAGTATACACAAAAACAGGTAATGAAATTAGCAGTTGAGAATAAGTATAAATACTTGACACTAATATCACTAACCTTAACACCATAGCGTGGCAGTTCATGAGAGTATGCAGCACAAACAATGTGGTCACCCTCAATACGAGAGTAAGCCACCTGGCAGGTCACATCCTTGTTGGAAAGACGGACAATAAGCCGGTACTTCGGTGTATTGTATTTGTTCTTGTCCTAAAAGAAACTCATTGTATAAATAATACACTTCACAAAGGAAAGAGCTCAAAAGTTAAATTTACTCAACTTACTTGAATGACGAGGCGCTTGCGAGCATAGTAGTCAGTTTTGCCCTCACGACGCCTCTTGAATTTAACTTGGTACCTCTTAAAGTATTGCTTATTCTTAACAACTTTCACGAAACCCTAAAAATTATTAATATCCAATTATGACAAACATGTTTACTATCAAGCACTCTGGAATCAGGTATTTGGAGGGAATATCAGAGACACTTTATAATCATTAGTACTGCATATTAAAACAAAACTGAGTCAAGCAATTATCATAAAACATGAAACTACTCATCAATTTTGTCTCTCCTGCAGCATCAGATGACGCGCATGTGTCGGTGTTTCATCATGTAGGTTAGAAAATTTATTTGAGTAAAATTCTCTCATTAAATAACATACTGATACATATAAATAAATACTTAAAATCCATCTAGATTTTTGATGCTATGCCATTAGTTAGGGAATTGGCATTTTTAAAAATACATACGAGAGCTTTAAATTGAATGACATGGTTCAAACATCAATTTATATTTTCACAATCCCGTCGAAAAGTAGCAAAATAATTTTATATTTCACATAAAATATCACCGCACAAACACCTATTAAGTATATTTTATTAGCAATTCTCACCATTTTAGCAAATTCCTAATAAAAAGTTTAGGAATCTGGAGTCCGACTACGGACACCACCGCAAAAAGAACTTTTTATTTGAGTGACAATTGACAGCTTGTTTAAAAGTTCAGTGTTGCCATTTCAATAGTAATTTTTTGATAATAAAGCAGTCCACTGAGTCCACACACGGGCGTATAAGTATGGGAATAACATGTGTAGCGTGTACCTCCTGTGGTTCGATTTTGGACAAAGATTTTTTGTATATTCCGATATAATTATACTATTAACTCTAATGAAAAATAACTTACTATACCTAGGGATATTATAGAATATTGTAGGACACTTACATATGGATATTAATCTATGATATTAACTCAATACCCACTTAGTCAATTTAGGACATTACATTTTTTTCCAATGGTAATATTTTCTGTCTACCAAATTATTAATTCTTCGCTATGGCTTCCTCTTATTCATATCCTGAATTATTTTTGGCGGGTTTTATATTTACCTTGCCGTTTTTATATGAAAAAAGTAATATATTTCGATATTACTTGAAGTTTTTTCTGTATTATGCCTATGTGTTAATAACCTGTACGGTGCTTTTGCCGGTGGTTTTAATATATCCTCGCGACGTAACAAACCTAATGTAAGATATCGATTTATTTATATACTTCGTGTTCACTCATTTGTTCGTGCAAATATCGTAATAAATGTACGTTAATATTTTGTCGGCAGAGTTGCTTCCAGATTTTGCAGATTTGCATCATATATTGTAGGTATAGAATGGGAATTACAGGGGTTGGAACACTGGGATAATGAGCAATGTTACATTGTGATATCTAACCATCAAAGCTCATTAGATATTTTAGGTAAACTACATTTTCGATTGAAGGACTGATGAATATACTATTTTAGATTTAAGAATTGACTTTACAATTACTACTTTTTTAAGGTATGTTTGAAATGTGGCCTCGTATGAAGCGCTGCACTGTGGTTGCGAAAAGACCCCTCATGTTTACTGGTGCTTTCGGTTTTGGCGCTTGGCTATCTGGTCTAGTATTTATTGATCGATTAAAAACTGAAAGAGCTCGCCAACTTATGAAGGAAGCCACTCAAAAAGTAATCAAAGAAAGGGTAGGTATTATATTGTCATTTTTTTTAAAGTTATTTTTAAACTATTTATTTCATTTCGTTTTTGTGTCATGATAATATTTTCAGACAAAACTCTGGATATTCCCTGAAGGAGCAAGATTCAATAAAGGAAGCATACAGAACTTTAAGAAAGGTGCATTCTATTTGGCTATCGATGCTCAGATACCAATACTTCCAGTGGTCTTCAGTCAGTACTATTTTCTTGACAGTGAGACCAAAACATTTGAACCAGGTGAGCATAATATCATTTATAGTTTATTTTGTAATACATAATTATTATGAAATTGAATCAGAAGCATTAATGTGAATTACCATTACAGGAAAAGTAATAATAACAACATTGCCTCCAATTCCCACTAGTGGAATGACTAGTAGTGATGTTGAAACATTATCAGAAATAGCTCGACAAAAGATGATGGAAGTTTTTCATGATAGTTCCAAAGACCTAGTCATGCAAAGAAAAATTGCTATGTAAACCTTACTAACCCGCCTTAACATTCCTTTGGCAAAATTAATTACAGAAAGTATTCCTCCTAGAATCTCATCCTTTATATTACAATTAAGTTATTAATTAATCACTGGACATTTTGCTTTAATGTGATATTATTAAAATTTATGTTTAGGCAGTGATAGTATAACTACTGAAAATGAAGTTTGTATCATTTTAATAATATTGCAGTTTTTAGGCTGATCAAGTCCAGGGATGCCACTTAAGTATTATTATAAGCTAACACATATTGTGTTTGCAAAAATGTGACATATAAAGACTAGTCAAATGTTTGTTATGGAAGGGAATTTTGTTGTTGCTGATAGTAAACACATCTTCTACAAGGGTTGAAGTATCTTTCACTAAGGTATTGGTTTGTAAATTCCAGAAAGGGATGTGATGGGTGATTTATTAATATCACTTGGTAATAATTTAGACCTGCCTAGAGGTAATATGTCCAAAGATTTATTAGGATATTTTTTTTGGTTGGTTGCTCAATCTGCCATGCAACAAATTTGGCAGGATTAGGCTGTAGTGTACAACATTGGCCTTCTGCTTATTGACAGACTTCACACACCTATCTTTGAGATCTCAGGTATTTCAAGAGATGATAGATATTTAGTTCCTTAATAAGAAAACACATTTTATCTAGTCATGATTACGCTTTTATAGTGGATAATAACAATTTATTAGAGTTAGTTGTAAGTTTTACTCACCATTTAGTGACTGATATTCCTATTGAATGATCTTCCTTTTTATCCTTTACCATTCTGTTCTTAAATAGTATGACAGGCCTGGTATATGATTTCCTATATACTTATCTAGTGTTTAAGGAAAAAAAAATTGAATTCTGTTGTGTAGCCCTTGCAGTATTATTATGTTAGTGTTATAATGTTTTTTGTTAATATTTACAATTGTTATTTTTAAAGGATCCAGCAATGCTATATCATATGGTAATGTTTTAGACCCTAAAATATGTTTGATGATAAATGTTTCTTTTAAAACATTTGTTGTAAAAAAAATAAAACAATGTTTTTTATAATTTTACATAAGTATTTATTTGGCTAAGCCAATTCTTATTGCAATGTGTAGTCTATAATTTGGGCTGTGTATGAGATAACAATAACAGTTTTAAAGTGAAATTGTGTTTTAATTCCACATATATTTTCACTAAACATCAAACTTGATATGAAGGGTGAAAGTGAAAGATCTAAAACAAATTTTATAAATAGCATTTACCCTACATGTAAGTATAACAATTTTAATGTTATACAATTTGACAATTTTAATGTTATACAATTTGTGGTATTATTAAAAAAATCAAAAGTTTTTTTTGGCCCACCGAGGAGTGGTTACGTAATAAAGATAAAAATGGTTATTTTGATGCCTAATAGGCAAAAAGGGACGACAAAAGTGACATTTCAAAACATTATGTGGGCCAAAAAAAACTTTCGATTTTTTTTGTCATTAGTTACCACGAAAATATTGTTCAAGATGACGAAAAGTTGAGCCTGTGAAAATGGCAGCTCTTAATATAATATTAAGAGGTGGCTCTTCGTGATTTTTGATTTCCCATTTAAATAACATGGTGAAAAAAAAATATTTTTGTTTGAAATTTAATCGCTTTCCAACAAATTAACAAGCTGTAAAAATCAATCATATTCTTGTAGGAAATTAAACGATCTACAAAAAAGGTTGGATATGATTTTTCGCTGAGTCAGCTACTGCGTCGCGACCTTCTGTGAGGATGTCATGCCGCCCTGAGTGTGGCCGCGGGTGGACGGGACGGGTTTTCCCTTCCACCCGCTATAGTGCCCCCCGCGAGGAGGCGGCGTCCGCGTGTGCCTGGATGTCGCCTAATTGAGAGATTTTTACACGGAGGTGGTGCCGCCCTTTTGCGGGTAGGCGCCAGGGGGTGTCCGGACTTCAAAAGCTTGAGAGTGAAAAAGTTAATCCCTTTAAATTTTTAGTGAACCTTGGCCATATTAAAAGGATATTAGGTGCATAAATTCAGGGGAATTTGTGCGCCTAATATCCTAATAATATTTAAAAAGCTAGTTTTTAACACAGTTTTTTATATCAAATAAATTTCCTTAAGTTTATAAATGAGTTTTACTTTCTGTCATCTCATGAGTGTACACATTTTAAAAATGACGATTTGCTAAATAGACCTGCTATACAGACCATCTGAGAGTAAGACGTTTTGCTACATGGACATTTTGCTAATTAGGCTTACTGCTCATTAGACGTTTTGCTACTTAGACCTTCTGATCGTGAGGGATATTTTTATGGTAACTAATGAAAAAGAAATCAAAAGTTTGTTTTGGCCCACCCTAATGTACATGATATATCCTATGGCTAGGTACCTAAATATATAATTAAGAATACATCTAAATCTGGTTGGTCCTTATCACAATAATTATTCACACATGCCATATTTACAGGGGTCGGAACTGGTCTCTGGATAAATCAGACAAAGACAGATTTTTGTACATTGGTCAGTTAGTCAGTTTTTTTAGTTGATTGATGAGGTACATCATGGCATAAAAAGATAACCAGCTGAGTTATTTTCTTTTAGTGAGAATGAATAATAATATGGGCGCTTGGGCATACTATGCATGCCCAAGCGCCCATACGTTTGGTGCCCAGTGATGATTTGAGGGCAACAACCAATGATGTGATGTTTGGACAAGCAGCAAAATATTGATGCATCACGATTTTGTGAAGGAATCGATTTTCTATTTTATCCAAAGTCGATTCCTTGATATTTTTTCTGTCCTTCATTTAATTATGCCTGTCTTTTACAGGTTCCTAGTTTAATGTGATAATTGGTTGGTTGATGCATATTGGTTGTTTGGTAAATTTTGAATGAATATTCTTACTACAATATGGGTAAGTGTAAATTCAACGAGGAGTGGTTACGTAATAAAGATAAAAATGGTCATTTTGATGCTGAATAGGCAAAAAGGGACGACAAAAGTGACATTTTACGTTGTGTGTGCTTTAAGAAATTTTTGATCACTTTGAGTTACCAAGCTATTGAGCGACATGCATCAACTCAAAAACATAAAGAGGCGTGTTAAGTCAAGTTGTCGGTCTGCAAGTTGCATCTTGCAAGTGCACAGCCCAACGATGACCAATCCAGTTTGCCCAGTACTTCAAGAAGCAAATACACAGCGTCAAAGATGGGGTCACAAGAGCAGAGATTTTATGGGCTATGAAGATTCGTTGCCAACAGATTTTTCTGTCACCAACAAAGGTACGATATTTAATTTGTGATTCAGTTCCATATTCTAAAAACGAGCTAAGGAATAACATAATTCCTATATATCTTTATGTTTCGATGTAACAAGTAATGCTGCATCAAAAAAGAACTGCAAGTGGCCATCAAGTATTGGTCTCCAACAAAGGAATAATAACGAGTTATTTTAAAACATTTTTTATTGGTAAAAAATATTTTATCTAAAATAAACGAAGCTATGGACAACGCTCCGCTTTCCAGAAAAGAGCTTTTGATGCTAGGATGTGATGATCCAAATGTGAATAAAGCAGTCACAAAATTGATGAATGACTCGTTGTCATTGCTGGACAGACAGAAATTAGTGGATATAGGAACGTGCAATATACACTCTGTGCATATCGCATTCCTCAAAGCCATCATCATAGGCTTTATTTTTCAAATTCACAATTTTTTGATGGCTTGCCTGCTCGCTTACTATACAATTGCCACAATTGATTGATCTAAAATTACCACATCCTTACCCATTGAGTTGGATGAATCTGCATTGATAAATGAATGTAGTCTTATTGCACATCTACCCCACTGCGATAACTCTGATAAAAATGCGTCGGAATGTATTGAATTGATATTTTTAAAATTACTTTTGATACTGGAAGAAAAATGTACCCAAATTTATAGAAGTTAGTCAAAGCTGCATTGGCTCTGTGTCACGGTAACGCAGATGTTGAAAGAGGATTTTTACGTTCCGTAAAAAAATATCTCAAAATAACTTTAAAGGCTCATTTGACTGTTAAATCTACGAATATGTATAATAATTAGAGATCGGATAATCGGATGCATATTTACCTAAAGTTATTTTTTGGAGAACAAATTATGGAAGCGGCTTCTAAGTATATTTTTATTTACGAATGCAGTTGTATTGTCGCGTCGCTACTTGCGCACAAGCAAGTATAATTTGCCGTCTCACTCGCACTCTTACAAAATTCTTACATTTCCTGGGGTTTAATAGGCCAGATTTGACACTTGTTACAAAGTAATAAGGTTGTTTTTGCTTCGTCAAAAATCACTGACAACAAAAGTAGGGAAAAGCAACCATTACACGTTGTAACTGAGCAAGTGTCATTTGTGTCAAACTGGGGTTTATTACATCTCACGGAGTATAGGTACACTTAAATTTGAATTTCCTGGAATCGCGGGATTCTTTCGATAAAAAAGTGCTTTCCATAATAGCCAACATCTCAACTTTAGGTAAATATGCATCCGAATATCCGATCTCTAATAATAATGGAGTCGATTTTGTACCACTGACTAAAGAATTGATGAATTTAGCTTGAATAGCGTAGGTACATACTGTTACGAATAACCCGCCATCTATTGGCGACTGTGGGAAGTCGTATAGATCTACAAAATAAAGATACACGCCATCTGTTGAGACAACACGATACTAAGTACTAACCCATTCATGGAAAATAAGAGTTTGTTTTAGCGGATTCTATTGTTGTGTAGAATTTACAAGAGTTGTCGCGATTTTTCTGGAAGTACCGTCTCGCTATATAAAGCTTGGCATTGCTGAGTAGTTAGTTAGTTCTCAAGTGAGTGTCAAGTGAGTTAGTTTTCAAGTGAGTGTCAAGCGAGTTAGTTTTCAAGTGAGTGTCAAGTGAGTTAGTTTTCAAGTGAGTGTCAAGTGAATTAACAGCGACTAAAGTGTAAGTGAATTAAGAAGTTTAGTGTAACAGTGATAATAAATTATTGTAATTGTGTTGTTGCTAGTTTCCGTGTATTTTGTGATCTATTAAAATAAATTGTGTCTAGTGTGTAAGTCAATCTGGTATAATTCTCTCATCCCGAACCTCAGCTCGTAACAATACGATACAGACAGTACTGCGTGGAACAAAAGAAAATCGAAAAAGAAAGGATGCACTTAAAAAAACAAGCAGATAATTATAAAAAGGAAATTGGAGGAAAGTAAAGACAGCATTAAGCAAGGGGAATCCACTTTTAAATTTTTTTAAGAAGAAACAGAAGTAGGGCGTTGATAAGTAAAATTAAATTTTTTCTCTTCTATTTTATAAGTATATAAATTTTCTTTTGTCAATTTTGAAATGCACCTTTTTTCCAGATTAATAAATAGCTCTAGATAAATTTTAAAAGTAGGTATCAAAGATAAAGATTTAGTAGCCGCAATTATGGCTAAATCATTACTGGATGATGTGGTCAAAAGAAATAAGAACAAGAAGAAAATGAATAAACAATCCAAAAGATTGTAGATAAGAAAAAATAATTAATTACGATTTTTTTAATCCTTTGTAATATTACAAAACTTTTTGTTTTTTTTTCTGTCTACCTAATTCGCATTTTGTGTATATGATCTTTGCATGTACGTGTGATTTTTCTGCATTATTCACAAACATAATAAAGAGGCTCGTGCGGGTTGGCTATGCTCGTGTGGAGGCCAATTATTAAATAGTATTAATTATTATTTTTACCCCTAACACCTACAAAACAATTCTGTTGAAATGGTCAGATAAAGTATTTCTAAAAATCGGGAGTCAGCAAAATCAGACTTTTTGGACTGTAAACTTGTTTCGACCCCTGTATTTACGTTATTTACAATCACAGCTAACTCATCACAAGAGCATGATAAGCACACTAAAAATACAATTGTTTCATAAAACAATACCCCATTTTTTTTATAATTTTAAGTAGATGCACATGATCAAACACTTGTGCGAAAGCAATATAACTATTATATAATTGCACATGAGTACATGACCTTAAATATTTTTCTTTATTACTACCCAAAATGAACATCCTACTAATATTATAAACGTGAAAGTTTGTGAGGATGTATGGATGGATGTTTGTTACTCTTTCACGCAAAAACCACTGAACCGATTGCGATGAAACTTGGTATGAAGATAGCTGGAGACCTGGATTAACATATAGGCTACTTTTTATCCCGATATTTCCACGGGATCGGGACTTACGCGGGTGAAACCGCGGGGCGCTGCTAGTGTATCTTACATTTGCATCTGTTATTTGTTGTGGTACTCTATAATATAATGGTTTATTCATGAAGCAGTTTTTAAAAATTTAGTTTTATCTCTCATATCTTCAACTGTGTTTTTTTTTATTATGAATTATGATTGCTAATTTTTGTTTCAATATGGAACAGTTTATACAAATATTGAGTAATCTCCAAGATATAATATATATTCTCTCAATAGGTACTTGAGAAATATACCTCAATTCAGTTTAGTCATTCCAGCCTTCGCCCCAACCTTCATTTTCATCAACACTTTCATCAGGTACAAAGTTTAATTTGCTGCTAACATGCTGTGTATCATTATCTAGGGCAATATTTACAGTGGCTGGTTTTACTATGACAGGTGTCATGTCGGCGAAGAAATCAAATTCATCCCCACTCTTTTTAGAATGATCATATTTTTGATTTTTAATGTCTAGTTCAGATATATCTACAATGTTCCTTTTCGCTTCCATAGCAGCTTTTTGTAATAGAATTGTCCTTGAATCTGGAATGATGTTAGTGTTTGTTATTTTAGGGTCAGGATTAAGAATTTGCGTTAAGTTCCCGTCTATTATATCTCTATGAATACGATCTTCATTTATTATGTCATCTACTATAGCACGAGTTACGGGAGCCGTGCTCAGCTGACGACTATTATCCCAGTCGCTCCAATCTTCGTCACTGTCAACCTTCTTTACGCTTATTTCTGTTGCCGTAATTTCATCTAAGGATTCACCGCCTACAGGAGAAGGCCTTTCGTTTAATGTTAACGTTTTTTCAAAAGCAGTTAATTCATTACTGTCATTTGCATAAATATCTTCAGAACAAGGTAAATCTCGTAACGATTTCGGTGTAATGTAAAGACTAGTGTCAGGTATTTGACTAGCTGTCGGTAATAACGGCTTGTTCTTAGAGTTAGGTCTGCCATCTGTAAAAAATTTAGACCTCTTCCCTCCTATAACTGTATCGGCTCCTAATATAGGTACTAATTCACTCAGACATATTAGAGTTGATGAAACTAAATTATCATCTATGTCCTTTATCCCTAGAAGTAACTGAAAAGAAAAGAACAATTTGTTTACAAAATGTATAGAAATTTGCAGTTTTTTTTTTAATATAAATACATAACTTCAATAGATTACATAAATATTCTTAAAAACATCAATGTAAATTCAGCAGACATAGAGACTAGTTTATGTAATTTGTCGGTGTTGTGTCTCATTTGTATCATGTTTTATGCCACTGACAGGGAAAAGGAAAGTTAATTAATGCTTATGTTTTATGTACAATGAAGCTGTCTTCAATGAGCTAAGGCCTCAGGCTCGGTAGCCTGAGGCCTTAGCTGCCATATTTTCTCTTGCAACATACTTACTTGTTTGTACAAGTGTCATAAGTTTAAATTATATAGATAAGTAAGGAACTGTGGAAGTACTTATGAAAGTGGGGGTAGGTAATTATTTACCTCTGGCAGAATATGTTGAGAGAGCTCATCATGCGAAAACACATGAACAAATTTGGAAAAATGTCTTAGGAGCAACATTCTGATTTGACTGTCTCTTACACCAAATAATTGCATCAATCTTGGTTTTATATGTTCTTTGAAAACACCAAGATTGAAAAATCCTGGTATTTCTCCATTAGGTAGTCTGTCTGAAAATTAAAAAAAAAAACGGTTATATGTTGTCAATTCAAGTTCAATATTTCAATAAAGAAATATATTTCTTTCTATATGCCAATGAAGGTACAGCTAATTACCATTTCTAGGCTTGAGAATAAAAGGTATGACTTCCTTTTGGGCAGTTTGGTCTAACATTGTCAGCCTGGACAGTAAAAGACCACTCAGTTGCTTTGCTACAGTTTCTTCATCATAACATTTAAGATTGTCTAAAATATTAGAGAAGAACTGGCATCTCTGCTCTTCCGTCTTTAGTGGTAGGAAATTTAGGAATTTATATATGGTAATAAATTCGTGATTGAAAAAATTGTGTGCCAACATTTCAGACAGATTAGGCCTGTTTGCAGGATTCTGGTGCTGCAAAATATCTCTACAATATTTCCTGAATTCTTTTAAATGTGGCACTTCATCTGGAATAAAATTAATCAGCTTTAAGAATATTTCATAATTATCTAATAATAGAAAATAATATATATTTATTTTATTATTTTACCATCTTTACTGTCTTTGTAGACATCATCTACTAATGCTGCAAATGCATATTGGTCAACCTTTGTAGTAATGTCATATGAATCTTCATTGGGGTCTACTGCCTTATCGTATCTAAAACAAATAGTTGTATATGATAATGTTCTAACTTTTAAACTTTCGCGTTCCATGACATAATATTATCTACGTACTTACGGGAATTAACGCGATCACGAAAATTCAGAGGTATGTAATACCTTTTCGTAATCGCGTTAATTCCCGTAAATACGTAGATATAGAATATGATATGATATAGACATATATAGACATATGACATAGAATATGTAACCCTATTATCAAAACATTAGAACCTAAAAGGTCAACAGAATTCAGTATACATAAATAATAGTTTAAAAACTAAAAAAATACTTCTTTGTAACAGTAACTGTAACCTCAACTAAAAAGTAGAAAAGAATTTTCTATAAGTTAAAAAAAAAAAGTGATTAAGAAAAAAAACATTTTATCCTAAACATGCATGGTGTGCTAAATGTCAATTATTGTAAATATTTTATTGACAGATATTGGTAAAAGTAAAGTCATTATAAGTATAATATTTAAAACAGCACCCCAATTTTTCTTAATCTCTTTTTTTTTAACTTTTAGAAAATTATTTTCTTCTTTTTAGTTCAGCTAGTTACAAAGTTATTTTTAACCGACGAAAAAAGGAGGTTCTCAATTCGACCGTATATATATATTTTTTTTATGTCTGTTCAGCCTCACTTCTCCCTCCCATTTTGATTATTCTTTTTTTGTTAGGTAGGGTCTACCTCAAGGGTGGTCCCATGTCAAGGAAATCAGGATCTGATGATGGGATCCTAATAAAATTGAGAGAAACCCTAGAAAATTGTAGGAACGAAGTGTTTCTGTATACTTTTCATTACTTTATAAGGTACTAGTAGCGCCCCGCTGTTTCACCCGCGTAAGTCCCGATTACGTAGGAATATCGGGATAAAAGTAGCCTATATGTTAATCAAGGTCTCCAGCTACCTACATACCAAGTTTTATCGCAATCGGTTCAGTAGTTTTGGCGTGAAAGAGTAACAAACATCCATACTCACAAACTTTCACGTTTATACTTACGTACTTTATTAAGTAGGATTTGTGTTTAGAAATCATCACATCATGTAGCTGAGCTGATGGTGAAGAAAAATCATAAAATAAAAATCTTTTTTAAAAACTTAAACCGACGAAAATAACTAAAAAGCAAAAAATAAATAAACCTTAAGTCTTAAGTATTGAGCTTATTTACATAAACTATCGAATTTTATATAAACTTATTTTGAGTCTGCGCCAAATAATAAAATAGTAACGTAGAGCCATGTCCATTTCAATGTAGGTACATGTAAAATTTTGATAATGAATCAGTTTGTTGTTTGGCGCCGACTCAAAATAAGTTTATATTAAATTTGATAGTTTATATAAATAAGCTCAATACTTAAGAGTTAAGGTTTATTTGTTTTTTGCTTTTTAGTTCTTTTTGTCAGTTAAATTTTTTGTTAAAAAGATTTTCTACTCTTTAGTTCAGCTTGCTACAAAAGTTTTTTTAGTTTATAAACTATTATTTATTTTTTATTTTTTTATCTTTAATATTGTATTGTCATCGGTCCTTGATAAGTGTGTGAAGTTTCAATTCATCCAACGTTTTAAATTGGGTGAAAATCATTCAAACATTCCATTACATAGATACATACCACCTGACATTTTACATAAATACCCAAAAAATTAAGTGTAAACCATATACAATAAAATAATTAAACACCATTAAAATAAACAATTACTAAATGACTCCCACATTGCAAAACCAGCTGCGGGGGAATCACATTAGAGTTAATACTCTAAGAGAGAAATCTTGCATCAAAGGTAGGTTTAGCATGCAGAGTGCAGTCCACCATTACATTGTGATCTGTTATTGCGATGACTTCCCAAGTAGCTTATAGAAGTGATTTATTACTAGTGGTGCAGTTCTTTTTAACATATTCTGGATGTACAAAAATCAAGTTTGACCCAGGGTGATGCAAGAGTCCTCAAGCATGTTAATTGATAATCATTAGTAGCCATATTCTTAATTGCCATGGTAATGGTATAATAAAAATAGGTTTACCTATGGATTCTGGCATGTTTCAAATATGCAGAAGTAAGTTCACTGACTGGACACAAGTACTGCAGTCCTCCTAGCTTCCATTGCCCATCACCAGTGACATATACTGCTGATACACTGACATTGTTATGACTCATACCAGCCTAAAAATAACACTAATACATGATGTTCAGTGAGGAAAAATAATATATTTATATATAATGACATTATTACATATTTGTTGAGGTTTACATATTTAGCCAGCAGTTGTAAATGGATCATAACACTAATTTTAAGATTTACTAGATATAGGTACTTATACATTGTAAATTGTAAACTTAGCTGAGAAATATATTGGTAAATAAACTGTACCTATATCTTGTTAGCTTTCCTTTTCAAAATGTTTACCTGTCACCATTGTAGGCTCAGTAAGGGGAGTTTTCAAACCTGTTCTTAAATAATAAAAAAAAAACATTTTTTTGCAACAGTTATCTACTCAACAATAATAATTTATATTATCTATCAGGTACACACTAACCTGTTCATGTAGAAACACCAAGGCTCTTAAGATATTGTTTAAACCTATACATCTTTGAAGTGGAGACTGAGAATGTAATACATGTGATAGTGGTTGTACATATTCAGTAGCTAAATGAAAAGTAGAACGTTGTTGCCAAGCAGATACATATCGAACTATACAAGGATGACGGTATTTCAGAAGATTCTACAAAAACAAAAAAAGTTAGTAAACACAATAAACATATACCTACAACTCTAGATAACATGTAGATTATAAGCATTACATTTGAAAATTTTTCCAAAGGCGTGGATATTGCCCATAATGGTCCTACTGCCGCTTCTCCTTTAAACACAGAGACTGAACCATCACTTTTTAGACTGAAATATCTACAACTATCATTAATGGTAGCCTGATAGTGGCACCAAAAGTCTGTTAACTCGATTGCCTTTTCTTCAATTTCTAAACCACTTAATTGTGAACTCTCGTTACCCATCATTTAGTATTTTATCTTGCTATTATTATAAGTTTCTCATTTGCGAAACCACTAGAGCCGAATATAGTGCACAAACCACGTCTTATTTGACATTTCTTTCGAAACTACCTCTACCTCTCTACATATATAATGTTCTGTGGAAACTACTTACTACCATGCTATGGCAATTTGGAACTTAATGGTGGGTTTACACGCTGGCGTTCAAACCGACATTCAACGAGCACATTCAACGACGCAAGCATGTGAACAGGCTGTTTGTGCATGCCTGCGTGAATGTGATCGCGCTTGCCGCCGATCGGGACGACTAACGGCTGCGTACACACGCTCGCGTTCAAACCGACATTCAACGACGCAAGCATGTGAACAGGCTGTTTGTGCATGCTTGCGTGAATGTGCACGCGCTTGGCGCCGATCGGGACGACTGTCGGTTTTTTGACACACTTCAAAGGGTGAATGTGCTTGTGTGCCTGTTTACACACACACACACACACACACACACGCTCTCGGCCGCGTTAGTATAGTTTTCATCTTCGTGGCATACAGACGACGTAGCGATCGAAATTAATTTTTGACGACACCAAATATATCCGAGTGGTCTGAACCTTTATCATGCATGAATCGTAAGCAAAAGAAGACTTCAGAAAGATGTTTCTGAACTATTCTTTTAGTAAAAATAAATATTGTTTATCAGGGCCCAAAAAATATGAAACAAAATAGTGCCAATTCTTAGGATTAAAGTTAGTATTGATTGATTGACGATTAGAGAATTGTAACTAATCGCATATCAATGATGTGCAGTAAATAAAATAGATTTATGTATGCCTTAAAACAGTTACGAAACACATTTAATGAAGAAACCGCCCCCGATCCTCCGACCAGGCGAGGTGATCATGCCTGGCGGGCCGCGGCCCAACGGTTGATGTTGGGAAGTTGTATATATACTAATCGGCGCGAGAACTCTCATAGCGCGATGCAGGATTAGTAGGTTGTAGATGTTTCTTGTTGCTGTATGTGGAAGTCGCCACACTTATCATGGTTAATTATGTTCATGTTTATTAGAAATAATAAAAAATTATATTTAAAAGTTAGCGAGGATAGTAAATTCATTCAAAGAGATCCCACTTAAATAAGAAACGAATTATGTAAAAGCACTCTTCGATGTAAAAATAGTTATAACGCATGTCAAATAAAAAAATCAAATTTAAAGTTTTGGCTACTTGAAAAGTGTTTTTACACCATAAATGATTTTTAATTGTAAAACCTAATAGTTTTAAGTAAAATTTCGCATGCATAATTATGTCGGGCTGTTGTTTTTTTTAATAAAAATAGATCAAGCCCAAAGCAGTAGCTCCCACGAGATCTACGTCTACATCGTCTCCCATGTTTGCACTGACTACCATGTCCACAGAACACTAATACCCTACGGACCATGCCTGCAAGTGTGTGAAACAGGGCTGCCAGATTGTATATTGGATACAAAATTGGTATAATATCGGTTATCTTTTGTATCCTGTTTGTATAGTAGATTGCATTGCATAATTGGATACAATGTCATTGCTGATGTTGTATCGTAAAAAGTACGTACATACACATAGAGATACTTAAAACTAATCATGTCTGTGATAAACTGTTAAATCCTTATACGTTAAAGTTAAAACACCTTTTACTAAAATCCCCAAAGAGTGGCGTTCTATAGTTATACAACACTGATTTTGTGTAATAGTACATGATTTTGTGTAATTTCCGAGTCTTAGCGGTATAAAATAAGTTGTCTTTACTGGCAGCCCTGGTGTGAAAAGCTTGCGTGGCACGCTGCGTAGCAGGCTGCGCGTCGAGCTGCGTGCCATGCTGTTTGCCAGGCTGCACGGCGTGCGTGTAAACGTACCATACAGAATTAAACTTTTTTTATTGAGTACAGTGCTATCACAAGGATAGATACCGGAACTAAAATTACTGTGTTACAATATTTAAATTTATGAATTTTTCGAGGGGAAATTTATTACTCTCAAATGTATTACGATTTAAAATTCGCATTTGTAAATAACAAAATATTTAAGTTCTATACAAACAACAAGTTGTTCACCAACACACACAACACAAAAAAAATACAATCATAAGAATAAACAATTTTTTTTTAATATTTTGAAATTATAAATATTAGGTTGGCAGCACTTCACTTATATTGCAAATGGCTGCGTATGAGTACCGATTGACAGTTTTTTACTTATACTACTCTATGGACAGTTTCTTGTGCTTTTCTTTTTGCAATATAAGTTTTGGTTGTTTTATGTGTAAAACTATCCGTTACTTGAATATAAAGGTCGGAGATTAGTCATAAACATACATTCATTAGCTAAAGTATAAAATTCTCATGTTAGAGCCAATAAAAAACAAGAAACAGGGAACAACAAAACACATACATACACCGTATAGGTAGGTACCTATATATTGTTCAATCGTATATAATTATATACCTATAGATATGTTTATTATATAAGTTTTCGGTATCTGACCACTAGGCGAAGTTTTGTGTAGTCAATAAAAAGAGAGAGATCCTATTTACTATTGTAGTCTTTGCTTACTACTTACTTGGTGGTGCCTGGTGGAACCTAAGCGCTCCATAGACGAACATGCGTAATGACATGCGTTACGTGCTGTCATGTATGCATAATCGTTTACTGCGTTGATTGATGCGCATGACATGCATACTACGTGCATGACATGCAAACTACGTGCCGGCAGTTGATTGACAAGTACTTTTATTTTTCATCCTTCAAGCTATGATTGACCGGCACGCATGATCGTCATTTATCGGCATGTCATGCAATAGCAGGGTTTCCAGATTGTATAATTGGAAATTAAATTCTTAAAATTAATCAAAATCTTATGTATCCTGTTATTTATTTATTTATAAGGGAGCATCAACAATATTCATATGCAATATTGTGCTTTACATTATAGACACCCACAGCATTAATTATACATGCATGACATGCTGTTAAATAGACGATCATGCGTGCATGTCAATCTTGGCTTGCAGGAATAAAAATAAAAGGATTTTTCAATCAACTGCCAGCACGTAGTTGCATGTCATGCACGTAGTTTGCTTGTCATTCGCATTTATCAATGCAATTAGACGATCATGCAATAATGACAGCACGTAACGCATGTCAAGCCGCTAGGGAGCGTTTAATTCTTTCACAAGAGTGGGCAACTCATAGAGTACAGTAATATTAGAGTGGGCAACTCTTGACTGACTGTCATTGATGTCAATGTCAAACGTTTTGGTGAATATTTAACTGTAGAAATGGCATCGAATTTGTTGAAAAAAGCTGTGTTTTCTAACCCGACATCTCTTAATAAATCATTAGGAATACTTTACAATGCTACCCGAAATCGTAAGGATAAAAAATGTATTTATACAGCAGTGTTACAATCATTAGAGCATATTATGATTGTTACGTCATTTTTTTCTAGATTGGAACTATCAATACCAACCCGGCCAATATCCTAGGACTCCCGAACAGCGTGAAGCCGCTGCTAAACGCTATGGGATGACCGTTGAAGAGTATCAACCATATCCTGAGCATATGGGTTTCGGGGACTATCCACGGTTGCCTGACATTGGCGAGGATTCTAAGGACCCACACTACCCTTATGATTGTCCTGAATTAAAAAGGAACTTCAATGAACCCGTATGTTTGCAATTTTGTTTTTTTAATTATTATTTGAAATGCGTCAATACAATTCTAATGTTTAATATTGATTTTATTTTTTGTTTATAGAACTGTTAACTATATAATCCATTTACTTGAAAAAATTCTAATCTCGTCTGACTGGTCATTCTAATCTATTTATTTCTTTTTAAAATGAAAGGACATGCACAAATTTGTCTAGTTAACGTTTCTCATGTTTTCATTCTCCATTTCTCTTGTTCTAATTTTAGTTCATAAGTATATGGTTTGTTTTGGTCCTAGAACACTTGCACTTGTCCTTACACTTGGCAAAGCTCTTTCGTTTGAGCTTTTTTCTGATTAAAATGATTGAGTTGGAGAGAAGCTAGGGGTTAGAGAGCTTGGGCTCTCTTGTTTGTTTTACTTATACATAGTATAACTAAAAACATTTTTTAATCATTTTTATAGTTTTCCTGCGAAAATGTTTCAAAGCTATTCAGGCATATTAAATTTTTTGTAAAATAATAAAAGAATAGAATATTTTTCACCAACAGCTTCATAAAATTGTGATTTACCATATTTTTTTATCATCTGAACTAAATAAATAATTTTTTTTAGATACATGCCAGAATGGAAATATTTGGGGGTGACCGTTACGATCCTTCTATGAAGAGAAGATTCTCACTGCTTCACCAATGGACCTGGTTCTTGGGTACAATTGGAGGAAGTCTTGCATTGTACTTCTATTTGGACAACTTTAAATTTGGAAGGCCTGTTACTGCTAAACAGTTGCCATCGAATGGACCTCATTATTTGTTTAGTGCGACTTAAAATTATGAAAGGGACACACTCAAAATTCAAACTTATCAAGAATATAGGAAAAGTATTTTGTTTGTACTTTCAATAAAATGAAAATATTGTGTTTCTTAGAATTGTTTTATTATTTGTTTGAACATAAATAAATATTGAATTCTTATTTATTAAGGGAAGTGGCTTTTATTTGTTCTAATATTATTTAGGTGAAGAGTATGCAATATCATTTTAACTGACAAGTCATTATTGTAACTACAAGTCACTATTGTAGTTTTAGGTAATTAAAAAAGAGCTGTTTTATAAGAAGATCTGCCTCTTATTCTATACACAAATAATGATCACTTATATATACTTGTAAAATATTCATCTTCTAAATCATATAAATCAGCCGCAATATCATCTCGAAGCGACATGAGTTTCTGGTCACACTCCTGTTGTTTTGTGCGGAACAGCTTAGAATTCTGAGTGATGGCTTCATTAACGGAAGGGAAATCATTTAGTATCAAATACTGTTTTATGTCTGATACCAATTTCATTAGGGATTCTCCAGCCCTCACTGAAAAAAAAACAGGTATTCAAAGTAAATTATTTATTTATGACAATTTGCTTTGTCTTAGAACTTATATCAGGATTAACAGTATCAAAGTATAAACTTTGACTTACGACAAAATTGAAAAATGATAAACTCATAGAAAAGGAGTTGAAAATTCTTCTAAATGCTCTTCATTAAATCTGGACTATGCACAATCATCCTCATGCAAGTTACCCATTGACATTAATGAACAGAACCAAAGAGCTTACTAAGATAAAGATATATTTTAACTTTATTTATATATACTTATTGGTTCCTACAACTTCCCACACATCAATTCAGATGAGACTGAGCAGTTGGACAACAACTCTGGACTGCCTACAGTCAGGTATGTTGACTTATGTATGTTGATGTGTGCCTTACCTAAGAGCGAAGTTAGTTGAATCTCAGCAGCAGTGACTTTTAGTCATGATACATCTAAGATTTAGTTGTATAGATTTAACTCTTATTTCCCAGTCAGGTTATTTCAAAGCCAGGATACCACCAAAAACCCCTAGCTTTCACTAGGCACACTCTTGCACATATATCACCTTTTTCCCCTATGTTCTTAATGTCTGAATCTTTACAGATAGTAGGTAGGTACTCAGTTATTTACTAACATGTTATGTTAGTACACAGTAACAAGTTATGGACAATAACAATGCTTGGAGGTACCAAGCCTTGCCTACCGGCCATGCATCCATCAACTTAATGTTACTAAATTAATCATGTACCTATGTTCGCAGCTCTCACTTGCATTTCAAATGTGTCCTGTTCAATCTGTGTCATTCTGTTTAGTTGCGATTCATTTTCAAGTTTCGCAAGTTTGATAATTTCTGTTAAAAAAACCATTTAATAAATATTTAATTTTTACATATATTCATCAAATAAATTCAATCTGGATTATTCAAGAACACCCAATACCAGATCATCAAGCCTAGATTATCAAAATAAGGTTAAAAATGCGATTATTCACTAACATTCTTCTAAGATTAAGTAAAAGGGAGTGGAAAAGTGACAAAAAATTTACCTTCAAAATTTTCTAACATACTCTTTACATCTTCTTTTAATCGTGTTGTGTAAGATTTTAGAAGCGCTTCTTTATTTTGAGGTAGGTTTCTTTGCATTGTGGTTTAGCGATAATTGAGACTGCTTTTATTTATATTTTCATAAAATGTCTCTTTCAAAATAAATAAACATAAAATACAAATTGATAAATTGGCAGTGACATCTGCAACTAGCGGTGTGCCGAGTACGGCTTGACTTGACTCGAGTCAGACTTGATTCGTGCTGGGATTCGCCTACTCGAACACCAATTTATTATGATACGAGTAAGTCGGACTCGATGCCGGTACTCGAGTCAGGAAGAATCGATTTAGTGCCTTCTGACTCGATTCCACTATTTATGCGCGTCCAAGTTGTTAAATAGCTTCTAAAAAGATCTCTTTTTGTTGTGTAATATAACAAATAGAACTTGATCTCATTTTCTGGTTCCTAGATACCTCCTTAGTCCTTAGTTTGTTCTATGTTTTTTCATTCAAAATGTTTGATTTACTTATTATCGTTGTGTCATTATGCTAAACCTAGATGCTGTTTAAAGTTTACTCTTTTTCGATTTGTCCTATTTGGTCTAAAATCGGTAACAGACTCGTGTTCTAGACTCGAATCAACAATCGAACACCAAACATTGAACTCGAGTCCTGGGCTCAAGTCACGGAATCGAGTCATGATTCGAATACCGTATAAACCGACTCAAGTCGATTTGATCCAAACAGCGATTTAGCACTTATCCACATTTTTCTGTAACAATTGTAGCCAATTGTTTGTGTGCTTGACAGTTTTCGGAAAAACATTTTAAAATTTACTTAGGTTTATTTTATACCTCTTACAACAATTTTTTTTTTCAAAAAGATATTATTTAATAGAAAAATAAAATAATTTTTCTCGTCACGTGACAGGTGTCAGCTGTGACGTCACATTTCAATAAGCAAACAAAGTTAACTACGACGCTCTAACTCTTCTGCGTGTTTTGAGTGGAAAGTTTACAGCTTTTTACTGGAATTGTGAACAATGACAAGCTACAAGACGTGTGCCGTGCCTATGTGTAAAAGTACAACAATTAATTGTCCTGACAAATTGTTTATTCACGTTCCTAAATGTCCTAAACGTTGAAAGCTGTGGTTACAGTTAGCACGCCGAGCGATATTCTTTTGTGAAGATTTTGATTTGATGTAAGTATTTGGAAGAACCTCTGATTTCCCGAAAATAAATTAAACCTAAGCTAACATTTTGTTCATAAATTATTCACATAAAAATAAAAGTAAACTTAATATATTTGTGTCACTTTACAGCTGCCTAATGATATGGAAAATTACATCCAATACAGTGTAATGGGTTCTGTCGGCAAAATAAGAATGAAACTAGACTGTTTGCCATCGAAATTTCATTGTCAACCACACAGAATAAAACGTACCGCGCCTCCGCAGCCTCGATCAGCCGTAAGCAAAAGACAACGCATGGATGTATCAAAACTTTAGAAACTATTTCTTGCAGAAATAGTTTCTAAAGTTTTTTTCACCCAAAATGTAATGAATTTAATAAATGATTTGATTTGAAGGAACTTCTAAATTATGTACTATTACTTTGCTTATTTTGGTACATACACGGAAGTTTTTGCATTCCGAACCTCGGCAGAGCCAAAGTCGGGATTACCTACACACAAAGAAATTTGCAACCATAAATGAATCGACTTTAGGTAGATTTTGCACTATCAGCTTTCGTATAGCCTGACTCCATTTCGTGTGACGTCACACGATGCTCAATCATGGCCGCTCGCGTTTCGGTTTTTGTAAGCCACAGATATAAAATTTCAGATTTATTTTGCAAAAATAAAATATTTATAATTTATTTTAATGCAAAAAAAAATATAATTATTGTTTACCTATAAGCTATCATAACCAACACATTTCATACTTAACTCCTGCAAATTCAAGGTTTTAGGGTCAATTCAATACCAAAAGTCACTAAGCTGTATCTACCAGGGGCGGACTCAGGATTTGGTTCTGGATATCTGGGAGTTGCAAAAGAAAGGGCGGGAACCTTGTTGCCATTTCAGAACGCATTATGTGCAACAACATCCATAAAAAAGCTGACGCTTAATTAATATCACCTTGTAACATATTGTGGTGTGAATTTTTCTGTGCGGTTGTGTTATCGCGTCACTCCTAATTTTTTATTCATAAATCTGTCTAAAGTGCATAAACAAACATTATAACTTCAACATTACACAAAGTGATGGACTTGTAATGAGAATACGTATTATCATAATAAACAGTGCAGTGGATATTCAACAAATATTCAAATTATATCTACGCGTTACGGATTAGTAATAAAATAAAGGTACTCCTACCCTAAATCACTCCAACCGGGGCCTTTATTAGTGTGCGATTGGTGTAATTACACTATATCACAGGAATAATTTTTGTGTCGTGAAATGTATGTGGGCCTTTATTAGTGTGCTCAGATTAATTTATTATTTTGTTGAATTGGTGTTTAATCTGATTTGAAAATAACACTGGGCGCAAAATGGTACAGTGTTCCGAGTGCAAGTCTAACATTTTAGTAACTCACAAGCGTATAAAATGCTCCAACTCGAATTGTCAACACCAATACCACCAAGAGTGTGTAAATATATAATGAGGCAACCATCGCTAGTTCGAAATGGATATGTGCTGGGAGTTCTGTTACGCGTCCGAGAAATGAAAGCACTCCTCCGGCGAAAACTCTGAATACTAGCGGCTTAGACACTGTTGTAGCACCTGTGTTAAACCAAGAATTGATTCTAACAGAAATCCGTAATTTGCGCTTGGAAATTTTAGATAAATTTGACACCCAAAAAACTACTTTTGAAAATTTTGGCACAATGCTGTCTAAAGTACAGTCCGATATAGCAGAATTAGGATCAAAATACTCTGGTATGCGAGAAGATCTTAACGAGGCTCTAAATACTATACAATTCTTGTCTGGATCTCATGACGACCAGCAAAAACTGAATGAGAAGCTTAACCTTAACATGTCAGAGCTGTTAATTCAGAACAATACACTGCAGTCCAAAGTATCTGAGTTGAATCTGAAAATTTCACAACTAGAGCAGCATGCAAGAGAATGCCATCTGGACATTCAAGGTGTACCAGAACAAAAAAATGAAAATCTACTTACTATTATTAAAGAAATTGGTAAAACAGTATCCTGCAACTTGGAAAATAACGAGATTATGTCGTTCCATAGAGTAGCTAAGCTAAAACCATCAAATCGGCCAAAGAACATAGTTGTCAAACTCAATTCCCAGCGCAACCGGGACAACTTTTGGCTTCAGTGAAACTGTTTAATAAAAACAAGGTCGACAAACTCAACACATCTCACGTGGGATTACCTGGCCCAAAGCAACCAATATACGTCACAGAACATCTTTCTTCGGAAAACAAGCAACTTTATGCTGCTACCAGACTGGCTGCCAAAGAAAAAGGGTAAAATTTTTTATGGACACGGAATGGACGTATCTTCGTTCGTAAGGACATTTCAAGTGAACATATTATCATTAAGAACGTAACCTGCTTACTAAAGATATAGTAACTTAAGTCTCGGTTATCTATGCTCATGTTACCTAAGATTAATTTGAAATAAAATTCACTTTAAAAATATTTTATCAAAATGTGAGAGGCTCAAGAACAAAAACGGAAAGCATATACTCGTATTTATCGGTTTCCTGGCTAACGAATGGTGTGTTTGATTATGAATTGTTCGACCGCCGCTACAATGTATTTCGGAGAGACAGATCTTCCACATGTTCAAACAGTGGTAAGAAGGATGGCGGAGGGGTAGTGCTTGCTATACTGAGGTCACTTGATGTCGTCCGTAAAGGTATTTAGGAATCTCAGTGCGAAGATTTTTGGGTGAGCTTAAGAATCGGTAGGAGCTTGATAAATATTTGTGCTGCATATGTCCCCTCCCCTGTAAACAATTTACAATTTTAACTTACTTTAGAAAACAAATGTGGATTATTCATACCTGTTTCAAAAATGTATAACGATACCAAAGTCAAAACATTAAACTTCCTAAATATTGGTCAACCGCTGACATACAGAGCTATTCCGGCTAAAGATAAGGCATTTAGTTACTTATACTAAATGCCTTATCTTTATAATTTTTAAATAAATGATACTTTATTAGTTTATATTTACAAGAATGCCATAACTACAAGAAATAAAAACTTTTAGTACCTAGGTACCTTATTTTTTATCCAAAAGCAAAACGCCACTGCGCTAGCAGCGGTGCGGCCAGCCGGCCAAATCTTGGCGTTTTTCGATTTTGTCGGCACTTTTGTCGTCAAGGACACCGACGCATCTACTCGTGTAGTGAATTCCACGAGTTTGATTGGGAAAAGATTTGAATGTAGTAGGTAGTTAACTTCAAATAAGGAGCATCAACAATAAACATATGCAACATTGTTCTTTAGATTTATCATTACATCCCATTTATACTAATATTATAAAGCTGAAGAGTTCGTTTGTTTGGTTGAAGTGCTAATCTCAGGAGCTGCTGGTTCGAATTGAAAAATTCTTAAAAAATTTTGTTGGATAGTCCATTTATAGAGGAAGGCTATAGGCTATATAACATCACTCTTCGACAAATAGGAGCAGAGCAACAATGAAAAAAGTTGCAAAAACGTGTTTTTTTTTTTATTATATTAAACATCAATAAATTACTTATTTAGTTTCTAATTAAAATATGTCAATAGGAGTTCAATCATCGTTTAAAATAGCACAAGTATGGAAGACCATCTAAAAATGTGGTCCAGTGTTTCCTTTTATCCAAATATTTTTTATTTTTTTCATCTCTATTTTCTTTTTACTTTGCTCTTTTGGTTTCTTGAGACTGTGAATTTAATTGTTCTAATAATTTATTGATGTTTCTCTTTAGACGTTTGGTTAAGCAAGGTCGCGTGGCTTCGGCGATAAGTTTTTCGTAGAAGCGTGCATTTGTTGTTAAGTGATTCGAATTGGTGAATTAGAGATTCTGTTATTCGAGATCACATGGCTTCGGCGTTAAGTTTTTCGTGGTAGCGTGCATTCGTTGTTAAATGTTTCGTATTAGTAAGCTTACGGGGTCGTGGTATTCGGTGTTACACTTTTCAGTCAGGTAACATATCCGATTTTTTGTGTAATAAAACTTTACTTAATTAACGTAGCCTTTTTTTATAAAAATATAGATATTTAATATTACATAAAAAGAGGTAACCCTAAACTCACTTACGGCAATGCAACCATGGGTTATTGCGAGGCAATAATAATCGTGTTTTAAGAACATATTAGATCATTTTCGTATGCAGGGGTCGGCGCTCGGAAAGAGTAGGTAATTAAAACGGTAGGTATGGACGTTTTTGTAGGGAGTGATTTATTTGTTACGTAGTAACTACTTAGTAATCTGTGGTTTGGCCCCGGTAAGTGATGACCATGGGTGTTTCATCACAAAAAAAAAAACTGCTTACTACTATTATACAATAGTTCATTGTATAACAGAAAAGTAATGAACAGTTAATACATTTTCCACCTTGCGCCCATGTGACGGTAGCGAAACGGCCAGACCACATATTTTAACTAAGGTGTAGTTTGTGAAGTTACATTGTCTTAAATTGGCGGGGAGAAGTCGTGTTTTAACTTTTTTTTTTGCTATTTCAATTGTTCGTTAACTGTTCGTCATTGTTCGATCAAAATTTTTAATTGTTCGATCTTAGTTTTTTTTTTATAAATATAATAAAAAAAATGTTTTCTTAAGTTGGCCGAGAGACGTAGTTTTTTTACATTTTTTTTGCTCTTTCAACTGTTCTTTAACTGTTCTTAACTGTTCAATAAAAAAATTATTTGTTCGATCTTAGTTTTTTTTTTAAATAAAATAAAAAAATACCCTCAAGTTGGCGGGGAGAAGTCGTTTTTTACATTTTTTTTTTGCTATTTCAATTGTTCGTTAACTGTTTGTCATTGTTCGATCAAAATTTTTATTTGTTCGATCTTAGTTTTTTTTTTATAAATTATTTTATATATTTTTAATAATATTTGAGGAAATAGATAGTAAATAATTGAATTCTGTAATCAAAATATAGATACACATCCCAGAAAACAAAAGAAATGCGTATTTACTTTGGAGTTACCCTTGTTCGTTAAAACAGAGTGAGATTTAGCCATTATTGAAAAAGCAAGGCGAGGAGTTAACTATGTACCTTAGTTGGGTAGATACAATTTATATAAAGTTATCCATTAAATTCACTATAAATTTAATTAAACACATGAAATCCGGGAGATGCGATGAGAAACTTTCGACGTGTGTAAGTCAACTGACGGCCATCTCGCAAAAATGGAGCTTGCTCATTGGTTTAAATGGATTTGCCTTCATCAGGTAAAAAGGTCCTAATGGATTTGACTTTGTTTGTTATAATTTGTAGACTTTATTTGCATGTTTCTTTAAATTTAAAGGAAAAAATATTTTTCAGCGTTCTCGGCGTACCAAAAACTCAAATGTTTTATTTTATGGATTTACCCACATTTGATGTTACGCGACACAATTATTCTCACGCTCCTTTTGAAACAGTTCCTATGCAAAATTAAAATTTTCCTATTTCTTAATTTGCATTGCATTTGCAAATTACCTTTTACATTTTAGTGGCGTTGCCAACCGTGAGCGATGAACCGTGTTACTTGATTCAGATACTTAAAATTACGATATACGATACGTTCTTATCACCAAAAAGTCGTTTCGTATCTGAATAAACACTGAACGTTAGAAAGTCCTTTGAGCGGATTGTAACACATTTGCTAGGATGCATATATCAATATAGCAGTATCGAGCAGATAATAATAATACATAAGATAAAGCTTGGCTTAATAGCACTATTTTACGAGAAGGTCTACGATTATTTAAAGATTTTTATTGTAGAAGAAAAATTACAGTAGGGAATATATTATTTTCTTTATTTCAGTTTAAACATGCGGTTACATAATATTTACCACTTATTTTCCTTGTTGAGTAAGACGAGAATATTCTTTGAGGCGCAGTGCATGAATATTGATAAATCCAGTACTATCTTCAGGAGAGAAACCTCCAGCTATATTCATGGACACTAGATCTTGATTGTACAAGCTCGTTGCACTCTTTCTTGCCAAGATGGTAACTGTAATGCCATAATGTTCTTTTAAATTTATAAAAAAATGCCTTCTTCTGAATGAATAGTAATCTGCGGTCAATTCACAGACAAGGAAACTACTATTGACAACAATAAGTTTTCCAGTAACTGTGTGTCACACACGTTTTCTGATTGGGAGTTACGTAGGTAACCTACCACCTACATAACTTTTTATTGACTGGGAATGCAGCTAAGTCCTTAGTTATTCAGATTCATTATATAATTAGATACAGTGGAGCCAAGGGATCATGTGGAAAACAATGGAAAACCTAGTGTACCTACTGATACATTGCTATACGTTGCTTGGGCTTAGTCAAAGTAGTTTTTGCTAACA
The DNA here is from genome assembly GCA_949752705.1 of Callimorpha dominula. Taxonomy (NCBI): domain Eukaryota; kingdom Metazoa; phylum Arthropoda; class Insecta; order Lepidoptera; family Erebidae; genus Callimorpha; species Callimorpha dominula. The sequence continues at coordinate 20,709,968 of OX456991.1, forward strand.
TGTAGATAACTTAGAACCTTCTTACCATTTCCTTTGTATAATTGAACCGTAACAGTGCCATTAACCATATCTTGAGATAATTCCAAACACTTCCGCGTATAGTTTGCCTCGGGTGAAAACCAGAATCCGTTATAAACAAAATCTACCATTTTCTCTTGTAGGTATTTTTTTACTCTGTAAAACCACTTTTGAGTTAATAACCCTGGCTTACAAAACTTTAAGAACTTCTTTCATTTTTCGAAGCAGTAGGTACCTTAAAACTTCTTTATCAAGTGTAAAAACTTCTAGGTCGAGGTGTGCTGCATGTAAAATCGTTCCTGCGGGTGTCTCGTAAAGACCTCGTGACTACAACAAAATTATTAGGAATGTCGTTAAGTAATTATATTTCAAACCCTAAATTAGGGATACATCTGTATTGCACTTGATGATACTAAAAGTGAACATAAATAGTATATGTTTTGTATAACTGACATTTGTTTAAATAGTCAAGTATTATTAATGTTCTGTAATATTTTCAAGTTGAAGAGTTGGAGTCTTACCTTCAATCCCAGGAAACGATTTTCTACGATGTCGATGCGACCAACTCCATGTTGGCCGCCTAATTTATTCAGTGTCTCTACGATAGCTAGCGGGCTTGTTAACAAAAGAGACTTTTCGTGTCCACTTGGTATGCGAACAGAGATTGGTAACCCTGTTTACAATAAATAATTATAATTATTGATGTAGACTTTATTTTACTTAAAGTGTAGGTAAGAAGTAATAAAGCCGATGTCACTTACAAAAGTGGATACCATTGGCAGTGGATGCAGCACTGTACAAAGTTAACAAAATTCTTGTGAATGTTTTAATATGATTTTTAAGTAGGTATGAAAACAGATACAAATGAACAAGTTGCTGCACAAGTTCGCGACCGTGTCGGTCATTATGTATGATGAATTTAGAGATCGGATATTCGGATGCATATTTACCTAAAGTTGAGATGTTGGCTATTATGGAAAGCACTTTTTTATCGAAAGAATCCCGCGATTCCATGAAATTCAAATTTAAGTGTATCTATACTCCGTGAGATGTAATAAACCCCAGTTTGACACAAATGACACTTGCTCTGTTACAACGTATAATGGTTGCTTTTCCCTACTTTTATTGTCAGTGATTTTTGACGAAGCAGAAACAACCTTATTACGTTGTAACAAGTGTCAAATCGGGCGTATTAAACCCCCAGGAAATGTAAGCATTTTGTAAGAGTTTTTGTGAGACGGCAAATTATACTTGCTTGTGCGCAAGTAGCGACGCGACAATACAACTACATTCGTAAATAAAAATATACTTCGAAGCCGCTTCCATCATTTGTTATCCAAAAAATAACTTTAGGTAAATATGCATCCGATTATCCGATCTCTAATGATGATAGATAATAAACAACTCCACCCAAAATTTATTTTAAGGTAGGTATATCAAGTAACATTTTGATAAACCCTTGTACTGCCTAAAGCCTAACTCTAAAGCCCTGTACCAAGTTTCTTTTTTCTTTGATTTTAGGTATTAAAATTGGATTTTTAAAACTTGGCATATGGTGTAGTAAGAAGGCCCTAACGCCGCGGCGTGTACAAATTTTACTTTCAATGGTACAGTTTTGAGTTAGAGATAATAGCACTGAAGTACTTTGGGCTCGAGAACTTGCCCGCGCACTCCCGTTGCGCGTAGATACATATAAAATTTAACTTTTCTTAATATTCAATTAGATTTAAAAATGATAAATGGTGTTTATCTTCCTTAAGAATTTAATTTAAAAAATATTTGTACATTTAGTAAAATTAAACTTAATTAATATTTTTTTTACTTAAATGGAGTGGTAGATAGCCGTCTTTTTAATTAATGAGACACAGTCGTACGTATCTACTTCGAACTTCTAGATAAAAAATATAAGGTACAACGATAACAATGTACTGACCTTTTTCAAAATCGATATCTATGACGCTTGAGTAATCTTCAGCGTCTTTTAAATTGCGTGTTATTTTGAAAATACCATTCGGAGGAACGGCACCAGGATCTTCGAGAACTCCAGACTCGTAACTGTTACAATAAACATATAATAAGTAATAACTGTATTAATTTGTTATAATACAACAAAAGTAATATTACCTGATGTGCATAATATTTTCATCAGTTGACCAGGGTTCTTTAGGAGTCGCAGACACGGGTATATTTTCTTGTTTGGCAAATTCTATGAGATCGTTCCGACCTTGGAATCTCTCAAAAAACTCTGCCAGACGCCAGGGTGCAATTATCTAATGAATTTATTACAGTTTAATTATTATTATGAGTGTTGGAATTACGTTATTCTAAGATTTTAACAGTTCTTACCTTTCCTTCGGGCCACAGTGAATAAACACTGAGTTCAAATCTGACTTGGTCATTGCCTTTGCCAGTAGCACCGTGGGAAATGTACCTTACAAACAAATTCAATTAAATTTTCTTCCTACGTTACAATATGTATCTAAACAGTACACTACATTCATCAATTATAAAAAAAAAAAATTTTAAAATAATATAAAGTTTAGAAACATCATTGCATAGTAAATTAGTAATACCTACCTACATTATGTTAGAAATAAAAAATCCCGAAAGGTTTAATGCCGCGTCCAGACGCTTGCCAAACCTCAACAAGCAGTCACAAATTCAAACGTGTGGGTAGTGTGTTTGCTCGGTTTGCCAAACGTTTGGCCTGGCTTGCCGTCGATCCGAACTCTGTCGGTTTTTGACGCCCAAATCAAAGGAAGCTTGTGGCAAGCGCTTGCGATACATCCACATGTTTGTGTGTTGTTAGAATGCCTTGCGCGCTGGCGACGACTAGACGTGTGCGTCAGTACCGAATACCGATTGTTTTTGATACCCAATAATTAAAAAAATGAGTAATTCGTCCACCCAAGAATCGGGTTTTTATGAATTTTTAACATCCACCATCTTCTTTGCCTTATTTTCTTGTTTTTATAATAAAAATAACTTAATCCAAATGTTATGGTCGACACAAGTTCGATATCCGGTGTGCATTACGATTGCTCCGCCAAGTTATCTAAACAGAAAAAATCTTCGTCGAAAAAATTGACGGAATTTGTGAAAATCGAAGGAAACAAACCAAAAATTTGTCAAAGTAGAAATAAAGAAGTTATAAGGGTTTTAAATTGGCCTCGCGAACGTAACGTGGAGGATTGCGCGGCCATGGAGATCTCAGCAACTACTTGGGTTAGAGATCTAATTCTTTTTGTCAATTAAAGACTGAATTAGTCAAAAATTGTCGAAAAAAGAATTATAAGCCCTAGATCAATATTTTACGAAATATTCACCTTAGAAGTTATGGCCCCGCAATCGTTCACTTGCTGTTTCTTTATTGTTGATTATTTCATTAAAACTTAAGACTTCATACCGTAAAACTGTTACAAGAGGAAAGGTCATAATTTGTCAAAACTAACGAAAGCAATATATACTACTAAAATTTAGTTAAATAAACAAAATCGGTCCTATTTCGGTCGGTAAATATTTCGTAAAATATTGATCTATAGCTTATAATTCTTTTTTCGACAATTTTTGACTAATTCAGTCTTTAATTGACAAAAAGAATTAGATCTCTAACCCAAGTAGTTGCTGAGATCTCCATGGCCGCGCAATCCTCCACGTTACGTTCGCGCGGCCAACTTAAGACCCTTATAACTTCTTTATTTCTACTTTGACAAATTTTTGGTTTGTTTCCTTCGATTTTCACAAATTCCGACAATTTTTTTGACGAGGATTTTTTTTTGTTTGGATAACTTGGCGGAGCAATCGTAACGCACACGATGTCCGCCATGCTTGCTTCTTCAGAATACACTAATGCAATCGCAAACGTGTGGATGGCGATATTTGATTCCCAAAATCAAGCCAAACGTTAGTAGAGGTTTGTAGTTTATGGCAAGTGGCAAACATGCGGATTCGGCTTTAGGAAATAGCAAAAGTTGAAGTTGTTTAAAAATGTCTTGCCTACTCGAGCCAATTAACATTATTTTGGTCTAAATATACATAATTTGTAGAACAATATGTGTGTAATTTACTTACTTAGCTCCAAGTTTCTTAGCCGTCTTGACTAGACCCACAGAAATACACGGCCGAGCAAGAGAAGTGCCCAAGTAATATCGGCTTTCGTATATTAAGCCCATCTGCACCGCAGGTAGCACATAGTTTGATACAAACTCTTTGCGTAAGTCTTCCACAATCACCTAAATGAGTAACACATTTTACTTTCTATGATACGATAAATTAGAATCTAAGTGTACAGTAAAGAAGGCGAATACTAGATTTATTTCTGATAAAAATGGTAGGTACATTTAATATCCCATTTATAACTTAGATGGCACAAGAAAATACCTTTTTAATGGTGAAGACTTATAACTATTAACCATATTTAAAACAATATTGTAATAAAGAATAAGAAAAAATAACCTTTGTGGGTCGTTCTTAAAAAAGTGGCACTGTACCTGTCAAACACGTTCAATGAGAATAATTGAAAATTTATTTAAATGCGACCGAAGTTCTACACAGTATTGTAGATACTTAAAGAGACTTTTCACAACGTGGCTGAGTAGTAATAAATAAAAAAAACTCTTTTGCTTTATTACATAAATGAGTTTTCGAATTCTCGCAGTTAAAATTTCAATTTGTGGACGCCAGTCCAGTTGCTCGTCAACTAGCACGCCAAGATATCTTTGACTAGTAACATGGTTTAAGTGTGGACAGGAGCATGTTGTTGTTGAATTAGCATAGTATTGGTGGGCGGTGAGTATTAATGTTTCATTTGGGGAGTGGGAGTATTCGGGAGATAAAAACGGATATATTTGGTTTTGTCGAAATTAAGGATAAGCAGATTGGAGGATAACCAAATCATCACTTCTCGTAGTGCATTCTCAGCACCAAATTTTGCTTCTGACCAAGTCCTCCCATTTACAAACAAAGCTGTATCGTCTGCATATGTAAATATGTCACAGTTCTTGAGCGTTTGGCCGAGAATACTACCCTGAGGAACCCCGTAATTTATGTTTAACTCGTCACTAATGACTGCATCAATTTTAACTGTTTGAGTTCAATTAGATAAATAACTTTTAAATAAGTCTTTGGCAATACCACGATTTCCAACACGCTCCATTTTACAAATAAGAATGGGAACAGAGACCGACTATCGAAGGCTCTTGAAAGATCCAGAAAAATGCCATAGCATCTGTATCTGTCATCTAACTTACAAACCACTGCCTTGCTAAAATTAATTATGGCATCCTCTGTGAATACGCCAATCCTAAATCCATACTGGTTTTTAGATAAAATGTTGAATCTATTAAGAAAAATTATCAAACAGTTATTAAGAATTCGTTCTAAAATCTTAGATAAAGTACTCAGCACTGAAATAGGTCTGTAATTAGCGACACAGTCTCTATTGCCTCCCTTATATACCGGAGTAACTATGGCCTTTTTCAGACCATCAGGAAATACACCAGTGGATATGGAGGTATTACATATATGTGTAATAGGCGGCACCATCCATTTGCACAGTTACTTCTGAGGGTGGAGATAATTGCAGACACTTCCTGTTCACTAACTGGAGGAATAATAAGAAAGTTAAATTGTGTTATTATTCGTTTGGTGCCTCACAAGCGCTGGGTCTGGGGGAAAAATTTTAGAAGCCAAATCCTTTCCGATGTCAATAAAATATTGATTTACATTTGCATGTTTGCAGATACTTTTGACCTGACTGACATTACATTAAATTAGTACATTATACGATAAAAAACATTAAACAAAAAATAGGGAGCGATCTCTACTTCAACATTACCACAATAGACCTCATCTGGGACAACTATGCGCATGATAGACGCATGATAGAACTTACGAGATTCAGCGAAGATGACTACAGAGCCCTGTTAACGCGCCATGACACCGAGGAGATACCAGAACTTGAAAATTGTAAGATAGAAGCGGCTTTTTAGCAGCTAAAGCACAGCATGTCTCCTGGGGATGACGAAATCACTACCGTGCGCCTAAAGACTGGCGGTTTCCACATTCTGAAAGAGCTTGCGCACATGCTTGTTTCTAATGCCGTCATCAAGCTGGGTTTGACGCATGGGAGCAGCTAGGCGAGATGCTGTTCAGCCTGAATAGAGCATCGGAACGGGTCGGTTTTGGTATGAACTTGGACAAAACCAATGGACCAACCACGTGTCAGACCGATTGATATGGAGGGGTCGACGCTTGAAGTTTTTCAATGATATTTTCTTGGGCACGTTGTCCAGCTCGGTAGAAACTTCGAGAAAGAAGTCACCAAAAGGGTATAATTAGGTTGGGCAGCATTTGGCAAACTACGTGGAGTTTTCTTATCATCCTCTTCACCGCAGTGCCTCAAAACGAAGATCTTCGACCAGTGCATCCTCCCTGTTATCACCAACGGTGCCACAAACTAAAAGTAGTGGGCTAAGGAGTTAGCTGTGTATTAGAGGCTGAATGGGGTGCAACACTATTGCTTATGTGTTGTCTATGGAGCACAATGTAAGGAAGCCATATCCATAAGAGAATCGTGACGAAAAGCATTGTAATTATAAAACCCAGAAATATTACAAATAAACTTTGTGAGTTCCCCCAAAAAACGTTGTTTACATCAATAATACATGGCGCAGCCGGTAGGAGTTTGCCTTTGAAGAATAAAATTTTTAATGAGTGAGGCGGAGATCAGGGTGCTAAAAAAATAAAAATAAAAAAAGGGTGCTACTTTCGTTAGTTTGATTCTCTTTAACCTATAAACATTTTCTCATTAACTTGTGCGAATTCACTTTTAGCTGTGACACCACTTTTTTGAAAATGAGCCGTGCATTGTATATAATTATTAGCTGTGCCCCGCGGATGCAGCTGCATATAATTTAAAAGATACTGCGTAGAATTGATGATATACATTCCTTCAGTATCTAATTTAATATTTTTAGTAACATTTTCTTGTGGTACTAGAATATATTGGTTTTAACCGCACCCTCTTCTGTATGTGTAATTGCCCCTGGGAAAAACAGAATTCCCTGAAATATATCCCCACGTGCTTAAAGGTCTGTCTCTGTGCTTTATTTATATTGACTGCGAACAATACCTTTACGGGAAATTGTATTCTTTAAAACTAAACGGTAAATCTGTGGGCAGAAACGCTCATAAATAGGTCTTTAATTTTCTAATAAGTACTCTTCCTATCTATGATCCTGCTCTTGATATTCTTATTTATTTTTCTACCTGACCGTCAAATTCACTACGTGTACACTATATCACAGATATGATAATAGTTATGACTTTATGACTATATACGTGGTCGAGATCAGGCGTGCCGCGTGGTGGCTCATTGCTGTCTACGCCGACACACATCTCAGAAGCAAGAATCGATAAATTGTAGCGCTTTTTTGTATTATTTTTCAATACTACCTAGGTACATGTATACGTGCGTCAAATGGCATCTTTAGGTACATATAAAGAATCTATCGCTTGTATAGATTTGACAAATAATAATAGTTTAAGTGAGCTAACAGTAACTACCGAGCTACCCAGTAAACGAAATCGTTCATGTAATGAGTATCTACTTACATCTTTGGCTCCTATTCCCAAAGCTTTTGCCTTAGCTTTCTTGAAGTCCTCATTCTGGCCAACATCGGCTATAAAACAAACAACATCGTAGTTTCTTTGAATCAACCTAGAATACACATAAACCGTTTCATTATCAATATGAATATGAAATTTTAGTACATATTTAAAACGACTTTAAAGTAGGTTAGTAATAATTGAAATTCTAATTATTTCAAGAAAATACTATAAAAATACTTTTACAAACTTAAGTCGCTGAGTACGTGTAGTGCTACACGTACTCAGCGACTTAAGTTTATTATGTAATTTGTAAAGGAGTCAAACAAAAATAAACGTTACCTACCATTTTAGGATGCAGCTGGTATCTAGACCGCCGGAGTAAGCGAGTATTACGAGATCTTTAGCCATTGTTTATGAGCAGACTGTAAGTGCCCGCGATACTAACAATGATCGCTATTATAAATAACACTAAAGATTGATAACCTTCAGGTTAACATAATAAGTTTGGATAAATAGACACATGATCATTAAATAATTCGATAACTAAGAGACTAATTCGATAATAAAAAAACGGAGGAGAATCTCAAGTCAACCCGTATACCTATTTGTTTTTTTATATATATGACCACCCATAACTTTATAAAGGGGAAGTCCAATTTCGATAACTCTTAATTTGTTGGATAGGGTATACTTCAAAATTGCACTGCCATTTAAATAAAAATTTCAAACCTAAGGGTAGAAAAATAGCGGATGAATGATTGTTCACCCATTATCTTTACACCTGTGAACCGATTTTGTTTAAACTAAGCACACATATGTAGTTCTAAGGACACAACATGACGGAGACCTGTAGTTGATTTGATGATGGATGCGGAATCCAGTCGAGGGATCTCTCAACGGTTTACAGCTGTGGTGGCGTGGTGGTGGTAGATAGGTACTACAAGATAACCATGATAGTTGACGTTGAAACACAGTGCGTGTTTGTTCCTATTAATTCAAGATGAATTAATAGGACTTTGTGCTCACATTGTGCCTAATCCTTGTTGTATACGGAGATAAATAAAACACTGTTTCCACAACAAGTATAATAAGCGACTGGCGCGACAAACGAAGAGACCGATTACATATAGCCACACAAAAATATATCTACCTACATTACACCTCCACCAGTATTTAAAGTTCTTACAACTAACAATTATGATATATTATAATAAAACTTATACTACTAACATCGATAAATATTATAATTATAACTGAGTGACAAAACTTAGTCTATTTCAAAACCATATCGGATGACTGGTTGGCGCTTTCTTTTAGGGACCTCGAACAACTTTAGTGAATGAGGAGTGTTCGTGTTTGGTTGATCTTGCGTAAATTCGCGTTGTGATGAGCTACCGCGGCTTGGTGAGCAAACACTACTCTCATCCACCGCCGCATCTTGAGGCAAAACGACATTCTCACCCTCGCATGTGAGCCCGCTATCGTTAGGACATCGTACGTCTGATAACATAGATCTGCAACGCATTTGGTCGACATGTCTTTTTAGAAATTGGCCGTTCCCCGTGTCTACCACGTACCTACGAGACCCTTCATTATTTAAAACAGTCCCTTTAACCCATTTATCCTTGGTTCCGTAACCTCGTGCCCACACCGTATCGCCCTGATCAAAATTACGCTGTAGTCCTCCCACTAATCGCACCTGATTTTCCTGTGCATCATGCACTCTATTTTGTATTACCTGAATACCACGAAGTAAATCTAAACGACAACGCAGCGAGCGTTTCTGTAATAGCCTAGCAGGTGTCTCTCCCGTTGTACTTTGCACTGTATTTCTATATGTCAACAAAAAGGTCTGAAGGGCAGCCTCGACGTCAATGTTGTCTCTTATAGCCTTTTTAATAGCTCGCTTACATAGTTTCACTGCATTTTCGGCGGCACCATTGGATGCAGGATGATAGACTGGGGAAAGCCTGTGCCTGATCCCGTTTTGTTTTAAAAATGTTTCAAATTCAATGCTAGTAAACGGTGGACCCTGATCAGACACTAACTCCATGGGTAAGCCGAACCTGGTAAACGTGCTACGTAGCGTTTTTTTTACACTGCTCGCATTTTTCTCTTCCATTTCAAAAGCTTCTATCCATTTAGAACTCGAGTCTCCCAATATGAGATACGATAAACTTCTGTATGGCCCTAAGAAGTCAATGTGTACACAGGTCCACGGTTGCGCGATATAAGGCCACGGCTACGGGGGGCGCGCGGCGGCGCGTTACCCACCAGCGCACACGTGGTACACTCGCGACACAATGCCTCCACGTCGTGATCGATGTGTGGCCACCACACATAACTTCGAGCCCAAGCCTTAGTTTTTACTATTCCCATATGACTAATGTGCAATTCCTTTAACACGATCGGTCTGAGCGTCGTAGGAATAACCATTTTATAACCCCACATAATGCAACCATTTTCAATATATAATTCGTTACGCCTATCAAAATATGATTTCAACTCATCTCCCGGACACGTTATCGGCCAACCGCCTTCAATGTAACATTTAATCCTACTCAGAACGCTGTCTCTAAGGGTGGCCTTCTTACTGTAGGTAATGCTACCCTCGGCGCTGTCCTCTTTTTTTCAACCGACGAAAAAAAAGGAGGTTCTCAATTCGACCGTATAATATATATGTTTTTATTTTTTTTATGTCTGTTCAGCCCTCACTCCGTTATTTATGAACCGATTTTGATTATTCTTTTTTTGTTAGATAGGGTGGTCCCATGTCAAAGAAGTCAGGATCTGATGATGGGATCCTGAAAAAATTGAGAGAAACCTTCGAAAATTGTAGGAACGAATAGTGTTTCTGTTTACTTTTCATTACTTTATCAGGTATTGCGTTTAGAAATCATCATCATTTTTCATCATCATCATCATCATGATGATAAAAAAAAACCATAAAATAAAATCTTTTTAACAAAAAATTAAACCGACGAAAAGAACTAAAAAGCAAAAAATAAATAAATCTTAAGTCTTAAGTATTGAGCTTATTTACATAAACTATAAAATTTTATATAAACTTATTTTGAGTCGGCGCCAAATAAAATTTTGATAATTAAGAGCCATTTCACGTTTTCACGCAATTTTTTAAGATTTCGGTCGCTTAATTTATGATCTTAGTTAATACTTTGAAATTCTAAAATACATGTAAGCTATAGAATACTCTTTGATCTTGTTTATTAATGTATTACATTTTAGAAAACCAACTTCGTTGCTCTGTGGTGATCAATCTCCCACAACTCGTTTAGTGAAAAATCATCGCAGAGACAATTTCCGATTCCAAAATCTATCAATAATATTTATAAATTTGGGTGAAAAAAATACGGTAAGCATAGGACATATCTTTTAATCTTTAGATAATGTACTATTTTCTCAATTATTGATTACATTAATTAGCAAAAAAATAAAGACTTAGTCCAATTTATACAGCTTATATCGCAAATTTATCGCGATTTTTTGGTTACAATAAAGCGTAATTTCAAAAAAATTTACATATTTAAGTAAACTATGTTCTTTGAAGAATCTAATTCTAAAGTTTTTTTGACAATTGCTTATTTGAATTAGAAATAAGATCATTTTTAAAACTACTCTAAATTGCAATAAATTACGATGCGCAAGTGGATACCAATCAGTACGGCGTTATCGCCCGTCGAAGTAGGACCTGTGTCACTTTTCCCGCTTCCCGATTTTCGAGCGCTTGTATTGTAAACGCATTATTATACTACGACAACAAAGTTTTGATTCTCAGTATATTTTTATCAGATAAGGTAACAAAACTCTTAAGTTTTGTTTATTTTGCAGTAAAGTATTATTTGAGTATATTGTAGAATAAAGATGCTATTTTTTTATCAGTTTAAGAAATGGGGCGCAAAAGTTCTGTATACCATTGTGTCAAAAAAAGAAAACGTAATAATTCTGCTGCCATAGAAAAAGCAACAGAAGCAAGGTAGATCTTTTTTATTTTTTCAAATTATTATTCATTCAAGTTATTTGTAGGCATTGACCTTAATAGCTATGTTTTATTTTAGAATGAGAAATCGCGCAAATCGAGTAGTGGAGGGTAGTATCATTAGAAGGAAGGAAGGACGCTGTGCCGGGTACAAGTGAAAATTTAGACCCGGTAACAGAAATTGATTCTTTTAGAAACAATTCTAGGTTTAAAGCATACCTCTAATTAGCAGTAAATAATATAATTTATTAAATTTTATAGGAGAAAAAACCCGTTGCATTAGACTCCGGACTGGTCGAATCAGTGGAATTTTTGGAATCAATCGTAAATATTTCAGTAGTACATTTTTTTCTTTACTTTTCATTTGGGCATTCTACCGAATTGACATAGTCAGCCATCACTATTTCTATTTAATTAGATAAATATGCGTTAAAGGGACTTTAACAAACTTTTATTATCTTAGTTTATACAAACAATATGATTTCTTAAAATTTGTAGGTGAAAGATGCTGTTGTATTTGACCACGACCTTGAGGAATCAGTGGAACTTTCAGACTCAATCGTAAATATTTTTTGTATATACTATGTTTATTTTGTTTTGAATTTGAACCACTTAGATGCAGATTGTCACTTTTATTTTAGAATTACATAGGATGGCAGGCGAATAATAGATTTTCAATACTTTTGGAGTCAAATAATGTATATAAGGAAACATAACGAGAAGTTCGGCTGCCATAGCCATTGATAATGTTCACCCCCCCTCCCCCCATCCCTACCTTTCATACCAGCCAGAGTCTTCCCAGCCCTTAGTAACTCATTCAAGAAGACATTTACGCTGTGTTAATAGTGGTTTAAATGGCGCCAACATACGGAGACATTTTGTTGGAAATAGCAGAAGTTCGAAATCTTATAAAACAATGAGTTCGACCACAGCAGGTAAATAGTTGATCACGTCACCATACCTGGCAGATCTAATCAAAATTTGATAATGTAATTTATAATGTGATTGATAATGTGTTACAGAAAATTAATGTTTAAAACTATATTTGTAAAAATAAAAAGCATTTTATCTCAAAAATCCGGACTTTTTTTTAAACCAATTTCTTAACCATTTAATTCTGTAACTTGTAAATTTCATATGCTTTTATATATGTGCACTCAGGGCCGAAGTGTCTATAGTAGGTGCGCATTCCTCTTTACCAATATAAAATAGTTAAAATATTTAACTGTTAAAGAAGATATTTGTTTTCAAAAGTATCACTTTTTCTCTTGTTACTTGTAATTTTTTTTTTAAAGAATACCAGTAACGTGGGTCACACATTACTAGTATTCTGGTTAACCCCTCCAGCTAAGCTAAGTGCTTGTGTTAGGAGTGGGTTAACACCGGTAGTGCACTGGGTGGGGTTCGAGTCGACAAGCACTTGATTTACCGATCGACGCCTTAGCCATTACGCTAACGCCGCTTTAAAAATTATACATTTACACAATATTATATACAATTATACATAATCATGTCATTATACAATCATTCTTCAAACATAAAAATATCTAATCATTTTCTCACTTCAAAAATGTTTTCGGGGTACCAAGATTTATAATTTTTGAAGTGAAAACTTCTTTAGGCACGTTGTGCACTTTTACTATAGGGAAAAAGCACTGAACTCTTGACCGTCACGCTAATAATACATATATAGATCCACTAGAGGGCGCTAATCTAAACATTGAGTTCTGTCAGCTCCTTATTAATTAATCTTTAAAAATATAATTAGCTTAATAAAGTACTTATTGTGTACGTGATTTATATGGTAAAATAAAAAAAAAACATAATTGTAATTAAGGTGAAAATTTATAACGCCTATAGAGCTCAATAGCGAAAACCTTTATTAAAAATTTCGTTGACTCGATATGTCGTTTTAAGGCTCTTTTTATAATACGTTTTATTTACACAAATATTTGTGATTTATTATTAGTCTAAAAACCTTCATTCTACTGCATAATGAAATATTTCTTTAATAAATCTCTAATAAGTGCATTACTATTATAACAGCTCAAGATTCTTTAGTCTGCCTCGTCACTCGCGCTACACTGCTTGCAGTGTGTTCGTGTTAGTAACTACGCACACATACAAAATGCTGCCGTCATTTACCTAAACTCGAGCGTTCAAATTTTGTGAAATGGAAATTTTATATAAACTTATTTTGAGTCGGCGCCAAACTCAGTTTGTTGTTTGGCGCCGACTCAAAATAAGTTTATATAAAATTTGATAGTTTATGTAAATAAGTTCAATAGTTAAGACTTAAAGTTTATTTATTTTTCGCTTTTTAGTTCTTTTCGTCGGTATAATTTTTTGTTAAAAAGATTTTTTTGTAACCGATGGAAGTCTGGACAACGCATCCGCGCAGTTCTTCTTTGAACTTACATACTGGATTTCGTATTGATGTAGCCTCGACGCTGCCATTACAGGTATACCTACCTGCTTTATTACCGAAAATGTGTGTTAATGGTTTATGGTCGGTTTTCAACGTAAATTTTCTACCATACAAATACTGATAAACTTACGAATGCCAAAAACTATAGCAAGCGCCTCCCTATCTATCTGCGAGTAATGTCGCTCGGCGCCCGTGAGCGAGCGCGAAGCGTAAGCGATCGGGAGCTCACCCGCGGCCGTGACGTGCGACAATACCGCGCCCACCCCAACACTACTCGCGTCCGCCGTCAGTACCAAAGGCAGCGACTGCGAGTAATGCATGAGAACCTGACTGCTAGCTAAGCGCGCCTTTAACTCGTTGAAAGCAGTTTGACATTTCTCAGTCCATTCGTATTTTACACCCGTTTTTAATAACTCGTAAAGTGGTAAAATTTGGAGTAATACATGCTCATACCGATAAAAGATCTGAGCTCTGCTACGTTACTTGGTGCCGGGGTATTACTGATTGCTTTTATTTTGTCCGGGCAATTATTAATGCCGTCTTTAGTTATTATATGTCCGAGGTAACTAACTGACTCTGCAAAGAACACACATTTCTCTTTTTTAACTCGCAGCCCATATTTTTGCAACCTCTCGAATACCTTATTCAGGTTATCGATGTGTTCCTCCGTTGATTTACCCGTAACAATGATATCGTCGATAAAGACCCCCACACACTCTAAGTCTGCAAACATTTGTTCAAAATGCCTTTGAAATATACCGGGGCTTGACGCTAAACCGTTTACCAATCGATTGTATACAAATAGACCCTTATGTGTGTTTATAACAGTATATATATTTTTGAATCATCTAAAACAAATTGTGCATACGCCTGCGAAAGGTCAATTTTACGAAACCGCTGCCCCCCATGTAACCGGGCTAATAAATCTTCGAATTTTGGTAGTGGCTAATGGTAAATTTCTAAGACTTTGTTAAGAGTTAATTTGTAATCAGCACATACCCTAATACTGCCGTCTTTTTTTACGACTGGTACGATGGGGGTGGCCCAGTCAGAACGCTCGACGGGGGTGAGGATGCCGTCCCGCACGTGTTGGTCCAGTGCGCTCTCCACCGGTCCGCGCAGTGCGTAGGCCAGCGGGCGCGCGCGCATGAGCGCCGGTCCAGCCCCTTCCCGCACGTGAATGCTCACCGGCCCACCCGTATAGCGGCCGAGTCCCTCCGCGAAAACATTATAATATCTGGAACTGAATTTCGACAACAATGAATCACCATCCAACACATTAACATCTGTGTATTTAATAGTGGGTAGTTGTATATTAAATTCATATAACCACTGTCGGCCTAACAATGCAGTTTTACCGTTTTTAATTACGTACAGATCTAATGTCTTGATATCGTTCTTGAAACTCACCCGTGGTCTAATAACACCAACCGGATGCACGATTTCACCCGTATAGTATCTTACTAATAACTTAGTGTCTCTCATTAATAGGTCACTGAATATCTTATGACATATTTCAAAACTTATGCAAGATACCGTTTTGCCATGAATATTTAACGGAATTATGAAGGGTTTGCACTGATTTAATGATATTCTATGAAAATCTATTAAAGTTACCTCTTCACTCTCGTCACTGCCACTTTCGTTTGAAACTGCCACGCAGTACTGCTCGGTCATTCTTGGGCACACCCGACGCAAATGGCCTGGCCTGTTGCACACCCGGCACACGTATCGGTTGAATCTGCATCCCGATGAATGATGCGCACCACCGCACGCGGTGCATGATCGTTGTTGCCAATCCTGCTCACTATGCTGAGCACGCTCACCCTGCTGAGCCCGCTCACCCAGCTTCGTACGCGCGGTTGTATAAATCGGTGGTGCATTTACACTACGTGGCCTACCAGCCGTTGCCTTCGGCGCTGCTCCGCTGACGTTACGTGCCACACCTGCTGGCGCTCTCGACGTGCGCGATGCTTTAGGTACCATCGACTGACATTCCACCGTCTTGGTGGTATCCGATGCGTTCTGGTGATTTTCTACGGTTGCCGCGACTTTTTCAGCCGCCTCCAAACTCACGGCTAAACTAAAGGTCTTTGAGAAATCTAGTTTGTTTTCCGCGAACAGTCGTTGTCGAATCACTTCACTACTGATACCTCACACCAACTGATCACGCAAGCTCTCTTCCAACCAAGCCCCGAAAGCACAAATTTTTGACATGTTTTTAGAATGGCGACATATTCTAGAATATTCTCACCCGCCATTTGTGTTCGGCGCCGAAATTTGTATCACTCTGCAAGTTCACTTAGCCGTGGTTGCAAATGTCTTTCCATCACATCTACGATTTGTGGGAACGTCTTATCCTTAGGTCTTACGGGTGTACACAAATTAACGAATAATTCGTAGCTTTCTGTACCCATTACTGTGATTAATGTCGGTACTTTCAACGCGTCTTTCACCTCGTTCACAACAAAATATCGTTCTAGCCGTTCCACCTAAATAAGCCAATCATCTTTATGGATGTCCAACTCCGATATTTTGCCGATCGAGCCCCTCATATTGAGTTCTGAACATTTCTCGTCGCCACTGTTGTATACGGAGATAAATAAAACACTGTTTCCACAACAAGTATAATAAGCGACTGGCGCGACAAACGAAGAGACCGATTAGATATAGCCACACAAAAATATATCTACCTTAATTACAATCCTGTGACTGAGGATTCGACATATAATTACTAGCTGCGCCCCGCGGTTTCACACGCGTAAGTCCCGATCCCGTAGGAATATCGGGATAAAAAGCCTGTGTCATTCCAGGTCTCCGGCTATCTATATACCAAGTTTCATCGTATTCGGTTCAGTAGTTTTTGCGTGAAAGAGTAACAAACATCCATACATACCTACCTACATACAACCTCACAAACTTTTTTATAATATTAGTAGGATAGTAGGATGGTTATATTGAAGGTTGGGTAATTCAATTAAGAATTACTGAAATTGGTTCCCAATTGGCCAGGATATCGCGTAACATAAGTAGGTATCTGTACCTACATAAAAAAAATCGAAAAAGTTCTCAAGTTTTTTAACTCAGAAAACAAAATAGTTACCTAATAAAAAAAGGTAGACGAAGAGCAGAACACAATTATTTACTTTTAAATTATAGTGCCGATTATGATCTTTGATTTAATAGGTAGTTACAATGTGAAAAAAATATAAAGCGGTCAAAGGAGTATAAAATTTAATCCATTTATAACTTAGAGAAGCTTTGATAATAATAGAAACACCACTTTTAAAGATTTTAGACTAATAAAATAAACATAATCTTAAAAACGAAAGATGCTTCACTTCTGCTAATCTACAGTTAACTAGCTATTGTCCGCAGTTTTACTTCCATTTTAGGTAGTTCTTCTTGTATATCTCGGGACTAAAAAGTACTTATACTTTTTGTGGATAAAAGGTACATACCCTACGGTACCTATTTTCTGTAGGCCTGACAACTTGTGAGGAAATTTTATGATCAGTTAAGTAGTTAAGGCACGAAAGTGTTACAAACAAACACTCACATTCGCATTTGTGATATTAGTTAGGATTAAAGGTATTTCAGTACACACGTATTTCAGTTGGCCCCGTAAAAACGCACTGTGTTTCAACGTCAACTATCATGGTTAAATCTTGTAGTACCTATCTACCACCACCACGCCACCACAGCTGTAAAATCACAGTTTAAAACTAAAATAACTAGTAAATTCAACAATTATTACAATAATTAATCACCTGCAATTTATGGTTTTAAAACATAATTTAAATACCTATCTATACCATTTTTTTTTCCTCACCATGGCTATCGGTGAAGTGGTATGTCGTAGTGTAGTGGTAGTGGAATCGAACCGACTAAAACCGCACGGTGTTCCGTCACAAGTGAGTCTATCGCAAGGGACTCGGGTATATCCTAAGAAGGAAGTCCCCGAGAACCCAGGCAGACTTTGGCCGCTCTCAAACAGAAGGCAGCCACACCATTGGTAGCGGAGGGTCTTGCCCTCCTTTTCGATTTAGAAAGGCGCACGCGGAACACGTCGCGCCACGACCACGTCTCAGGCCTGCTTCTGCTAGGGTTACCGGCAGCCTCACCCGTTACCCACAGGCCAGCGCTCATAGAGGCCAGAGATCATTCTGCGCTCTCCGGCGCCTGGTGTGTCTGCTGCGGGACGGGAGAGTACTAGTCCTCTCCCGTTACCTTTCCGCCGCCTCTTTAGCGGACACTTCCTCACAAAAAGGAGCGGCGGATTCCCACGCACTTTCACTTTGGACCATGGACAGAACCATGGTCTCCAGCGAGAGGCTTCCCACACCGATAGTCGCCGCGAGGCCGCGGCGCTGTTCCATCCACGCTGAGCACTCCTCAAGAGTGTGGAGTGCAATATCCTCGTGACAGCCTCCGCAGTGATGGCACGCAGACGTTGGCTTCCGGCTTATGCGACACAGGTAATTTCCGAAACAGCCGTGGTCGGTCAGCACCTGCGTCAGCCGGTAGGAGAAACGGCCTTGCTGCCTCTCCAACCAATCCTCCATGATGGGTCTTACCGCCACGATTGTGGCGTACCCTATCTATACCTACTAATATAATGAAGCTAAGGTTATTTTCTGTTTGATTCAATTCAATTCTTTAATTTGCATTCTAAAATGTTTACAAAGGTGTAAAAAACTTTAAAATAGAATAGTCTCAATTTTGGACCCCGATAGGCACAGCATATTCTTAAAACTTAAAGGCCGGCAACGCACTAATGTGACTCTTGGGTTGCAGACGGTAGTCACTTACTATCAGGTGACCCGTCAACTCGTTTGCCCACTGTAATATAAAAAAACAATAATTAATTTTAAGAAATATATTTAATTTAATATAAATATTTACCGAAAACAATAATTACTTAGTTTACTTAGTTTTGTTCCAGAGATTAGCGCATTAAGCGCTAATCTCTGGAACATCAGGGCAGGTTTAAATAATTATTTTTGTATTGGATACCAAGTAGTACATATTCACTCTGGAATTTTTTAGGCTAAATAACATCACGTCACTACCCTTAGGAGCCGAGTGGTAACCATAAACGTAGGTAAAACTGCGGGAAACTGGTGATTTAAAATAATATGCCCTGCTAAAACCACGATTAGGCCGCGATATGGTGTTACACCTAGTCAGGATTGCACGTTCGAGGAACGCATATTGGCCGCGGAAAGTATGCGGACGAGATCCGCATGCGGGCGGAAATCCGCATGACAAGAAAAAGGCCCTTAGATGACAAGGCAGAAAAAACGAGTGATGATACATCATCCTATTTCGGGCCATAAATAGCCGCACTGAGGTGTAGCTAGCTATCTTTTACATCGGACGGCGAGCAGAGTGAACCAATCTGATCAGTATCGTATTCTTAATTTGCCTCTATACTTGTGTGTGAATGTGTATTGTCCTTTTTTTAAGCAATTTTCACATCTGAGATGTAATACAAATTTATGAATTTATTTCATGTGACTGTTGTACAGTGCCAAAAACACTAGTCTGAATTTGTTGTATTAAATATATTACAACTGTCATGTAATGTATAAACGTTGCAATTTTATTGATACTGATAAAAGGACTTGTAGCGACTTCCACATGCAGTAATAAACATACTTCAATGCCATCTACCGAAGGCACATCGAACTACGGTGTAACGACTAATTCTGCATCGCACAATGAATGTTCTCGCAGCCGATTAGTATACGAGTATATACAACTTTCCAACATCAATCGTTGGGTCGCGGTCCGGCAGGCATAATACCTAGCCTGGTCAGAGGACTCTCCCTTTGTGTAGGAGGGACATAACACCCGTTCCTCCACAGTGGTACCCTGACATGATTGGAAGCAGCCTTCCAAAAGTAGACCAGCAGCATCATCATGATCGCCACTGTCGTACTGTAGCAATGAGGTAATCAAGTATTAGTCAGCCAGAATCCTCAGCCTCAACATGGATACCACACACTTGCAAAGAACGTTCCAGCCTGGTTACCTTTACGGCCTCATCGGCCTCTAAGTACAGCACACTGCACCTACGGTCCTTGTGAGAAGAGTATCTCTCTCCCGTCTACGCAGCAGCCAGTCACTACGCAGCAACCGCCCTGGCTCACTGGGGACTTCGCCGCAGCACCGCACAGAGCCCCGACTCATTGGGGCTAGCGGACTTCAGCCCCGATTCACTGGGTCTAGCGGCAACTGGAACTTATATGCGGACTCATCAATACTATCGACCTCCAGTCTTGGAGAGGAATGATATGATGACTTCCACATATAGCAAACAACATACTTCAATGCCATCTAACGAAGACACACCGAACTACGGAGTAGCTACTAATCCTGCATCACGCAATGAAAGTGCTCGGGCCCATTAGTATATATGTACCTACCTATACAACTTCCTAACATCAACCGTTGGGCCGCGGTCCGCCAGACATGACCACGTTGATGTTGGAGAGACATAACACCCTTTCCTCAACTCCTGACTCCATATTATAATAGGTTTTTTAAACGCTTATTTATAGTTATTAATTCTAACATACTTTACCGAACTTTCGTATTAGTTTTTAACCGAGGAAAATAAAGGAGGTTCTCAATTCGACCGTATATATATATATATATATATATTTTATGTATGTTCAGCCCTCACTCCATTATTTATGAACCGATTTTGATTATTCTTTTTTTGTTGGATAGGGTATACCTCAAGGGTGGATGATGCGATCCTGATAAAATTGAGAGAAACCCTCGAAAACTGTACGAACGAATAGTGTTTCTGTTTACTTTTCATTACTTTATCAGGTATTTGCGTTTAGAAATCATTACTTCATGTAGCTGAGCTGATGATGAAAAAAAATCATGAAATAATATTTTTATCAATCCGAGATATAAACAATAGAAACCAACTGCAATGGAACTGAGTAGAAAACAACTGCGCTCTGCGCTTCGTAGCAGCAAATATTGGGGATAGATCTATCAGCATTCATAAAAGCCGGACAATGTGATAACTAAAGAAGTTTGTATATATTACTAGCAACCCGCCCCGGTTTCGCACGGATAGCAGAGACATCTTAAACAATCATCATCATATTTCAACCAATTTACACAAAACCTTAATAAATGATATGCCTATTCCTCATAAAGTATTAAGCTCTATGTATTGGTGAAAACTGCATGAAAATCCGTTTAGTAGTTTTTGAGTTTATCGCGAACACACAGACAGACGCGGTGGGGGACTTTGTTTAAATAATATGTAGTGAATTAGGTATTAATTACGTAGGCTGATTTCAGGCCCCCGGGTTACGAAGTAAGTATTATCTTATCTGTGCCCCGGGCACCAAAGGCCATGAACACAGAGAGCAAGAGCACTAATTACAAAATGTTTTTAAAAAATATTTGTTTTGTATTTAATAAATCTAAGTTTTTTTTTTTAATTAATCTAATTTAATAGAGTTCTATAAATGAATTGTCAAGATTTTAACTCATCCGTAAGAAAATAACAGCCAAGTGCGAGTTAAACTCACACACATCCGATAAATTACCCACGGGCCTCGGATGGTATAGTTACGCCTCTGCACTTACCTTTATTCATATTGCTCATTGCTCAAGCATTATAAATCGTGCAATATTTAATTACTTTATCCATAACATATTATATACCTATGTTCTCTTTGTCTCGACATTATTACAGTTACTAATGTCACGACATTAATAACCTTTTGTATTATTGACTTTGTTTCATTGTAACAACCTTCGGCTCATTTGTGATAATAATTAGTAAACTTGATTAAATAGGTCAATATACACAGGTCAGTACACAGTAATTATTTTTCTAATTTATAGGGGGCAAACTACCAGACGGGCTACCTGATTGTAAGCGACTACCGCCGCCGTGGACACCTGCAATTCAAGAGCCACAAGTGCGTTGCCGGCCTTTAAGGTGGGAGTAGGCTCTTTTCTTGAAGGTTTGAAGGTCGTATTGGTTTGGAAATACCGCAAGCGACAATTTGTTTCACAGTTTGGTAGTGCGAGGCAAAAAGTTTCTGTAGAACCGCGCAGTGGTGGAGTGCCGATTGTCCAAGTGATGGGGATGAGAGTTTTGTTGGGTTGAACGGTGGCGGAACGCTTCGGTCGGTATAAGCCGAACAATTTCTCGGACCACTCCCCATACAGTAAATACTGGAATGTAAAAAAATACTGGAAACGTGATATCACATAGTTATGTTTTGTTTGTACTTGCAGATAATTAAATAAACTACTGTAAATGCTTCAAACTTTGTTTTATTAACCTTTCTTAATAATAGATCAAATTACAACCTTTCTCCTAGAAAACTACAAAGCAGAGAGACTTAATTTTAGAATAGTGATACCAACTACATATTTCTAAACTACTTACAAATAAAACAATACCATAATAAAAAATGTGGAGTCTGTACCTCTAGTCTATTCTTTAAATATTATTCAACACACATGAAATGTAAAAAAAGTATACTTTTTCGTTAAATTAAAAAAGAAATGACGCCCAACTTGTCCAGACTGCGGGTATAAAAATTCTTAATCAGCGCATTTATTTACTATTTATCCAAAAATAAAAACGCGTGGTAATCCAAAATGTAGGTATTTTAGTTTTTGACTGGGCTAGTTGGCCAGACACACTAGTGAACGGTCGTGTCACTCGTTCCCGCCCGCAACCAAACGCGTGTGCGTTCGCGCAGCGGAATGTTGTTGAATTTAAAGATTTTAATTATGCAGATATTTAGTGTATGACGTCGTGTAATTGTGTATGGTAAAAAAAAAAATTGTGCATGCAGCCGTTGTGGACAAATTCGCTAAAAACTGATTCCGCTGGGCGAACGTTGTCCTGGCGGAACTTTTTTTAATCCATGGACTTAGAAGAAAAAAAATGTGTCCAAAAATTAGTGTGTATTTGTGTGTAATTGTGTATGTATAAATAAAATTAGTGCATGCATAAACTTCGGAGAAATTCAAGTTTCCGCCACGTGAACGTTTGGCCATTAGCTAGTTTTCATATAAAGCGCTTATATAGAGCTGTAGATTTTTACATACGTTGTTTTGAATTTGTTTAAAAGATAAAAATATAAACGTAAAATACGCTTATTAGGTCTTAGTTCGTAAAGTATGCACTTTGGGGTCTAGATTTTCACGTTTATACAAACCTTGTAAGAGTGTGCAACATGTTGCCAAGTGTCAATGATGTTCCGTTAGTAATTAAAGAGTTATAGGACAATTTACCATGAATAGACCACTGTTTACAAAGCAGTCAAATATCACGAAGTTCTAAAGGAATTGCGTAGTAAAATGTATTCCAATAATTAGTGTATTAATTCAACTATTCACATGCAAAACTTCATCTTATTAAATTCAGTAATTAAAGAGAAACAATTAAAATACTGACAAAGCATCGAAAACCTACATAACCCGACCAAGTTCGGATGGCTACAAAAAAGCGGCCGTGCAATATATTTAGGTAACATTCTAAAATTTACAGTATAATACTGGTATTGAATTGGTACAGGTGATAACACAATTGTTGTTTCGATATAATTTATAGGTCATTTATTTTTCTACACCTGCTTTTTTAAATGTATTTGACTATGACAGTAAGTACTATTTACGTAGGTACTTTATTTAAGTATGCGCTTCAGACTTACGTCAGTATATGATATTACCGTTGTACTGGTAGTGACTTATGTATGTATACATTTTAAGTCTATTGCTGTCTCTAAACAATGACAGAGTATGTTTAGCAAGCGTTTGTTAACGTTAAGTTTTTATGAACAGGAGACTAGTCTTGACAAGCGCCTCAGCTGCGCTCCCGATACGCTCAAAATACACGCGCCTGCCGTAACTGGGGCGCGCGCCCCAGGGATTGTCATGACTAGTCCCTAAGAGGGTTAAAGTTTTGAGGTTAGTTTCTGTATTTACATTCATTCATTCACGGCTGTTGTCCCAGAAGGGGTAGGCAGAGGTGTGAAATTTCTGTGACACAAACATTTCGCCAATTTTTGTGTTTCTGCGTAACAGGTGGCGAGAAATAAATACATAATTATTACATGTATTTAAAAATATTTTTGTACACGTATGTTTAATTAGAGAAGTACTTGTTAATTGAAGATTTATTTTTATCGTAGATAGTGGCGTTATTATTAAAAAAATATTTTTCATTCAAGAAACAACAATTCGTATCACACTGAATTGTTGTTTCTTTAGGACATTGTTATTTTATTGTTGACGTTTTATTATTATACTACATAACTTATATTTTGAATGACTAAATACTAATTATTGTTTCCATAAAATATTCACACTTTTCACATTATATTAATATTATAGTTTATTTAGTTAACATAATATGATAATTTTAATGTAAGTTTAATAAATTTCTTAATTAATTATTTTGTTATCGCTTTGCATGCCTAATGGTAAAATATGGTAAAAGTACAAAAAATTGCATTAGCTTTTAAGATCTGCAAATGTATACCCATATTCGCAAATGAATGAATGAATAAATAAATAAATAAAAAAAACGAAATAAAATTGTTTTATTTTTTCCTAACGCTTGTGTACGCAACTGTACCAAATTAATAAATACTATACTGGAAGGTTAAGAACGTTACTTAGATATATGGCACGGCCGCTTTTTTGTAGCCATCCGAACTTGGTCGGGTTATGTAGGTTTTCGATGCTTTGTCAGTATTTTGTTTCTCTTTAATTACTGAATTTGATGAGATAAAATTTTGCATGTGAGTAGTTGAATTATTATTTTATTGGAATACATTTTACTATGCAATTCCTTTAGACCGTCGTGATGTTTGACTGCTTTGTAAACAGTGGTCTATTCATGGTAAATTGTCCTATAACTCTTTAATTACTAACGGAACATCATTGATACTTGGCAACATGTTGCACACTCTTACAAGGTTTGTATAAACGGGAAAATCTAGACCCCAAAGTGCATACTTTACGAACTAAGACCTAATAAGTGTATTTTACGTTTATATTTTTATCTTTTAAACCCTACGATTTTTTCTAAATCTGTTTTTTAAACAAATATAAACAAATTCAAAACAACATATGTAAAAATCTACAGCTCTATATAAGCGCTTTATATGAAAACTAGCTAATGGCCAAATGTTCGCGTGGCGGAAACTTGAATTTCTCCGAAATTTATGCATGCACTAATTTTATTCATACATACACAATTACACTCTAATTTTTGGACACATTTTTTTTCTTCTAGGTCCATGGATTAAAAAAAGTTCCGCCAGGACAACGTTCGCCCAGCGGAATCAGTTTTTAGCGAATTTCTCCACAATGGCTGCATGCACAATTTTTTTTTACCATACACAATTACACGACGTCATACACTAAATATCTGCATTATTAAAATCTTTAAATTCAACAACATTCCGCTGCGCGAACGCACACACCAAACGCGATTACGAAAATTGTACGAAAAGTGTTGTTTATATAGGTGGTGAAACACATTTTACATGTTGAATTGTTTGTGTATTGACATTTACGTAATTAGGTATATGTGTAAAAATATGAATCTTAATATTTGTAAGACAAAAAAATATGTTTTTCCCAAATTCGCCGCCCTAGGCTTCAGCCTACTCAGCCTGTCAAATCCGCCACTGCTTCGCCTAGTATCGGTCCCTGCCTTGTATTCTTTGGAAGCCAAATTTTCCTACAAAATTATAGGTACCTTGTTTAATTAGGAAAGAGACTATGCAATATGGTAATTGTCGACGATTCAGGTCCAATAAAAGAAAGTCAGGATTAATGATGATTAAATAATTTAATGAAAATTTTAACAATTAAATACCGATATTAAATATTTATTAGACTGGCTATCGTTACCAATAGTTCCTACATCCATCAATCAATAAAACACAATGCATGCAAACTGATGTCTGAAAGCCCTAAAGGCCCAATGACAAAATGTAGAGGGCATCTGTATCATTTAAAGATTTATTTAAAAACATCAAGTCACATGATTCCTTTATTAACATCTAGACGAATTACAACATGTTATCTTATCATTATAACCAATTACTAATACGCTTAACGTACCTTAGGTACTTTCAGAGAGGTTACAAAGAGGTGAAGATAAAATAAGAACTATAAGACAAATGACTTCACAACTATATACTATATAGTTTGGAATGTAAACACAACTGTGATTAATGACACATATTTATCGCGCTGAGTAATATCCATAGTATGATATAATATAGAATTAACAATATGCTGATCTAGCAATATGATGTGCATGAAATGGGCGCAATCGAATGTGCAAGTAACAATCCTGGCAATTATAACTATGGTTAATACTCGTAAGATTCTAGCTTTTGGCATTAAATAAACTGCACTTGGAAGAAAAATTACACTCTAGAATTACCACATAATAATTAATAGTACAACAGATGGTTTACTTCAACAAGACATTTAATTAAATAGTACATCTCGCGACAAATTAATACATTCAATATTTATCGCGACCAACACGCCACTAAAAATTATATTTACCTAACGATTGTACGCACAGGCAAATATGCGCCTATACAAGGGTGCGTGAAAGCCCTTTTACAGTGATTGACATCGATCGATCTGTTCACGAGAAGTGCTGTTTTTAGTGTAGCTGTGAAGTGGTTGTAATTGTCCTGCTGACAGTGTGGACAGCGTGGACTGCACGCACCACGGAGCAGATACAAAGAGGAGAGGGCCTAAGCAACCGTGCACTGTGATTCTAACTAGGTCCTGACGTCATCACGGTGGGCGTGGCTTATAGTTAGTACACTGTCAGCGTTCGTCTTGTACGTTTGTATCGAAAAATCACAATCAGTAAATTTGCGTGGTATTAAGAAGTAAAAGATGAAGTGTTGTATTTTATCATGTAAAAACTATTCGGATAGACGCTCTGATGCCATGTATGGCATCACAATTCATTTGTAACTATTTTTTTTTATTTAATTTATTAAAATAGTTCTAAAAAAATCTCGGAGTGTTTTTTGAAATATAACTAAACCTATTCGTCACTAGATGGCAAAACTTTGTGTAATGGGAACCAAAAAAACAGAGGTACGTAGAGCTCAGTATTAGTAAAATAAATCATACGAAGATACTGAAATGTGTTCTACATCCAGTCCTAAAGATTTTTTTGCCGTCAAGTATTATTTTTATATTTCTGTAATCATTTTTTGAATTGACTGTCATCTATCTTCAACTAGAAGAACATATATAAACAGAACAAAAAGACAGGGCCGAACTATACGAGTATTTACTTGAATTGAAAGTACAAATATTAAAATGAAATAAATTGTACTTAGGCTGATGATTTAAAAGGTATTTTAAGCTCATTAATTTAGATCTACAAAATATACTGCAGCTGCGGTACAGATACGAATAAAGAAAGAAAAGATAAGAATAAATAAGTGAACAAATTTGAATCGTCATACGTGATTTACCACAAACTTTTTTATTCTCACACTAGCAATGTCCAATGCCCATGCATTAAGCCAGGTCGCAATCTATCTGTATACCAAATTTTATCTAAATCCGTCCAGCTGTGGGATAAGGTCAAGGCTATAAGAAAGAAAGAACTCACAAACTTTCGCTTTTGTATCAAGATGGTTTAAAAATTTATCTTGAATCTTGAAATTCTGTCTCTATAACTAATGTAAGATAGCTAAACTACATAGCAACATCGACATAGAACGGTGCGAGTAGTTTTAGATTAGATGGAAAAAAGTGAAATGGGCGGAGCTTAACACCCCCTCACCCCGCAAATTGTCACGCGTTGTTTCATAGGGAAATCTAATTACAAAACCTCCTCTTTGTATCTGCTCCGTGGCATGCACGTTACATCTAAAACGTGCGTGTGGCACTCTCCAGTGCGGCGCCCATTGGCTGTTCGGCGTAAGTATGTATTTTGTACTACATCAAACCAATTGGGCCTGAAATACATTAAAAGGGCTATGAAATTTACATATTTGCTTAATTTCTTTTGTTCTAAGCCTTGCCTGATGCTTATAGAAATTATAAGGTTACTAAGTTAACAACAGCATTTCATATTATTAAATGTTCGTAAACTCATCTATTGGTTATCACCCCTATCAATAATAAAAACAACTGAAATTCTTACAACTAATAATTTCTGATAATTATTAAACCTTTCTTTATAAACATATGTCAAATATATAAACAATTAGATGTTACAATAAACTACGAAGAATAAACCCAACGTATGTTAGCATTAGTAATAATAATTATTTGAATGACTGAAGTGTCAATTGATATATTAAAACTATTAAAAGTAAGTATGTTATTATTATAATACCAATTACTATAGTTCGAGAAAGAATAAACTACACAATTGAATAACAACAGTTTAAAAAAAAAATTAAAATCCTATTAAATAATTAAGTTTAGCCATTAGGTATTATTTTCCTGATCAGAATTTTATGATTATATCACAATAAATAGTCAAGGTACTGCAGTACAACGCTAATTTGAATGTAGTACATTTAAATTCGAACAAATTTCGATTATGTCGAAGAGGCCTACGCATTTTACTAATTTAAATAGCTTTGAGAACTCAATACTAGGCTATATGTCAATATTTTAATACCCAGAAAATCATGAAACAGCTCAAAGTTTAGGCGGTTAGAGAGCTCAGGTCTGAAAGGAAGTTCTCTGGTGTGAGTATATGTGATGAACCGACGATGACTTCCCAATTTTTGGCTGCAGCAGTAACCTCGTAAGCGCAGCGAATTTCAGAAAAGCACACACCTGAAAAAAATTGCACGTCTAATCTATGGTTTGGATTCATAGTGAGCCTGGTATAAAAAAAAACATTTTTGAACTCTGTAGACAACACTTCATTTAAGTTATTATTTTGTTTTTCTTGCTAGCGCTTATTTATTATGTGCGCGCTTGCAAAGAATTTTAATCGACAAAATGTTTGATGGGTAATTTAAGCTTGAATTAGCGTTTGTTGATCAAGACCTATCTTCTACCTGTATTGACTTCAGATAAAGTGAATTCATGCGTCTATAAGTTCATCTATAGACTATTCACGTGTAGGTCGGCCGAGAGCAACAGTAATAGAGACTCGTATTTATGCAGCACGTCAAAAATGACTGTCTGATATACATATATTTATTTCGGTAACTTCGTACAATATTGGATATTGGTATAAAACACTTTTTAACAAAAAATTATACCGAAGAAAAGAACTAAAAAGTATAAAATAAATAAAGCTTTTAAGTATTGCACTTATTTACATAAACTATAAAATTTTATATAAACTAATTTTAAGTCGGCGCCAAATAATAAAATGATTAATTACCTACAAGCCTTCAACATTTTTATGTAAATATAACATTTAGGTAATTAATCAGACAACAAATGTATTATTATTTCTTCAATATAAATTATAACGTTTAGAAAACGTCACCGAACTCATGCTATGTGAAAAATAGTATAGTGGTACTTAAATGATAGCCAAAGTGCAGGCAATTTGATGTGAACAAGGGCTTTAAATATTTGATTTGAACAAGGACTTTTAAATATTTCATTTGAGCAAGGGCTTTTAAACATTTGATTTCCTGTACAATGATTCTGCTTTTTTTAAATGCTTCATTTAACATTAACACAATTTGTTTCAGATTTATTTAGGTATATTCAAAATCTTACCGCCAACTACAAAAACAATCAAACGCGGCACATTCTTGACAGTTTGCTGGGCCTTATCCTTATGCCAGTGTCCATAGCGTACGCTGTAATACAAAAATCCATGTCAATATAGACTAATGCGTTTATATTTTATCAAAAATGTTAGAAATCGTACCTAGTAGGTGCTTGATATCCTGAAGTTTGAGCACGACCAGCCAGGAAAGGATAGTGACGTTGATCTAGTTTATCTTCAATCGCGTCTTCCATAATATCCTACAAAGATAACAATAGGTAAATTTGTTGGCATGACTTTAAAAAAACTATAATGACTACAATAATCGGATAATAGAGTTACCTTAATGACTGGTGTCCACCTAGACATTTGGTAGGTTTGTTCAGTGATTCTTTCCTTCCTCGTGATTTGGTATTGCTTCTTCCTGTTACCCTGTATTTAAATTAATTTCTGTAAATCTATACTAATATAATATAGCTGAACAGTTTGTTTAAATGCACTAATCTGTGTAACTATCATTCAGATTTTAGTAATTCTTTTTGATTGAACATTGAGTAATCATTGAGAAAGGTTATAAGCTATGTAACATCCCGCTAAACCCTTAGGAGCGAAACACAAACGCAGGTGAAACTATAGGGAATGGCTAGCAGTAAAGCAGTATTATAAAATCAAATGTTACAAGAAAAAAAAAAGATTATGTATTTTAAATAATTCACTAAATTATTTAAAACACGGATTTACAGTCAGTGTTAATTTATTAATATCCTGCAGATAAAAAAATATATTTTTTTAATTATTGGAAGATTGTGAAAGGTATGTCGCTAGGAATGTTATTTACTTTTGTTTTAAGAATTCGTGGAAGAAGTACCAGAACATGACAATGGTTTCGGACTAAGTTCAATAATCTAACGATATACCATTTACGAAAACATGTAAAGGCTACCTGATACACATATCGATGACAAATCTATACATCGAGTCGAGCTATCATTACACAATTTTCTATTTTAATTTTTTGATGGAAGTGAACTATAATAATACATACATCAACTACGACGTTAAGACCAAGGTTGGCAAGGTTCAACAGCGTCTGCTTGTCGGATGGTTCGAGTTGGGCGTGCGTCACAAGCTTGTTCAGGTTCTCCTCTGAGATGCCGTTCTTGGACATTATGTACAGTGCAATGATACGCATCTTGTTGAAGTTCACTACACTCTGTGGTACAATGATGGTCTGGCTTTAGTAAGCTGAATATATTTTTTTACATTAAATTATTAAGACTATCTGACACTATTTATTTATTCTGAAATTATGTTGGTAAACAACTAAAGTAATGAATCAAAAAATGTTTAAATTTTTAAAGAGAATGTTACATGTCTAAATTTAAAGCTCCTAAAATAATTTTTAAAATGCATGTTACTCTTGTTTAATTCTTAATATAGTGATCCCACCATTTATTATGTAAATTAAAGCGATTTATATTGGTTTACATAACCATTTAGACAGACACTAATAGTGTGGCTAGACTGGACTAGACGTTCTTGAGTCTGAGGCTTGGCAATATAAGTTAATTTTTATTTTATAAAATACTAGCCAACTGCCTGGTTATGTCCAATACCAAAACCATACTTACTTGGTCTAGAAGCACCGGTACAATGCTTCTCATGTGATCTTTAATTTTCTCACCTTCAGCATCTGTACCCATGGCCAAATCCTAAAATGTAGAAGACATGCTTTGATTATTACTGGTCAAAAGGAATCTTTAAAGGTTTTGTTTATTAAAAACATTCACTTGCTATCATTGGCCTTACCTGCTCAACCTTGCAGAGCTTGTCCACATAGCCTTGATAGGCCTTCATACAGTCTTCGGCCAAACGCAAATGTGTTGCGTATTTTGATAGTTCCTTCTGATACTGAGGCATCTTTTTAATCATCTGCGATAAATCACGCATAGACTGCTTGTCGCCTGATAAAAAAGTACAAAATATGATTTTTATTGATATAATTATGAACACTGTAAATATGCAGACATAAATAAAATAAATCGAAAGTTATCACTTGTAAGGTGCCATAGTTACGTGACTGTAGCACGGATACCCGGATGTAATTGAAAAACAGTGCACTCAGGAAAACGAAAGTAATAACGCTTCACTTTTATTTTCTTCAGGCGTTGTTGCTTCCGACTAACGATCTACAGAGGTGGGCTTGCCTCATATTTGGAGGTCCAACTCATTAATAGGTAGGCACCGCCGCTTAGACAATTGTGGCTCGTCGGAAAAGCGAGGAAGAATGCTTTTGTAAAAAATTATTAATTGTGCTATACTGAAACTTACCTCCGCCCATTCGCTTTGATTCTGTGAATTTTTTCAAGTTCTTTGTAACAGACGTTGACACGACAGCAATATGTTGATGACGTAAATCCACCCACAATTCATCATTCTCATCCAGCAGGACTTCTTTGTTACTTCCGGCAACGTCATACCTACGTCACATATAATAAATTAATTAGCCTCTCTCTATAGACCTACTTTTAAAATCTTCAACCTTCATTTTCATCATTATTTCATGATACATTCATTGAAAAACATGACATTTTATTTACATTTATTTACATCCTCTACCTAGAGGTATGGCATTTACATGTAAGGTAAACCTTTACTTTACATGTAAATAAGTCACAGGTCTGATAAATAACTTACTTGTAGACGTCATTCTCAATAGGCAGAAGGTCGTATGCCATAGCTTGCAGAGTTAGTTCATGCAATAAGGGTGATACACAGTCGAATCCACGATCTAACACGAGGAGTTGGGAGCGTGCCTTCTCTGGACCCTCTCCCATCGTTGGTTCATCAGCCTAACAACAAATAGTATTTAATAAGTCTCCTTTCAGTTTCAAGTCAAGTTCAAGGCTAATTTATGGTTGGTAAAATGTAGGTGTTTAACCCTATGCACGCAAGAGCGTAAATGCATCGGCATGTCCCCCAGCCATAAATTCACCTATATAAATCTATACTTATATAATACAACTGAAGAGTTTTTTGCTTAATTGTTTGTTTGTTAAAACGCGCTAAGATGTAGCGGACTACTTATCCAAGTTAATTGGAATCAACGAAGATTGACTGACTAAAACTCTTAATTATATTTGTTTGATAAAGTAAATTTAATTTAAAAATATGTTATAAATTATATAGATAGATAGTACTCTTTATTATACCGATTATATTATTCTAGGAAGTGGGTCAAATTTAACTTGTAAGATTTGTTAAAGACCAACAAACAAAATGGGACAGGTCAAACTAAATAAAAGCTTAAAAAACATGTTGAAACCGTAGTGGTGACACAAATTTTTGCTTTGCTTTATTTTTTTTTTTTTGCTAATAAAATATATGTTTCTTTTATTAGTTTTTGGTGTGTACGTTTTTTTTATCTTGACACGGTTACACTGCCATTAGAATACGGCTAAAATTAAACAGCGACTAAGTGCCCATGTAGTGATGTACTGTTATTGCATATCTTCTGTACTTTGACGATTAATCTAAATTATAAAGTCGTATCGTTGTAATTTTAAATTTGTGAATTTTTGTTTTAAGGTATTTTTTAAGTATTACATATTTGGTGGATACATTGATAGTGATGCGCAAAATGATTCACCGAGTTGAAAAGATAGATACATATTATTTCGGTGTAAAGATCATCACTTATTTAGCTCAATTGATTCAATTCCTCCTCTCGCTCGTTTAGCTCAGTTTCAAATATCACTCACCTGCACCTCTCGCTCAAACGAAGCTTTCATTCATACTATTACACTTCTCAATCTTACCAATTAAATTAAGTTTTCGTATCTTTACGGTGTCCCTATATTTTCTTATCTTAATACATATTAAATTGATTTTCCTTCATACTTAGCAGGATTATGACTGTTAACCTAGACATTATTATTTAAGCGTAAAATAAAAAAGCAACTAGGTGTTGGTTGGTTTGGTTCATTAGAGAAGATTTAAAAAAAATAATGTGCAATCTGCAAGTCGACGGCGATAACTTAAAGGTTGAATATAAAATTTTCTAAAGATCTTTGTAGAAAACCAGTCTGCAAGGTATTTATACCTTGCAGACTGGTATGGAAAGCATAGGAACTTAATTAGTCGCCTTTAGACACCCTCAATACGGTTTCTGTATTTGTTATACTGTGGATTCCATATCTGTGATGCGTATTCTAGATGGCTCCTAACATACGTACAGATTAAAATTTATGTAATATAAGTTACATTTAAATAATTTTTACTGATGTCATGCATGAACTCTGGAAACACTTAATAGAGATTAATATTAATAATACGAACACTAAGATTTAACAATTTAAACTACAGTGGATACTAGATTTTGATTGTCTATCTAAACGGTATTTTTTTATAAAATTTATGATAACTTCGTAAACCTCTTTTATACATATTAGATGTGTAATTGTGTAATTCGGGACTTAATCGCGATGACATGCCAATTTCAATCCGATCGGATTGGTGAAGGTACCGGCCGAATTGAATTTGATGCTGGATTGCAATCCCTACCAGTGATAATTACTGTTAACTGATCATTGTATGAATTGCGAATTATTAAAATAAATTGACTATTTTGGTAATAAATTGGCGTACCTATTTAATCCCGAATCCCGGCTTGTAACAACGTTCAACGTTTGACCATATCAATCATGTAGGGTATCTAATATATAAAAGGTTTACTAAAAATTCTAAATAAAGAAAGAACCTATGTATATTGCTCTTGTTAGTTGTAACGACAGTTCAGTTCCATTGCACTTTTATCTTCTATTTGCCACATTTTATTATTTGCTTTTAAAAATTGGTATATATTTCTACTGTTCTGATCACTCTGTCAGTTTAAGAAAGAGGAGAGCTCTTGAACGATAGGCGACTAGGTACTATCCTGGTTCCTAACTCTATGTAAAGTTTTGTAAGGTAAACTATTGTACTAAAACACTGTACGGCAATAGGGACAGTCAAATTACGTATTGTAGGTGTAAATGATATATTTTTTTACCTTGTAGGCATCAAGTTTTTGTTGGATGAGCTGTGCAAGATCCAAATTCCGTTCCCAGTCACTGCAAAATATGTGTTTATTGAAATGGTATCTCAGATTTACGTTCACAAAGATTAGGTAGATACTACTAGGTTCAAATGATTACATTGATTCTCCCTACCTGCGATATCGCACAGATGGGTATTCTCCAAGTGTGGCACAAAGCGTGGCGATTTGTTCGGCGATGCGTTCCATATTAGCATTACGAGTTTGGGCAAGTGCAGGATTATACATGCACTGGAATGTGTCTGGTGAATCCAGGGAGAATACCTATACAAAATGGTACAATTATAAAGTTAGGAAAGGTTTTTTAATAAATGTTTAATTCAAAAAGTTTATTTGGTATCCATGTTGATCTACAATGAAGATCACATTAACCTATATATGTAAGTTTTACATATACATACATATGTACCTAGTACTTTTGTGTTTAATTACTGTTTCAAGTTTTACCATGGCTTGATGCTTTGTGTCTGAGATCAAACACGAAAGACGTTTGATCAGGAGTTATAAAATTACTGCAAATATTAACTAAAGGACTTTTAGAAGTTAGGCAAGAAAAAAATTGTTGTCCCCTGGTTCCAACATTTACTAGTTCTGCATTTCTGATACTAATATTTCACTACCATTAAACAGACGAATTTCTTAAACAATTTTAATTAGATTGTTGATATATTAAAAAGACTCAACTGACCTGTCTTTCATAAGGCAAAAAAGCTATGTTGATTTCCTTCAATGTTTTAAGTTTTCTTGCAGCAGACGACTTACACAGTTCATTGAATAATTCCTCAGGACATACTAATAATAGGCAGCGTGTAACAATAGTAAGGTAAATTATATTATTTACAAGAATGGACTTCATCCATAGTCGTTATGGCCTACATACATAAAATAGGACAAACCTGTTGTTCATATGGAATGAAAGCAATGTTGATTTCCTTTAATGTTTTGATGTATTTAGCTATAGGGCTACGTGATAATTCATCAAAAAGTGGATCAGGACAGGCTGCAATAATGAAAAAAAATATGCAAATAAACATTTAAGCAGAAATAATAATAAAAACAAAACATTATGCTCTGTCCATTCATTTATTATTTTCTTTTTGACATATTTACTAAACTCTTACATATATATATTTATATAAATAACCAAATAATGTGTCGGCGCCAAACATAAAAACAAGGAAATTAATTTTCAGGTAAAATGAATTGATGCCAGCGGTGACGCGACGTGTTTATTTGTCGAAGTGTTACCGAATTTCATTTTTAGTTTGTATTATTTATTGTTAAAAGGTTTTTATTTTTTAGTTTCTTATTTAAAAATCTTGCTTACCTAAATTATGTATAATATCATTACTTACTTTAATTATTCATTGTTATTTATTTTAAATATTAAAACACATCTTTAACAATCTTTTATTGGGTTTAAAGTACTCATTGAGATGAATTAACAAAAAGAAACCGTCGAGAAGTTCCCTCGATTGGTTTCCGCATCCATCATCAAATCAACTGCAGGTCTCCTTCATGTTGTAGAGTCATTAGAACTACATGTGTGCTAAGTTTAAACAAATCGGCTCACAGGTCAATGGGTGAACAATCATTTGTCTCTTATTTTTCTACCCCTACGGTTGATTTTTTTATTTGAAAGGATCTTGACCAAAAGTGGGCTAGCAATGTTTCATGTTGCAAAATCAAAATAATATAAAAATATTTTCTTATTTTTTTTCAACCTTTTCACTACGGGAATTCTATTTCCGTAACCGGAATTATGATTGAAATAAAAACAGTAAATTAACGATTGCTACGCATTATTTCCGTATAAAGTCATGATATTTACGTTTCGTTCTCTTCATTTGTACGAGCTACGTAAGTATGAACCTTTGAACAAAAGCATCACAAAAATGATATCAAATTCATAATATCATAAAATAGCTAAACAATTAGTAATATTATCATGTTTTACAATGTATTTAATGGATATTTTACGTTTCTGTTATAATAATTATTATTTTTGTGTTCCGTCTCACGCAACTGTCAACCCAGATGATAGACGAGTCGGCGGCCATTACTGTTTATGTGTCGATTAACAATAGTCACTGTTATAATCTCTCCCCTTAAATATTAATACTACGTACGGAACTCCGTTTGAGCAGCTGGTGACTTATTTTGTTTTTAACTAGCATTGTTTTTTTTTTGTACATGAGAGAAATGTGGTTATTTTATAAGTTGCGAGTAGGGTAGGTTTGTAGGTCCTTGTTTGTAGGATAGGTATCTCCGTTTTTGTCTAATTACTTAAAAACGCGGTTAATTGTGGGAAAATGAACACTTTCATTTGATAATATATAAAGTGTAGTCTATAATAAATAAAGATTTATTGTGCAACAACTTAAGACGGAATTACATACATAAATGGTCATTGTCCTTGAAATGGAACCAACTTCGAAGTATATCTTATCCAATAAAAAAAAAATTGAAATCGGACAACTCTGTAAAAAGTCATGCGAGGTCATACATAAAAAAAAAAGAAGAAAATGGGTTTTGTTGTTGAGAACCTTTGCGTTTTATCGTAAAACGCAAAGGTATAATATATATTATACCTTTGCGTACCTTTATAGAACTACTATTTAGTAGTTCTATAATATATTAAACGCGGGTAAAATACTTATTATGATCAATAATTAGTATTAATGTAACTGAGGACTGAAGTGAGATAGATTCCTGTGTTCAATTTATTTGGGAAATTTCACATAAACTTCCCAGAGTCCCCGGTATATCTTCTTAATCCGGTCCTGTTGCAAAATCCGTTATAAGGTAATGTGCGCTACCTATAAACTACCTACCCCTACCTGCAAAATTTTAGGTCTCTATTAGAAAAAAATAGGAACTTTCATAAAAAGAGGCGAGAGCCCTTAAAAATACTTAATTCCGCCATATCGTAAAAACCGTTCTTAGCTGACGTCTCTTACCTACAAGCCACTACCCTGCCAAACTTCAGGTCGCTAGTACAAAAAATCTTTTTAACAAAAAATTTTACCGACGAAAAGAACTAAAAAGCATAAAATAAATAAACCTTTTAAGTCTTAAGTATTGAGCTTATTTACATAAACTATCAAATTTTATATAAACTTATTTTGAGTCGGCGCCAAACAACAAACTGATTAATTATCAAAATTTTATACCTACGTAGAAATGGACATGGCTCTACGTAGGTAATTAATCATTTTATTATTTGGCGCCGACTCAAAATAAGTTTATATAAAATTTTATGGTTTATGTAAATAAGCTCAAGAATGATTAAAATCGGTTCATAAATAACGGAGAGAGGGCTGAACATAAAATATATATATATACGGTCGAATTGAGAACCTCCTTTTTTTTTCGTCGGTTAAAAACGAAACACTTCTATACAATGTGTCCAGAGACCTTAAATCTCCTTAATCTGGCCCGGTCGCTGACGTGTCCTACCTATAAACT
Source organism: Callimorpha dominula (assembly GCA_949752705.1). Lineage (NCBI taxonomy): Eukaryota > Metazoa > Arthropoda > Insecta > Lepidoptera > Erebidae > Callimorpha > Callimorpha dominula. The sequence goes on from OX456991.1 coordinate 20,748,339, forward strand.
ACCTCCCTGCCAAATTTCAGGTGTCTACTGGAAAAATAAAGACTTTCACAAAAAGACCCTTAGACTCCTGTGACCCTGAGTCCTTAGACCTCCTTACTCCGGTTCTGTAATAAAATTCAATCTTAGCTGACGAGACTTACAAGGGTAAGTCTAAACTACCTTCTTGCCAAACTTAAGGTTACTAGTACAAAAACCCATGACTTTCATGTAACCTTGCGAGTCTTTGAATAGAAAAAATATTTTAGTGTTAAAGACTATATAACATCACGCTACATCCAATAGGAGTGGAGCATCAAAGAAAAAAAACAAAAACGGGGAAAATTTACAAGCGCGGACGAAGTTGCGCGGGTCAGCTAGTAGATTCATAAATGTGCAGGAGAAAAATTTGTTCACATCACTCCGTACCATAGAACGTAACTGCTTTTATTGAGTAAAACAAATTATCATCTATTTTGAAATAATTACTACATATACAGTATCATAATGTCTACAAATGGTAATAAATGGTAAAGTAAATAAAAATATATCATATAATGTTTCCTAATTAATGGTTTTAAAGTTTAAATTTACGAACTCTGGCATAGTTACGTTCTCAAGCAACTGCTAAAAAGAAAAACTAATGGACAGAGTATAAATGGGAACTTTTAACATGTGTAAAAAAAATGGTCATCTTAATATATTCTGTTAGAAAACATTTGAATGAGAGGTTAGGTTTAAAAATTCACAAAACTACTAAACTCACCTTCAGTGAAAAAGACATGAGCGGCACGGTACATTATACGGTTGCCCACTGAGAAGTCATTAATAAGAGCATGTACAGACTTCTCGGATGGAGTTATCAAATATATGCCATCCATAGTGCATAGTGGCTCTCTCTTCTTGTGAATATCTTCCACCACTGCAATTATATACAATAATCATTTAAAACATAAAAAAATATTTATAGACCTAACATTTATTATTATTATTGACTTTTTGAGGTCGACTATAGCCGACAAACGAAAACACAAATACGTCATTTTTGCAGTACAAAATAAACATCTCGACATAAAATACTTGACGTGCCCACCTAGCTACAGTCGGCGATAACCGACACCTAGTGATGGGTACGAAAGGAAACTATTTCTAAATGTTATCGAAAAGTGTACTAAAAAAATAATTTACGACGTTGCTGATTGAACTATTTTTAAAACCGGCCAAGTGCGGGTCGGACTCGCGCACTGAGGGTTCCGTAAAATATTTCTATTATATGATGTAACTCAAAATTTACGGTTTTCACAATTTTTCCTTTATCTGTGCTATAAGACGTTGCTTCGTACCAAATTTCAAGATTCTGAGTTCACGGGAAGTACCCTGTAGGTTTTGATTCCCTTGCAAGTGTCGAAAATTTACGGAAATTTGCGGCATAAACGGCTGTATCTTTTGATTGCGTTGGCTTAGCAGTTTGATTTTTTCACAGCTCTAAGGGATAGTAGACTTGAGTATTTGATATAAATTTCAGCTTGATACCTCCACGCGTTCCTGAAAAAAGGGTCTTGACAGACAGACAGACCTTCGGACGGACGGACAACAAAGTGATCCTATAAGGGTTCCGTTTTTTTCCTTTTGAGGTACGGAACCCTGAAAATTGCAAAAACCGTAAATTTTTATTTACATCATATAATAAAAATATTTTACGGAACCCTCGGTGCGCGAGTTCGACTCGCGCTTGGCCGGTTTTTTTTGTTTGATCTGCCATAAATTTGTAACTATTGTGTAATCACTTTTTCATTCATCATCATTCATTAGTCATTATTTTGGGAATACGATGATATTAAATGAAACTTTATGCAGCATGAAGTTTAATTGTGCAGTGATATTTTATTGTAAAAAAATAAGAGATACAGCAATAATTAGTTGGTAATCAAAACAACCTTTGAAGACCCTGAAATCCCTATGATTATTGTAGGTATTCCAGGTGAAATTATGGCATGAGGTGAGGGTCACGCTGATGAATTTACATTACCTTTCTAGTTGTCAAAATCTTAAGGAACGGTAATTTAGTATTAATAGGAATATTATTATGTGATAATAATGTCAGCTGATTAGTTTTAATAGTCAAGTACCAGCTGATAAAGTTTAAATAATTTATAGAGCACTTGTAAGGTAAGACTGCTGAGAAAACTCACATGTGATGCCTTCAGCAGAGATATCATGCATTTTGCAACATGCCGACACCATCCGCATGGAGAGCTGATCCACAATTAGTACACGCCATTCTATTTTATCTTTTCCTTTTGATCGATACCGGATCACCTCATTCATAATCTCTGAAAATTCATGTAGATTACTTATATTGAGATTGTTGATGGTTAAATCTAAATAATATGTAAAAAACTGATTAACACATCAGTTAGATAAGCAGATTGCTGCTGAAATTGGAGCTTTCAGACCAGCATTTAATCCAACCTATAGAAGATCACAGTATAACAGCATTACATACAGTAGATACTTTTTGTATAGGGTTGCCAGGCTCTAGGAAAAAGGGGGTAGGATCTGCAAGCTGTTGCTGCCGTTAACTGTCACGAGCAATCATTGCCTATTGATGGGGCTAAATATTTCCTATCTTGGTATCTTGGTAGGATCAAAATTATTTACTACAGCTCAAGTAGCAACTATTGATGTGCCAGATCGTTAAAAATGTGTATATGTAGATATGGATACAAGTTATTTATGCCCACATCCAGGGTTAGGGATCTTAAGCTTTTTGTTCAGTTAATGCCAAATGATACTCGTTGACTTTGACAATAATATGACAGTTGACATTGAGGACTAATAACACAACGTAATTACTACCCCCCCTTAAAAGGAAAAATTACGGAGCCCCAACTTTTTCGAGATTTTTTTATTTATAATTCTGATGAAATTTTTCTCATTTTAGAGATTAAAATTAATAATAAGTGTTTAAAACACGGGGAGACCCCTTTTCCTGATGAAGGGGGTGAACCCCATTCATCGGCATCAACATCTTCAGTATTTTGAGTGTTTATATGTAGCACATTCTTTTGACCTAATGAAATTCGGAGAGTATCGTCTATTTGTATCAAAGGTTTAAATTTAAACAGGAAATTGTAATACAATTTCTTTTCCAGTAAAAATTTAAGTTTTTGAGTAGGTAACTTATATTCCCTTTGCATAATTTTTGACAAAGTGATATTTTACAATGATTTTTATTTAATAATTTCATATGATATTTGAATTGGTTACAGGCAAGTTGAAAGCAATTTGCTACATGCAATTCACCAATGGAAGCTATCATTGTTTCTTTTTACTGAATTAATATTTGTATGTTGTGTACACAGTAGTAACTTGTCTCATAACAAAGAATAAATTTGACGTAATGAACTGTCCAGACATGAACTGCCTAACATTTAAATTTAATTTATTATATTTATTTAAATGTGGGACCACCATCTAATTATATTGTTAGCATATTTACTTTATAACAAATGCTCATCAGTGTCAGCTCAAAATATATGTAGTAGATGATTTCAGGGCATGGTACCTACTTTATGACGTCTTTTGCACCCCACCCCCTTAACCAAGTGACAGTAAAAAATCAATATTCTTGGGAAACATTTCCTTTCAATTACACAGCTTTATCAGTGAATATAAAACGCCGAGTTTAGCCTACATGTACTTACAAGTGCCCAATTTAACAAAAATACATTAAACAAATAATGGAGATAGCTTAGCACATAAAATGAAAAATAATCTGCAGTTCTACAGACATAAAAAAGGCAAAATGATAACGCTGATTGTGTAATTGTATCAATAGAAAAAGCCTAAAACCATTACAGCTCAGCTTATAAATATAATTCTAACTAAAACATCAATATTAGTCATCGATGTGTTGATGATAACTTTGGATGCAATGAAGTCTTTCACAATATAACTCATTAAGCACAATGTTTAATGCTGTTATATAATATATAATGTTTAAACTGTTAAGTATATTTATTCTTCTTCAATATCGTTGGTGATCAACAAAACTAAAGTATCAGAAACTCCTAAAATATTTATTTTAGAACTCACTTTGCCCGACAAGCGCTTTGAGAGCCATCTTGAATTGTAAACTAACTGCCATAGACTACTGTGGATTACAGAAGATTGAAAGAACTGTCAGTCAAAGTTAGGGTGGCCATCTGAAAATTATATAAACTACTATATAAATGTGCTGTACTGTACTGATGATGTGTGTAATGTAAATAAACCATACTCTGGCCATTCATTTATTATCTTTTTGCCACCTCGATAATAGTAGTCAATTATTGATGTCCGTACTATACCGTGTCATACTGTCTGCATGATGTCTAATGGTAATGAATAGTATAATTGAATTAAAATAGGTAATGCATATATTTTTCTTAATTCGCGTTTTAAAGTTTAATTTTACGAACTCTGGCATAATTATGTTCTCAAGCAATTGTCAAAATTCTTCTATGAAAATAATAAACATATAAATTGCAAAATTAACTACTAATAAACTTCTACTAATCTTCTAATAATAATTTAGATACCTTGAAAGTATTGGAAAGTTTCTCTAGGGCCATATATATTTATCCATAAATTACGTCACACGTTAAGGGGGGAGGGGGTCAACGAAGTGTGACATTGTGTGACAAGGGGTGGGGGGATCATAAGCTTCGTGACGTAAAATGTCGAAATCTAAAGTATTAAATACTAGTAGTTAAAAATAATACTAGTAAAAAAATCATGAAATTCATGTGAGTAAACAAGTAAATTGAGTAGTTTAAAAAAAACCTTTGTAATCTAAGTATCCAGGGATTTATATGTTACCAAACCCTACTAGCGATTGCTACAAACATTACTAAGTCTTATACACTTGTAGTGAATAGGGAACGTAGCACTTCATAAGACGCGCTTTTATTTGGACCGTCCTTCCAAACCTTGATCTTTCGATTTAACAAAAGCCAAGTTTCAATTTTCGCAATGTAGGGTAATGAGGGTAATTTGATATCTGGTACTACTTAAGCGCTTTCGCTTCTTTAAACGAATAGTTTGCGCATCAGAATATGGTAATATAATAAAGGAAATAGGAAGAATATAATCAATTCTGTAACCACAGCGCTGTTATACATTTGGCAAAACCAATCTTGTTAATTTAAAATATTACTGAAGTTCTGGTTGATTGGCTCGTTAACTGATAGGCTGCGAGTGCTGCGACGGGCGCTTCATACCTTGTGTTGAGTAGTTTGAATCTTAGCAACTCCTGATCATGATGGGTCAAACGTGTTACGTGGAACAGCCATGATTTGGCATGTATGGGCCGGCTCGACTCAGCTCGATACCACAGCCTCACAGAAAACCGGCAGTGAAACAATGGTTGCATTGCTTTTCGCCGCGTGAGTGAGACTACCGGAGGCCCCTACCCTTCCCTCTCCCCTATTCCTGTCCTTCCTCTCTCCCCCCGCTCCTCCCATCTAATCCCCCTCTCCCGTTTTCCCACTCTTCCCCGTTCTCCCCTCTTCCGCTATTCCCACCTTAATAGGCGGCGGTAGTAATTTACCATCAGGTGACCCGTCTTCTCGTTTGCCCCCTATACCATAAAAAAACGAGTGACGACAAGGCTTAGATAATGATCCTTAGATGTTAGCCTTTCCCATAGCCCATCATATTGCGTGGATGCAAATTAACCTATAAAAAATGTTATTAATTGGTGTACAAAATAAATTTACTTTATGAACATTATAAACCGACGTTGAGGAATCAAACTGTAATTGCAAGAATGAGTGCCTAACTTTCCCACCTAAATTAAATTTAGATCAATACATGAAATAACTACTTTGCGGATTTTTAATGTCAACTATCGATAAAGCAAGTGTCAATACTTTGGCATCACTACTTGCTATAATTTTACTTCTGTGGATTGTCTATGTCCAGATGAAAGTGTATCGAGATCGGATATTATTGATCTCGACACAAATACATATTTACTTGATTATGTCCTATTATTTCTATCAAGTATATTTGCCTTTATGAATAAATGAAACTATTATAGTGTTGATACATTTTAGAAATTGCGCGCGCATTTTGATATCATGAATGATAAGGAGGCGGTTCAATAACTAAGTGATAGAGATGTAATATATTACTATTTCACTCTAGCAATGCAGGTATATGTACACACCAACACACTGGGTGGGTGACTAGAACGGGAAACAGATTGTATATCTCAGTTTTTTGAAGGATAGTGTCCGACGTTGTTGTGTAGACGGTTTACATATTAGTGTTATTGTCACGTGCGCGTAAATTTTACAAAATTGTTTATGTACCTGGTATTTTAATTGTAAAATGTTAAGGTAATTTTTCTTTTTACATTTTCCCAGAGGTTTTATTATTTTTATATACTTGCCTGAGTATTTAAAACCTACTGTTATCTATATATTAATACGTGAAAAAAATCTATGTACGCATTTTTAAGCAAATAAATTTCGCGCACTTAGAAATGTGACATTTGGGATACTTAAAGTTTAGAATATATTTTATAAGTTTAAAAATTATGCGAAAACGGCTACAAAGAGCTACAGCAGTCCAGTATATATATTATTTATCTATATGTTGACCTGTCATGGTTCGGAAAAAATGACAGTTCAAGTTATGTAAAATGATGATGTAAAACAAAACAGTTAAAACTTAATGAATTATGGTAAAAATTTGACCACCAGGCGATTTCTAGTATTTATATGAACATTATAAATTATTGGCGGGATTATAGTCTACTTACCCTCATTACTAAAATTAAAATTAAAGGTGTTATGTTATTGAAAGTTGTTTTATAAAGTGGATAGTTTCTAAAAAAAAATAGAGGCATTGAATTTTTTTTCTTTTTCATCGTACTACGATATACGATACGAACTATTTCATTTCTATAATCTACTCATGTTTATATTTTACATGTTGTACTAAATAGACTCTCTAATTAAATAAATTGAATAGTATCACGGACCAACCACAAAGATCTACTAACTTTCCACCTAGGCCAAAACTTGGCATTACACATCATTTTTTTGTTATACTAGGTATCTCTATAGTTGTGACGGTTTCGTCAACGCATTACAAGAATTTTGGCCTAATAATAAGCTCGAGATTTTTTGTCTAAAAATAAAAATTGCAGCAGGCATTGATCAAAATAGATTTCCTTTGTGGATACCGTGCATTTGATATTTTAATCTCACTGTCGCTGCTATTTCTAATGATTAATATTGTTCTTTTTATTGACAGTTGGTGAAAGTGTCTATTATCGAGAAGTCCAGCATTCGAGGCGCTAAATCAGCTGCACTCGGTGTAAAGTGAAATGTAAATTAGTAATGTATTTTGTGGGACTCTCGTCAGTGTTTGAAATTGGAAAGTGATTGTGCACAAAATGAGGAGTGATGATTTGTTGATGGTGATAACGTACCCCTGCCGTGCCGAAGGCTGGCTCGATCGATGTGGTAAGTAATATACATATTAATTATTCACAGTTTCTACTAATAGGCAAAATTATGAAAGAAGGTACACCAAAGGTCACTTTATTTGCCAACTGTTTATACCTACTTATTTTATCTTCTCTTCTATTTAATTCAATGGAGTTTTACATTCTTACACAAATTACTCTTTCAATCTAATTGTAGATAAAAATATTGGTCTCACAAATGACTTATTTTAAGAAAATGTAGGCCTGTTATTTAATAAAATATTTCGATTCTTTTGTTCCACTGTCCAGATGAACGCCTCCAATGCTCAACACATCATCCTCAAATCTTTAAAGTAGTTTTTTCGGTCAACGTGTATCTCCATCTTCTTCGTAATTGCACCTAGTAGTCAAGGCTTACTACATGCCGACTGTACCCTGTATAGCCTATAAACTTTGTCAGACATAAATTAGAAAGGTATGTCTCAACTAGTCTGTATTTTTGAGTATTTTTACAGACTCATCATCATCAATATATCAATAAAAATAAATAAAATTGAAGTGTCTGTTGTGTATTTGTAACGTCAAAATAATAGCTTTTTTTAAGCTCACACAGTTATTTGCACATTACCTTTTGCCTAAAAATCAGTTTTAAATTTTTTTGTCTTTGTGTCTGTTTGTTCCGGCTAATCTCCTGAATGGGTGGATCGATTTCCACGGTACTTTCACTGGCAGGTAGCTGGTGTTATAAAGAATAACTTAGGCTAGTTTTATTTACGGAAAAGAATTAGGGTTCCGCGCAAGATATATAAATATATACACGCGAGCGAAGCCGCGCGGGAACTGCTAATTTATATTAAAATTACGAGTAAAAGAAAATGATGAGTAGGTACCATTTAGGTACTATTTATTTGGTACTGTGTGGTGTAGTGATTGTTGTTAATGGTAGTATTGCACAACAGTATATCTTGTAAGTACCATAGACGTGGCCACTGTCGGCATCGGCTGCACAACCAATAATTTATGAATATTGACTTGACGCCATGAGTAATTGTTTGTCTTAAATTGAACTGTATGTAGCGCGCGCTTAGTCATTCCGATCATCTATAATCATTGCGTAAGAGCTGAAATTACTTTATTTTTTAGAGACGCGTATTAAATTCAGAAAACAGAACGAACTGCTGAAAAAAGCTATCACCTTTTTTGAAATAGGTCCCAGCATCTATTGTCATGGCATCGTTGCTTTGATAAATTTATTTTCATTGTTACATAGATTTCGCGTACCAAATACCATTTTATGTCTCCTGCCGCTTTATAAAACGCAAGCGTCACTGATGCGTGCGTAATGTAAGGCTATGCGTATAAGAAAATGCTGTGCTCCCTGATTCTAGACCAACCGGTTTGTACAGAAGTTTCTTTCAAGCCATCAAAAAGTTTTCCAAATACATTGTTGCAGCGGTTCTGGAGGTTATCCTGCGTATAAACGCCCAAAATTACTCTTTTTTATAATGTTAGTATAAATATTCTAGGTATAGGTACAAAAAGATTGTTCTTTACTTACAATACCCACTACTAGGCATGGTATATCTTTTGTAAATACATACTTTAATTGCTGGCTCATTAAAACAACGTTAGTAGTTGTATGTAGGTGCTTACTCTTTATAAATATAAATTGTAATTAATACAATGACGGACATTGTCGTCAAGAGAGTAGCAGGTCGTTCGCGTATGGCCCACTTAAGAGTGAAAACTATATGCCGCACTGTGGTTTTCTATCGAGTTTCGGTCCATCAGGCTGCGACCAATTGACTCACTTTCTAACCTCGATTAAGGGACCTCGGATTCCGTGAGAATGGCTGAAGCTATAAAAACTTTGATGCGCATAGTCGCATGCTTAAATTGTTCTAATTGTACATTACTTAGTTACATGTTATATTATATTATAGATAAATACCTACCTATACCTACCAAACAGTTGACATCATACATTTGACATGAGTATTTAATGTACATAGATATTAGCACAATTCTGAAATCTTTATGCGTTCTGTTTTTTTTTAATCTGTTTTTAGGTTTTTTGGAGTTAGTTTGACAGGGTAAATTACGTATTAAATTGTCTAAGATATGCCCTGTTAATGTTTTTGTTGCTTCCCTAATATACCTACTTAAAGAATTCCTTTTTTTTAACATCACCATTTTACCATCTTGTCCTATAGCTTTTTTTCACCTGAAAACAATGTTAATGTGAGCTAATAATTAGCTCACATTAACATTGTTTTCAGGTGAAAAAAAGAATAACATGGGCCAGTGATTAAATAGTAACAGACACGTCTGTGTATCGATGTGTATAATTATTGCATATATTCTTACATCATTACAGTACCAACGACCTCCGATATAGTTAGTTTATTCAGTGATTAAGTAAGGCAATACTAAAATGATGCTACTGATTCTACCTTTTATTAACTTATAATAGACCTATATAAATAACTAGGTGTACCCCGCGGTTTCACCCGCGTAACTCAGATGCCATGGGAATATCGTTATAAATATAAAAGTAGCCTATGTGTTAATCCAGGTATTCTCCAGCTATCTACATATAAAGTATCATCGCAATCGGTTCAGTAGTTTTTGCGCGAAAGAGTAACAGACCTCCATACATCCTCACAAACTTTCAAATTTTTTTCACATTCAATATCTTCATTACATATTATAAAACAAAGTCCCCCGCCACGTCTGTCTGTCTGTTCGCGATAAACTGAAAAAGTACTTAACGGATTTTCATGCGGTTTTAACAAATATATAGAGTGATTCATGAGGAAGGTTTAGGTGTATAATTTGTACCCGTACGAAGGGGCGGGTTGCTAGTATATTATACAGAGTCTTTTAACAAATCGTGTCTTGAAAATTCCCATTATGGACACAACCGTCAACAGCGTCTGCCCTCACGCGTCTGCCTCACGCCACGCCACGACCACGCGGCGGTGAGCGATGTTTCACTCCCCCCCCCCCCCCCCCCTCGCCCGTAGTTTTATATTATAGTCGTAACTTTTAAAATATTTGACCAAATTAGGTACTTTAAAAGACAAAGTTTATCTACTTTGAATTTCAGAAGCGATAAAAGTATTTATTTTGATAAAAATCAATTTGTTACTGCTAAATGTGAATTGGAAATAAAAAATCAAATTTTATTGGATTTATGGTTCACTATTTTGGTAATAATGGCTTACACATAAAAGATAGATATATACTGTCGCGGACTTTTTTGTAGAACTATTTAGGAGAAGCAATCCCACATTATTTTCGTGTAACTCTTACAGTTTTCCCACCGCACGCCAGAATAGTTCGCAGATGACAATTTTTTTCCGACTTACTTAACACTTATCGTTATATTTTGGTCAATATACACAATGTCTTCATAAATTATAGCCTATGTGTTATTCTGATAGATAAGCTATATTATTGTAAAGTTTCATTAAAATCCATACAGTAGTTTTTGCGTGAAAGAGTAACAAACATCCATACATCCATACATCCACACATCCATACATCCTCACAAACTTTCACGTTTATAATATTAGTAGGAAGTAGGATCTAGTAATAGTTGCTGATGATTTATTTAATGGATGTCACTGACATAATACCTTTATTGGATAGCGCGAATTGACCATTTCGCTTCTGACGAAATTGTCATTATGTGACACCTTCCGTTACTTCTTGCTTCTATAAGCCACGGCTTATTATTGCTCTGAGCAATAGAGAGAAGAACGAAGAAAGAGATAGAACACAAGAGTAGAATATACTTTTTTTTGTGTTTACTACAAAAGGATGCCAGCGTGGTTTTAATGCAGGTCAAACATCTTTATATTTTGTTATAACTTAGCTAATTAGTCTTACGTACTTGCTAATTGAGATATCGCCTCCATATTGTTCGATTTACCTTATTGCCCATCTTTGTGTGATGTGTTGAGACCTAGGTATAAATACTTTAATTATTATTATTCCATTATTAATACATAATTAGGACTAAACCAGTGTTTTCAACAAAGTAAGCTGTTACACCTTGTAATACTAGAAAATACTTGCTGTAAAATCAAAATCAAAATTATTTATTTCAAGTAAACGTGTTGTAGGTATTTTTGAATTGTCAGGAGTAGGAGTCAGCATAAATCGGTCATGAAGCTAGTTGCCTGAATACGTAGATCCTATGGAGAAGAACAGGCAAGAAACTCACACTCTTTTTCAACATATTATTTTTACACGTTACTTGTTGTAGATTCATGATACTGAATGAAGAGACAAGCTCACCATGTTCAAATAAGGAATAAAAATTCACGGACAAGTGATGTCTTAAGAGAACACACTCTTCTGTCCATTTTCTTTTAGCGCACGTAATTCGCAAATTACAAAGGTCATTTATCATATTTCTACGTAAGATGTAAAACGAGATCCACGATTTAAAACGTGATTTTATTCTGCTTCCATTTTTTATAGTTCCGTTCTTCAAAAAGAAAAAAGAAACCTTTATAATATCACTTTGTTGTCCGTCTGTCTGTCAAGACCATTTTTCTCAGGAGCCCGTGGAGGCATCAAGTTGAAATTAACATGAAATACTTATGTCAGCAGTCCCTTGAAGGAGTAAAGAAATCTAAGTTCTACGTCAACGCAATCAAAAGATGGCCGTAAGCTGTAGATTTTAACAAATTTGAATATTTCGCAAGTAAATCAAAACCTAAAGAGTATTTCCCATTGACCTAGAACCATGAATTTTTATAAGAAGCAAGGTATGACAGCACAAGTAAAGGAAAAAATCCGAAAGTCGTTAATTTGTTGTTTTATCACATTAAATAAATTGTTTTTGTAATTACAAAGTTATATTTTGCGGTTGGAAAGTTGACTTTGTTGTAAATCGATATATGGGAGAGTATTTTTAGAACTGCAAAGTTAAGTTTGAATTTCGAAAAAGACTACTATCTATCTTACTATCTTCATACAAGTTTGTTTTCTTACGGAACTCTTGGTGCGCCAAGCAGACTCGCGCTTGTCCAGTTTTTTTTATTTAAATGGCAATGTCGGCTAAACAAAGAACCTGTACATGAGATAAACCGTTTTAATAACGAATCAGAGGTCATCGCCTTATTGAAGCGTGAGAAAATATTAAGTATATTTGAAAGAATGTTTCAGGCAATACACTATCTATCAATTAACAAATACCTACCGAAAGAGTATTTTTTTTTGGCATTTTTAGTTTATATCGTGTTAATTAGGTATTAAATGGAATGGTATTTTAGTATCTAGGCTCTTTGTTACACTTCCTCCAGCATAAACAAGGATTCAAAGCCAGCAGGCATATAGCGAGCTAACCCGCTAACCCGTTACACTTCCTCCATCATAACCAAGGATTCAAAGCCAGCAGGCATATAGCGACCTAACCCGCTAACCCGTTACACTTCCTAATCATAAACAAGGATTCAAAGCCAGCAGGCATATAGCGACCTAACCCGCTAACCCGTTACACTTCCTAATCATAAACAAGAATTCAAAGCCAGCAGGCATATAGCGAGCTAACCCGCTAACCTGTTACACTTCCTCCATCATAAACAAGGGTTCAAAGCCAGCAGGCATATAGCGAGCTATCCCGCTAACCTGTTACACTTCCTCCATCATAAACAACGATTCAAAGCCAGCAGGCATATAGCGAACTAACCCGCTAACCCGTTACACTTCGTCCATCATAAACAAGGGTTCAAAGCCAGCAGGCATAGAGCGAGCTATCCCACTAACCCGTTACACTTCCTCCATCATAAACAAGGATTCAAAGCCAGCAGGCATATGGCGTGCTAACCCGCTAATCCGTTACACTTCCTCCATCATAAACAAGAATTCAAAGCCAGCAAGCATATAGCCAGCTAACCCGCTAACCTGTTACACTTCCTCCATCATAAACTAGGATTCAAAGCCTGCAGGAATATATCGAGCTAACCCGCTAACCATTTACACTTCCTCCATCATAAACAAGGGTTCAAAGCCTGCAGGAATATAGCGAGCTAACCCGCTAACTCGTTACACTTCCTCCATCATAAACTAGGATTCAAAGCCTGCAGGAATATATCGAGCTAACCCGCTAACTCGTTACACTTCCTCCATCATAAACAAGGATTCACAGCCAGCAGGCATATAGCGATCTAACCCGCAACCCGCTAACCCGTTACACTTCCTCCATCATTAACAAGGATTCAAAGCCTGCAGGAATATAGCGAGCTAACCCGTTACACTTCCTCCATCGTAAACAAGGATTCAAAGCCAGCAGGCATATAGCGAGCTAACCCGCTAATCCGTTACACTTGCTCCATCATAAACAAGGATTCAAAGCCTGCAGGCAAATAGCGAGCTAACCCTCTAACCCGTATGCACCATTTTTCCTAGTTCTGTTAAGAGTTCTGTCTAGAGTTCTGTTAAGATTTTTAATGTAATGGGACACAATTTATTTCTGTTTTAAGTTTAATGGCTAATTTTACATAACTAAAGATATAAATTGTTGAAAGAAATAGGTACATAAGTACATGGTGAAATAAAATATATTAAAATTAAAATTCCCTAAGTTTATGAACCTATTGTAAAAGTAGAACTAGTGTAGTGTTTATTGAAATTGATTTTATCTATGTTTTAATCCTTATTGAAGAACGCGACAATGATATGGCAGTTCCGTCCTGTTCGCGAGCACTATACATCCGTACTTAACGTGACGAGAAAAGCTCCGTTATTTACTTGGGTAGAGACCCGGCACGTGCCGCACCTACGAATGACATTGGATAGAAAGTAAACTTTCGCATGAATTTGCGCCAACTTACCTCGATGCTAATAAGTTGTTGACTTAACATAATCTGAACCAATTGTTTTATTCCCAAAACGACATTTCTATTTCGATTAAACATCAACTTCCTTCGTTTCTTCTTCGTCTTCGTTCTCGATGAAAATGCTAAATGCCATGTTACTCATTCGTCATGGCGTCATCTCAGCTGTCAAGAAAGATTATAATTAAGTATGCTTTTACTAAAAGTGTTATGTATTGAAATTTGAAATGAGTTAAGTACTATCCTTATGATTGTAATGGAGATAGAACAATACGTACATCGATGTTATAACATTAGATACGTAATTTAGCAAAAAAAATACGAGATTTATGGAATTTTCCTATCATGAAAGAGTTTATTCTTAGTAGATTTGTACCCTTTACAAAAACCGTCGTCCATGGTAGGTAACATTTAAATGACATGATTTACACACAAGGAATAAAGTATTCGAAAACTAGCTGCACCCCGCGGTTTCACCAGCGTAAGTCCCGGTGCCGTATGAATATCGGGATAAAAAGTAGCCTATGTGTTAATCCAGGTCTCCAGCTATTTACCTACTAACTTTCATCGCAATCGGTTTAGTACTTTTTGCGTGAAAGAGTACCAAATATCCATTCATCTTCACAAACTTTCACGTTTACAATATTAGTAGGATTTATAAAAACATCATTTCATACCTTATTCTTCGTTGTTAGCTGTCGTGATCGTAATGTGATGGTCATGGCTGCTTGCGTTTCGCATACTTATAGAAAATAAAGGAAGACATTGAAACCATTAATAAAATTAATTTTTGATTTTTTAAATTGAAACTAAGTTTTTCCGATTGTCTATTGCTTTAAAAGAGTAAAATACCCTATTGCGTTAGAAAGTTGTCAATTTTATATTGTACAAACGTCTAGGGTGTAAGTGGTGACAGACTAATGAATATTCGGACGGGGGATCTTTTCGACATGGGGTAATTACTCTACGCCCCAAGCGACGTTTCAAGGGTCTCTTTGGAGTTTTGTATATAAATCACTGCTAACTCGACTGAGTGCGCCGATCACGCTATCGGAATTCCAACTAAATTGATTCCCCTTAATGTCACTGATGAAGTTACACATAGGGGCAGTGCCAAGTTCTATCAAAGCGAAATAAAAAAACAAACGTAATATATGGAAAAATAACCTTTCTGTTTCATACTGTAAACTAACGTAACATTCCAAATGACAAAGAAATACTTTTTTAAGTTGGG
Organism: Callimorpha dominula; assembly: GCA_949752705.1. NCBI lineage: Eukaryota > Metazoa > Arthropoda > Insecta > Lepidoptera > Erebidae > Callimorpha > Callimorpha dominula. The sequence continues at coordinate 20,763,883 of OX456991.1, forward strand.
TGTGTTTCACATTTGGGCACGCCAAAGGATGGTATATTCATCTGTGTCCACACCCAAGTTGCATCACATACAAACACTGTAGAGTGTTGCGCAAACCGGCTATACCTGCTAAATTAAACTCAACCTGTGTAAACACGATGATTATTATTGGCTTTTCCTCATTCAATCTTACTCAGACGGTGTTTACAATATTTACATCAAACACCTTATGTATTGATAGATTATTCTTCTGTGTATAAGGAAGGACATTCGACACATGTAAGAAATATATCTGGAAAGGAAAGCTACCAAGAAATATTGTGGAACTTATAGAATACTACAATATACGAATACACTAATGTTATTCAATTATAAGACGTGGTTAAGACTGTAGAATTCACAGGGCAAGAGTAATAACACGAGACTTAACTAACAACGTCTTACATTTGAGTGGTGTTTAAATATTTGTCTCTATAATATGTGCTACTTTTATTTTATGCTTAATATATAATACATAAATTACTAACTTTAGAACTACACTTATTTCACGGAACACAATTAAATTATCAAAGTAAACGTAACTGGAGTCTTCTCTTTGATAAACCTAGTTATTGCAGAACTAATAATGTTATTAGACTTATTAGCATTCTGGGTGGGGCAAAGTAAACTGAGAATGTTTAAAATACTAGGTGTGACAAATAGTATAGTAGATAAAATAGTAGTTATCTTTGTCTGTTGAAGTTGATCTACATAATACATATGTACATGTTGTAAAAGTGCCTATGGGACGTATTATTACAAATATATACATATATTGTAAATACGATAGCCAAATAATATGCAAGTAGTGGACTGTATAACACGGTAATTTAATGATGAAAACAAAGACTTAACAAATTGCGTTTACGGAACGTTAGAATTATAAATACGTAAATAGGAAGCGCGTAACATGTGTGCGTCGAAGCTCGTAACAGCTGACTGCCTAGCGAGGCCCGTTGGTCGGCGGCGCGGGCGACGCGCGATGTCCGATATCTTCGTCTCGCTCTGGCCGCCGCCGCCGCTTAGGTGTTGAGAGGTCTCAACATACTCCCCCGGTTGAAGAATCTTCAACAGAAGACCCCACGGGTAGAGGGCAGATGGTGTTGAAGGCGCGCCGAATGACACCCTTACGTGTCCGGATGTCAGCGACTCTGGCGATGCCATCTCTACCAGGAAGCACCTTTACAATTCGTCCTAGAAGCCAGAGTAAAGGCGGTGAATTTTTGTCTATAATGACGACAAGGGTCCCTTCCTTCAGCTCTCCCGACGATCGACGCCATTTGGTTCGCTGTTGCAGCCACAAAATGTATTCATGGGTGAAGCGTATCCAGAAATGCTGCTTTAAAAACTGAATGCGGCGAAATCTCTGTAGGTTGTTGATGTTGGCAGTCTGGATCTGTGGATGAGGCAACATCACGAGTGATCGTCCAATAAGGAAATGGGCTGGAGTCAATGGGGTGAGGTCTGAAGGATCATTGGAGAGTGGAGTGAGAGGTCTTGAGTTCAAGATAGCCTCTACTTCAATTAAGCAAGTTGCCATTTCCTCGAAGGTCAAATTCGTTAATCCTAGAATGCGTTTAAGATGGTGCTTAATAGACTTTACTGCGGATTCCCATAATCCGCCAAAATGTGGAGTGTACGCAGGTATGAAAGAGAAGTTAATACCAGGATCAATTTCACTGCAGTTAAGGTCTTGTGAAATAAGCTTGGCCAATTCATTGAAGGCACCGACAAATGTTGTGCCGTTATCTGAGAAAACGTTACGCGGTTTTCCCCTTCGAGCAATAAAGCGGTTCATGGATGATAGAAAGGCCTCCTTCGTCAAGTCAGACACGAGTTCGAGATGAACGGCTCTCGTAGCCAAACACACAAACACACATATAAAGCTTTTAACGAGCCGACATCCTCTGCCCTTACGGTCAGCTATCATGATTGGACCAGCATAGTCAACCCCTGTATCTAAAAAGGGAAATTCTAAGTGTAAGCGTTGCTCTGGAAGGCTACCCATCATCGGTTGAACAGTGCTGGCCTTAATTCTACAGCATTTTACACATTGATGCGTCACCTTTTTAGCCAAGTTCCTGCCGCCAATAGGGTAGAAGTGGTGACGAATCGTGACGAGCAGTAGTTGAGGTCCTGGGTGTAAAAGTCTTGCATGGTACATGTTAAATATTAATTGGCAAATAATATGGGAACTAGACAAAAGAACGGGATGTTTAACATTAAAATCATAAAATGAGTTATTCAACCTGCCTCCAACACGAACTAGATTACAAGTTTTATCAAAGAATGGAGACAAGGAAAGAAGTTTATTTTTAGGTGGTAACTGTTTACCTGTTGATAATAAGTTGTACTCCTCAGGAAAGGACTCAATTTGACTAAATTTACAAAGTAAGTATAATGAGTCAGTCAATTCAGAAGATGTAAGATGTCCGCTATTAGATACTTGTTTTCTACAATTGTTTATAAAACGCAAGACGTATGCCATCATACGTTGTAAAAGATAGAAATTAGAAGAAAATTTTGCAAATAAGTTATTAATTACATTTTCAGTATTGTTTGGTATGTCAATGTGATGAGATGAAACCGTGTCAGGTAAGATTAAATCTTTATGATTCGAATCAGGGAATTGAGGCCATGTGGTTGAAGGTTTTCGAAGAAACTGTGGCCCTGACCACCACAATGAAGACGACAATAGCTTGTCCGCTCTGAGTCCACGCGAAGCGAGGTCTGCGGGGTTTGAAAGAGAAGGGACATAGCGCCAAGGCCTTCCCCCCACAGCTTCCTGAATTTCGGAAACTCTATGCCGTACAAATGTCTTCAGGTGTGCTGGTGCGGCAGACAACCAGCCCAATACAATGGTTGAGTCACACCAAAAGTGTACTTCATGAAAGGTAAGTGTAAGTGATTGACAAACCTTTGTGTATAGACGTGAACCTAATAACGCACCACAGAGTTCGAGGCGGGGTATGGTTGTTGATTTGACAGGAGCTACCTTACTCTTAGCGGTAAGTAGATGTACGTTCACCTCCCCGTTCTCAGATTCACTGCGTACGTAAATACATGTACCATATGCCTTTTCAGACGCATCGGTGAAGACATGTAATTCAAGAGAAGACGCTGACTCACATGTAACCCACCGAGGTATCTTGAGCTCGTTCAGAAGAGGCAGAGAATTCCTAAAGTCACTCCAAAAGGGCTGAACCTCTTCAGGAACAGGGTCATCCCAAGAACATCCTGTAATCCACAAATGTTGCATTAGGATTTTGGCCTCCACGATGCAGGGAACAACTAAACCGATTGGGTCAAAAATTTGAGCTATGACTGACAGGATATGACGTTTACTGATGATGTCGCTTGAGGCAAGGTTTATGGAGAATGAAAATGTGTCAGTAGAGCACTTCCAGTTTAACCCGAGAGTCTTAGATATTTCGTTATTACTAAGATTTACGAAATCAGAACTAACTTGATGTTCGCAAAGACCTTGTAATACTTCCTTTGAGTTAGATTGCCATTTACGGAGGTTGTATTTTGCAGACTGAAGAACGGTGATGACCTTTCGGCATTTGCTTAAAATCTCAGCAACAGAGGAGCCACTAGAGAGGTAATCATCAACGTAAAAGTCGTGTTCAATGGTAGAGCGAATTGAAGGGTCATCACACTCCATCGCTAGTTGCATCAAACATCTAGTGGCTAAGAAAGGGGCAGAAGCGGTGCCATAAGTCACCGTGTTTAAAGAGTAAGTTTTTAAAGGATGAGTCGGCTCTGATCTCCAAAGTATTTTTTGAAGAGGTCTATGAATGTCATTTACGCGAGTAACTCTGTACATCTTTTCGATATCTGCGCTTACAACAATCATATGTTGCCGAAATCGAAGCAAGATAGATAATAAGTCATCTTGTAGAGGAGAGCCAACCATCTGTATTTCATTAAAGGACTTACCTGAGGTTGTACGAGCCGAAGCATCAAAAACCACTCTAAGCTTGGTGGTCGTGCTCGACTCCTTCAAGACACCATGATGAGGCAGGTAATTGGAGTATATAGAGTTGGAATTTTGATGATTGTACTCGGTCATGTGACCTAACTCCATGTACTCATTCATGAAGCTGACATATGATTCTTTGAGATACGAGTCTTTAGTTAATCGACGTTCCAAAGACAGGAAGCGACGCTTAGCCATTATGTATGAATCACCCAAGACGTCAGGTGACTCCTTAAGAGGAATGTTCACAACAAACCGTCCATCTGAGTCGCGATAAGTAGTATCTACGAAAATTTCTTCGCAGGATCGCTCTTCGTTCGTGAGTTTGTGTCGAGTTGCTATTGAATCCAACTCCCAGAATCGATCTAAGTTAAGTTTTAAATCATTTGCAAGTAAACAAACATGAGACATAGGGTTAGACTGATGTGAGACGCCTGAGACTAGCCAACCTAATTTAGAGTCAAATAACGTGGGCTTGTTTTTTCCTAACGGAATACGGTTATTGCCTATGACTCCCCAAAATACTTCCGCGCCGACAAGAATGTCAATAGAAGACGGAGTATAAAAGTGAGGATCGGCAAGTACAACATTTGTAGGTATACATATGTTGTAAGTGTCAACAAAAGTATTAGGTACTGATGATGATACCTTAGGTAAGATATAACAATCAATATCCAGATTAAACTCGCTATTAAACGATTTGAATGAAATCGAACATCCGTATGAACAATCGGAAGATTGATTGTTTATGCCTCTGACTTTGGAATTTACAGAGTAAATAGGAAGGTTAAGCTTACGGGTTAACTCCTCAGTTACAAAATTTGCAGTACTCCCGTTATCCAACAAGATTCGAGCAGTGTGTAGGTTGCCTTCGGCGTCTGACACCCTCACGAGTGCTGTGGAGAGTAAAACAACACGAGATGTACTGTGATGATTAACAGATAATGCAATGTTTTGATTGGAGTTAAAGGAAGATTCATTGTCAATATGTAATAAGGTATTATGTTTTTCACGGCAGTATTTACAATTACCTAATTTGCATTTGTGAATATTGTGACCTGGACGTAAACAATTCAGGCACACATTTGAACCTTGAGCCTTTTTAATACGAGCTTGAACGGGTAAATTTCTAAACTTTTCACATTGAAATATAAAGTGATCTTGACTACACATAGGGCAGGATAACGGTTTAGTGTTATTTTCAGTGGTAACTGCAAAAATTTTAGGTTTAGTGCTCAAGTTTATATCACTCCTATATTTCAATGACCTAGATTCCTCAAGCGTCTCTAGTAGGTCAGCTCTGTTACTGATGAACCTAATGAAAACATCTAATGTTGGAGTGTCAGGTAAGGAATTTCTATGCTCTTCCCACTCACGATTCGTCACCTGATCTAATCTACTGGTCATGATGTAAATGATGAGTGTGTCCCAGTGCTGAACAGGTTGACCAAGAGTAGACAAAGCTCTTAAGTTTTTGTTAGTGGTATCAACTATGTGACGTAATGACTTACTTGACTCTTTGTTGATGGGCTGCACATTGAACAAAGCTTGGACATGATTATTTACAAGAAGTCTTTTGTTATCGTACCTATCACAGAGTAAGTTCCAGGCAGCGTCATAGTTATCGGATCTAAACCCAAGATTATCAATGACCAGAGAAGCGCTACCTTTTAAAGAAGCACGAAGATAATGTAGCTTATTAATTTTATCTATGCTCTCATTGTTGTGTATAATAGAAATAAAGGTGTCCCTAAACTCCAGCCAATCATGATAGTTGCCAGAGAACTTAGGTAAATCAATTTTAGGCAATCGAACTGAGTTGTGTTTGTGCGTTTGAGAAGTACAAGATACCACCTCGGACGCGGGGCCCTCCGTCAGAAGCTTGCGAGCGTCGCTGATCAGCTGACGTGCAGTTGCTACCAAGCCGTAGTACTGCTTTTCGAACTCCTCACGCTCCGCATATTGCTCGCTGGGGTCGTCCAACAACGCCTCCAAGTCGGTCTGTAAAGTGTCGTATTTCTCATATAAACTTTCGAATGTGTTAAGTCGATATTCGATTTCAACAACTTGGACCTCACTTAACTTCTCACAAGATTGAGCTGTTTTTAAATAAGAAGAAAATTGCGTAAGCTTAGCCTTAAGTGATGCTCGCCTTTTAATACAGCTTTTCATCTCAGCCATTTTGTAAATTAGCGTGCACAGAAATTAAAACCAAAGGACAATGAAATTAAAAAAATATTTATGCTAAGCAAAAAGTTCCTGTCTGAAAATTAACAGCAATGTATCACAAAATAATTTTTGAGCAAAGGTGCTAGGCAATTATTGCTATAAAAATGTTGTAAGGCGCTTTGTATTTTTATAGCAGTTGTTAAAATGAACTTAAAAATAATTAAAGCCGTGAAATTTGCATGAAATACATTCAATATGATGTAAATGATTAAGTAGTTAACTAATTAATGAATGGATGAAGAGACGCACACACTTAAAAAAACAAAATTGAATACCGCTTTGATGTAAATGACTTGCGAAAATGAAATGACTTGCACTAATTGATTATGTTTAAATAAGCTGAATGAAGTGATAAAATGATGATGATTAAGCTTATGGGATGATTTGAATGATAGGATGTATGTGAAATAATGAAATGACTGAAAAAACTGGAATTGGAACGATCTCACGGTTTTGTTGGTGCAAACCACTGGTGATGACTGAGGCGTGGAGATTCTTGAACAATCTCAAGGCACGACGACACTCTGAAGACCTGGATTTGCTTCCGATGTTAACGTGATGATTTTTCAATGTCCAAAAAAAATCTGTGTTCGTTGGACTTTTGAATTGGCGAAGACGGCTATATGTTGTAACCGTGCCGGTTTTCACGATGTCCAATATGCAAACACGAGTAGGAAGATTGATTGAAAGCACGGAGAACGCAGAAGAATCCACTTGAACACGGAGACGAATGATGACCGTTGCCGATTCAAATTTTTCTTCTCTTCGGTCCAATGTTGACGGGAGAAGGACCAATGTAAATACGATAGCCAAATAATATGCAAGTAGTGGACTGTATAACACGGTAATTTAATGATGAAAACAAAGACTTAACAAATTGCGTTTACGGAACGTTAGAATTATAAATACGTAAATAGGAAGCGCGTAACATGTGTGCGTCGAAGCTCGTAACAGCTGACTGCCTAGCGAGGCCCGTTGGTCGGCGGCGCGGGCGACGCGCGATGTCCGATATCTTCGTCTCGCTCTGGCCGCCGCCGCCGCTTAGGTGTTGAGAGGTCTCAACATATATATTTCTTCGTAATATACATATTATACTTAATGTTCTATCTAGAGCAGCAGAAGTAAAGCTTCCACTGATCCTCGGTGAATCAATCTCCAACCATGGCAACAACCAGGGATACATCACCACAAATTGCGATAGTCAGGGAAAGCAAACTGAACTTCTTTAACAAAGAGTGCGTTTATAATATGTGGCATAAGCATCACCAAGTTAGTAACGCTTAATCTGCTAGCAAGAAGCAATATTTCGATATGTTTTCACTTCTGCACTGAAATCTTCAGAACTGGTTTTTAGCTAATTATTCTCATTTACTGTCAAACCGTAATGCCCAAATCATTGTGGTTTAAGTTTTGTTATAACCCTCTTTAAAGTTAATTAGGTCTTAGTTTGAATGAAGGGTTCACTCCTCATCGTCATTATGTACCTATTATGTATGTATATCAAAAGCTTGGCAATCAACTTCGCAATAAAAGAGCTATACTGGTGCACGTTTGTTGGCTAATTGACATGCCTACATATAAGCACGAATATAACGCTTTAAAATAGACTAACTGACTGAGCATGTTCAATCACATTAATAGTAATGAAGCAACTAAATTGAATTCTGAGGCCTATCATTCAATTAATGAAACAGAGAGGTCATGGAATCACTCCTCCCACGGTCACAGCTTATCAACAGAAGTGGACCGGGGTCGGCAGGCAGTTCTCTGAGTTCACGCTAATGTGACAACGACAACCCGTTCCTAATTGTGATATTACGTGCTTGTTGGAAGTTTAACAGCGGTGATTACGTATCATAAGACTTAACAAATGACAAACCAACCTGACAAACCTGGGCTATCACTACATATTATAAAACAAAGTCCCCCGCTGCGTCTGTCTGTCTGCCTGTTCGTAATAAACTGAAAAACTACTGAACGGATTTTCATGCGATTTTCACCAATAGACATAGTGATTCATGAGGAAGGTTTAGGTATATAATTTCTTAAGGTTTTGTGTAAATTGGTTGAAATATGATGATGATTGTTGAAGATGTCTCTAACTCTCTACTACCCGTGCGAAGCCGGGGCGGGTTGCTAGTACTCTATAAAATACTCTATAAAAGATACGGGATGTTGATATTAATGAGTTGTAGAAATAAAAATCTATACTTCTATAATAATATAATAAAGCTGAAGAGTTATTGTCTGAGTGTTTGTTTAAACGCACCGCGCTTTGCAACTACAAGTCAAATTGAGGAACTAGCTGCACCCCGCAGTTTCATCCGCGTAAGTCCCGATGCCGGGTCTAAAGCTATCTACATACCAATCCCATCGCAAACAGTTCAGTAGTTTTACGTGAAAGAGTAACAAATATCCATACATCCTCACAAACCTTCACTTCAGTGATCATAAATGCGGGTGAACGGCTAGTATGTTAATAATACGTAAGGGAAACAGAATAAAATAACTATGATTTAGAACACAAGCAGACATTAAATTATTTTCTGTTAGTTTATAAACGGCTCTACATTCTTAATTATCACATGAACTAGCCTCGACTACTGGTACTATTATGTATTCTGTGCCTCAACCATACGTGTTTCTATCAAAACACGGTTTTACCTTACTTAATATATTCGATTTTATTATTACCAACCTGCAAGAAAGCGTTTTGACCTTTTACATTTATATTAACGATCTGATGAAAAATGTAATGCTTATTATTAGATTTAAATGGCCTTACTGGTTTGACCTCAATAATCTTTATGTTAATATTTTTTTTCTTGATTGAGATTATATGTATATCAATTATCAATAGAAATAAATGAAATTGAATTGTTTGATTGTAATGCCAAAATAACAGTTTTTTTTAAGCTCATACAGTTATTTGCACGATACCTATGCCTAAAAATCAGTTTTTAAAATTGTTGTCTGTATGTTTGTTCCGGCTAATCTCCTGAACGGGTGGACCAATTTCCACGGTACTTTCACTGGCAGGTAGCTGGTGTTATAAAGAATAACTTAGGCTACTTTTATTTTGGAACAAGAATTAGGGGTCCGCGCAAAATACATAAATATGTACACGCGAGCGAAGCCGCTCGGGAACTGCTAGTTATACATACACATATTGACAACTTATAGGTATACCTACCTATATCAAGCGTCGTCTACTTATTTATGTACGTAAATATTAGTCGAAAATTGGCTGTCTCTTGAATGATTTACATTGGATTAAGAGCCCTATTCTGGGCGGTCAGAGCCTCCGCCCACACCGATGCACCGTACAGTGCCATTGACCTGACAAACCCCGTGTACAGCCGTCTCGTAGCCACACTGGGTCCTCCCAAATTGGCCAAGAGTCACCCAAGGGCGGACGCAGCACCGACCAGCCTTGGAGCAAGCTGCAAGAAGTGCTCATCGAAGCGCCACCTACCGTCGAGGATCAGGAACAGATATTTTATGTGGGTCTGAACCGGTACGAGGTTCGAGAGCTATAATACGTAGCTATACATCTATTGAAATTGATTCGTTGCAAGAAACTTAACCAACGAATCAATCAGAGTCTGTTCGTTATACTTACATAATATTCGAAAATGTATACAGCAAAATAATATTTTTACAAAACGGCACTAATGAAATTTGTGGCACAAACCATCGGACTTGAAATTCATCGAAATAAAACTTGTCGCACTGCTTATCGTGATTTAATGTGTGAAAGTAAAAATGTATGCATGACTACCGCTGATTTTCTCAACAACTTTTAAACATGTTTTATTTATGTGGTTGTGGTTGTACGTACGTGTACTACTACGGTGTTCTATTGCGACGTCCTACGACCTTCTATGATATTGATAAAATTCCTCGTTCTTTTTTAAACGATTAAAGCTTTCTTTAGTTAAGTAATTGTGTGTTCATGAGTGCAGTTAAGGTTACAAACTTGAATTAAAACTAATTTATTGTTAACTAGCCCTGCGGTTTCACCCGCGTATATCCCTCGTTAAGTTTTCTTAAATTTTCTAATTTGCCCCGCGCAATTTTCTTAATTTTTTCTTCCATAAGAACCTTCTCCCGACAATAACAAACACAATAAAAATCTTTACACACAACAAAAAATTAAACCGACGAAAAGAACTAAAAAGCAAAAAATAAATAAACCTTTTAATCTTAAGTATTAAGCTTATTTACATAAACTAATGAAATTATGATAAAGTAATAAAAAGTAAACAGAAACACTATTCGTTCCTACAATTTTAGAGGGTTTGGTATATATATATAATATATATATATATAATGAATGTTCAGTCCTCTCTCTGTTATTATGGGATTCTGATCAAATTGAGAGAAACCCTCGAAAATTGTAGGAACGAATAGTGTTTCTGTTTACTTTTTATTACTTTATCATAATTTCATTAGTTTATATATATATATATATATATATATATATATATATACATATATATATATATATATATACGGTCGAATTGAGAACCTCCTTTGACGAAAAGAAAGGAGGTTCTCAATTCGACCGTACATACATATATATATCGTCGGTTAAATAAAAATTTCATTAGTGAAATCGGTCCAGCTGTTCACGCGTGATGTCGTGACCACGGGAAATAGGGATTCATTTTTATATTTATATACATTAAAGCAAGTCTTATTATCAGTGTTTTAATAGCAAGTAGTACTAATGAGGATCAAATTTGGTGCATGTACATAGAAACGCGCTCGATTTACTCGGTCGCTCGGTTACGAATTCAAAATGTACTTAGATCCTCGGTAATTACGGGTTGCCATTTGTTAATGATTAATGACTTAGTATGCAATGTCAATTATTCCTTCCATTATTCTATCTAACGTTTAATAATAACTCGAAGATAAGTTAAAGAAACAAAGTCGTATAAAGGTCAAAGCCACTGGTGATTGTAATGTTTTAAGTTAAAATTACCGTTGAACTCCCGTGTACAATTTCTTGCCTTTCACGAACATACACACCGAATATTGTTACGCAAGTAGTAAATATGGCAATCAAATAGCTTATCTCATCTAGTTTTGAGATCTTGCTTCTTACCAAACTTCATGATTCCAAGTCAATGGGACGTTCCCTATAGGTTTTGATTTTCCTGCGAAATGTTCAAATTTGGTCAAATCCAAGGCTCTAATGGCCTATATTTTTTAATTGTGTTGTACGAAGATTAAAGGTAAATCGAAAGCAGTTATTAATAAAACGGTCGAACTTTTCGAAAAGATCTACATTCAGGTCATATCAGCACACGTCACCATAGCAGATTATAGTTTATTTTTTTTTTGTTTAGGAACACTGAGCATAGTGAGCATGCCCCGTGCATGCCTTTAGCCTCGCCTCCCATCTTTGACCGATTCCATGCCCTAACACGTCACACTCAACAAAGATCCGTTCCAGAGACTTTAATTTAAGCTCTCGATTTGACATTAATTTGCTACTACGTGCTGAATAACTAGGTACCGTTATGTGTAAAAGCAGCTATGCACCCCCTGAAAATAATTCTGTCGGCGCCCATGGTTCACATATTATAAATTAGAAATAGTACCTAATAAAGTTTCTAGGCAAATCATGCTAAACTGTAGCAAGTAGTGATCGGTGTGATTAAGAAACATAATATAGGTATAGCTGCAGGCCAGTCCCGAGCCTTCTTGAAGAGTACGTATGTTGATGTTAAATAGACATTTAATGACAGTCTATTAGTTATTGTGCAAAAATTGTTTTTTAATTACCTAAGTTGTCATTAAGAGGTATTACTCGTATATGATTATATTTCATTTCGTAAAATGATAAAGGTTTTTAAAACTTAGGACAAAAACCATTTCAAAATAGATACTTGGTACATAATGTAAGGGAATCACTTCGAAATCCAAACGATATGCAATATATTTGTTTCACAATTTATTTGTATATTACGCTAGGTATACATATTTTTCTTACACAAGTCATCGCTTTGCAAATTGAAGTCTGAATGCCTCCTTAATCCTATTGGCCGCCTTGTTGCCTTTGCTAGCGGAAATCCCCACTATTTACAAAGGAAGTGGAATTATAACAATAAATATAATTTGATATTATAAATAAGAGTTTACCTGTAAATTAAACATATCTTAAACTAAGTTTTAACATGATTATTTTATAATTTATGATTATCCAATTTCAACGCAAATAAGTACTAGTATTTTACAATCACTCAATACAAAACGGCAACAGCGGAAGTAGACAAAAATAATACTGTAGACTTAATGTTTGAATGCTTATTACTTAATGCTAATTTACCAATATGAATAACTGCAAAATAATCTTATTACAATAATGGCATCTAACCCTATAATATTACAAATATATATGTGTATCCTGACATTTTATAAATAAAACCTGACAATAATATATTTGAATTTTATGAATGAAATTGTTATTTATTATTATAACATACATATCACTAGTGGGTGGCAAGTGGCAATAGAGATTATATATAAATGAAAGTAATCTATTGCGTGGCAGTCTTTTTCGTGACAATAGAACGCTTGTGGTGAAGTGAAGCGAGACCATTGCTGGTCGAACAGAATCTCGAATTACTATGAGAACGCATCATTATAATATTTACACTACACCTTCACCTGCGTGGAAGCTAGATGACGATCTTACATATAACGACAATTGCAGCTTATTTAAAGAAAAAAATGGGTGTTTCATGTGAATTGATTATTGAATCTAAAACATATTTCATCAGATTTTTTGTCGAAATTTGTTTATCTGTTCTCATATATTGATATTAAATTACATTCATAGTATTTATACATGGTATTTAATTACATTCTCCAAGGAAGTAAGGCACAGCAGCTGCTTCTTCTGATCGAAGGGTAGGGTAGTAAAATACTGCGAATAACCAGTAAGTTGGTAACGCACAAATGACGAAGTTGTAGGCCCCGGTAACCACCTACCTTCAAGCTGTGTGCTTGTTTACCGACTCAGTTGTATAATAAAAAAAATATATTTACATATTTTTGTCCGTCAGATAACCGTCTTTGCGAAAAGATTGCGTTTTTCGCGTTCATAGTATTTAACTCGTGATTGTAATTAGTATCAGTAATGTTAAAATTTTAAACTTATAAATACACGATATGACACCCGCAAGCATTCTCTGATGTGTTAGCTATTTTTGAGGCGATATTGATTTTGTGACGCGTCACGTCTGTTGCGCGAGATGTATTGCAATTTTAGTGACCGTCTGCGTCAGTGTTATCCCGAAAAATACGTACCTACGTATAAATTAATTTATAGAATGTTGTATTTTTTTATTCAATATGATTGTAGTAACTAGTTTATTTTCAAATACCTACTTATAGACACCAACTGTTAATTACTACTGTTTGCACTGCGTAAAAAATGAGGTATTTGACAATTTCTGTAGAAAAAAATTACCTTTGAAAATCAACTCGAATATTATGGCCAGGCAATGAACATAGGGAACGTAATAGCCATTTAAATTGGGGAAAACCGTGTTTATGGCCTGAAGTACCTACCTAATGTTCGTTCTGGAATTTATAACACCTAAGCTTGAGTTTATGATATACCTACTCACATTGTTACCGAAGATCACGACGATAATAATAGATGGTTCAACGGCAAGGACATATTAACGTTGCACAACTATTTTTTGTGAACATTTTAGGCGTCATTAAAGTTTTCTTCAGGATACTACGCGTCGCGTCACGGAGGACACCCTTGCATAAATCCCAGACAACAGACCCATTTTATTTCTCGCCCTCCGACCCTCTACGTCGCATTGTGCACAGGGGGCACCGACCGTCATATAGGAAGCGCTCCCTCGTTGCCATGACAACGCCGGTTCACGCGAATATTGAGAGACGTCGTTGTAGACAGAGCGAAACAACCCTCGTCCGACGCCATCACATCATGTTACACGCGTGTCTGCCTATGGTCATTATACTTTTGTAAGAATTAATGTCCCTACTGTGATGATGTGCTCATTACTGATAAGATGTCGTGACTTTGTGAGCAACATAATGGGGAGTATGCTGCTATTTTTGCAATGTTAAGCTTTGGCGCCAAATTTGTAGCAACATAATTTTGAAAAGGGTTCTTTGGTTGAAAGTTAAGAAATAATTTAATCCTGTTTTTTAAATTGCTACCGACCGAAAACCTTTTGAATGTAAGGAGTTGTAATCAATCTCAGCATTATGATGATCAAAAGAAAGAACGGATGAGCTTTATTACGAAACCCATAACTTATAATATACTTCATATTGCGGGCGTCGGTTTACATCCTGATTGCGTATTTAGATGCAGCAGCATCTGGTAGAACATCACAGCTATAAAAACAGTTGCTTCTTTAATTTTTCTGTTTAATATGAATAGTATCATAATCTTTTTTAGTGTTCCAATGAATGTGTAATGATGTCCTACGAGTATCTGACACTTTTGCTAAAATTTATTTATTGAAAGAAAGATCTTGCAGCCGCCAAAATAATGTATAACATACGGATTCGGTTATTTATATTTTGATTGTTAGTTTATGGCAAAGAATAATAAGTGTCCAATCTAATCTAATCAGCATTTAGGCACAGCAGAGTGCTTGCTGTTTATTTCCATTATTCAAAAATTATCCATTACTTAGCTTTCATTCTAAAAAGGACGGATAAGCGATCTCACACTTTTAATTCAACTGCTTGAAGATTTTGATAGTCTTAAGGTGGTTATAAAATTAATAAATTAATTTAATTTTTTGAAATAAAACTAACGTTTCATTAGGTAGATTTCGAAGAAAGCCTACATAGTGGTATTTTACCAGTTGTCGAGTTTTCTTCACAGTAGGTCTAGTTATGCTCCCTAGACCCCAAGTTAAAAAGTATGTGTATAAACCAGCACGATAGAGGTCGCAATTATGCACCGATTGCTTTTAAACTTGGACGAAATATCAACAGGGCAAAAATGAAGGTTAAGTTCGTGAATGCGGGATATTCGGTCTGATTTTTTTGTGTAGATTTTATGTTAAAAAAAGTACTCCTCAAGACTAATCAATCGAGCCCAATCTCGATTGGTTTAGATTGTTTAGTTCAGAAATTCCTTTGGCTAGCTTCCGACTCCATCATCATACCCTAGATATCATGTAGTACCAAAGTACTTAACAAGACAAAACAAATGAGCTCAAACTCGATGGGCCTATCTTGTTTAGTTAAGAAGTTCCTATTTCCGTCTTCCGGCTCAATCATCAGTACATCTCCATGGTGTCATATATTATTATTGTATTGTACCGAAGATCTGTTTGTATTGTACATCGGGAAGTGGTTCTTATTTAGCATCCAAGATTCGCACCGAACACACATAAATACATACACACATTGCAAGTTCAATAAAAGCTTGTAAAATGGGAGCCATCTGCAAGGGGTACCTTATCTAATAATAAAATCTGGTTAGAACCTTTTCCTCAGAATGTATTTGAACAATAACCTAGTGTGGTATGCCAAAATCTTCCTGAAAGTATGTTAATTACCTCAGAGAAGAAATCATCTAAATTGATTAATTTGTTTTTAGGAAAATGATCAGTCAATTAACTTCCGTGAAATGGAATGCATTGATGGCAATTCTCATGAAATATTAGGTATTCTATATCTCTAGATGTATGGGTTATTTACCGTCGCGACTTTACTTCGCCTGGGTTTTGACACTTTTTTCAACAGTTCTTTCGGATTTAAAAGTATTTTGAGTTATAGTATAAAAAATGGTTTTACTTATCGGTGGCTATAGTTATAGAAAATTGACGTTTTGAATATCGTTTAATAACAAACTAAAAATTGACTCCAAAGGTGATAGGCGAAGTATGGGTATTATTCCCTAACTTCGCCTACCTTATGTCACAGCGTAATAATAAGTTTAAGAAAAAAAAATGTTATAAGAGATAAAGATTTATTAATAAAAAATGTTCTCTTAGGTACATCTATACATCTTTCTATTTGTAGCCTATTATTCAATAAATCTCCGGTTCATTAAAATATGTCTATGATAGACATTTTCGGAATGATTGGTAGTGTATATCCGTTTTATGCGTTTCTTCACTTTTTTGTTTTCACAACAGTTTCAAACAAAAAAAAGAGTAGTTTGTCCTACGTCAAAAATGCACTGGTCACTAACAACGTGACGTTAGTCACAATTAATCCTCAAAATCTTGCCATATATGAAAAATACTTGTTATTTAACAGTTTTATGTGCGGCTTGGCCAAAACAAATCGTGGAAATTTTAAATTATGTGAAATTAGGCGAAGATAGGACGGTACTTAAAAAGTCAATACGGCATGCGTCCACAGCTTTCCTCTCTAGAATCTATAATTAAAAATACTTTTTACAGCATAGATCATAGTCTTAATAGACAAGTGACTTTGTTTGGCTGGACATAGGGTTACCATGTGGCCGGATAAATCCGGCCTTGACCGAATTTTAAAAGCCTAGACCGACCTCTGCCCAGAGTTTTTAAAATTGCTAATGGCGACCGAAGAGCCGGTGGGCCCCCTACCTGATAGTGAGTCGTAACCACCGCCCATGGACATCGGCAATGCCGCAGCACAAGTAAGGTAAAAAATTACTTAAATATGTATAGTAGTAATCAGCGCGTCTATTTATATTTTAGAACAATAAGTATGTTACATTGTCCTCACATTTCATTTACGCTTATAAGCAATGTTACCAGAAATTTGTAAAAACATTTTGAAAAAGAGTGTCCTTGGAGTTTCTTGCCTGTTCTTCTCCATAGGATCTACGTATTGGAACAGGCAACTAGCTTCACGACTGACTTAGTCTGACTGACTCCTACTCCTGACAATTCAAAAATACCTATTATTGGTTTAATTGAAATAAATGGTTTTGATTTGATTTGATTTGATATGAAAGGTGGGTTGTATTCGAAGAGGTGTAAGCCACCAGAAAGCAAAAAATGGGATTATTTCATTACAGACCGGATGTTGAAATCAAAATGATACAATTTAAAAAATAATCATTAAAAATAATATAAATGAACTAATATTATTTTCTACTTATTTTTAAGTTATTGCCTTTTTTCGTAAATGCATATTCTTCTTTAAAACCAGTACGAAAAATGAAAAATATCTGTGACCATAAAAGCAAGTAAATCTGGGTAATTGTAGAATAGTATAGGATGGACCATGCATTTGATACATACCTACCATACCTGAAAATAAAACGTGCGTAGAACCGCGGGCACAAACAGTATATAATTATAAAAGTATAATAATATAATGTTCCGAAACCAAAACTATAATGCACTACTTATTCATAAATACCAAAAAGTTGTATATTAAAAAAAAATCAAGTATCAAGATCGTTTAAGCCAATTTCCCTGGTATTGCAGCCATAGTTTAGGCTTGTCGTATTATTTCTACCCAAATTCTTTGATTGTAATCATTATAAAAATTATTCCGTTAGTTCAGTCATTCGTTCGATAATTTCCCATCACTATCTATTGTCTCTGCTTACTATCTGTGGAAAAACAGACTACACTTATTAAGTTATAAACATACACCGTACAACTTATTATTAATGATTTAAACTTCTTTTGTTTTAAAGAAGGACAGGAATCAATTATTAAAAGAAGTTAATGTCTATGATCAACCTATTCGGATTGCATTATAAAACTTAACCGGTTCGATTCCCAGATCGGTTAAAAATATTTGAGTGTAGAATTACCTACTTCTAAAAACAAAATAAAATCTACATTAAGTAAGTTGAGCACTACTGTGTGGCATATCCCTGGGACCTTGCTTAATGTATGTATGTTTACTGAGAGATTTAAGAGGTTACTGTAATAATATACACATGCTGTGTGTGTAGGTATTATGTCTACATATATTATAAGGATTGCTGGCCTTGCAAAATTCATTTAACCGAGAGCTAGACATACCAATACAATTTGACATACCTCGTAAACGTGCAATTCATAAACATCATGGTATTTAAGAATAATAAATATTGTATCACTAAGCCCTTGACATGGATATTGTAATTCAAATCAAAGTCACTGGACTGGATTGTAAATAAACCGCTGTCTCAGCGATGACTACTTAATATGGAAACGAGGGCTGAATCAGCAAACGACTGCCGCCGTGAATACTAAACAAATACTAAAATAAGTTTAGGACTACGGGTGTGACTGAGCTCATGCGTTTTAACGTTATGTTAAACAATTACCGCTTGTTGATTACGAGCATTTAAATTGCTGATAGATACAGGATTTTTACCTACCTACCACTTTTACTAAAGTTCAGGACTAAAGGAGAATAATAATTAAAAATATATTTACATTTTAATGTTACACATTTTTTTAGAATATGTATTAGTAATAGAATAGCACATAATGTAAGTAATTCCTTAACCTATGAAGACAAACAACGAGTATCAATCCAAAACTACCAAACGTTTATGATTAGTTTTACAACTGTACAATTGTTTGCTTGTAGTATGTATATTTTAATAACGAAGAATTTTCGGTAATACACTTTCCATTGTAAAAGTTTGTGTAAAATCCAGCTGTAACTTTCCTAATCTAATGATGATAAAATTGTGTGCGACCAAAATACCTTTCAACTGCCTGACGTTTCGACGAGGTTACAGCGGCCGTGGTCACTATACTCGCATTAATTAATGTGTATAAAAATATATGTGTATAATATTCTGTGACATATTGCAATGGGACTCAAAGCTTTACCTGGGCACTAGAACACGACATTGATTTTATAAATATCAATGAAAGGTATTTGCGTAATAGGCAGTTACTTGATTAGGTACAATAGTTTGGACACGCGATTATATGTATCCACTTGTCCAAACAGCAGGTGACTATAAAACAAGATCATTGCTTAGTATTCATAACCGTTACGGTGACGTCAGCCTTTAACGTGGCCCCATACCTACGACGATCGCAAAACCGTCTGTGTGCTTCCTCTACTGCCTCTACTGTCCGAAGACCGAGGTCCAGTTGATTACTTTACCCGCATCATTCAACCAAAACGGTCCCGTTAATTTACTTGTGACTAAACCGAATTTGGTCACAAGAATACGTATACATACGCTTATGTTTACTGATGCGAGTTATTCTGTTCGTTGAATAGATAGGTCGTTTTTTTTTAAACTAGGTAAGTATGACTAAATATTCAACATATTAAGTACAGTCGACTTTGGTTACGCGCTTTGATTGTAATTTGCACAGTAATTTCCGTATTTCATTTTATTGTAGTCATACCAATATTACTGCATATGCTGCATAACTAAAGTATATTAACATAATACATCATATAATATGAACTAATTTATGTGATGCAATTTATATAGTCTGCATAGAGCAAGTCCGGCACAGCCCGGTGCCTACGGTAATCAAGTGGTCACCTCAATGTTTGTTCTACGTGTCTACGTCAATATAAAGTATACTGAACGTGATGCATATACATATATCTATGTACATATAATGAAAACTAATTGCATATATGTATTTGTGATAAAATGTGTTAGAGGCACATTACTACATATTATAAAACCAAGTCCCCCGCCGCGTCTGTCTGTCTGTCTTGTCTGCGATAAACTGAAAAACTACTGAACGGATCTTCATGCGGTTTTCACTAAAAGACAAAGTGATTCATGAGAAACATTTTGTGTAAATTTAAATATGATGATAATTGTTGAAGATGTCTCTGCTACCGGTGCGAAGCCGGGGCGGGTTGCTAGTACAATAATAAACGACAGTAGCGCAAGCGCAGGCCAGGTAAGGTCTCAGATGTGCGATCTCTCAGGGTTACGAGTTCGAACCCTATACATTATGCTGCTGATGTGAACCTTCTCCTTGTACAATCATTTAGCTTATTTGGAGGGAGAAAGAGAGAGAATACTAGTAACGTATAATCCACATTATCAATATTCTTACGATTGATCTCATTCTTGTCTGTAATAAAGTTAAAGATGTGGACCTGGAAGACTGGTAGGTGTGCATGTCGAGCAGACGGCTCACCTGATGGTAAGTGACTACCGTCGCCCATGGACACCTGCACCTCAAGAATCACAAGTGCGTTGCCGGCCTTGAGATGGGAGTACGCTTTTTCTTGAAGGTTTGAAGGGCGTATCGGTCCGAAAATACCGCAAACGACAACTTAGAAATTGTAGAGCATCACAAGATAGAAAATCAAAATAGATTGATAAATTTGTGCTCAGATATTACTCGCTATTGGTAAAGTCGGCAAATTGTCCTCCACATAACGAATACACAATGTGCACGTATCCTTTGGTGGGCGTCACGCAGTAAACCGTTTTGAATACATAAATAGTGCCTCTATTCAAATTAGTGTGTTTATAGTCTTTGATGACCCCGAGCGGACGTTACGACATTTGCAGACTCGCAATATAATTACATTCTACCTAAACAAGAAACGTTTATATTTAAAAAAACTGTAATAAAAAATTAGAGACAACATTTTTTGTAAGAAATTCGTCGGTTGTTTACGAGCTACGTGCCTTTATCACATTATTGTGACAGTTGCAAGTTAATTTTACTAAATAAATAACGTCTGTCGTTTGCAGCAGGTGGGATGGCTGAACTTTTTAGTTCCGCAAAATCAAATCGAATAGTTCAGGAGGCGGTTCATACATCTTTTTTTCATAATATCCTGAGTCTGGG
Source organism: Callimorpha dominula (assembly GCA_949752705.1). Classification (NCBI taxonomy): domain Eukaryota; kingdom Metazoa; phylum Arthropoda; class Insecta; order Lepidoptera; family Erebidae; genus Callimorpha; species Callimorpha dominula. The sequence goes on from OX456991.1 coordinate 20,784,868, forward strand.
TTTCTTTGCGTCCGTTGTTTCAATGTTTATAAAGTCCCCGCGATACAGGAATCACTCCTAGTGCTAGAGTTGTCTTTTTAATATCTTATTACTTTAAAGGAGCAATTCTTGTATGCATGTATGTATTTATTTATGTATGTATTTATATTTCGGGTATCTCGGAAACGGCTCTAACGATTTTGATGACATTTTGTATACAGATACAGTTTTGCATTTTAAGTTCCACTGCATAGTTGTATTTCCTATAAAAACATAATTTTACGAAAAAAAAAATTATAAAAGAAAAATGACGATTTTTCAAAAAGCTACGGAGCGAAGCTCTGATACTCTATATAAAAAGGTACAGACAAGCATTACCCGTTTTTATGTTTAGCAATAATCACGGCAGTTTTTTAAAGAAAACTTATTTACCAGATTGTATTACGAGCCGTTGCGCTATTTAGGACAGTCGGCATTTCCCGATAAACGGACTAAAGCAGCAGATCGAGCAGTTAGCCGTTGTGGGACCATTTCAATACATAATACTAATGAAATTACGCAAGCCGCAGGCATAGTTGACCTAATTATAAAGAAGTCGCGTTCTAGGCGTGATCGCCGATACAATTTCGTTTAGAGAACCGTGAAAAGTATTTCTAATAAAATATAAGTCAGTTTACTTGTATATATAAACATTAATCAGTTAGGCAAAGTGATCATTAAAGTGAGTTTGGTATATTTTATTCCATATACATGTACCTAAACATTTGATCTCAAAACATGCAATAACAGCAATCAGAATGGGTTGCTTCGAGCGATAGAGTTCCCATCCCACCTACATTGTAATTTCCGTGTAGTTAATGAGAGTGTATTACATCTATATGTGTTTAACAGCCATAAATATCACCCAGACTTACTTCATACAAAAATATAAATAATAATTAATAGTTGCTGGTATTATATTAATGACTGTACCTATTGAATCAGGAAAATAGCTTGAATATTGCGTTACATGAACATTTCTGTTTATTTCTTATAGGTATCCAGAAAAATCTCAAACTATTATACAAACCTAAATTAACTACGACCACTACCGTCATTTCTTTAAAAATAACGAATTAATACAGATTTTTTATTACAAGTTTCTATATGACGTTAATGTACATGGGGGAGAACCTCTGGCACTCAATCCACTGCGACGAGAAATTGAGTTATATACGCTAGGCTGGACACCGGTGCCTGCACTCAGTGATTAACCGGAACGATGTAGATTAAGCCTACGTAGTATATATTTATATAATTATAACTATTTATATTTGCAAGATTGACGTTGTGGTATAGATAAACTCCCGGTTTACTGCAAAATACAAGTAAATGAACATAGCATCAAACATCTTAACAAAATAAGTGCTGCCGATATTATTTACGACTAATAAATGCAATGCACACGTTACGATAAATAAAAAGCAAAACAAAACCACGTCCAGCGATTGGTTCGAAATCATACAGATAAAAATTACGAAAAAACTTTTGCTGATTTATTAAAAAAACAATCATATATACACATGAGAACATGTTTATCAGGATATTTTTCCTCTATGCCTGGTACTTCTTCTTTAATTTCTTCGCCGTGAGTGACATGCAAGGCGAGTGTTTTCACCAAGACCAATATTGAATATTATAGGTTTTTGGAACGAAATTATGTTAGAGGACTACTGCATGTTTATTTTAAGAAAAATAAATCAAGAAAATTACACATAGAAAAGTAGAATCAATCCTTTTTTTTTAACTTTCGCGTTCCAAGGCATATCATTATGTAAATATACCTACTCGTATGTATACCTACTCGTATATATACATAATTAGAATCAAACATAAATATTTTCATATTTTATGTTATTAATATTCTTCAAGTATTAAAAAATATTTTTAAACTAGACTGATAGATGCTATAAATATTTTGCACAGTGGACTTAATTTAAAAAAATACACATTTTGAGCCCATTGTGAACCATGTAAAACAGTGTAATGTATTATTGTTGGTGTTACCTAAGTATATGAACATTTAGTGATTGTATCATCTGCGGTGTGAATTAATTTTAAACATGAGAAGTTCTTGACCCACATTATTGACGTCACATTTACTGAGTCATAAGATGTTTACCTAAAGGCCAATAACATGTTATAAGTTTAAAAATTACTTCATTAACTTGTTCATTGTGGGTAAGTTGCGTGATCTAAACTTAGTGCTGACATCACCTAATTTATATCCTGTGAGCTGGATTCCGCTGCATAAATATTTTAAATTGATGGTGATTGAGAAGAGTTTTTAAATTGTCTATGGAATGGAACTATTAAACTTTGTGGCAGGTAGTTGTAAACTTCAAATCGAAATCATGGGAGCAATGGACGAAAATGGTATGGGAACAAGGGATAGGTTTTAAAACTGTACTATATGTAGGTAGAGGTACATGATAGGCTCGACAATGGTTTATCTCAAACTTCTTTAAAATTTCAGTATTGATAAGAAGTAATCATAGACCAAAATATTAGCTCTACTATGACACTACATCACATTTTTGAACTGGACGATCAAGATATTATCTTTCCCACTTTTTTGACTGTACACTATAGTATAAATTTATATCGCACGTAAATAACGACTTGTCAGTGCTCTCCACACATTCAGCAAATAGATGGTTACTAAACGCTTTTGAATATAAAATTACTACTACATCAAACCAGTCGCTATTTTAGCACAACGCCATCTAAGAGCTAGTAGGTACACTAAAAATATTCGTTTCGAGCTTCGATAAATAACTTGACACTAGGTGGCACTCTACACTCTTTAAGTTTTTACGTTCATCGATAGATGACTCTTCACGAAGGAGTTATGTATGGAAATAAATTTAAACCTTTCAAAAATAAAATAGGTACTTAGAAATATAATATTACTTATAAGTAGTATTGTATACTGGAATAGCAGATTTCTATTTAGTGCTTTCCGCTTCTACTTTCTGCTTTCTGCTTACTGCAGCTTTCTTTTCTCTTCTGCTTTCATTAAATCCTAGTCCCACAAATTCAACTGGGGTCTTTGTCATGTAGGTTTTTTTATATGTCGTGGTCAGATCTTAAAATTATCACTTCTTGATGTACCTAACCTACCTATACTCAGGGCTTCCATATTAACCTTACAAACATTGTAAAGAAGATTATAATTTGATAACTGTTATGAAATTGTAACAATTTTTGCCCCTAAGCCGTAATTGTAGTCTGTTCCAAGTTATGAACAGTGAATTTTGAGGATGTTATGTTTAAATCATTACACCAAGTTAGGAGCCATTTTACGTCCTACATCTTCCACAGGCTGACCGACACTAATATCATGTTTCAAATTGGCATGTCTTGTTTTCCTTATTGTGTAGTGACTAATTTGATTGTTAAAATAGATGAGAGCAATGCATTATTTATTAACGGTTTACATAACATAGTCAGGAAACAAGCATTTTTCTATACCTTAAGGATGCAAACAAACATAATACCTATTTAGTTTGCGGATCTGGACTCTATGAGTTTATGAAGGTATTTTGTACCGCTTCCTAAGAATTATTTTGTTTCCAAAAAGAAAAAGAATTCTATGGGTGTTTTGTTTCTGCAAAAAATGTGGTATTCATGAATCTTGGGACTATGCAGGTCTCATTTACCTTACCTACTTCGTTCAAAGTTACCAGTTCGATCAAACAACTTAATCGAAATAATTAATAACAATATTTCAGGAAGGATTACATTTCGCTTTCTAGAATCAAACTTAGCATAGCTTGTGGTTACGACTCCATAATAAAATTACTCCAAATAGTTATTTTGTCATGAGTCCCCTGAATCTGTTTAAATCCGATATACACTCATAAGTAAACTCGTATTGTCTTCAGACCTTGTAACAAACCTAAAAGCATCGATATTATAGAATTATTTATATCTAAAGATGAAATCGGAGAATATTTCTCTTTGGAAACAAAAGCACAAAACAAAGACGCGTAGGCGTATTGACGTATTGCAAATATCATTATCGCAGTTCCTCAACCCTGTACCAATTATTGTGAACGCAGTGTGAATAATAACACTGTGTGGGCGTAAATAGTCGCTTTAGAAATCAAAAATTTAATGTCAATGACCTAATAAACATAGCTATGGTAGTCAAATGTGAACTACAATGAACGAATTCACATTCGCGTTTAGTTAGTAACTGAACACATGTGGTCACCTCATTTGACCATGTTTTATAACTTTTGCGTTAAGGATAAATTAAGGATAAATATCAAGTAGAAAACGTGATTTACGTCTGAAATAAATCATCCTTTGGTTTCGTCATATATACAAGTATTATCAGTAACTACATATTGTAACGCGTGGAGTACTTCTTCTATAACAACTGCCGCGTACTCCACTACGTGTAAAGCTTGGGGCTTTATGGTAACCAGGTTCGATAGGTTCTATCTAGATTAGGAAAATTAAAATAGCAGGCAAACGCACTATGCGATATAATCAGGATCAGATCATTCATGTAACAATTATGACTTTAAACAGATTAATTATAAATAACACTTCTTGAATTATTCCGTGCATCTTTGGTACGATAGTCGTCCAGACCGTCCTCTGTCCTCTGGACGACTGTCCTTTCTTCTATCCTTATTCTTCATAAAATATTTCGAACATGTTCTAAATTCGAGTTTGGGGCCACCAGTCCAGGCCTCTCGCATTTCAAAGAGTTATCATTTTAATCGAAGGAGTATGCAAGCTGTGCGTGAGGTCTCATCACTACAATATTGTCAGAGACTAATTGACCAAGCGGCAATAAAGTGCAAACTTACAAACAACATAAAACAGTAGGGGTGCGACCCTACTGTTTTATATAACTTCTATCGTGCGAGCAGGGCAATATACTGTGTTCTATTCTATGTTCGGTGGATACCTACTATTGACAGTGTCTTTAGAAATTTTGAATATTTTACTCTTCTTTGCAGTCATAATTCTCCCATACCCCGAAGTAAAAAACGGTTACTGATAAACATTAAAAGTAAGTAATTGATACCAGGATATTTTTAAAATAGTTATAAGTTATAAGAAAGGCAGTAATATTGTCAATCGTTGAAAACGTAAACAATGACTTCAATTTGCAAGTATTAATACGAATAAAAATAAAAAGCCGTTTGTTGGTAAACCCATCAGTTGAGAATGGCCTTACTAATTTGGAGTAGGTACGGCTAGCTAGCTTGCGGCTCCGGTAGTTGACTAATTTATTTTATATTTTTTACGAAAATCAACGTTTATCATTTATTAGCAGTCACATTAGGTTTTAATTTCAGCCTAGTGCTTAAAGCTCTAATACTAGAGCAAAAAATTAAGAAACGTGTATGTAAACTTGAGCTTGATTGAAGCCTACATTTTATGAACGGTAAGGGGGTAGCAGCAATAAAAGTTCAAATTTCAATATGAATGTGAAATAATAATAAACCGAAAAAAAAAATGTTGATGGAATAAACTCCAGCTATTACAGTGCTTCGGTCGTCTACGTGAGGTGCTATCTGAGTTAAATAAAAAAATAAATAAAAAAAATTGTTTTGGACTTAATCTTAATGAAGTTAATAAACTAATGAACAGATAAGTATACATTTACGCCACGAAACGGCTACATATATTAGTAGTCGTATAGTTGTAAATTACACTTTTATATCTAAATGGAGGGTGACTGACAACTCAGTGTATATTATATCGAGAAATATTTACTTAGGTGACTTATGGTGAACTTAAATATTGACGAAGCAATGACGACTTACCATCCGCCGAGCGTGTAGCACTCGGTAAACAATGGCTTCCCATGTGAAATATCGTTTTAGACTAGCTCATCATGTATCATCTCTTAAACATCTTTAATACTTAGTTAAATTATAATTATACATTTCTATAGTCGTATATGTATACTAAAACTCTTTCGCCGCGTCTGTATCTATGTGACTGACGTCGCGACTGAAGGTTCTCAAACGTCTACCATAAATGATTTGTAACAATAATAATATTTGCTTTAAGTTCAAAACTGTCATTATAGGCTCTGATCTCAGATCATAGAAGGAAGGTTGTTTCTATAATCTAAGGCTCCGATTAGTATCCTACTAATAATTATAATATTATTAACGTAAAAGTTTGTGAGTCTATATGGATGTATGGATGTATGGATGTTTGTTACTCTTTCACGGAAAAACTACTTAAGCGATTGCGATGAAACTTGGTATGTAGATAGCTGGAGACCTGGTTACATAGCCTTACTGCTTTTTACTTATTTGTTATCACGATATTCGCACGGCATCGGGACTTGGCGCAGCTAGTATAAGACAAAAGCATAAATACCGTAAATGTACCCCACTCCATAGCAAGGTTCAATAAATATGATATAACTATCATACTTAATTACAAAATCAAAGAAATGGACCTGTTACCGAAATTAACGACGCGAAACAAATGATAAAGTTTATAGCGTAATATGGAATGATTTCTGATGTTGTTGAAAATTGCGATGACGAAATTTTTATTTATTGTGATTATGACTAACAATAATAACCTTTAAACATTGATTTCTACCGGTTTTCTTTTTGTATTAATTCTTTATATTGAGAGGGTCTGTTTCTGGATTATATTATGTAATATTTTTTTATGGTATAGGGGTCAAACAAGCAGATGCATGGCTCTCCCACGAATAAAATTTAAATTTTGTTTCGTAAAGATTTCAAGACGAATGGACTCTCTTTCTCTATCTTCCACTTTCTCTCTCAATGGTAGAAAAATGTTAGATTCAAGATGTCAAATTATTAGATACCTATGGATTAGTACTATTGAGAAATATAATAATAATAACTCCACACATCTCACACACGGCCGTCTGATCCCAAACTAGGCAGAGCCTGTACTATGGTATTATGTATTCTGTGACTATGGAAACCAGACTGTCGATAAACATACTTATTTATTTTTAAATTCATACATAGAATAGATAAATTACACCCAGACACAGAACAAATTATCGTGCTCATCACACAATTATTTGTCCTGGGTGGGAATCGAACCCACGACCTCTGGCTAAGCAGTCAGGGTCACTAACCACTAGACCAACAGGCCAGTCAAATAATAATATAATGTTACATTAACGTTTCAGTATCCGTTGCGGATCTTCTGCTTCTGGTCAAGATAACAGGATACCTTTGACTTTTCAATTAAGCACTATTAAGAAACACAATACATACTATTTTCTTGCACAATAGCAATAAACATTAAGTGTGAAGTTGCTTATACCCATAAAGTTCAATTGTTTGTACTATTTTTATCTCGGCTTAACAGGCATTGGTGTTGTCTATACTCGTTGAATGCCAAGCGGTTGTATGCAAATATATCAGAATCGAACCGGTCTGCGCTCGAAATAAACGATAAAGTAACGTTTATGTGCCAAGTTGTAACAATGTGCCACAATTTAAAAAGTTCTTAGACTCTTTCTGTTTTAAACTAGAAGAGGAGCTTCATCCATTTCGTCCCCTATGTTACTTTAATAGAATAAAAATACTATAAACCAGTAGCATGGTTGTAAATCTCCGGATTATAAAAAAAAAATTGTAATGTTGAGCCCCCCTGTGTAACCCTAGCAATTGTGTATTTAGGCGCAGAAACTGGTTTGGAAAAGTGACGACAACAGTGATAAGCAATCGTTTTATTCAACCTTTGTTTAAAATTTAATAGTTAACAGGAATTCATGAATATGTTTATGACATAAAATCGGTGTCCCTCACGAGCGGTAACGGATCGTACATTGACAGTAACCAGCTGCGAACAGCGAACAGATGAGCGGATCTCTTGCTTGTTGTGGCATACACAGAATACGGCGAATAGGCGCAGGCGCCCTCCGCGCAGCCGTAAAGCGCACAGCAGTCACCGCACCAGTCGGCGCGAGCGCGATCCGCCACGCGCACCTCTTTTCCGCGTTTTATAATCGATACGAATTATAATCGAAAGATTCGAATAAAACGGTCAACTGTTAACACAATTACAAAGTGACAACCTATGTCCAGTGCCAAGTTCAGTGCGTGCATTTGGTGCCTTTGTAAATGTACATACTTTGTTTATGTTTACTACTGTCGTTGTCAGCGATTGATTTTTCCGTGTAAACTTACAAAAAAGTTTTGGATCGAAAGTTGCGTGTAAAGGAAAAATTATTTGCATGGTCAAACATTGAATAACGGATTGTTACCTACTACTATTTTACGATTTTTACCCACTTACCTACATATTTTTTTATTAAGGTTAAATGTACGTACCTTGTTTATTTAGAAAGGACCAATGTATACCGCATATGGCAAATAATTTAAACTTTCTTAATAAGTAATTAGTATTTGAAAATAAAATGAATTATTATGTATTTTAGACAAAAATGTACGGATGTGTTTGTATTGATCTAGGTTGAAGACAAAAAGGCGCTTAGTATAATAGTAATACATACATTCGTGTGAGATATCCAGCTAAATCACGAAATTCGAATAAAACCACAACATAGTATTTATCATGGATTTTCTTGACATCACTGTACATAAATGCACCTAAAGTTTTTTTGAACTCTCATTATTTATTTAAGACAGCTTTTTGTGCAGTGCAAATTAAGTTTTGAGAAACATAGACCCAATGAAGTATATATTTAGCACTAGGTATATGATAAATAATTAGTTCAATTAAATTTATGAACATAAAATAAAAAAAACATATAGCAATTGAGTCAACATCACGCCATTATTCCGTAAATTTAATACAACCACGTTAACCCCGAAATCCTTGGTGTTTAAATTATTTTGTTTATTTTAGCTCCTATTTATTCCCATAGCTTGTAGAATAAGTAAATTAAATAAGTATTAGGTACTTGTTAAGGAGAAACCCAAAGTCCATAGAAACTTGGGCCTGGCGTTACAGGGCTGAAATTTGGTCATAATTGAGAGCACCTAGGAAAGTTTCACGAGCCCAATTTTCACGTCAATTTCCACGGCCCAGCATTGGCCAAATTGGTAAAATCAGACAATGTTTACATTTTAGGTTATTTTTATTATTTGAGTATTTTAATAAAAAAATATATTTTTGAGTCGTTTCCTACGTAAATCTGGCGATGACTGTGCTGCAGCGCCGGCAGACTATCACGATCAGGTTGAAGTAATTAATAAAAACTTGACTTCAGATTTATCTGATTAATATTACCGAAAACCTCAGCTGAAAACTATGTTTAATAATGAAAACCCACTTACATCACTACTGGCTTGCATTTATTAATATTGTATCTACTAGGGGATCTATACGAATAATACGAAAAGCGAATGGCATTGACAATGACATTACAACTGTGCCATGACAGTTGACAGACATAATTATACTAGAGCAATCCCTGGTGTAATCGATTTTATTGATTATTTATTTCTTTTAATTATTTTTTAATAGTACTTAAGTTAAAAATCAATTAGATTACAGATTTTCTATTTTACATTTGATTTTAATACCTATAAAACAATTATATAAAAGAATAGAATATTATTTATTAGTAAAAGTATCGAGTTCCACTAAATTGATATTCTTAGGTAAGGATATCGATTTAGTGGAACGCTCTATTGATATTATATCAGCGTTTGTGAAGTTAGTGACGTAAAATAAAACTAGTGTTGCAGAGATTTTACAAAGGTTGTTTAAAACAATAAATAGAAATCTACTTATTTTCTATACTTGGCCATTGTAATTGAGGCTAAGATTGGAATGGGTTAATTAAGCAAAATAGACGAACTTTTTGGTACATATCTGATTCGTGTAACGGTTTGGCCCAGAAACGGACTTCTCCTTTCTTACTTCGTAATTTGGTTTAAATTTTCATTTTAGGTGTTAAAGTTGTTTTATTAGAGACATTTTTATCTTTGCTTGCCAGTTAACTTAACAAAACTGGTCTAACAAAAAAAACGGATACTTGCTTAAATACCACCTTCAAGGTGACTAGTGAGTAGGCCTTTAGAGCCTGAATATATCAGAAATCAATCAACCTCAATAAGCAACGATTTTTATGAACGTTAGGAAACTGCTTTAAATATCATGGTAACATTCTCCTCTTCCCACTTCTCTATTTTCTATAGGGCGATTTGTAATTTGAAAAATACAAGTTAATATTGAAAAATTTCTTCCTTGATGCCGGTTATTATTATTTTAATGTGAAGTAATTTTTTAAATTAATAATTTATTTATAAATATGTACTTGTTGCGTAGCCATCGATTGTAGCCATGGTTAGCATGCGGCAGGGAGTAGCGACCGCGGGGCATCGATAATACGCGACCATAAAATATCGATCTCCGTTGCTAGGAGTTAGACCCGATACCAACAATAAACCTGGTTTATAATCCCCAATAGTCGATACAACTCTCACCGCTATTTACCATGCAACATCTAGAGGTGGGCCTTACTTCGATTCTCCGGGGAGCTATTCCAAAGGCTGTCGCGCAGCGCTTTGTCTAGACCAACTTTCCTAGCTAAAATTTCTCGCAACAAAGTGCTAAATGTTTATGTATTTACACGATAATTACTGGATTCACAAATATCCATAAAAAAAGAAAGCGAATGTTGATATTACGACCGTCGTTTTATCAAAGATGAAAACATAAATAAAATTTAAAAGCAGGGCTCAATTCTGATTGAGCATGGCACGATGTGATTTGTTTTGAGTTCTAACGGTGTTATTGTATTTACACTTTTAGTTAGGTATAAATTTTCTCTAATACATATTTATTGTATTAATTTGACGGGTTTTCATCGTATTTAGTACAACCTTCAACGATTATTATTAACCAGGTGATGATCTTGAAACGACTGAACAGGTTTTCTCGAAAAATAGCTAACAACATTTATCGATCACGTTACCTTTCAAATAAATTATCATAAATTTAAAATACCCCCGACTCGAAAATCCCTTTAACGATTGCAAAAGAACTGATAATCTTCGAACGGCTAAACAGATTTTCTTGAATTATATCTAAGAACACTCTCGATCAAGTCACTTTTTAAATTAAAAAAACCGCAATCAAATCGATTCACCCGTTTGGGAGCTATAATGCCACATACAAACACAGATACACAGACACATAGACACGTCAAACTTATAACTCGGCTCTTTTTGCGACGGGGGTTAAAAGGGTACAAGTGCGAGTCTGACTCGCGCACCGAGGGTTCCGTACAAACTTGTATGTATTCGTAGATCAAGCCGGATTGAAAGACAATTTACCTGCGATGTGATAAAATTGGTTAAAATATGAGGCTTAAATAGCCGTATCTTTTGTTTGCGTTGACCTAAAAGCTTGATTTTTATAGCTTCAAGGGACTGCAGACTACGTATTTTATGTTAACTTCTAGTTAATACCTCCACGGCGTTCCTGACAAAATGGTTTTCATAGACAGACTGACAACAAAGTCATCCTATAAGGGTTCCTTTTTTCCTTTGTAGTACGGAACCCTAAAAGAAAGTCGTCTACAAACACACAGAATCAGATATTATAAACTTAAAACACCCGTCCTTTTTCATCTACAAGATGCATCGATGCAAAACACCTAAATCTAATTGACGCTAAAGCTATTAGTTAGTTAAATTTTGATAACTTATATATATATATTTGTATAGTATAGTTATTAGTTACATATACTTGATGATTTAGAAACATTTATAACTTAAGAAAACTAGTTTAATATTAAAGAAGAAAAAACTAAGTTAAAGTTTAACTTGTAGCATCATTTTTATTAGTTTTTCTTCTATTCCTTTGTTTTTTGTGCGTGTTGGTGCGTGACAGCGTCACATTGAGATTGATTGACACAGAGTCATTGTTTTGGGATGTCACTAGATCCTATTAGATTCAACAAAACTGTATCAATTAGACATTAATTATGTATTAGAGATTGGTGTCTAACCGTTTGTATCTAATCGAATGTGGTAAACTGAGCTATGTCTTAGATAATATTTTATAATGTTTTTTAAGTTTGCCATTTCCTTTTTTCTTTGTCTTGCTTTACGAGGTTTCCTCTGGGAAATGCAAGCTACATAGCATTGTAAGTTATAAAAAGTAATGTAGAAAGTTGAAATGAAATAATATAAAATTATTTAAAATATCGAATCATTTCCAAAGTTCTAATACAAACTAAGATGAACATCTCAAGATCAGTGCATAGTGCTCCAATAGAGAGCGCAAAGTGCATTCGACCATTACAACATTTATTCTCCTTTATTCCACGTGGTGATTTATTTAATTATAGATGTAGAGAATTTCCTATTCCTATTAGACGTGTGCGCAGGTACACGAGTGAAATGGTTGGTTATTTTCGTTCATTGACTGTGTTGTGGGTAACTGATGGTTTTATTTTTGCTTAGGGATTGGAGCACGTGCCTTTGTCCGCTATGTTCCATGTCGAGAAACTAATCTTTTTCTAATATTATAAGTATGTATACATTTATACTTGTTAACCATGATATTACTCTCAAGATTTACGTCCACATTAGCTAAACACCACAAAAAAACCAAGTCGCGCAGTCCATTGTCCTAATACTAATATATTATAATTGACTGACCTGTTGGTCTAGTGGTTAGTGACCCTGACTTCTGAGCCAGAGGTCGTGGGTTCGATTCCCACCTGAGTCTGGGTGTTCTTTGTGTCCGTTGTTTGTATGTTTGTAAAGTCCCCCGCGACACAGGAGTAATTCCTAATGCGGGGAGTTGTCTTTTTAAAAGAAAAAAAAAAAGTAAATGAAAAGAATACTAACTTAAGTAAAGAGAGTAAATGAGATGGATCATTGTATGCTAGTCCCCAATTTAACAGTTCACAATGAAAATAAAACATAATTTGAAAAATAAGTATAGATAAAGTAATTTAACGCGATAACGCCCTGTGAATTTCATTTGACTTAATGTACCTACTTTTATAGCACTTCCATTTGATTTTCATGTCCACATAGGTAGTTTTTTTATATACTGCATTATCAAACAATTTTATAAGATGAATCTAGTTGGTCTATCTAAAGCTATAAACACTTAATAGCGTTTATCGTATTAGCTGTAGTAGTAGTAAAAGTAATAGCTTTTAATCCTTTTCATAAAAGTGTAATGTCCTCGGGTTCAACCTTTTTTCAAGTTGATTAATATAACTATGTATTCACATGGGAATTAACGCGATCGCGAATTATATCATGGAACGCGAAAGTTTAAAAGTTGATTAATATATTTAATATTTTAATCGTATTTACACGTCGTACGCTGTAAAAAGTGTTGCAATTTCGTTTGTGAATCCAGTAGCAGTAATAGATGCTTAGAAGACTTTTTTCCCTCTTAGTCACATTGAGCAGTGCCCAAGAGCTCACGATCCCGCGCATCTATTATTATCAAGCCGCTATAACAATTTCAGCCCAGGTACTTATATAATTGCGTTTTCTAGACACGATTTCGGGGCGATGACCCTTCATTCACTTAAGTTACATTTGTTTTAATATGGAAAAGTGAGGTTTTATTTACCCCCGACGCAAAAAGTAGGGGTGTTATAACACCCCTACTTTTTGCTTACTTACTTTTTTGTTACACGTGTTTATCTGTCTGAACAATCAAAGCTCATAAATCGATGGACCGATGTTGATTTAAGTTTTTTTGTTTGAAAGGTCACTAGATCGGGAGTGTTCTTAGCTATAATTCAAGAAAAGCGGTTCAGCCGTTTGAAAATCGTCACCTCTTTTCTAATAGCTGAAGGGATTGTTGAGACCGGAATTATTTTAAATATTTAATCTAAGATTGTTTAGTTTTTGAATGTTGATTTGAAAATCAAATTGGTGTTTTAGTTAAAGAAAACCCACTAGATATGTATTGTAACTATTTCTGATCAAGCTTTTCTTCATACATTAATAGATTTTTATTATCATAAGACTAAATGAAGAAATGTTTACTTTCTTGAATAATATGTCCACATATTTCACAAAATTTATATTGAACAAAGTAATTTTTTTTTAATAACTTACATGCATTTAACACGTATCACTAGTATTTGTACTAAAATCTATGCAACAATAGAGATTATAATATTTAGTGGAGAAATACTAGCGGTTATAAGTATTTGTATAAAGAACACAAAAAAGTGTTTCTTTAATCGTCATAAATTAGTTAAAGTTTGACCTTTAAGGTACACAAGTATATCTCACTAATTCCCAGTATTCCCACTAATATTATAAATGTGAAAGTTTGGATGGATGGATGGATGTTTGTTACTCTTTAACGCCAAAGCCACTAAACCAATTGCGATGAAACTTGGTATGTAGATAGCTGGAGACTTGGATTAACATATAGGCTACTTTTTATCCCGATATTTCCACGGGATCGATATATGTTTATCTTAAGCATGCCGTAAAGTGGATTCTGAGAGTTTTAAAAAACGTATTTCAAGTGGACATACTTTTGTAAAAAGACTAATGCTCCAAACGTTTAATAACGACTAATTAGTCAGTCAGTAATTAGAAAACTTGGTGTAAATTACGGTAAAAACGCGTGTAATAAAAAAAATCATTTTTAAGACGGTTGACAAAACATTATTTACCTATTTTAATAAAAATATGTTGTAAATTCAATAGTCCGGACTTTGTGGGCAGACGAGAGACCAAAATAATTCGAACGTAACGGGTCCCAAGCATCAATACGATACCGTAACGTACTGAACCTGTTACATATCTCAACCAGTCTCAAACACATCCGCCAACTTTAATAGAAGTCTGATTGTATACATTCCGTTACTCTATGTACACGCTCTTATTCAAATTAGAATAGAACTTAGAATATCCTTAGATATTGTTTTAGTTATCTATTAGGTATACGATGACTAATACTCGATCCGTAATATAGTATCTATCAATGCCTATTCAAATTGGATACTGTTTCTTAACAGTTACAGTAAACGTTATCGGTGTCCGTGAGATATGTTCTATGCTTATACCTATATATTGTGTTTGGCCATACATATATATTACCCAGTCTGCTGACCTACATAATCGTAATAGTCGCACTTGTTGAAGTTGTTCTGTCTTACTAATAACGATACCACTTTTTAAATTGGTGTTTATACTTCACTTCGGACTAGTTAGAATGAACTTACCAGAAAGCTGTATTTCAACATTAATAGCATACCATCATACAAAAGAACCCCTTGTCTTCTACAGTGACAAAAAATATCCATTAGTGTGAGTTGTGGCAACTAAAATTTTAAAATATGTACAGACGAACACTTGAGTTTATTCACATCGCCATTTTTTTACTTTTTATTTATACAATTGCTGACTCAACGACAGTAGGTATATTGTTCCGTTATTTCGTTCAGTTCCAACAATCAAAGTGACATAATGTACTTATAAGCCAATGGATGCATACACGTGACCTTGTGATGAGGAGAACAGTTGATCCATAGTGTCGCAGTATAGTGATGGTGCCGGTCAGCGATGCCAGATTGGCGGTACAACGTGCTCTCAACAAACGAGGCCTTTATTGATACTGATGGCACACCCATGCGGGACCCACTCGCCGCCAGTTACCCTCGACGTGCCGACAGAAGTCGACCGCTTCACACATGCCCATACACAACCATATTTTTAGGAGCTCGCTCGCATCATGCCCCCTACAGATTGCCCGTTTTACAGAACGATCCCATAGATCCTTACGCAGATGTATATTCCGTCGATCGTTCATCGAATCTTACCGACACGTCAAGTTTTGCTCGTTACGAGGACTGTCGTCCACAGACTGACGAGACTTTGTCAGAAACTGACGATCACGCTTACACTTCCGAAAAACTATCCAAAAACCTGACATTACAAGTTCAAAACGTGCCATTTACTTCCAGCGTGTTTTACATTTCCGCCAAAACTGAAACCTCTGAGAAAGAAGCAGTACAAAATAGTGACGTTTTTGCTATCCAAGAATCTGATTCAGATGCATTGTCATCGTGCACTTGTGATAGTTTCGAACGGTGTGAATTTGACTGTAGGGATTTCGAGCCTTTCTCGGACACCTGTTGTTGCGACCCCTTGAGTGATGGTATTTGCAGTCGTAGTCCAAAAGATGTCGACTCCCCTGAACATTTTTGTGAACAAGTGGCAGAAGAAGATGGTGCGTCGAACCGGAGTGATATGGATGGACTGGATTTAGCTCTATTTGAACCTGCTCAGACTGAATCAGGAGAACGTGTAAATCAACCTGTTGCGAATAGCGCTGTATCCGCTGCAACTGCATTGTGTGGAATATTGCATGCCTTGGCTGACAGAAGTATTGGTAAGTAACTAGTAAACGAATTTATTCTTACTTAATCGCGAGGAACCGTTGTTGTGATAAAGTTTAATTACAATGATTAGGAACACGGTGAATAGAGTAGCCGCGTTATATCACTGTGTGGTCTGTGTCAATTTAACTCGTATCCGATACGAACAACGGTACTCGGGAAATTACTATCGCATCAATCACTAACAGCATTGTCATACTTGCAATGACAACAGCCAACTATCTGAGAGCAAGTGTAATAAACCGTAAAGCTACTTATGACACCATAACACACGTAATGTTACCTACATACCTTGCTAGATGTGTTTGACAATGAATTGATACTTACAATGTCTGATCTGACTTGGTCATTATAAACATGCAATCATTATAACTGAAGAAATTACTCAAGTGAAGTTGCATAAAATATGTATATATCTCCAATGGTGGAATCTTATTTCTAAACGTATTTCTTTCATTGTGCTTAATTTAAGAAGCGACATCCGAAGATGAATTAATTATGAAGTTTTAATTGATATTAATGTAAGATCTCAATAGTGGAAAATAATTTATAATAGTACTTGTATATTAAAAAGTACTAGTTGTATAGAAAAGAAAATGCTTTATTTATTCATGTGCAACGATAACATTGATCCATGTTTAATGAATTTTATACATAACAAGGTTTTGGAACACTTTAGGTTTATAATTAAAACAGATATCTACAAACATATACTTATTGAAATGTAATTGGGTTTTCATTTCATCACAATACAATCTTGAATGATTTTTTTTATTGTTTCTTGATTTCAGATTTAGTCAGTCACCATAGGAGAAACCGTTTACCTTATACCTGCCAATTTGTTGGCAAACAATTATACCACTGACATATCATATAGTATATGTGACATTTATAATAATTTAAATTAATTACTAAGACAAAAGAGAGTACCTCTTGCAATTATCATAATATAACTAAGACTATAAAAAGTCCAATATCTCAGCTCAGTAATAATAAAGTTAGTAATAAGTTTCATAAATTAATAAGTAATAATAACTTAAATTACATAAACCTGGTTCACCAGAATATTAGGGGGCTGATGGGCAAAGACCTAGAAATAGAACATTGGTTAAAAAGCGATCAGTTCATGTTCAATTTTGATAACCACCAGATAGGTAGCTCGTTCAGCAGAGCTAATACAATACATGGTGGCTCTATGATACTTATAAATAAGCTATTTAAATTTAAAGAGCGCCATGACATTGTTAGTTTATCGGTTGAACGAACTGCAGAAATAGCCTGTATAGAACTCAAGCGTTTTATTGTAATTAGTGTATATAGACATCCTTCAGCTTTGTATGATTGTTTTGAGTATGTTAGGGATTCAGTATTAGATAAAGTAACAAAATCTAAAAAAAAAAGTAATTATTTGTGGTGATTTTAATATTAACTTATTAGAAAATTCTGGTTTAGCGACTAAGTTCACGACACTATTCCAGTCATATAATCTGAAGAACTTGTTTTTGGAGCCTACACGAATTACAGCCACTACAGCCACATGCATAGATAATATATTCACAGATGTTGTAATTAAAGATAAGAAAATAATAAATCAGTTAGATTCTGATCATTGCGGTCAACAAATTTATTTTTACAATAGGAACGAGAAAGTGGCAAAGAGAAATATTGTGGCAATACCTAAAACTGCCAAACGTTTTGAAAATTTTAAAAATAAACTAGAGATAGCTTACAACATACGATATTTAGATATAGATTCCAGCCCTAATACTTCCTTCAATGTTTTTTTTGATACATTTTGTTCAGAATTTAATTCAATTTTTTCACCCAAAACGATTGTAGTTAAAGGTAATGCCACATTTAGTGAATGAGCTACTATAGGTTTACACAAGAGCAGAAAGAGACTTTATGAGTTATATGATCAAAGAAATTACAATAATAGTGAACAATTTCACATATATGACAAAGAATACTCTAAATTGTTTCGGAAGCTTTGTAAATTAGCAAAGTCTCGTTTTCTGAGCTCAAGGATTAAAAGTAGCGAGGATAAGGTTAAGACCACTTGGAACATTATTAATAGTGAGACTAGAAAGCAGCAAAGCAATGAGTTTAGTTTGAAAATTAACAACAAACAAGTAACGTCAGATAGAAAGTAGCCTCTGTTTTTGAGAACTTTTTTACTAATATTCCTGTGTCGACTACTAAATCTTTGAACTCCTCACCAGCTCTTGCAGAATCAATTTTGAAGGAGAATGTTGATAGGAATGACAGTGTATTTAGGTTTCAACATGTCAGTCCTTCTGAAATTATCAAAACTTTCAACACGCTAAATCTAAAAAAAACAGCCGAACTCTGGGGAAATTCTATAATCATTACAAAATCTGTTATTACTGTAGTTACTAGTTATTTATCATTTATATTTAGATTTATATTTGTATTTATATTTAGTATTTATATTTTATTATTTATATTTATATTTAGTAGATAGTGGTGTATTTCCTGATCTGATGATATCTAGTAAAATCATTCTATTGTTCAAATCTGGCAGTACTTCAGACCCAACCAACTTTAGACCAATTTCTGTACTACCAGTATTCAGTAAAATTTTTGAAAAAATTGTTTATGATCAAATGCTAAGTTTCTTTAATTGCCATAATTTGTTACATAATAAGCAATTCAGTTTTACAAGGGGTCGCTCTACAACTGATGCCGGTGTAGAGCTTGTAAAACATATATTTGATGCCTGGGAGGATGCCCACGATTCTCTAGGCATTTTTTGCTATTTATCCAAAGCTTTTGATTGTGTTGTTCATGAAACTCTGATCAGGAAATTATATCACTACGGTATCAAAGATACGGCGCTGGATCTTCTTACTTCTTATCTAAGTAATAGAATTTAGAAAGTCGATATTAATGGCAAGCTATCTCCAGGGTCTGTGGTGAAAATGGGCGTCCCGCAGGGATCTATACTCGGGCCATTTTTGTTCTTAATCTACATTAATGACTTACCTTATATTGTTAAGAACAACCACGAAATAGTATTGTTTGCGGATGATACTTCACTCTTATTTAGGCTAAAACGTATGTGTACAAATTTTGACGACGTAAACGATGCTATGTCGAAAGTGGTTCGCTGGTTTAACGTTAACAATTTACTTCTTAATGGAGGAAAAACTAAATGTATCCGGTTCACTACTCCAAACGATAAACAGGTGATAACGCCTATACTACTTAATGAAGACGAGTTGGAACTAGTTGATACCACAAAATTCTTAGGCATTACTCTTGATTCTAAGCTTCAATGGGGCCCTCATATTGATAAATTATCGAATAGACTCAGCTCAGCAGCATACGCAGTTAGAAAAAATCGTGAACTGACTGATGTTGAAACAGCCAGATTAGTTTATTTTAGTTATTTTCATAGTGTAATGTCGTATGGTATTCTACTGTGGGGGAATGCCGCCGATATTCAATCTATCTTCGTGCTGCAGAAGATGGCTGTTCGAGCAATTTATAACTTAGGCAATCGTGATTCACTGAGGCAGAAATTTAAAGAAATTAACATAATGACGGTAGCGTGCCAATATATTTATGAAAATCTAATTTACCTTCATAAAAATAAAGATCACTTCTGTAAAAAAAGTGATATACACTCTTTTAACACGCGTAATAAACATAAACTTGTTGTACCTTTTTTTTTTTTTTTTGGTGACGGGGTGGAAGATCCTCATGGATGTCCTCCGCCTTTGGGGAGGCGAAGGGGTCTGTCGGACTCTTACCGACTAAAAACCACCCCGGTGTTCCGCTAATTGCCTCTGATCGGGGGAGCGAGAATCGCCATTGCATTCTTCCGCAACCCCCGATAGGCATTGACCCGTCTCACCCTAGACGGGTCCCGTCACCCGGTGCGACCGTCACCCGTGGGTCGCACTCCTCTGAGAAGCGCGCGTGGAACACTACGCTCTACCTCTCGGGCCTGTATCTGTTAGGACGACGACTCCCCAAAAGTTCGTCGCCCGCAGGCCGCTTCCTAAGGTGGCCGGAGGTCATTGAACGCCCTCCGGCGCCCGGTGCGTCTGCTGCGGGCAGAGAGAGTCGTACTCCGATCTCTCTCCCGTTCCGCCGCCTCCTTTGCGGACATCACCTCCTCGCAAAAGGAAGCGACGGCGTACCATGCACTCTCGCTCCGAACCATGGCCAGAACCACGGTTGGGAGTGAGAGACTACCCGCAGCTCCGACTGCCACAACGAGGTCACGGCGCTGGTCAGCCCAGGCTGGGCATTCCGCCAATGTGTGAAGCGCCGTGTCCTCGGAACAATCACCACAATGGTGGCACCGTGACGTCGGCTCCCGGCCAATTCGACACAGGTACTTGCCGTACTAACCGTGTCCGGAAAGCACCTGCGTCATCCGGAAGGTGAGGGCTCCGTGTCCTCTCTCCAGCCACTCTTGTAGGACGGGTCTTACCGCCGCTATAGCGGCGTGCCCCGCGCTAGGTCGCGCAAGTCTTTGCTCCCACTCCACCACCAGGATCTGGCGGAGCTCGGCTCGGTGTGCCTCTACTTCGCAAGGCCACTCGCCCCGATCTAGCACATCCCTGCGGCACCGATACTGCAGCGCAAGGAGTACTGCCTCCAAATCCCAGGGTGCGGATCCGGCAAATAGGCTAGCAGCCTCGAAGGAGATCGTACGGTACCCCCTTATGACTCTGACGGCCATCGCGCGTTGCGGCTTTCGAAGAATTGCGATATTACGGGCCGTCAGAGTGTCCGCCCACACTGGCGCCCCGTAGAGCGCCATAGACCGTACGATCCCTGTATACAGCTTTCGGCAGGCTATATTAGGCCCTCCCAAGTTGGGCAGAAGCCGCGAGAGTGCCGCGGTGGCGCCCATCAATCTGGGGGCCAGCTGCCGAAAGTGTGCTCCGAAATCCCATCGGCTATCGAGGACGATTCCTAGGTACTTCATCGTACGCTCGATGCCGATGCGGACGCCTCCTACCATGATGTGGGACCCCGAAGGTGGTGCCTTCCGAGGACCATGGAAGCAAATGGCCTCGGATTTCTGCAACGCCACCTCGAGGCCCAACCGCCGGATCCTACCAACGACTTGCGCGACCCCAGCCGTCGCCAGAATTGCTGCCTGCCGGTGCGTCTTCCCACGTGCTGTCACAAGCGTGTCGTCGGCGTAACAAGTGACGCCGACACCATGGAGAAGAGCACCGCGCAGGACCCAATCGTAGCCGATGTTCCACAAGAGGGGACCCAGGACCGACCCCTGTGGAACACCGCACGACGTCTCTCGCCGACCCCAGCCGTAACGACCCGGGTATATGACGGCCCTGTCTGCCAGATAGGCCCCGACAGTACGACGGAGGTAGGTCGGCACCCCGTGGTACCGGAGTGCCTCCCTGATACAACTCCAGGGTAAGGTATTAAAGGCGTTGGCTATGTCAAGGGACACCGCCAAGACGACCTCACCCTGGGCGATTGCCTCCTCCGTCAGAGCTCTAACGCGCAAGATGGCATCCACCGTAGAGCGCCCCCGGCGAAACCCGAACTGGTTGTCCGCCAAATCCGGACCTACCCCAGTTATGTGCCGGACGAGTCGGTCTGCAATGATTCTTTCGAATAGTTTGCAGACCTCATCCAGCAACACAATAGGGCGGTATGCGGACGGTGAGTCCACGGGGCGCCCTACCTTCCTTAGCAGGACCAGTTTTCCAGTTTTCCAAAGGCCTGGAAACTGGCCCCGTTCCAAGCAAGCGCTGTAGAGCCCTACCAGACGGGGCCAAAGGTACCTCGAGGCCAGGACCCATACACGGCCAGGAATGCCGTCGGGTCCTGGAGCGGTGTTTTTAGCTTGAAGCCGTTTCACCGCCTCTTGAAGTTCCACCCAGGTCACTTCCGGCACATCGTCATCGCCTTGGTAGTCGTCAGGGTACGAAGCCGGAACTATGGGTGGGGGTGTGTGCTGCGCCCTCGAGGGGAACAGAGAGCCCACTACTTCTTCCAGCAACTGAGGCCTGAGACTCTGGGACACTGGTGGCGCATATAAACGAAGTTTGCCCCTTGCCATATGGTAGGGCCGCCCCCATGGATCTCGGTTCAGAGTCTCTAGTAGCTCTTCGTTGGCCTTAATTTTAGCCCGGGAAATCTCCATCTGGAGGGCTTTCTTGGCTTCTCTGTACCCCTCGTACAGTTCCGTTTCCCTGGCCTGTGTATCTTGGCCGCGGTGGCGTTGCCTCCGGTACCTGGTGTATCGGCGGCGCGTAGCTACGCATATTCTACGCAGCTGCGCAATCTCCTGTGACCACCAGTATACCTGGCGTCTGGCGGGAAACGACCGAACACGGGGTATGGCAGCATCACAAATGTAAGTCATACCCTCCTGGAACCATCGAGCTTCTTCTTCGATGTCTGCAGGCCTTTCTGGTGATTCTACCCAGGCCTGCACGATAGACAATTCCAGGAGAACCTCCCGGTTCAGCCGCTTTAGGGCCCACCGCGACGTCAAATCGGATGTATCGGTGATCCGATAGCGTCTCCACGTCTTCCATCACACGCCAACCTTGGACACGACGTGCTAGAGCGGGGCTAGCAAAGGAAAGGTCCACTATAGAACCTCCCCGCTGTCGCACGCACGTCTGTACTGTGCCTCGATTGAGAAGAATTAACCCTGACACGACCGCCCATTCCTCGACAACTTCGCCGCGTGCATTGGTAGCCGGGGAACCCCAAGCCGTTGATTTGGCGTTGAAGTCCCCAAGCACTATAACAGGTCGAGGGTGACTGCTAGAGACGACTGTACTTAACTCTTCCAATACATTCTCTATGTCGGCGAGAGACCGGTTTGGGGAGAAATATATTCCTACGACCACTACTTCCTCCAGCAATGCAGCGACGTATCCTCGTCCCCGGGTGACGGACTCAAAGGACGGGGAACCATTCCCAGCACGGGTGATAAGGGTCACCAAGCCGTCAACGTCTCCCACCCAGTCACTTCTGGGAGGAATAAAGTACGGCTCGGAGACCACAGCGACATGTATCAACCACTCCGCCATGGACTGAAGCAGAAGATCCTGAGCCCTGGCGCAGTGGTTGATATTTGCCTGGAGAAAACGAATAGTCTGAACAGCCATTACTGGGTGTCCATCTCACTCGTCTCCTCCCCTACATTTTTATTTGTCGCTGTGTTCGCAACCGGTGGGTGAGACGATTGCGTAGGACCCATTCTTTTATTGGCCTCTTTCTTTTTCTTCTTAGGTGCGACGCAAGCATTGCCTGGTCTATGGTCGGCCACCTTGCCAGCCGCCGCACATATCACACAGTGCGGTGCAGCATTGCATGTACCGGCCTTGTGACCAGGCTTACCGCAGCGGAAGCAAAGTCCGCTACGGTCAACCCCCGCGGTGCACTTAGCCCCAACATGGCCATTCTCTAGGCAGCGAAAGCACCTTAGGGGTCGTGGCGGCAGGAGCTTGACTTGCGCCGACACCCATCCTACCAGCAAGCGCTGGCCTTTTTTAATTCGGTTGGCCGCCTCCACTGGACAATTTACCACTGTAGTGCCCAGACCGTTGAAGCCAGCACGTATCGAACCGGCCTTCACCTGTCCCGGTGTGCACCCTCCAACCTTTGCAACGGCGGCCACCACTTCTTCTGGAGTGACTGAGTCATCTAGGCCCATGAGTTGGCCCATTGAGTAAGTCGGCGGTTTCACCCTGTTGTCGCTAGCCAGTGGTGGGCGAAGAATCTTCCCCTCCAGAACAGTGAACCGCTGGTTAAAATTTGCTAACTCCTGACGGAGTAGGCAAGCCAGTTCCGACTCTTGAGCTGGTCGTGGAGGGGAAGGCTCAACGTCAACCTCCTTAGGTTGCCTCACCTGCAACTTCGCCAGCTCTGCGCGTAACTCGTCCAGCTCCTTGCGGAGTTGAGCTGTTTCGGATGACAGGCGAGCATTCTCAGCCTGGAGCCGGGCCGCTTCTTCTGATGAAGTCCGCGTGACCAGCACCTCTAGGTGCTCCAATATCAGGGCTGAGGCATCCTTGAGGGCCTTCTGGCAGGTCCCTTTTAACCCTTTTGACACCTTGGCTACCTTTCTTATTGCCGTCACGGCGTCATGCACTCTCGATTGCACTTGCAGGGCAGTCAAATCTTCAGGCTCCCTAAGGTCCACGGGAACGGGAGAGAAAGAAGCGACCCTTCCAGCATTGACCCTTTGGGTCAACTCTGCAAGCTCCGCCTCCTCCTGTGCCTCTTTTTTTGCGAGTTCTTCAGCCTTTTGTGCTGCAGCCAGTTCGCGTCTGGCTGCAGACATTCCCACATATTGGCCTGTGGTGGGTGGGCGGCCCCTTCCACGCCGAGCGGTGGCAACTTTCGCAGCTGGCACCACTTCTTCACTCGAGGCCGAATCCGTCCCCGAGTGCTCTCCCTTGGGTGAGTCAGTACGAGTGCGCTTACGCCAAAGCTTACCGCTCAGCGACACACTACTCATCATCACCGTACTTCTCTGGCTTGAGGCCGTGTCAGAATCTGACAGGAGAAGATTTTTTGATACGACATTAGGTGGTCGTTCACCTGTTAAATTATTTTGATTAGAAATTTCCATTTTATTCCCACGAGTAGTGAGGAAATATTCGTCGACCCAGGCAGAGCCTCTGTACCTGGGCAAGTGAAAATTTGTAACCCAACCAGGGGGTCCACAGGTACCTTAGCTGGGGGTGTGCTCACAACTGATGCTACTCTGGGGTGAGCAGCGTAATCTGTCAGCCATTCATCTTCTCGCCGCACACCAGAACTTAAGATTCAGATATTTTTTTAGAGAGGTTTATTCCTCGCGGTCCGGGCGGTTAAGCCAAGGCCCTCGGTCCCACTGTCTAGTTAGAGACATGACCATAACTAGACACTCCTACTGGGATTACGATCTCGCGGCGAGGGCAGCAGCAAAGGACTAGTTCCCAGGCTGCCCACTCGGAGGCAGGGCAAATACACACCGAGCTCGCCTTGGTTCCTCTTCCCTAGAGGAACCTCCTGCTCTTCTAACACGCCTTCTGCTAGGTCAGAGGGACGCTTTGAGAGCAGCGTGGCGTTCGAATATAGAACGCCACGTCCCGCACGGCAGTCTATGTCAGACTCCGCCGGGTATCCCACTTAGTCTGGAGTCTCCCTCTGGGCCAATCCGGCATGAGTGGCTCTACCGGCATAGCCCCAGAGATCATTGACCCGCGCAAGCCCCCCCACGACGGCAACGTGAGGATACAGTGGGGGAGAACTTGTTGTACCTGCCTCTAGGCTCCAAAAAATTAACAAGTCGTTTCAAGGTCAATGTGTGCGATATTATAATAAAATCCCAGATAATATTCAAATGTTAAGTATAAACAAGTTTAAGTCTACAGTAAAACGATAGCTATGCCTTAAGGGCTATTACTCAGTAGGCGATTATATACAGGATAAAAACGCTTGGGATGGAATTGTAATAGAAATCTAATGTGAGCTAATATGTTTCTTATTTTCTATCTCTCATGTTTTTCTTTTCTTCTTTTTAATTTTTTCCTTGATTTTCAGTTTCCCTATTGTCATATTCTTTTTCACTTTTAATTTTAAAAACATAATAGCACACAACAAAATGATGTGATATTTACTGAATATTGTTGAAACTGTCTGGTTTTTCTTTTTCAAAGAGTGGCCGTGAGTTTGTTTGCCCGATTTCTTCTCACAAGGCTCAACCATTTGGAAACGGGCGGTTATAGATCGAAACAGGCAGATGTGATATTATGTTATCCATTTTGTTCTCTTGAATCATTTTACATTTGACGGAGCAAACTATTGTTGCGGTGACTCTGTGTGTGTTGATCTATAATTTTTAATTATAATAATTATTTATTAAATCGATGATTTCGAATAATTGATGGTCAATTTTATGAAATAAAGATTTTTTTGAATTGAATTTGAATACAAAGAATAGAGCTTTATGGTTCTAATTTTCTGATATAAGTATTGCTTCTACCCTAAAAGTGTAAAAACTGTTAAGACTCCTAATGCGAAAGCAGTCAAAGTAGTAGCTGGCTGTATATAGCGCTACAAATGCGTATCGTTAGTAGCTAGTTTCTAATTACCGGTAGAGATACATAGCGATTGTTGGTTCATGCAAATCCGTTGGATACCGGACCAGATAAGCAAAGATCGAAAGAGATAACTGCAAATATACAACGCATACTATGTGTAAGTCAATGATCTGTGTTTTTCCAATTGACATTTAAGAAAATTCTGCCTGCCTGATGAAACAAACCAAACTTAAATTTTAACAAAATCTTTAAAAACATATAGGCTGACGCGCATATGAGAAGACATTTAACGTACACAATAGGGATGTTGACTAATGACAAATTTATGTTACGTTGTAACTAAATTATTAATTGTGATGTTTGAAATACTTAAACCATTTTTTTTATTTAATATTATAAATATCAATTTGATTGAAAAAGGCCATAAAAGTAACTATAATCACGTGCTCCATCCTATAATTAATTAAATATAATTAACCAATGAAGTAGCTGACAGTTGTGAGTTGGTATTATAATAAAAGCTTGATTCATCTCGTATACAATACTTTTACCATTTTTATTTATACTAAGTATGGAGAACTGTCAAGTAATCGGTTAGTGACGTAATCAAATGCCATGCGAGTGTTTTAGCTTGAAGTTTCGAAAGTAACTGTATTTTTTCTCTTCAATTAAGTTTTTTTTTATAATAGAATATTATTTTTTGCTTTAAAGCAGGGCCTAGCTATAAAATAACTTTTTCGAGTACTCGTTAGTGCTATAATGGGAAAACTAATATTTACACTTTTATTGAGCATGTAATTGTGGTCTGTGCATTACGGTCGTTTTAATTATTTCCATGTGAACAAAAATTTATAATGTTGGTAGTTATGTTGAAGCAGTACGAACCATTAAAATGCTTGAATGACTTTTTAATGGCCTCAATTGTGCTTGACATCAGACGCAAATTGAAAACAAAGCTTCTTGCAGTGTTTTCGCTTAAATATCATTACAACAATTCATTGGAAATGACTTTGTGGAACTACTACGTCCAAGATGTCATAAAATTTAAAGAATTTTGTAAGATGTGCACATGTACCTAAACACACCTTACTGCTTACGTTTAATCCAAATTCTTAGACCGTTAAAACTCAAGGTCATTGGATAACGTATAATTCAATAGAGGATTTTTTAAGTATTCTAAGACGCAGTGCTATTTTCGTGACATTGTTATGAATTCAACAAAATAATCCAGCAAAACGTACATTATATTTGTTAAGTCTGAAATTCGTAAACGGAGCTGTAACTGGCTGGACGTGGCTTAACATATAAACAAGTATTTTACAAACTTGAGAAACTTAAGGAGTCGTTCATGTTTATATTTACGATGTTTTGGCGCACTCGCCAAGTAGAGATGTTTCTTGTATCCCTAAAAATAACGGTTATATTATACGAAAATATTACAGCTGTGTTAATGTGAATTTTTACCGTGTGTATCTGCTATAATATATGAATTTGAAAATTTGTCTTGGCATAAAGTACTATATATAACTGGTTGTTCAGTCAGTAACGAAACGCGTATCAAAACAGATACAACAGCACTTGGCTAGATACATAACTCAACTAGTTTACCCTTTCTATTAGTTCCATATTGCGTAAAATTCTTTTTTTGGCCCTTGTCGGGACCGACCCTATAACACTCGATCCAGTCTTTCATGACATGAAAAAATCGCAAAAAATAACAGAAGTTTCATTGACGCGTTATCTGTATCTGTTATGTCGTTCGTATTGAAACTTAGATCAAATATACAAGTATTGAAATGTATAATGTTTAGTTTCTTGTTGTTTTGAAACATGGTAAGCTACCGTGAGAGCGGCCACTTCGGTCATCACCAGATCGCATTTCGTGCTCAAAACAAGGAAACCGTTTTGATTTACACTGCATTGTGTTGACAAAAAGTAGTATTTTTTAAAAATGATGCATTACAGTTCTGCAATGGCTGCGAATACAAGTACGGAGTTAAGAGCTTGATTTATGATATGTTCTTGTTATTTGACTCATTCTCACTTATGATTTTCATTGACTTAACACATAAATTAACATAAAAATCTAAGAAAAAATGTAGTTATGGACAATGAACCTCAAACAAAAATGATCACTGTGGATCCTTATGGGAAGTTGGTTCTATACATAATATATGTATATCGACGTCATAATTACAAGTACCTTTTAAATATGTATGTAAGGTTGTATAAGTGCTGTTCCATAAATGGAATTGATATAGATTCATATCCGCTTGTTGCAACTCATCAACTTCATTAAGTCACTTCTAAAGATGTCGTTAGACGATAAGAATATCTCTCCTCTTCTGTTAAACTGGTTACAAACTAATCTTGGTCTTAGTTGAGCTACAATATTTTATATACATAATAGAAATCACCATATATGTAATTCAAGTCGGAAAACACACACTCCCTGTTATTACTTCGTCCACATGGTTTAACGGTTGTACGGTGGAAAAAAGAGTAAGAATATTAGTGTTTATTAGTTTTACAAAAAAAAAATACTTACATATAACACTATCAAAGCCACAGTTTCTTTTATATTACAAGTGAAACTGTATAGTATATGTATAGTGAATTGACTATGAATGATAATGATAATTTTCATGGAAATTTCGTTTACGTTTTGCAGCATCTGGTTTGGTTTTTATAGTATAGTCGAAAGTAACTGTTTATGTGTAAACATGGAAAAAGAAACATAGGTACCTAGGTATAAGGTCGCATGAAATTTTTTTAACATTTACATAAAGATCGAAAAGTATATGATGGGCGGGAATTGAACCTGTTGGCCTGACACTACCTGTATCCTACCATAGTTGAACTCATTATTTATAAAGCTGAACACATTTTTTGTTTGTTTGCGTGCGCTAATCTCAAAATCCATTTCATAATTTTTTTTTTTTCTAGCGTAGATATAACGTTTATTCAAAAAGAATATAACTAGATCAGTATAGCAAGCTATGTTACCAATGGAAGCGGAGCAGTTAGGATATAAAAATCTTTTTAACAAAAAATTAAACCGACGAAAAGAACAAAAAAGCAAAAAATAATTAAACTTTAAGTCTTAAGTATTAAGCTTATTTATCTAAACTATCAAATTTTATATAAACTTATTTTGAGTCGGCGCCAAACAACAAACTGATTAATTATCAAAATTTTATACGTAGGCTCTACGTAGGTTAATGCTCCTATTTTTTTCGTCGGTTAAAAATGTCAACCAATCTGTTGAAAAGTTCAACGTTGGCGAGAAGTGACATGTATCACTTAAAAATAATAATGTACTTTTCTGAATAAAATATGTCTAATATCTCCTGCATAGTTGACGTAGGAGATAATTATTATAGTGCACAAGTGTTTGCGTAATCAAAGGTGCCGTCCTTATTGCTTTACTTTGAAAACGCGATAGGGTAAAAGAAAGGGCTTTCTTTACGTGCTTTCCGATCCACTGTGGGCGGGGCATCTACCCTAAGACTCAAAATCGTATGCGCAAATTGTTATTATTGCTACTATACCAACGAGCCTGCCTACGACTATAAAGAATTCCATATCTTCAACAAGCTCGTTGAATGTGATTCTAGACATATCCTTGCTCAGTTATATCTGTAATGCTAATGCTTATATAGTTTGCTTATACTTTCTATTGAGCTTGCCCTTCCTGTAAGTCGCCTCTTAAAGGAAGCCACTTGCGTATGCACTTAGCACTGCATGCTCTGATGAAGCAAGCATAGGGTTGAACATTTCACTACGCCACCTTTATTAAAACGCAAGTTTTGCAACATTTAGATGTCAGACTCTCGAATGTTTTTGTCTTATATTTATTATTGTGAGCACGAATTCAGTATTAGGCAATATACCATTGCGTTAAACAGCAACATTGACTTTAATTACGTAGGTAGTTATAAATTTATAATGCTAGGTACTAGTAGGTACGCAGACATTTTACACGGTGTACATCAAGATCTGTCAATTAATTTGTTTTATATTTGACTGGCAACCCGCCCCGACTTCGCACTGGTAGCAGAGCATATCTATACTAATATTATAAAGCTGAAGAGTTTGTTTGTTTGCTTGAACGCGCTAATCTCGGAAACTACTGGTTCGAATTAAAAAAAAAATATTAGTGTTGGATAGAACATTTATCGAGGAAGGCTATAGGCTATATAACATCATGCTACGACCAATACTAGCGGAGCAATAACCATAAACGCAGGTGAAACTGTGGGGACGGCCAGTATCATAATATTCTTTCTAAATAAAGGTTCAAATCTTCCTCAACAAACCTTTTTAACATAAAGCGAATTTAAATCGCCTAAGAGCATTCCAACTAACAAACAATGTGTTTAAGCAGATTACACGTAAAGCAGCTTAATGGGAGCC
The DNA here is from genome assembly GCA_949752705.1 of Callimorpha dominula. NCBI lineage: Eukaryota > Metazoa > Arthropoda > Insecta > Lepidoptera > Erebidae > Callimorpha > Callimorpha dominula. The sequence continues at coordinate 20,815,717 of OX456991.1, forward strand.
ATTTTTTTTTCTCCGATTCCAAATTACTTAAACACTCATGTTTATCGAATTACAAAATAACTTATGTATGTACTAATATGTTACTTAGGGATAATTAGGCCTTTTTCTAAATTTTCTACTAATATTCATGTAAGAGTTTTAGTACGGAGGCTGTCGCGAGGCTACTGCACTCCACACTCTAGTGGAGTGCTCAGCGTGAACGCAACAGCGGTACAACCTCGTGACGGCTATTGGTGTGGATAGCCTCTTGCTAGAGACCATGGTTCAGTCCATGGTCCAAAGTGAGAGTGCGTGGGATTCCGCCGCCTCGCTTTGCGAGGAGGTGATGTTGACCAAAGAGGCGGTGGAAAGGGAACGGGAGAGGACAACACTCTCCCATCCCGCAGAAGACGCACTAGGCGCCGGAGAGCGCTGAATGATCTCCGTCCTCCATGAGCGCTGGCCTTGGGGTAGCGGGTTGGGCTGACCGTTACCCCAGCAGAAGCAGGCCTAAGACGGTGGCGCGGCGGCTTCCGCACGCGCCTCTCCCATCTGGAGCCCCCCCCCCCCCCCCTCCCCTTTCGCACGGTGTGGTCGCCTGCTGATCAGGGGCCACAGTCTGCAGGGGTTCCCGGAAGCTTCCTTCCTAGGGTATCCCGGGTCCCCTGCAATAGACTCACTTGTGACGAAACACCGTGTGGTTTCAGTCGGTTCGAGTCCGACATACCGCTTCACCGTAGGTGAGGTGATGACCCGTGGAGGTTTCCACACGATAAAAAAAAAATGTAAGAATTTTAGTAATCGGATATTACGCACTGCATCCAAACTTACAAAAACTTTACCTTCTTATAATTGATCTCGATTACCGTATAAATGTGTGTTAATCCGAATGCGTTTAGCGGTAAAACCATTGCAAAGATTAAAAAATCGCCAAATCGGTCCAAATACCCTCAAGGGATGTGATTGCAGACGATCACCATTTAAATTCACATAAACATGTCTCAAAAGAACATCTTGTAGTATTTTGGCTGGTGCAGAAAACGTATTGTTCGGATTTACTGTTTAATTTTTTGCAGAATTATACCCTAAAAAAGTAATAGCGTGGTCACCTACTCGCGTGATTGCAATTTCGCGTAATAACTAGCAATTTGTATGAGAAACTCAGACAATACGGATATGGAATTGAGTTTACGGTATCTAATTATGTCATAATGATTATGTGCGGTTATGTGTTTTGGAGTAACTAAGCTGTACAGTTACACGAGATCCGTCCGACTTTACCTTGTAATAGATTCGCGTAGTAAATGGTTTTATTACCTAGTCCAGCGCTTATTTATTTATTAAATACTACAACCACATCATACATTTATAAAAGATATATTGTTAGTCTTCAGTCTGATATGTATGACACTTACGGTGTACATAACATTGGCTAGTTATAGAAGTGTGCTAAAGAACAAAATAAAATAAAAATAACAAAAAGTAAACAAACAAAACAAGCTAAAGAAATTAAACAATTTAAACAAACATCAGTTATTTGAATTACTATAAAATATAAAACTGGCTTAATATATAAAGGGACACAAAAAATAAAATTACTATAAAAATAGTTAGTAGTAATTCTAATTACTACTAACTATTATTATATATGATAATGATATTTTATATGTTTTTTAGTAAAATATTTTTTGCTTTATCAGCAAAAAGGGTCATAAAACAATATACCCGAACAATAACCGACTTAGCGGAAATAACTTTCACGTCTTTTTTTTTAAATTTCGTGTAAACCTCCGAATCGAGTCCTTTTCGGTCGAACCGACTTAAGCTGTTGGGTGTTTCCTACATCAGACTTATTGCGGTCAGAAGCGGGATACGGGCAACGTTTCGATTGAGCCCCCGACTCCGATAAGTCTTCCATTATTTCTTTGATATAAATATAGTCTCTCCTACTAAACTGTGTAAATGTTCTTCAAAGAAATGTGAGGATGTGCATCTGCAACTCATGTCAAAAATAAATAATAAGATAAAAGGTAAAATACGACAAATAAAACACTGATAATAAACATCTAGGAAACTATTTTGGTCCCTGATGTTTGTGCAACAGAGAAAGTTCATTAGGAAAGGCCGATCTTGGCACCTATCCAATATAAGTGAAAAACGTTGGATCACAAAAGATAATATTATGTTGTCTTTTCAAAGTTTTACAATGTTTGCATTTACTTGTTAAACTTATGTTTTAAGGATTATATTTAACATAAATAATTGAGTAGTCAGTGCTGATTAAAAGTTTGTAGCCCAGGCGTGATCTGCTAAATATCACTTTGTTTTAGGTAAATCGGAAAATATGATAGATTTTGTTGAATTCGCTCCGAAAAGTCAAAGAAATAATTATTTTATTTTTATTCAACAAAGTTTAAAAATTTTGAAAACCCTGTCTTTCTTCCTATTTTCTCGCATATCATTAAATTTTACATAAGATAATTATAATCTATCATACTTTGCGACTTAACCAAAACAAAACAGATCCCGTCTGGGCTATTGTTATTTGGGTGGTTTCACTATTACTTTGATTGTCTATAGAACATTTATTTATAAAAAGTTTTAACAACTTCCTTCTCAACATTTTGTAATGATTAAAACGAACCATTGTTTCTTTAAAAAAAAAAAATGAGCCTTAGAAAGAATACTCCTCATTATAGATTCGGAGTACTGATGAGCTGGTATGTTACACACGTATGTATTCTGTTCACTTGGATTGCATAAAATGTGTATTGGTTTTTTATACATCGATTGACCATTGTCTCTCTATTCTTCAACGACGGCGACCTCACAACTGACAAGAGATTTTGAAATCTTTATAATTTGAAGCATGATTGAGACTTATTTGAACAATTTTTCATTTTGACGCAATCACCCGACCTTCGTGTATCTGCATACGATATTTACGATTGTGAAACTTTTTTTAATTCATGTTTTGTATAGATTACGTTTTAAGTAAGGAATTTGGAAATAGAAACGATTATTTTAATAGCAACAAAAATAGATTTCAATTTTTAATAACATCTTTGAAATCTTGACGACGGACGGAGAGTTATTTGCTTGTTTTGAAACACTACGCAATGAATGAGTTGCACTGATCGAACGATCTAAGTACGTCGGCATTGGCTATCGGGTTGCCTTCCTGCGATCTGTTGTCATGCAAACATTTATGATTGTGGTTAACAAGAATACGGTAGTACAGGAGCTTAAATAATTCCGTATTTTAATCACACTAGAGCCGGTTCTATTGTAAAGTTGACGCAGTCACTTGCAGCTTTATGGCATTCTCGTTGTGCGTAATCTATGTTTATAGTGGCGGAGTACCAGAACATTTGTTTTTAAATACATTATTCATTTAGGATATGAGTTCATTATTGTTGTGTTATTGTTAGAAACATCTTTCTTTATCATTTCCTAAGGGATATTTAATGCCAGCTACCCACCTGCAACTTACTAAAACAAACTAATGTCAAGCTGAAGAGGTAATTTAACATTACTTGTAAGAGGTAGATACTTGATAATCATGGGAATGGAACGTAGCCTCGAAGTATATCGTATACCATTTACCTCTGTTATTAATTGTAACGCGTTTAGTAAATACATTAGTGTACTAATATACTGTTAATCAGATTTATAATATACGTGGTAGGTGTAATCAGCAGTGTCTTTCACTTAAGATGATTACATGTAATATTATCTTGCTTCGCTTACTTGAAAATACTTTACCAGATTGGTTGACGTTTACAGTTATGTTATGTTATGGCTCTGCTCTTATGCATTGTAGAGTAACGTTGTATAGCTCATAACTTTATTTATGGCTTGCTAAAGCTAGTAGCTCCTGAGTTCAGCGCATTCGAATAAATAATCAAACAATATCTAGCTTTATTATGTTTACACATGGTATTAGGCTAACACCTAGTTGTGTTTTAAGTAATACGTGTATTGCGCCCGGCCACCTCTGAGTTTTAACCGACGAAAAAAAAGAGGTTCTCAATTCGACCGTATATTTTTTTTTTATGTTTGTTCAGCCCTCTCCGTCATTTATGAACCGATTTTGATTATTCTTTTTTTGTAAGATAGGGTATACCTCAAGAGGAGTCCCATGTCAAGGAAGTCAGGATCTGATGATGGAATCCTGGTAAAATTGAGAGAAACCCTCGAAACTTGTAGGAACGAATAGTGTTTCTGTTTACTTTTCATTACTTTATCAGGTATTTGCGTTTAGAAATCATCACATCATGTACATGCTGAGCTGATGATGAAAAAAAATCATAAAATAAAAATCTTTTTAAAAAAAAATAAACCGACGAAAAGAACTAAAAAGCATAAAATAAATAACCCTTTTAAGTCTTAAGTATTGAGCTTATTTACATAAACTATCAAATTTTATATAAACATATTTTGAGTCGCCGCCAAATAATAAAATGATTAATTACCTACGTAGAGCCATGTCCATTTCTACGTCAGGTACATATAAAATTTAGATTTATAATTAATCAGTTTGTTGTTTGGCGCCGACTCAAAATTAGTTTATATTATACCTACTAAGGAAACCTGCATACCTCAGTCTGTTCTTTCTGATGTTCTTTAAGGTTTTTTCTTTTTAAGTGTGTGTTCTTCAAGTGTATGTATGCATATTTCTTATGCACGCTCTGTAGCCTAAACGGCTTGATGGATTTAAGCTTAAGAGGCGTCGTTAGATTTGTCTCAATTGTGTGATACTAATAAATACTCTTTTCAGTACTTAGCAGCCGATTTGGATAGTTAACTTGTGTTTCGGCAATAAAAAGTTTACTCTTTTTCACAATCCTTTTCACAATATCTTTTTAGACAACCCACGTAATACGAAATTATTCATGTGTCGTAGGAGTTCATAAACATGCAAACGGACAGAAACTTGCCACAGTCCCGACTGTGGTGAAGTTTTTGTCCGTTTCCTTCGAGTCTAGGCGCATTTCGTATCTGTTTGGTTATCACAGATGTTTCTCCTAGGTAAAAAGACAAATTCCGTTGCATCTTTCCTTATACAAATTAAACGGAAAATGTAATTAATATTTTTCAAATATTAGCAGTAGGCAGCTGTCGGCGGCGAAGTGCTTGGCACGCGCTGGGCCGGCGCACCTGTATCGCGGCCACTCGCCCGACTGGTCCAGTTTCCCCAGTTCACTTCGCCTCACATTTAAAACCAATGACGCTGACGTCACCTTCACATAATTATACTTATCGATAAAACCTCTAAAGTGATAGTAACTACTAAAAGTCAAGGTCACGTAAAACATTTTTTTTTATTTACTTTTATGATAATGCTACCACCAAGCGTTTTTCTAAAGTATGTTGACCACCAACCAAAAGCACGTTTATGTTTTTTACTCTTTTTACTGCAGCATTGTATAAATCTTTCTGATAACAACAATCTGTATGACTAATCACTAGTTTTAGTTACACACGTTTACTTGATCTCAAAGGAGTATAGTTCTAAATGGGAAATATAGAGATAAATGGGATTATGAACGTTATTTTAGCAGGCATGGCACGTCATAATATGACGTAGTCGTACATGCTACCATCCGTGGTTTCAATAAATAATCCGTTTTTATCTACGTAAAATGATATCCTAATTTCAAATATTAGCGGCAAAACGTTGCAGAGTACAATATTTCATGGTGCGTTTTTAGTATTACCAACATTAGCTTAACGTTGAAATACAAATAGAAATATTTAATGGGGTGGATCACGAACTGATAATGTATAAACGTAAGTAAAAGTAGAGAAAATAATGCAGGTGGTTACTTTTAATTTATTGCAATTAGTTATGTTAATTCATTCGAATACTTACCAGTGTTAGAATATATCGCCAGAGATCAAAATATGATGTAATCATCTTTAATGTAATGTCTTAGACCTAGTTAGTTTTTCATCGAATTCCAGACGCCGCAATTGTTAACTATTTTTGGCAATTCTGCATATTAAACGTTAGTTCCACATATAACATAATAAAAAAAGTTACTTTAAAAAAAAACAACCTTGTATGAAACCACGAAGTAAAAAGTGATATATTTAAAATGAAAACTTCTTTAGGCACGTTTGTACACTGTTGCTATGGGGAAAAAGCAGTGTACTCGTAACCGTCACGCTAATAATACATATATATATCCACTAGAGGCCGCTAATCTAAACATTGAGTTCTGTCAGCTCCTTATTAATGAATGTCACCAACCTGCTAATCTGACGTTTTAAGTTCGTCGTTTCGTTTAAGTTTTTATTTCTGTCGGTAGTCCCATGACTGCCTATTTTTTTTTCTTTAAGGTTATTACCAGGGTTAGGGGCAGAAATTATTTATGAGGGGGGTAAACCTTCTTTTAACTTTAATGAACTTAATACAGGGAGGGGCAGGGCAGTGCAGCTGCTGGTGGGCAGCAGCTGCCTATGACTACTCCAAACGTAGTCTTATCTTATTGCCACCTTCTATTGGGTTAGAGGTTCTTTCCTAGGCTCCAACTCTAGCAGAAATCGTTTTTATTTTTATGGATACACGAAGTAGTGAGAGCACTACTAAATAAATTAATGAATTAAAATGCCACTTTTTTTAACATTTTAGGTAGATTTTTCGAAGAAAAGTCTATTTCGTGTTTATTAAATTTTTATCTCCAAAACTATAAGTCGCACACAGAAATCTATTTAGATTTCTGTGGTTATTACACATTTATGTGATGCGTTCTATTTAGATTTTTTTCCTATTGATAATAATATATACCTATCTCTCTCTCACGGTCTATATTTTCTTTAGCCTTTTTTTTTTCAGATGGTATTGTGATTCTAGTGTACAAAATATTAGCTATACATAATATAGCGCAGATAAAAGTTATTTTTGAAAAGAAAATATATTGCTGAACAAGTATTTGTTCTTCGAAGGAAAAAAGTATGTAGGTACTTAATTTGAATTCTATGTTTTACAACAGCAGAAAATAAATGAATCGACAAAGTAGAGTTTACGTTATTGCAACGACTTCTATTTATCTGGTAGTAAGTTAATGCAAGAGCATGAGTGGAATGGTCAATGATTTTTAAAATGGTATTATAATAATTCTATGCACATCTGCAACCCCTCGGCCAGCCCTCGACACAAACGACAAAGGTGTTATTCATGCTTTGAATGGCAAAGGCAGGAGACTTCGTGACTTGTGAGAACTATACCGTACGACGACAACTCAATTCTTAATAAGTCACAGCGATCGCGTGTTCAGTACATAGCAATTTGAATAGTTTATTCATGTTCATAATATAATTGATTTCTTTTTATATGAATGAATGTATTCAGTCTTACGGAAGATGTGACCTCTTTTTGTCTTTGTTTTGCGCTTCATTTATAAACAGTAATATTTCATTCAAGACTCAGACTCAGCTCATTGACTACGTTGTTCCTATATTAATATAAATAGGTATGACATCCTGTGTGCTGCTTACTGTATCAAATAGAGTCCTGTATGTTCACAGATTTATAGCTTTTCTTAAAATCCATGTAATTCTGATTTAAATTATGCCTATTGCGAAGGAAGTTTGAGTATTAGTTCTTGGAACTTTGCATGAGTGACGAGTGTGCAAACAAATGCGTTTCCGGTGGAACAGATCGCAAGCACTCCTCTGTAGAGAAAGTTGTCAAGCCTTCTTTCTATAACAATGCTATAGCATTTTGCTATTGCATCACGTAGTCGTGAAGTATTTTTTTGGATGATTAGCTGATGCAGGAAGAGATTATGAAACAATATCAAAGTAGCTATTCACATGAAATACTGTGATTGACGTCTAGTAAGTGTTCAACGGTTCTTGTCACGATACTCACGATACCTTGCAGGAAGTTTGCAGTATTTTAAAGACTTTTACAATAACACAGGTATTAGATACATTATCGATATGAATGTTTCTTTTATAAATTACAATAATACGCACTGTATGGTTGGATGCGATTTGCTATTGGATGTTTAAATACTTTTAGTATTTATACATCAGTTGACTTAAGTATAAAATTTTTGAATTTCTCCAAAAACTTTCCAAGCAAATTTAGAAATTTTTTGTTTTTCTTGAAAACGTTATTCGGGCTGTTAGAAATTGAAACCACCAGAAATAAAACATTTAATATACCCTTGTTCAAAAACCCCTTCAACAATTAGAAAAGAGTTGATGATCTTTTAACGGCTGAACAGAATTTCTTGAGTAATAGCTAAGAACATTATTGATCAAGTCACTTTTCAAACAAAAAAACTAAATCAAGATCGGTCCATCCGTTTCGGAGCTAAGATGCCACAGACAGACACACAGAAATACATGTCAAACTAATAACACCCCCCTCTTTGCGTCGGGGGTTTAAAACAAAATAATCAGACTGGTCTGGACTGGTTTGGATATTTCTTTTGTTACAGTTCGTTGGTGTGTAAGTGGCGCAGTTTCGCATTACTCGAGAACGGCCAGCTGGTCATTCTGAAATAATTCGATGACCTATACCTAAGGTAGTTGTAGCGAGGACCCGGCTGATAATTAGAGATCACGTGTACTTTTAACGTACTTGTAGCGTGACCTGGGTTCTTGAGGTGGCGCCTATTTATGAAGCAATCTACTCTAACAGATATTTTAAAAATTTAAACGATTAGGTATTCATTTCTTCATAAGTGAAGAAATGAGTAATCGTTAAAAAATTTTAAATCATAAAATTGAATAATTTCGTCACAGATTTAATAAAACTTCTACCAATACGGGGAAATTAACAAAACATATACTCGTACAATCCTACCTATTTATACATGGAACGCCATTCTAAATTTCGTTCTTTCTTTGCCTTCATTTAATTTAAAAAAAAAAACAGTAATAAGTAAATGGAGACTCATGTAATGATAACTAATTTTTATTTCACTTCTAGGTCGCTTTTACTTACTAAGGAAAACAAAGGAATTAAGTAGTCCACACATAAATAACCATAAATTAGGAAAACATTCTGGGTACTATAAAATCCTTTGTTGGATGCAAAAGAAAACCTGTGGAATTGGGATTTTCTTTTTTCTTTTCGCGTCGTGTGTGAGCTCGCCCAGATTAGGGTGTAGAGAAGAACAGTCATCACGGCATTATGACGAATGCTTTTAGCTGGGTCTTGATAAGTGCGAACGAACTCACATTGTCACTACATATTATAAAACAAAGTCCCCCTCCGCGTCTGTCTGTCTGTCTAAATTTAACCTACAAACTTCTAAAGTACCGAACGGATTTTCATACGGTTTTCACTAAAAGATAGAGGAGTGATTCATGAGGAAGGTTTATGTGTGTATAATTCATTAAGGTTTTGTATACATTTGCTGAAATATGACGACTATTGTTGAAGATATTGGAAAAAATTATGCCGACTAGCGACTGGGAGCTTTACTGGCAGTGCGCAGCCGGGGCGGGTTGCTGGTATTATGTAAATGTTTACCTATTTCTAATCGAAATTAAGGTAGTTATAGCGCTAGATCAGGGGAACATTCCTGTAACTAGGAATGGTTAGCCTTGTAATTAGGTGCAATTGCAAAATCGATAATTTTTTTTCTCTTTTGCGTGACGTACGCTTAGCCTATGCTCTTTTACCTTGCGGTCATAGGGTTTTCTTTCCACAGTTAAATAATAAAAGTATCAGTTATAAAACGCTACATCTGTTACATCAACCGTGGAATTGTGGGAACTGTTGCTTGCGCTCGTAATTATCACACTATTGTTTGTCTATGACTTCTTTCTAGGTAATAAGAGCACATACGCAACCTATATGAATTTTATGATACTTTGGTACACCAACCGCTATTGTAAAAATCGTCTATTCTTCCTATATAGTTTTTTTATTGATTTCATCGTAAAACTCGTACGTAATGTGCTTGCTCGTGTTTATAAGGCACTTTTTATTTCTCTGAAATATCTATTAATTGCGATAACATTGACTAAAAATATTTATTTGTACTACTCAAAATGCCTATATATGTCTATGCCTATATGATGTACTTATTTTATAAAATGGTTGATCTACTTTCTCTACATGGTGCAAAGGGCCGAAAGCATATTTATTTTCGTGCGACTAGCTGACTCGTTCCACCTACACACCACGACAATCAAACAATTTACTGTAAATTATCGTTTATTTTCTATAATCAATATTTCTATAATCATGTTTAGGGACAGTTTATTTCAAATAAACTGATTTTATTTTCTGGACTGCTAAAAAACGGATGATATTTATATATTTAGATCTGTTTAATATTGAGAAACTCTGACCTATTATGTATTCTGTGCTCTGACACCTTAGACTGATCACCGACTACATAGTCGGTGTCCATTATATACAATAGATGTATTTTGTATTTTTTCGATTACCACGTGGAATAAGCCGCGAGGAAAGGCAGTATTCTCCAAAAAATACGAGAGCAATAGAAGACATGACTGGAAGTTTTGTGTATCATTTTAATATTCTACAAACATCTCAAACTACTTACGTTTATATTAAAAACACTTTGTGATTTTATTCAGGGCACGACGAAGCGCCTCACGAAGTTTGACAATGTTGCTCCTACTCAACGTTCACATGCCTACGTAATCGTCTATCAAAACGTTCACATTTTTAACACCCGGCATTGTATTATACCATATTATACTAAAAGATTAACTCCTACGCAGCAATGTGACCGACACGGGAAGCTTTATATTGTCCTTAATATGCGTATAATAGAGATATGAAGGCAAATTTGATGTGTCAGAGCTCCACGATCCGTAGAATATAAATAAGTGAATGCAATGTGAATATGATTAATGAAAATGCAACAATGCTGTTGTTTGTGATGAAAGAGGCATGTCCGGAGCTGTATAACTAACTAAGGCTTTGACTGCGTAGCTTTGTGCCTTAATACACTCTGTTAAATGACATCTCTTTTAAAACTTCAATTACAAATTTACTAGTAAGGCATTTATGACTGAATATTTAATTGTGATCAGTGTGTTTATGTATTGCAGCTATATCAAGGAGTTTTGGGCTGAGAACACAGTAATATCTTTTTGTCTAGTTATACATTATGAGTATTATGACTCTACGTTAAAAGCCCAACATCCGCTGAATCGTCATCATAGTTTATAATCAAGCTGGATCTCGATACTTCTGGTTTTTATTTCATAGGAATCTAATATCGTGTAACACGTTTCTATACGCAATCAGTGAACGCAATGCCTTTAAAATTCCACTTCAAATAACTTGGTTTTGTAGAGCAACTAGTTATTAAAAAAACAGTTTTTAGCGAAGAGCGGCATGTGCTAATTCTAAGTTGTTTTGCCTACAAGAAGAAAATTATGTACTTTTATGATTCCCACGTTCCTTATCCAGGGTCTGTTGATGTTAAGTTTTTATAATCTATTTATTGCGGAATATAGGGTGATATAATTACTTGAATTTTGTAGATACATGTGTGCAAACGTAAATAATTTATAGCTGCGAACGCTTGGCGTAGCTTCAGAAGGGCAACGCCCTTTGCAGCCGGTCGACAAGTGACCTTTAGGTTTACTAAGGGCGGGGAACCTATTTTCTACGGGCCCCGGAATTCTCATTTTTTGTAAATAATTTGAGTTCAAGTCATAAGTTTATTCATATCATAAAGTTTTATAATGAAAATTGTTTTAACAATTTATCTTTTTTGTCGACTAGTTTTGAAAACTTTGGTATTTCATTTTAAACAGCTAATTAGGACATGAGATAATCTGTTTAGTTTCGACGTTCAGAAACATACATACATATATATTATGTATATTTCTGAACGTCGAACTTACCTGCACCAGTAACACTTCATCCAACGGGATTGTCAACAATAATCTCTTTCAAGGGTAACTGGTTTGGAATATCACTAATCTGTTCCTCAAATCTTAAAAATAAATTACAATACAGTATGTACATATAAATACGACCAACGTGAGAAATAGCTAGTGCTCTATTCAAAAGCAGTTGTAGTTTGCAAAGTATTTACATAACGAGTTATTAACTTAGTGTAAGGAAGATACAAAGAGTAATAAGAGGAATTTATTCTCAAATTAAGCAAGAGCTTAGCCTAGATGTAACTTAATTAAGAAGTTATAGGAAATGATGTCGGAAGTTACTTTCAGAAAGTGCGAAAGAAGTAAGCGATGAAACAGCAAACCATAAGCGATTCATAATGACTAGAGATCGCTTGGTGGTTATAGTTTAACCCCCAGGCAAAGTTGTCTAAGTTTTGAATATTTTGTTTTATTTCATTGAGCCATTTGTAACACAAATCAAGCTATTCATTTCCAGTATTAGTTGAACTCTCATTGGGTAGTTTTCGTACCGTACTGGACATGTGTATCTTTTTGTAGGCGTTTTCACATAATTTTTAGGGTTCCGTTCCTCAAAAGGAAAAAAGGAACTCTTGTAGAATCACTTCATTGTCCGTCTGCTCTGTCTATCAATACCCTTTTTATCTAAAACTAGTTGAAATAACCATCGAATACTTATAAAAAAACCAAGCATCTAAGTCAACGCAATTAAAACAAACGACATTTTCTCATATTTTAACAAATTTTAACACTTTGCAGGTAAATAAAAAACTTATAGGGTACTTACCATTAACCTAGAATCATGAAACTAAGCAAGGTATCAAAGAGCATCAGAAAGTCGTTAATTTGTTGTTTTATCACATAAAATACTATTTTTTTACGATTAACTTATATTTAGCGCTGTGAAAATTTTGCTTGGTGAATCGATTCCCGAGATGGACCAATTATCTACATACAAGTATGTACTGAACCCTCCGTGCGCGAGGATCCATTTTTTTTAATTTATAACACATTGTATAAAAATGTTGCTTTCTGCACTTCTACATATAAAATAAATACCTATTCCAAATTTCACATTCCTCTGTGCGCGAAATTTGCTTAAAAGAGGTACAAAGAATTCTCTTCGTGTATTAATATATAGAAAATTACTTGTGGCCCTTGTGGGAGAAATGCACTTGTGTTTAGGTCAGCATATGAGTAACACCAAAGTCTGTATTTCAGAGAACTTGTAAAGTCGTTGCTTCTAGTTTTTAACCGACGAAAAAAAAGGAGGTTCTCAATTCGACCGTATTATATTTTTTTTTTTATGCCTGTTCAGCACTCACTCCGTTATTTATGAACCGATTTTGATTATTCTTTTTTTGTTAGATAGGGTATACCTCAAGGGTGGTCCCATGTCAAGGAAGTCAGGATTGATTATGGGATCCTGATAAAATTGAGAGAAACCTTCGAAAATTGTAGGAACGAATAGTGTTTCTGTTTACTTTTCATTACTTTATCGGGTATTTGCGTTTAGAAATCATCACATCATGCTGATGATGAAAAAAAAACATAAAATAAAAATCTTTTTAACAAAAAATTAAACCGACGAAAATAACTAAAAAGCAAAAAATAAGTAAACCTTCAGTCTTAAGTATTCAGCTTATTTACATAAACTATCAAAATTTTTATATAAACTTATTTTGAGTCGGCGCCAAATAATAAAATGATTAATTACTTACGTAGGTACATATAAAATTTTGAAAATTAATCAGTTTGTTGTTTGGCGCAGACTCAAAATAAGTTTATATAAAATTTGATAGTTTATGTAAATAAGCTGAATAATACTTAAGACTGAAGGTTTACTTATTTTTTGCTTTTTAGTTATTTTCGTCGGTTTAATTTTTTGTTAAAAAGATTTTTATGTTGAATGACAAGGTGTTGGTTAGATATAGAGAATCGCTATATTGTCATCATCATCAATCATACATTATATAACCATTGCCATCAGTAAGTATGTCGTAAGTTGTAATCAGTAAGAGATCGTTGTGTCACGCCTTACTTCATGTTAGTTTGCTAGCGTTTTCATCAGGTGCGCTGTCAAATTTTATGGTGGACATAAACTGTAAAAGTTATAATGTATACTTTATCGGCTGTTTGCGTAAAATAATTTAGGAGAATGTTTAGTAGTCCATTTTAACATACAGTAGGTATAATTTATTATTTTTTTAGGGCTCCGGATCTCAAAGGGAGAAATGGGACCTTTTTAGGGCCACATCCCACACCTTAAATGAATCTTGAACTCATGATATTAATACCTTGCCCTGCGTCTCAGCGGCGCCGCGGCGGTCCCTTGAATTTATAAAAAGGTGATTTAACTGTCCCAAAATACGGTAATTGATGCTGTACGTATATTTTTTTCAGATTTAATTATGTATTCACTATGAGTTTTAAGAGCAAATTACAACTTAGTTATATTAATTTGCACATGGTATTCATATTGTTTTATAATCATCCTGTGAGGGCAAATTAATAAATACCAGATATTTTGTTGATAGTCTAGTATCGCAATACACGCAATTCACGTACACACAGACTTAGAATAACTATTTGCAAATCGACTTCAAACCCCCAATACAGCGATCAGAGCAGGGTGGTCGTTTAAACCGTACTATCTCTCAAGTTCTGATATTGTCTTTAAAGAGGAATTAATGCAAAATATATGGTTTATGCCAAATGATAAAGTGTTCGGCTTTGTTCGAATAACCTTCCTTTTTCGTGGCGTCGATTAGATTAGAGATAAGAGGTGCATTAAACTATTCACTGCGTTAGATGAACTCGATTGTCTAATGACTCATGTATGGATAGTAGCGTATAGCTGACTGTTTATAAATAAACCCTGTAACATGTTGCCGTTGAGTCGTTTGTTTATTTCAAGTTCATTGTTGTGTCTTGCGTGAAGTCGTTTTGCCAGTCTCCTACGTGTCCTTCAATATAGAAGATAAAATTATTTTAACGCTATAAAAAGCTTTCTGTCGTTATTTAACATTAATAATTTGTCTGAATTATGACTGATGAGATTTAAGATATAATAAATTAATTGTAATTTAAAAAAAAAGCAAGCTTTTATACAAACTAAGTTTTATTTTAGTGTAGATTTAATGTTTAAAAAAATACTACTCAAGACGAATCAATCGAGTCCAGGCTCGATTGATTTATATTGTTTAGTTAAGAAGTTCCTATGGTCGTCTCCCGGCTCCATCATCATAACATCTCCATGGTACCATAATATTGTATTGTCACCGAAGATACATATGGATGGACACCCAATGGTTCTAATTTAGCTTCCAAGATTCGTGCCGAACACCATTAAATAAAATCTTGTAAAAAAAGAGAGAAAATTAAAACCAAATTGTCAACTACAACGGATATAGGCCTGTTTACGCTATGATAAGTGCAAGTGTGAAATAGAACTATGTTGATGCCTTGTTATCAATATTTAAATCATAGAAAAATTCAACTTCTCAGTCTATGCCTTATGTTCATGTGCTGTGGAAGTAAATTGTAGTGTTAGGAAAAAGTGATTATTTAATTATGTCTTGTAATATAATGTACTCGCGGACAAATGTTTCCAATAAATTAGGATTGTTTTTATTTTTCTTTATATGTCTTATATATAGTGTAAATGAGTAACTAAGCACCGTGACGGATACAAGTTATAATGATAGACGAAATGTATGATAAAATTATAATCACCCAAGTTATACTTGTTTAGTTGATGCGTCGCATTACCTACTTATAGGCTTTAGTTGAATTATTGCCTTTACCTTTCACTAACTTGGTGCCACTTGCTTTACTACTGACTGGTAATCCGAGCTATCTATGATCTAAGATTGCAATCACCGGATACGACTATCTATGTAAAAAGTACACGACTACTAAGTATTACGAGTTATGAGAAGTATTATTATGGCTGTATGGTATTTTGTCTGAAAATGCGATATAGGTTGACATGACTGTAGATACAATAAATTAGTAATATACTCGTATGTACCGCTTGTAAAGTTTGTAACGTCTATAAAGATACTCCGTTAGATAATCCGTTTCTTATATTATTGTGATACATTTTTCCCCGCATTAACGAAATATTCCTGTGTTGTAGTTGATTTAAAAAATATACACTTAACGGACACAAGACAGACAAAAGACGACAAATAATTGTCCTACGTGGGAATCGAAACCAAAACACTCGCAGCGGTAGCAGTTAGCGAAGTTAGAACTAAACCATCAATGGAGTCGTTAATAAAAAAATCTTAATAATAGAACTTAGCTCCGAAGCATTGTGATACCAAAGGCGCAGCGTGCGTGACTTAAGTGGAGATAGTGTCTTTGATAGCCAACGGCTATTTTTTAAGCACGACGGGTTCTAAAAGGCGGTTTTCTTGGTTTGCGTTCATTTTGTATAGTTGTACGTATTTCGTAATATGGGGTGGCCTTGCTTGTTGCAAGGCATTCGTGATCTACGATTACTGGTTTTCATGGTTTGTTATCACATTGTGATTAAAGTAAAATTTATGTAAATGTAGCGCTCCAAAATTATTTATATGGATTAAAGTATTTCAAAAATCCCTTTAACAGGTAATAAAAAAAATCCCTTTATCGGTTTATAGGTTCCAAAAACAGATTTCACTATAGTATCTACACATTCTACATTAGGTTAGGTATGTGTTATGGTTCTGAAATATGTGTATTGGGGCCGGCTCGATTTTTATCATTGTTCTGTACGCCATCTATCAAAGTTGATCGATAACATCAGAGATTGAAATTAAGCAATATATAATTAAATATGTGGGTGAACCTACATACTATTGCAGCGTTACATGTTTACGTAATTTAAATAACATTTACATTCAACATTTCTTTCAAATGTGTCAGGTGAAGTTAATGAAATTATGTTAATTTATACCAGTTTACTTTTTAACCGACGAAAAAAAAGGAGGTTCTCAATTCGACCGTATAATATTAATTTTTTTTAGTTTTTTTTTTTATGTCTGTTCAGCCCTCACTCCGTTATTTATGAACCGATTTTGATTATTCTTTTTTTGTTAGATAGGGTATACCTCAAGGGTTGTCCCATGTCAAGGAAGTCAGGATCTGATGATGGGATCCTGAAAAAATTGAGAGAAACCCTCGAAAATTGTAGGAACGAATAGTGTTTCTGTTTACTTTTCATTACTTTATCAGGTATTGCGTTTAGAAATCATCATCATTTTTCATCATCATCATCATGATGATGAAAAAAACCATAAAATAAAATCTTAAAAAAAAAAAAAACCGACGAAAAGAACTAAAAAGCAAAAAATAAATAAACCTTATTTAAATTAACCTTAATTAAATAAATAACCTAAGTTTATATAAAATTAGATAGTTTATGTAAATAAGCTCATTATTTACATAAACTATCTAATTTTATATAAACTTATTTTGAGTCGGCGCCAAATAAAATTTTGATAATTAATCAGTTTGTTGTTTGGCGCCGACTCAAAATAAGTTTATATAAAATTAGATAGTTTATGTAAATAAGCTCAATACTTAAGACTTAAGGTTTATTTATTTTTTGCTTTTTGGTTCTTTTCGTCGGTTTAATTCTTTGTTAAAAAGATTTTATTTTTAGGTTCCACTTTTGCCCGTCTTTTTCGAAAGACTAACTTAACTTTGCGGTTGCTGGTGGAGCGCCAATATATTTATAAAATGCATACATAATCGCACCATAATATATTTCGTTATATTATAAATTTCATAGTCTTTATAGTAAACCACATTCTGTTTGTCGAATGCAATTAGTGCTGGTACTGCTGTAATATTGCCAATGTACTCGACGATCTCAAGAGATGGCGTTAGCAGTCTTCAAATAGTGTGAGCGCGCTGCGCCTGATTGGTGCAGGAAAAAACGGACATACCCTGCTCTCATCGCTTTTCGCTAAGAAGACGCCTTTAATATATAAAAATTTTGTTCCGCCACGGACTTCAGTTATATTTCTCGTGAAAACAAGCTGATTTTCCGTTAGTCCTATAGCCGTGTAGTGTTTGGACTCGCTTGTAACCTTTACAAGGTGTATGTGGAGTGCTCTAGTCTTCGATCGTGACCGGCCGGTCAATACCTTGCAAGAGACCGTAGAAACCTCGCCGCTGCTCGCTGCCTTCTGGAGGATCGTGACTTGGTCGGTGTTGCAGGTTAGTGCTGGCATGATTGTTTTGATCGATAGAAGTGGTTTACTTCCCTACACCTCGTACGCTAACTGTTGAGCAATCACACCCTGGTCGGGCTATTTACACGCCTGACCATATAATTTGGTCCTTACGAGCCGGATAGGCCAGTGATTCACGTAAATATTGGTGAATTTACTTTTCATATCATAAAAAAGATTCACGTAATTCTAGTGAATTCTTGCCGCCTTTTTTCCTCGCTCACAGATTTACGTAAAATTGGTAAATTCTGTGTTTAAAACGCACGAGAACTACGTAATTATTGGTAGACTCGTACTTAAATATAATTAATTGTTAGATTTGGTGAATTACGTATTAATTGGTAATAATATCCATTATACTCAATTTAGTTGAACTTATTTATACCTACCCACTTATTAACCGCTCCACCACTGTACTTTACGCTAAGTCATTTTAAGATTTAAATTTAATTTGTGTTTTTACACTAACTAGGTAGATATACCTATCACTTTGTAGTTGTATTGTGATATTATTTTATAAACATGACGGAAAGTGAATCAAGTCGCGAAGTCATGTTGGTTATGTTGAATCAAAAGAAATAATTATTATTTCAACGTATTAATCGTATGTACACATCGTCGAAAGGTATAATTTCTTTCGATTCATCAACGCGAGCTAACGAGAATTTTCTGGCTGAAACGGAGATGATAGATGAGTTACGCGATAAATTTGAGTCCATTGTTGATAAAATAAATAATATAAATTTGTTATCAAAGATTACGGTCAATCCCGAGTATTCTTGCCTCGATTCATTTGATGATTTATACTCGAGAGTTAAACGCGTTAGAAATAAAATATTAACCACTTCTAAGGTGCGTTCACTCGAGACCAGTAGCTCGATCAAGTCCGTAGTGAAATTAGAACCTTTAGTAATTCCGAGTTTTGACGGACGCCCTGAAAACTGGAATACCTTTTATCAGTCTTTTAAAGCTAATATTCATATGAATCAACAGCTTTCTGACTCGCAACGTGTACAGTATCTAATTTCTAAACTCACCCACGACGCACTAAAATTCACTTCCTGTATTATTCCGTCAGGTGAAACATATAAAATACTGTGGGATAGTTTGGTTAAGAAATACCACGACAAACGCTCATTAGGTACATATTATCTCAATAATATACTGGACTTAAAAACTTGCTCGCACACTGCGAACGCTCTTGATACCTTTGTTAGTAAATACTCCGCTTCGATATCAGCTCTAAAAGAATTAGGCATAACTGATCTAACTGATTTTATTTTTCTTCAATGCGCTTTAAGAAGGATGGATCCTCAAACCATCCAAGCCTTTGAACTTTCGATTCGGGATGTGGAAGTGCCTACGACACAACAGCTTATCGCTTTTATACAAGATCAGGCTAAGATTTTGGAGCGCTCAAACCCGCGAAATTGGTCATATACGAAACCCGCTGCTGTTGTTACGTCGCCCTCACGCGACCGGCGCGTTCATCACACCTCCAAATCTTACGCAGCAGTTACCGCGAATTGTTGTTTGTGTAGTGGTAACCATCGACATTTATATGATTGCGCTCAGTTTAAAACTATGCGAGACGCAAGGGCTAGATATGAGTTTATTAAATCGAAGTACGGTTGCGTTAATTGTTTAAGCACTTTACATAAACTTCCGGATTGTAAGAGTACGTCAGTATGTTTCTGTGATAAAAGACACCATAGGTTATTGCATTTTGATAGTAATAATTCGCAATCGCATGCGGCTATGGTAAATACCGCCGTCGCGTACTCGCCGCCGCCCGCTCATCGAGCGACCGTTACTTCGCCCGCGCCTTCTCATCGCGCTCACACGACTTCGTCATGCATTCGAGCGCCCCCGCTTGCTACAGAACCAGTTACACATACACAGTCTTACACTTCTTGTCATAAGGGTGATATACTTTTGTCAACCGCTCAGGTATACGCGCGCTCTAAGGGTAGCGCTGGTATCAAATCTGTAGTTAGGTGGTTGATAGATAATGGCTCGCAGAATAATCTAATAACATCTGCTTGTTCTAGTTTATTAAATTTACCGATAATACCGTTGAATAATTCCTATGTTAAAGGTGTTGGTTCCGCTTCAAGTCCGATAATCGGTTATGTTCAGTTAGACATTGAATCCCGTATTTATCCGGATCAGAAATACACTATACATGCGCTTGTTGTAGAATGCATTACGGATCAATTGCCTTCGAAATTCATCGATTGTGATCGCGACCTAGATTTTCGTAACCTTCCGCTCGCTGACTTAAGCTGGAATATTCCGGGCAAGATTGATTTATTGTTAGGTGCCCAGCTATTCCCATTTATATACTTAGGAAATATGGTCGAGTGTGGGCCGCGCGCACCGTGTGCTTTATCTACAACATTTGGTTACGTACTTATGGGAGATTACCCGCGTAAACATATTTTACCTACTGCCGCGTCTTTTTCTGCGTTAGCGCTTAATGATATAGTGCAAAAGTTCTGGGAACTTGAAGAAGTACCCATGAAACGCTTGTTGTCACCAGAGGAGACAGATTGCGAAAATATTTTCACGGCTACCGTGACCCGTGACGACGTAGGTCGTTATACAGTTGCATTACCGTTCTGTAGGGACCCTTCGGAATTAGGTAATTCGCACGCTACCGCTTATCGCCGTTTCGTTTCACTCGAGCGTAAGCTCCGTCAGGCACCGATAGTGCGCGAAAATTATAACAAGGTTATTCAGGATTATATTGATAACAATTACCTCAGTCCTGTTAAAGAATCTGAGCTGTCCTCTGATGGTTATTATATACCGCATCACGCAGTAGTCCGACCTGATAAACCGATGCCGCGCATCGTATTGGACGCGAGTGCTAAAACGCATACAGGACTTTCGCTTAACGATATATTACATATTGGACCCAATTTACAGGCCGATCTGTTTTTATTATTGTTAGGTTTTAGATTATTTCCTATTGCAATGAACGCTGATATAAAACAATATTATTTACGGATTGGTGTACCAGTAGACCAACATAAATACCTACGCATTTTATTTAGATTCAACGAATCGGAAAAAATTCGCACTTATGCCTTTAATAGGCAACCTTTCGGTCTCAAGTCAAGCCCTTACATAGCTATGCGCACTGTGCGACAGCTGGCTACTGACATGAGTCCGCTCTATCCTGATGCCGCGAAAGTGGCAGAGACCTGTCTGTATATGGACGATTTGGTTCTTTCTATTGCAAATGAGGATACTGCCACGCAATTAGCTCACAACTTGATTAAGTTTTTCAAATCGGGTGACTTTGACTTAGTGAAGTGGTCTAGCAATTCACCAGTGCTACTTGACTCGCTTCCCGACACGCACCGCAAGTCGCTTGATTTTGATGTTGACAATAATGTCTCTAAGGTCTTAGGTCTCTCATGGGAACCATGTGAAGATAATTTTCATTTCACATGCGCCGCAATTAATGAAAGGTGCACCAAGAGAAACATACTCTCGATGGTTGCACGACTATTTGACGTGCTCGGATTGGTCGCGCCTGTGATTCTCTATGCCAAGTTGTTAATTAAGGAACTGTGGCTCAGCAAGTGTGATTGGGACGATCCTGCACCGGAGCACATACGCACCCGTTTTTTCGCTCTTGCGCAAGAACTTCAAATGATTGACACTTTAAGGATTCCACGTCATGTAGGCGTCGAAGTTGGTTGTGAATTACGTCTTGTTGCTTTTTGTGATGCTAGCATGAATGGTCTGGGATGTGTCATTTATGCCCATTGTACCCACCCGTCTGGCATTCAAACTCGCATTCTTTGCGCTAAATCAAAGGTTTTGCCAACAAAAATCACTACGCTCGCTCGCTTAGAATTATGTGCTATTTTACTTATGTCAAAATTAATAAAAACTGTGCGAGACACATATGCAACACGTATGACCATTGCCGGGATATACGCATTTTCTGATTCCACTATTGCTTTATCATGGGTTCATTCTTCACCACATCGTTGGTCAGTTTTCGTCGGTAATCGCGTCGCTCAGTGCCAAGAAAACTTGGACTCTAAACATTTTTATCATATTGCCGGAGCTAGTAATCCAAGTGATTGTCTTTCGCGTGGTATGCTTCCATCGCAACTTTTGACCCACGATTTGTGGTGGAAAGGTCCTCCGTGGATTCGCAGCTCATCTGAGAAGTGGCCGATTAAGCCATTCTCGCTTAATAATTGCTCTGTCTTGCCTGAACTCAAGGCAAATGTGTTGGCTGCCATTACTCACACAGAGCCGCCGTTGCTGTGTACGTTAGCACAACGTGTTTCTTCTTGGGAAAAGTTGCTACGTATCACCGCATATGTATTAAAATTCGCAAGACCTAAAGTTAAGGTCGAACCTCGTTCGATAGCAGGGTTGACAAGTGCTGAGAATGCGTTAATTCTCGCCGTTCAATCTGTGCACTTCTGTGAAGATATCAAATTGATCAAGGCTGATAAATTACCTTCAAAAAAGCTGCAAAGCCTCTTCGTCTTCTTAGACAAACAAGGGATTTTACGCATTGGAGGAAGACTTTCTGGATCAATGCTTCCTTTCGAAGCTAAACATCCGGTTCTTCTCCCTAAACGCGATCATGTCGTTGACTTAATAATACAGCATTTTCATGTTGTCAATTGTCACACCGGACCTGGACTTCTTATGTCTATTATACGACAACGCTACTGGATCTTGGATGCTAGGACTGTTATCAGGTCCAAGTTGCGAAAGTGCAACACTTGCTTTAAATGCAACCCAACGCATCCAACGCCTATAATGGCTGATCTTCCTGATTACCGTGTTTCAGAGGCCAAGGCATTTTGTCACACTGGTGTAGATTACGCTGGTCCGATAAGGACAATCCTTTCTCGCCGCAGAGGTCAACATGCGCAAAAGGCGTACATCGTTCTTTTTGTTTGCATGGTCACACGTAGTCTACATATTGAAGTGACCAGTGATTTAACTACTGAAAACTTTCTAGCCGCTTTTAAACGCTTTATTTCCCGTCGAGTACCAGTTTCATGTCTCTATTCCGATAATGGATCTACTTTCATCGGTGCGAAGGCACATTTAGATGAGCTGTATAGTTTTTTATTGAACTCTAGCTTCAAAAACGCGCTGTCGAATGAGTTGCTCTCTTGACGCATAGAGTGGAAGATGATTCCCCCAAGATCACCAAATTTTGGTGGGATGTGGGAAGGGAATATAAAGAGCATGAAAACGCATTTATATAGAGTAATAGGAAGTCAGTTACTTACATACGAAGAACTGCAAACTGTTCTTACTCAGATAGAGTGTATTCTTAACTCTCGTCCATTGAGCGTATTATCGTCAGACCCTTATCCTGAGGTGTTAACTCCCGCGCATTTTTTGATGTCTACTCCGTTGCAATATTTACCCGCTGCTGATTTGTCAGATCAACGATTGAGTCTGTTAGAACGTAAAAAGTTGTTAGATAGTATGGTCCAATCCTTTTGGAAGAAATGGCACTTAGAGTATTTGCACACGTTGCAAGTTAGGCAAAAATGGGCTACTCCCGACAAACCGGTAGAAATCGGAACTGTTGTTCTTCTTGAGCAGGAGAATTCTCCACCGTTGCATTGGCCGTTAGGAGTAATTACGGACGTGTTCAGAGGCTCTGATAACGTTGTACGCGTGGCGATAGTTAAAACGCAAACTGGAATTTACAAACGCGCTGTAACTAAATTATATCCTATTCCTACACAATAAATTCAACTTAGTTTCAACCTTATTTTTTAGTTTAGGCCGCTATATTTATCATATTTATTATTTAATCGCATAATGCATGTGTTACTCTCAGTCAGTTAGAAAATTCGCGTGTTTTGAAACATCTTGTGATGTTCCAAGGCGGGGTGCATGGTGGAGCGCCAATATATTTATAAAATGCATACATAATCGCACCATAATATATTTCGTTATATTATAAATTTCATAGTCTTTATAGTAAACCACATTCTGTTTGTCGAATGCAATTAGTGCTGGTACTGCTGTAATATTGCCAATGTACTCGACGATCTCAAGAGATGGCGTTAGCAGTCTTCAAATAGTGTGAGCGCGCTGCGCCTGATTGGTGCAGGAAAAAACGGACATACCCTGCTCTCATCGCTTTTCGCTAAGAAGACGCCTTTAATATATAAAAATTTTGTTCCGCCACGGACTTCAGTTATATTTCTCGTGAAAACAAGCTGATTTTCCGTTAGTCCTATAGCCGTGTAGTGTTTGGACTCGCTTGTAACCTTTACAAGGTGTATGTGGAGTGCTCTAGTCTTCGATCGTGACCGGCCGGTCAATACCTTGCAAGAGACCGTAGAAACCTCGCCGCTGCTCGCTGCCTTCTGGAGGATCGTGACTTGGTCGGTGTTGCAGGTTAGTGCTGGCATGATTGTTTTGATCGATAGAAGTGGTTTACTTCCCTACACCTCGTACGCTAACTGTTGAGCAATCACACCCTGGTCGGGCTATTTACACGCCTGACCAGTGTCGATGTATGACAAAGGCAACAATCCAACCGCAAAATATAAGTTTGTAATCTCAAAACGTATTTTTTTATGTTATATAAACAAATTAACGATTTTGATTCGATTTTTTCCTTTACTTGTGTTGTTAGACCTTGCTTCTTACCAAATTTCATGATTCTAGGTTAATGGGAAGTATCCTATGGGTTTTGATTTACCTGCGAAATGTTCAAATTTGGTCAAATATAAGGTTTATGTGACCATATCTTATGATTGCGTTGATTTAGGAGCTTGATATTTTATTCGGCTTCAAGGAACCGCTGACATAAGTATTTGCTGTTAATTTGAACTTGATGCCTTTTCTGGTTCCTGAGAAAAAGGGTCTTGACAGACACACAGACAGACAGATATAACGACAAATGAACACTTTCAGATTTTTTCCTTTACTTGTGCTTTCAGACCTTGCTTCTTGCCAAATTTTATGATTCTAGGTCCATGGGAAATACCCTACAGGTTTCGATTTACCTTCGAAATGTTCAATTTTGTTCAAATATAAGGCTTAAGTGGCCATATCTTTTGATTGCGATGACTTAGAAGCTTGATTTTTTTACAGCTTCAAGGGATCGCAGACTTATGTATTTGGTATTAATTTCAACTTGATGCATTCACGGGATCCTGAGAAAAAGGTCTTGACAGATAGACAGACAGACGGACAACAAAGTGATCCTATAAGGGTTCCTTTTTTCCTTTTGAGGAACCAAACCCCTAAAAAGATGCCGACGAACGGAGAACCTCCTTCTTCTTTTTAATTTGATTAGTAATAAGGTTTATGTTTTTAAAATTGCGCATTCTCCTAAGATATCACTTTACGTTATTCATAAGGTACCTACTACACGATCCTAAAGTATAACTACAAGCACAGAATTCTAAATAAAGTTACCTTATTTAGATTTCTGTGACTACAAGTTTATGTAACACGTTGTAATATAATACACATACATTGTAAGTGTGTGGTAAAAATGGTTGCTTATCATACTTATCATAGAGCGCGAGTTGTTTGACCCAGGGAAACGTTTTACGGCTTAAGGTACGTGTAAACTATGAACCAGTGATGGTTACGATTATTTTCTGATATTATTAGTGTGTCAATGTACTTTCGAGCACCCTCAAGCTAATTTGCCTAAAACGTAATCAAGGGATTAACTTTAACATTTTATTTTCAAGTTTAGGTTTTTTTAACGATGAAATTAATTTACAATGGTCCTGCGAGAAGAACGTGGAATTCTAAAAGAAACACTTAAGATTAACTTCAGATCGCCGCATACACGAGAGTCTAGAGACATATTGTAGTCACCACAATGATATGAAGTGAATTATTTTCGGTAGTGTAATTTGTAAAATATACATATTATATGTATATGTTAGCAAATTTTATATTTTTGACGATAACAATTTAATGAGCCCTAACAATATGCCTCTATGGGTTTGATAATGAGTAGGTGATGTAAATAGCGCAGATACCCTAATTTTATTAGTTAGTTGTCCTGTCAAAATTTAAATCATCTATATTTATAAAAATGAATCCCTATTTCCCTTGGTCACGGCATAACGCGTGCACAGCTTTACCGATTTCGCTTATTCTATATTATTGTGTTTGTTATTGCCAGGAGAAGGTTCTTATGAGAGAAAAATTAAGAAAGTTACGCGGAAAATAAGAAAATTTAAGAAAACTTAACGACCGTATTATCTTTTCTAATGTAACCTTAACGCGTTTGAAATAAATGTCAGTCGTTTGACAATTGGCGGACACCTGGATTAACACATTGCCTACTTTTTATCCCGATATTCTCAGGGCATCGGGACTTGCGCGGGTGAAACCGCAGCTAGTATTTTTATATTTTTTGTGCAAAAGCACTTCTAGTTTGCCTGGAATTTCCCAATTCGCCTGGCCACTAAAAATTCACTGGCTTCAAATTTTTCTTTCTTCAAAACCTTATTCGGACTAATATCACTACATATTATAAAACAAAGTCCTCCGCCGCGTCTGTCTGTCTGTTCGCGATAAACTCTAAAAATATTGAACGGATTTTCATGCGGTTTTCGCCAATAGATAAAGCGATTCATGGTAAAGGTTTAGGTGTATAATTTGTTAAGGTTTTGTGTAAATGGGTTAAAGTATGATGATGATTGTTGAAGATGTCGCTGCTACCCGTGCGAAGCCGGGGCGGATTGCTAATTAACATATAAAAGAAAGAATAAGCCAAATAGGTATTTTTTTTTGTACCGTAGAAAGGAAATCCCTCTAAACCCTGGCAGACTTGGCCGCCTGTTGACCAAGGCGACCCCACTATGAATTGTCCTACCCATTCTCGTGCGTGCGCCGTCGCGAGCCGGCTTTTGCTAGAGCGACAGGTTGCTCTCCACGTCGCCTTCAGGCAAGCGCTCATAGACGTCGGAGATCTTTTTACACTCTCCGGCACCTGGTGCATTTTCTGCAGGACGGAAAAGTACTAATACTCTCCCGTTCCCTTTCCGCCGCTTCTTTAGCATGCATCCTTACCTCGCAGAACGAAGCGGTGGAATCCCATGCACTCTTGCTCTAGACTATACACATAATCATGGTCTCCAGCGAGAGGCTACCTACACCGATAGCCGCTGCCGGTTGTTACACTGCTGCACCCACGCAGAGCACGCCACTAAACTGTGGAGTACAATATTCTTGCGGCAGCCCCGGCAGTGGTGGCACACAGACATTGGCTCCTGGCCTATGCGACACAGGTACTTTCCGAAGCAGCCGTGTCCGGTGAGTACCTGCATCATTCGGTAGGAGAGCGCCATGTCGCCTCTCCAGCTAATTGTCCATGACGGGCCTTACCGCTACGTTCGTATATTACCCTAAGCCAAATAAGTCTAGCTATTGTCAAGTGATGTACCTACCTGCTAAGTTTTTTAGGCATGAAGGATTCCCAATACTATTAGACAGACATACAAACATAATTGTCTTTCAACGTGAAAATGCTGCCAATCTTTTAAGGGAAGGAATTATGCGATACCAAATAGTTAGTAATATTTTTACATATAATTCTTCTGTACGTGTGTATGTCACTAAACTCCTCCTTTAACGGATTTTGATGACATTTTATTTATGTGTGTTTGAGTGGGTCCATAGATGCTTTAGATACGTAGAGCTGCAACCGGCTTCTAGGATTCATGTTAATTTTTTAAAAAAAAAAAAATGCTGTCTTTGAGTGGGTCCCTTGATGGTTTAAATTTACCATTAAACCTGGTAGGGTTCTTTTTTTATTTCGGGACCAAAGTGTTATTGCTTTCTTTTCGTAAAATTTTAGTTTATTTCTTTTATTATGTAGCTTATTTGTCAAAATTAATTATGACACCAAAAAGAAAAACCTACTTTCCGGCGGTACGACGTCTGTTGGGTCCGCTAGTATGAATTACATCTATACATATCTATTTGTACAATTTTATGTTTAATTAGTGTACATTTTGTAGGAACATGATGCTACAAAATTTACTTTTCGGTTCGTTCGTTCGTCCTTGGTTTTTGTGTTGTAAATTTTCTAATAATAAAATAAAAGTTGTAATTTTATTATTTTGTTATTTTTTATTGAAAATTATTGAAATTAATTTAAAAATTTAACGGTACTACACACCACTGTCGGATCCCTTCTATAGTTTATTGCCCCACTCTGTTTGGATCCTGAGTCACTGTTTAATAGATTAAATGGAACGCATTAATCCATGTGGACGCGGCGTCGGTGCAGCGATGGTTTTTATTAGCTTAATAAGTGCTTCAATTACTGTCTTTGTCCTGGTTAAGGTCGGTTGCAGGATTTTTATGAATGGTACTGATATTTTTAGAAAGATCCAGAATGATGTCTATTTATAGAAAAGAGACTTTTGATGAGACAAAGTACTGGCGCGTAATTCTTTTTTTTGGCAAGGCAGTTCAGTCAAGTTCTGTGTGTTTTTAAAATTTAAAAGTAACTTGTTTACAGGAGTCCTACACATTTTATGTTTGTATTCTAAGTATGGCGCCAGATGTTTCCCCTTACTAATGCAGAATTCGGTACTAAAAGCGTTTCTTTTTTTTCGTGTGGAAACCCCTACGGGAGCTAACGATACATACAGAACCATAGTCTCAAGCGAAAGGCTTCCCACACCAATAACCGTCGTGAGGTTGAGGCGCTGCTGCGCCCACGCTTGGCACTCCCTTAAGGTGTGGAGTGCAGTGTCCTCGCGACAGCCTCCGCAGTGGTATATACGACATAGGTACATACCGAAACAGCCGTGTCCAGTGAGTATCTGCGTCAGCTGGTAGGAGAGGCTGCCATGTCGCCTCTCTAGCCAATCCTCCATGACGGGTCTCACCGCCACTATTGTGGCTTGCCCTGTATTAAAAGCGTAGCTATTAATACGATTACTCTTAATTTGTACCTATACAGATTTCCACCTTATGTCACGTATTAAGTGTATTCATACGATTATTTCGTCAATTACAAAGATCTCGTAAAACTTTAAAGTGATATGTATCTGCATCGCTTAAGGCATAAAATGACATAAAACATCACAAAAGATCATATCAAAATATCACAAGTTTTGCAATATATTTAAAATTGAGGAAATCGTTTGGACACACTTAAAGTTTCCACCTCGTATAATGCAGAAGTTAAGGCACAACCGATTTTTGACCTCCACCCCACTGACGACCCCGCTTAAACAGTATTACGAGTACACTATTGTCCTTACTACTAGTGACACATTGTAAAAATAAGAGTCTAATAGCAGCGTTAACCGCTTACTATTAAGCACAGCCTGCTTGCCACTTGGTTGACACTTCAGTACTACAAAAAACTGTCTTCATATGTTTATTGATTATTTAGCCTAGAGGTAGGTACGCATGGGTCTCTAACCGGTTACACTCGTTTTTTGTAATGCGCTTGCGGTGAACCCACTTATCAATGTTGTAATCTATTACATAAGCGACATAGTTGCAGATGAGTTGCTCAGTCAAAGCTTATAATTATAAACTAACAATTTTTTGAGTTTTATGACTTCATTATTAAAGTAACATTGTAATAACAATTATGTTAACGACGATGTTATATATGTTAAACTATGTACATAAATTACATAATATATATTAAAAGTAACATGCATGGTAAAGTAGGTGAACGTTGGCAAACACTTTTTGAGCAATACGTACCTACACATATTTATTAAAAATCTCCTTACTGTTTCACAATAGTGACATATACTCGTATTACTATGAGGATTAAAATGATTGCCTGTGGTAAAAAATCTTGAAAAGATGCAGTTCATAGTCAAAAAGAAAGATTTTAATCACGCAATACTATTATACTGTTAAACCTCTATTATACTATTTTTAATGAAAATGGCCTTTACCTTTACTTGCAATTCTACTAAAGCGATTTTAATGAAACTTGCTAAAGTATTTTAAAAATAATATAAGCGTGGAATAGCTTGTGTGAGTGAAGTTTGACCAAAATATACTCACTGGATTTCGAGTGCAGTTCAAATAAACAGACTTGAAGTTAAAAGCGTAAAAAAATAAACTGAAAAAGTTGATTTGACTTGACTGCAATTTTTTATTGAAAATGTTCTCGTTGTCTATTCATACACAAATAATTACTTTCAAAGCCCATGGCCGTGAGTTAGTAGTACAATTGGTCTTGAATTCTTTGGTGAAATCGCACTTGGCATTTAGTAAAATCACTTACGAGTATGTCCCCATCTTATTATATCTGTTTTTATGACGTTTCATAGACGACTTTAAAATACATACACATATATTTGTTATCGTTATATGTTATAAAACACAACGATTATTTTTTCTCTATCTGGCTGTCTGTTGTCCGCATATAACTCGAGAACTACTAATATATTTTATGGTGAGATTCGAAATGGGTCTTTTCCACCTATCTTTTCTGGGCAGATTCTAGTATACTTATAGTTACAATTTGGGCATTAAAATAGCGGGCGCGAGCGGAGCAGATAGTTTACCTACTGGCTGGCAAAATTCTTGATAAGGAAAGGAATCTGGTGAAAAATAGTTTCAAATACAAAAAGAATTGGCAGGAAGGTATTAGCAGCTTTCGTGTTTCGAGAATTGCTTTTTTTTTACTAAAAGTATAGCTAACCAATAAGATAGGTCTGAAGGCTCTGTTTTACCCACGGCTGCTTGTCTAGATTTAAGAAATTACCCGAAATCAAATTCACAGTATACACGAAAGTTTTAAGAGAGGGATTTTTTAAATTATTATTACCGTTAATACCGTTATGCACGCCACATATAGCCTTTACGCCACATAAAGAGATCTTCATATATGGTATTTTCAATGTTATCAGATCGATCAAAGTCCTACTTTTCTTAATAATCTAGCGCTCTATCATAGTTTAATTAACCACTAAAGTCACGATACTCATAAAGGTGTATATTATTTACCTATTTGTAAAAGCGTTCAGCCGTCACGTGAAATTGTGGCGTGTTGATAATTATAATATATATATATAAGTAAATAGGCGCCTTTCACTTTAAATTACAATCTACTATAACATATTCAAGTAGCAAAAACTATTTAAGACGGCTCCTTAAACTAACAAAAGTATGACAATATGGTATGATTTCCAAATTTTCAAAGAATCTACTTACGACAACACGTCACACTGTAGCTAGCGCATACTTTTCTTCTTGGCCAAATTTTACGATCTTGCTTCTTTTATTGAAATTGTTTAAGATATTCTTATGTTATTCTGAACAACAAAATCGCTTAACAATAGACAAAAAATTCTGATTTAAGAAAATAAAATTTGGGAAGAAAACGTCCTCTCTACAACAATACGTTTTTTGTGTTCCACCAAACTTACACCGTAATTCCGTTCTTGAGAAAAAAAATCCTTATACCTAAACTGCTACATATAATAAGTGCACTATGAATACGAAAGGAAGGCAAATGGTCTTGTAACTTAGTAAAAGCACAGAATGCATAATAGTACCGTAAAAGGTTAAAGAATACTAGATTCCACTAAACCAAATTCTAAAGTACCTACTATAAAAAAAAACTATTTAACTAAAAACTTCGTTAATTTCTAACCAGTATATTTCTAAGCTTGGATGAGAATTTAAAGTGCTTTTTTGATTTGTCATCAGATGGGGCATCAAGCGCTGTGGCGGGTGCGGCAGTAGGGGTGCCGTTGTCCTGGGAACCATTTTACTGTGTACTGCAGCAGGACCGCCGTATACTCACAGCCTACACCAGTGAAGAGCTTGCCGTGAGTATACCAGCACTACTTTTAATGACAATTATTGGTATCGGGAATTAATGTCTCTTCCATCCTACTCTTGAATTCTATACAATCTACCGTACTGTGGTTCAAATAGGAATTGCTTTGTGTCTTTGTTTCAATTATTTGCAACCTAAAATATTCACTACTATTAAGGAACCAATCACAGACAATAGGGAATATGCATGTATTTTTTTTTTATCTTTTATTGACTTGTTCCATCATTCTACTCTAATAAAAAATATAAATAACCTCGGCAATGTTCAAATTAATTTTTAAAATAACATTGAAAACATCGATAAAATTTGATCTGTTTAAACGCCGCCATATTTCTCGGGCCTTGGAAGACGTCAGATATCACGCTCAGTGTTTGTTTCATAAACTTAGTATACTTACTTGAAGTGTTACAGTAATTTTATACCGATTTTCAGTTGTAATTACTATGTATTGTAATTAATAGACGATGGATAAAGTTTAAAAAACATTTTATAAGTATTGCCTTGTCCCTAAGTGTAAAAACACTATAAGAAGTACACCCAATACAGTATTTTTTCCTGTACAAAATAATAATGTGAAATACGAAAACAATGGTGTAAATTAATGAGAAGAGATGAAGTATCTTCAATATCGTGTTTATATTGTTGTGAAGATCACTTTAATGTAAGCATATTACAATTTAATTGCTAGAATAGTGTGAATTAGTCAGCAGTAGGTCATTTATGTTGGTTTTAAATATCAAGCAGAAGGCAACTTGCTTGTCTACTTAAACTAAGTAACAAAAGTACAATAAAACTTCATGAATATAACTAACTATACATATCTTACCTATCCTTTAGATTATAATATAACAAGTATTATAATAATTACCTTGCGGATTTCACTCCTTTGACCTCAGCAGACGTAAAATCTGGATTTGATGCAAAATATGTAGTCATCATGAATGCATCTATTTTCGGTAGATTGTCCGATTGTTCTTTGACAAAACTACATTCAGTCATCGTCCTAGATAATTTCTAATATCACTAGAATGCCTAAATTGCACTAGCTAAGGGCAAAAACCACAGAAACACCTATCTTTCTCCGTAACACTACGAATATAGGCGCCGATAAATGACAGGACGGGGAATTTGACGTCATGTTTTGTTTCGACCAATAGTGAAGCGTTTTGCAAAGTTGAATTTCGCTCCCTTATTTTGCATATTTTAATTAATAATTTTTGCAATTAAAGACGAACTAAATAAGAAAATAATTGTTTAGGCATAATATGTGGACAATAAAGATTCAAGGGAAAATTAATCAAGTAAATTTAAACAACATGCATATTCCCTATTGATGTGAACAAGTGCATAAAATACACTTGACGATATATATAAATACTAGCTGTGCCCGCGACTTCGTCCGCGTGGAATAGTGTCTTTAGTTAGAATTTTTAATTATTTAGGCTAATTGACGATACTTCCATACAACTTTTCATCCCCATCTTTCAACCTCTTATACCCCTTTCTTTGCATTAAAAAGTAGCCTATGTCCTTTCTCAGGCTCTAGACAATCTGTGTATCAAATTTTATTTAAATCGGTTCAGTAGTTTTGGCGTGAAAGGCGACAGACAGACAGACAGAGTTACTTTCGCATTTATAATATTAGTAAGGATAATAATCGAAAAAAGTGTCGATATCGGCAAGTTTTTGTTCGATTTGCTTCGTGAGAGCGACTCCTAGATTAAGTTCGAATTAGAAAAACAATACAAATTAGAATAATTAGATAAATTGAACTAAGTTGATTGTTATTTTTGCAATTACGTAATAGAATAACTTAGTTAAGTAAACCCCGTAAAGGTCGTTTCACGTTAGTAGGCGTTGGCTCATCTTGCCCATCAGCCAAACTGTCGACGACCTCTTTTTTATCGGCCAAAGTTAGCCGTCATCGCTAAAAAGTCCTCAATACCATATGGTACTGAGGACTTTTTCTATAGGAGATAGGCTTGATCTATAAGAGATAGGCATATGCCTAGCTCCTATAGATCAAAACCCGAGGGCCGCCAGACCTATTTTCTGAAGAACAAAATGTGTTTCTGTGATTTCTTTGAAATTATACGTGTGTGAAACCGCGGGGCACAGTTATGTTTTAAAGTTAAATTTAACTTGCGCTGGTAATCATAAAATACCGGATGACTATTGATGTTACAAAATTTGAAAGCAATAGAGCGTGACTTTATAGAACGCGTGTCATATTTACGTCGACATAATTGGAAATCGTTGTAGTAGTACTGTATTCATATACAGTGTTTAAAGTTTAAAAGGTGGTACATATATGAATATAGAACTACTTAAAAACATTGAAGAAGTAGATAACTTACTGTGTATTTCCGGATCTTGCAGGAAGTCACTTTTTCTATATTGTTGTAAATATCTTATACGATATAATAATAATATAATTAATAATACAGCTTCATTTAATCTTATTAAATTAAGCTGTTATACCATATACAAATATATAATACTCATATATATTTGTAACGTGGGAGTTAGGCTATTCGATTCGCTATCTGTTCACTGAATTTAAATGAAATATCTATGGAACACCTGTGTCCCTCTCTCACAGTAAGCAATTATGGTCACTTTCTCACATACTATAGATACACCAAAGTTTTTATTTTTTTGTATCGGTATTATTCACTGGTTCGTTTGTTCCGCTTTCCGAATCTCGTCAAAATTGTTGTGTTATTTTTAAAGTAATTGTATATTTTATTGCCAGTCATTTTGATACTTAAAATATTTTCGTGTTATGGTTAATCCCTTATTCATCATGTGATTAATGACAAATTACAGTTCCTAGTATTTGTATGTTATTTTCTTAATAAGTACATAATATAAAAAGAACTCTAACGCATTACAAAGAACAGGGGTGATGGCAAAGGCAACAAGCATGTGAGATGTATGAAAGATGAAGAGAGCAGGGGGTTGATGGTAAGGATAATAAAGACAGATGGAAGATTTCGAAAAACTTATGAATGAGAACAATGCTTGGAGCGGAGTTTTAAACGATGTGCATGTGAACTTCGGATTAGTGAATGAGATTAATATAAACGAAGTTAGGATGGCAGTACGAAGTATTAAAAATTGGGCCAGATGGTATGCCAGTTGAAGTTTCGAAGTGATTGAAAGGGGACGGATATCAGTGGCTGACTTTATTCTTCTATAAGGTTTAGCATGAAGAGATAATCCATGATGAATGGTGTTTTAGTTCACTCGTGCCTATCTTTAGAACGAAAGAGATTTACAGGAATGCCACAAATATGAAGGAATAAAGCTCATGTCTCATAGTATGAAAGTCTGGGAGAAAGTAATTGAGAGAAGCGTAAGAAATGAGAGTGCGATAACACAAAATTCATTTGAGTTTATGTTTATGAAGAGCAAAATGTGGTGAAGAGAGTTTTATGTATGGCAGTTGATTAGTACAAAAGAAGAGGACGACCAAAGAAAAGATGGATGGACAAAGTGAAAGAAGATATGGCTAGAAAGGGCAGTGAAATTACGAATGATAAAGTAGAATGGAACAAGAAAATATATTACGCCGACCCCAAATATAATTGGAACATGGGTAGGCAGATAATAATTATGATCTTCATAGTTCCATATCACCTTGATAATTTTTATACATATTTACAAACATTCATTGGGTTAATGCTATTGTCCGCGTTCCCGATTCCCCTCTAAAGTTATGTCGTCCATAAAATAACTTTTCATTAGACGAAGTTAAAGAAGTATAGTCAAATAAAAAGGGCTTAAATAATCTCATATTTATTTTGTATCTCAAATTAAATCCGCTATGAATAATAACTCAGTGGATACTTATCGTAAATTTTACAATTAGTCACAACTATAAAAATCACAGATTTATTAACATTTAAATTAACAATTTTGACTACATAAGAAAATCAAATAAGAGAGTAAAATAAGACTGTAAAACCGTTCATAAACAAAAACAATGTTTTTATTGAAAATTATATTCTCTATAAAGTTTTAAGTGACACAAGATCATGTTATTGGAGTTCGAAGAGTCGATTATGACTTCGTATAAATGTGTATGAAAATTTAGGTCTCTAGTAAATAATATTATAATATTGCGTCGTTGAAACTTTTTCACGCAACTGTACTTTATTTAAAAATATGGGAGGGCATCGAGAATTAAAATTATATGATATTCTTATTACAACTTTCGGAGGGAAACGAGAACGGGCGGAATCGGTACTAACCCCAGTCATTTATGTTTGTAAAAAATCCAACAACTCGTAAGGAATGTATGTAGGTATTTAAAATAGAACAATAATGACGAAGGATAGCGTAGTAATGTTGGATACAGCTCAATTTGACTCTTGATCTCATGTGCTCGCGTGTATGCAACTCTCGCGTGCGCCTGAGTGGCTCATCGCCACCAAAGGGAACATTCCCGATCATTATGCTTACACATTCAAATAAGGCTGTCTGTTTTGAATAAATATTTAAATGTAAATTTTATTAGTTCTATCACTTTCAAAGCCTAACGATTTAAATTTTAATTAAGTGGAGGAAACGTACACTATTGTTGCTACTTCTTTTTAGGGGAGCCTTAAAACCAACTAGAGGCTTTTGACTCGATATAAGTATTGAAGATTGTTAAAGATCCCAAACTCACAAACAACTACTTACAACCTCTAAACCTTTGGAGTGTTCTTGCCTTCCAATGTGTATTTTACCAATCTCTTCCGTTCTATCTGGATAATTTCTACCATCAGGTCGCTCTTTTTGTGAGGAGGTTCATCGTAATACTTTCTAGTTAAAAAGGTTAAATTCTATGGGGTTCGAAAGGAATCTCTTCACCAAATATCACACCATCATCACCAAATATCACACCATCATCACCAAATATATTAATGAATTCTTTCGATGCCATGGTTTTCCAAAGTAAAGTAAGTAAGTAAAGTAAGTAAGCGATTCTTGGATAAGGGCATTATAGGGTTCTTATAAGGTGGCATCCCTGGTGTGGCAAACGTGTAACCTGTTTGACCTTAAATGTTGTATTTTTGTAAATTACGTTAACCTGCATCATCATGTCTCATGACATGCGGTATTACCTAAAGTTAGTTACTTACTATTGAACTACCTAATAAACTAACCAGTATTCGTACGTAAACATTTTAAAATGCAGCTCCATGTTTTCAATACTGAGAGAATCACAGCACTAATTCCAATATGAGTGAAAGTTGGCTTAGGTATCGAATACATCGGCATGCTCTTGTAAGGACTGCTCAGCTTTGTGTCTGATTATACTTATTATGGTGACTACGTATGAGAGCATGTTGATCGTTTTACGACAATGTGAGAAATTAGATAAATGTTGTACCAGTCGCCGCAATTTATAATTTTTTATACGGAAACACATAAACCGGGTAAATGATGTATGACAAGAGGTATTTCGGAACTTCAATTAAGATTACTTTTAGATTTTAGTAAATTAAATCTTAATTATTATTACAAAACTGTCGACGCACGATACATAAAGACAGGTTCTCACGTTCTTTGAATTAATAAATGAGGATCCAGAATTCTACACAATATATGTAATTTATACTAATATATATAATTTATACTAATATATATAATTTTAACTAATATATATATATATATATATATATAATTTAGCTAAAGAGTTTTTTTTTTATTATTTGTTTCTTTAAACACGCTAATCTCTGGAACTATCAATCAGATTTTTATATTGGGGTTTATTACATCTCACGGAGTATAGGTACACTTAAATTTGAATTTCCTGGAATCGCGGGATTCTTTCGATAAAAAAGTGCTTTCCATAATAGCCAACATCTCAACTTTAGGTAAATATGCATCCGAATATGCGATCTCTAATCATCACGCTACGATCCTAAGGGACAGAGCAGTCACTATAAACGCGGGTGAAACTGCAGCGTACTGCTAGTTGATTATAATTTAGAGATACCTACTAGATTAGTCTCCACATTAAACAAAATATGAAAGATTTTTTTTTATTAACATTATTTTTTTTTATTGCAAATACACTGATGCAGTATCCGAATTAAATATTTTGATATTGAATTGAATATTTTCATGTAGGTATGTAAATGAGGTCATTTTTGTAGTACGTCGCCGCGTCGCGTCGCCTGCGAGTGAGTACGAACAGACAAATGCGAGGCGTGGGCGCATGTGCTTGCACTCTGCATAAATCAAAATTATGCGTTGTACGCTTAAGAGTAGCATTTCGCTTCACAGGACAAGACGAATGAACTCTGCCGTGAGAGCTTTCGTTACAATATTACGAGGTAGGGCTTACTTACTACATTATTTTGATACATGCTTAACACTTTGTAATGGAAGTCTATCAATATGTTTTTATATGTAGCAGTGACTATTATTAATTTTGTGTTTTTAGTCTATGGTAAGGAATTAAACATTATTTTGTTCGCAATAGTACATTTTTTAATTATGATAAATATATATATTTTAAAACTTATTGTCGCTTGTTTTAGTTTTAGGGTTTGTTTCGGTTCTTCAACTTTACTGACCGCATCAAACAAACTGCTGTCACTTTTTGTTTAGAGTGTTAATCCGAATCTGAATAACAAACACTACTCGGTCCTTACTAACTATCGTGGCCAACGTAAAGGTTAAAAATGTGGTAAATATTTTAACAACATTTTATCTCTGTCGCTTATTTACCTTAAATTAGGCATTTGTTCCTATTAATCCCATTTTGTTCGTGGGAGAGCCAAGCTTCGGCACGTATGGGCCGGCTCGACCGGAGTGATATCAGAAAACCGGCAGTGAAGCAATGGTTCATTGTTTTTCGGCGAGTGAGCGAGGTTACTGGAGGCCCTGAGCCTTCCTTCTCCCCCCTCTTCCCCCTCTCCCCCACTTCACCCCTTCCCCTACTCCCACCTTAACGGCCGGCAACGCCCTTGTGACTCTTGAGTCTTGAGTTACAGGTGCCCATGGGCGGCGGTAGTTATTTACCAACAGGTGACCCGTCTGCTCGTTTGCGACCTATCCCATAAAAAAAACAATTAAGATATATCCCAAGCTTGTTACACTAAAGTTTTTCGTTTAATTAAAACTGAACACTTTTACTTTAATAGAGTTTTGGGCATCTCTATTTTCAACAATCGTATATTT
The DNA here is from genome assembly GCA_949752705.1 of Callimorpha dominula. Taxonomy (NCBI): domain Eukaryota; kingdom Metazoa; phylum Arthropoda; class Insecta; order Lepidoptera; family Erebidae; genus Callimorpha; species Callimorpha dominula. Next base: position 20,854,807 of record OX456991.1, read on the forward strand.
TACTAACCCAACATCGTACTGTGTTACTAATCCAATGCAGGATGTCTTCAAACAATGAGGACGGAAATACAAAGTGACGGAGTTCCGCTTCTCACGAAGACGCATTGCTTTCTAGGCCCAATCACAAAGTAGTTTTGAAGTGACATGTACTATTTTGATTGACAGCAATGAGAAGTTGTTGCAGATATTTTCGTACTCAGAGGTGCTTGCATAGCAATTTACGGAATTGGCGTCGACGGATGAAACTGAAATATTTCCTTTTTTTAGGGATCGCTTCTTCAAAAGAAAAAAAGGAACCCTATAGGATCACTTTCTTGTCCGTCTGTCTGTCTGTCAATACCCTTTTTCTCAAGAACCCGTGGACGCATCAAGTTGAAATTAATACGAAATACATAAGTCTGCGGTCCCTTGAAGCTGTAAAAAAATCAAGTTTCTAAGTCAACGATGCCATCTTAAACGATTTTTAGATATATACAAGACAGTCTCACAGATCTAATACGTCGTTGGTCTAACATTAATTATACCTATCAGAAAAGCCTTTTATGTATATATATATTACAGTAACCTAGGTTTGGATAATACTTATTACGATGTATTAAATGACTTGTGTTGTTGCACGCTGCTGGACAGTCGTTCGCCGGGTTTTATGTGGACAAGGTAAGATGTGACTCTGTTCTGCTTTTATGACTGTTCTCCCATTTTATCATCTGATTTATAGGATCATTAAATTTCTGTTAATATTTCATTTCTTGTCCTTCACTTCATAAGTTATTTTAGTTGCGTTGTAGTAAGTTATCATTAGATTATGTGTACTATTTATTAGCAACATGCAATTATTGATATTTTGTTACTGTCATAGTTTTTACATGAGTTACACAACATGATTTATAGTATCTACGGGAGCTTTATTACCAAATGTAACTCGTTAACAATGGTCTTAGATATCTGATTTTTGTTCCAAGACCTCAATAGCGCTTTTGAACTAAGTTGAAGTAAGGTTTTTACCCCATGTGGCATTTGATGTTACGGATACTTTGTTATTTTTTTTATGCTATTTATATAGCATTTTAATTAAACTTGGCGTTCATATTTACACATTATGCATATTTCTCTGAAAATAATTTATGTATAAAGTATTCCTCTAATATCGTAGAGTATTTTTAACCGACTTCAAAGAATATGAATATATACAATTCTCAATTTTCCTATGGCATCGGGTAACTTGTGCATGGCATGTAAGACAAGCTAGTGTTCAAGTGAAGGTGGTCTCGCTCGCATTCAATCCAGTTTGCCTCCGCGTTCGCCGTTCCCTGTACATTGTCGTCACCTAAATCTACATAAGTATATAATATTCCTTCCGCTGGTAAACGAAATAAGCACGATGAGAAAAAGGGCTAAATTTGAAATAACGTTGAAATTAAGTTGTTATATCCAGTTGGATATGCAAATGCATTTAATCCGATCTCTAATAATTCTATTATTTAACGGCTAATCTCTAGGAACTATAATCACGAGGACATTGATATAACCTCAAACAGTTTTCATGGATATCTTATTAAAACTTGTTAACTAAATAATATAAGTATTCATTCAGAAACCTTTAATAAAGTTCTTAAATTTAGTCATACTCAATATCGCAGTTCTTGGAGACAAAGATTCTTTTTATAGTAGTGGTGTAAATGGAACCACATTGGGTGATGTCATGGTCTTATAAAAGGCCATGTGCGCACCCGACCGTTACGGGATACGACCTAATGTATGTTTTTATACCTAAGCGTTATTCAGAACATTTTGTTCTGATTAATTTATTGGAACGTTGACTTATTTAATGTCAATAACTACAGTTACACGAAATGTATTACCAATGTTTATTTCTAGCAAAGGTAAATTTTATTACTTGGTGTATGAATTAATAAATACCTAGGGATAGGCGTACCTACGTGTTTTAATTACACTGGTCAAAAAATTCCAACTTCATCAAATTTTCCTGAAATATTGATATCAATTTTAGTGTGGGCGAGGTTAGTTGTAGTAGAAATCTACTATTTTTTGATCATTCTACAGTAGAGGGATTCGTTTATATTTTTAGTTTTACTGGTCACATGTACGAATTCGTTAGTAATTAGTTACTCAATGCTCAAGTGAGCAAAGATCAGCCCTTAATTTCCGGACACCAAAGACTTGGCAGGAACCCCTTAATCATAATAATTTTCCAATACGGTCTAGCCATCTCCGAGTAATCGGGTAACATACTTAACTACAGCTAAGAACCTCCTCCTTTTTTGAAGTCTGTTAAAAAGTACGCCAAAGAGTTAAAGAAACACTGAAGTTCTAATTGACCTTTCGCAAACATTTTTTAAATGTTTAAAGATATTAAATGTGAAGTAGATAATTGGGTTATCGCGGCCATGTAATCACGTGGCTTATAATATCGTACGTAATTGGTGTTTCACCTGACCATCGATTGCCGTTACCATTAAACGGCCCGCACTCAATGTTGAGATGAGATCATGAGACCTGATAAAAATAACAACTCACTATACAATTAAAAATATTTCAAGGATAAAATGTTACTTTTAAAACTATTATTACCTCAATTTAATAGTATATACTGCCATTAAAAATATATTAATGTTTAGGCAATGTTTAAGACCACCGAGCTAAACTGACTAAGTAAATTTTAATGATAATAAGCTTCGATCATATATAGAGATCGGATATTAGTATGCATATTTACCTAAAGTTGAGATGTTGGCTATTATGGAAAGCACTTTTTTATCGAAAGAATCCCGCGATTCCAGGAAATTCAAATTTAAGTGTACCTATACTCCGTGAGATGTAATAAACCCCAGTTTGACACAAATGACACTTGCTCTGTTACAACGTATAATGGTTGCTTTTCCCTACTTTTATTGTCAGTGATTTTTGACGAAGCAAAAGCAACCTTATTACGTTGTAACAAGTGTCAAATCGGGCCTATTAAACCCCAGGAAATGTAAGCATTTTGTAAGAGTGCGAGTGAGACGGCAAATTATCCTTGCTTGTGCGCAAGTAGCGACGCGACAATACAACTGCATTCGTAAATAAAAATATACTTAGAAGCCGCTTCCATAACTTGGTATCCAAAAAATAACTTTAGGTAAATATGCATCCGATTATCCGATCTCTAATCATACATGTATTACATATACCAACTTTGATCATGTAGGGTAGGGTATATTTGATCAAATGTAATCAGCAGTAAATCAATCCAGACTGACTCATACTTAGATCTTTAGAAGTCAGTCAGTCATAAGATGTGATCAGATTCCGAATAATCAACATGTCAATCATTTACAACGCGGTAACCAACAGTAACTGTTATCCTAAGTCTTATTTAAAGAAAAAAATATCGATATAAGAAAAGAATAAGTAATACAAAAAAAAATATTTTATGATAATTTAACTTCTAAGCATTTTATATACGTTTTTTAAGTTAATACGGGATAGGGAGAAGGTGCAGTAATGTTTTACCGTTGCTGTATCCCTTGAATATGCGAGGCCCTAATCTTTTTTAACTACCACGTTGCAGTGTATAACCGTTACAATAGAAATTAAAGATCCATTATACGCATAAGATGCTGTTTCACAGAAATTCAAGAATTTCATAAAAAAAATGCACACCGTCACCAGAAAGTGTTGTCTATTTTGTGCATGCGGTGACATGTAACTACTAGTTTTATTTATTTGTAAGTATGTATTGAGTATATGACATTATTATTAAAAAAGAGATTAATATTCTGATTTATATACAAAAAGTGTTAAAAAAGTTAATTATTGTCTTTACACGTATTGGTCAATATAGGTATCAGGCCCACGCCGTTAAGCTGATATCGGTGTTCCGATAGTACACCGAAGTACAATAACGGGATCCGACTCGTAGTCATTTACCTGCAGACGTGTGTCTCTGAAGAAGAAGTCATAACGGGTTATGGCGTTGGTGACAATATGTTTATACACGTAGTCTACTAAGTTATACATGACACTACATAAGTCGCAGGACGACGCTTCAAGCTCCGGGTCTCGTCTTTAACAAGAGTTGTTTTCTGATCCAGGTTACCAAGCAGTTTCTATTTCTTCTGGTTCTATTCCCCTTGCGTCCTCTTTGTATACCTAAGTTCCTCACAAAAGGCGGCGCCAAAGTTCTTCTCAATCTGGACTATAGACAGAACCATTGTCACTAGCAAAGCAAGAGGCTGCCGAACGAATGCGATGGTTGTTGCGTGGCTCGAGGTCGTAACGTAACGACCAAGTATCTGCAGGAAAGCACTACTGATGCTATATCTTAGTACTAAAGCAATAGTAATGTAACATTTGGCAATTTGCATCAGCCGCTCATGCAAAAGCAGTTATGAAAAATCTCCAGACAGGTTTTATCGGTGCGATGCGGCCGAATTCTACACTCAGTCACTGAAGTTGTATCTTTCGTTAAAATCAGAACCAATCTCTCCGCAGTTTCATCTTCATGCGCAGCTTTGGTTTGCGTTCCATCAATCATTTGCAAGTGCAAATGATTCAAAGTGTAATATAATTTATCTGTACTATACTACTGTACGTTTGATTGTTTGTTTGTTTCAACGCGCTAATCTCTGGTAGTATCAGTCAGATTTAAATATTTATTTTTGTATTAGATAGAGTGTTCATTGAAGAAAGTTATAGGCTATGTAACACCACGCTACGACCTTTGGGAGCAGAGCAGTGACCATAAATGCACATGAAACTGCGGAACTGTTAGTACGTGATATAAACAAACGTTTATATCACGTTAGTAAAGTTTATATATTATGTAGGTATTACTGCGTCTGAATTTTGTTTACTAGTCTTTGTTTTATGTTTTTGATACTTTTGACATTCTATTATTATGGATTTTTGAGAATTTGATAATTATTTTGATATTTTAACTCAAATTAAATTGAGCAGAAGGAAACTAAATTGTGGCACCTGATTAAAGATCCTAGTGATCAAATCTTAGTTTAATTGAGTGTAAAAGAAACCGCGTGCGAGTAACTATACTAAGTCTCAAGATACAGTTATCTCCGACGCTAGAAATAAATTGAAAGCCAAAATCCTTAGGTTTAATTATATCCCGAAATAAATGTGGGAAACAAACATTGCATTTCAAATGTCCATTATCTAATTTCAGTCAATATTATAGAAATAAGGGCAATAGGTACTTATTCATTTTATTAATATACACTAGAAACATTTTCGATGAACGAAACAGTGGTTCAGACCACATGCGCGTGCGCATTATGCAATACATTGTTCGTCTCGTCCTGTCTTCTTCGTATGCAAAGTATGGCATATCGACACGTAAAGGTATTTGACGATCGGCGAAGCTTTCAATGTGCGAAGGAATTTCTGTATTTTGCTGTATGATTTTTAAAAGAATAAGCTTTGTAAAGTCCGTACTATGTAGATGTAAAGAGCTTTGTAAGTTTTATGGATAAATAAAATATATTTTTTTAACTCTTTTGATATTTATTGTTATAACCCCGAGTAACGCATGTGTTCAAATTTGAACACCTTAATCACGTTAATTCTCCAGAGTTCACTGAATGTAGATATTTGTATTAGTTTGTTACTAGATATTTTAGCTTCGAAAATTACTGAAAAAAGTAAGTATTGCGTTTGGATTTTTTTTTTAAATAATCAATTATAGTTTAGAAAACCCATAAAAATGAATACGCTTTGAAAGTGAACGGAATTAAAAGTGGTAAGAGTTCCACTATCGACCGGCATAGAGCCGGTCGATAGTGGAACTCTTACATCAGACCATCTTTAAAACGAATCATATGAGCTCGAGGAGTTTACTAGTAGGTACGTAGGTAGGTAGAGTTCCATTACCCATCACCTGGCTCCATCATCAGATCAACGCCAAGAAGCCGTGTCATAGTATTGTCATCCGAACCACATAAACATACAAAGTTTCATTTCGATAACATAAGTAAAAGTAAGTTAAAGTTTATTTCCAAGATTTGTAAACATAGTTACAAGTGAAGCTTCAGAAGCTTCTGCGCGTTAAAGAGACATAAGTGTACTCTAAACAAATTATTACGAAGTTGTACATAAAACGCATGTAAAGAATTTATATTCTAACTTTTAAACTTTCGCTTTCCATGATATAATTATGTATTCACACGGGAATTAACGCGATCACGAATAGGTATAACATACCTCTGAATTTCGACCAGGTTGCACTGGCCGTTCAGCCTGTGCTCACGGCCAGTGCAACCAATAATCGTTTAAATTAAAAAATAAAGTTCATTAAAAGGTTAAAACCAAAGCTATTAAAAACAGATCTGTAACATTTTTATGAATACCGTTATACGGCAGAACAGTTACTTAACTGATTGTGATGAATGTATTTAAGTTATAAAAATTTACTTTCCTAACTTCGTTACTAAGTTTCAGATTCAGAAACAATTAAATCCCATACGTCTCTTTAAGATTTTATCAGTTTACGTTTGGGTAGAAGCCGTTGTTGGCAATTAAGTGAACAATTTAAAGTTACCCATCAAATTGTCCCAGGAGATTTAAATGAACATAAAAATTTGGTCTGTGTAAAAATCCCACTAATATTATGAATGTGAAAGTTTGGATGGATGGATGTTTGTTACTCTTTCACACAAAAACCACAGAACCGATTGCGATGAAACTTGGTATGTAGATAGGTGGAGACCTGGATTAACATATAGGCTACTTTTTATCCCGATATTCCTACGGGATCGGGAACTACGCGGGTGAAACCGCGGGGCGCTGCTAGTATGTAATAATTTTATAAATCAACCTAAGAATGTCAGAAATCCACGGACAGCCATTCCAGGTCAAAAAGGTTTGATAAATGTAATGATTAAGTTTTTAAAAAAATAACACTGACTTCTATAATTATGCCTAAATCATGATAAATTGTAATAAGCTGTGTTCTTCATCCAAAAATTTTCCACCCATAGAGGTAGAATATTTTCTTTAAAATATTATTATTATAATTAACAAAAGAATGATTAAAATCGGTTCACAAATGGTGAAGATATCGCGTAACATACATACAAAAAAAATACGAAAAAGAAATTTAGTCGAATCGAGGAATTCCTCTTTTTTAAAGTCGGTTAAAAATAACAATAATGTGCAACAAAATGGATACAGAGACGGCCGAAACGTATTGCGTTTAACGTTTTTCTGTCCCAAAAAACGTTATTTGGACTAGGTATTACAAAAATTTTAAAACGCTTCCCAAAGAACAGCTTATTTTTTTTCCTTTCCTACAGATTTAAGTCATGTCCAAGTTTCGCTTCTCTTAAAACTTAGATGCATATATCGTATCAGTGGTATTTATTAAAAGTTTTGTTAAAAAAACTCTTCATACGTTTCCTACGCATTCTATAAGTTTTTTTAGACAGCACCTTTTTTTTTATTTTGAAAAACTTAAAAATGAATTTAAAATTTCATAGATCTACTAATTTAACGTGGTTACTACTTAAGTTACCCACATTTCAAAGGGCCGCTCTAGACGTTTCTAATTTCATACAGCTTTCTCTGACCTATTTATAGGTGTCTATTACAAGGTGCAATGTCCGCTTGTCTAACATTTCATGTCATGTGCATTATGGGTATAAGAAAAGTTTTAATAACTGTTTATTTTTATCACTTTTGTGAGCAAAGACCACACAAATACAAATGCGAACTCCCATGTTTTTCATGCAATATGTAAATATATATATATATAAATATTTCACGTTATGACATCAGTGACATCACCCAATATTTTGGGATACATTGAACTTTTTGAACGTTTGATTCGTACGGAGGCGACATATTAAATACCAGAAGCGACATAATATAATACCTAATAATATCTGCTATAATACTGTGAAGATATTTACTCACAGTATTAAGCAATACAATACTTACCAATTAATTAATTAATTTAAAAAAAAATTATGTTACCAATAACGAATCTTTATAATCAATTCTGTCATCTAAATTGCATTATTTTTTACGTTTGTTACGATATATATTGATACTTTGTCAATTGAATATATATTATATAATAATGATACATCCCGTATTTAATGTCATTTATAGAATTTTTCTGAATTGCAGATCAATTTTTCGCAAAGAACTGTTAAAATGTGTTTGCCTGATTACATTACTACCGTTTATGGTTGAAAATATCAGCACGTTCGCTGTGCTATTCGCTTCAAGTCCTTCGAAGAGGAAGCTTGGCCTAATTAGGTCACATTTAACTTGCTCCACATCGTGAATTATGTTGCTCGTTTAGTTTTTATTAGTCTTTTGATGCACCAGCTCGCTTTGAATCTTATTCGTGGAAGAATGACGTTTTTTATGTTTTACATTATCGGTGACTAAACGCAGATTATTAACTAGTAAAGCCATTTGCTGCTTAGTTTACTCTAAAGCGATAACGTTTACACTGTAAAGATGAATTGATGGACATGGTCTCTACAAAACTTATAATCATTGGCCTTATTTTGACTGTAAGTTCAGGCTGGAATCGGACCTAAATGAGTACTTTTTCTAAAAAATAGTTATAGAACATACTGAAGTTGAATTGTGAATGGTATTGACATACGCTGCGTCCACGCCTACATTCATGATAATTTTAGGGCTTACAGAGTACAGAATAAAAAAAATATATCCATGGTTATGTTCTGTGAATTATTGTTATTCTTAAACATATTATTGATGACGGTAATGTTGTCGTTAAACACTCAATGTATTGTTACATAATGTTTGGTTAAGATTCGTTAACGTTTAGTACACAAATAAATCAGCGCTTATCGGTTACATACGAGTATATTATTATAAATTACATTGTATAATATAATTGGAAATTTCTTTGAGCGCATATAGGGGCTTATATTGAGAACTATAAAACGTATCCGAATGCGCTTTTTATTCCATTCATCTGCAATTTTGCGTTAAGGTATAAACCTAGGAAAAACTAAGCTGTAGTTTTTCATTAGTTCACACATTATTACATTCTCACTGATCTGATGGGCAGTGGTTGTCGAATCCTGTAGAGAATCAGACCTGGGAACCAATGGATTGGGTTTGTTAGCGTTTGCTAAAGGAATAACTAAAAGGGTTGCTAGTATAGGTAAATTAAAGATTTTTCTGCAGTGCAAGTTTAAGCAGAACCTTAAAAAAAATTTACTTTTATTCATGTATTACTCATGTTTGCAGAGGAGCAAATGATTACATGTATCTTTATTCGACCTTTCTCTTCTAAGTTGATGCTTCCACTACCACCTTTCAGCTTTTTACTTGAACAACGGTTGTTATAAGTTAATAATACCTGGTTTGTTTCTTGCGAGCTCTATCTATTGCATTGTTATCCAGGCATTTAATGTAATTTAATGATTTATTACGGCTTATGTAAACATAGAAGCTTACAAATAGTTTTACTTACAGCTCTATAGGACTTTCTTGAGTTGTTACTGTTAGTTATAGCTTTTTAGTTGTGGATTACCAATTTACCAACGTGGATTACATAAATGTATTAATTAGATATTACGTAAGAGATAAAACTGAGGTATATGTATATGCGTTCAAACTGTTGACAGACAACTATTACAGGGAAGGTTCAGTTTCTTTTCTAAATTAATGGACTTAAATTCGCCCTTCCGAATGATATTATATACGCAGCATAATTATTAGAGAGGCGCTACAAGGACATTAGAATGACACAGTATCATATGACGACAGAATAGCGTCACGGTCCAACTATTCATTCTGTTCACATGTTCACTTTATGTATTCATTTCATATGCCCTACTACTTATAGTTGGGAATTAACACATGCCTGGGATTCTTTAACGATGTCTATTATGTAATTATTATGTGGCATTTCTGAGGTACGTCTTGCAGCAATATCTAATGACAACTGTAAAGAGTTATAAATCAGTTTCCCATACCAGTTTAAATACCGATCGTGGCCACAGCATTTTTTTAAATATTCGCCTTACAATTGAAAATCTTGCCTAGAAGAAAAAACTAAGTTAAGTTATAGGTATATAGTTAATAGGCGTACGCTTCGTGCCTGTGAGCGAAACATCTACGTCTATAATACGGGATTCCCTTTCATCACAAATAAGAATCGAATTCAGAATCTCCTCCTAAGTGCTCCTATTTACAGAGATCGCTATATTCATATGTATATATTGAGCTTCTCCTAGTCCTGTCAAGGTTCTGATTAACAAAACCTGTCCAAGTAAGCAATACCGTTCAGTATCTCACTAGGTGAGATGATCTTGAGGCGAAAGGATCCGTATAAGGCCTCGAAATAATCCTGTACATAGAACGCAACCGTAGTTCGGTTCCCACGGTTACCTCGAGATTGCCTCACCCACATTGTACCTATCTAATTATAGTAACATTTTATTTGGTACAAAATTAGTAACGAATTATCAGGCTTCAATTGATTATGAATTTATTGATAGTAATATTTGGTGGCAGTAGGTACAACCGGAGAAGATATTCAAAACAACGCTTGTTATGCGTTTGCACTTCCGTACGTGTGTTATTAAATAAACATATTGGTATGAACAATTATCCTAATAATTACGATCCGAAAAATTATAAACAGTAATTTAATATCTAGTTTAATAATTCAATTGTAGTCACCCTTCCTTTGCCTTAAACCTAAAAGTGTCTTAGTCCAAGTTCTTTATGACTTAGGCGAAACGGACGTGACAGGACGGATGGACGGGATCTCCTAAAATAACCCCAGTAAAACATCAACATTGCGACTGTGTCGGAGATGTAAGCCGTTACTCAGAACTGTACATGCTTTAGTTGAGTGACATGTTAGCGGACAGTTAGATCCCACTTTTTCATTGATTTCTGTAACTCATTACTGGATTGAAATCGTGTAGACTGTTTCTAAGTCAATATATTTTAAACAATATATTATAAGTAGTATTCGTAGTTAGTAATGTGTTGATAAAAACGTCTTTGTGGAGGAACGGGTATCATGTTCCTCCAACACAAAGGGAGGATCCTCCGACCAGGCGAGGTGATCATGCCTGGCGGGCCGCGGCCCAACGGTTGATGTTGGGAAGTTGTATATATACTAATCGGCGCGAGAACTCTCATAGTGCGATGCACAATTAGTAGGTTGTAGATGTTTCTTGTTGCTGTATGTGGAAGTCGCCACATCACTCCCCTCCAAGACCGGAGGTCGATATCTTGATGAGTCAGCTGTCTATTATGCTCTATTAAGGAGCGTGCCTGGGCCAGTAGTGAGTAGTTCCGGTGAGTCGGAACTGAGTGCCGCAAGTTCCAGTGAGTCGTAACTGTATTCCGCTAGTTCCAGTGAGTCGGAACTGAATGCCGCTAGTCCCAGTGAGTCGAGGCTGAAGTCCGCTGGTCCCAGTGAGTCGGGGCTGCGTGCGGTGTTGCGGTTCTGCGGTGAAGTTCCCAGTGAGTCGGGGCGGTTGCTGCGTAGTGGCTGGCTGCTGAGTAGACGGGAGAGAGATGCTCTTCTTACGTGGACCGTAGGTGCAGTGTGCTGTGCCTAGACGCTGATGAGGCCGTAGGGGTAACCAGGCTGGAGCGGTCGCTGCAGGCGTGTGGTATCCCTGTTGAGGCCGAGAATGCTGGCTGGCTGAGACTTGATCACCGCTCATTGCTGTAGGAGTGTATACGATTGTGGCATTGATGATGCTGCTGATCTGCTCCATGAAGGCTGCTTTCAATCACGTCGCGGTCACCACTGTGGAGGAACGGGTATCATGTTCCTCCAACACAAAGGGAGGATCCTCCGACCAGGTGAGGTGATCATGCCTGGCGGGCCGCGGCCCAACGGTTGATGTTGAGAAGTTGTATATATACTAATCGGCGCGAGAACTCTCATAGCGCAACGCAGGATTACTAGGTTGTAGATGTTTCTTGTTTGCTGTATGTGGAAGTCGCCACATCTTATTTGAGAAAAGATCTTGTTGTTTCTCGTAAACATTCTATCCAGGGCTAGGGTTGTATCTCTCAAGCATGTTTCTACACCAAGTCCAAAGCTATCCTAATATTTAATCATTATCATTAAAGACAAGAACTGCTAATCACGTATGCCTAATTATTCGGTAATTAAAAGAACATTACTGTTCACATACGTGTCCCAGAAACGAAAAAGCAAACCTCACGATTGCAACTTCGCTCCTTCTCAATAAACACAAGAACTTATCTTCTAATAAAATTTTGATAAGGTATTATTTTCTATCAAGCTTCTGAACACCTCAGTAACACCATCCTGAATTTTTGCTCAGTATTTCTACGACCAATTAACGTTTTAAAATACCTCTTGTGTATCACCTCTCTATATTACACCCTCCATCATTAGAACCCAAGCAAAACATTCCACTTAATGTTGTTTGTTCAAACGGCCCCGAAGTGCCCATCCAACTATTTAAAATTCCTCTCTACTGTCGGTTACGTAATGCTAATCTCTTCTCTCCCAACTCCGATGCAAATGCATCGCATCAGATAAGCTCTTTAAACATGTACATAAGACCCTTTATATGAGGTTTGTATAGATTGGTATATAAATATGTCATTATCAATAAGTCAGCAGCTGCTCTTTGTACAACAAAAGTAAATGCGGGTGTTCACTCGACGACGACGGTTGTGATTCGAATCCGATGAATATTTATGTGTTGGCCTAGATAAGAAATATAATCGCCTGTGGACTCCACGAAGATAAACATTCTTATATACGAAACTAGTGTATGATATACATAGATTTGTATTGACTTACTTGCCCTCAAACGTTTATGAAAACGTACGAATGAAAACATAATATCGTCATAGTATGGGTAAATAATACTCCCTATTTTCATGTGATGTGCGAACTAAGAAACAAACAGATATGAAAATAAAACAATGTTGCATACATTGTTTTATTTTCATATTTGTTGCTTCCAACATAATGGGCAACCTGTTTCATCTTTGAGAGGTCTACGCGCGAATTTGCACTAATAAAACTAAAAACCATGTAAGAAATAATAGATAGAGAAAAAATAGAAAGCTAGGGTATTCCAAGAGATTTGAGAAGGGTCTCAGGAATAGTGATAGGGACCATAACCTCGCCCACGCTCTTTTACAATAAAACAATATTTTCTACGTTTTAGTTCGGTATGCAATTATTGCGTGATTTACAGCGTATTTTTTTAGTTATTTTACACTATAATTTATTACAGATCATGTTTACGATGAGTGTTAAAAACACATTTTTTTTCATATATAATTTCAGCAATCGGTTGTGCCCTGAGCGTTGTCAGGTATGCATAACAAAGTAGACGACAATCGTCGGAGAACGAATTGGAACAGGCAACTAGCTTCACGACTAACTTAGTCTGACTGACTACTACTCCTGACAATTCAAAAATACCCATAGTGCTTTAATTGAAATAAATGATTTTGATTTTTAGAAGTAACTGTGAAAACAATTTTAGGGGTAGATACAGCTGGGGATCACTCATGGTCATGTTGGTGTTGATAACGAAAGTTTCATAGGTAAGCAGCAGGTGTTCATCTATTTATTTTAATGAATGAATAATAAATAATTAAATGAATATTAAATGTTCACCACAAAATTAAGAGGTAACAATGCTGCAATGTAATGAAATCACTGAGCATCTTTAGAACTGGTCCTCGTCGTGAATTGAGATGTTGCAACGCTTGTACTCGTAGTTAAAGCAAATATTGCCATTCGTTTATATTAATTTGCTATAGTACCCAAACATGGTTTTAACAAGTACTTACCTACTTCGTGTACGTATTTTTCATATACTTCATTTCTTTTGCATTTGCATACGTATCTTTAAATGTTACAATTTTGTATGCAAATGGTAGGTAATGTCAGGTACTTCCTTTATTTAATAGCTCAAATGAGCGTACATTATGTACTGTAATAAACCTATTTGGGTTCGCTTTCATAGTAGTAAAAATACCTATTCAACTTTTATTTGATCATTGTCGAGCACATTTTCAGTAGTAAAATGTTTGACAATTATTATAAAAATCCCTAGTGTGGGGTTTTTTAAATTGTGACCGGGTGTTTGGGGATCAAACTATGATTCTATGACCATTGATCGTAGACACAGGCTGTAAAAACTGTCAATAGCTCATCTAGTAATCACTACATTAATAAAATAAATCAATTCCTTATTTTCCGGAAAAAGGCTAAAACATCATGATTTCATGATACAAGGATAATACAAATATATAAAATCAATCAGTTTCGTTAATTTCTTCATACAATTTTATTGTTGACAGTGCACCTAGACGAAAACGGATCCATAATTTTTAGTTAGCCACTACCTAAAAAAATATGGAGAAATCGGATGAACTCATCATAAACTGTAAGAACTTATACTAGGAATACAGTACAGAAAATAATGGAATGTGTTTTATTTTGCAGACCAATAATAATGGAGAATACTCGTCACGGAGCTTGCCTCGGGTGAGGTTAGACAGTGGAGCTAACGTTGGCAATGCCGGTGTACGACTCCGATGTTGGGCTGCACCTCCTTCTATTACCGAAGAAGAAGTTGAAGATGAAATCGAAGAAGACGCAGTGTCGTTACGAGCGGTACCTGCACAAGGTTAGAGACGATTACGATTTAACGCCATCTGTTGTAGTTAAAAGTAAACTGTACAACCTTTGTAGTTCTACTACTCGACGCTAGAGACCACTATACAAGTTACTTTGTCATTGAACTAGGTGGCGTTAGTAATAATGGTAGAGTCGAATGACTGCTTATTAATAAGGCTACCAATTTAGTTTTTAGTATATTTGCTGTTATTTAAGGGAGTGGTAATATATTCTTATATCTAAACTATACAATGACTATAAGGATATTTGCAGGAACTAGTTAAGATGTAGTTATAAAGTCTCATAAATTTAAATTTTAAATTCTAGAAATTAGAGATATCGATGTTGGAAAATGGGGCTATGAATCATTTCTAACAAGTTTCACTTCATTAGTAAGCATTAACTCGACGCTTGGTGACGTGTAGTTTCGTTGCACTGCGCCAGCAGAAGGGCGCGCACCGTGACGCGCCCGCGCACCCGTCGCCAATTGATTCTGACTAAAGTTTCACGGTCCTGCTGCATACTCTGACTATCGCTTCTAATATTAGTCGCCTATTAGCTTCTTTAACGAATTCTTTATCTTTGTGAGGTTGTGAAACAACCGTCAACAATTATTCTCGGTGTATCTGAGTGGTCACTGATATTTTTTTTTCTGTTTGAATGGTGCGACTGTGCTCTGACTACTGATGGTTATTTAATGTTACCTCACTGATAAATCAATTCTTTTTTACTTTAATGTCTTTGAAAACATGTTTGAGTAGAAGAAAAATTTTTGTTCATGGCCTTGCCCTTTATTCTTGTTCTAATTTATTTATTTTTGTTTTTCTTTCTTGTCCTTTCTGATTCTGGGTCTCAACCAAATTAAAAGATAATCAAATCAAATAATGATGTTTTAATTTTGACTTGACGAGTATAAAATAAATTAAAAACGGTTAATAAAATTGGAGGACAATTTTCGCAGTATTTTATGATATTTTGATTTAGACTAAATAATAAAAAAATGCCATTCTACAGCTTCCCTAACTGGAACTCTCGGAATACTATCACTGCTTTCTAGGTTTCTAAACTGAGGATTACTTATTTTAATGCGAAGAAAATTTTCACAAACCATTTCCTTAAACACTTACAAGCAAATGTTAACTTTGCAATCTGTAGCGACCATTTGTTGTTTTCAATTTTTAAATACCAGGCTCAGCTTTTTTGAGTTTCATCCGCAAATTCTCTAAAGAATTAGGTTCGTTTACGTTTCATAATTTTTTATATTACTTACTATTACTTACTTACGATTGAAGAGGTTTTTAAAATTTCCGTCTGCTGTTAAAGCCACTTGACAAATAGTGCAAGTTATTTACGAGTTGTATAATGTTTTATGTTTTTATTCGAGCTCGCACCGACGGACGATATCGCAATTCGATACGCTGTACAGTGTCCCTTCGCCCCCGTCTGTCGCAATCGAGCTAAAATGGGCACAATTAGGGCCCGGCCGTTTTTAATTGACAGGACTCCCTCACTCCCTCGACTCATGTGCAGGCTGTGACAATCAATGTTTGACTTGATACTTGATTTTTAAGTTTTACTTTTTAGTGAGGGTGTTCTTTTCGTTTCTTTTTACCCTACTTGCGAAAGAGCTGAAAACAAATAGGCCATTAAAAACGGGCCGGTTGTCATCGGTGGGTGAATTCATCCACGATTTGGCAACGTCACTCGTTGACGCTTTTGTGGGGAAATATGTACAAGTACACCATTTTTTCTAAAACTATATTTGGCGGTAAAGATACTTAACTGTATTTATTTAAAAGATCAAAGTTATTGGTAGTACAGACTCTACATAGTTTGGGATCAGACGGCCATGTGTGAAATGTGTCAAGTTATTTTTATTATTTAAGAATTCGTCTATTAATATTAATGCTATTTAAGCAATAAACGACTATTTCAAAAGTAGAAGTATATGTTCTGACCCTAATAGTGTTACGATAGTTCAACTACATTTATAATACGGCTATCTTATCTATATTGTTACGTCTAAATTTGTACAAGAATGGAGCTTCCTTTAACCATGTATTGAATTTATAAACATCAAGTGTGTTAACGGGGCGGTGAGTTATATCTACATTATCTGTATATGGAGATGTGAAATAACAACCAATTCATTTAAAGGGGTGACGATCTGCTGCCAAATATAAACCAATACCGTTTTAGCGAAGTATCACTGTATTGACCTTTTCTTAACTGTGTAAATTGCAAATAAGCGAAAAGAAGTAAAATTTATGCCGTTTTATTTATTTTTCAGTTAATTAATTTATTAACTTTTTTTCATAAACAAAACTTTTTTTTTATTAGTATCTTCGTATGTGTGCAATATGAACTAAGCCGTGAAATATTATCATCTTCTTATAACTTGCTGACTTGTACTAAATTGCAGGACTCCTATCAACGGCTTCAAAAATATTACCAATAGGGAAGTCTTCCGTTACTACAGGTAATTTACAGTAAGCTGCTTTGCCCAACCAGAATAACCCCTGTAGAAATGTATTTAGGTTACCATACAAAATAACGCGCGTTTAACCTGTCACTCTCGGCACAAGTTTGTCAGTAAGACGCGGGAGCGATTGACGACTTTGAAATAGCGGACGCGAGAGGGCTTTACTAAAAAGATTTTCTAATTTAGTACTGAACTTTACTTTTTTTACTCTCTTCAATATTTTGGGTGGCTTGAAAAACTAACCGCATCGACCCGACGCACTTTAACGTTGAAGGGATTGATCTTTCTGTAATTTGTTACCGTTTTAGGAGACTTCCTGATCAAGGACTTTTAGTTTTTCAAATTGAAATATTTTCAGATTTGTTTTTAAATTATATTTATTCTAAAAAAAACTTTAAACTCATGATTCTCATGAAGCATTGAAGATAGCAGCGTACTTCAAATATTGGAATGGTTAACATTATGTTAAACACTTTTAATACTAAATACAGGGTGTATTTGAAAATAGAACACTTACTTAAATCACTAAAAGGGTATGACTCTAGCATGCAGTTACAATAAAAAAAAAAAAACCATCCGTTTTCAAGTTATGACCGTTTGAATTTTCTTAGTATCGGAATGAAAAAATCCAAAATAAATTAATATGTACCATTTAAAATCTTTAACTTTACACATTCCACCTACTTTTATGAAAATCGAATGCAAAAAATACCTGAAAATTCAAACGGTCTTAACTTGTAAACGGATAGGTTTTTTTTAGAAAATTCTTATTAGTCTAGTATTTTCAAAAACACTCTGTAAATGTACAATTAGATACTGTTATTGTTAAATACGAGTTTTTGGTTTTGATGGTGTTGATAGTAAAAAAGTTAGAATTGTGTTACTTAGAAAAGTGTTATGTTACCGCCAAGTCCATCTGCACATAGTATTTCTTTTTTTAAATATATACATTATATCACAATAAAATCAAATATTATCTGCATATTTCAAATTACCAAAACTTGTGAATGCGTGGAAAAATGTTAAAGCTGTTCTTATTTTAAGTGCAGTGCCCTTAGTCAACTACAAGCATGAGTCAGTTAGTTCGTCTGATAGGGAAGTGAAGGTGGCTCATCGGTTCCTATGAAACGGCGCTTGTCCTGAATAGTAATGGTATTGAATACATAGAACACAGTTGGTTTTCTATGTTTAAGGACTCGCGAACATACAAGCAGTGAATTTTAATGGACTTGCGATGTCGAAAATATTATGTTAAGAGCATTAAAATTTGTTGAAAGGCGACTACATTTTACATAGATTTTTGGAGTTTGAATTCAATAAAAAATAATTAAAAAAATATTTTTGGATAGGTTTTACGATACGCAGGTTCGCGGGGTTCCAAGATCATTCAACTGCAGTGTTCCTCTAACACACTTTATTACGTTATTATTTATAAGGAAACACTATTTATAAGAATTATAATTGTATTTTATTTTACCTCAAGTTTGTTTATTCATGTTAATTCCTATGACACGTAACTCAAACAGGAAAATTTACTTACTTAAATAATAATTGATATTATAATAAAAAAACCGGCCAAGTGTGAGCGGACTATAGCGGACTAAATATTTATTTTTGCAATTTTTCTTTTATCTGTGCTATAAGACGTTGCTTCGTACCAAATTTCAAGATTCTGAGTTCACGGGAAGTACCCTGTAGGTTTTGATTCCCTTGCGAGTGTCGAAAATTTGCGGCATAAACGGCTGTATCTTTTGATTGCGTTGGCTTAGAAGTTTGATTTTTTCACACCTCTAAGACACAGTAGACCTGAGTATTTATTATAAGTTTCAGCTTGATACCTCCACACGTACCTGAGAAAAAGGGTTTTGACAGACAGACAGACCTTCGGGCGGACGGACAACAAAGTGATCCTATAAGTATTCCGTTTTTTCCTTTCGTGGTACGGAACCCTAAAAATACATACAGCCGAACATAGGAACCTCCTCCTTGTTATGAAGTCGGTTAATGAAAGTAGCACCATAAAAGATCATGGCATCACCTTGAAAGGGTTGGAGGCAGACGAACATTTTGTGACATTAATTAAAAGATCACACCCATGTCGTATACAAGACTGTAGCTATAAACGATACAATGATTCACGGTTAGTCGGTATAACATCCTATATATGGCAACGCCGACCATACATTTGTGTATCTTTTAATGTAAATATCAATTGTGATAAAAGAAAAAAGAAATATACGTATATTACACAGCGCTGTGACACATTACACAGCGCTGTTCTAGACCCAAACTAAGCTTGTACTATGGGCTGTAGATTACGAATATACGTACATAGATTGTATATGTATGTATATTGTTAGTAGGTTTTGTAAATACATACATATCATACACTAACTGCGCCCCGCGGTTTCACGTAAGTCCCGATGCTGTAGGAATATCGGGATTAAAAGTAGCCTATGTGTTAATCCTGGTGTCCAGCTATCTACATACTAAGTTTCATCGCAATCGGTTCAGTAGTTTTTGCGTGAAAGGGCAGCAAACATCCATACATCCTTACAAGCTTTCACGTTTATAATATTAGTAGGATAATTTATGTATAGTATAGTAGTTGACTATGCATTAAAGTCCTATCTGTACTATGCATTAAGAGGTTTTGAAATTTATTTACCGGTTGCCGACTGTGTGGAAATAAGAACTTGAATAAGTCAAACTAAACAATTAGGTAATTGATATCTTGAAAACTGAATCCATGTTGATGCTTCTGTGGCAATTTAAATGCATTCACACAATAAACTACGAAATCAACAAAGTGCAAAACTCGTCACAAAAATGTGTCACAATTGTGGGCGGGTTAAATCGATGCGACTTTAATTAATATTATCCATAGGTATCCTGTTTCCAAATATGGATCAAAGATGTTTGTGGATGCAGCGTATGATTCATCATAATATCTCCAATATTGGTTAGAGATGCACTTCCAGTGGTCGTTAATATCAAAACGCGGCGGCACAGCAGCACTGATATTGAGATACCAGCTATTGTCTCTCAATAATGCGTTACTAGGGCTACCACTTCGGGAAATCCATAATAATGTTACAAGAAAGGAAGAATATGTAATAAATGTATATCTATATGTATACAAAAAAGAAATAAACACTGTAGTGAGGCATCACTTATAATTAGTTATAATACATATTAGCAAATAATTAAATAAAAATAATGTGTACAAATGTGTAGTCGATCGCATCGGTGTAGTCGGTGTTGTATGTGACGTATCAATCTCCTTATTATATTCGTAATTCGGTATCTAATTTCTAATGTAAACACAATCTAATTACAAAATTTATCTATCAAATTACAAAATCAAGAAAGTGCAAAACATTATTGCGTTGCTTCATTTTGTTTTTGGTTATCGCAAGTGTGAACTGTGGTTAAAATAAGAATGAAAACTAAAAGCACATTTCTTTACGTTTAATGTGTGTGAAATAGTATGCAAAGAAAGTTAAAAGATACGTAATTAAAGTCAGATTAATAATATTTTTTCTAGTATGCTTTCTGTGGGATGTTTGTACAATAGAGACATTTAGCCTAAATCTTGTGTTGTATATACGCTAAAAGTTTTAATTGTTACCAACTGGAAAATGATATGCAGTTGTGATTGAAGCGACGCCCCTACTTTTCTCTGACTCAAAGGCAGAGCGGCAGTCCACAGACGCGAGGCGCGTACGACGCGTCCACGCCAATGCGCCAGTGTGCGACGCCGCTTCCGACCCGCCACACTTCGGCACTGATCGGATTCGCGTTCTGAAATTTCTCAGATACTTCGTGATTTTCTCATTTTCTTTATGCACACGCTGCTTTTTAGTTTAAAAGTATAGTTCAGTGCATATTACCTCTTCAAGTTTCAATACAGTGTTGTGTTGCGATTGTGTTATGTTTGATTGTGATTTGATCAGCTGTTTTGGGATAATCTCGTCATAAGGTTTCTGTTGTTTGTGAGTAAACATTAAATCCATAGCGTGGAAAACCATCATTACTATAATTAGGATATCGACAAATATACTTTGTTAATGTACCTAAGTATAAACATTCAACGACCGGCAATTTATTAACTGATGACAAAACTATTTATTACTTTATTCTGATACATGCTTATACTCGTAGTGACAGACACGTTGTAACAACAAGCTCATTGCTAAAAACAATAACATAAGTGTTATTCGTTAAATTAAATCAGATACAGAATTGGGTCTTGATGCGAGTATATCACAGAACACTTATTTAAGCCAATCGTCTATTATTTACCCCTGTAATAAAATTGCGTAAACACGAGTATTTGATAATTAATAAGTAAATATTCTCTATCTATAAACACCAATTTAGAGAATGTTAGTAAGTACCATTATTTTGTTATTAGCTTATAAAAAGGAATAACGATATATTTCATTATTGCTTATAGAGTAGATAGATAGGAAGAGGTACTCTTCATTTAACACAATACTATAGAATACAATAAATTACTTATATCTACTCACTAGCTAATGTTTTTGTAAGTACATTAATTGGCGACCGTATCGTAATTTGGTCTGTCAGGGCAACCATTGTATGGATAGAGAAACATAGATTAAAAGAGGGGCTAAAGATTGAGCTCACAATATAAGGAGAACATGTAAAAATAATATATAAGTGCTATTTAGAACATAATGATGGGTACGTATTGTATACATACACAAATATACATATACACACACATACGTGTCATATACAATGCATTTTAAATATGGAGGTAGGTATATACTATAAGATACGAAAGGAGGTTTATAGTAATATGTATAGAGTAAGTAGATTATTATTTAAACAATAAATTTAACTCAAAATTAGTTTACATTGTAACTTAAAATGGTGTAACGAAGAAAGACGATAGAAGAAATACGTAGTCCTAAAACTATAATTAAAGACCCTGAACAAAAAGGACGATTGATCATAAGCATCCATTACAAGACATATGCGTAGGCGTTTCGCGCTGTGTTCTCACAGTTAGCCTTATCTTAATTGAATATAAACAACAAAGATTTATATAAAGCCAATCTTAAATTCTGACTTTGTATGCGGAAACATACTCGTAAATGCGCTTGAACTGTAGCAAATCGCCGAGCATAAAATGGCACCTTAGTCGCCGAGGCGTAAAAATAAAAATACCCACTCTGTGTAATAAATATAAATATTTTGTTTCAAAAATAATACAATTTCTGATCACAGATCAGATTATATTCATTACAATCACTTACACAAGCTAAATATTTCTATCACAATTGTTTCGAGAATACCACCGTTGGATTAACGACGACATCTAAACGTGTTGTTTTTTAATGCCATAGTTTATAAACAAAATTGTAATCTGATGTAGTTATTGGTCATTGTATTATCATAACGCAGTTATTGTAATCTGAAAGTAACTAAGAAAGTAACGTAACGCACTGCAATCAAAGTAATCAAGCTTTCTTTTGTGATTATATTTATATACTAGCTGTACCCGTGGCTTCGTTTGCGTTTACTTTTGGATAAAGTAGGTTTCTAATGATGAAATAATAATTATTCAAATCGGTTCAGAGTTTATCGACTACAAACAAATATCTTTACTCTATTTTTCTTTCTGGTGCTTATACCCCAGGTTTACCTTTTTAAGCACCAGCCGCATTAGCAAATGATCTCCATTATGTAAACAAAAATGTAGCCCAACCCATATTTTGTAAAAATACTTTTTAATACAATAAACTTTTATTTATTAAAAAAAAAAATATATATATATATATATATATATATATATATATATATATATATATATGATAGATACGCAGACTGTATAGGAAATAGGTATAGTTAATATTACACCTAATATTTATTACTGTTAAATCAAATAAATACCGGCAGTGAAGCAATGCTTAGTTGTGTTTCGCCGAGTGAGTGAGATTACCGGAGGCCCTAACCCTTGTCTCTCCCCCTCTTCCCCCGTCCACCCCCAATTGCTTCAAGTGTGCCTATAAAGCTTGAAGAGTTCTCTCGTTTGAAAGAAGAATTTTCCAAATCGGTCTAGGCGTCTTTAAGTAATCGGTGAACATACATAAAAAATATAAATATACACAGTGGAACATAGAACCTCCTCCTTTTTTGAAGTCTAACCGACTTAAAAAAAGGAGGTAAAGTAATAAAGTAAAATACTTACTGTAATTGTGTTAGGAGTGGCATAATGTCCAACTAATACTAGGTGAGATTTCGAACCCACGATTCCTTGAGAGTAATCATGAAATTACGGGTTTGAACCTCACTTAGTCTGACACTTTAGCCTTTAACACGTTTTTTTTTTATCGTGTGGAAACCCCCACTGGTTATCACCTCACCAGGGCTGCCAGTGAAGTGGTACTAAAACCACACGGGGTTCCGTCATAAATGAGTCTATTGTCAGGGACTGGGGTATACCCGGAAGGAAGTCCCCGAGAACCCCAGCAGACCTTGGCCGCCTCCTAACAAAAGGCATCCACGCCCTTGCATGCGGAGCGCCTTGCCCCCCTTCTGGTTTAAAGAGGCGCGCGCGGAACACGGCGCGCCACCGTCTCAGGCCTGCTTCTGCTAGAGTAACGGGCAGCCTCACCCGTACCTCAGGCCAGCGTTACCCCCAGGCCAGCGTAACACCGTCATCCCGGTGGAAGGTAATGATAACATTTTAACCACTTCAGGTACACTTGTAATAGTTACGGCATAATTATCACCGATTTCACAGTTTATGCAATGTTACACAGGGTATGATAGTAACTATTGCATAAAAATACCGTGCAGTAGCTATCGTGTCCAACTCGTTCAGATTTGTTAACTGAACTGCTTACTTCTGAAGTATTATAATTTATAATGGTTACTTCCTCACGAGTATACTGCAATTCGTTTTCGATTCGTTCCGAAATTATCGATCTCCATGAAACATCCATAATGAGTAAAGATGACAATAAAATCTTTGTGTTAAAATCGACTTGATATTTGAGAAAGAGCTGAGTATTACCAATTACTTTAGATAAAACCTCCTGTGCTGATAAATAATCCAGACTTCTAACATCATTGGTTCGTTGGTTCACGCTTTTGAAAAGATTATCGATAATATTAATTATTTTATATCACAGTCTCGCCTTCTTTTGTTTGCCACACTTGCTCCGTCACTCTCGCCTGGGCAGAACATTTTTTTATGTCATAGGACGTATTACACCCAAACTAACTTCTAGAACACAGATTAACATAGAAAGATATTTGTTTTTTTGTAAATACCTTATAAATAGACACATCCAGACAAATGCAAATATACATATTCATGCATACAAATATTTGCACTGAGCCAGAATCGAACCCGCGATACCCGGCGTGGTTGTCGAATACACTAGCACCACACTACAAAAAGGGGCCGTTTCCGTTGTTCAGTGTGCACTGCAAAGAGGTTTTCTAGATGGGACCCCTTAAACACGTCTATTCATAAAAAAATACACATTTTAGTAAACTAACAGAATTTTATTTTATTTAATATTTATTATCAAGTATTGTGTTTTTATTTATTCGTCATTTTTCTAATAGGTAATTGATACAAAGTGCTGTCAGACAATGTTTCAACTACGAGTATAAGCATAAAAGGAACTGGTAATATTTCATAGTTACCACAAAGTAATCTTGACTAGACATTTTACTGACTGATTTGTTGTGGTAATCCTTGCTCATTGATTTAACTTACCGTTTTCTATTGACAAGTTTTTGCGAGCAATTTGAACAGTGATCACGCAAGGGAAAATTACGATAGCTAGCGAACGTGGCTACTTACTGATGAGATAAGAAAATAACAAAATGAGTTATACGACAGTTACGGTTCGTCGATCACCCATGCTGCCTTCATCGCTGTTTCTCTATATATTATACATATTATGTAAATGCCACTTAGGGGAGGATGTTGTACAATACAACAAAAGCCAAATGTTTATTCAAGGGACCACAATACAGACTGTGCAATTAATAATGACAATATACAATAGATACAATTGAGATTGATTGGAGTTACTGATTTATTGAAAAAAATCACCTCGATATTGTAGTGTCGGTAGGTAATAGGTAGTGTAGGTTATGAGTTATGAGTTGACTTATGATGTTAGGTGTTGCTTTCTATTTAGTCTTGTGTAGATTTTGCTGTTACATATCTTATAACTTATAATGTAAGAATACTACATATTACAAAAATGTAATTGGATATTGAAAGAGATTTCGTGTAAAAGATTTATAGAATTTGCAAATTACAGTCGTGATGGTAATGACAAGATAAAGAAATTCATTCTTTTGTTTCTCACTTGTTTCGAAAAAGGTTTTTGTTTGTAGTTTTTGCTCTACCTAAATTAGAATAATTATTCATAATTTTAGAAAGTTGCTTCAAACCATTTCGTAATGTAATGTATATTGTTAAATTATGCATAGTAGGGACAGCTCTATAATCATTCGTATCTAATTGCCTTTCTTCGAGTAATTAGCTTGTTGTGTGACTTAAAAATCGTCTTTGCTAATCACATGTATAGAAAATATGAGCGTCTTGTAATAAATATTCGATGTAAGTGTTTTTAACAACAACAGTACAGTTAAGTACTTTTTTTCTGGATAAAAGGTAGCTTATGTCCTTTTCTTTTAGTTGAGTAGTTAGGGTCGTAAAAGCGTAACAAACAAACTTACTTTCACATTTATAGTATTAGTAAGAATCTTGGATTACCGTATATGGTCCTGCCTATGTGTATATGATCGAAATTTAAGATAAAAAATTCAGATTACCGGAATACTCCTAGACGATACGCAATCCTAGGGTGTCTGTCTGTACAGTTATTTCTATTAGACACGTGTCATATCGATCGTCAAAGAAGTTTATGACAGTCCAAACCGACGCACGTAGTAAATGGTCATTTACCTAAAGACTGACGGCAACATTACTTGAACCCATAAATCGGTCATTATGGTCTCCTGTGGGCGGTTATTTCAGGAAGCCAGTTCAAAGTTATTTTAAGGTATTCGTTTCCTCAGTTCAATACTAAGTGACAATAACAAAACATTGGCTACAATTAAATGAATGTCGTCGTTGACTTCTGTACAAAAGTTGGTTTTTTTTTTGCTGATAGTACACATATATTTATGTATATAATAAATTGTAGCGAATGCATAAAATAAATAACATTTATGAAAGTTAACTTGAAGACACTGACTGAACAGGGTTTTATAATCTATGGTTTTAAAAAACTTTAATGTTATTTGGATTATTACGTAATGATATCTCTTGATCTTAAACTCTTATCATAATCAAAAGCAACCGAGCGTAACTTGTCAAACCGCGATTTCCCCACTGCGGTGAAACCTATGTTTTAGTGAAAGTTGATTTGTAGACACATAATAAACGCCGAGTATGTTATAAAAATGGTTTTCCTTTTGTTGCATTCTTTACCCTTGATAATGCATTTAGTAGAAATTTCCACTACAGAGGCGAGATGGAATGTGTCGCCTTTGCTTGGGATGCAAACAAAAAGTTTTTGATGAATCTGTAGTAGAAAGTAAATATAATGTCTGTCGTAGAAATATTTATATTCTAGTATTAACGTGCGAACCTACCTAAAGCATGCGTAAAATAACAGTAGTTATTCAAACGTTAATTACACATGAGGACGTAATTATTTGAAGGTCGTTGAACGAAACCAAACAAGATTATCTTATATTATACAGGCTAATGGTCAACAGCCTTGAATTGTAACAAACTGTTTTGGATTGTTAACAAAATGTGGTGATCGAATCCTTACATTTGTTAGAACTGATATTATATCAATTTTCTTTCATTATTGTATTTGTTTTATACATGTGGTTACTGGACTGCTTTATATCTTATACATAAAGAAAATTAAGCCTTTGATTTATTGGTTGTTATCTTCTTGATCTTATTCCATTTGGGGTCGGTTAGAAAATTAAAAATATTTTTTTATATCCTGTGATAAGCACGTTCAAACATAAAGCAACGGTTTTAGCATTGGGATAACTGACTAGCATGTAACAGGACTTTATATATTTTTTTAATTATAATATACTTTTTAAATGATTGAAAAGTGGTTACTTCAAGTTAAGAAATAAAATACAAATAAATAAAATGCAATAAGGTCGAATATTTGCTGGCTCGGAGAAAGCAGCCGCGTATCTCTGCGTTAAGGTTTGTTTCCAATTAAAGTGAGATCACGTTCATAATTAATTTTATTGTCTGTCTCTATTTAGATGTCTGGTAGATAAGATTAGTAATTGATCCTTGAATTGAAGCACATTTCCTTTAACTTCTGTTCCTATTACATTGCGGATTGGATTGCAGCTATCTAAATGGAATTTATTAGCTGGTTTATTTTAGCACAAATTTGGAGCTACAGACATATAAATTGCAGTAACTAATCATTTGTGTACTTACTTTTTTAACAAAACACAGATTCTAATTATATTCATTTAGTCGCAAATACTATTTTTATTTCCTCGTACAAGTAACGTAATACAAGGTCTAGGAGTATGATCTTATATTAATTGTCTTAATTGGTTTTTAAACTAAGTAAACAATTATCATTGAGATTCCATATAGTAACACAGATAAGCAAAGGAGAATTTATATAGACAACTACAGTTTCTCCATCAATGAGTAATTTCAATAATACGCTACCGATTTTAGGTTTCATACAATTTGTACAACAATTCAACACGGAAGTCAGTCAGCTCAGATTTTGGAACATCCAACCTTTCCATTGTCGCTGTACCTACTCTAATGCAATGCATTTGCTAGTGCTTATTAAGTTCACCCCTAAAGGGTGATCTAGGCCCCCGTGCCAAATCCTGAGGGGACGGGTGTCCATTAGTGCAGTCGATATGTTTAGATGAGCCGCCGCTGCACAGGGTGCATGTAATTGGTGGTCGTAGTGGGGTGTGTACGTCAATACTGTGAGCATATTTATCACATTTGAAAAATCACGTGCTTATGCAATATGAAGATTGACCCGTTACAAACATAGTACCATTTAATATGATATATCAATTTTAGAGAAAGAACGAATGAAAGTGGCTACGATGTTTGCGTCTTACACAAGTCACAAAACGTAGCGAATGACTTCAGCGCTGCTCTTTGTTTAAATATTATTTGATTATTTGAACTTGAAATCGTTATAATTAGTTTACTTCGTACCAATTCTAATTATGCTAAATATATTCTAAGTGACAGCCAGTAGATCTCATAATGATGACAAGGTTCTTACCCATTCAATGTCAACAAATAACCGTATGTCTTCTTATCGAGATTAGACAAGCACGGAATATTCTCTGCCTTATACGGTCTCTTCATATAGTGGTGAACCTAGTGTACGTCAGTTTCAATGTTTTAATTTGATAATAGTAATTGAAAGGCGTGAATGTGAAATGATCAATGTATATACTAGTTACTTGTTTGGATATCAAGGCCTAAGTTTTATGATGGCAAACGCCTTCAATCAAATAATAAAAAGGACCTACAGAATTAAATTTTAATAGCTTGATTACGCTGAACTGCAAAGTCAGGTTTAATATGAAAATGTCTTTTCGAAAGAGAGATAGTTAGAAAGACAAAGAAATATGGAGATAAGTCCGTATATTCTACGGAGTAGCACAATTGTGTGCACTTGTTAGAAATTTCTGTTTCCTACTATATTAGTATAGTAATTTTATTGTAAAATATTAGTTTAGTACATACAGTATTGTTGTAGGATTGTAGGAGGTGTATTATTGACTGATTAAATAAGGTTGTCTGATTCTAACTGAACCGTGGCGACTATTGAAACGTGATTGACATATAGATATCAGTGCTTGCGTGTATGGCTCCTGATAGCCAATAAGTTATCGGTCAGTCGTCATTACTGTCTGTGCCACCCAG
This sequence comes from Callimorpha dominula, assembly GCA_949752705.1. NCBI lineage: Eukaryota > Metazoa > Arthropoda > Insecta > Lepidoptera > Erebidae > Callimorpha > Callimorpha dominula. Next base: position 20,883,913 of record OX456991.1, read on the forward strand.
AAGCTTTTTGTACTAAACCGGGAAATCACTTCTCTTGTTTAATAGTTTCTGGTATCTTGCTTTTTACTGTTATTATTTAACAAGGATTTTTTTAATACATTATAATAATATACTTATGCCTTCTATGGTTTCTGGTTCGTCCAACTTGCAACATTGAAAACCGATTGTATAAAAATATTATGGATTTTTGTAAGGTATCCTGCTTACGTTAATTAAATGACCAGACAAATTAAATAATGCTTAACTTCGGACGTTTAATGTCATACAGTGAAGTAATATTACCCCCTCAATTTTTGTATAAAAAAGACACTGATTCATGGACTTGAAACCCTAATATTTATATAGTAACACACACAACACGATAGCATTATTTTAAACAATTAATTGCAATTCGTTGCATTTTTTTTCAAAGTACGGTTCGAAAGTGGACAGTTTGTTATTTAGATCCTATCAATACGTCAACCACCCAGTTAATGTTCGATGCTCATTCATTGTAATTTGATGCACATTACAGACACGCATGCAAGTTCTAGTTGCAAGTCAGATAAGTTGTAGCTCCTAGTCGTTCATTTGTAATATAAAACTGACTTTATTATAATATATTGTTAAAGTTATAATACCATTTGACATGAGTTATTTTTTTGCGAAATACCATATTTTTGTATAAGATCGTTATAAGATACGGTAGATTATTTTATTAATTTTACGGATTTGTCGTTGTGATGTCATGAATATAATAGACGTTACAAAACTAGTAAGTAAGTAGGAATGATATATCGTTTCTGACTTCTGAGTCATCGGTCTAAAACTTACAGAAAAATAACGATGAAAATTACTTGTGCCTTGTGTGAGTAAGATAAAGATATGTAAGTGGAGGTGTAACCGTATAATTACTATTTATTTTACGAATAAAAAACAGAACGAAACACGTGTTTGTAGAATATTGTAGATACATCGTGTTGTTAAGTTTTCTTCTTCTCCATACAGGTAGGTAGTGATGATTCTTACTTCGAATAAACTGATTTGTAAACCCATTTTAAAGCGAGCTTTTAGAACATAAACTATATTCTGCTCAGTTCGAATGTAACTGTCGAAAATAAAGCATTAAATCATGTCTCAGCTTCGTTAGTTTGGCTTGGTGCCAACATCCGTTGTACAAGGATGTTCAAGTCGGGATATGATCACCGGGTGTAAGCTGACGTCATGCCAAAATCTCCTCCACACTTCGCTAAATGAGCTTGCATTAGAATGGGGCTCAACATTTTAAGAGAAAGATTTGAGTTTGGATAATCTACGAACTATTGGTTACATATAGTTAGTATTGAGATAGTTGGAACTTTACAAGGGACTTAGGGACCTTATTGTGGAATTTCAAAAATGTATGCCATACTCAAAGTGCTCTTGATCATTATATTTTGAGTGGCATGATTGATAGCGTAGCTGCTAAGTAGATACATATTTTAATTTATGATTTTTTCAAGAAAAATATTGTACTTACCTAAACTAACTGTGCGTCATATGCGAACTCGCGCAGTAATTCAATTAGAATAAATAATAATTTTCCAAGTTCGAATATCCAACATTTTCAAACAACAGACGTCATATTAGTAAAAGGTGTTATTTTTGTTTATATTATTATATTTATTATACACAAGAAGAAATGCATTTTTAACTTCAGAATTGATCTCAGATCAGATAACATTATTTCAGCCGTATAGATTCAGAAAACGAGCAGTCTTTTAGTAATTTTCAATGTGGTTTTATTTGTACAATATTCTAAATGTTTAAACGATCGATTTCTTTATTCCATTGAATTTAAGGTGTACTAAAAGCAGTCAAACTTATTTTACTAAAAATAAAAATCTCGTCATACATGGCTCGTGGCTTATACATGTTGTTAAACAAGGTTAATGTACCGTTTAGGACACCACAGATGAAGGATATGTACATTACGTAGTATTGTAAATACCGTATTAATAATAGTATTTTATGGATATTAGTACGATAGAATAAGCTTACCACTATCGAAGATAGATCCGTAGGACAGAGAAGATTTATTTATTTAAGTTAAACCTTAGATTTTTTAACGGATCAAAAATTACCTTTGCACTAATAAAATAAGACTGTAGACTATGTCCGGATTATCTCCTCTATGATATGTCGGCATAGCAATGTTTATTTATTATTCGTAAAATCATAGTTTTACAGCTTCACTATGTTCCCGGCTTTACTGATATTCATTGATGGCCATCTGTGTTACCACAGGCAAATACAATAATCCCAATATGTCCTAAATAACTTATTGTTAATTCTTGTTGCGATGGTAGAGCATCATCTTTTATCATTTCAATAATTATACGTTCGTGTTCTAGAACTTACTGTATAAGCTATGCTAAATTAAAATCTAGATAGTACCGTGTAATATTATTTATTGGATTGAATGTTAATGCGTTAATATAGATGCGCTTCACAAGACGGATATCAAACAAGCGTCTATTATCAATCAGTTGTTGCTTAAGTGAACTATTAAGGTCACTGATTCTTTGGTTCTAAAAACTTCTGTAGTCAAAACATTATGTAAAATATGTTGTGCAGTATGAGCACCGCATGTAAAATGTGTAAAAAAAAACTTTATTTTTATTTTGATACAACGCGCTAAAAATGAAACATTAGTGAGCCGAACGATTTTCTTTATTGAGCGAAACCTTATGTCTAGATTATGACTATGGTAATGTAAACAATGGCGTTGGCTCAGTGCCATCTGTAGGTTATTTACTGCTTTATGTGATGACTAATACAAGGTTATTGCGAAGGGTATGACAGGAGTTAATTATAATTATAAGCAGTAGAGATGATAGCACATCATGGGTAACACTTATTTTCCTTATGGTTTACAATTTTGTTTGTCTAGTAGCAGTATTAGTGTAGCCTTTATTGGTTGTTTACCCAATTCCCTTGCAAAAGACTCACTTGTGGCGGAACACCGTGTACTTTAAGTCAATTCGATTTCGACATACCACTTTACCAGTATTAGCCTCGGTGACGTGGTATGTCTCGACCCATGGAGGTTTCCAGACGATAAAGAAAAGGCTCTATCGGCTGCAGAGCGATGTTAATGAACATATAGGTCTAACGCAACAGATTTAGAATGTTCGTTATGGTTATAAGCGTTAGATGGATCGAAGATGATATATGCTCCTCTCTTTTTTCTAATTAATAACTTCACACATCTCACACACGGCTGTCTGATCCCAAACTAGACAGAGTCTGTACTATGGTAACCATACACCCAGACACAGAACAAATTGTTTTTGTTACTTTTTTTTACACCTCTGCCTCCATCTGCCAAGTACTGAATTGTTTTTAATCCAAATTGATATAAGTTCCAAATCAACAAACATCCTAGATGCTTCCTCTTTAACATTTTGCACTAAAGCTTTCTTTACCGAACGCTGTAACAATAAACGGCCAAGTAGTAAAGTCTATTTTAAAATATGTTTGTAATCATCGTCATTATGCAGAAATTGTTGCAATGAAAGCATTTCTAGGGAACCAGTATACGCGTCGAAATAGGATGATGAAACTTTAAATACGAGGCTATTATTAGTTGTTTAGTGAACGATGGAGTATTCATATTGTGTGGGACGGATGGGCAGGCACCATCGCCTTTATGTGCAGGTGCGAAGATTTGTTATACCCACGTAATAATAACGTAAAACATATAAATCTCTGTGTTTCGAGATTTATCGACTTACCACTTCAATTTAATACATTTTCAACGCATGTCGATAAAATAACACTTATTGTTTACAAAATGTTCCGGATGCTAATGCGTACTAGCAGGGCTTTTCATAGGCCCACAATTCCTAGTTCTAGTCGCTTTGTGCAGCTAGAATAGAGCTAATGTATCGATAAGAAAATCCGGTTGCAGAAGTGGATAATGGAGTTTTCTTGATTCTTCATTTATAAAACTTTAAGTATAGATATTTATTTTACTATTGAAATGGTCTCCGTCTCATTAACAATCTACCTATAGATTACGTATTAGGCATGCTGACTTACATTGAATCAAAACTAATTCTTGATTTAAATCTAAGTTACTGTATAGTCATCCATAATGATTACTACTGGATTCTAGAGATCCCCACACATACACCTGCTTTCCAGCGATAATTTTTTTTTCATTGATAATTGGAATGGCGTTTGTCTTCCATCTCACCTGAATGAAAGAGTCTATGAAGACGAAGATGATACACGCCTATCCAAATCCAAAAGAAACTTATTCACTCTATTCTTGAATGTTCCAGAACTATAGTTGACTGTAAAATAGACGAAGGCAGTTCATTCCCGACTTTGGCAACTTGAGCCAAAAAGTAGCTGTCAAAGCGTTATGTTCGACTTTTTTTTGTATCGACAATGAAAGGATGGAACTTAGTAGTCCGATGAAGGAATGATGAGGTTCCAATAAGTTCGAAGAGAGCTTTTGCACACTCACTAAAGTGAATCCTATAAAAACACGATAAGCGGGCGACTTTACGACGAAAATGCTGGAATCAGTTTATGTAGATCGCACAATCTTTTATGTAGGTCAAAGCAAGAAGCATTAATTAATCATGGAATAAAACCAGGGTGATTTTAACTACAGTGTAATTTAAATTTAAATATAGTGTGTATTTAAAAATCATAGGTAGGATCACGTTCGGCATACCATTGACTCATCTTCATTCGATGTTATTGTATGCAAAGATTGTGACGTCTTCAATAGTTTCGGGACAATAGCGAATGAGACAAAGCGTTGACGATTGGTTATGGCATTGCGTTATTCTTGGTCATGGCTCACCTAGGAAGTTGGGACACCCAGCTTAAGTAAGTCACCTAGCTATTTTATAAACTAGAGTTGCAATGTCCGACCTAATTCAGTTTCTTTTCTTATGAAAAGTACACGCAGTCTATATCAATTGGTACTACTCATAGATGACGTATACCCTGTCTATAAATGTGATGGGCATTTCAGCATCAATTTGTAAATAAATTCTTCTAAACAAGCGAGTGTAACTATCGGAAATCTGATATGCGCACTGTTTATAAAGTATCCGACTGGAAGGCATGGGCTTCCTTTTAGGGTATGACTAGAGATCGGATATTCGGATGCATATTTACCTAAAGTTGAGATGTTGGCTATTATGGAAAGCACTTTTTTATCGAAAGAATCCCGCGATTCCAGGAAATTCAAATTTAAGTGTACCTATACTCCATGAGACGTAATAAACCCCAGTTTGACACAAATGTCACTTGCTCTGTTACAACGTATAATGGTTGCTTTTCCCTACTTTTATTGTCAGTGATTTTTGACGAAGCAAAAACAACCTTATTACGTTGTAACAAGTGTCAAATCGGGCCTATTAAACCTCAGGAAATGTAAGCATTTTGTAGGAGTGCGAGTGAGACGGCAAATTATACTTGCTTGTGCCCAAGTAGGGACGCGACAATACAACTGCATTCGTAAATAAAAATATACTTAGAAGCCGCTTCCATAATTTGTTATCCAAAAAATAACTTTATGCATCCGATTATCCGATCTCTAGTTATGACTGTGGTTAAGCCATAGTTCGCCACGCTTACATAGTCTGTAGTAGGATGTTAAATTTTCAAATACTTCAAGTAGATAATAATTCAGAGGTGTGGGACCGGGGATTAAATTCGTACCTCCGACATCAGATACCATTTGTGAGACATCTAGTTTTTTACTGTTTTCTTTTTTCTCTAGTATTTACGATAAGCTACGGTGAAACTCAAGTATGTTGACGTCATAGATGATCGTATCTAAAGATTTATATTCATATAGACATAATAGGAGAGATTTTTTGTAAAAGTCCGAGAGACTTATAAATAGCAACGTTTTTGACAATCTTATAGAAATGGACAACCTGCTACAATAATTAAAAATACTTTTGAACCAATATTGGCGACGATATTCCAATGAATATATGTATGTAAATTGACTAATAATAACATAACTTTTCAATTCACATGATTGTTAAAAAAACAATCCTCTATGAGCAATGAACGATTATTTTGCTAATCTCTAAACAACGCTAATATATCTGCATTTTAAGGATTTCTATTGTTACAGAGCTTTGTAATGCATAATACTGTGAAAAAAAAAACGATGATAAATCTCATTAGATTTTTTAGTTAAGGTTGGTTTTTGGCCAGCGAAACAGGAACGCATCGAGTATGTATCTAAACAGTTTGCGGGATTGTTAATAAGTATAAAACAACAAGCAATTAGAGACACATATAGGTATATAGTAAAGCTATGTTAGAGGTTGGTTTTATAGTTTAATTTGTCCTTGGTTAAAGCTAAAGTTGTTCCCGAATCCCTCCTATTTTAGGCGCAGTACGGCACACCATGTGGTTTTAGTCGCTTCGATTCCGACACACCGCCCAACCGAAAACCCCGGTGGGGTGACGCCCCGAGGGGGTTTCCACACGCACAAAAAAATTATTTAATTTATCCTTGAAGTTCCAAGATATTATAAATATTGATACAGTAATAACAGCGTTACCTGATGATAAATAAAAGTTGTGTAGTAAAAATAAAATCTTTTTAACAAAAAATTAAACCGACGAAAAGAACTAAAAAGCAAAAAATAAATAAACCTTAAGTCTTAAATATTAAGCTTATTTACATAAACTATCTAATTTTATATAAACTTATTTTGAGTCAACAAACTGATTAATTATCAAAATTTTATTTGGCGCCGACTCAAAATAAGTTTATATAAAATTAGATAGTTTATGTAAATAAGCTCAATACTTAAGACTTAAGGTTTATTTATTTTTTACTTTTTAGTTCTTTTCGTCGGTTTAATGATGATGATTTCTAAACGCAATACCTGATAAAGTAATGAAAAGTAAACAGAAACACTATTCGTTCCTACAATTTTCGAGGGTTTCTCTAAATTTTTTCAGGATCCCATCATCAGATCCTGACTTCCTTGACATGGGACCCTTGAGGTATACCCTATCTAAGAAAAAAAGAATAATCAAAATCGGTTTATAAATAACGGAGTGAGGGCTGAACAGACATAAAAAAAAAATTAAAAAAAAAATATTATACGGTCGAATTGAGAACCTTCTTTTTTTTCGTCGGTTAATAATATTTAAAGAATAACAATGTACGCAAAACGAATTATAAATATGCATGATGTTGCGCAAAATATAATTTAGTTATGTATAGACTAAAATAAATATAAACATAAACGTATAAACTAACCGTCATAATTATTTCGTTGATGTATTAATACATAAAATACAATACAATATAGTAATAAATTGTTGTGAACCTTTCATATCTAAAGGTCCGTGTACAACTGTACACGGGGAGTTTCATATGTCGAAGATACGATTATTAAAAGAACATAAAAAGAGTCTTCATGTAAACATTTACGATTGAGGCAAGAACTAAAATCTCGCCTACGATTATGTCATACGAAATTAGCAAGTAACTTCTCGCCTACTGTAACTGCTTTCACAGTAAAATATATAAAAGGAGATTCTTGCTTATGAGTTTTCGCACTTTTTTACTAAAGCAATTGTAGCCCACGTGGAAGAGCGACAATCGCAAATAATTACACGAGGAAAGGTTTTGTTCGTTCGATAATCGTATCTTCACACACATGAGCCTTTAAGTACTGCCGTAGTCTGCGAACTCCATGGTTTTATTTAAGAAATATAAAATATCTACATCTACAGAATTTGTTATCAGTTATCTTCCGGGCAATCTAAGAATGATTTAGAATCAACGATATGGAATTGTTTGAGAAGCAAATGCTATTTATGGCTGTATTTATGATATGCATAAGAAAGGGTGTTTTATGAACATATAAACACTTTGTCGACGGATACAATACAACATTACTAACATTTCTTTACAATACAATTTAAAAGAACTAAAAACAAACTATTTTGAAGATATCGTTAAACATTTTGAATATTACATAGCTAATTATTTATGTTCTAGGAAATAACACATATATGTATAATGTATATAATATATATAACCGCCCGGATATAATTCAGTTAGGTTTGTACTGTACCGTTGGCCCAATCGCCATGCTGCGTATTCCCAGGAGGGCTTACGTAAATGTCGTCGGTTGATAGGAATGCCAGACACCCGTTATTTAGCCCTGATAACTTTGTCATAAGTGCCTTTTTTAAGTAAAAATTTAACTGTAGTCAATTTTTAACTATGAATCATCATTGTACCATTACCAAATTCTTTGTGAAGTGAATTCTTTGGGAAGTGTTAAAAAGGACAAAATATTGAAATATATTATTAAGACTTCTGCTTAACCCCTTTGGTTTTAGTCTCTGTCGCAGGAAGCGGTAACCGCCAACCGCACAGGTTAATCACTCGGACACATAAATAAACGTTGGGGAGGCAACGAATAAATTGTTGGTAAAAATGGCGCTAGAATGTCTGAAAGAAGGACTTAAAAGCAGTCTTCAGGATTTTGCTGTCAATTGACTGACATCGGCTCTTTGTCTTCCGTATTCAACAGAAAGCTGTCTTATTGCTATTATAAATGCGAAAATTTTTGGTGAATGGATGTCCTCAGCACGTCAGAACGACTGAACGAATCTGGATGAAATTTGGCACAGAGACGGATTATATTCTGGAATAGCCCATATGCTTACATAGCAGGAGTAGACTAGAGGTTGCCAGACTATACAAACTTTAGAGAACATTATGGAGAGCTCTGATATGCACATTTCCTCATGACAATGACATGATGTTTTCTTTCACTGCTGAATTTCCAATACTTCAAGTATATAATTAGTCAGAATTGTGGGGACGGGGATTAAACTCGTACTTCCTTCATGAGATACCATTAGTGAGACATCTTGTCTTATACTGTTCTCTTTTATTTTACTCTTCTCTATTATTTTACAATAAGCTACGGTGAAACTCAAGTATGTTGACGTCATAGATGATCGTATAGATTTCTATCCATATAGAATTAATAGGAGAGATTTTTTTTTTTGTCTTTATTTTATTTTGGGGTTTTGATCCAGTTAGGATATGTCAACACCATCGTCAGGAAAGATTTGATTTTGTAGAAGTCCGTGCTCTAAGTCTATAGATATTATCTTTAGATATTATAGCAACGTTTTTGAAAATGTTAAAAGAAATCGGCAACTTGCCACAGTATATTTTACATTTTTTTTAAATACAGGTTATAGCTACTTTTTACTAGCCAATATTGGTTACATACATTGTATGTAAATAATAATATCATACCTGTTCAATTAGTCAATTCACATCTTTGTTAAAAATCTATCTTATCTTATGTTACTAATGTTATAAATAAGAAATTTTGTTAGGATGGATGGATGGATCGATGTTTGTTACTCTTTTCCGTAAAAGCGGCTGAACGGGTCTTTACGACATTTGGCACAGAGATGGATTATAGTCTGGAATAGCACATAGACTACTTTTATACGGGTAAATATCAATATCCTGTTGGTCTAATGGTTAGTGATCCTGACTGCTGAGCCAGAGGTCGTGGGTTCGATTCCCATCCAGGACAAATATTTGTGTGATGAGCACGATCATTTGTTCTGTGTCTGGGTGTAATTTATCTATAATATGTATGTATTTAGAAATATATAAGTATGTTTATCAACAGTCTGGTTACCATAGTACAGGTTCTACCTAGGTTGGGGTCGGACGGCCGTGTCAAGTTATTATTATTATAAATGTACGGTTCCCGTAGAATACATTTCAATTTCTCGATATAGGATAGAACAGCTATTATTACGTAACATTTTAATTTGGATACCACTGTAAGATATTAGAAATGAAGAGAGTATAGTTATCTTTTAGTTTTGCAATAATGACAGTCTTTCAGTATAAACAATATAAACAGCTATCTGGTCAGACTAGATGCCGCTAAAAATGAAAGTTGAGATGTGAAGCGTTAGGTAAGATTATAGAAAACAAGAATGGTATAGTATATTAATAAGATTGACTTAATAAGTTTAAAGGTCACAAAGTAGTAGAAACTAAATGGTAAACGAAAGAACGTATGCCAATAGTTACACTGGTCTACAATGAAAAAGTATTCGAAATAATTTTAACTAATTTTTACTTATCTACCCATGCTGAATACAAGTTCATAAGTAAAAGCCATTTATTAGTTTAAGTTTTTGCGATACTTAACATTTTCCGAATTTAATGATTCTACCCTCATTGAACTAGTTAATGTTGATATTGTATTTACGTAGCTGGCATCGAATGTTAAAAATATTGTATTTTAGTGCTCTGTTCTGTATTATTAAGTGATAAAAATTTTAAAAGTGAAAAAATAATATATTTCATAGCAAAATTTCTCGAAAATGTGTGAATAATCCCGACAAATTTGTTACATATGTGGCGAAGTGGTGTTTAGTAAGCAAAGGTGTTCCATATCACCTACAATAAAAAAGCCTATTCTTACTATTTTCACGAAAACATAAAACACCAGGATAAAAGCTGGGTTCCACATTTCTGTTGCAATCCTTGTGCTACAAGTTTGAGAAATTGGCTGAGTTGCAAAAAGACATCATTTCGGTTTGCAACGCAGTGGCAAGAACCGACTAATCATGCAACTGATTGTTATTTCTGCCAACTCATGTATTTGGGAAAGGCAAAGGCATTTCTAAAAAAAAGAAGAATGCCACAGCGTATCCAAATCTACCATCGGCTACTCGTTCTCTGCCACACAGCGATCTTCACCCGATTCCGAAACGTCCTCACATTGACGAAGAAGAAATCAGACCTACTTCACCATCAATTTATTCAATGTCAGAACACGAAGCACCTAGTACATCATCTCAGCCACACAGGATAACACAAGCTGAATTAAATGATCTTGTAAGGGACTTAGAATTGACTAAGAACAAGGCAGAACTTCTAGGCTCGAGGCTGCAACAATGGAACCTTTGAGAAAGCGGTGTAACTATTACATCTTTCCGTACTAGACAAAAAGAGTTCACGCGATATTTTGAATTTTTTTCATTCTCACTTGGACTTCTTTCCGGATAATTGCGGAGCTTTAATCGATGAACATGGCGAGCGCTTCCATCAGGACATCGCAAACATGGAAAAACGGTATCACGGACATTAGAACGCTTCAATGTTGGTGGATTATTGCTGGACTGTTTTTCGAGATGTTACGGACGCAGAATACAAGAAGGCCGCGAAAAAATCACGTCGCAATTCTACTGATGATTGAAAAAACATAATAAAATTCTGTTAATTTTGCAAAAAATGTTTTTTCTTTTTTTTTTTTTTAAAGAGAAACTAATTTTAATATATATTAATTATTTTTGTATTCAGTACGTGAAAATAAATAAAAAAATCTACTTTACATAAGGAATACTATTTCAAAGTCAAAATTTGTAGACCAGTGTTATTAGTCGTAACTGTAATAAGAGTCGTGCCCCAAACACAATATTCGACGCCGCCTGACGTCCTGACAGGCAGGCGAAGTCAGTCGGTGGTTGAGTGGTAATCCTTCTAGGGCATACCTCAACTCCCGACCATAGGTTAAATTTCGTAAACCGTGTGGTTTTAGTCGGTTCGAGTCCGACATAACCAGGTCATTGTGCAATCGGTGAAGTGGCACCCGTGAGGTTTCCACACGTAAAAAAAAAGGTTATTTTATTGTTGACAGTGTTAATTGCGTTTTTATTTACTAATCAACAGGCAGCATGATTATTCAATATTTCAATAATAAAAGAATATTAAGTATACGTTTATAAATTACATATAAGTAAGTTAAGTCAAATGTTAGTTAATTTTACAGGAAAGCATTTAGTAAGTCTTTTTTTTTCTTACTACATATAAAGTTTTTATACACTAATTCTTTGACATTTATTGTTACTAAAACTATTCCCTTGGTCACGCCATAATTTGAGAACGACTGTAACGATTTCGTTCATCTATTTTTTTTATATTTTCTAATACTTTGTAGAAGGTTCTTAAGGAACGCAAAATTAAGAAAATTGAGCAAAAAATCGGTTACCGTGGGACATATATCGTGATAGTCGTTAACAGAAAAAAAACATTTAAGGAACACGAGATCGGTTCTAAGAGAAACTTCATTTCGGCTTCTCACACACAATAATGTTATTTTGTTCAAAACTCGTAACAAGGGTAGAATCGTATTCAAATAAGTTTGGCCATGTTCGACTTTTGGCATATTAATGTACCTCCAATTTGCTTACATGTCTTTTAAACTTTCGGATTCCATTATATAATTATGTATTTATACGGGATCTAACGCGATCACGAAATAGGTATTACATACCTCTGAATTGCCTGACGTTTTCCAAGCTGATTGTCATTATACTTACATGTCATCTAAAACTATGAATGCAGAAAATAATACTTAATGGCAGATTTAACTAGCATTTAGGAGTCATTTCATTAATCGTTAGCATGATAGAAACAAATCGTCTTCAGGATAACGAAATCCGCACTTAAATTCAATAATGTGTAGTAGAGACACTTGAGTGCAGCGCCCCTATCTTCATTGAGTATCGTTATCTTGCTATATTATCGAGTTGTCGTAATGCTAGTGATTTACACGCCAATTGTCGGCATCTATTCATTCGACCTTTGAACTCACTCGGTATTTTATTAAGAGAAGAAACCTTATGACTGTTTATTAACTCTGCAAATCAGCAATGATCGCTCAAAAATATTAGTGTTAAAGTGGATTGAAAAATAATGTGAATGAGTCTTCAACGAGAGAAACGTACTAAATTTAGCATGTGGAAGGCGATAATACACAGGAAAAGGAAATACAGCGAAGTCATACCATGCGACAGGGAAACCTACTCAACCCTATCGGCAATGCAAGGAGGTAGTTCAGCGACACTACCGCCATCTCTTGACGCGTTACGAGCATGTAAGTATTGCTATTTGGCGCTAGATGGCTGTGCTGTTACATTTTAATTTTGAATGGTGTTGTTTATCAATTCTTTAAATATCAATATTTATGTTTGCTTGGATATTATTATTTATCTTATTCATTACAAGATAAAATTTTGATTTATGATATCACTGTTTTGTTCTAGTGGATAACGATTATTTACACACAAGTTTTAAGTCTTCCTGTTTTGATTATTAAAGTTTTTATTTTATTTTAAATATTTCATATTTAGAAATGGCGTACAATACTTCAATTCACAGCACCTCATCATCATGTTGTGCACTTTTTGTCGCGACGCGTGTCGAACCAATTGCCTCTTCTCGGACATTAATTGTGGGAAAATATGATTCATAGCATTGTGTTTACTACTCCAACCGCGTCAAACGTTGCCGCCGCTGAATAAGGTCAATCTTTGTTACGTTTCTGACAATGCTCGTGAGCCACGGTTTTCAAGTATAGCTAAAAGCCCTTGCGACATTCGAATTTGTTGCTAGACTCGTGATGATTTTTTGTTGCATGTAAAAAAATATCTGATAAGATGTTACCTTATAAGTTGTAAGAACTGACGCGCAGGCTTAGTGGTCGCAGACGCGACTGTTGATCGTGTGATATCAGCTTCTATTACAGTATTTGATACCATACAATATCTTTGTTGTACAAAAAATGAGAATTTTGAGATAAGGTAATGTAAATCCTTGATCGGTTTTACATTTAGGTTTACACAATTTCCAGATTAATACCTTTTATCTATACAGCAATGCGACAAAAATAAATTACCATTTCTAAAGCAGCAGATTTCGGCCCCAATGAGAACCTTCAAAGAAACACCACGCTACAGAATACTGGGGTTTGACAGCGTTGCGTCGGGCTGTTCTTTCTGCTGGTAAGTTGGGTTGCTAGAACTCCTTGAGATTGATTGGACTGCTCACACACAAATGACACCACTACAGTTGCAAGTGTTTATAGATACCGGTAACTGCTTACCATCAGGCGAAATGTCTGCTTTTGTTTGGCAAATTAGTTGTATCAAAAATATTTGAGTCAAGAACTTCACGTTTGAAGATATTATCAAGTTAGTTGGCCTCTAATTAATATCTAAAAATAACTGACTCTGAGTTTAATTTTCATTCTCCATCCTTCTTTGAAAACAATCATCATTGTCCCAGCTAAAATCGTAAAAGGACATCAGTTGGCAATGCAAAGAATTTTATGTTTAACAATGCGCTGAGTATAATAAAATTGACACTCGTAGTGTAGGACTTTGCCCACGCAATAGACAATGTGACTCCCACGACACGGTTTCCATGACTTTACGTAAATCTGTTAATTACTGCGCATTTAGATATGACAGAAATATGTTGCCTCAGCAGATTATAGATAAGTTGCTTATAGTGGAAAATATTATTGTATTTGTAATAGGTATATTTTTGATGCAGTTTTATTTCCGCTTTAAAAAAAATGGAGATACTAGGTACGTTTTTATTTGGTATATTTTTTATATGAATACCATATCAACTTGATTTTTTTTGTTCACCATTTAAAGAAAATCGGGGTTTTTATGTTTTAATCGCAACTTGTCACAAATTAATGTCCGCCTGTCACATCAATCTTCGTTGTCATAGTAACACCAGTGTACACAAACCACATTTTATTCACAAGAAATACAAGTAGTTGCTCAGAGTTGAGCTTCGAGGATCTGACATGGCTACCTATATTTTAGACGTATGTTTATTAACCTTGAAAGTACAAGATCTTTCGGGTTAAAACCGTGTATTTACTTTGTCGTTGCAGTACTTCGATTCGTTAAAGCCAGGATGCTGTTTAAATGATCAAAAGATTATAGTAATTGATTCGCCTTTGGGAAAAACTCATATTTAATAGTGGATATTCTTATCCATAAACTAATGGAGATTATATAGTAAGATTAAAAAAATTGTCCGCCAAAATTATGAAGTTTAATTGAAGTCCAATTGAAGGGGTTTAAAATGTAATATTAAGAAAAGACGTTTATAATCGGTTTATTATATATTATAAACAAACGAATAATAAAGTGTCATACACCCAAAACATAAATTATATACACCCAGCTCGAATTCTGTGTAACATTTCAGCTTCCGCCAAGGTGTTCACTGTTATTAAATTCTTTACATAAGTATGATGTTCGTGTAGCGTTTTGTTTGTACACATGTGGAACTGAATGTCGAGCACGCGAGCCTCAGTCGCCGATGTCAGTATATAGGTTTGACCCACATACTTAGCCCGGGCTTCGTCTTGCCCGTCTCATACCTTCAGGACCTTCAGCATTATTATTATCATTTATTACACATTTCTGCATTTCTGTATACAGGTAAAATATTTTACATATTCGTACAAAAGTATTTTAAAGGAAAGAGGGATAATATGCTAAAACGTACTCCTACGATTATATATATCTACTATGTACAAAAAGAAAGAAGCCATTTTATTATATTACTTACAAATTGTAGTTGATTTTTAATATTATATGTATGTAACTAATTCTGCTTAATACTGACAAAGATGGCATAAAATGAAGGAGGCCTACACTTTAGCGGTTGAAAATGGCTAAAGAAGAAAAAGAATTCCTACTGTCCCAATTTTTCTCCTGTCGTTATTTTGTCAAATATCAAATACAATGAAATTATCACTATCATAATTTAATAAGTATTTCAACATTTAAGATCTTTTTCTTATGGTTCATCAGCCAGTTTCGAATTATCTCTTGGTGATTCGGATTTCTTATACTATTCCAAATAAACATAATTTAGTATTTTCTATCTATGTATATAAATAGCAATGAAATGCTGTTCGTTGGTAAGCGCTTCACTTGAGAACCATTGGACCGAATTGACTAATTTTTTCTTTTATAAGTTAGTAATAGTCCGAATAAGGTTAATAGGGAAAGAAAAGTTGGATAAGTTGTCCGGAAATAGGTAAATTAGGGGAAAATGGGTAGAACTTTTTTCCATAAAATAATAATATTTTTTTTTTTTAATTTTGGCAGGACAACATCTGTCGGGCCGGAGTTCTGTCTGTGGCTTGTTTTTCTGTTGTACAATAAATAATCTGTATATAGTGACATAATCAGTTCAAACAATAAATTGCCTACATTATATTATGAGCCGACATTTTCTAATGTTTCCAGTCTTACAAGATAAGTTTCACCCGCGTAAGTCGCGGTGCCATGGGAATATCGGGATAAAAAGTACCTAGCCTATGTGTTAATCCAGGTCTAAATCTACATATCAAGTTTAATCGCAATCGGTTCAGTAGATTTTGCGTGAAAGAGTAACAAACATCCATACATCCATACATCCTCACAAACTTTCACGTTTATAATATTAGTAGGTTTAATACTCAAAGAAAACGTAGGTACTTGATGATAAAATAATATTTGGTTTAACGATACTTTACTATTGCTAAAACTCTTTTGAAATCACATTTCTCAAGTTTCATTGCATCGTATATTCAGATTAAGTTAACCTTAATTTACGGGTGAACAGATGTTAAATTTCCATCTAAAGTCAATGAGAGATTCGCAAAAATTCAATGAGCATGTCTGCAACCGCGTCACGGATAATGAACAATTCCTGCTATTGTGTTTAAATTGTGTCAAATGAACGCATCCGTTTTCTAAGAACCAAATCGTGATGAATAAAACTGTATATTAATTCATTAGTGCGGTAGGCTAACGACCCGATTCTACGATAACGCTTTACAGAATAGGTCACCCTTCCATTAGTCGTTTCATGGTGAATTACTTATGTTTTTACTGCACTAATCGATCCTTTTCCTGAAACTGCTTACGAGTTATGACTTATAAGCTACCGTGTGGACAGGCTATATAATAATTTGTAAGTACTAAAAACGCTGTTATAAATTGCCCTTAATCTTTCGATATCCATTTTGTTAAATCAAGTTCATTCTCCATATAAATCAATCTTGTAGAAGCTACCTCCTACTGTGGATGTAGCCGCGAGAGCTGGTTGTACAAAAAAAACTAGTTACGCTCTGAAGGCCGTCATTACTAAATTCTCCATAGTTTTTATTGAGGTAAGCTCTCAGAAGCAATTCCAATCGCGTTCTTTCGATAAATACGGAAAGTCGATCTCCCCTGTTAAAGTACTGATGAGTACTGGAAGAAAGAACGTTTAGTGTCCATTCCGTAATATATTTTATTTCCTCCCTTTAAATGGTGTTCTCCAACTGTTTGTTGAATGTAAACGTTTGTTTTATTATGTTAGTAAAAAATAAAGCTGATATACGATTCTAATTTGTTCAAATATCATTATAATTATTTTAAGATCTCTTTTGTTTAGCGAGTCATTGTCCTGCTTGATACGAACAGATAAATGAAATTGCCGTTGGCCTAATTGAAAGAAAACTAATGTGAATTATAATACCTAATTGGGTCAGATATATTTATAGCTGTTTGTATTTTTATTTTCAGCATTTCAACGCTTTATCTATTTCTTATCGATATTAAAGTAGATTATGTTATCATTATAAATGTCAATTTTCTCCTGCGGACATTCAAATTGAAACAATCTGTCTACCACAGTTTTTTTTAGAAACTACGGCAGTATTGTTAATGGTTTGGAACGCACTCGTGATATCTTAGATGTTGTAAGTCTGATTAACATCAAGGACACAGTGCTTATGTGCTATCTTAACGTTACTCGTAGAATATATTACATATAAGGTTTATACTACATATTTGTATCGAATCGCAACATATGGGAAGCGTCTCGGGCATCGTCACAGCTGGGGGGCAACAGGATGCTGACGACAATTAGCGATTTTTTGTATTACAAAATAACTTTAATAATCCGCCTCCTGTATGGTCCATGTTGGTGAACGGGACTATCGTCATTAACTGATATAGAATTATGCTACGTAGGTTTTATAATATATATAATAAGAATAAGTGTGTTGTGCGTCTTTATTACCTATAAACCTTTTAACTTTATCAATACTGGCCTGTTGGTCTTGTGGTTAGTGATCCTGACTGCTGAGCCAGAGGTCGTGGGCTCGATTCCCACCCAGGACAAATACTTGTGTGATGAGCACGATTATTTGTTCTGTGTCTGGGTGTAATTTATCTATATGTTTATCAGCAGTCTGGTTACCAAAGTACAGGTTCTGCCTAGTTTGGGATCAGACGGCCGTGTGTGAGATGTGTCCAGTTATAACAGTAGTAACATAATAACCGCCATCTGGTAGAACGTTGACGTCTGCTTCTGTCGATCAGTTACGCATTATAATAATATATGAGAACGTTGTATTGAGTTTAGTTTGTATTAAATTTACATACATCGTGCCGACAAGTGTCATTTAACCCTAGTCGCCTAGTTGGTAACCATATGTCACTGAGTTTTATAAATGAAGTAACGTGTTCTTAATCAGTGAGCATTTTTATATACTTAATCTATTGCCATTTGTGTTACAAACGTGAAAGTTTAATTAATTTTTGCTTACAAAACTAACAGATTCACCTGCTTTTACTAGCTTGGTTGAAACGATTACCGACGCAAGCTACGCTGCCAGGTGGACAATGCGTGTCGTATTTCTGTCTAAACTACGATACTGTTGTATTTAGAATTAAAAAAAATACTGGTACGCCACAATACACACTACTTATGCGAACAAACTCCTAACAGAAACAGTTACTTTAATTGGAAGGGTTAATGCAAATATTAGTATCCCACCAAATTTTTTTTATGTAAAGTAAGAGCCAAGACGAGTACATATTGCTTGCACTGTAAAAAAGGTATCAGATCTTATGGAGAGCCAAGCTCCTAACTCTACACGCCATAACCTAACACTCTCTAACTCTCATCATAGCGTATAGCGTTCTGCGTGAATCCTGGACATAAGTTCTCTACAAACCCTACACCTTAGACAAAATATGTGACCTGGCTGTTTCGTTACTCAAGGACCTATTGGCACAAAATTATCTATGATGGCATTATTCAAACTAAGTTTTTTTTGTATAGTGATAGCATACGCGACACAGATTGAAAACTGTTTACGGTGAACGAATGCTCAATTGTTTATTGACCATATGTTCCTAGCTTGAAAATTGACTAAAGTTCCATATACAAACTTTCATCCCCCTATTTTAAGGGATGGGGAGCAGAATATACAGATTTCTTAATAATAAAAATTTTCGCGTGTGGTATTCATATTATTTAAAATATACGGTTTTACTCACGTGTATAATTCGGGGATGCCCGACTAGTTTCGGACTCGACGGCGGCCCTTTATCTGTTGCAGTATCTCTTTCTATGTTGCAGGTGCCAGACTCTGTGTCTGGCACCTGCAGCCGGCGCGGCAGGACATATATTTTAAATAAGATTTCTTAATGTTTATGTTGCCTGTGTGCTCAGCCTAACTTTCACACCAAATTGCAGATTTCTATAACTTCCGGAAGTACCCTAACAGTTTTGATGATCATCAGTCAGTGAGACAGTGAGTGACGAAATCTGGGTATCTTAGATATTAATAATCTATAAAGTATAATACCTATACATCTGAAACTTGGCGTGTTTAAAAAGTACTCTACATCATATCCTAAGAATTTGGACTTCCTATTCTAGCACTGTCCAGACTGAAATCTATAAAGGTATAAAAATACACCCAACGCTTCGAGAAAAAGGTAGGTAGTGCCCTGCGCTTCCGTTGTCTTACCGGGGGCACTACCGTGTCCCCAGATAATAATTAATTAATAACCAATATACAGCATGTTACAGAAAGGTGTGGTCGTATTTTAGGGTCGTATTCTAGTAAATATCCTAAAGCGCTAACAATTTTACGAAAATTCGTTATTTTTAATACAGAAGTCTTGTTTTGTAACTGAAAGATTTTACTTGAAAATGGACTGATAAAACTTATATTTCGTAAGTGCTGACATGAATGAAACTATGGGTACTTAATACCAAAGATGTTGATGGAATGTCCAGATATTTCAGAAAATGACTGCATAAAAAAAGGAAAAAAAAGAAAATCATTGAAATTGACATAAATTTGCATAATATGTTGTTAAGAAATGCGCACCTACACAAAGAAACAGTTATATTCGACGAAAAAAATGGTGATTTTTTTTCCAAACGACTTTAAAAAAATATTTAAAATTTTAATTTTACGAACGTTATGCGTAACCGACAAATAGCTGATTTAACAACGATTTGTCGGCTTCATGTAACGCTTTTAAAATTTGACCACACAATTTGAATAAAAACTTTCGTGAGTGGTATTCATATTAATTAGGATATACGGTTTTACTCACGTGTATATTTCGGGGATGCCCGACTAGTTTCGGACCCGACGGGGGGCCCTTTATCAATAATACGTGAGTAAAACCTTATCCTAATTAAGATTCTGTATACAAAGTATAAAAATGGATATGCACTTTTGTTAAACTGTGGGTATCTAGGGCCGCAGGAAATTATGTAACTTTTGAAGAGCGAAAATAATGAATCACTCGAGCGTTCGTTGATGAATCACGTCGTCGCTCGTCGTGAAGGCCGTATGACAATTATCTTTGCCACTTTTTAAAGCGTTAACAATCTTGTATTATCTCTATTTTTTTCAATATAGTCGAGCACATGAATGTAAGCAAAGTTACTCAATATGAAAAACTATAATTGAGGTTATGTAAATAAATCAATGATCATGTAAATGTAATAATATTATTAATTTTACAGTTACTAAACTTATTAAAAAAATTCAAAAGGTACCGCTTATTTATTACTTGGCGCCTGTAAGCAAAGAAATTACTTGTACTTATTAAATTAAAATGAGATAATAATTTTAAATGTGGTATATACTTACAGCGTATCCATAATTGATTTATCTGAAGTACTGTAATACAGTCGGTTACTTCAAGGGCATTGGAGTATACCATTGTAGAATAATATGAATAAATAAATAACTAAAACAAAATATTTATATTTAAATGACAAGTATTTAAATAAATATTACTTTATTTTTCGACTGTTTCCGTGCATAGGCTTCTGAGTGGCGTGGTCCCCAAATATTTAATCATACTTACTTCGTTCAACATCATCAAAATCATTATTCATTCGTGAAGACCAACTCAAAGACTTCTACAATAAGCGGTAATGCGGTGCTTTGTGCTCGTAGTATTTAGTATTTGTATTATAATTTATTCCATAACTCATTAACTACATACTCTGTTAAAGATATAATTAAAAGCTTTCACTTATTATGCAATTATTTTGTTTCAGGTAAGTGTCCAGAACGTTTAATTTATGAATCACAATTATACGGTAAGTACAGCATCACCTTTTATTACACTAGTACCTCGGCTAAAGTTCCAGAATGCCTAATTCTTCTGGGTTCCCGTAGTTCTAGATTGTCTTAAAAAACTCCACAAAACATAATCATCAATTTAAAATACCGCCGCGCCGAGTCGAAAATCTCTTCAACGATTAGAAAAGAGTTGATGATCTTCAAACGGCTGCACAGATTTTCTATATATATATTTAAGAACACTCTCGATCAAGTCATCTTACAAACAAATAAAGACTCACTTAAATCGTTCTATTCGTTTGGGAGCTACGATGCCATAGAGATAGACAGACACACAGACACGTCAAACTTATAACACCCCTCTTTTTGCGTCGGGGGTTAAAAAGAAATAAATTATGGCAAAATATTCTTTTCTGGCTGTTGGTACGAAGCCCAAAACGCAGGGTTGCCTTTCGTCTGATAAGGAGAAAACATTGGATTCGATATGTGGATTTGATCGATTCGACTCAGAAGAGGTATTGATTAAAGCTAAATATAGAATCGACTAAGTAAGGGTGTTTCTTATTTAAATGGATTTAAAAAGGTAACACAAATTCACATTTTTAAGGTTCGTTACAGAGATAAATCACACCTAGGCTTTGATGACCCTCTGTCTCGTATATGTATACATACCTACGTTCATGCCTAATAAATTATTTGATGCTCCATGATTCTTCAAAATACATAAGTTGAGCCTCACTAATGTAAAATTTTACTTACGTTACTTTTTCCTACTATATTTTTAAGAATAATTAATTGCACTTAACTGATAGTTACGCTCTCTAAACAGCCTAAACAAAGGTCTTAACGATCTCAGCTCACATAATTTCCTTACCGAATTAAATTCTATTTCGGCGGTCACACTGACCACGTACTAATTACTTACAGCTTTCATCAAGATACTTTTATGTTAATTTAGCTGTATACGCTGTTTTGCTCTGATAGCTTTAGGTAAGATTTATTTTACCATCCCTTTTATAGACTTATAATATTTTTGATCCCTTTGCTTTAAAAAACTTTTGTATAAAACTTACTGTTGATTATATTATGTTCTAAAGTTAATTGTTACCAATAAAATTTACGTTTCTGTTATATTTTTCTTTATTATATTTGTACTTGGTTATACCCAAATTCAGTTTGTAAATTAATTTACTATAAACGTTTATGTGTTGTGTGTGTTCTGGAGACAGTTCCAACCTTCGCGTCGCCGGATGCCGTGCCGACATTGAGAAACAAGTCCGGCTTAGCTTGTGGTCGATGGGTAATAAGGGGTAAGCCCGGCTTACTTGTTGACACGGCGTGTCTTGACCGCAAACAAGATTTCTGATGAATTTGAAATGCGGAAGCTCGGAGACTTATCGCTAATCGTTAACGTAAACTGATCACCACGAACAGTTTATGGTGTTCTACTTTCTAATCTGGATCGATGTTACGTAAAGGCCAAACTTTTGCTTGAAATCCTTCTTGGTCACAAAAAATCACTCCCAAAAAGTATACATATTTTACTATTAATAGTCAGGTGGTCTAAAATGCCCGTTTATCTAATTTAACCTTAAACATCCTTCTTTTTATTCGGTCTAAGCAGATCATGTACGTAAACAAAGTTATTTTCGATGAAGCGTTGATTGGGATCTGTCTTTCATCAGCGTCAAGTCAACGACCGTTATTGAATCAGCAGCTCATCAACAGCAACTGTTAGTTTATATTGAATTACACAGGTGTTGTGATTATGTCGTGATAATTTGCATTGGCTACTTTGTCTTCACCGTTATCTATAGTTCATCTTAGCCCATAAACGAGTTCGCCTCATTACACGTAATGTATATATGTATTTTGCTATAATGTATTTTGCTATAATGTATTTTGACCCCTAGTCTCTCTATTCCTTGCATCAACATAATTACATTTGTCACAAGACGAATATGTGTAAAACAGGATTTTTTCTTTCATTATCTAGATTAACGTTATGTAAGTTTTATTAAATACCCATTGCGATTCTAAAATCTGTAAACAGATTTGTTAGTATTACATGCATTTTCATTTCATTAACATGGGACTTTTTTTGCACGTACATTTTTAACAATACAAAGTACGTAAATACAAAGCTTTTGCAAGCACTTATGTTTTTTCTAAGTACATGTTTTTTTATTTTTCAAACTATGCAACACGAACTGCATGCAAATTAATAAATCTGTATGCACTATCTTATATTGTAATATAGTATGTGTAAGTTTTAAAGCAATTTGAGGTAAAATCTAATGTACTTCCGCTTGCGTGTACCTCATTGCTGTAAATAATATAATTAATCCGATGCGTTTTCAGGCTTATTGTTTTTTAAAATAAAACGATTTTATTGGAAATAGAATGAGAATTAGAGAATACAAAAGTTGTATAAATTAAAGTTTCGGATTTTGAAGGTATTTATACCACTCAGCCATAATCACACTCCTCGTTCCCAGACACAGACACGTCAGCAACGAAAGTTGCTTAATACTTCCCAATTTAAAAATCAATTCTGCACTTTAAACTTAATTCATTCTGTAAGAACGCATATCTTGTGCCTGATGACACGGCGTTGTTTACAAGTCCTTGATTTACAAGCACCTTGAATCTTCTATATAATTTAGATGCTATGCATTATCTTGTTTCAGGTCCAACACCCATAAAAAACAGTTTTCTATGTTCAACCGGAAATCGCTTTATATGTTTATGTAGAGTAATTTCACCGTACTGTTTACTGCCCGATCTAAAAGTAAATGTACATTACACCTTACTCCATCGAGGTTAGTAGTTGGAGTTGGCATCGACAGTTCCGTACTCGCGGGTTTTGGCCCGATTTTTAAAGGTGTGTGCCAAAAATATGATTTCCACATTCAACGGCAATGCAGATGTGCCATTTTACGCATACAAATTAGGACAGCGCCGTGTACTGCGCTTCGTTCTTCATTTTGTCATTTATCGTTCAGTGTTCACTATTCTGGATTACAATTTTAGGGTTAACACGATATCAATTGAATAAACATTTATTTATCGGGTAAAATAATTATGACTGAAAGTTATTTATATTTTGTTATTTAATGCATAACATCAATCAATCAATCAATCAGCCTATCTTAGTCCACTGCTGGACATAGGCCTCTCCCAATGTGCGCCACAGCACCTGGTCCTCCGCCTTCCGCATCCAGTCCATCCCTGCTAATTTCTTCAGGTCGTCAGTCCATCTGGCTGGGGGGCGTCCTACTTTCCGTTTGCCGATTCGCGGTCTCCACTCTAGGACCCGTCTGCTCCAACGGCCATCGGTCCTTCGGCATACGTGGCCAGCCCATTGCCACTTCAGCATGCTTATCCTGCGAGATATGTCGGTAACTTTGGTTCTTGTTTTTTTTCTTTTTTGTTTATGCATAACATAACACGTAATATTAAAACTTAATAATAAATTGTTTTATTGGATTGGCTCATATGGACTAAACTCTAGTTTATATGATTATTCTATAAGTAATAGGTCTTTACCAATGAAATTGCCGCTCTGTAGTACTGGCTTTTCAAATCAAAATATTTTTTTGGCTAATAAAATATTTTTAATTTCATGTTAATTTTATTTAAAAAACATGGATTTCTCCTTTCAAAAGTAGTCGTTTGTTTATTGATTAGTGTTATGTTCTACGAATTTGAATCTTTTTCGTCATAGATAAGTAAAAATTCGAGTAATCATGGAATATGAGTACCTACCGTCGTGGCAGCAACGCGGCACAATCAACGACGTTTACGAAGCTTAACCTCGTGGTTGTCCAAAAAGTTTGGTCGACAATGACGAATTAAAGGCGATTGTGGAAGCTGATGATACTCAATCTACAGCTGAATTAGCAACAGCTTTCGACGTTAGCGTCAAAACAATATTGATCGATTTGCGTCAAAGTGGAAGGGTAAAAAAGCTTGACAAATGGGTGCCCCACGAACTCAATGATCGCCAGCGCGAAGTACGCGTCGAGACGTGCTTTGCAAAAGGCACACAAACGAAGGAATTTTGAACCCCATTGTTACTTGCGAGGAAAAATGGATTCTGTTTGACAATCGCAAGCGCTCAGCAAGTTGGTTGAATCCTGGTTTAGCACCTAAACAATGACCTAAAAGAAAACTTACCCCTAGAAAAGTGATGGTCACTGCGTGGTGGTCTAATGCCGGTGTGATTCGTCACAGCTTCTTACCAAACGGGATGAGCATTACTCCAGATGTATACTGTGAAGAACTGAATACAATGATGGAGAAGCTCGCACATCTGCAACCAGTTTTGGTCAATTGTTCGTCTCCGCTGCTCCTGTACGACAACGCGCGTCGCACAGCAGACGGTCTCCAAGTTGCAACAGCTGGGGTTGGAAGATCTCCGTTATCCACCGTACTCACCAGATCTTGCGCCCAGGTATATAGAAGGTAGAAAGAAAGAAGGTAGAAGTCTGTACTTCTACCTTTTCCAGATTTAGGATAACTTCTTGGCGGGAAAAAAAAGAAAAGAATTTGTAATAGAAATAAAAAATATAGAAAAAAAAATAAAACGGCAATTTCATAGGTAAAGACTATAGTATAGTTTAGCAATCATACAGTTTACACAAAAAACTTATAATTTCAGATAGCAGTTTTATATTGACGTCATGATGATAACATTACATAAAGTGTCCTTGTGCAACATTCATCTAACCTTATCTGAAGATGTGTTTGAAGTTTGAACACGTGTGAATCCTCGCACTGTACAATGGACTTATGAATTCTCTTTGTAAATGTGAGTCAGTCGGCGGGTACTAAATATTATGGCATTGCTTTAATTATATATATTATTTTCCCTTTTGTTCTCGACGGGGCAAAGCCCAGTCTTAACATGTTAATTTTAGCTAAAGATTTATGTTTACTTATTTCTTCCGGCGAAAGCTGTAAAGCTCATCAGATATAAACAGAAATACATATACCACTCTATTTTGGGCCTAATATAATAAACATTCGTCTACTGATTAGAATGACTGTAATGTGAAATCCAACAAATGTGTAAAGTCACATCACATACACGTTAAAACCTATTCCAAATAATGTACTGATTGCTAGAAAATGTTAATATAATTTGCCAGCATTTTCAGAACTACCTCGCTAAAGTGCTCTATCGGAGGAGAAGAGAGAGGGGGGGGGGATTAGGGTTGACAGCGAGCAAGTAACACAGTTGTTGTGAGTATTTAGGGTCAACTTAAACTCAGTTTAAATTTTTTTATAAAATTTAAAACATTCCAAAACAGATCCGAAAATCCACGTTATTAGGCGCGTAGGATACAAATATTAGCGTTCTTCTTCCGCTAATAGGCAATAACTGCCAAATCCCAATCCGAAATTATTTTATAAAGATAACTAAAGTTGTATGTATATTATATGAATTGGCATAAACTACGAGCTACAAGCTCCCGTCAGAATATCAGCGACTACTCGAGCTTGCGCGCGTAATACGCTAGCTGTGAGTGGCGGCAAAGAACATGCTCGAGCATTTTCTCTCGCTCTATCTGAGTTGACCCTTATAGGTAAGTAAGTAAGCCTACTATACGGCGAGCTTTGTTGTTATTTGCCAAGTGAGTTCTACACTATAAACAACCAGGAACTAGTGCGCTCCGTTCAATTAGGCAGATATTGTAGTAAGTAATTGAGTAGTTAGAGCTAGAACCAGTACTGGAGTGAAAACGAGTACTTACAACCTAATTTTAGATCGTTAAACCTGTCGTTACGAACATTAAAAACAAATGTAAATTTCAATATAATACCCATATATATGTTGTATGTATTAATTAAAGTTGATTACTTCTATAGAACATTTTAATTGACTGAAACAAGTTTGAGGGCTTTTAGTGACTAGTACCTAAACCTCGAATAAATTCACAAAATATTCTAATTCTAAATAAATGAAAGCCAAATAAAATATCAATATAAAATCAAGATGTAAGAGTTTGTGTCACGACTTCGATTTGTAGTACGGTCACGAACCCATACAATTAGAATGTTATAAATATAACAGACCCATTTCCAAGATAAGTTCTAAATCATTTATAAAGGTTCAAAGCTCGTTGAAGGCTCGTTAGGTCGTCGTAACTGAAATAAGTTGCCAATAGTGATGTATAAACAAAACTTGTCAATACCGACGATCTACAAAAATATTAACTTATAGCAAAAGTTTATCGTGCGATATAGGGCCTTAAATAAGTCCCATATTAAAGATTGCGACTGTACCTTCTCTGTAAAGATCTAAAAGGAGTTTATGGATTGTAGTGTGAGAATTACCTGAGTACAAGTGATTAGTAAATCGAACACTTATTTTTTTATAATTTTGATTAAGTAATGTATGCGAAAGTAAAACTAAAAAAACCTTTTAAATATATAACATGTAATGATGTTGAAATGCCTTCACTTTCATGTTATCTACCATGTATGTAATATTCAGTTATATTATTATTATTTATTGGATATAGATAAGAGACTACTAGTTACACGTGTGCGGATATTTACATGCGATCGGCTCCATACATTCTGTAGTATGTGTGGATGGGTCTAGAAGAAAATAGTGTTCAGATTGTCGATGCTATGCTTTCGATTTGCGTCTTTCACTGTCGTTTAATCATGCAATTTGTGGTCTGCAGTGTACCTTGCCTACCAACGTCTGTATTTACACATATTTACCACTGAAGTAGTCTTTGAAGCAAAGAATATAACAATAATAATTTGCAACCTCTTATTTTCTGTACCAAGATATGGAACAAATATATGGTACCCTAATTTTGTATTTATTACACTAGCTACCCAGCCCACCTTAACCAAGTACAAAATATTTTTTACACTTTTCAAGGTCAATAATTTTTTATACTGTGTAAGAGTACATTAATTTTTACAGGGATACATACGATATAATAATATAATCATTTTGTGAGGATTATGATTGAGGAGACGAGGTGATTGAGCAAAAGTATGAAGCATAGATATAGCTTTGTAAGTACATATATCAATACAGTTTACAATTCTAGTTGTTATAAATACTGTAATATCTGGATATTATGCAATAACGCTATCACAGAGTCTGATGTATAAACATTTATACATATCATACATACAAAAAAAACAGCCATACGTGTAAGTAAAGCCATGCCTTTGATACTATACTCAAAGGCTTAGGCACATGACCTTACAACGGCTTAATGTTACGTATCTTCTAACGCTCGTTAACCGCACTACATAACTTCGACTGTACTACGTCGATCTATAACACTGCGACATCCAGTATACTTCTCTGTTATCAACGCTAGAGGTGGTAATAAACTTCTAGTTCCGACGCGATATGATAATTCTTATCGTATGACCAAGTTTTTTTAAACGTGTAGGGTTGTTAAATATGGTCTATCTGTTTTTATTTAATATTGTGAATTACGATGATTTTAATAATATTATATATATTTAAATCGTAACATCTGAAATGTACCACAATACCAATTATTAAAGAAAGTAGATTGTTTATAAATTCGGCTCTCAACTTTCTTATAAACTATTATAGTGTCTAGAAATATAGTTTTGAGGTAAACAAACAATAAGTTCCTTATTTGTACGATCGCGTGACAGCCCTGTTGTAGTGGTGGGTGCACAACGCGGAGCGGCGCGTTGGTAAACAGTTGGCATCGGTCCGTGTCGCGGTCACGTCGCGCGTCTCTCGAAGCGGTAATTATACGAGGCGCGTTCATAGTTTTGGTGTCCATCACTGTTGGTGGGTAGAGCTCGTTGTGCCCCAGCAGTCGCCACGCGCGACCACACTGCGCAGGAACTGTGCGGTTTGCTCCCAATGAACTACCGTACAGACTATTGTGCTTGTTTGTGGAATCATTATGTGCTTTTGTCAAGTGTTACATTTCGTGCTGTTGTTCAGTGACCATTCCTATCCATATATAGGTACTCCATGATCTATTGCACTGTTCTTATTTCGGTTAATAATTTTAAGTAAACATTAACGTTATAACTTCAAGTTTAGTAACCTTTACGTAACTTACACAACAGAGATAAGGTTTAAAATTAGTGGTATAAGTTTCGAAAGCTTACGTCGTCGCCGTCCTGCGTCGTGTCGAATCATCTCGCGAATACTTCTTTGGCGTACAAAATGTCAACTTTCATAAATTATAAGGTCATTCGATAACACTGACAGTGGCCCTGCGGAGCAGTATTCTGTAATAAATCAATTAATCACTCAGTATATTGATTACCTCTAGTGGCCCAGGCATCACACGTCGGTGGATCGCTACCGTGTAACAGGAGCCTAAATATAGCTGCCCAGAGCATGGCGGTCGCACCAGTCACCCTTTACAGTGACACTAATATGTATACATAAACGATATACCTATGTTTAATTAGCGTGTCAACGTTTCAAGATTAATGGTATTTTGTCCTTCGAAGTAACTTAGTCATCTGTTCGTCGTAAACAAATTAATGTTTGAGTGATCGAGCTCTGAAACAATTTGTGTACTTAGACACGCTGTTTTGATATCGATATCCTTGTTGAGTTTTAGTATTGTTTCCACCTTTAGTAATTTTTTAGCGCTTTTACATTTCAAAATGTCATTAGAGTCAAATCTCACTCAAATCTAAAATCTTTAAACGAGCTATTCTTGTATTATAAATAATAATAATATCTACACCCTGTCCAAAATAAAATTTATATACATTCATAATTATATATGTATGTGTGTAATGGCTATAACGATTTGGATGTAATTTTGTACTTAGATAAGGTTTTGCTGTTTAATAAGTTTATGTTCATAGGTGTTTTTACAGAAAAAAAAATATTTTCCATAAGGAAAAATACACAGGGGAGCTCGGTCGCCCACGTACTATAATATTTAATTTCAACACATATACTGTCTTGAAACATTTATTAAGTCCTGATTGGTGTTTATTGCCGTTAATAATTTGTAACTGCATCTGCAGTTTGGTTATTGCATCATTAAAAAAATGAATTTGTTATAGTATTTGAAATCAGTTAATCGTGTCAAATATTGGAGTTAGTTCGTTAAATCTTATGATCTACTAGCGTGACTAAGCGGCCAGTACTACGTTCTTCAAGTACTGCCAATGAATAAAGGTTTCGATACACACGAACGAGTTTTGCTATTGACCATTTTTTTAAAGTTGTATTCGTGTCTTGGTCTTCAAATAATACTTACTCAAAGTCAAAAATATTAAGTTTTGTATTCTATTGACATAATGTACATACAGTTAGGCTTAGCAAATATAAATTAATCGTAAAAATTTAAGGAATAGCATCTGCCAGGCCGGGTGTTTTAAAATCACGCTCGCACATGTCGTATCATGGCCGTAACAACGTCTTGCGGGACCCGCATCCCGCTACCTGCCTGTGCACATTGTTCTGTTGTCCGTACCCTACTAGCCACGGTAATAATGGACCTGCTTACCCTGTTTTGTTCTATGAATAACAATGACAAGTTCTTTTGTTCTCAAGTACATATGCCATCGTAGTTGCACTTGACTAATAGAATGTTAAGTTTTACTTCCACTGCCCCGCTATTCTTAGCGTTTAGTACTACCCTACTCGTTTGCTTAATAAGCAACTCCTTTTATGTACTCAACGCAATTACAAACTGCAAATCAAGCGGGTTGTGTTGTTATGCGGTTGCAGGAGACTCGCAAACATTGACAGAATATAAAATTTGTCCACCTTTACGAGACAGGTAAACGATTCATAATAGCTGATGGGCTCCGGTATTTGTCACTCGCACCACGTCTTTCACCGTACATTAATGTAGAATGCAAAGAGAATCCGTATCGGGTCCCACTATTGTAAGGAATTTTAATAGGTATTTTCTTACTGCAAGTATATCGGGGGCACACAAAAAATGTACTTCAAAATGTTTAACAAAGCCAGTTTAAGAATACACTGCAAGTGTATATAAACCACACACGAATGCTTCTTATGTTTGTATACAGAAGATAAAAGCAACGGCACACTAAATTCTCTGAACATCAACATAATAGTAGTGTCTATAGTAATTCTTACAAGGTAGTAAACGAATTCCTGACTTACACTATTAGAGTATAAATCGCAGCTGTATTCTCTGACGACAGATAAGTGCGTGCTTATCGTCACTGAACCGAATTCCACGAGAAGCCGATAACATGCCGTGAGAACACGCGTTTAGGGATAATATAAAACTTTTAGGGAACCCAATAAACGTATAACTTACAAAGGATGTGTTAAGGTTTAGTAAGTTATTCGTTATGCGTTTAGTCAAAGACTTTTTATCTGCATTAAATGAATTAATTTAGTTGAAGCACAGATAAGATAACAGTAACTTCGTAAGTTGAAGTTGCTATATCAGAAAATAATACGAAAAGTTACTTAAGCCTATTATGTATTCTGTGCTTAAGCTTTGTAATTTTATAGCATGTGATTTTGAAGTAAAGGGAACATGGCTTTCACTTTAACAGCATGCATATAAACTTGTACTTGTGAATATGTAGCAAAGTGTATGTAGGTAACTTGAACTACGGTAGTCGTGATAAATAAGTATATTGAATTCGTAGACAGAAACAACCAAAATGAATGGTTCACTTTAACTTAACAAAGTAGGTAAATGGTATCAAATATTAAGTTGCTATAGATAGCAACATAGGGTAGTATAGGGGTAGGAGAGGGTAATAATAAAAGCTTAGAAAAATCGAAACATTGAACATATTGTAAAATCTTGCAGCGTGCAATATACATTAGTAGCCAGAGCCAGTTAGCAGATACGATCGCGGTCATTCCCCCAAAGTTCCGGCACCTGTCTGATGGTCGCCGGATATTGACGCACTCATGCCAGCACAGCACAGCACTCATGTCTCTACTATTGACAAATGTCATTAAATTATTACATTCTGTACGTGGAATAGGAAGTGAGCATTAAAATCCTACTAATATTATAAACGTGAAAGTTTGTGAGGATGTATGGATGGATGTATGGATGTTTGTTACTCTTTAACGCAAAAAGTACTGAATGGATTTTAATGAAACTTTACAATAATATAGCTTATATATCAGAATAACACATAGGCTATAACTTATGAAGATATTGTGTATATTGGCCAATATATAACGATAAGTGTTAAGTAAGTCGGAAAAAAATCTGTCATCTGCGAGCTATTCTGGCGTGCGGTAGGAAAACTGTAAGAGTTACACGAATATAATGTACAGTGGGATTGTTCCTCCTAAATAGTTCTACAAAGAGTCCGCGACAGTATATATCTATCTTTTATGTGTAAGCCATTATTACCAAAATAGTGAACCATAAATACAATAAAATTTGATATTTTATTTCCAATTCACATTTAGCAGTAACAAATTGGTTTTTATCAAAATAAATACTTTTATCGCTTCTGATATTCAAAGTAGATAAACTTTGCCTTTTAAAGTACGTAATTTGGTCAAATATTTTAAAAGTTACGACGATATAAAATTAATATAAAATTGTGCAGTGGTGGGGACATCGTTCATCGCCGCATGACGTGAGCCACCGAGTCCCGAACGCGGGCAGGCAGACGCGTGAGGGCAGACGTTGTTGACCGTTGTGTCCGTAATGGGAATTGTCAAGACACTAGCGATTTGTTTAAAGGCTCTGTATACATACATTTATATAACACTAGCAACCCGCCCCTGCTTCGCACGGGTACAAATTATACACCTAAACCTTCCTCATGAATCACTGTCTATTAGTGAAAACAGCATGAAATTCCGTTCAGTATTTTTTTAGTTTATCGCAAACAGACAGACAAACGCAGCGGTGGACTTTGTTTTATATTTTATAATATGTAGTGAAAATATTGAATGTGAAAAAAAATTGAAAGTTTGTGAGGAGGTTTGGATGTTTGTTACTCTTTCACGCAAAAACTACTGAACCGATTGCGATGATACTTCGTATGTAGATAGCTGAAGACCTGGATTAACACATAGGCTACTTTTATCCCGATATTCCCATGGCATCTGAGTTACGCGGGTGAAACCCCGGGGCACAGCTAGTTTGACATAAAAATGGATTGTGAGTATTTGCGAGGCTTTAGCACATGATTATTCATAAATCGTAGAACCTGGACTATTCTGACTCAACCTTGGCATATGTATGTTCTCATTTAATTTGACTACTTTGTAGCAAGCGAAACGAGAGTTTATTGCTAGAAAGTCGATTTTTATGTTCGTAATTGATTGATTTATGAACAACGAATTGCTTTCAATCGGGAACATATCGAATACGTTGGAAGCTGTTGATAAATATTGATAGAACCTTTACGCTAACGTCTATTGACA
The DNA here is from genome assembly GCA_949752705.1 of Callimorpha dominula. Lineage (NCBI taxonomy): Eukaryota > Metazoa > Arthropoda > Insecta > Lepidoptera > Erebidae > Callimorpha > Callimorpha dominula. Next base: position 20,917,582 of record OX456991.1, read on the forward strand.
TCAGTTCTTGGCCGGGGAAAGCGTTGAGTACTTTATATTCGCTTTCGAATGCGATTGCTACTGAACTGCAACTGCGTACATGAATGTCGAGTTTTCTAAAAGCATTTAACTTTTCGATATGTAATTATTCTTTATTGCCTATTCACCATAATCCATTGTCGTTGTATTGCATGTTTAACCTTTGTAAAGTCGATATTTAGTGGTTTACTACGCAGTGCCTGTTTTACAGCGATTTTGCAAGTTTAGAACGTGCAGTATCTTATACAAATTTTGTATACGCCTTTAGTGATAGTCACGAATTTAATCTTGTTTAAGAACGTTCAGTAATGAGAGTATTTGTTGTAATTACGTGGGAAACTTAGTAATATTATACATAAAATTATAATACAGCATATTATTTCAGAGTTTTATAGCATTTTATAATCTTGTAACTGTTATGTAATGAGCTTTCGCTTTCTGTGGAAACTGCAGTTGAACATTTATTATGCATTACGTACAAGATTTTTCTGCGCTCTTATTAAGTTTAAAGTGAATAAAAATGTGGAGAAATCTCGGGTCTTGTATGTTCTTGTGCTTACCTCAGCATGGACTGTCAATTACGGGACGGCAGTCGCACTTTATAACTACATGTAAAACTTGTCAGATTACTTTGCCATGTGCTACTTTTAAAGTGAAATTCTGTGGCTTACCAAAATCTGTGTAAATACGAAACTTAGTGTAATGCCTACGTTAACAAAAAAAATTCAAGCAATTAAAAAAAAAATCGTTGAATTGATTTTAAATACACATAATGAAGTAAAATAAGTTCACCTTTCTAATTATTTATGTTTAAGAAAATTATCTTCTAAGAAGTTGAATATCTTCCCTCCTCCCTTCCGTATAATATAGCTTCCGTTTAATTAACCACATAATGTCTTCTTTCAATCAAAACTAAGTGTAACAGAACGGGTATCTGACCAACTTATCCGTTTTCATTTTATCTAAAATCTAAATCTATTACAGAAATACCATCTTTCTACCATTAACCGATTACCATGTACCGATTTGACCGAGGACAGCATACGCTAGATGCATTTTTTATAAAGAAAAGCTAGCATATGTCTTGTTAATATAGCCTTAGACACAAATAATATTACTGAAAGTGTCTGATGTCTTACGGGTATTCTCATTAAGTATTACTACTATATGCAATCTAGTGTAATCACCTCTTTCGCCAGCAGTATGTTCTTATCCAAGCTTTACGTACAACATAAACACGTATGCCTTGTGTAGACTTACGTCTTCAATTACAAGTTGATGAGCTTTGATATACTTGACAGTTTAGTAAAACATAAATAATGGAAGTTGTCACCGTGTTTATTAGAGAAATGACACCAATAAATGTAAAACAGCATATAAATTTACAGATTATTGCTATTAATCCGAAAATGCATACTCAATCTCGCTGCATACCTACAATACAAATACAACAAACTATGAAATATGGAATTTAGTCAAAATCCACCAATATTTAAAAAAAGATTTCCCTCTTCATCATTATTTTAATAAGATTTTCCATTTAAATGTTAGTATTGTAGATATTAAGGTAGTAGAATACATTCGGTATTCTACTATATTTCCTCTTATTAAAGTTTTGTAATATAAAATCTGCGCGAGTACATGATTGCTATCTGTACTTTGTTTTCTCTAGCAAAGCTGAAACCTAGCATGTGCTCTTCTTATATGGGTTAAGAAGAGCATTACGCAGTAAGGTAAGGCGTAGTCATAGTTATTTAATAAATTATGAAATTTCTATGATTACGCCTTACCTTGGTACAGAACTAAAACATTTAATGTACGACAAGATATTTTGGCTTGTTGTAATTATACGATTTGTCTTGTCAGGCGATTCTTGACAAATGTGTACCTAGTTTATGTTTCGTACAATATCAACTATATTAATACTATAAATACGTTGCGTTGGTTATTAGTAAACCAAACACTAATAACCAATAAATCCGTAATAATCTTTATTGCTCTATAGAGCTAAATTGATGATAATATAAAATTAGTTATCTATATACGAAGGACATTGCTTCTATTGTTTGAAAATAAATGACGATCATAAAATATAAATCTAAAAAGCTTGGTTTACATGAGTTGGTAGGGTCCGGTTAAAACCGGATCCTACAAACTCATGTAAACAACAGTGTACAAGTTATGTAAAGCAAAACATGCAATAATCTGTTTCTCTTTAAGTATGAGAAAAAGTAAACCTTCACTAATGTAAGACATGGGTTCGAATCCAAGTCACACACACAGAGTGCAGGATTTTGGAGTCTTTGGAGATATTTAATAAAAAAATGAAATGACTGTTTGGGCACCTGTGTAAATATTACTATAGTAATGACTTTCCAAATGAATTTTATTTATGATTTCAACTACTATTCATGTCGTCACAATGATAAGTTACTAAACATTAACAGTTTAAATTAGTTGCATCCGTCTGCACACAGTACAGTGTAACACTTTCTTGAATTTAATTCAATCTTATTGCACATACCATTGGAGTGTATACTATCACTTCACATCGGACTATTTACACGGCGTTAAGGCCGTCTAAAAATGTTGCAATATATTTGTAAAGGCGGTTATAGTTCCATCGATTCCGAGAGCACAGACGATCGGGATCAACTCTGGCGTCCGTCCAAACAACAGATTATATCTGACGCTGTTTACTGAAGCGAGCCGTCACCTAAATATGTTCTCAACAACACTACAGCCTGCTATGGGTTTACAAGCTTTTATCTGAACCGAAACGCGTTGTTTGTTTGCACCGGATGCGGAAACGTTAACTACAATCACCCTAGAAATGGTACGCGATAAATTTGTGAACACAGAGAAGAGATAAATTTGGTGTCGCAGAATTTGCTTTTTTCTCTCCATAGATGTTTGGGTTTACGTTTTTATGAAGCCAGTGACATTTATGAAGAAGAAAGGTGTTTGCTAGAAATTTACATATTTCTAGTTTTCCGTATTATATTAGTTATATAATTTTGGGATGTTCTAGAAGGTTATATGGCAGACATTATAATCAAATGCGCAGCAAATTATAAACATCAAAGAGAATGTTTATATTTAATTTTCCCTTAAGCAAAAAGGATGATCTCATTATTATATGTATGCCAGTATGAGACACATATAGATAGTAGGTATATGTACATATGGGTAATGCAACGGTAACGCGTTGGCTTGTGTTCGGTGTGCGTGCTTAATCTCTTTCATTGAGCATTTGTAAGGCGGCTGCATTCATTTACCCCACTACCCTGATTGACTCCTCTACCATATTATTTCTGTAGTGTTTAAACAGTTTTCATATCAGTTTTATAGTTTCAATTTAATTACTAAATTAATGAATGTTTTCATAATTTATTTAATTTGGTTACAGAACAATGAAGTGTGATACTGATAGGAATGTTTATGTATTAATTATGGAAGAAGTTTAATTTTCGAATTTACAGGAGTTTTTCACATGAACGTTATATACATTATTAGCTGTTTAATTGTTGTACTTGTGTATAAGACACGTATCAGTTTCATTTGCAGGCTCGGCCGCTATCGATAGTTCGTACACGCACTCTACCTCGCATTCTGTTGGCACACTTCTCTCTATTTTTTTCTTATTTATTCCAATTTTTGCGGTTTTGTTCACCACTGACATCATTGAATAAATAGTATATAGATAATTAATAATATATTATGAAGTCATTTTATGGTCATCGTTGTTTTAGACACTAAAATGGATTTTATTTATTACCTAATAATACGATATTTATAATTGTAGCAAAGTAAGCAAGTACCTAATTGTACTTGCAAGCACAATTAAGGAAGCACATTTGTATGGAAATAAATGAAATTATATTTATTTATTTACTGCAAGTTGTTGCAGTTTACATGGTACATTACCACAGAATACATAATAGTACCACATTACTGTGTTTGGAAGTTAAATCAAATGAGATGAAATGTTGATACTTTTGCTTAGTAATTGAATTATACATTACAAATTGTACAGTTTACTTACAAATTGTTGTCCTTTTGGACTGTCATTGAATATAGAAGGGCTTATTGTGGGTTGCGCAAGAGTTGCCGCTGCCAAGTTCACACCCACTACCGCCCAAACCAAATCCTACGCATTATTAGTACCTCGGCGTTCCATCTATTACGACTTTGATACTATCTTACAATAAGTGTAACAAATATCATACTCGTATATTACGATATAGTATCAAACATAGAAACAAGCAAATTAAGAATTACGTAACATGTAATGATGGTACCAAAATGCGCTAAAGTTTGATTAGCGCCGACTCAAAGATATTTAGGTATTTATTAGATTTAAAGTTCTCATTAAGGTGTAGGAATAAGCCCAAACACGAGGTATTAGCTGTAAACCGTTGAGGAGTTCTCTCGACTAGCATTCATCTCCGTCATCAGATCAACTACAAGTCTACTTCATGTTGTAGTGTCACTAGAACTAGTTTTACTCGTTCATTATTCAAATGCTAGGTACTCGTTGATGTTTTAATTTCAGTTACTACATATTTGGAGATATAAATTGATGACTGTCGGCTCCCTTGTCTTCAACTCCTTAGATTTATGACCTTCTTAGCAATTGTGGTGGCGATCAAGGTTCTTCATCCTTTATGCAGTAGGTCCTATTACTCTTTGTCAGGTACCATGATTTTGTCAATCTTTAACTAAACTTTTAAGAAGTTTGTATTCGCAAAATATTTAGCAATGGCACAACATTATGCCGCTACGGAAACACTGTATATTTTCTTTCCAATTTCCTTATATTAGTATCTCAAATAATATCTTAAAATTACACTTGCTTGTACTCATTAACGCTGTAATTTATTTCGCTCTAGTTTATCTCACATGTATCTGGAATGAGCTCATGTGTCCGTGAACTAACATGAAACATTATATTACATTGTATAAAAACATTGTTTTACCAAGGTCTTCTTGTAAACAACTTACTTACCTTCAGTTTAAAGTGTCGCCATGGGAAAATATTTAATTATTTTACCTTGCAACTTCATTGGGGAATTAAAATAAATGCAGCTGCCTATTACCCCACTAGTAGGTAAACTTTTAAAACCTGCTGCTACAACATAGACCGGCTTTGCAACATAAGAAACTATTGATCTTCTTTAATTGTCATTTTGAACAAGACTCGTTGAATGTCAACGGTAGAGAGGAACTCATTCAAGCGTTTCCTACCTTGAAGAGCAGAGTTAGCCATGTTGTTTAAAAACTGGAACCAATTAATAAATATTTTCGGTTGATTTGACGTTGACATTTAAGACATAGCCATTATAGAAACAGTTCGTTGCGCTATGAGTATTAAGAAATGATTGCCGGCCGATTATGAAACAACGATTTAATTCCAAATTTTAATGTGAGTAAGTACCCTTGAGATCAGAGAACCAAAATTAACCGCCCTAGCGTTGACTTGCATCTGACCCATACATGCCATTATTTATTTTAATGCTGAAATTGTATCTAATAAACTTACCAGAATTCATAAATTATTTCTAAGGTAGCAGTACACAAACGTAAGCTTGCAGTGAACAAACTACTTGGTCTGCGATACCTTACTTATTGCTAAATTTTGTAACTCAGTAAGAAGTACCATAGGTTTGGATTTTTTAACGGTGGCTATTACTTGAGAGGTAACTATAAAAGATGTCAGGTCGGGTTAAATTGTAAAACACATTTCCCCTGTAAACATTTTCATGGCGTCTAATATTTAGAAATGTGATGAAAAGTAACGTAGGTGGTGATTTAACATAGCAATTCTTGAGCCGTGAGGTATTTCAGAATAAAGATTTTCTTTTTCAATAAGATTATTGTTTTGTTTCACAAAAAATGTGGCCACGTAGATATGTTAGGTATGTGCGTATAGCTAGTGGTAGCTTTGTTCTCATATCTGTACATATTACATATATCAATCATAGTGTAAATATTTTTCAAAAACTAAGGAAATTATTCAAATCGTTTCCATCAAACACTATTATAAATTGTATTAGATGTGGGGCATTGTGAAGCTCTCCTTAAATATGCGGTTGGAATTCCAGTCCGTCTTTCTATTTAAACGTCCTCGTCTAGCGGGCTTAAAATAATTACACAAGTGCGTTGGTACAACTCACCCTTTAGAGTTCGTTGAGCCTGTGCTTCCCTTACACGTTACCTTGTTTACCTGCCGGTTCTTGTAAGAGTAAAAGTGATTCAAAATTTTAACAGGTTTCTGAACTTGATTTTTAAGTGGCTACGACTGTTTTGCTTTCACTTTCGATTTTATCTATACATATAAGGTATTATTTATTGATCCGGTAACCGTTTCGCCGTTTACTTTAATAATATTAATCAATTATATTTGTCGCCTGTATTGCTCGTTTTGTTTTATTTTTCCTATTTTGCGTCATAGTAGACAACTACCTCGTCTATGTGCGTCTCTCACGAAGTTTTCGTTTGTTTCTTTTTGCTACATGTTTACTAGACTTATTACATTTTACCCTCGGCCCTTAAGTGTTCCCGTGAAAGGTCTTCAGTCTTTCCATGCCGTGTTGATTATTACATCAAGTTTGAATTTCAAATAGTAAATAAACGGTTGGCGTCAAAGGGCAGACGTGCGCGTGCGTCGCTCTTGGTTGTCTTGTGCCTCGCAGTCGCTCCTTTCCTTAGTTAGTACGTTGCTATCTGTGAATGGAGACAGACACGCGGTGCTCTGTTATACCTATTTTATATTTACGTTAAAATAAGAATGTCCAACGATTCTATGTGTTTGTGGATTAACTCATAAAGCCCACTAATCCACACAATCGGATCCCGAGGTACCTAGTTAGTGTTGTGCTCGTCGTTTCTCAGTGATTGTGATGTGATTATTTCTGTGTAAATCTATTTGTGTTTTGATGTTCCTCCAGTTACTAAACGGTATCATTACTAATTTCTGAGCTTCAAGAGTTTAAATAGGTATCTATTTATACTATTAGTATTTTGTTTCGTGTCGTTACGATTTTTTTTAATCAAATGGATTACAGGTAATATACTATAGGGACTCTAACAATGGTAAATATTATACTTATAGCTGAAGCATTAACGTGAAGGTAACGGATTAGTCCACTGTAGAAACTTTTAGTTCTGTGCCAATGCACTTAAAATAAAACATACAGGCATAATCATAAAGTAGTATTGCTAAATATAACATATGTACTTATGAAAATTGTATTAGTTAGTCGGTTCAAACATAATATATGAAACTTTAAATAATATAACAAATTCTCACTAGAGTAATTCTATTCTATACAATAACAACACATGTCTAACTGACATTTAATAACCTCTAACAATATACAAAATAAACATTACCTCAAAAACTGTGAGCCATTGAATCATTAGCAGCGAATAGTGAGCGGTGTGTGGCACAATGACGCCATTATAGTGAGCTGTAGGTACTACATAATGAGCTAGATTAATAAGTCAGTTGTGGGTTCACTGCTCGTGCTCGTACGCCGCTCTACTTGCACCAATCGCCATATCCGTCGTAAATCGACCGTTTCCTCCGACCATCTTCACGTTAACTCGCTATTATAAACATGATTTATACCTGACCTATCATTAGTTAACATGTCAACGATTGTCGCTAGCGGATGCACTTTATTTGCTCCGACTACCTATTTATAAACAACATTGTAAGGATGAAGGCTTAAGACATCTTTAAGGAGATTAATAGTTATTTTTCTGTCCATTCACCTGTGAATTACAAAGACTTTAAGGCAGATAAATATAAATCAGCATATCTTGTCGCGCATGCAAAGCAATATCAATGTCGTGTGACGAAAAGTTTATCTAGATAACTGTCAAGGAAAGGTTTACTAAATCATAACAATGTTCAATGTTTATGTTTCTAATACAAAATTGTAATACTAATACGAAAATGAATGAGGTATCTCTCGTCATACTAAGGCCACTTGGTCGGAGCCCTGGCATACTTTATCTTGGGAAAATCTCGTGCTCTACGGAAAATGTTGGCCTCATGCCAGCCCTCGCCCTAACACACATTTTCATTATTGAGCCAACTCGTGATTAGTTACTCCGTTTTTTTTTTCCAGCAAACATTTTTTGTGTAATAAATAGCTGGGATCGTAATTTACAAAACAAACGAAATAACTCGTGTATCTTTATACATTCTGGCTTTAAAATATGTGCTTGTAAACTTAAAAATTACGATTACCCTTAGCAATGGCTTCAAGGACAAAACTTTTATTGTTTAATGCCCATTGTATGAAACATATCACTTATGATAGTATTAAGTACAATATTTGTTCATTCTGGGTGGTCTAGCACCTTGAAATAACCTTCAGAACAATGGGAAAATTGGTAGTATTGTTTTCCGAGCCAGTCTCAGTACGATGATCAACAAGCAAAATCAGTAACTTAAATACTTGCAACAAATGGGTTGCGGAATCCCTATATGTATACATACGTATAGAGTACAAAACTTGTAAAAAAGCAGGAAACATGATTTGTTTCAACACCTAAATACACTTGAAAGTTCACTGATTCCGCAATTTTCTCCCAAGCAACTCAATTGAAGTCAGCAACTGAGCTCCCACGCAAAACTTTCCTTTAAACAATGGGTCGTTGAAGATTTCACTGTTTTTGTCAATGCGTCAACTGAGTAGAATCCGAAGTTAATTATAATTAGAATGATACGTAACAGCCTCTTCCTCGATTCAGGTTTTACATTTGTTTCACTAATAATTATATAAAGAATGGAACTCCCACACGCCCGCAGGATTGCGTTAATGTAAACGATATTATTGTTTTTGCTTTTTTATGCAATCACGTAGGGATTATAGTGTAAACAATCCTGTTATGAATAGACTTCATTTATTATATTTTGCACGATGTAACATTACATTCAATCATATTTCTTAACATTTGCTATTCACCAGGAAGGTAAATGGCGAAATCGAGTATACTTTTGATTTTAGAGTTTATAGAAGGTAACAAACACTATAAAATGTGTAGAGCACTTATGTGAAAATGTACGTTGGAATTTGAATAGGCTGATGCTTTCCTGTACGAATGAATGAAACTATTTGGAAGTAAAGATGCTTTGTTTAAATTATACTGTTACTAGCAACCCGCCCCGGCTTCGCACGGGTAGCAGAGACATCTTCAACAATCATCAACATATTTCAATCAATTTACACAAATTCTTAACAAATTAGACACCTAAACCTTCCTCATGAATCACTCTGTCTATTAGTGAATACTGCATGAAAATCAGTTCAGGAGTTACTGTTTTTCAGTTTATCGCGAACAGGCGGCGCGGGACATTGTTTTATAATATGTACAGTGATAATTCTTATTATAATAAATTTGTTCTTTTGCTAAGACGAATACAGAGAGTTTTGCTGAAGTATTTTTAGTTTACGACAGTTTTGTTCCAAACGCGAGTATTAAAAGTTACGACATAACACTGAAACACCAGTGCCAGTCACAGGGATACGTGAATAGGTCCACGGCGCCACAAAGATGTGTTCTTTTGTTCGTCTGCCATTCATTAGCCGAATGTGGCATGGTAGGTCCCATTCTTCGGGAGTGCGTTGAACCTACTGTCATGTTTCCTGCATCTCCGTATGTAACGTGTTTTACGGGTTGACGCACGTTTTGGTACGTCCCAAGTGTTGCAATCGTTTACTGTACGCATTATACAAACGCAGATAAGCTGTATATTTCCTATATTTTTTTTGTTAATATACTGTGTAACTTTTGAAATTTCGCGAATTATTATCGCTATACGACGATGATCAATTTATCGTGAGATGATTCGAAATGTTCCTCACTTATTCATCAATCTATAAATTTATAGTGACTAATAATTGTTCGACGACTAATCGTTGACAAAAATATAAAATATATATTATGAGGGGTTTAATTAATTCCACTGACGACACAAATATTAATGTTTTTCCGAATACGATTTTGCTTCATAATGCGATTTCTATTTCAGTCTTCATTTTAAATTCAGTTTTATATATTAGTCAGTCATTTGTATATGGAAAAGTAACAGATTTTAGGAATCACAAGAACTCATAAAAACACAGAGCAACTCTTTACTAGGGATAAACGCTTTTCTTTATCTATTACTTATACTTGCAAAAACACCACGTGCATAACATAATATAAAAATGGTGTTTTATGCATATGTGTAGATCATGAGCGTAGTTAGTCATTGTATCCTTACGATTACAGAGTCCTTCATGATAACGAATGATAAGTAACGACATTGTGGAATAAACAGTGCTATCTTGAAAGGTGTGTAGGTAACACGAAACGTTGTTGAACTGCAAATATCTACCAATTTCAAAAATTCTTATGAAACAGAATGACATAATTATCAAGTGAATAAACTTTACCAATCTAAAACTACATAGTGCAAAAAGTGTTCACAAATAAGTGAAATTAATAAATGTTTAAAAAAAACTTTGTGCGGAAGTTAACACAATCTGTAGTGGTTCGGGACATGAATGATAATGAGTACAGAACGGCGCCTTTCTCGGAGTTTCCACTCTTGCTTGAAGGGCTCATCCACCGAGGAAGCAGCCGATGAAGAAGAGAGCTGCTACCACTCCCTCGGAGGGAGACACTCTTTTAGTAGACAACCGCAAGTCTACGTGGAAGACTTGTCCAATGTCTCCTTAGCTGAATTTGAATCAACGCACGATGAAAATAATGGTTTGTATTAAATACTTACTAATTATCTATTATTTATTGACTCATTCTATATAAATACCTACGAATAAGTTTAATATAATATATACTATATAAGTATAATAGTGAGAAGTCATCATTTTTCAGTTACAAGTTTAAAGGCATTATCAAACATGTTTCTCCGTTTACTTTTAGTTGTATTGATTTATATTACTACTCGCACGGATACTTAAAGTGCAATTAAGCATAATGATAATTAAATAACTGATTTTCCGTCCTCCACTTAAATGACACGTTTAAAAAGTAATTAGCATCAACAAAACTTATACTGTATTAGCAAAACTTATTTTGAATATGAAAGTATTGTTTTTGACACTCAAAGGAACCATACGAATTATTTATTTAGCGGTCTCATTAAATTAGCTCAGCCAATAACTGTGGGGGCACACAAAAAAAGGGTTTAGGGTGATCAAAAACATAAATCACTAACACGATAGATAGTTTTATGGTTTGTCGAAGTACTGCACCTTCTTTACTGTGTACTGTTACAAGTTGTTACAAAGGAGTGTTGTTTTCTTTAATTTTCCTTGCCATTGTCATTTGATTTCAAAAGTAATGTCTGGAATTCGTAGAATTTTTAAATTACTTTCATTACATTTGAGTAATATTTTATAACACTTACCTATGGCACTTATACCGTTAGCCGTTTCCAGTTAAGAGGCTTTCATTTTCAAACAAATTACTAGTTATATTGTATTTGGCTTACGCCATAAGGTGTAAAATTACAATAATCTGCTGGTCATATCTTCACTAAAATGATTAGTAATCACTATTTAAAAGCATCCATTTACTGACAATAGTTATGATTAGGTCAGAACTCAATTAACGAGATGTAATCGGTCAATCCAAACTGTAGACTTCATAATGCAATCAATTAAGAGCCAATGAACTAATATTTTAAATTTTTAATCTTTAGATTAAAAATGGGACGTTTGTTAAAGATGTATTTTGTCGATTCGAAGACATTAAAATATTTGTCAAAAGACGTAACGAATGATTTCAATGCGAAGCAAAGCATTTCAAATTAAAGTTTTAAGATGTCAGATTATTACGTTATTAATTAATATTTCAGTAGAAGAAAAATTGCTAATAAGAAAACCATTACTTAAAGAATACAATAAAAATACAAACAACTTGTTAATCCTTATTATCACTCGTGAGTCTCGTGACACTTCTTGACACACATAAAAAAGCAAATGGCACTGAATATTAAAACTAATATTATAAAAGCGTAATTTTGTGAGGATGGATGTATGGATGTTTGTTACTCTTTCACGCAAAAACGGCTGAACGGATCTGTATGAAATTTGGCACAGGGATGGCTTGAATCTAGCTTTTTATCCCGGAAAAATGTACGGCTCCCGTGGGATAGATTTCGCCAAAATTTCCACGCGAACGAAGTCGCGGGCAACAGCTAGTGTATTATAATTTACCTACCTTTACACCACTAAAGAAATAATACAAATGCGTTTTTCATCGACATTAACCAATTGGTAAGTTCAGAAAAAGTAATTGGAGTATTAGTGAATCTTAAATTAGTATAAGTAATTGGCACATTATGAAACATGGTGAACAAGGTGAATGAGACAAATAATATCATCTAGGTAAAAGTAAATCTTTAGGGCGTCTAAATAATCCATTACAGCAAATGATGCATTTACTTTTTCTCATAGATTTTTCGTGAATTCGTTCATTGTCGCAAATCATACCGCTTTTATTGGCTTCACTTGTAACTAACAAACAATGTAATCAAACCTTTCAAGTCACTTTTTATGATCTGCACACAAAATTGATATAATTTACTGGTATAATTATTAGTAAAGAACTCATAAAAAGGAGTTTTTATTAATAGAAATTGAATCTGAGAAAAACATAGATTTCTACTTTCAACTTTTTTATCCAAAATTAACAGTGTAATTTTATTATGTTCCTATGTACTTCATTATAATTTTCTTGCAAAACATTATTTTAACTGTGTTAGCTACTGCCCTGTACACAAATAAATTTCATCTGTTCATTTAAAAGTTGTCTCTAAGAAATCGCAACTAGCGATAAGACCGCCGTTTGTATCATTATTTGTTTTATTTTTTAATATTGTACACTGTTTTATGGTGTACAATAATGAATATTTTATTTTTTATTAAAACAGTATTAAAAATATCTGAGTGAGAAGTCATGTTATGGCGAAACTTGCTACAAAGTGTAAATTGAAGCGTACCTACCCTGCTGTTGCTTATTATTTTGGCTTATTTAATCGTTTAAGTCAAAAACTATTGCGACTAAAGTCGAACTGTCTCATCAACTAGTTTGCATAGTATTAAACACCAGTGTGCACAGAGTACATTTTCCTAAGAACCAAGACAAGTGCATTAGTAGTTGCTCGTAGACATTTTATCCAAAAAAAAAAAATCAGTACCCAGCACACCTATCAAATAAACATGTTATACCTATTAACCTTGAAAGTACATGATACAGCTATTAAAACCGCTTTTATTTACGTTAGTAGTATAATATACCTTTTTTTAAAGTCAAGATGTTTTTTTAATATATTATTATATTACTTGTTTAACTTGATTGTAGACCAACCTGTTATATGTTAACCCTTCACTGAACAGCCATTTTGAATTCACTGAGTTCACTGACGAATGTATATATATATATTTAGCGAGCGTCAGATTCATAAATCATAAATAACATAATAGACATGTTTATGTTTTCAACGTTGTAATAAATATGGTGTTTAGTTTTTCTCGCGATGAGTTGAAAATTAAACAAACAATATTTAGTTGATGCTTTTCTTTATTTGTATTTCGTTATAATGTAAAATATATTGTAGGTATGATTTATTTATAGTTCTTTCATAAAAACTTACGATTCAAGACTTTTAAAGTCAGGCAGATTTTGTAGGTAGTTAAATACGAGTTAAGGAATAACTATTTATAAAATCGAAAATTCGGACAATATGAATTTTTTTACTTGCCTGGTGATTCATTACCAATATTTTAGATCAATTTTTGATTGCACTTTCTTTTATTCAATATGTTTTACAGTTTATGTGTATGACGAGTGCCGTTGACTTCTCCATAGTTGAAAGCGACCTCAGCGGAAATTGCGACTAACTGAATATGTACAACTAGCTTAACTAGCCTGTTAGTTACTAGCTTGTTAGTTACTAGCCTGTTAGTTAATAACCTAGCCGTTTCATTAATCGGAGCCGTTCAACTGGCGGCATAAAGTAATCATGAAATCAAACGCGTAACATATTTAATATAACAAAGTGTAAATGGCATGAACATATTATGTTTAATGCAAGTTAAAGTTCCATGGCACTTGGATCCGCGAAGGACTTTGTTTTTAAAACAACCACATCTATTATAGCGACCCTTGTTCACGGCAGGCTTTGACTATTTTTGGAAATTCTGGCCATCGAATTACTCCCTCGCCACAGAACTCTTGGTTCTCTGAAAATTTTGTATTAAGTTTATAACCTGTATAATCTTTGTTAAGTTAGCCCAAAACTCACAGAAGTTACAGAAGATGACGAAAAACAAAACTTGCCTTGATGATGTTGGTCAAATGGTTGAATATTACCTACAACATCAAGGCAAGTTTTGTTTTCTAATTTGGTAGATAGATAGTTTTCAGTCAGTCTCTAAAATTTTCTCTAAAATTCATACTGCCTTAGTCATCCAAATTGACATTATTTTTGTCACTAAATAACAATCTTCCATAACAATATTTTTTATAACATACACGCATTAAAACTGACAGACATACCAGTATCATTGACGTCAGTGTGCGTTTAGGCGTCTGGTGACAGAAAGTAGAACTAAATTTAAATGTCCGGGCTAAGCAAGTAGTTAAACGTTATCGATCCAAGATATTAGCCTAGCTGTTTCATTGGATGGCTCAATATCATTCAGGCTGCTAGTTAAAAGGAACCGTTTAGTAAAAAGGCTAGTCTATTAACTGAAAGGCTAATTAAGCTAGTAGGCTGCGATATACAGAAAGAATCGACAAACTTAATCGCTAACATAAACTAAAAGTTAGCAATTTTAATTAATTATTTGTGTATACATACATGCTTTCTTATAAAGGTAAGGAATAAGACGAAAAGCTAAGACATAGCTGTCATGAGCAATTCTTAAAACGAGTGGCTTACATGAGCAGAATATAGCCACAAAAAAAATTGTATACTTAATCCTTTTATGTCAAGCGCTAAACATTAGCGTTCATCATGTTTCATACAGGCTATGATGGGATAACATGCATCGTATAAGGAAGATATTAAGTACATTTAAAGCGTATCAGTCTAGTGATCTAACTGTCGAGCGAGCGACCGCTAACCGCAGATTATGAATTGCCATAAATAAAACCGTATCAAACGTGTGTAATTTAACACTGTACCTAACAGTGGATATGTGCAGCTGGTGGGAAGAAGCCATCTTAGATTATGTTTTTTGAAGGCCTACGTATGAAATTTTATTTATTTGAGTGACAAAATAATATGTCATACATTTTCTTAACAAAGTAATACGATGTATTACGACTTTCACAATGATATCAAACAATGATTCCTAATCTTGTTTTACTTATAGCGTTAATTATGTCTAATTGTTTACATTCAGTTCGACAAAGTGGTTTTACTACAGTATACCCCTACGCTCACTCGCATGCTTCTATCGCTCGTGGAGGATGCTGCAAGCAAAAAAAAGTATTTGACTTCGACATGTGGTAAACGACGACCGCTGTTTTATAGAAGTGTAAAACATGTTAACAAAACAACACTTTCTGACATAACTAGAATAAAATTGCGATTTGAATCTTCAAGGTGATAACATTGGTATGATCTTGACATTGATTCTTTACATATAGCTCTGTACATACGTATGTAAGTTATGACTCATTATTACACCGGATAAGTATTACTGCCTCCGCTTCTTACGTATTTGTGGGCGAAATGACGTAGTTAGTGCTGATTGGTTGGTAGGAGGCGGTGCTGCTGTCACAATCAACATACTCTATTGTTCATGAGGATCGTAATTACAATATTGTGATACCACGGTTCTTGAAGAATATTTTTCTTTTCTAGTTAAATCTTTTCTAGTTTATTTTTCACGACTATAACCAATATATAGTTGTGTACTCTAGTTATGTCCCAAAGGTATCTCAAAACCACGGGTTATAATAAGTAAGCAAGCGTTCATGTATAATATATGTATTGTCTTTTTTTTGAGAAATTTTTTTTTATTTACAAGTCAAACGATACAAGAAACCTTAACAGTACTGTTTAAGCGTTTAATGGGTATCTCATTATTTGATTATTTAAAAAAATTATCTGGGTCTGCTTTTAATGCATAAGATAACTGCTAACCGGATATGAAAAAAATTATTCCACTTAAATACGTCGGCGTGTCAGGCATTATTTTAATTATATATTCTACACACAACACACTGAAAAGTCATATGTTTACGTTTCAATCACGCTTAAAGTTAAAACCATGGAACGCGTTCCACACCTGTGTGCTGCGCCTGCGTCGGTTTGGTTGTGTATGACCAAACGCTGTTCACTTCACATCCGCTTCCTGTGTTCCTCTTTTCAACCCTTCTCATTACCAGGCATGGCTTCCGCCCTGTATTATTATAGTGTTAAAGTTTAATGTAATGTAAAGTAAACTGTGATGCAGCGATTAGCTAAAGAATTCCTTTAATCATTTCTTAATAGCATAAGCCTTAAAGGATTCATATTTTTTTATAAATAAATTATACCGGTTTCTATTATATGATCATTGGATGAAAATCATGGAATGCATGGGCTCATAAAAGTCAAACCGGTACTCGCAGGTTATTCCATACAATTTGGATTCAACCCACTCGTATATACAGGATGATTATGTCATCACCTTTGTGCCTTTGTGTCATATGTATACATAAAGGCCCTTCTTCTCTAAATCTGAGCGTACCTAACAGTAAAAAAAAATAACCAAAAGGCCATATAAAACTGATCTTCATCGTAATGGATTTTCACAACTCAGTACATTTTTATCGTAGGAAAATCATTTCATTCCTTCAAGTTATGTTTCAACATACAAGAAGCGAATCTCATAAAATGTGTATGGAGTCACGTAGAGTCAAGATATTTCGTTAATTATTAGCATCCGCCGTGTCTGTCACCATCGATATTATCAATCCTGTGCAGCAGTATGGCGCGGCCTGGTTTTTTATGTGCCACTTCCATTACGAACGGGTAGCCGAGCGATAAGTGAGACCAACATACCTGTGTGTCTCTTTGTCCTGTACGTGCGCGAGATTTAGAGAAGCCAGGAAATAGGTGCGCGTGCTAATTGTCAGTACAAATACCCGTAGCACGAATACCGTGGGTTTACTTTCTCACCATATTTTAAACATTCCACTTCTAATTATCGCGTATCACGATAAGGCTCTCCGTATATCTTGACTCAGCGTGCCGTGTTCAATTATGAAGTAAATTGTGACAATTAAAACGTTCGTTTCGCTCAACCGCGTTGAGATGCGCATGAGATCACGTGTGATCTCATCAAAATATTACAATTAACGTACTCATCGATCTTCTAGATATCATTAGCATAAAATATAATGTTCTAGGTTATAACTATCAAAAGAGCATGCGCACGACCAATTAACAGTTTCTGCAAGTGTAGCAAGATCAATCGAAGCAATCTAGCAAATAACAACACTGTTGGCATTGGCACTATTTAGAACCTAGTATCACAATAACCTGTTAACTCAGATTGCAATATCGTGAATTAACAGTCTCTGCATAAGTAGTGACTACTGTGCTGGTTCATTGTTTAAAGATACTGCGAGACCAACCCGTTTCATTCAATGATAATGTCGTACTCATAAGAGTATAGAGATAACTACATGATAATATCTACCTCACATTCTGGAACTTATCAACGAATTGTCTCAAAGAACGTGTTTGAAAAACAAATTGGCTGTACGATTATCTAATTCATTTAACACGCTTAGAGCTTCGCCGCTCAGAATGTTGTGATTTGTCCCGTTCGTTGCACTCTATTCATCTATTAATACAATTTTCTTGGCAACCGCCTAGTTTTTGATATAAACGGTGTTTGTTACATTTGCATTTACAAAATTTATGGTTTTCTTAAAAAAATATGAACTGAATACAATAACACTTGTTCATTAGAGCATTTTTTTGTCAATCTTATCCAATAAAATACTTTCGAAACTTAAAAAAATACGCCTTTTATTTATGTTATTAAGATTCCGTACGTCCGAATAAAAAAACGTAAACCTTATAGCATCACTCGTCCGATCACGATCCGTCTGTCACAACCAATTTGCTCCGAATCTTTTGACCGATTAAGTTGAAATTTGGTATACATATATCAATTCCTGTGGCCCTAACACAGGTGTAAACGTAAAAAATAATAAATTTTGAAAATGGGGCAGTTTTGGGGACCAATTTAGAAAATAGAAATAAAAATTTTGCGAACTGTACCGTGTGACATATTAGATGAAACGGCTTGTTTCGATAGCTTTTTCATTTTGTTTTCTTTTTAGTAACTACATAGCAAAAGGACATCTTGTGCTAGATCGCGTTTAAAACACATAGTAATTTATACAGACTTAAGTGCACATTCACATGATAAATTAGTGACGCAGAGTCGTGCATGATATGTATTATAATTACTTAATGTGAACTGAAGAAAGTTGTGAATTGCAAATGTAGGTAAGGTAGTGCACAGAGATGTTACATAAAGTACATTATTATTCAGCGATGAACATAATGATAATGCTATTTAAGATGTCCCCGAATACGTATAAAGTTATGATTTACGATGAGAAATGCGAACTTAATTAATATCCTTAAAGCATAGCATGTATTTTTAATCTATTACCTCTGCTGCGAGCGTGTGCAAATGTGCAAATACGTCATACTCAAACAAACGCTAGACTATGTGTTTGACATTGGCAGTATGTGCTTAAACAATGAATGTTTTAGTTTTATGTAATTTAATGTATTTGTAACACACATATTATTTCTGCAGTTTAGATTTTTGCACTCTTTCTCTGTATAAACTACAAACTATTTTAAATCCCATACGTATTTTATATATTTAATTATTTACATTCGTCAAATTAACATTTCATATCTGAATGTCAAAATAAACAACAATAATGCGAAGTAGGAAAATATGTAAGTATGATTATAAAATTAATGTTATTAAGTCCGTATTTGTTATGGTGTTATAATAATGTGTTAATCATTACAAATAAATAAAATTGAAATGTCTGTTTGTAATGTTAAAATAATAGTTTTTTTTTAAAACCTAATAAATCAGTTTTTAAAATGTTTGTCTGTCTGTCTGTTTGTTTGTTTCGGCTAATCTCCGGAACGGGTATACCGATTTCTACGGGACTTTCACTGGCAGATACCTGGTGTTATAAAGAGTAATTAAGGTTACTTTTATTTTGGAAAAAGAATTAGGATTCCTCGCAAAATATATAAATATGTACCCGCGACCGCAGCCGCGCGGGAACTGCTAGTTCAGAATAATATATAATGATTTAATTAATTGAAATAGAGTCAAACCTAGTGAGTAAGTGAGAAGTAAGCGAAGAAAGTCTTTAAGTGAGAGTGATTGCCTGGTCCCGTCATTTTTAGCCTCTAAAACCTCTATGTATGAGAAATAGAAGCCTCTATAAGAGAGAGTGTGGAACCGCAGTTATTTGTGCGTGGACCTCTATAACTGAGGCTGCTACTTATCTATAACTCTATAAGCGACCGTTGAGCATGTACGCACACTTGCAGTTGCTTTTCATTTATATTTATGACACATTGTAAAATTTCTCCGAACTTAACAAGGAGTCATAAATAGCAACTGTACTGTTTATGTTTTTGAAAATTTTGGGGAAGTTGGACCCTTATTTAGTTCTTGCGACCATTTGGCCCATATGTTTATAGTCAATGTTACTTACTACCTTACTGCAGTTGATTAATATCAATAGCGAAGAAAGGTTAAGAAATGACGTCAGGCCAGGCTACGTCAGGACTACATAGGTTGCACTAAAAGTATCGGGAATGGAATATTTCCACTGTTTTTGTCATATTAAAATCTTTTTAATTGAAAACTCCTTGGTTTTAAAAATCGAATACCATTTATTTATTTAAAAAAAGATTCTCGGTCTTATCACAAGGTTTTGTCAAACTTGTTTAGTCGTTGAGAAAATGGAATTGACTCGAGAAAATTTAAGAGCGATGATTTATTATGACTTTCGAAGTGGTTTAACGCAAAAACAGTGTGTTGACCGGATGATTTCTGCATTTGGTGATGAAGCCCCATCCAAAACCACAATTTATCGCTGGTTTGCTGAATTTCAACGTGGACGTGTCAAGCTCAGTGATGATCCCCATCAAGGTCGTACAAAAACTGCAGTCACCCAAGAAAACGTTGATGCTGTGCGTAAGCTGATTGAGGAAGATCGACATGTGACATACCGCGAAATTCAGGCAACTTTAGACATTGGCATGAGTCAAATACAAATAATCTTGCATGAACAATTATGTGTATAAAAGTTGTTTTCCCGATGGATACCGCATTCGCTCTGTGAAGAGCAAAAAGAAGCTCGCGTTACTTGGTGCGTCAGAACTCTCGAAAGATTCTACGCAGGGTCCTCAAATGCTGTATACAACATCGTATCAGGTGACGAATCCTGGATATACGCGTACGAACCCGAAACAAAAAACCAGTCACGAGTTTGGGTGTTCGAAAATGAGTTAAAGCCAAACAAAAATTGTTCGTTCACGGAGTGTTGCAAACAAAAAGGGTGGCCACGTTTGTCTCCAAAACCGGCCATGTTGCGACTATTTCTCTTGAGGGACAAAGAACGGTTAATGCAGAATGGTATGCTAGCATTTGTTTGCCACAGGTCGTTTCTAAACTCCGTAAAGAGAACTGCAACAGCCGCATCATCCTCCATCACGACAATGCGAGTTCTTACACCGCGCACAGAACAAAAGAGTTTTTAAAGCAAGAAAACATAGAATTATTAGACCATCCGCCGTACAGCCCCGACCTAAGCCCTAATGATTTCTATACTTTCCCTAAAATAAAGAAAAATTGCGTGGTCTGAGATTTTCAACACCTGAAGAAGCTGTGGACGCCTACAAAACGGCCAGTTTGGAGACCCAACTTCCGAATGGAATGGTTGCATCAATGATTGGTTCCATCGTATGGAAAAATGTGTCAAATTTCGCGGAGAATACTTCGAAAAGCAATAAATACATTTTTAAATAGTAATGTTGTGTCACTTCCTTGATTCCCGAAATTTTCAGTGCCACCCTCGTACGTCATCACATCAGATCATTCAGAAAAAAATCAAGTGTTATCTCTAAGTGAAAAACATAACATCGTGAATGTGTTTGAGTGTGGGAAATCGCGTAATAAAATTCAGAGTAAGTTTGGTCTACACTTATTATAAAATTATTAAGTCAAAAGTCAAACTCTATAAATTCTCAGTGCTCTGAGGGACACGGAAATATTAAGAAGAGTCGACATTTTGAGTTTCCGATATTGAAAACTGCCTTTTAGAATGGATCAAACAAACTCGACAAAAACATTGCTATAGATTAAACAAAAATCTAAAGACTGCCACAAAATTGAGGATTCAGAACTCGACGGCTAGAAGTGTGTGGTTAGAATTTTTTTAAAGACGTCATGACATAGCTTTTAAAAAAAAAAGGTGGGAAGGGTAAATCTGTGGGCCAAAGCGTGTGTAACCGATGGATTGAAGATCTGCCAAGTCTCTTAAAGGAGTATGATGAAGGAAGGAAAGGAAATGACAATGAAGATGAAGTCGATTGATTGCAGACTTTGAATACAGAAGTAGAAAACATTCTAATGAAGCAAGATATTTTAAATGCAATAGAGAAGATACACAAGTTTTTTAAATACTTGGCGGTTGTTGATAAGACAATATTCGATCAAATCTACGATTTAGAAAACCATGTACAAAATGTAAAAAAGGAAACACAAAAAAAAATAACGGATTTTTTAAAGTAGATGTCTAAGATTTATTGTTTCTTTTTGTGCGTAAAATGTATTTCATACAACACATACCTACATACATTTATTCACAGCATATTAGCTGTATTATTCATTTAACCTCTATGAGTGATAATGGCTATTTCTGTACCTCTGCAAGCTAGAAACTCGGTTAGTGAGAAACCTCCATAAGCGAAGAGATACGGTCCCTTGAACTCTCACTTATCCAGGTTTGACTGTAAATTGTTTTGATTTTGAGAAACTGTTTTACAATGGGTCCAGTTAAAGGTTTTTCTAGGAAATGATTATGTATTATAAATACAAAGAGCCATACAAAACATTTTTCCTCAATGCATTTCTGTTTGAAGAAAAACACGTTTTGGTTGTGACACTACCTCGTTAGCAATTTAAACTAAGGTTTTAGTCAAAGCAACAAACACCATTATGATAAGGAGTCACTGCAATCGAAGTTTACCATGAGGTTGTCTGTGTGCTTATTTGTCAACTGTTATATAAATATCCAATCGCGCTTTGCCGAACGTACTAGCAAGCATAATGCAACACTACGGTTGCATGACTGTTTAGGCGTGTTATTTTGTAGAATGTAAAGGATACCTCCAATTCGCGTAGAAAGACGGTCCTAAGATCATGGTCATGATCTGTTACTACGATAACGACTAATGGAACTAAAGGCCACTTTCACCTCTTAGCCATTATCTCCTACCTGATGGATATATCTACTATAATAATGTACAATCATCAGAAAAAAATCTAGCTGCAAATTCAGTTGCTAAAGTAAGGAAGTATGGTTTGTTGTATGATTGATACCATAGGTAATATAATACTTTTTTTAAATTTGTTTTCGTGTGGAAACCGCCACGGTTCATCACTTCAACATGTGGTATGTCGGAATCGAACTGACTAAAACCACACGTTGTTCCGTCACAAGTCTAGTGCAAGGGAACCTAGGGTATACCCTAGGAAGGAAGTCCCCGAGAACCCTAACATAATACTAGAAAATGTGTAATATTTGGATGCCACATCATTACTCTAGCAATAACGTACCTATGAACATAACATAATGCAAATCTTAAAAAAATATGCAAATACACATAATGCAAAATTACATAAATTATCGAATATCATTGGATAAATTAAAATTAGGATACATTTATCTAATTTCTTTTGTTCTCAGTACAATACAAACAAGTAAATCCTACTACCTACCTGAAACCTACTAGGCTAGGGATTCACTGATATCTTACTGTGAAGTGTTTTGAACAGCCCACACATATTTAGCAGGCTTTCTATAATACCGGCCAACGTCATAGAATTTGTATGGGTACAATAAAAACTTAAATCCACACTCGTGTGTTTAATTACTACATAATAAACATATTAAACCCATATTTTATTGTAAGTCTATGTTTTAAACGTGTCTAGTGCAGAATTAGCTGCTGTAGTAATGATGGCGAAACTTACATATTATTATACTGTTATCGCATGTGAAAAGTATGCCGAACGCAGGAAATGATAGTTTGTATGTAAATTACTATATATTTTGAAATACAAGCTGCCGATATGTACCGCCATTCATTTTAGTTTACAAACATAATTATTTGCCAATTATACCTACTTGTAAGTATGTAATTATAGGAGCGGGGAAACTATAAATCTTGTTGCCATAAATGTATTCATGTGTTAAACGTACAATATTAGAATACGTATTTTTTCTTAGCAAAGGCTATCTTTATAATAATGTTACTTTTTACTTTGTTTCAGGTAAGTAACTTAACTTTGTAAACACATTACGCCATCTACAAGAAGGTAACGTAAAATAAGTTCTGCTACTGGACGCTAGATGGCTGCTACAACAACCAACGGGTCTGTATAAGTTTACCATCATTGTTTCGTAAGTTTCGTAAAGCTGATTGAATAGATAGCTATTAAGTAGTAAATGTACAAAATAAATGAATAATTATGTACAATTTGAACGGCATCTAATTGACCATTATTTAATGTCTTGATAACACGATAATTTTATGGTGCCTTCGGTACGCACATTACTTAAAAAATAATTTAACAGGAATTAATTAAATACATAGGTGTATTTATTACTAAAAATTACGACAGCACAGAAATTACAAGAACAACATTTTTAGGGCATTGTGTTAAAAAAAGTACTTGGTTTATTATGGATTAAGATAATAACTATTTCTGTTAAATAAAGCTCTTGAAGGTTTGACTGTCAAATATTCAGACGTCCGTCCCTCGGTCTCGTAAACTGTCACATGCAAAAACAGAGTACAGAGCCGTCTGACTGAGGTAGTATTTTCACTCCACAGATAACTTTTACTAAACTAAACTAGTAGTTTTCCTCCTAATTTCCATTTCTTTGCCTCATATCATTACCATCGGTTCGAAAGGTAGTCGTACGTAATAGACAGAAATTACGAATTGCTTTCAGTTTTAAAATATTGTTTCCAAGGACAGGGTAGCTTTCACACATCGCCAAGTCATTCGCTAAACATATTTCAATACACAGAATATTTATAACGTGATGGGCAATGTAAACGCCAATCAATTGTCAAAAATTTTAGGCAATAGCAATAGGGTAAATATTGTGGATCTCCACATAATTGTGACACAATCAATTCTAAATTCGATATGCATTAAAATGCATAATTTAAAAAAAAAAAAATATTTTATTTCTCCTAAAAATTAATACAGGGGCAACTAAATCTTAAATATTTAAGAAACTTATCAATTGATATGCGACAGTCCTTATGAGAAATATAGGTTTGTAAAGTTTACTTGATGTGTACTAACAACAATACCACCAAGAACCAGTTTAGTAGGTTCATGACCGGTGCGATCGCCTCGCATAATACCAAGCGTTCGAGTCGTGATTTATTCATGTAGGTACGTACTCAGGGCCCTGGGGCAAATAAAATAACACTATGAAAGGAAGCGTGCTTTGTAACCAATTTTATCAGACGTCGGTCTGTTCCTTTATAAAAACTTATTAATATATTCTTTCGAGGCATTTAGAGGTCAAGATTAACTGGACGGGTAACGTGCCGCTGGTTTACTTAATATCAATGCGGAAAACATAACATGAATTAAAATATTTTAAACAAATGAACCCTCATAATAATACGTGTTTAATACGGATACGTTTTTTTTGTTATGCTTTATTTTAATTAATTGCTTGCTTTAATATCTGCGAACCGCTACGGTTAATTGTTTTATTTGTATAAAATTTATACAAATAAAACACGTAGCGGTTAAATATATACATTTAATGGATATATTTATATTTTGAGTATACTATCTGTTGAACTGCTTACAACCTTAGATCGAGTTTAACAGTTGATGATTATGATAGAGAAGTCGTCTAACTCTGCACCCATGGCAGAGGTGAAAAAAAAAATACTATTATTTTCAGAAATAGTTTAATTTTATGTATGTACGTTAAACCGACTTTGGCAATCGCCATTATTATTGTCAATTCACAAACAAAATAGTTTCACTAAAACCTATTTATTTAAACTGGAACGCCTTCAAAATTAATATCTAATATGATCAAAATCTTGCCATTTTAGGCAATTTCATAAACGAATTAAAGCTTGAGTATATACGCTTAAAGAACGTGTTTTCAATTTTGATGTTTGCAATGCATTGTTTAAATTGATTCTTGAGATTTTTTTGAAATTGAATGTAAAATAAAACAATATGGTCTCTATATACCAACGAGATATATATGTATATTATATAATCTAATTTTGATTTTGGATTTAAAATGTTATTACTGTCGGCTGCAAATGCATTACCTTTTAAACGAAAATGTAGGTTCGGATGTTAAGTAAAAGCACAGAATATATAATAATAGTACCAGTAAAGGAGGCTTGTTATTTTGAACCACTCGATCGTATTCAATGAGAATGAGTTAAGTACACTACCGCCGAAGATGGCCGAAGTCCGTCGGAGTTAGCCGAAGGTTTCCAATATGGCGGCTCGCCCGCGCTTAGCGCTTGTCAACAAAGTTACTCGACTTCGGCTGCCTTGCCAGTCGCGCGCTTTCGCGTTAGTTCCGTTCCATGACCGCGAATGTTTTAAGTGCATTAAGTGTACAAAAGTGTGAAAGTGAATTAAACAAGCAAATTTTGGTTAAAGTTTGTGATTATTTGTTTTTCCGCTACCTTATTCTAAGCAAAAGTGATATTATAACGTGTTTTAATAGGAATGTTGGAGTATAACAGTCCCGTAGTGCGTTGTAGTATTTGATTTTATAGCAATATCAATGTTTTCAGACAGAGTATTAATATTTGTTTGTTGTATTAAATTATAATAAATTGTAGCCACAGTTGGAATCCTGTTTCATAACTAAATTATTAAAATAGATACAGTATCGACGTAAACATCATTAAAAATTACTTAATTAAATACTGCATCTATTACTTAATATATCAATATCAGTTACATAGGCGTTCTGACTTTCACCTAAACACTGTCTCGGCGCAACCGTAGATGTTATCTTATTAGCATACTGGTACCGGCATACTACCTTCCCCCTAACTAATGGTCTATACACACTATTTTCCCGGAGGTAACACGGTTCTTTAATTATTTATTCTACCCTAAAGTTCGGGCTTCGCACGTGCTCCTTCACTTGTTGCATAAAAACGAAGAACCCTCATGTCTCTTCGTGCATTGTCAACGAAAATACAATAGCACATTATTCTTAAAATAATATAATGACGGTTTCTCTAAACTTCAGAAAGTAACAAATAATTTCAATGACTTATATGAAACTGTTTTCTCTTATTCTTAAAAATACAATACATGTACTTTTGAAAATATAGGTAGACCTTAGTTTCTTGTACGATTTCGAAAAAAAAACTGGGTAGGTATTTTGTTAGTGTTTATTTTATTTTAAGAAAAATATTATAAAATAAACATTAATGAAACGGTAAAGTTTATACAAAAGAAAGATCACGAATGTCAGACTGAACTTAGTGAGGTAGGCGTCGTAGGCGTCCTTATCTTACGAAATAAAGATCTATAATATCTTAATGCACAATTCATTAATAAACCCCGGATAGCAAACTTGTTTAGTATTTATGTCTGGCAGGGAAAGACGATAATACAGGAATTCTTGAGGTCTTGAAGCCTTCGATTAGATAGGTTATCAAAAACTCGTACACAGGAGATTGCTTAAACCACAGAATACATAATAGTACAGGTCTTGAACCCTAGGGATAAGCCTGTACAAGTATGTCTTGAGTAGGCTATTATTTTATATTAGGGAAAAATATTTGAAACGTGACAGTTGTTTCAGTCACGTACGGAATTGCCTTTTAAAGCAGAAGATCGGGATATTTTTTGCCTTTTTTTTATAAGGTTTAAAGTTTGTTTTCGCATTTAGTAGGTAACGTGTTCTTCGTGACATGTATTGCCTCAAAGAATAAATTAAAATTGGTTAGCAAAAAGAGTCTTTCTTTCAGTTACCTTCAGGCTTTATCCAGCGTTTATAGAATTAAACTGTTGTTCACGAACACAAAATGATAATTTTTTGAGAAATTCTCTCGTAATCTGACGGTGGTTGCTCTACATAAATTCAGTAGCCACTTTAATAAATCTTAGTCAGTGCCAGGTCTGGTTGTCGGCGTTTATCTTAGCAATTTCGAAACTACGCGCTAATGATCCTCTAACCCTTAAACATAACTATTGAGACTTAATAATTATCTTTAAAAAAAAATATCACCGACTTCAATGCACCTAAATCATGAAAAATTGTAAATCCCAAATCGCTTCCAGTGTGCTTATAAAATCTTAAGAGTTCGATTTCTGCAGGATCCCATAATCAGATCCTGACCTGATGACCATGGGACCACCTGGGAAGCATACCCTTTTAAAAAAATTCAAATTTTTCAAATCGGTCCAGGCGTCTTTGAGTAATCGGGGAACTCCTCCTTTTTTTATTAATTCGGTTAACTTTGTCAAGTCCTTTGTTAATTCCTATTTGTTTTGTTCTCAACAACCGACCTTTTCAACGCAGTTTAAACATAGATGAAATGAAAATCGGCTTTGTTCTATACCTTCGTTTTGCAACAGCGACCTCGTTTATCTTAGGTTTAAATTGCGTAATGACTCTGTGTGAAGGATAGCGTCAGATAGCGCATTTCCATTCCAGTTAGTCTTTGATGGTTGACTTTGAATGTCATAAAGAACATTTGAACCGTGAATAAATTGTAATCACGGATGTGGGTTGCCGTATAGCCGAAAATGTGTAGGCGTATGTAATCCTGTTTACCTATGCACCCACGACCGATTTAGTAGACTTTCTAAACAGGCGGGATGTTGCATCAACGAACTGTTATAATAAAAAAAAGTGCGTTCATATGAGTCACATCGAGTCCCTTCGATGTCTGGGTCACATTCCAGGGCTGCCACTGGTCAAACCGGACCTACGCGACTATATGCGTCTCTTTTCTCTTATACTTTTCCGTTTATGTAATATCAACTTTGAAAACTAAAACTAAATTAGGATCCTATCAAACTTCCCTGATTTTTGTAATCATTAACTTCTTAAAGTAGAAATGAAACCTTTTATCATTAGTACAGTTTGTTTGACGTTATTTTAATTTTGTATTCATTTCCCTCCATTTTATTGACTACAAAATTTGCCAAAGGCTTCAATCCCCTGGCCACAAAGACCTTTGTCAACCATCTGGCGTCGGCAGGTGTCTTTTTAGTTTTACATACTGAGCAGGTGATTTGAATTCGCTTTATTTGCATTTTATGCTTAATGTTTAAAGTGGAGAAAGATTCGAGTTCATGTAAAATTCCTTTTTGTAAAGGAAACAGCCGCCACATATAATAATATACTGATTTAAATCATTGAGATTAATAGCAGTTTTTATGAGCGGTAATAGTTGTGTCCATCTTCTGTCATTATAAGTGTCAGTCACCACTGCATGGCTGTGTTAATACGTTTGAAAGTATTATAGGAAATGCTAAACTACAGAGCCCTATTGATTAAAATTTTATTTAGAAATTAGTATTGTAAGTGTAAGGTATGCAAGAAAATGTTTTAACTGTTAACAATCAACATAAACTGTATTTGTTTATATATCTAAATAACATTCAATTTCGTACATCTCAACTCACCTCTCTGTTGAAGCTCATTTTATGTGATAGGATTTGTTTTAATTTACGAGTAAAACATGTCCATGTTTTCATCATCGGGGAAAGCAATTCTCGACATGTATGTAATAATATCTCGAACTGAGCACAATCGATCACTAAGTCCAGATCTTCTTATTCAGTTCAAATCCAGACCTGCTGCATTTGTGACTTCGGTAGTCAACGTCTTTGCTCCACTCAAGTAATTATACGGTTTTTTATTCAAACACTGTATTTGGAAAACTTGTACTACGTATTTTAATAATCACACAACACGGATCTAAAACGCACACAATCATTCGTAAGTTTTCTTAATAATATGTATGTTTACAATCACCTGCAAAAAACATGAATATATTTACGTTTTTGTTCAATAACAACTTGCATAATCAGTATTTTATGACGAATCCACAATTGGTTTATCTATTTAGAAGCTGTAGAACTAGTGCGTGCAATATTGTGATATCATTACTCTTAAATTTTTCTGTTGTTCAGAATTCAGAATATATTTAATATTTCCAATATTAACTGTTTCATAACATTACATAGAGAATATATTGATCTGTTTAGTTTCTATCACTATAAAATCGACCAAGCGCGCTTTATCTTTAGAGTTTATAAACAATGTAGTGATAGTGTGCAACAGTGCAGTTAATATCTAAAGTATTGCCTATTGTTTCTCTACCACGGTTCATTAGTTCCGTTTGCAGCGCTACATTACCTACTCCATTTTATGTACTGTATTGATGGGAGCATCGAGCGAGAAGAAGTTCTCGTCTAATACCTTTTACTAAATCAAATATATTTTAGAGAGTTAAACATGTCAGTTCTATCAGCCGTAACGAAAAAGGTGGGGAGGAATGACACACCTGCTTAGGAAACACCTTTTTACAGATTTGGATAGTTTTATCATCGCGTAAAAATGTAGTAGACCGCTGAAGAGTGAATTGTGATGTGCAGAAATATTACTATTAAAATTTGTTCCTGTTATTATAATTATAACACAGATGATATATTTTTATAACACAAATGATTGAAGTAAATATAAAATTTAATTTACACAGCAACTAACGAAAATTACATAGGTATAATACATACATAAAAAAACCATTAAACCATTTAATGTCCAAAACACATTGGCTGACAAAATCAAACCGTGAAACGTTCAACAGGAAATCAGGTTATCATTCCAATGACAAGTATAATCCTCTAACTTCCTTTTTACGTTTAAAAGTTAATTTAATTACGAGTGCTCTGACCAATTGGGCAACCCTGATTTTAACGCAAATAACAACGCATTTTTAAATGTGCCTATTGGTTTTATGCTGTTTAGTTTTTAGGTCGCTTTAGTTCATTAACGCGCTGACCACCTTTTAAACCAATAGTGAAGGCATAGAAGTCTGACTCATGCGACCCTCGCCATTTTCTTGGTATGTAATCGGCACTTTTGACTGTTGATTCATCTCATTCGCTTTAACTCTCAAACAATGTGCACTGAGAAGCTTACATCGGGCATCAGATCATCAATCCTGTTAATCTATTGCTAATTAATAAAGTGCACCCACATTAATTTTTATGTTATTAAAATCATGTATTAACTCAAACAGAAATCATACCTCATGCTGAAAAGTTATTTTTTAAATTTATGTATCATTTTCTTGTTATTAAGATTTTAGTTTGCCTATTTGTAATTTAGTTCAATAAGCTTTTATTGTTCATCTTACATTCGGCAGTAATTAAGTACTACAGTACTACATTATTTTAAAATTTCCCTAAATGGATATAAAATCCACACTAGTATCATTAAGTAATTACCCAATGATAAACGTTTATCACGAGCATTACGTGAATTTCTAAAAATATATTAATCAGACAAATAAAGATTGCAAAGAATGAAACACATCAATCATTTTATCACAGTAAGTCATGTACATATATTTAAAAACGTGTACTTATTAAACATTACATATATAACAGAGTTGTAATAATATATTGACCTTTTAACACCTGCTCAATTTGCGTCTTGTACAACAGAGACGAGTCTGAATCTGAATGACGTCTCAATTATTCGGCTATTCGTATTCCCTTGAGAATAAGGAAAATAGCCTAAATTAAATGTTGAACCCTTTATCAAATTGTTACTAGCGTAATGTAATATTTTTACCGTTCAGGAGGGGTCGCTAAAGCTCTATATTATGTATTTGACAAAGGGTAAGTTGTATCATTCGGTTTAGTGAGACCAGTAACCGAGCTGGTAAACAAAGCCGGCTGATTGTAAGCGTCATCAGGAGGCCTTAGTTAAACAAAAAAGTTGTATAAAAAAATCAAGATTAGAAATATTTGACCTTTAACATATGAATTGTAGATAGATACTAATGGAAACAGAGAAATAGAGGAAAGGTTTTTTTACTTGGATTTTTTACTTGAACTCAGGATAATGTATGTATTAACATAATATGGATAGATTAAGGGCTATATGGCCCATTATTACATAAATTTGTCTTTAGAGATATACAAACGATGTGTTTCCGCGTCCTATACGTTTTTATATGGTCGTTTCGATACGCTGCAACTAGGTAGTGCTTTAGCGGTAGTACCAAAAACCAATGATATCCTTAATCATATACTTAAATGCAGTTTGTAATAGGAACATAGTCTAAGTAGTTTACTTACAGTCGAACTATTGTGGTTGTCTGCATTATAATAAGGAGCAATATTATGTGATCGTGACCTTCGCTGGTGAATGTGAGTGTCTAAGACAGCAACCAAGCCTTGTTTTGATTTCATCTACTTCAAATAAATATTTTTCTTGTGTATTCAAAACTTAAGAAATATGTACCCACCTAAAACTATGGACGACTACGGATATAGTATAAATGTGTACAGTAAAATTTCTTCGTTGAACTTAACACCAATATCACTTAGATCTTGATAATTACTTTAAAAGTACAATGGTTGTGTTAGCAATATTAAAACCACGTTATGCGCACAAATAAACATTTGTAAATAATAATTTATTGACTCAAAATCTTCTGGTAAATCATAGTAAACAAGGTAAGTATTTCCATTATGAAATAGATACATGTACGTTATGATACTGTCGATGTCGCTATTACAGGGTCTTTGACAATGTATTTAAATATCCACCTCCCCGCGTTTCATTGGTCAAACGTGTGACGTGGCTCACGTGGCGTAGAAAATTGTTGTAGCACAACGCAACTGTGATTGCTTTCGGTAAATGTTTCGGCCAGCTTTGCCCGGATTCCTTTGTTTGCATCAAGACGAATTTACTCTTGTTCGTTCTCATCTTTGACCTCGTTTGTACCTACGATTCTATCCTTATATTAATTTAGGAAGTTCGTTTTTGATAAACATCCACCTAAGTAATCATGACATTTAAAGGTCATTTTCGTTCTATGAGAAAGTCATATATTATAATTATTAAAATGACAAGATTTATTTAACGTAACTTATAGCTCGTTGGTTTGTTTTAGTATACCAGTACACCACGATGTTGTTGGTACCGAATTCACTTGGTAGTCACGCTCTTGCCCTCATTTCTTAGTCTTACAGCTGAGATGCGCTATAACTAAGAGCTTTTAACGTGACCCCACGCCTGCCCTATATCCCGCGACTGTGAATGTGACAGCACGTTATGTTCCCTGTATATTTGACAAGCCTAAAAGAGTTTCTTTAAACCGACGCAATCATATGATAATAATATGTTTGTATTGAGTCGACGCAAGTTGTAATGATCTGAACATTTCGATCGTGAAACAGTGTCAAGTTAACGGGATTTCCAGAGCCTCCTTAATGGTGGTGATTAACTGTATTGCTCCTATTTTATTTTTAAATATTAAAAGCTTTATTCATTTTTAAAACCTTATTTATTATTGTTTGTTATGTTTATTTATCTTTATTTACTGTTATAGTAAGAAACTGAGAATATTGCAAACACTTCTCAATAACTTTTTCTCTTTGTTCATCGGGATTATGATCCCAATAAACTTGTTCAAAGATGTCGGTGCATATTATAACTCGTTTGTAAATAATCGAGTTGAGACCATCTTCGTACAAAACTGAACTTTATTTCAGTTATTAAAATACCTATGTCATGTTAAGGTCTGATACTAGTTTTACGTGTGACTGAGCTTGCCTGATTTATCTACCTCACATAATAAATATAAGTTTATGTTTTGTCCCTATAGTGCACATTGCCAGAGTAATGAATTTACTTATAGAAACTTTCAACTTTACAGTTAAGTAAGTAAGTTTCTCTTACAAATCAAAAGCGAACTTGTCTGATTGAATGTTTGTTAAAAGCCTTCTTCTGTTAAAAAAACTTCTTCAGTGAGGGGTATATAAATGTTGGATTCAAAGATGTTAGTTTTTGTTTGTGTTGCAGAGTTGGTTGGTGGTTAAGTTTGTATTTAGATAGTGCGTAGTTAAGTTTCAAGTTGAAAACGGCATTCGAGCAGCATTGGTTAAATTAAAAAAGTATAAGGAGTTAATCCTTTTTGTGTTCGAAATGTAAACAACACTGCTTAGCAAACTGACTTGACTTACATTAGTTTGAACCCGACTAATTGATAGGCAGCACCCTTTTCATTAAAAACACACGATTGATGAATTTGAGTCTTTTTTCAGTTTGCTAAATATTTATTATAATGCATAACGTAGTTGTCAGTGATGTTCATTCAGTGCCTGTGTATTAATTTGCTTTGTTTGTACATCTTGATTTCTTTAGCATCTGAGTGTAATATTTATTCATTACTAAGTATACGCGATGAAGGTATCTAGTTTTTATACCTAATTTGTTTACAATTTTGTTAACGTAATGCGATGCTTTTTGTAAAAAAAATACGTGGTTTTGAGTTATATCTTTACAGTGAAAAAAAAAGCAGAGAATATACCTTTGCCTAAATTAACCATGTATTACATGATATTTCTTCAATTAATGTATTGGCTATATCTAGCTTTGATTTTCCGTCAAGAAACCGGTTTCTTTACGAGTAATCTCTTAAGAGTCCGACGAATCATCGAAGTACATCCGCCGTGTTCGACGTCTTTCTTAGCTTCAATTTTATGTGCCTTTCACTCGAGCAAAAGCAGCAATATGCAGTCCCTTCAACAGTTGTGATAAACAAGCTGATAATTTCTTTCGATAAAACCTGTTTTCTTCCGATAAAAGGTTATTGTAACTTACAAAATGCGTTTTAACTGTGATGTAAGTTTTTTGACAAATTTACGTGTAGGTTATGAAATGATGAAGTGTTCCTGGATAACCAATTGAAGTACGAATCTCCTCACTTGTTTCAAAAGCACACCTTAACCAACATATAAGTACTATGCTATAGAGCTACAAAGGGTATTCGTCTTTTCAATCTACTAGGACTAGTTAATCTATTCTGATTTAGAAAATTATGTTTTACTAGCTGGGCCCCGCGGTTTCACCCCCGTAAGTCCCGATCCCGCGGATGAATATAAGGATAAAAAATAGCCTATGTGTTAATCCAAGTCTCCAGCTATCTATATACCAATTTCACCGCAATTGGTTTAGTAGTTTTTTCGTGAAAGAGTAACAAACATCCATCCATCCATCCAAACTTTCACATTAATAATATTAGTGGGATGGAGTACCTACTTTCGCGAATTAATAAAATTATACGTCAAAGATTAGACGCCACTCGCCTTCCGACCGGCTTCCAGGAGCCGTGCTCTTAGAGCTAATAATTAAATCTGAGAAACGTTCACTGTCCTTTTCCTAGTTCAGTCTGAGATAGAGTAGTTGTACCTATAATGCACACTTATCTACCTATCTTATTCACTATCGATTTGCGCTCTTTGTGCAGTGTTTATAGCCCTTATGATTTATTGTTTTCTATCACATTATGTTCAGCGATAATATAAATGACTTATTATAACAACATACTTATAAAACCATTCTCCTTAAAATGGTCCTGAAGAATTTATTATACGCGTCAGCTCAAATGATTACTATTATAGTGTAGTAGTTTACTTGATTAGCAAATTACCACTGATTTATTTTAGAAACAATGTAAAGCAATTATGAGATACTAAGTTTGTGGAATGTGTTTAGTGTTAAAAAAAATACGTCACAAAATTGTTTAATAGCTTGTCGATATTACATTTTTAATTTATTGATGATAATAACTATTTTTTATCAAAGAAAGCAATCGTTTATTTTCTCTGGGCCCATATTGTACTTTGGCCTAAAATTATAATATTTCTTATTTGGTATAATACCTCTTGTGGGTTATGGTATTGTTGCATTCGTGGTCGGAATAACTTGCGAAAGCCTGGAGAAAAGTTTTGCAAGTGCTGTAGTTTCTTGCGAGCTGCGACAGCTACATTTGTTTTAGCAGTCTTCGAATGCACTGCGTATAAATTTAATGGTTCATCATGCATTTAGAATAAAAAAATAATGTAATAAATATCCTCACGACAAAAGACTACAATTTAAGAGTGTAGTCCTAGGCAGAAGATGACATATATCTTCTTTAGTACGTTTCCATTATTGTACCTGAGAACACTTGGAGCATTTTTAAATTCATAGCATTTACTAGATGGCACTTTTAGTTAAACCTTAAAAATAATGACATGATCACTATAATTACGACAAAATATCAAATTAAATTATGACTAAAAATTATTAATAATATTAATAGGATATTAATCATTGAGGAAAATACTTTGTTATTTCTAGGAATAATCAACAGGTTAATGTGACCTTAAAGTGTCCTTATTGGATGAAGTAATTAATCATTAAGTTAACAATATATACACAACATATTTACATAAATTTAATTAGGTTTACTTTACCATTATTTACCTTTATTTACCCCACAGGTAAGAAGAAAATTAAGTAATAAACACCGATATCACTTACAATAAAATTAATGCAATAAGGATTGTTTTGTGGCAGTAGAAAGAGTTTTACTATGT
Organism: Callimorpha dominula; assembly: GCA_949752705.1. Classification (NCBI taxonomy): domain Eukaryota; kingdom Metazoa; phylum Arthropoda; class Insecta; order Lepidoptera; family Erebidae; genus Callimorpha; species Callimorpha dominula. The sequence continues at coordinate 20,953,617 of OX456991.1, forward strand.
GAAAGTAATACTACACTTAAACAATTCGAAAAACAATAAGTGGAAATACCGCCAATGTATAAACATAACATTACACAATGTTAATTTTAATATTCTTAAAACGTCGTTCGTTGTTCTACTCTAGTGTGGTCAAAGCATTTAGTTTCCTTCCGATCCGATATCTATTTCGGTTTGCCTTCGTCCACTTTGATCTTTTATTGAAAGCAATGTTGTAGTTTTCGGTGAGTTTCTACGTTAGAGGATTATTGGCCATCAATACAAATAAATAAAATTGAAGTTTCTGTTTGTAATGTCAAGCTAATAGTTTTTTTATAAGCTCATACAGTTATTTGCACGGTACCTAATGCCTAAAAATCAGTTTTTAAATTTTTGTCTGACGGTCTCTGTGTCTGTCTGACTGATTGTTCCGGCTAATCTCCGTAACGGGTGCACCGATTTCCACGGGACTTTCACTGGCAGATGGCTGGTGTTACAAGGAATAACTTAGGCTACTTTTATTTTGGAAAAATAATTAGGGTTCCGCTCAAAATATATAAATATGTACACGCGAGCGAAGTCGCGCGGGAACTGCTATTATCTAATATAAAGGGCACATGGTATTGCTTAGACTTAATCAAGAAATAGTTTCTTATAGCAAATGCGAATAGAAACAGCATATTTTATACCTAACCGTTTATTTTTTCATCTCAGTAGTGACGAGTAAATTACTTACATAGCTTGCGTGTTGTATAACTTGCGAAGACTGCGTGAGAAAAATGTTCCCGACGCTACGCCCGCCATATTGGAGTGTTTTATTTTTGTATACATAATTCACACACTAAGATCACCGCGTGTTAGAAATGAGATGATAAACTATTTATATTTAGTTTGTTTTGGTCCACTCTGCATGACAGTACAAAGATTGTGTTAACTATTTAATTGCGCTCTATTAATTTTTTAACAAATTAATTCTAAATAAGTATGTTTATAACAAAAACCGTTAAACTGATGAAGTAGGAAACACATTATATTAATTGGTTTGATTTATATGTACCAGTTTATAAAGACCAAGAGACTGCCCCTCTGTACTAAAGTGTGGTAAGACCACTGTGCTTGCGCAGCCTTCAAGCATGATTTTCGCGCACGCTTTTGTCACGCCTCACCACCACAGCCTATTTGTACTGTAGGCACAGAATAAGTAACACTGTAGGTCACTTTCAAGTAAAGTATGTAATGCTTGACAGAAAGGAAATTTTTATCTTTTAATATTGTTCGAATCGCTGGAATTCAGATTAGTATTCCAAACACATTTAAGTTTACTCATGCTCAGGTCGGCATTTGTTTTCTATCTCTTTATATCCATAAAAAAGTGTGTGTGTGCAGTTCAATTCACACACGGCAGAAGTGAAACTTCAGAAAAGTAGCCTACGAGAGAATGAGAAATAAAAAGTAAAATCAATACAAATTATTAACTAATGTTAATAAATATAATTTTATATAATTTATAATAAAAGTTAGTGCAGTGAGATCAGATAGCTGGTTGAGCAGTGGAGGTTTTGTAAGTTGCAGGTGGTGTTCAGATAAAATAAGAGTGGGCTGTAGTTAACGTAAAACCCGATTAATTTTCACTAAGCAAATTATTAGAGGTTTGCCTAATCAGCGATTTTATACTAGTACGCGACGTGTGTTTCGTCCAGCGATCGATATTGCATACTGGCTATAAAATATATTATAAAGATATATTATTGTAAAGTGTGGAGTCATCAAATCATGTACGAGCTCGTACAAAGTTATTGGTCAAATTAACACAGATGTGTTAAATAATTAACATTAATTAATTAACCAACGCAAATGCACAAAAATGATACATTTGAATGATACACCACGTTGACTATGACGCATTTTCTGAAGGCTTCGTAGTACGCAGGCGCAAAGACAGAGATTATAAGAAACACTATATACTTAATTCTATCTCATTCTCTCGCAGGTTAAATCCTATTTATGTTTGTCTCTTTTTGGTGTCGCTTTTTCGTTTCATCGAATTTTCAAATCACAACAATTCTAAAGAAGTTTCACTTCAATAATAAATTACAATAACACTGATTTACAAATCTTTTACAAATGTATTCATTATTCTCGCGTTTGTGCCTGACTTGAGATCGCAGGCTGGCGCTCAAACAGAATTATTGAAATACTTGGAATCATATTAATTCCGTGAATTGAACGTGTGTTTATTTAGGTCCACTCTGTAAAGCTGTAGGACATGTTTTTCACATGTAAAATGTAAGGAATTTAACTCACACTTTAGATTTCTTGTAATTTCTCCTAGAGCATAAACCCCATACTGATGTGAGGTCCACTCTGTAAAGCTGTTGGACATCTTTTTCACATGTAAAATGTAAAGAATTTAACTCACACTTTAGATTTCTTGCAATTTCGCCTAGAGCATAAACCCCATACTGATGTGAGGTCCACTCTGTAAAGCTGTAGGACATCTTTTTCACATGTAAAATGTAAAGAATTTAACTCACACTTTAGATTTCTTGCAATTTCACCTAGAGCATAAACCCCATTCTGATGTGAGGTCCACTCTGTAAAGCTGTAGGACATCTTTTTCACTTGTAAAATGTTAGGAATTTAACTCACACTTTAGATTTCTTGCAATTTCACCTAGAGCATAAACCCCATTCTGATGTGAGGTCCACTCTGTAAAGCTGTAGGACATCTTTTTCACTTGTAAAATGTTAGGAATTTAACTCACACTTTAGATTTCTTGCAATTTCTCCTAGAGCATAAATCCCATACTGATGTGAGAACCACTTTTCGTTTTATTACGAGATAATTAATAGGTCAGCATCACCAGCCATCATCATACAAATTAAGGGTATAATAAGTGAATTCAACAAATGATTCGATTAATAATTAGATTAAATATAAAAATCTTTTTAACAAAAAATGAAACCGACGAAAAGAACTAAAAAGTAAAAAATAAATAAACCTTTTAAGTAAGTATTGAGCTTATTTACATAAACTATCAAATTTTATAAAAAAAACTAATTTTGAGTCGACCTTTCCTATCTAACAAAAAAATAAAAATCAAAATCGGTTCATAAATAACGGAGAGAGGGCTGAACACAAAGAAAAAAAGAAAATAGATAGCGTTGAATTAAGAACCTCCTTTTTTTCGTCGGTTAAAAAAAATGCAAATTGAAAGTATCTTAGGCGTTCCGGACAAATGTACTTGTTGCAGTGTAGGTTCAGAAGGCAAGGCTTTATAGCAAACTCATTTATTTTAAAATGCGAGTTGTTTAACCTATCACAGATTCTAGCATTGTTTTTCGTTTAAGCGTAAAGAATGATCACTATAGCAAACTTTTTATTCAGTAAGCTACTACATTCAGGTTCTTAACTATGTGCATTCGTTCCGCAAGCTTCGCTTTCGTCGTGCGATCACAAGCTCGATCTCATTCGCTCCTTGCCTCTGTATTCACGACATCCGGTATTTTATTTTGCGTTTCTTTGAACACGGTACAACGAACTTGTTCCAGGCTTGTATGTAGAACAATTATTGTGGTTATGTTCTACAAGTTTCGCTCACTTATTTTTAAATTCTGTTTTTGCACGTATGGTGCTCTAATTTTTTGTTTCGATAATACTCTTTTGATTTATTTTGTATTGTGGATGTCAAGCGTTTCGTGTTTGTTCCAACTATTAAGAACCGCTTAGCCTCTACGAGTATCCTCTCTACTTTAGGAACATAAAGCTAAGAAAAATATTTATTTAATCATTAATTCATGATATGAGACTTATATCTTACCATATTTAGAATGGCATTCAGTGACGGACGGCACGGATAGCACAGAGCACAGTGGTTTAAGTAGTCTACTGCGTCGAGTGTTGTTGAATTGAACCCAACATTGTACAATATTTTGTGTAATTCCCAAATACTTGATCGGAGTGCGAAAATAAATGTTGACTTAATTAGTAGAGGACAGACAGCAAGTAAGTCTTTACTACGAGTACTAGAGTAAAAAGAAAAGATAAACACATCAACGAAGAAGACTTATCTGAGTCATTTACTAACATGCCTAATTAAAAAGTTAATGTTCAGGCATTTCCTTACTCAGAGAAGCAAACCCTCAGATAGACCAATAAAAAAGTACTTATTGTGCGTACATATAAATACAAAGAACTTATCGTATATACTTTTCTGACCTTTTTTTTAATAATATAATTAAATTTAAACAGTTTACCTAGTTTTACAGAAAAGCAGGGAAGCGTCCCGTGCTCCCTTAAATATAAATCTTTGGCGCGTATTATAGAACTAGCGCTAGGACGTTACAAGAAATTCAAGTACTTTTATATAACACATAAAAGTGCGATGAGGACTAAGAACGTGTTTGCAGATTTCGCTAATTCACTAAAAAGTAGAAACATGACTATAATTGATTTTCTAAGAAAATATCTATATTCCAAATAAATTGAACCAATATGAGTGTATTTGTAGGTAAGATAATGTTCTGAAACATTAATTTACTGTGTTACTTTAGTTTATTTTTTATGTAAAATTTTCTTCTAATCTTATCTAAAGACGGGTGATTCATTTCGCCACGAATGTTAGTTCTACTTATGAAAAATAATAATTTATAGATATATCTAATTAGGTATATTAGGTGGTATATTAAATCATTCTCTACCTGTAAATGACGATTAAAGCTAGTTAATGGTATTAACTTTCACAGTTTATTTATTGTCCACCTTCGGAAAGTTTGACCTGAAAAATAGTAATAAAACAACTATGTAAGCTTTAAAGTTCTTCCTGTGCAAGCCATTGTGGCATGAATCATAGCTCTTACCGAGTTTTGTGAATTGTAATAAAATGTTAGGCTCACACGCGTACCTTAATTAAGTTATACTGATTTGTATGTCATAAGCTACTTGCGGGTGAATGCTGGCGAGGGCGACTAAATTTATTCGCACGACACCCGTTGCTACCACTCCTCGCACACAAACCGTGAACACACATGTTGCCTCTAATATTATTCCTATTTTCGCTCGCAAGTCAGTCGAGATCCAAATAGCTATATAACACAACACGGAATAGAGAAGTGTGGTTCTCTAAACTTGTATACGTATATCGCATTAATAGCATAAATTAAAATATTCAAGTTCTACCGCTGATAGACAATAATTATCTTATACTGTTCCTATAATACACTCCGATTCACATGCCCTCTTTCCATTCATTGGAACATTCGATACGACTTTCCATTGGTTACTGTTTAATCCAGAATCTTATCGCTGTTTGATAAAACAAAACAGTTCACTTATTTCGATCAATACTTATATGCCTGGTACCTACGCTACCTATCTACAGCACACCTACTTATAAATCACTTGTCTTCAGTTATCTTGCTAGATATAGATATGTCCTTCAATTTTGTATCTTTTATAATAATCATTTAATTTTTATATTAGCGGGCTTTTTATATTCCAACAATTATTTGATTCTGTTCTAAAATGAGTCGTTAAATACAATTTAAACCACTAGACATCAGTGAGTAATCAAAAGTAGTTTTTTGTTTCAATTAACAGTTGCAAAGTGTAAAATGAAACTGAAAAAGGATTACTAGGAGACAAACAGTGCATCGAATGGCGGCGACGATGCGGCGAGTCGACTTTGTGGAGGCCAAAAGGCGTTAAACGCAGCGTGTATCCGCCGCGCACCACCCGCGCCGCGGCCGCACCGTCATTGCGCCATGTCGAGTGCGCTATCACCGAGCGCCTCGCCAGCCGCCGCCGGCGACGAGCAGACGCGACGACGTTCCGTCTTCTATGTGCCATTATTCGAAAGCTTCGACAATTATTTGCCCTTGACGCCAGAAGAAAAAGAAGCTCTAATAACTGGGCAGACTTTTGAAAGCGTCTCTACAAAAACTAAAAGAAGAAATGCGTCAGAATTGGGTAGATTGCGAATTTCTTCTCGAGGTGATTCATCTTTTACTGAAAGTGAAAACGATATGAGTGCTTTTAGTCCAGAACGACGATATCGTCGGCCTTTGTCATCGACGGCGAGTTCTAACGAGGCGTTGACAAGATTAGGTCATCGCGACCTGACCAGTCCGAGACTTGTCGCCCAAAGCGCTCTTTTAAAGAATACCAAGCCCAGGTTACGGAGCACAACTTCTTGTGAGCCTCGATATGATAGAATATTTACACCTATAGGAGGCTCGATATCGTCAAACAAATTAAATAGCTCTACTACGAATATTGTAAACAAATCACCATCTAAAGCTTCAATTATGAACTCGAACTTGTCACTTATACCTGACTCACCGAAACTATTATCGCCTGCGAAGGAGAAATCAAAAACGTTACCACAAAATCTCAACATGCCATCCCCCATTAGAGGTAGCAGTAGTTCCACATCCATATTTAGAACACCACGAATAACTGTCACTCCTGATAGTCCTAATAAAAGCCCAGGAAAAATTTCTGGGTTAAATTTTATTCGGCGATCTCGAAGCACAAAATTGTCGAGGAGCAATTCCTTATTACGCAGCATTACTTCTAGACACATAGAAGAAGGCTTAGAAGAACACGCAGCTATTGTAACAGACTTAACAGAAAATTACGACAAATTCGTAGATAGTAATGGAGGGGAATCAGAAGTAATCTGCGCACTGATTAAAAGAAATGAAGCTCAGATGGCAAACAGTCCAATGAGTATTAGAAGAGCATATCTTGATGTCGACGATGATGTTGCCGTACACTCTGGTAAGGCATATTTCAACACTAATTTAAGAATATTCTTACCTTGAATGAATTATAATTTACTTCCTATCAGTTGGCCATAATTTATATCGTTATAGAAGCAGCCCGTTACACTTCGTTACGTGTAAGTGAAATAGGTCTGCGTTTGTTTGGCATTGATCGTCAAATAATAACCAACATTGAATGAATAAGATCCTTTCTAAAATGATAACGCTAAGATTATAACAAAATGAATTAAAAACAAATGAATGGTTATAGTAAGTAAATTGGTCAACAAAAAATTCGCCCAAAATTTTTTTTTTACAGTAATATTTCGTTTTATTGTATGACATACTTTAACGACTTTCATCGCATCAAAATACTACACCGAATATGCTATATTTGTATGTAAATTCTAGCACGACTTTGTGCTCGTCACGCTATATTACGTGTAACTTCATAACAGTCAAAAAGAGAAACAATTGAAAGCCCTTGCGCATTAGCGTACCTTAATAAGGATGACTCTTATAATTTCAAACCATAGCATATTTTGTTGTTGCTAACGTCAGACAACCCATTCATTACAGAACAAGGATCTAATGCAGAAGAGAAGTGTGCTTTGTTTTGTAGCGAAGGCCTTTGGAAAATGACATATCATTTCTTTAAGTTGGAATTACTAAAATTGTAAGTCATCTTGTTAAGTGTATCATGATAAATGATGGTTTGATATCGTTTGTTCGAATACATAGGTTATTTACGGGACATCCATATGAAAAAAGATTTATTACGACATACGGGACGGGTAGCCTACAGACGCTTGCAACGCCAGAGGCAAAACAAGCGTGTTATTGATCTGTAAATATCGGAATGGTTCATAATTAAATTTATTTCCCAATTGAAATCATCGTTTGAATGATATTTAACTATTATTTCAATATTACTATTAGCTGTAGAATTTAAAACAGTACCTACTTAGAACTTCACAAAATAAATAATTCCCATTCCTGTGGGAACATGATAATAAATTTGTATCTAAAAAGATTCCTTAATGTTATAAAACATGTATGTGATATATAAGTCAATGCTTTGGTATGTTTTTTGCAATTCGTTACAAACATTATGCTCGGAGGTATATAAAGATAGCTTGAAATCCCATGATACTTTAACGTACATTACCCTTGTGTTATTATCCTTTCAATTATATTACAAGGGCTTTGACAAATGTTCTCTCATCATTTTCTGGTCAACGTTAAGTTTGATATAATTTTAACATTGGCTCTTGCCCGTGGCTCAAATATGGCCTTATTTGACATGTTAGATTACCCTGTGTTGTTTTTCTCTTAAGAAAATTGGCAAAATACCATCGACTTGATGAAAATGTTGATATTATACAGATGCAGGATTTACATAGAGCAAACATTGCTTATTTTCAGCAACTGTGAGCAACACAAAAGTCTGACCGTTACTGTTAAAAATTCGTCACGCATCTTTAACCCAGACGAGGTTTCGCTTTACAAAGCCTAAGTCGGTCGCCTTTAAAACAATGCTAATGTTTATTTTTTAAATAAGAATGTTGGTAATATGGCGTCGCTATCGCGTGTCGTTTAATCACATTGCACTTCCCCGTGGACTCTTATCAGCACCTTATCGAATAACGCGTAATGAATGCAGAGTATCGGAACAATCTTTCTTGGTCAGGACGTTTTTAAAATAATTGTATTTAAATAGAATAAGTAATTGGTTAAACCATCTTGAAGGTTCTGTAATAGGTTAAATTCTTAGCCGTATTACTGAAGTAAAATTACGTTCCAACCATTGTTGAGATGTAGTGACAACGACAAGAACGACAAGCTTAAAAAAAGTGATAATAACATTTAGTATTTTGTTTTGAATTAGATGTGTAAATATTATTCAGTTGATTATGGTCAGGACAAAATATATGGTTGTATTTATAATAACATTGTACTACATATCGCCTGGTGGTCGAATTCCGACCATGATTTATTTCATTGCCCAATATAACTTGAACTGTCATTGTATTGACTTATTTACCATGGCAGGTCAACAGTTATACTGGACGTATGTTAGTTGATGTGGCCGTTTGCTTACACGTAATTTTGTTTAAAAATTTTAGCTCTTTGTACTTCTTCTACATATAAACTCTAAGTATTCCAAATTACACATTTGTCCGTGCGCGCAATTTGCTTAAAAAGGGGTACAAAGAATTATCTCCACGTATTAATAAATAGATAATACTGTAATATCGGCAAATGCTTTGTAGCCGAACAGTAAACAGTAGCTTATAACTGAAATTGTGCGATTATGTAAACCGAAGTAATAACGATAATGGGTTCTAACTAACATCTGTTGCTTCACACATCGTGTCGTTAACATCACAGTGTTGCTATCTATAGGCATTAGTTATTTCTGTTCATATGAAAGTCAAAGATATCAATCTTTATAAAGACTTAATAAAAATCTAGTTAATAATAATTATAGTTTGGTAAAATAAAAAAAACACGGTTTAATGATGAACCGAATTAAAAAATAAAAAAGAGGTCCACTATCTACCTGGCTTCATCATCAGTCCCCCGTTACCAAGTCCATCCTGTTGGACTCCTCAAAAGGGAGTATATGAGCCCAAACTCGAGGGGTATACTAGTAGCCGCTAAATAGTTACACTATCCACCTCGTGGCTCCATTATCATATCAACTCCAAGATGCCAACTTATAGTGTTGACATCCAAAATCCGAACAAACATATACATACTAAGTTTCATTTCATGTTATAATTGAAAGTAGGTTAAAATTGACTTTCAAGATTTGTTTACATAGTTACAAGTGTAGCTAATAAAATGAAAAAAAAATTGCGTGTAAAAAGCATCCCACTAATATTATAATTGTGAAAGTTTGGATGGATGGATGGATGGATGGATGGATGGATGGATGGATGGATGGATGGATGGATGTTTGTTACTCTTTCAGGCAAAAACCACTGAACCGATTGCGATGAAACTTGGTATGTAGATAGCTAAAGACCTGGATTAACGCATAGGCTACTTTTTATCCCGACATTCAGACGGGATCGGGACTTACGCGGGTGAAACCGCGTTGCCTAGTTTATCATAGTTGAGATCCAATGTTTACAAACAAAACGTTTTTAGATATCAAATATATGTCTATGTGTATATTTTGTTTCGGTACCCAATAAACTTTTTATTATTTTATATATAGTATTTAACAGTGCACAAGGTGGGCCTGTATCTTTTAATACTACTCTACAATGAATCCTTTTGTCTTAGAGATCTTATCCAATATGTTCAAAGATACTTCACCTTGTAAATACCTGGACTCCGAGCAACAGGCACCTATTCACCTGTAATGGAACACCATGTGGTTTGATTTGTTTCGATTTTGCTATAAATATGACATAGTTGCACTCTTTGAGGCGGTAATGGTAAGAGTTTTCACACGTGAAAGTTTGTAAGGGTGTATAGATGTATGAATGTTTGTTACTCTTTCACGCAAAAACTACTAAACCGATTGCGAGGAAACTTGGTATCTAGATAGCTGAAGACCTGGATTAACACATAGGCTTTTTATCCCGATATGTCCACGGCACCGGGACTTACGCGGGTGAAACCGCGGGGCGCAGCTAGTACATAATATTTTACAAAATAAACATAGATTTATGAAGTATTTACGACTCGTATCAACAACTCAAAATCAAAACATATCTAACGTTCGGTTAGCCTTGTTAGCCACCTGGGCTTATCAACTCAAATAGGTACGACAAATACAAACTAAACAAATACAGATTGCTAAATATTAATGCATTTTTGAGACATGGGGACCATAATAATGTTGTTCATTTTTTGTTGTACGTTGTCGACGCATGCGCAGCGGTCACGGGCGGCGTGCGCGCAACTTCCGCCGGAAGCCACGCCGTACTTGGCCACTGCTATGTGATTGATATCATATTACATATCTATTCATACAATGTCTGTAATATGAAACATTGCAAATGTTACTGCTATATTATTGACAACGCAGCCATTTCAATCACGGCAGTTTCCTACAAGGTTGACTATAAATCAGTGTCAATTATAATATCCGTTCAAACGGACATGAGGCACTATTTTTTATTTCTCTGGGAATGCGTGGATATGGGTCGATAATACAGAGATGAGGAATAGTATCAAAATGTAACTCTTGTCTTATACTCTTTGTTAAATGTTCATACATCCATTATTTTATAGTTTCTTTATTTACTTGCAGACACGTCATACGAGAAGGCATGTCGTCGCGGGTCAGCACCAAGCACACCAGTGCCGGGCGCGCAAGCGCAACACAGCCCCTCGCGCCTGGCATCATTTTTCTTCTCCAAGCGGTCCTTCAGAAGCAACCCACTCAAGAGGACCAAGTCGGCAACGAAATTGGAGAGGGACCGTGTTCTGGCTGCCGTCCCTACGCACCCACCTACCCATGCCTTACGAACATCAAGGTGAGTTTCATAATCCTTTTTAAGACCTAATTACAAGTTAACGCGCTAATATACTGCTAATAAAGACTAAAAGATGATAACAGGAATATTCAAATCAAATGGTTCGAAACAATTTAATACGTGGGTCACACTGAAAGTTTTTAGATTAGGCCAGTAAGAAAAGCAGCCGATGAAAAAAAAAGTGCCAGTCGTGCACCGAAATGGATTTGACTAGAGAAAATATTCGCTCAATTATTTATTACGACTTTCGTTATGGTCTTACTCAACAACAATGTTACGTTAGACTTCGATTGGCATTTCATTACGAAGCCCCAGTCGAAGGACGTTCTTCTACGGCGATTACTGAAGATAATGTGAGTGCTGTGCGGCTAATGATAGAAGGGTGACATATCAACAGATTCGTTCAGCTTTAGGCATTGGTATGAGTCAAGTACAAAAAGTTTTACATGAACATTTAGGTGTCAGAAAGCTTTGTACTAGATGTATACCTCATAATTTGACGGAAGGTCAAAAAACGTCGTCGTTTGGATTGGTGCCGCTCAATGCTTGAAAAGTATGACGGAGATGACTTGAATGGTGCATATGACATCGTCACAGGTGATGAAAGCTAGATATATAGTTACGAACCCATCCATCCAATCCAATTCCATCCAAGAAGGGCAGAAATCAAGGGAAAAAGATGATTGTCTCATTCTTTGGACGGACGTGTCATTTCGCAACAATCATTCTAGAAGATACTTTTATCTTCTAGAATGATTGTTGTAAAATGACCCGTCCGTCTGTTACTGCAGATTGGTATGTCAGTCATTGTCTACCAGTTGTCTTAGACAGCAGCGCCCAAGAAGCAGGATCTTCCAGGATCGACCACGACAACGCTCCAGCTCACTTTGCCAGATGGATTATCGATATATTTGTCTATCAAAGGTGTGGAGCACTAGTCTAGTCATCCTCCTTACAGTGCTGACCTGGCACCCTGTGACTTTTATTTCTTTCCAATAATAAAAGCTACACTTAGAGGAATTCGTTTTATGAACCCTGACGATGGCGTGGCTTTGAAAAAGGCGTGGAAGAGACTGATCCCTAAAGAAAAGTGGGCTCACTGCTTCAGTCAATGGTTCTATCGCATGCTTTGAAAGGAACGGAGACTACTTCGAAAAGCAATAAAAATATTAACAGGGTTCTATATCTTTCCATTTTTTATTTTCTAAAATCTTTCAGTGTGACCCACGTATGTGTGTGTAAACATGGTGTTTCCTGGTGTCGGAGGGTTTGAAAGTATACATCTACACATTTTAACGCCACATAATGCTGGTGTGGCGATCAAACAATGAACTGATCTTAATAAAACTTAACAAGAAACTCTTGCTAAGCTGCATATTTGTACAGCAAACGATGAACAAAGTAAAAGAGAAATAATAGAGGATTGTATGCACTTTTATCATCTAAACGATGTCCTATCATTATAAGGGTATTCATACGTCACTAATATGTTATTTATGTACACACCGGTACGGTATAACCGTAAAGATGAGCGAGCGACACGAAGGCTGTAAAAATATATTTTTTAAAAACCAGTGATGTAGAATTAAAGGTAATGAACCATTCTTTATTTGTGATATATTTCTTTTGAAGTTTACCAGTGCAAGTCCACCACGGGCCAAAAAAAAAATAATCTAAAATATATCTGTGCTAGGAAACGTTTATCACAACTATTTGTTACGAATTTACAGAAAAAATATTGTGTTTATTTGGGTTTTTGAAAAAAAAACAATTAATAAATGGAAAGGTCACATGTATAAGTTTTATAGAAAAACTTTTTACAGTTTTTTTTTCGCTATACTTAAAAAGTTATATCAATATCAAATCATCAATACAAATAAATAAAATTGAAGTGTCTGTTTGTAATGTCAAAATAATAGTTTTTTTTTTTTAAGATCATACAGTTATTTGCACGATACCCATGCTTAAAAATCAGTTTTAACATTTTTTGTCTGTCTGTCTGTTGTCTGGCTAATCTCCGGAACGAGTTTACCGATTTCCACGGGACTTTCACTGGCAGATAGCTGGTGTTTTAAGGAGTAAAGGAAAAAAGAATTAGGGTTCCACGCAAAATATATAAATATGTCCACGCGAGCGTAGCCGCACGGGAACTGCTAGTTAAAAATAAAAAATTTTGAACCCAGTACCGAAAACACGCCGACAGTTCTCGAACAAACCCGAGTGCGTGTGACGTCATAATGTTAATTTCTACTCGTAGCACACAGCTGATAGTGTTTTGACAGTGTAGAAGACGTTGACACTGTACTGTCATGACATTCCTTTAACATTATGACGTCTCGATTGATCGCAGCTCGTTTGTAGTCACGTGATTCTTTTGAACATTTTATCAATTTTGTTGGTTAAAGTTAAAATACATAAAAAAAAAACCATTAATTTCACCTATCGTTGTTAATGCCGGGTATATCAATCGTTAAAACTGTTGCAAGTGATTCTATATATCAAAACTAAGAGCTATTTCAGTAATTCAGACATCATATATATTATTATGCTACGGATTAATATAATACTTTGACGTAGTTATTTGACGATAATGGGTTCTTACGCGAGACAGCGTTTGGTTGTAGGCGGTGTGACTTTGACATAATTCTGGTGGTGTTCCAAAAAGGTTCTCATGGTTCAACTATAGAACACCAGAGTACTCAGTACATTGCCTATGTCGACTTCTCTCTGACCTTTTTTTTGTTCATTTTCGAAAATGGGTATAAGTTTGCAAATCTTACAAGCTACAACAATGTTCAGTTCTTTTACTATACTCCACCATTACGATGCAAAAAAGTATCAAAATATTTCATTGGAAGAAATAATTATAAATACATTGAAAAGTATAGTTTTCCACTTGTTTGTTATTGACGTTATATTATTTGAAATAAAAAAAAAACGAAATATTAATGTCATGTCAACAAGTCACAATTCCGTAGAATAAAATGAAATGAACCTAAATAGTACGAAATTAGTTCATGAAACAAAGTGTCAAGTGTACTTAGCTTATATCGTGACAATATAACGTTATCCAGGCTGTAACAGTACGGTGTCATAATTTAATATATAGGAGTGTCGCCCCACCCCGTCTGCGGCTATACGCAATGTTCTTAATTACTTCCTAACGCAAACACGACAACTTTGTGGAGGACTAATTAAATAGTTAGGCACACACTGCCAATTAACGGCAAGATATAAACATGAACCTATATTTATATAAGCTTTCGGCAGAACACTGAAAGCTTACATAAAACCCCTATGTTTTTTCTTTTAAATTGATGTAGGTACAGGAACGGCGTTTTTTTGTTATTATTAATACAATAGTAAATATGCAAATAACTGTACTATACTGATTGACACAAAGTAAAAGCATTAAGTAGCCAATAAAATGTTTGATTCCACGAAAGTGGTTTGTGGAAATGATTTCTTGGTAAGGTAGTATTTAGTATTAGTATTAGTTGCTTACACTAAGAAAAAGAGAGAGAAACCTATTCATTCTACACTTGAATGTTCCAGGGTTATAATAAAGAATAAGGAAAAATAGATTCGAACTAAAAAAGAATAAAATTAGAATAATCATTTTAACCCCTAAGAAACGATATACCCATCCTACTAATATTATAAACGTGAAAGTTTGTGAGGATGTATGGATGTATGGATGTTTGTTACTCTTTCACGCCAAAACTACTGAACCGATTGCGATGAAACTTGGTATGTAGATAGCTGGAGACCTGGATTAACATATAGGCTACTTTTTATCGCGATATTCCCACGGGATAGGGACTTAACGCGGGTGAAACCGCGGGGCGCTGCTAGTACAGAATATAAGTGGAGGTAACGTAAATTGAAGTCTACGTTGCATGCCAAACTACTAAATACTAGACTTTTATACTATTACTAGCTGACCCGGCACACGTTGTTTTGCCATATTAATTATTTCTAATGAATATTTTGGTAGTCAAATAAAAAATAACTAACTTATTGTGGAGATGGGGTCTATGACTGAAAGAAGAAATGAGCGCTGTGGTCTATTGACGGCCTATAAAAATAACAAAAAATCAACCATTCATTTTCTTAATTCAAAGTACTTTGTGGCCCTAACCCTTCCCTCTCTCTATCTTCCCCCTATCTCTCCATCTCCCCTCCTCTCCTACTCCCACCTTAAAGGCCGGCAAGGCACTTGTGACTCTCGAGTTGCAGGTGCCCATGGGCGGCGGTAGTCACTTACCATCAGGTGACCCGTCTGCTCGTTAACCCCCTATTCCATAAAAAAAAAAGTTTGACATCGACTTGACGGCAATCGATTATTACAATCGATTATAAAAATCTCACTTTCTATTTTCACTGGGTTAAATCCTTTAAAAAAATTGTACCAATGAAAGTAAAAATACTAATATCGCTATTAAAAACAGGGGTTGATCGTAGAGGGTTGGAAATTTATAGTTGTATGTATTTTCTAATGTTGTATCATAAAAAAAAATGGTTTATCTAAAAATTCAAAAAAAAAAATTAGGGTTGGACTACCCTTAACATTAAGGGGGATGAAAAATAGATGTTGTCCGATTCTCAGACCTACCCAATATGCACACAAAATTTCATGAGAATCGGTCAAGCCGTTTCGGAGGAGTTTAATTACAAACACCGCGACACAAGAATTTTATATATTAGATTAACAGTAATTAACTGTTTAATGAAACATTACCTTATATATCGACATGATTCTTCATGTAGATATATAAGGTAATGTAATGTGTATCATAATAATATCGTAACATAATCAAAGGAAAATAAACTCTTGACATATCTTTTCCTATGTTTTTTTTTATTGATAATCGAAATCTATTATCATCGGTAAATCAATACGCACTTAATGGGTATATAAGTACCAGATGTCTGGGCTCTACGACTCGATTTGTGGGATATGGATGGCAAGGCTAAAGTTATCAGAAGTTCAAAGGCTTCTTGCTGACGTAGGTAATAAATATCACCATAACTGCATCACTCCATTTTAAAAGTAGCAGTAAGCCATCAGTATTCGTAGCAAAACAGGAGCTACCATTTAAAATCCTCACGAAATAAATCTTTGCAATGCTAATTGAAATTGGGAAATAGACTTTATAGCTTTCGAGTGAATAGTTTATTTGAAAAATGCTAAATATAATTAAATCTGTTTGTTTCAGATCTCATGAAAGCCTTCTTTCAGCGCATTCACCCGCAGTCTCTACGATGGATTTGGGACCACCTAATCAAGTGTGTATTCATTTAAAACATAATTATGCTTTATTTTTATACTTATGCGATATCACAAAAATTATCTATGCTCACAAATACAATAAAAGATTTCCTTTATTTAACACTATTTGTCACTCAACGTTTAGATAACATTGAGCATTCCCTATCTTGACTTCCGCTTGGATATTGTAATAATAAAAATAAATAGTGATAATGTGCTGAAGCTAGTAGGTTTTTTCTAAAATACATTTTATTAATACGTGTATGACCTACTAACTGTTGGCCGGATTCACCCTTGTTAAAGTTAACCAATGCCTCGACAAAGTAAATATTGTTTCAATGTTTGTGTGCAGACTACTTACATACGTGAAACGTTCGTTCAAAGTTACACTATCCCTAATAAACGCACCAATTATTGCATCAAGTATGTGATTAAGTATTTGACTATTGTCTTAACCATTAACAACTAATTGTTTTGGAAAACAAAAACAATGTTCGGTGCCACCATTTGTAGATTAAAATATTAAGCCAACATTGACATTAAGTGATATAGAGTGTTAGGTGTGCTTTTCTTTTTTACAATTGAGATATCAGGTCAAGATAAAAGTACAGATAGCAGCACACCAATGCAGCATAAACTAAACTGCTAATGTGTTCGTAGTATTGACTCATATAGTGATGACTACTGATGACCAAATGTTACAAAAAATTCGCCTATTGATTCGTAACATTGAAACGTCACAATTTCATCCACTGAATTAAACCAGGACGTTTGACCTCCTTTAGTGCGTCACTTTCAAAACACACAACCCATCTATTGCATTATACATAATATACATATAACATCATAGTTGTCAAGGTTTTTAAATGAGAATACACTGAAAAACTTCGTTATTTTGTTTGTAATACGCAAAACTACTGTTTATACTAGTTTTTACGCTTACGTACTTAATATTTTTCTAGGTCAGAGTGGGAACTAAGAATTTTATAGTGAAAATAATTACTTTTAATAAAATTTATGAACCCATATCAAAAGTAAGCCTTCAAAGTACAAATTCTTACTGTTTATAAATAACGTTTTCAGGTAGAAATTCGTTCTTTACACTCATCGGTGCTAGGCAGGCCACACTGCTTTGCGCTTAGTGCAGAGAACAGAGCACCGAGGTACTTTGCTTGCGCCTCACGGAGGGAACGAGACCGCTGGACATACAGGTCATTATACATTCTCACTTGTTGTTATATATTTCTGTCTATCCTGAAGGTAACTGAAACTTCCATAATAGTAATGGGAACGTGCCATATGCCACTATTTTTTTATTTTGCATGGTTTATACAGTTTAGGTGTTACCTTCGTTAACTGGGAATATAATGACTAATGTTTTAAACTACATTGAAAGTTGTAGTAAAATAGAGTGTTTGGTTTAGAGAGAAAACTGATTTATACATGTGTGTATGTTTGTACATATTGTTGTTTTCAAATATATAAAATGTCATGACTCAGTTTAGAGTTTATCTTTCGATATGAATTACTGAAACATAATTATATTATTTTGTTACGGCGTTCTTTTCTATTTAACGAAATTTATATAGTTCTATAACCTACCGCAATATAGTTTTGCTCTAATAAATGACATAATTTTGCAGCTTGCGGCAAGCGGCGCGACCGGATGAGTTCCGCACGCGCCGATGCGAGCGAACAGTCAAACTGTGGCTGTTAGAGGCCAAAGCTATACCACCTAAGAAGAGATACTATTGTGAGATTCTACTAGACGACACGTTATATGCTAGGTAAGTCGATTCTTTAAAAAAAATATCGTTCCCCTGCATTTGCACCACTTCAGACAAAAAACTAAAAGATTATTAAGGGGTAAAAAAACATAACTAAAAAAAAAAATATTTTAGATGCTTCAATTAGCTAATTAATTACATTTCATTCATGCTTGATACATCAATATATTTTACACATTTTATCACACAATATACAAAAAAGAAAATTATAGCAAAGACATGCACGACTCTCCTCTCCTCCGTATGTGTTCAACTACAACGTATCATCCATCGTAAATTCTAAGGTCTAAGGTTTCTGTGCCTACCTTTGAATATGATTTTAAAATATTTAGCTTCGATTTTACAGGTCATCATCAAAATTAAAAACAGACCTGTGCTTCTGGGGTGAGGTGTATGAGTTTGGCGGTCTACCCGCGGTGCAAGCGATACACGTCAATGTCTACAGAGAGCCAGAGCGACGCTCGCGCAAGAGAGATAAACACGCGCTTGTTGGTAAGTCCCCTACATACATGTAATATACTTAGCGTTAAACTATACAAGAAAGAATGAAATGCTTAATTAGCTAAAACACGTTTTATTGCGTCGACGTTTCGTAAGAAAATAAACACAGGAATTAATACTAGAAAAATCAACTAAAGGTTCAAAGTGAAAGTATATACTAAGAGTGCGTGCGTGCGGAAGCCCTATCAGGGTTCATGATAGACAGAACTAACTAGAACACACCGATCCCGCTCAGCATGAGGTGCAAATGTGTAGAGTACTGTATCATATATAAATACGTTCCATATATCTACATTATGTGATGCAGCACAGTAGACAAATTAAAGAAATGCCATTGCTACTTACTAATCATTAACATAAACTTACTGACTTAAAAATAGGAAATTATTTATCAGTTTGAAACGTACCTATGTATGTAATATTATTGGAATTGCAAAACAAATGTGCATTTTTTATAGGTGAATGTATGTATATTATGTAATGTTTGTCCAAGCATTTTTCCAAAGGTATTATTCGGATTGTGGCCATTCTTTTTGTACTTACTGCTTACATTTAGTTCGCCTTATTGATAATGCTTTATTATATTATAGCATGTCTAAATATGTATATGTTATAACTTGCAGGTACAGTACGTATCCCGGTTGACGACGTATCCTCCCGGTACCTCAACGAGCGATGGTACCCGCTGGCCGAGACGGACAAGCCGTCGCCCGCGGCGCCCGCGCCCGCGCTGCGCATCAAGTGTCGCTACCAGAGCGTGGACGTGCTGCCCATCGACCACTACGCGAGGTTCCTCGACTACCTCAAGAGGAACTATAGGCGGCTTTGTGAATATTTGGAGCCTGTTATAGGTATGTTTCGTGAAACTTTCCTTTTTAACCCACGACACAAAAAGAGGGGTATTATAAGTGTGACGTGTGTCTGGGTATCTGTGTGTCTGTCTGTGGCATAGTAGCTCCCAAACGAATGGATCGATTTAAGTGCGTTTTTTTTTTGAAAGGTGACTTGATCGAGAGTGTTCTTAGATATAATTCAAGAAAATCTGTTCAGCCGTTTGAAGATCATCAGCTCTTTTGTAATCGTTGAACGGATTTTTGAGTCGGGGATATTTTAAATTAATTGCCATAAGATTTTAAAAAATTGGATGGTGTAGCTTTTGCCGTCGCAAAAGTTATTTTTCTATCCCTCGCGAACAGTACTTTTTTCTGGATGAAAGGTTCTCCAAGTCGTCTTCTGTACCCTCGGCTATGTGTGTGCAAAATTTCATGATAATCGGTTGAGTAGTTACCACGTGAAAGCATAACAAACAAACAAACCCATATTCGGATATATAATATCACTTAGGATTCGTTGAGGTAACAAGGTCGACCGTTAGGTAAGTTTATTAAGCCTTTAACAACATTGTAATTTATTCTAATTATAGTAGAAACTCTACATTTGAGTTGCGTCTTATGTATTAACATTAGTTAAAAAGTGAATGTAATCTCTACATATTATAAAACAAAGTCCCCCGCCGTGTCTGTCTGTCTGTTCGCGATAAACTGAAAAACTACTGAATGGATTTTCATGCGGTTTTCACTAATAGACAGAGTGATTCATGAGGAAGGTTTAAATAACACATAACATGTAGCTGACTAATATGCTTTAATGATTACTAGCAACCCGCCCTGGCTTCGCACGGGTAGCAGAGACATCTTCAACAATCATCAACATAATATAACATACACCAATTCTTAACAAACTATACACCTAAACCTTCCTCATGAATCACTCTGTGTATTAGTGAGAACCGCATGAAAATCCGTTGAGTTGTTTTTCAGTTTATCGCGAACAGACGGACAGACAGACGCGGCGGGGGACTTTATTTTATAATATGTAGTGATTAGAGGCAACAATTCTATTAAATACTTAAAAAAAAATGTTTTCTCAGATATGGTCCGCAATTCTTGTATATCTATATTTTGTGTTATTATAAAATCAAATCATTTTATTTGCATAGAATGTAGGTAAGTAAATAGAAAAGATGTTACATATCATCATCAGATATTACATATCTTACGTACTATATCCAAATACAATTCTTTTTTTACTGCTGTTTTTGTGGGTTTTACATTATCTATTATATTAAAGGTGTAAAAGCAAAGGAAGACATAGGGTGCGCGCTAGTGCTGTGCATGGCGGGCGCCGGCCTGGCGCCGCGCTACCTCGCCGACGTCGTGGCGCTGGACGTGCGGCGCACGGGCGACCACTCGCTCACCTTCCGCGGGAACTCACTCGCCACCAAGAGCATGGAGGCCTACCTCAAACTTGTTGGAGATCAGTACTTGCAGGTAGGATTCTTATATTACTAAGTTTGCAGTGTGACGTTTGCAATGTTGGGTTTTACTGACGAAAAACTTTGTGTGTGTGTGTACAATACCCACGCACACATACAAATCCTTTGAGAAAACTTACTGTTATTTAAACTTTACGTCTTGCATTTGGTTATTCACTCGTAAGTTTGTGAAATAGGGAACATGAAATGCTTTTTTTTGTTTATTTTAAAGAATTCTAATTTAGAATAGACCATAAGAATAGAAAAAAACTAAAACAATTAGTTAGTTATTGTCAAAAAATTTAGTTTTAAACTAACAGTTTACATTTTCACGTGAAAACAGTATTGCAGCTCTGATGACGTCATTCATGTCTGTCACTGTTTATGAATACTTTACTTTTGCATTGTTAGTTACGACTTTTTATATGTAGGTACATAAGGCATTGTAAACTATTTAAAATGGATGGATATCAAGTAGATACAACAATACCACCAATAATAAGTATTTTTAGAAAAGGTCGTGGTTAGTGCCAATGTGCCTTTCCACTTGACAAAGAGTTCAGCTTGTGCAGAAGCACAGGCTGATCTCTTTCTTTTGCAAGTATTGAAGAATCAAGAAAAAGTAACAAACATCCAAACATTCATACATCCATACATCCTCTGTATTGTATTGTATCCTCACAAATTTTTACATTTATAATATTAGTAGGATTTGCCATAAGTATATGGAAGTACGCTAGATGTTAGTTAAAGATATGTATGTGTGCATAAATAAACTATTATAGTTATACCTATATGGTTTTACTCACGTGTTTATTTCGGGGATGCCCGACTAGTTTCGGACCCGACAGTGCAGCATCCTGTAGCGACGTAATGATAAGTACTGTGTACCTAAGTGATATTTCTTAAACTTAAGTATAATTTTGACTTATATTAGGAGTATAGTAGGACTTATATAAAGGAGGAGAGATTGTATTAAGAGTTAAAGTTATTAGGGACATTTTAGATTGCGCTAATTTGGATGTTATTATATTTTCATGTCTTACAGCGACTGTTAAATATTTTTATTTAAAAAAATTGTTTTTTGTTAATTAGTGTTTAGTATAATTTGTGTTCGCGTCATAATTGAGCATCGTGTGTGTCAGGAAACGTTGATGGAAGCGGTGATGATGGCGGCGGGCCCGGGCGCGGCGGAGTGCGAGGTGGACCCGCTGCGCGCGGGCGGCGCGGGCGCGCTGCGGCGCCAGCAGGCCGCGCTGCGCGACGCCGTGGCGCTCGCCTGGCGCTCCATCGCCGCCTCCGCCAACAGGTTCCCGCCGCCCCTGAGGGATTGCTTCGCTACATTTAGAGAAAGGTGCGTATCGACACTGCCTACTTCCTAAACATGCTATGGTATATTATAGTTAAAGCACCGGTAATAATTTTTTTTTATAAAACAAATATATTTCGTAATTAAAAAAAAAAACAGTTATAATTAACTTTAATCATTGGGGCAGACAGCGATTAAAAAATGTACTAACCACGAGCGCGACGACGCTGTGTGACATCTTATATATTAACCAGGATATAACAACCTGCTCACGCCTCGTCGACGTCCCGCCCGCTGCCTTTTTTTTGTTCGTGTGAAAATCCTCTCGGGCCGTCACCCCACTGGGGCTTTCAGTGGGACAGTTTGTCGAAATCTAACGTCGGTCTAGAGTTTGAGATCGTCGACGATTCTCATAGCACGTCTTTGGACCGAGTCAAGAAACCCAAGCTGGTATCCAGGTGCCCCTGTCCAGAGATGACAGCAGTACTCCATATGGAGACGGACTTGTGACTTGTATAATAAAAGTCTTTGCCCCGGGGTGAAGTACCGCTTCGCTCTATTAAGCACTCCAAGCTTTTGGATGCCAGCTTGGCCTTGCCTCCCAAGTGATTACGAAACTGGACGTCGCTGGAAATGTCGACACCAAGAATCCCAATACTCTCTGGGCTGTACTTTGGAACTTTGAGTTGTTTCGACTTAGCTAAATTAAGCATACGAGTATCTCTTCCACGTTAGAAAAGTCCACTCCGAGCACCGGTTAAACCAGATGTTTAAACTCAATTTAAATAAATTGTTATTTTATCATTTTCATTAATATTGATCGTTTTTTTTAAATCCAGACTGACAGCAATGGGCCGCGAGGACATATCGGACAATTTGATCAGCGCGTCTATATTCCTTCGCTTCCTTTGTCCAGCAATACTGTCTCCTAGCCTCTTTGGAATTACTCATGGTATGTGTTCTCACTGTACGTAGCAAATATTGGTGTTCTGTAAAAAAAACGTAGTATTAAACGTAGACAGCGCAACTTTAGGGCTCATTTGTGCGAATATTAATGCATAAGCTATGCAAGCATGCAAGAAAATTTTACAAGAACACGTAGTTTTGGAGCTAGGGTTACATGAATAATGATTATTATTTTTAATTATCGTAATACAACTTTTAAGTCGTATCCTCAGTTTCTCAATCTGTACATTCATTTCATTTTCAATGTTCATATTATATTCTAGAATACCCGAACGAGCGCGCGGCTCGTAACCTGACGCTGGTGGCGAAGACCCTGCAGACGCTGGCCAACTTCACACGCTTCCAGGGGAAGGAGGCATTCATGGAATTTCTTAACGACTTCCTCGAACTGGAAGCACCCAACATGAAGGGCTTCCTTAGAGCTATATCGGTAAATATACACTATACATTAATTAGAATAGCAAGCGTATAAGTGCTTTTAATTCAAATTGGTATAAAAATTAACCCAAAAAAAACCATGTTCATAGCATGTGTCATTTAAAAAAATCATTTGTCAACCCATAGACGAGGCCATTAGAACAACAGCAGCAACATCAGCAACAGCAACAGCAACAACAGCAGCAGCAACCGCAGCAACAGGATGGCAGTAAACGCAACTCGTCCACGTCGCACACGTCACAAAACTCGCACAGCTCCGAGTCCAGGGATTGCGTGGACCCCGACCCAGAGTGGGCACCTCATGTCGACTTAGGCAAGCAACTGGCCACGCTCCACGCGTTGCTGGTGGATAGCTTGCCAAAGTTACCGACTAATAAGATGCAGGTGGGTCGAAGTACATTGAGCCTTGAAGTATAGTACCAATCGAAAATGTTAAGTGTACCCCAAGACTATTATTTAATTGGACGGATGATCTTTTAAAAAATAGTACTACACGTCTTTTTTCCGTGTAAGAAATATGCCCTCTATTAAACCTCTTAATTAGAAGCAGTCTCGATAGTGTAACTTGCGTTCTAATGTTATATACCTCTGGAATATATGAAATAGTTATTACGATAGTTATGAGGTGCAATAAAAAGATTCATCTTTGTCTTGTTTTAGGAATTGGATCCGTTGTCAGATATATTAGACGAACTGAGCAAGAGATTGGTGAGCAACGACATCATCACCTCATCAACGCAACCGGTCACTGACAACATCTTTAGGTAAGTACAGCCATAGTTAGGAAATAAATAAAAAAAATAAAAAAATATATTAGCTACCATTTGTTTACTGTAGGGCTGTTCACGGATGGCACATTGGTTTTATTTATCACATCACCCATTGTCTAGGCGTGCTTATTGTACGTTACTAAGGCATTTTACTCTATGAATGTAATGATCAAAAAGCATAAATAGAGGGCCTAAACAAGTAAAATACCATATTAACGTCAAGCGGAAAGCTAACATTTTTCGATTGAGTTAAAACCGTATTGCCTAAAGTTGAGGTTTCAGTTCATAAATTTAGAAAAAAAAATTATAATTCATTTTAAAGTTTTCGGTTTTTTTTACTTGTTACACGTCAGTTAAAAATTAAGTTAATTGTAAAATTTGTTGTAAGTTTTCGAATATTTCACTCAAATATTACCATTATTAGTATGTTTTTGTAAAGGCAGAAAGTACAAATGTACCCGGCATAAGCTCTTTTATGTTGCTGTTGTTCCAATTGTTGTTCTACCACCTACTGACTGTATAAACACCGGTATAAGATGTATTCTTCTATCTCCTAACCAGTCAAAGATAGTAACCCATTTAAAGTTTTGCAAAATTGAAATAATTTATGCTTTTACAGCCAACATGACGTCATAACAAACGAGCAACATGGCGGTCTAGCGTTTTCGTCAATTTACGTTCGGATATATAAAATTAAAATGCATTTTAATCGATTATTTCTATCTCTCTATTTATCACTTATCGGTTAAATATGGCCTTAGAAACAAATTTAAACACTAGCATGTTTTTAAACTCTCCAGCAGATTGTTAATACAAAAATAACTAACGCTGTGCACTGCTTATACTGTTACGAGTAGCCAAATATAATGTAGCTATAACAATTATCTCGATAAAACGTTTGTGTGACCATGACCAACCATCGGGCAGGTCGCGCAACGAAGATTAGCATTAATGATGATATTCAACAAATACTTAGTAACAGCAGACAGTAGAATAAACTTGAAGCTCTATTGAGAATATTTAACAACTAATAAAAAAAAATATGTTTTTAGGTTTAACGATCCCACGTGCAATACTCCAACGAAGCCAGCCAACGAACCCGTCATTAACGGTCAAATGAATAACAATTTCGCTCATAGCTCACCTATTATGAACAAAAATGGCATTCAGTTTAATATCAGTCCATCAAAATCAAATGCAGAAGACTCTAAATATAAGCCCGGCTATGCAACGGTTACAAAATCTCCAAGTTTCAATATAAGATCAGCAACATTGCCTAGAAAAGGTTATGGGTCAAACCAGCCCAGCCAAGCTGTCAATCCTGATAGATATAGCTCGCAGTACAACAATCAGGAACACTGTGTTAACTTAAAGGTTGTGCAAATCGGTTTCAGCTCAGACCAATATCCTAAAGGCATCAGTAACGGTATTGGCGAAAGCTTAGAGCGCAGGTTCCAAGAGAGGTACAAACCCAACAATTATAACCAACAGCATTTCCACACCCCCAACTACAACACTGAAAGATCCCCGAGCAACGATAGCATTAACCACAATTATTGCTCCAACGATATGCAAAACATAATGAAAGAAACAGCCACTCTAGAAGAGTTGTCAGATCTTTTGAAATATGCTGACGACACCGGGGACATAGTTGAGGATAAACTTATCATTAATAAAAAGAACTTGTCCAATAACAACAATATCGTCAACGGGAATAAACCTAATTACACGAACAACGGCTCGAACGTTTCCATCAGTGGACTATCTAACGTCGCGAGCTCCGGCTACCAAAGCATTGCAACTTACAGCCAAAGTTCGAGCCCAATCGAAAACACGACACACCATCATCAACCTTATGAGAACGGGGGACAGCCGATGAGTCGATACTCGCAAATAAATTACCAAAAACAAAGGGATAAACAGTATTACGACAGTAAAAATGAAAAGTTCTACCCAAAGAGCCCAGTGCAACAAAAAATTGAGTACGATATACAAAAGTACGGGATACAAAACTTTACAACCGCTGATAATACACCATCCAACACAAATGTGAACTCAAAGGTAGCCCCGTTAGTGTTCACGAACCCAGTTTACAATATGGATGACAATCGCCAGTCCCAGGAGAAGAAGAACAATGAGAATAGAAACTCAAAACGTTGTCCCTGTGGCTCATCCAGTTCATCGATAGATGAGGAGGGCTTGAGCACGGACAACGTAGAGACTAACTCAGAAGAGGGTTCTACTAACTTCAATGAGGATAGTAGAAACTATGACCAACAGAACCGCAACAATACCCACCGAAAACTAACCAGAGATAACTGTAATTATGAAGATATGTACCAGCGAAGCAGCCACAGTCACTCCCCAAGAATAAGGGACGACGAATCCTCTAGTAATTCGCCAAGTCTACGAAAGAGTAGTAAAACGCGAATGCCTAGAACAAACCCCATGCTCTCTTACTCCACAAATCAGAATCAAATTAACTTTAAACACTTTGGCCAGAGAGGCGAATCTTTGTACGAGAGCAAGCCTCACCACATTTCAACCGATTCCGGTTATCCCATGAGCAGGTCTGACTCAAACGTAGAAGAAGTTAACAAGGAAATGTACCGGTTACAGATTTCTAGAAGTCAGAAGGCTCTCTACAATATAGAGAATGCGAAAAACTCTCCCGAAAAGTATTCCATGACAGAAAGTGCGATTCCAGAGACAAATTATCCTTTGGATCGGACGTACTCTGGTGCGAAAATGTCAAGTAGTAGATTAAATGAAGATCTAGAAAGGCATCAAGAGTATTACGGTGTACGGGAAAGGCGGGAATCTCCTTCGAGAGGTATCTTCAATCGCGAGTCTGCGTCGAGCGAAGCGAGCGAGCGCGTAACAGTTCGAAGCGAAGGAGTAACGCGGGACAAGCCACAGAGGCGCCTCAGCCTAGAGTCGGCGCGGGACCTCACTGATAGTTCCGACGAAGTGGAGGATACACTTTACAGCACCACTGGCCGAAGACGCGTCACCAAACATCACAGGACCATTGAGCAGGTATGTGCTCTTAATTAAAACATGTAATTTTTTTACTATAAGTACAAAAGTAAAAAAAATGTTTTTTCAGTATGAACGAGAAATCGAGAGGTTAAAACGCTCCGTAGAACTACTACGGGGGAGGTTGGGACCAGCTGAACCGGGTCAGGATCCCACTGACGCGAAAATGAAGGCCATCATATCCAGGTAACCATACATTAGTGATTAGAATGCATGTATTTCCATTTCTAAGTTTTGAGATGGACATGAATCGTGTCACATGCAAACTGCTAGTGGATTTCTAACTAAATAAGAGCTCTGTTCCATTACTTGAATATTACTTCAAAAATAACAATTTCTTTCACTTCATTATGAAAGGTGCAATTATAAAATATTTTTTCAATATTTTATAGATTGATATGCGTGGAGGAGGAACTAAGAAATGAACAACGCAAGATGGCGGCGGCGTTATCCCACAAGCAACGCGTGATAGAGGCGCAGGAGCATCGCATCGCGGCGCTGGACGAGGCCAACACGCGCCTGCTGTCGGCGCTCGTGCACCTGCAGCAGCGCGCGCCGCCGCCGCTGGGCGCGCCGCCCGCGCACGCGCACGCGCCGCACGCGCAGCACGCGCCGCACGCGCAGCACTCGCACCAGGAACTACAGATATAACACAGCGAACATTCTCCACCCTCTCTGAACACTCAAATCAAAGTAATATTTTGTAATGTGATGTAATAAAAATCAGTACCTTTAGTGTATTTCTTAATAAATAAATTTCAGGTGTTCACCGAAAGTCGAAGTAGAAAAGCATATGTAAATACCGAACCGAATCGTAGCTTATACCTTAAGTTCGTAGTGAGGGCGTGGACATTTCCAAAGACCAAACGCTTGCTCGGTTGTCAATCATACTCTTCAGTGTTATCCCATACATCATCTTCATTATCATTTCACAAATGGACCACCATTATTAATACAAATCTCTTTCAATGACTCATTGAAACTTTGTCTGGTCAATAGCTCCAAGGCGAAGTTCGTTGCCACAACATCAGCATTTTTTAAACAATAAGTGTTCTTTTTGTAAAGAATATAAAGTAATACACATCAATATAAAGTAATACAAATCACAGAGTAAAATATAAAATGTTGTAATAGTTCTCCTAAAACAAATCTAGTTCCAAATCTCTCCTGTTGCATGATCTCACCAGATTTAGTAAACTAGAGGAAAATGGCACAGGTGTTTATTATTGCCGCCCACAAGAAACTATAATATCGTATCAAAACAATAGTGATATTTCAGTGTGTATTAGAAAAAAAATCCACTTCTTAAAAATCAGCCCTTGGGAATAGATGTAATCATTTATTGTGGTGGTATTTTATAGGAATGCGTGATTGCTCGCAAGTGTGAATCTGTTTACTGCACGTTCACATAATTGTCCCGAGATAGATGATAAGCAGAACAAAACTGTGTGATTGTAGAATGCGTCACATTCGACCACTTATCGTTACTTATTCGCACAAATGTAGTCTCATTCAACTCTGTGTGCTCCATAAAAGATGTTCTATGTTCACTAATGTTCTGTACGATAGTATGCATATGCACAGACTGCAGTTGTTATTACGTATTAATATTATTGTTTAAATATCTTTTGTGTAACGCAATAATTGTTTTGCCATTTATCATTTTTGTTACATTGTTTCGTTAGTTTTATTGAAATATGCTTTAAATGACATTAACTTTCATATATCAGTATTTTGACAATTTGATGGTACGTTCGCTTCCCGTGTCGGATGTTTCAGTAACAATGATACCAAAGACGATTGAATATCCCTTAAGACTATAGTTGTAGTGGTCCAATCGAACCCGCTGCAATTGCAGTTCTAGTGTTGTATTTTAAAATAAAACGTTATAGATTTTATAATATTAATATAAGACTTGTATCATAATATTCTTAGTAATACGATAAGTTAAATGTGGTATGAAATCTAAATTTATTTTCAATACCTTTGGAGTATTATAATGTGAAATATTGAATGTAAGAAACCTAAATAATAAGTTCCCAACCTGTAAAAAGGTTATAAAAATTTTTTTTAATCACAACTTCGGGACTCTGCAACATAATTACGGACAAAATGCAATGTAAGCCATAAACAAAAATATGCCGCATAGGTATCAAACTTATCACATTAAATTATGAATTACGTAACTTGACTTTTAATTCACCTTACAATGTGTTATATAGATTTGATATAGAACCCTTTGGTTTTTATATGTTGGTATTTCGTGTATTGTTTAGTTCGTGTAGTGTTTTGTAAATATATTAGAACTACCTCGGACTTAGGTACGAGGGAGGGTACTTACGTCGCCGGTTTCTAACCAAAAAAGGAATCATTGAAATCATAAGGATTTTTTTGCTAAAATACATAAAATATGCGACGTCTGAGAATCACAAATCTAAATAAAAAAGAACAATTGTATTAAAATTACTACACGTATGGAACCCTTCACAGGCGAGTTTATTTCTGTAGTAATTACATTACATATTTAATACTAACGAATATACGTCTGGCAGGGCACCATTTAAATAACTCCGTACTTCGCCGGCAACTAGACATATTCGATTTGCAGGCAATCGTCACCAATTTTTCTACTAAAGCTTTGGTTCACGCACATTCTATAATGAGTTCTTGCTATGTCTCTAAATCTTCAGCTCCTCGCGGCACGCAAACGTAGCGTCCTACCCGCATTGCATTTGCTCTTTCCTGTACTTCTCTCGCAATATAAGGTATTAATTGTATGTCTTCCATGCAACTAAACAAATAAGAAAAATATATTTGTCGAAATTGTTTGTCTCGCATTTCAGCCTGAAACATGGACCGCCAAAACAAGTTTATAGTTTTAGCGTGTGATCTATACAATGCTAATTTGTACTTTTTAGTGAACGATTTAAAACTGTCATTTAGTTTCTGCTTCTCCAACCACGTGGTGTGGCCACCAAATTGTGCTTCCCTGGGCACTGGTACGTGGCCGTACGCTTTTGAAGCGAGTGTGGTGAAAAATGCCCAATAAGTAGTACTCTTTCGTAACAGATCTGTTTTCTCCTGTCGATTTAACGGACCGTAGATTCGACGTCTCATCCATTCCCTGAGCTCTGGGACTAAATGAAGGTCAGGCAAGCGTGCGGCAATGTTCAGACGCCTCATAAAACGTATTGCACATCTCAAGTAGTCTTCGGGTCGAGGATGTGATCCCAAGCAGGTATTAGAGGAAAGGTCTTTCTTTTTCTTTTTCTTATCTTCTTTAATTACCTTTATACCGGTATCGACCTGTAAAATACTATCTGTCTCCCAAATCTTTTTGAATTCTTTATCTACATGAAGTTCTTTATTGTCTATATTAAATATTGTGTGATAGTTAAAGTGCATTCCAGAGTGCTCAGTAGGTTTAACAAAAAAAGGCAATTCATCTTGCGGGAACGTGCCTTCATTATAGAAATCGTATCGATGGCCGCAGTAACATTTAGTATTTTTTATATAGTCGAAGACAGCCTCTTGCCATTGTTTCACGCAGTTGCAAGGCTGAGGCTTAGGGGGTGGCTGTCGCCCTCGGAAACCGCAATGTATGTTTACAAACTCATTTTGTACATTTGCATATCCTCCGTGTATCAAGTCACCTTGCGCAGGTAATATAGAAACGTTACCCAAAATATACCATGCCTTGCCATTAATCTCGTATACTCCGTTAATAGTATATCGAGTATTGGATGTCCCAGTCGATGGTGCCACTGGTTTTCTTCGATATTTTTTTTTTTTCCTGTTAGATGCCATACCGTATACTTTTTTATTTTCTGTACTCGCCTTAGTCTGACGACCCTTACCTTTACTAGGTTTTACAAGTTTTCCCTGTTGATATTCCGAGGTTTGTGGTTGAGCCGGATGAATGCGCAGTATACCCGCTAATTCATCGCAGACTTCTGGTGGTATTCTTTTCTTCGGCGGCGGCGGAGGCGGGGGCGGTGGTGGCGGTTTCGTTATCATTGGCTCTTCTTCGTAAGGATCGTTAAGGTCGTCTAAATTGGGAAGCGGAGGGGGTGGTTGGCGCTTTTGTACAGGCTTCTCATAAAGAAATGCCACCATTTTTTGCAAGTATGGAGATGCTACAGGCGGTTCCGGTTTTACTTTAGGCTTAGGCCGGGCTTCCTCTGTTGTAATGTCTGGACTAAATCTTTTCCGGAGTAAAAATAATAAATGTTCCATACCTAAATAAAGTATAGCTGATAAAATAAGTTTAGCATTTAGACAGTACGACTCGCGTTTCCCTTCTATGGAATAACCGTAGTTTGCTAGATATAACTGGGCAAGCATCTCCATTCCATCATGATTACATATGTCAATACAATACATGAGATCTTTACGAGTCGGTCGTGGGTACAGACCAAGTGATCGCATAATACTTGCGGTCCTGTGTGGTCGGCCTTCAAGATCGTCTTGGTAAACGGCCACGTTCAAATTGTCGAGGGCCATTCTTTGCGGGACGCTAAGGGCTTGATACCACCGAGGCCCTACAGCGTTTGTTATACTAATATACATTCGTTTCTCCCTTTTCTTACGAAGATCTTTTAGCTCTTGCATAAATATTTGTCTTTCGCGCATCTGCCGTGTGTACACCACATGTATGCGCTGTTTGACGCGCTCCTCATGGCTCGTCGCCGCAGGTGCTCCATCGCCTTGTGCCATTATAGTCAAATATAAATAATAAATTGACTGGATATTTTAAGCAAATATACCAAATTATTCACATTTATTCGTAACTATAATTTTGAAAAAAAAGATCATGTCCCAGATATTTTGAGCGACAATGTCAATTTATAAATCGTTTGTTTTGTTTTTGCACAGACAAATAAGGATTTTCATCGCGATAAATTCTATTTTTAAAGCCATACTCCAAAACGTATTTATATAATAATGAAAAACTAAAATATAATAAACATTTATTTTCCCCTTATTAATAACTAAACATGTTTATTAATTTCCGACATGAAACAGCGTGATCTTAACCATTTTTATACGTGGATTCATTTTCATAGCAATATTTTATACATATTTTTTTGTTTTCGAAAACCGGTAGGTACGTGAAATTTGGAATATGTACGTACACTTGCAGAAAGCTAAAATTTTACAAATTAAAAAATTACGTGTAAAGGCTACATCAAATTACACGGTCTAGTGTTATGTGTTGACCTGTCTTGGCAAGTAAGTCTATACAATAACAGTTCAAGTTATACTGGCCATGGTCGAAATTGAACCACCAGGTGATCTCCAGGCAAATCCCGCATTAGGAACTCCTGTATCGCGGGGGACTTAACAAATATATAAACAACGGACACAAAGAACACCCAGACTCGGGTGGGAATCGAACCCACTACCATAGCATAGCATAGCAGTCAAGGTCACTAACTACTAGGCCAACAGGCCAGTCAATATGGAGTATAAGTAAATGTAGAGCTTTGGATTAAGAAGAATATAGAGCGTAGAAACTTGATAACACTAAAATGCAAAAAAAAAAATGGTGCCGTGTATAGAGCATCTGTGAAAACGTTTAGGGTAGTAAACCTAAACTTGTTGATAACTTCATAGCGAAAGTTTGTATAACAATGAAACCGCTAAATATCTTTGACTTGTACACCCGACGATCGGACGGGAAATAGCACCTAAGTATGTCACTATACATAAGCCCCTAATAACTATTTCTTAATGAAGTCTTGCTACAAATTCTATAAATATATAAAAAACCAATGAAGGCATACATTATAACTTTAAAAAAAGATCAATTCCGGGCTTGGCAATTTAAGTATAAAACAACGGAAAAGTCTATGTAGGCAAGGTCCTAAAATAATGAGGTTGGCGAAAACGGCGGGACAGTATGGTCAAGACTGTTAAAATGGTGGAGGTAACAGCAACAACATTTTATTATGTCAGATTTTCCTCTTAATCCACAAATTTTGTCTTCATGCTGCCTTAGAGCACATGGAATTAGTAGCAGAACTATAATATGTTTTAGTTTATGAGCAAAACAGCGGTGACTTTTCATAACCGTTGACGTTGTTTTTTTTTTCATAACATTTGCTGCCAGCGCGCTTGGTGATAGTGATGGAAATCTAAAATAATTTATGGAGAAAATCGATATTTGTTGTATACGTAAACTATTGGACAACATCTCTACTTTAGCGATAATTCACAGGATCCGAAACTGTGAATGCGATTTACTGTACCAATTGATAGTACTGCCATCTACTGCCGAGTAGTAGGTAACAATGACTACTCCGGAAAAATAAAATACGAGGTACAACCACTGAGTGTCTCTGATGTGTGTATACTTTCAGGGTTCTAAAAATTTAGTATTTTTGATTACGTTGATTTAGAAACTAATTTTTTTTACACCTTTAAGGGTAGGTACTGTAGACATTTGTATTTGACATTTTTCTTCGATACCTTTACCCACGGGTTTTTTTAAACACCACTTTTTTCTAACAAAGAATGTGTTGAGAAACAGAGATATCGACAGATGACAATGTGATTATAAGAGGGTTCTCCTTTAAACAGACTAAAAAAACACTTGGTTCTTCAGTAGACATCATTCTTACTGAATCTATCTGACGACTCCGTCCACTGCGTCCTCGCAGTATCCTTACTGCAAATGCTGAAAGTTGAGGTAACTGTTATTAACTCACGTTTAAAACCAACGTAAAATATACCAACTCGTGTTACTTTACATAAATTTGAAATATATGATAGAGTTGATCACGCTGCACCGATTAAAAAAAAAGATAAATGCACTTAGCCGATAATTTAAAAGAAATAAAAAAAATTAAAGCCTCATTTAACTCCAAGCTATTTGCCGGAAGTTGACAAAATCAAATTAAAATCATAAAAAAGTATATGTATCGTAGTCAAAGCACGGCCAAAAAAAGAATTTTTAGAAACTTTATACATATTTCAATGTTTTCGCAAAAAATAAACCATTGTTCCCGTTGTCGGTGTGAAGATATTCGGGGTTAACTGTTGTCGTTCCAGTAGCGTTCTGTAAACTGCTTTTCAACTTTCCACCATATTGGACACGTAAATGTGGCAAATTTAAATATTTTAATCGCAGTATACAACACTTTAAAAAAAAATCAAATAATTGTCACCGCCATGTTGCATCACGAAAATAAAACGAAATCAATCAGCGCCTCTAACTGTGGATATATAACTATTTTACGATATGATCACTATTTCACAAATGCTTGAACAAACCCTGATTTTGATCTGGCCAGACCTATTATGAAATGACCGACCATTTTATCATATACGAATGTTTCATGAAATGGTCAGACACATCATGAAGAAATAAATTTTAAGATCTGGCCACGACTATATTTTAAGTTATTTTTGTTCATGAAATCAAGCAATAAATATGTTTATGTTACAACTTATAACTCGTTATTCGTTATTTTACTACTGGTGAAATAGAAACAAGACATTACTTGTTTTTGAAATACTTAAAATATAACAAATAAAAATAGTCTTGTGGCGTTTATGTCAGCGTGCGAGATCTTGGATTGACTTCTTAGAGAAATTGTTTCATAGAGTATCCGTATAAGGCGTCCAGCGGCCAGGGCACGCCACCATTGTGGCGGTAAGACCCGTCATGGAGGACTAGCTGGAGAGGCGACATGGCTGCCTCTCTTACCGGCTGACGCAGGTGCTTTCGGGGCATGGCTGCTTCGGCAAGTACCTGTGTCGTATAGGCCGAGAGCCAACGCGCGCGTGGTACCATTGCGGAGGCTGTCGCGAGGACACCGCATTCCATACTTTGGTGGAATGCCCCACGCCGGCGAATCAACGCCATGACCTCGTGATGGCTATCGGTGCCGGTTGCCTGTCGTTGCAGACCATGGTTTTGTCCATGGTCCACAGCGAGCGCATGGGATTCCGTCGCCTCATTCTGCGGGGAGGTGATGCACACCAAAGAGGCGGTGGAGAGGGGACGGGAGAGAATGAGTACTCTCCCATCCCGCAGGAGACCGACCGGGCCCCGGAGAGCGCTTAACGATCTCCGGCCTCCATGAGCGCTAACCTAAGAGCAGCGGGTTCGGTAGATAGGCAGGTCTGGAGCGGTGGCGTGACGCATCCCACCTACGCAACTCTATATAGGAGGGTTAAAAGGTATGGACCTTTTAACCCTCCTACATAGAGTTGCGTAGGGGTTGTGTGGGGGTGGCCCCACACACTATTTGAAGCCGCCTGATGTCCTGACAGGCAGGCCAAATCTGTCGGGGGTTGAGTGGTAATCCTTCTCCTTCAACTCCCGACTATACCCTATAATTACGTAAACCGTGTGGTTTTAGTTGGTTTGAGTCCAACGTAACCAAGTTATCGTGCAATCGGTGAAGTGATAAACTTAAAAAAAAGTGCCCCCAGCGGCTATATTGTAAATAAGAAGTTTCACTACAATTTATTTTCTAAAGTAGCAGTATTACTTTACTGGTTTAAAATTACTCCAAAGCCGAGATTCAAACTTTATTATTATATAGAAAATATCCCTTACTTTAAATTTATATTATTATATTAAGGATTTCATTTTAGTGACATTTCTGATTTAATTTATAATGACGAACTAGTTTCAAAATTACTTCCAAGCGATCGCAATGTCACCGATGGTGAGTTAAGTAGTTTTTGTTGTATTTTGAAAGGCGTTTGTTGAAGGATTATTTTTACATATTTATCTACGTAGGGCTCTAATAAGTTTTGTCGTATACAAAGAAGATATCATAGTTTTGTGATTTGAAGTCACAAGTCCATGAACTAGTGATATTTAAAAAAAAAACAAATTTTAGGGCAAGGAATTGTTTACAGTTCTGCTCAGACTTATGTCTTCAGAAAAAAACTGAAGAAAACTGCTGATAGGGCTGGAGAAACCACCAGATCCTATTAGCAGTAATTGTTTGTATTTCTTACGGTTGCATGATGTGCAACCCTACGTTAATACTTCGGTACCGCAGTAGTGGGCCACAATAGCATAGAATATGCATTGCAGTTTCACGGACTATTTAAACCAAGCTGGAATCAAACTGCTGGGAGACGCTCATTACAGTCCGGGTTTAGCGCCATGTGACTTTTCACTATTCCCGTATGAAAACTAAAAACAAGTGATGGGATGCAAGTTTTCGAACGATGAGAAGCTTATAAGAAATAGGCGCCTGTATTTCAGAGCGTATCTCTTTGGAGCAATGTGTTCAGCACCTGGTTTACACGGCACCTGTATTACTGCCAGTGGAGATTACTTAACAAAAATATTTCACAAAGTACGACAAAACTTATGTGGCGTCACTTTTGTTTGTGTATTACAGAACAGGCTTTAAGAAAATTTATAAATTTGTATTTATTTTAATTAAATTGTAAAAATACATGGCACTACATCAGTTTTAACCCTTAAAAGAAATTGTACCCGGTGATCGACTATTACACATTAAAATTATGCGTTTATTTTTTACATTTACCTGATTAATATATTTGAACATAGTTTATTTACTTTTAGGAACACGAGTCTCAATTATGAAAAAAGCAATACCTACAATATTTGCAGAGACGTGGTCCTTCCTGTACTGTATTTGTGTTACATATGGCAAATGGCTCGAAGAGCATTCAGTCAAAGTATAACTGAACTCTCCATACTTTAAATTCAAATCATAAAACACAGTAATTATATATCATATAACACATATTCTTTAACGCTCTAGAATCGTATAGAATTGTCATTTCTCCCTTTCATTTTAGGTCGCGGCTAGTTGTTTGAGTAACAAATATTTTCTTTATTTCCTCGTATTTGTATTATTTAAATCTAATAAACTACTTTATACCATAACGGGAGATGAAGTCCCGGACAACATAGTGAATATATTTATTTTAACATTACGTATACCTGCGTAGTCGCGCGTCAACAGTTAAAGCGACCGTGACGCGCGAATCGACACGCGGCGTGGCGCGATCAGCTGTGTGAATCTCGGCCGGTCGAAGACCCGCACCCTGGGGTGAACGCCCTTCGGTCTTCGGTCATCCATCACCTGAATAATTCCTCACCTCATTCATACGCTCTGGCGAATGAATTCATCTCAATATTTAAGTATCGTACGTTGTTCCGGAAACCATCAATCAAGGAAAACTTTACATGGGTCGCCTGATATGAAATCTATTGACCGCTCGACTCGGGAGAGCAAATAATACGGTACTGAATGAAGTTCGACTTATCTTCAACGTTACTGATTTGTTTATAGCAACCTTATACCCTTTGATGGAGCTCTCTGGTCTTACTAAACAACAGAAAAGGACAACTTTACACTGGTAACGTTGCCGAACACTGTCTTCTGTTGGATGGACTTAGGAGGCTTAAATATAAAAATATTTGCAGGGTTCGTGGACAGTGTTTGAGGGTCTAAGTAAATTCAATTTAAAATATGTATATATCTATTTATTGCAAAATATAAATTAAATTTATAGATTTGTTAAGTAAGTACATTTCGTTAATATGACTTATACTTAATGAATATTCACTCCCATTGGTCTAAGAGATCCTTCATGTTTTCTTACTACAGACACCAGGCTCTCACAAAGGAATAATTAATTGTTGTACCCGTTTTGTGTTACATGTAAATAAATTGTCCTTATCTTTGTGAAAGAGAGAAAATAAATAAGTACCTTCATTATTATTATAGATTTATAATACAAAATGTAATGGCCAAGATTGGTAAATTGTAAAACTATATCGAGATCATTATTACGTCTTCTACGTAGTGTTGCCAGCATCTCATTTTTCATTTGGGGAAAATAACTAACAACACGTAGCCAATGCGTAGGAACGGTCAATTCAAACGGCCTAGTGTTTATTTTGACAAAATCTTATTTAGATCCTACCTAAGTATTTGTATACGTGTGACATGATTCATACCTACGTGTTTTGTTGCTCTCTGTTGCTAATGTCTCGTATACAGGCTGGACACATTTTTTATGTT
This sequence comes from Callimorpha dominula, assembly GCA_949752705.1. Classification (NCBI taxonomy): domain Eukaryota; kingdom Metazoa; phylum Arthropoda; class Insecta; order Lepidoptera; family Erebidae; genus Callimorpha; species Callimorpha dominula. The sequence goes on from OX456991.1 coordinate 20,992,279, forward strand.
ATGATAAATATTTTTGTTTATGTATGTATGTTTATTCGGGTAAACATAGTGCATACATAAATATAATATAATGTTATATAAAAAATTATTTATGGTCGGTGGAAGCCGAGTACACACAAAAAAAAAAATAAACAATTGGTCGCAACATTCAGATCAACGACTTATTGACGACACAAATGTTTGTTCCGTGTGGGAATCGAACCCTCATCACTTGGCGCGGCATAGTCGTGAGGCGACCACTTTAACCATTGCGCCTTCCGTGCAGTCAACTGAACTGTCTCATTCTGGTGATATTGTTTCTGAAATCTACAATACATTTTTGAGATTCAGTTTCTTAAAACAATTTTTTTTGCATCAAAAGCTTATGACATTAGCTTATGACGAGTTAGTGATAGGTTAATATTAGATACTTAACGAGTCGAACAAAAGTGGAAAAGTCAAATAGAACGTCCTTTATTTATTTATTTCAATAATATAGGCAATCATTTAAATCAAATGATCAAGTGCATTTATAAGGTTTTCCTTTATCACCGTTATTGACCTGATATTAAATAATGTATGATTCACGAACGGGGGGCCGGACTCGTGCGATGACACTGCAGTGCCTTTGAAAGAATTCACATTCTTTAATTTAATGTGATTCACTGAGTAAATTATAGCCACTGTTCATTGACATCGGGGCTAGTCAAAACGTACACCGTTTGTTTATATTACAATTGTAATTCTTAATACATATATTTTACTTCAAAACGTGGTTTTAACAAAGACTAATATCTTCCGCGAGAGTACAGTGTCAAACAGCTTAGAAATTACATGAACATGATGACATATATATTGCAAACTCGCTTATTTGACATAGCGTGTCGAGTATTGCATAAGTTGGCTATCTTTAATTTTACGACATACGGTTTAGTATTGTCAATCCCACTTCCCACTAATATTATAATCTAGCAGCGCCTCGCGGTTTCACCCGCTTAAGTCTCGATCCCGTGGGAATATCAGGAAAAAAAGTAGCCTATGCGTTAATCCAGGTCTACAGCTATCTACATACCAAGTTTACAGTTAGACAGAAGGACAACAAAGTGATCCTATAAAGGTTCCTTTTTCCTTTCGAGTAACGGAACCCTAAAAACTGTAGCTACAACGATTTTTTTTTATGGTATAGGGGGCAAACGAGCAGACGTGTCACCTGATGGTAAATGACTACCGCTGCCCATGGCCACCTGCAACTCAAGAGTCACAAGTGCGTTGCCGGCCTTAAAAATGGGAGTAGGGGAAGGGTGGAGGAATGAGAGGTGGGGGGAGAGAAAGGTTTTGACCTCCGGAAACCTTACTCACTCGGCGAAAAGCAATGTAAACATATGTTGCTTCACTGCCGGTTTTCTGTGAGGCCGTGGTATCACTCCGGGCGGGCCGGCCCATACGTGCCGAAGCATGGCTCTCCCACGAAGTAACTAACATGACATAATAATATATAACAGGACATAATAATATGGATTCATGGATGACTAAGTTTATCACGAATAAATAAATCCGTTAAATCCGTTCTGATAAATGTTACTGTATTCACAACCATAAAGTTTAAGGCTCTCACTGTACTTACTACATTTAAAAACACGTATTTTCGTAGAAACATGATTAATTAATGTGAATCCATCCGTATTTTTTTTATTATATCTTTTTTTTTGTAATAAGCATACTAAAGCTTGTTCTAACGGTTCGCTAGAAATTCTACTTTGTTAACAAAGTTTCCCTGAGTTTCCCCAGCACGTGAGATGTATATCTGTGAACTAGACGCGAGGCAGGGCCGCGGTTTGCACTGTCGTGTCTAGGTGCTCGTGAACCAGCGTTTACTTTCCACCTATCAGGAAGTATCCAAAGCCACTTTCACTCCATTCAAGATCACAGCCGCTCGTTCCGCCTAGCGCTGCACTCAGCCGTTATTCTAAACAATAACTGGCTTTTAAACCGACTTCATGTTACAAGTCGTTTTACTATTTTACATTGATTACTTATTGGCTGAGATAGTTTAATGATATTTATTTCAAGATCGGTACACGATTTCTATTTCAGTTTACTGAGCTTCTTTTAATATATTAGACATTGTTATTAAATATACTAAACAAGGAACTTAATAATATTATTTGTTTATTTATTGAACTTAAAGATGTTACCTTGGATTTGTATTAATTTCAGGCGCTATTTCTCATGCAAGTTCAATGACCGTGCCCTTATCTCGTATACATGTGTGTATCAGTATGATGGAGCGTGTGCATTGTTGTGCGCTTGCGTTTGCTCCGTGTGATCGACTGTGTATTGTAAGCCGCACATTATTATGCAACACTTATGAAGCGGTTAGGCCCGATTATCGGAAAGTGCATCGAAATTTATATTTAGCGTAAAGATTGTTTATTATCATACAAATTTGTAGCATGGCGCGTGCGAATGTTATTTATTAAAATCGTTCTAGCTCATGTTTTGTGACATTTCTAAGATGAGTTTACTATCATATATTTTCGTTTGGATAACCATTGTAGGTACTCTTGTAACGATTATTTTTTTGTGTTAATAACATAATTGTGATAATATAATATGTGCCTAGAAAAATCCGAGATATTTCTTTACACATAAAACGATCAAAAACACTTCATTGAGAGTATATAAAGTGCTGAATTTGAAAACCATGTTTTATAAAGTAATTAGTGACAACGCAACAGCTCTATAAAAGGTAAAGTAATTATAATTGCCTACAATTACTATCACATTATAGTTCGTGGACAGGTGGCATATCTCAATCAAAGTTAAGAGTGTCGAGCACGATAAATGAGAAAGTGAAAGCACAACGACAAGATCGTATTCTTTGACAAATTGTCCCTAAAGGGAGGAGGGCGATGCCCAAATATTGGGTGAACAACCTCTTAATGCTTTGAGGAGACATTTTATTTTTACCATCCAACGTATCTACGACTGTAAACGTTTGTACACATAATACAAGTTGATTTAGAAGTTTAAATAGACCATTATCAAATCACATCCCAATTGAAGTAGATGTTTTGAAGCGTATTACATGCTGCATGCATAAATGCACGTAGTTGTCGAAAGCACGTCCATCTAGAATCAGCGAGTGACACACGCGCTCGTTGGCTGACTGCGTATGAACGAAAATATCTACGTTATCAACATCTAATTATAGAGACAACACCGCGCTTGTACGAGTCAAGGGTACGTTAACTTCTCCAAGTTCAAAGGTCATACAGGTCAGGGGCCAGGGCTGAACCAAAACGTTTGAAACACAAACTTTACAAACAATCCATCTCAAATATTGACGTTTCTGTCAGTGTGTAGGCGAATGTATAAAATACATTATATAGGTTAGGTATACCAGTTTCGGGAAATTTTAAAACCCCTAGACTCCCAATCTTCTCTGAAACGATGACTACGTGGTTGTAAATAATATTCGGAATCACTGTTAGCATCTAAATAATATTTGGTATCGCTTATCCATTTGTTATGTGTTAAGGGTTAAGTTTGTTGTACAAATCGCATTGTTTGTATTTATTATATTACCGTAACCTCGTATTTGAGTACATTATTGTAAATATTATTTGTCTGGTTTCTTCATTTTGACTTCATTTGCTACAACTAATTCACCATGGCCTTGTAATTATTTATTGTGTGTATAAAAAGATGATGATATTTAGGTTTCGACAACGTTTTTTTTCTGCGGTAGTATCGCAGTGTGGCTAGTGTAGATGTGTGTGTATACGTTGGTATCGATGTACAGTTGGTGTAAATGTGTGCGGCAGGATCGCGTTACAGCTGAAACTTGGGGCGCCTGCCGAAAAGTGCGGTCGTCGACCCGGTCAAGAGTGCGGCCGTAAAGCGCACTCATACATATTTGATACTTTGTCTGACTAAACATAAACTTTTGAGTAACTACGGTATACCTATTATTAAATTGTGGCACTAATAGAAAAATCCCATGATGTATTTTAGAAAGCTAAAATGAAAAAAAAATTGTAAAAAATAATAATTGACTAGGTGTTCAAAAGCATAAAGTAAAGTATGAGGTTTATTTTTTAGTATTACTATATGTATTTATAGTATACTTCCATTATTTAAATTAACATGCTATATGTTATGTGTATGTATTTTCTTAATAACTGTAAATATAATTTCAGACAGAAAAAATATATGTTTCAAAACTTTTGTCTTTAAACTTTATTTTCGATATAGACTGCACTGAAGTACTTTTTATAATCAAAATGAACTAAAATAAATACCTAACTTTAGTTTAAGTCAAAATCTCAAAATTCTTTTTACTGAATTAATTTTTAATGCAGTAAAAAGTATTTTGAGATTCAATCATAATAATATATAAAAAACTAACACACTTTACTTTATTAACATATGTCTGTCAAGTATCAAATACTTTTGTGCGCACTTCAAGCCTCGGTGATATATTTGGTGACATTGAACCGAGTCCATTGCCAACGACCTCGCTCCTCGGGGAAGCGAGGTTTGCGTAATCGCTCCTGCCTACTGTACGCAGACCCCGGCATAACAAACACGCACACCGATGTAAACACACGCACACATACAAAGCAAAGAGACCTCGACATGAACTCTGATAACATTAAATAGTTTTTAAGATATTGTAATATAGTATAGAGCTATTCAAATAAGTGTACTTGTCTGCTACTGAGTGTAAGATAGCACAAATTAATAGTTTTTTTTTAATTCTCGAAGTCGATCGAAGAGAACTTTGTTTTTAAGTTAAAACAATAACAAGGAAAATATACAAAGAAAGTATTGTCACGTTGTCCTTGAAATGTATTGCGTCCGTAATTAAATAAGTTTTAACACTTTCAAGTTATTATGTCATTCCCGATATTTCAGACATCTCTATCGTGTAGTGAAGACAGAGGCTTGGAGGTACAGTTGGACTCTAAAATTACAGTCTGCTACAAAATAACAATCTGTTGAAAAATCACTATACTTTTGATTTGGTTTTATACATAGTAACTACGAGTACATGCCGAACTTAGTCTACAATAATACAGATAATATTAAAAACACCAGAGATTCGTTTTTTAAAAGATGTTAGTCGTTTTTATACATAAAAAAGTAAGATAATAAATTATTATCGCTTTATAAATGAGCAGATTGAGCAGGGATTTGAATATCAACAAAGAATTTACATCACAAACTACAATATTTGGATCAGGATGGTAATTTTAAAGGTGCTCCAGACTCTAGACGTTAGGCGTAATGTAAACATATCCTTAAATCGTGTGCGTTAGGACCACGGGTGTACATTACAGAATAAAGCTACTTTCCTACAGGAAGTAGTTGTGTACCTCAGCGTACCTTTAATGAAATCCAGTGTACTTCTTCTTCTTCACCGCTAGCCTAAGGTAAGGTAAACTATCAAATTTTATACAAATTGATTTTGAGTCAGCGCCAAATTATAAAATGATTAATTTATATAAAATTTGATAGTTTATATAAACAAGCTCAATACTTAAGATTTAAAAGGTTTATTTATTTTTTGCTCTTTAATTAATTTTCGTCGGTTTAATTTTATGTTAAAAAGTTTTTTAAGTTAGTTATATTTGTTAACCCTCTTGTTTCATATTTTTTGTACAAGAAAAGGGAAATTAGGATTTTCATCGTAAAAATATTTTTTCCAAAGGAGTATTGTGTCATCAATAAACGTAAGTCCTTTGTAGTATAGAACACCAAGGTTAGACATTCGAGGATTGGCATGAGAGCATGGTTCCTCATCTCATCGAGACGGAGCTATCCGTTACATTAAGATTACTTCTTCAATTTCAAGAAGTAATCGTAACTGGCAACTTCGAAATTGTTGTGATGATACTCCTGACCCGTCACTGCCATTGATGCGGCTTTCTTTTTCTACACCATTTTTCTGTCCATGATTGCGAGTACTCTGGATTGTACAATGAGATGATTACTACTGGTCCCTACTTTTTCTGTACAAAGACCGTTTGTAATTGCTAAGGTCAAAAGTTCTTATTCTAGAATCTGTGGTATTATTTTCTAGGACATGCCTTGCTTGGACCGGCCATAGGCACAGTACAGGTCCCAGAGGTCCCGTGACAGTGCCAGTCCAGTGCCGTTTACTTACTAGACTAAGCTAAAAGCCCAAACTATTTTTTATTGTTATATTTTTGTAATGAACGGAATAATGTGAAATTTGGAATACAGGCTAAAAGCCCAAACTTTTTTCTGTATATGGTTTATATAGAAAAAGTATAGAAATTAACTATTTACACAATATGTGTTTTATATTTTAAAAATATGTGAAAACGCCTACATCAGGCTACATGTGTCCTACCTATAGGTATGTTGAGCTGTCACAATACGGATAGCATGTACAATTACAGTTTAATTTGTACTGAAAATTAGTAGCTTTATATATGTAACAAATAGGCCAATGAAATAAAACAAAACATTCAGAATTAAATGTAATTATTAAATGTAAATTATGGTTGAATTTCGACCCACAGGCGATGTCTATTTGTAATTAAATGGGACTGAAAGAGTGTGGCTTCTTGAAATTCACTTATAACAATAGTATAATGAATTGGAACGAAACTCATTCTCACAAGTTTTTGTCTAAGTATAAAAGCGTCTAACGTTTATAAGCAGCAGCAGCAACTGTAACATTGTGGAGCACAAACTTAATCATCCATGACCATATTAGGAGAGCCATGCTTCGGCACGTATGGGCCGGCTCGACCGGAGTGATACTACGGCTTCACAGAAAACGGGCAGTGAAGCAATGATTGCATTGCTTTTCGCCGAGTGAGTGAGGTTACTGAAGGCCCTAACCTATCCCTCCACCCCTCTTCCACCCATCCCCTACTCCCACCTTGAAGGCCGGCAACGCACTTGTGACTCTTGAGTTGCAGGTGCCCATGGGCGGCGGTAGTCATTTACCATCAGATGACCCGTCTGCTCGTTTGCCCCTATACCATAAAACTTTTTCTTGGGATCCGTTTTATTAACCTGGTCAAAACAACAAACATACCTCTCGTACAACAACGTACATACTCAAATCATCGCGTCTTTTTCATTAAAGTTATTTTAAATTTCTAACAATTCTGAATAGAAAATAAAACATTAAGATTGATAGTGAGGGTATATGGCAGAAGTAAACTATATATGAATATTTACAATATATATAAAAATAAGTACTTCTGTTTTGAGTGTCAAGTTTTTGTTCACGTATGATCGTAATCAGGGTAACTGACCCGTGCCCCGGAAACTACCACTGCAAGTTGCCGAACTGCCACTAACATAACGGTTACGTAAAAGTAATAGCCATTTTGTTCTTTTGCACTACACCACTTGTACTTAGAATAACCTTTAAGTGAAGTGTAGACAAATTGTCATTACGGCCCTAAGAAAGACGGTAATTGTAAGGTGATGAGAATATTTCTGACCTATTGAGATATTTTAAAATACGATGGGGTACCGAACCCCGCCGACGTCGTGAGCCCACTCCGAACACAAGCCAAGCATTTAGTTAAGTTGACAAGAATATTAGTTATGTATGACCCTTATTACTAGTACTCTTCTTTTATAAAAATACTCGTTACGTCACATGAAAAAGTAATTTTGATAGAAAGATAAAATTGACGATAGGGCTCACCTTTATTATAAAAATAACTATCGGAAGTATCAATAACGTGTTTTAACAAATAACATTTTGTACAAATGTCATTGTCCGGCCACAAATAGGTGGAAATAAGAGTTACAAACGATTTAGAATATACTCGAGCCTATAGAAAATTTTGTACATATTACTTATGTGTGAATTGTTATAAATATTTATATACTAGCTGTGCCCGCGATTCCGTTCGTTTATGTCAGGAAACAGCAATATGTCACATTCCACCTCTTCCTGATAGGGGGAATCCTCCAGGCAGGAGTTTTTACACTATATTGGCGGTGAAACAACCTGGAGCGTACAAAAAAAGGTTGTTTTGATTGCTTACACACGAAATAACGACGTAATTTGGCCATGGGAAAAGTACCCATTTGTTTTTCGTGTAGAAGCTCACCTCACCGGGCTATTGGTGAGGCCGTATATCAGGCTTAAACCGACTAAAAGCACACGGTGAGCCTTACAGCGCACAGTCAACAGTGACCGCGCGGCTGGGGTTGCCTCATTACCTCACGGTGTATCATTAGATTTCATACTAATCTAATTTGTTGGTCTAAAGTAGCAACCCAGAAAAAACCATATCATTACATTGCGTTGTAAACGAAAGTCTTTTCTGGACAATTTTAAATTCTTATTTCTATGAATAGAGTGAACTACGTACAATATTTTTGCAGAAAAAGTTTCCACATTTGTTTCGTACTTTTTTATTTATTTATTTACACTTTATGCACATCTGGTACATACTACATAGGCGGACTTAATGCCTAAGGCATTCTCTACCAGTCAACCATTGGGTGATGCAGAAAAAATAGGAAGTAGGTGCGTTTTAACTAAAGTAGTTTATAAAACAAAATATTATCTAAATACACTAAATTTACTACGTATTATGTTACCCTTTACATAAATACCATACATACATACATATATACTACATACATACATACCTATATATAAATATATATACATACACCCTCGCATATATATAATTATAACAACAATAGATGACAAATTATGGGCAAGTCGATTCTGCCAGTTGTTTAAAGAGATACTCCTTTACTTTCACCTTAAATGAGTAATTGTTGGTGGCCATCCTGATTTCAAGGGGAGACGAAGGAAGGGTAGAATGGATATTGGTCTAAAAATGGTTGGGAAGTGTGGGATTTGCAATTTTCGGTAAGGGGATGACGTAAGCCTTGCTCCATAGTGATGGGAAAATTCCGGAATCTAAAGAGTGGTTAATGATGTGGGAGATTATAGGTAAAAGATGATCAAGGATTGTTGTAATCATGCGTCTACTGATTTGATCACAACCAACAGCGTTAGATTTAATAGAGAGTATTATCTTTTTGATCTCACCCGATGCTACTGGAGAAAAGTGGAAAGGATTTATGTTAGGGCAATTTAGGCTCGCTAGGTAGTCAATAGTGCGATATTTGGTTTGGTGATCTAAATGAACAGAGGTGGAGAAATGACGATTTATTTCATCCAATCCAACTATCCCCTGCAGACGCAGGCTGCTGTTTACCAATACCCAGAGTTCCAAGGAACTTCCAAATATTGGCTGAGGAAGAACAAGTGATGTTGTCAAGAACGTGTCGGCGTTTTTACGTGTTAATAACACTCCCATAATATTTTTGGAAATATAAATGCAATATAATTCGTACACATAGATTGTATTATTGTCTATTAAATTATGATGAATATTGCACTACAAATATTTACCTATAGGTATTATGTAATGTTTATATCAAAATTTATAACTCCTTATTCAAGTATTCTATGCTCATAATAAAAATCTTTTAATAAATAAATGATCACTCATCGTTATAGTTTTGTCTAGTTAGTATTACTTAGGGCCAACAGATGTCGTTACGTGTTGTATTATACATAATGTTAATTTTTTCTTGAAAAGCATTTTTCTACGGATAGAGAGAACCGATTGCGATAAATCAAACACTTAATGTTACACCAAATTACACACAATACTTAGCATATAACGTTGCCACGATTATTGCGTGCTTTTACGTTATGCGATCAAACACCTCTACAGATTTATTATACATATAGCTACAGAAGAAAGAAGATTACGTGAAAATCGTCAAAGTATCTCCTTTCAGACAAAAAAAGGAATGATTGTAATCGGACTACGTTTTAGTGAAGTACAACTAAGTACACATTTTGACTTTCATCCCCTCTCTTAAAGTAACCATTCTGAATTTCGGTATATAAATAAAAAGTATCCAATGTCCTACCTCTTAGTATGAACTCGAATCACACGAAGTTTCATTTGAATCCGTTCATTAGTTTCGGCGTGATGTGCGGCCATGATACAGACAGACAAAAATAAAAAAAAAATAGTTTTGACTTCAGTAACGATTATAGAGTGCCCAAAACATTTTCAAAATATCTTCAATGTATAGAATTCGACCTGTTACAGTTTTGTTATAAGTCTAGATTATACAAATGTATAATTATAAGAGTATATTATGTTCTAATATAACATTTATTATAATAAAACTATAAACAAACTCAAATATAGTATCAATAAATCATCCAGATAATATTTTCCCTGACTTCTTTCAAAACTTTAACTTAGCCTCTGATTCACGTCACACATCTGTGAACTATGTAACCCGTTAGAGGTCAATGAATTAAGAAAGTGCAATACTTTCGTGGACACGTACTGCGTTGGTTTAATTCTGGCAAACTTCATAAAAGTGATGCAAAACCTACAACATTTGAAACTATAGCTACTATTTTCGTTTACTAGCAAAACAGTTTGTCAAGGTCTCACAGGGCGCGCCGTTGTAATAGCCCGCGAGGTGCGCTCGCCTAGACCGCGACCACTTTCACTCTCTGCCCAGACCATTGGAGATCATTATGTAGTACCGCTTACACTTGCTGTTATACTCACATCACTATTTCGGATGACGAGCGAAATTTGACACTCCCCGCTTGAAGCATTTAGTATTATGTCATCATTAACTACTGCACTTGTATAATCCTATCCTGTTACTATATCGAGGGAGGTCTGAAAGATAACGTTGTTTATATAATGAGTATCACATGTGTGTATACAAACAAACGGTACTTTATGATTTTCTTGATAATATGGATATGAAAAACAAATGAGCAAATGTCAATGACCTCGTTCTCTACGTAATATTCGGACAGATGAAAGTACTAAACATCCGCATACTTTAGTACACTCAAATTGCGTTTTACATGCAGAGAATTTTAATCATAATGCCAAATCGTGGTAAGGCAGAATTATGGATTGGAGAGGTTGATGCTGAAGTGTGATCCAGACAATATTGCATAAACCTGTTGAGACAATGAAGTACAAAGACAGTGGTGTGCGCACATGTGCGCAAGGGTCGCGTGAACAGAGCGTCACTGGCTCGTGTGTTGCGGGTCTGATTCCCGGCGGAAGGGTCCCGGAGGAACGATCCAGGCGGGGTGGTGCGGCAGTGTGCCGGTCAGTCACCGCTCTGCCGGCGCGCCGTGCGCTCGCTGCTGTGTCGTCTTGCGCCATTCCACGCCGCGGTGCTATTGTTCCGAGTAGCCGACACCTTCTATGTTTATCTGCTATCCTGGTACGCATGGCACGTCTTGTATGAACTTGTGACGTGATCTTTCTACTTTTCAGACTAGTGGTTCTTCTTCCTTCTATCAGTGGATTGTGACCGTTTATGTGCAAGATAGTGGAAAGTGACTTACTAAAGAGGATTTTTGTTATTGAGGATCCTGGTGGGAATGCTGCAGAGGACAGTACTGCAGAGAAAATTCCAGGTTCTAAATATTTTTGTGTTATATGCTTTGACAAGATATTAGATTTAATTAAAATAGCTTAGAAGTACATGATAATTTAGTGTTTGTTTAAAGTTGTATGAAAGGTTTGTACGTTTTCCTTGCTTTGCTATTTTTGAGCTTATGTTTTAACGTAATCATTTCTAACGAAGGGCTATTTTACTCTGACACTTTTGATTACTTATGAAAGGATAGAACAGGAAAACAAATACTTGATTCAGGTATTTAATATGTTTATTTGTCAGTATCGAATAGAGTTATAGTTAACTCATGTATTTATTACACAGTGCGTTGTATTAATTTCGCGTTACCATGTAAAGAAATCTAATTGTGACGTTAAAACTTAAAAGGACGTTGATCGTATTTCTACAAATATTTGCTTTATTTATTACTTACTTTACACGGACAGTCGATTGCAAATATTAATATTATAGATATATTAAAATTACGTAAACTGCAATGTTATTGCAATTATTCGATATATTTTCCGCAAAAAGATTGTTTTATTACCGTTATATAAATATAATCAGACATGTCTACGATTTTTTTCATTTATTTATTAATGAAATATACTTACATCTTTTTTTAAATTTTTTTCCATTCTCGTTCTATCGTACCATTACACGTGTACATGTCACATCAACTCGTCGGACGAAGTCAGCTTGTGTTTGCATGCTACGTGTGGCCGAATATTACGGGTACCACGTTCATCCTTGCACGTAAGAAAAAATTACGATGTCCATCTTTGCACCTATCAACAAAATAATGTTTATCGCCTTGAAATAGTGGTTCCTTTTAATGAGGTGAGTACCTGGGAGACCGAGTTTCGCTAGGCTGCGTTTTGTAAAATCGTCATATTCTTTTTTACGAGTATGTTTTTTTTTGTAAAATTGCCTTTTTGCAGGAAATACAATTATACAGTTGAACTTAAAATGTAAAAGTGTATGTGTATACAAAATTTTATTAAAATCGTTAGAGCCGTTTCCGAGATACCAGAAATATAAATACATACATACAAGAATTGCTTGTTTAAAGCAATAAGATTACTCTTAGCAAATCACGGTTTTTACCATTCAACAGAGTCCTTAAGCAGTGTTTTCACAAATTTGCCTTAAGAATATCATACAATAAACATTTTTTTTCCGGTTATGCTAACATAATTTCTTAAGAAAATCGCCTGTAAAATAATAACATGTAAAGTAATGGTTAACTAGCATCGCAAAACCAAATTAGAGGCAATAGGATGAAATGCTAACGTAGCCTGAACATATTGTTGCCTCTTCCAACTTTGATGGTTTTGTTGTCAGTTAAGTTAAGTTAAGTTTAGGAGATGAATATTCGTCATGTTGTAACAATTTTTTATTAAAATTTATTAACGTGGGTCACACATTATTGCTATTCTTGTTAACCCATCCAGTTAAGCTAAATGATTGTGTTAGGACTGGGTTCACGTCGGTAGTGCACTGGGTGGGGTTCAAACCCGCAACCATTCGATCGCAAGTCTGACGTCTTAGCCATTGCGCTACCGCCGCTTACCTTACCTACATTGTCAAGATACCTTTTTTAAAACAGTTAGTATTTATCGTACAGCATTATTTCATAATAACTCGAGTCCCAAAGGTTTATATCATGTTGTAAACCCACAGTTCCATTCAGTCCATCTAATATTTTGAAAGTGATACTCCAAGGCCCGTATTAAAGCCAATCTGGAGAGCTAGGCCAGGGCAGGGGCATATGGCTTAAATCCTCTCATAATGCCAGGACGCAGCTCATGTGTTTAAATAAGGTTTTACTTTTTAGCTATATAGGTGTACTAGCTTTTGGCCGCGACTTTGCTCGCGTTAATTACATCAATTAGGGCATCGGGAAAAGTTTTAATTATATCTTTTTTTTTTCCTTTCTTCGGAGTGATAGTACCCTATGTCCTTTTCTATACCCCTGAAAATGTGTGTGCAAAGTTCCATGATGATTGGTTGAGTAGTTAAGGCGTTACAAACGTTTGTTTGTAACGCCTTAACTACTCAACCACTTAAAAAAAAACCAACAGGGAGTTTTCCCTGTCACATTTATAATGTTATACATATGGTAAGAAAAAAAAACGCAGATTAGATACGCGTACCGTACGTTGTACATACGGTGGGTCAAGTACCTACTTATTTTAAAATACAATATTTTGTATGATTGCGCACTTCTTTACTCGGGTTCATCCGTTCAAACGAAAATCTTCTGTGCCCTAATTTCTACAAAAAAACACGATGACAATCACATTTAATCCCAAGTTCCCTTGGTAGAGATAGGAACTATTTAATACCTACATGGAGCATGGTGATCTTTTCCAAAAAAGAAAAAAGAAATTAAATTAGTAAATTTTCACGCGAATTTTTCCTATTTCGTGTTGTTGTTAATAACATGTACCGGCTGACATGAAATGCGGTAAATGAGCCACATTTCCTGTATGCGACAATAACGTGTCTGTTAATGATGTACTATGATAACTTAAAGTAGCAACTTTAAAAATAATATTTTATTATTTCTTATGGACTCTATCCCGCGCGAAGTGTTCCAAATTAAAAATAATTGTACTGGAAGATAGTAAGCCATAAATAAGCTTAAAATTCCGATTGTTAGGTTCTCGATTTCTAATCTATCCTTCCTTATATTCGATATACATATTACCTCGAATTATATTGCTAGGGGGTAAGAAGATAAACTGATTGTAATTCATTTAACGTTGGATGATATTATATTTTTGTATTATTTAAATTCAAGAAAATCAGTACTTGTTAATGAGTAGGTACTGTGTTCAAATATAGCATTTTAACGTTTAATCTAATGCAATATACGACCATAATAATATTAAATGGGTCCTTGCCTGGGATTTGACCTCAAATGTTACCTAAATATATAATAGTCACTTTGGATCCCGGGCGTGTCCACCCTCCTCCCCTCTCCGTCCTTATTGCCTATTAGGTACTTAAGAATTACTAGAGCTTCATAGTTTTTTCCAAACATCACTTTTTCCAAATTTGTATTGCTTGTTGAGAATAATTATCGCAACCTTTCCGTAATTTCCTGAATCATTTCAGGTAATCGAAAACGTGTTAGTTAAAATGAATAAAAAATAAATCATTTAGAAGATAGAAGATAGAAATTAGAAATTTTAATGAAATCAGTACAGTTGTACTAAAAAAAAATATTTTTTTTTGGAATGGTACTAATTTTAATGGAATTTATAATTGTGAAGTTTCTAATGATTTGAATGAAAACCGCCCTGTAGTATCTGACTGATAATTCATTTGTTGTTCCGTATACAGATAGGGACAAAGGCATTGGTATTTGTCACCTGCTACATCTTTGATGTCATTTCCTTGTTGGTCTTCCGCGTTTTCTTTTACTCTTGGGTCCTTTCCATACTCTGGCAAGGTTTGTCCACTGATCGTTACCTATTATAATATTTGGAATCAACTAAATTAAAAAAACTTTGTAGAGAATTGTTTAACGTGAATAGGCACTCAAAATATATAAATAAAATAGTTATCCTTGTACGACAATAATTCGAAGTAGGTTCAAATTGATTTCCAAGATTCGATTACATAGGGGTCGTCCATTAATTACGTGATGTTTTTTAGCATCTTTTTAAAGGTTTTAGACTAACCTCACCCCCTCTCCTCATCTCACCCACCCTCAAATTTTCAAAATATCATCTTTAAAAATTTAAATACAGATATAATAGCGCGTTCTACGAAAAAATAAATACACGTGAAATCTCACTACACCCCTTCGTGATATTTCGTGATTTTTTCCGAACCTCCTCCCCCCCCTAGCTCGTACACTAGTTACAATTGAAGCTAATAAAAGCATGTTAAAAAGGCTAAAAATGACGATATGTCGCCGCGTTGTCTTAAAAAACTCCAGTATATCACTGTAAAATGAATATTTTGTAACTATGTACTTCTTCGATAGGCTTTGACGAGCGACATCGCTGTTCGATCGTTAAATATTCGCTTCGCAGGCACATTTAGAGATACTTTCTACTTGACCTGATATGAAAATTAATGTGATTTCTTTCCCTTAGCCGTGAGCCCGTCAATCCTTCGCTCCGTACCTGCAGAGATGCGAGAAAAAGGCTGAACGGATACACACGGCCTACGAATAAAAATGTAAGTACTAGCTGTAATTTTTTATTGCTAACCTTTTTACACTTGGGTCGGTCCTCTCGATCCCCTCTATGTATAATATACGTACATAAATGCTCGGCATCAAAGGCTTATTCCTATACCTATTGATGGGAGAGGCGTGTGTGGTGGATATTGTAGCATCTTATTTTGCCTGTGTGAGCCAATATATTAAGCAAGAACTTTCTAACAAAATATAAAAAAAATACAGTTTCTTTTTGATATTTAGATCTAAAGGACAATGATGTCAATTTGTGACTAGTAAGTAATCTACCTGAATGTCATAAAATCAACGAAAAATATAAATCTTTAATACCAAAACAGTATGGTTAAAAACTTAAAACGTCAGAATTTAATGACTTTTCCTGCAGTAAGCTTTGCAAATTATTTTTGCTGATAGAAGTAAAAGCATCATTATTATCCGTATATATATAAAATTTATTATATATATTTTTCAATACTTCCCACTAACGCTTAGGAAATTTTGAGTTTTAATTTAAAATTTTATTTCTCATTTTTGAGATGGTCGGTGTGTAATTATCCCTCCAACGATTAACAAACCACTTTAAGAGGCCGTATACGAAATTTTGCCAATTTCGCTGATTTACGTGGTTTTACAGACGTGATTTTACAGTTAAAATACTATATTTCTATAAGTTTTTATGAACAACATAAAAGATCACTTTAATTTAGATCTAATGAGTGAACCACTTTTTTACTTTTATTAAAAATAATAATGCGAGATTTAGGTTGTTTTAAAACATTTTTTATTACCATATTTTTTAAATTTTTTGCAATTTTTTTTCAGAAAATGGGTTAACTTTGAACTGAAGTTTATTTCTGTTGTTGTAATTTTATGAATGAAAGTTCCACGCAGCCGAAATCAAAAGCAAAACTTTGTCCATTTTCTGTAAAATTTGACTAAGTTAAACATTTTTTTACTAAAAATTTTTATATTAAAATGCTAAAAAGTGTTTCATACATTGTATAGACGACTTTTACAGCAATACATTGTAATTTTTTCATACCGTTGGTACTTCAAAACAGTTCGTAAAT
Organism: Callimorpha dominula; assembly: GCA_949752705.1. Taxonomy (NCBI): domain Eukaryota; kingdom Metazoa; phylum Arthropoda; class Insecta; order Lepidoptera; family Erebidae; genus Callimorpha; species Callimorpha dominula. The sequence goes on from OX456991.1 coordinate 21,009,016, forward strand.
ATGTGATATTCTAAACCTCTTACGGCAAAATTTACAAAACAGTCACCGGTTTGAGGTCGATTAATCAAAATTGAATAATAAAAGTAAAAAAGTGGCTCATACATTAGATCTAAATTGAAGTGATCTTTTATGTTGTTTATAGAAACTTATAGAAATATATTCTTTTAACTGTAAAATCACGTCTGTAAAACCACGTAAATCAGCGAAATTGGCAAAATTTCGTATACGGCCTCTTAACTCCTCAACAATTAACGTGCCTGCATCGTGAAAAGCAATATTTTGTAAAAGGTGATAAGCAGTTTACATTAGGCCATTGTAATTTAGATAAATTACAAACCGACCGTAAATAATACAGCTTATTTGAATTTACCACGATTTAGGCACATTGCAATGAAATGACGTAGATAGATCATCAACGTTCACTCTTATACACAGATATCTATTTTAAATATAGAGACAGTCATCATGACGAAGTCAACCAAGTTCAAATATCGACTAAACAATATAGGTTCAACTACATACATTGTACTGCTGGTTCACATGGCCGAATTGATGCAAAAATATTTTTAACGCGACCTCACGCTTGAGTAAAGCAACGTATACCACATGTATATACATATACCTATAGACACGTAATGAAACAGCTTCCCTTTTCACGTTCAATTAGTTACATATAAATTGCGTCGTATTTGCTAAATACAATCTTACTACCACGTCAAGTCGGTTATAAATAGTGTGTGTAGATTCTTATTTAGAAATTGAATATTCAGCAGTTTTTGGAACGAAGTAGAAGGTACCCTAGCCGGCAATAAAACGTCCGTAACGTAAGAATAAAACGTCCGTAGCCTAAGATTTTTTATGTATAGCCTATGTATGATGGCTATACAGTGAATAATGTATATTGCGTGTGAATTTGCCTGTGAATTTGCGTATGTGAGGTTGTGTGTGTGTGAGGATGTGTGGGAGGATGTGTGTGAGTATGTGTGTGAGGATGTGTGTGAGGATGTGTGGGAGGATGTGTGGGATGATATATGTGAGGATGTGTGTGTGAAAAATGTATACTGAATAATGATTTTCTTTATACCTCGAATAGAACTTGAAATTAATATTTTTATAATAAGGGACTTTGTTCCTATCTGGTGTCCCACGACACCACACAGTTTTTTTATATACTATATGCATTATAAAAAGTATAACCACAAGACAGAGTTTAATCAGCAGCTTTTGACTTTCTCTTTGAATTTTAATCTTCAAGATTTCAGATTTAAAATACTGAGATTGACTTTTTTCATGTTATGATTTATGATTCTGTTAAATGAAAACTGATTAAAACCATTTTAAAAATAACTTATTATTATTATTATGAATATGTTAGTAGTTGTGAAAGTTATTATGCATGTTGAGTAATTCCACGTATGCATAGTATGCAGACTAAACTAGCGCATCATTTCCCGTGGATGTCATAAAAGGTGTCGAACGTTAGCATCCGTTAGATGTAAGATTTAATCAAACAGTAGCAACCACCATTATAATATAAAAGAGAATATATATGTGCGACAATTTGTAAATATTGAAAATGTGTCAGTGATGTTGAGAAGAAAATAAAAAAAGAGAAATGATTACTTATTTAGAAAATTTTAAAATTCATATCGAATTATTTTTTTCGGCTTTTTAAAGATAAAACTCCTGACAAATCATTTTTAAACTGAATAAAACATACCTACTAAGCACTTATTATTTTTGTATCTAAAGATATTATTGCTCATCATACAAAGATATGGCATATTCGAATATTCACAGTTCTTGCTGTATGAAATTTGGATAAAAATAGTATCAACGAAGCTACATATTTTTCTATTTTAGTCATAAAAGAAATAGCCTCTCCCTCTCTCTCCTTCAAACAATATGTCGGAATTAATGACACGGAGAAATGGTGCTTTCTATGTGAAATACGAATAAGTGTCAATATTTTCATTCTTGTAAGTAATAAATGTGACACCAATGTGGATTCATAATTAGAAAGTAGCCGGACTAAAGACGAGACTTGTCTAACGTTCCGTTAACAGAACTAAGTAACCTGAAAATGTCATTCAATTTTAGCTCACCATCGGTATCTGTCCTGCGTGTAGCTAAATACGTTCTCATTTCGCTACACGCACAACAGATCCGAATATTTGCATTCGAGACAAGATTTATTGCTCAAAAAATTGCAATAACATTTTAGAGAAAAGTCAGAAACCATCGTAAAACATCTGCATAGACGCCAGTGATAGCTTTTTCTTACAACATTGTCAATTTTGTGACTGAATTACTTAGAATGAAATGTTCGTCATGGGAGTTGAATAAAATTGATATCTTATATAAACCATTAGTTTTAATCCTATTCAGATAATTATAGATAAGATACTTAAAGTATTGGGCATAAAACTGTAGGTGAATCCTTACAGTTTCGATCCGCTCGCATACTACTCGTACTACATACACTATTAGTGTGAACCCAGTTGTAATATACTACTACTACATTAAATAAATTACTATATAAGTTCGATGCAAAGTTTTTTGGCCTACGCTACATATATCATTTGCAGCTAATATGCATTCCAATTTTTGTTCCAAACTAGACGCTTCAAACATAAACACTGTCCCCTATTCGAATTTAAAAAAATCTAACATTTTTATAATAATCCTTCTTGAAATCGGTCTATCGTCTTGATTTTTTTTTGTTTATTTTCCAAAAGTTTTTATTTACATTACTAAATATCACAACCTACTCACAAAAACCTATCTAAGGTTTATCAGTGGTAGGTAAGTCGCCGCTGGTCGTTACACAAGTTACAAACTACTCGTTTAGTTTTACCCTCTCAATTAGATACGTCTTTAAGACAGTGCGGGATGATTATAATAATTAAATAATATAAAACTATAAAAAAACACACCACAAACTTTTATGAACAAATTTTTGTTTAAGACTTATTAATTATTATATTTTTAAAATTCAGTGTTCTATAATATGACATGACAAAATAAGTGTATTAGCACTTAATTATGATATTAATTTGTGACATGCATGTATTTTCAGTGATAATTTATTTTATTTTTACTGTTATTTACTTTATTGCTAAATGATTTCATGTAGTCTGATATATATATGTATATATATATATGATAAAATGTTATTTCTAATGCTGACTCTTACGACATCACTTACCTCTATACTATGTACCTATGGATTTAAAATCTGAAAATAAACGTTTTATTATTATTATATTATTATTATTAATGTTTAATGCGAGGCTATGATTATATGTATAGTACACTCATTTTATTAACTAAAACAGATTAACAATCGAAACAAATTAAATTCTCATTTACATGCAACAATATCGCTAGATACCTTTCTCTTACTAGGTTTTCACAAAGAGTATCCAAGTACTCTGTGTTATTGTACCACAAACCATGTTTGGCCATGAGATATAAGAATTAAAGACCAGAACAAGGCTCTACGTAATAAGCTTTCTAACAACCGTCGAATACTACTAAATAACATGGTTTCTCTCTGGTTCTCGATTGTATCTCGCTATGTACTACGCATTGAACTATTTCCCTTTCGCGATGGAAGCATTGTGGAAACACAAACTATTTAAAAACGTGCTATGTTCGCAGTGCCGCGTTCTCAATTTTAGATATTAGTTGAAACTATGAATGTGTTCTAAACAAAATTATTCTACGAAACTATTACCGGTTAGTATATACACGCGTAGCTATTCTGCGCGTGACTTCCAGGGGATATTAGATCTATAGATGACAGCGTTAGGATATATATTCGTGTGCAGTTCCTAGGTGCATTGTTGCAGGAATAATGCACTGACGGCAGTAGTTTACGAGGTCTTTCACCGGCCACATTATATAGGTCAGTTAGATTAGCAACGCTCTCCGCGCTTCTATTACTTGTATGCGATACTGGAACTTGCATATTTATCTATCCATTCATTAGAAAATTAAAATGAATACAGCTAAACCCTACTAATACGAGTATTATAAATGTGAAAGTTTGTGTGGACGTGTGGATGTATTGATGTTTGTTGCTGTTTCACGCAAAAACTATTGAACCGATTGCGATGAAACTTGGTATGTAGATAGCAGGCTGGACACCTGCATTAACACATAGGCTACTTTTTATCCTGATATTCATACGGCATTGGGACTTACGCCAGTAAAACCGTACAAGCCTATTCAATAACATAATATAATTCAGTTCGATTCCTTGGGGGTAATACTTGTGAGGGGTTTTAATAATTTTTTTTTCATGTGAATAAATACTATTGGAAAGGAGGCGTCCATAAATTACGTGAGGTGTTTGTTGTCAAATCTCACCTAATCTTACGTTGGAGAGAGACCCCTCGGCAAATATCACGCAATTTTTTTTCTGATTGAAACAAAAAAAATTATACTATTTTGGTCCATTTAATCCAGATTGTACATGCTTAAGATTTTTTTTTCTTTTTACAATAACAATCCAACGTGGACGAGGGACAGAAAATTAATAAAACACCTCACGTAATTTATGGACGCCCCCAAAAACGGATGAATCCTTTTTAGCTTATGTTTAGGAATTTCCGGACAATATAAAGAAAATCTCTAGCAAAATTCTTCCAGCGCGGATAGCCGTCAGAAGTTTGCGGCGCTGCTCTACTTAGGGACTTGAATCCTGAAAAATAATTTAGTAAGCCACGTCATGACACAAAGCTTTATCACAAAATAGTAATCAGTCCAAGGGAGAATACGTTCTAAAACTGAAACAAGGAGATCCGCCACTTTGTATCTGGTATTGGTACCAATTTGTACAATGTCGAAAATTAAACCATTTTACACATTAGTGTTTTAGATTTATGGCAACTTGTTAATAATAATAATAATAATTTAATTTATTGTTTCTCTCACACAGTACATTAGACATTACAAAACAAAATTACTTTTGACACATTGTTATGCTTCTATGTGAGAGACTGGTATCTGTACTAGGACAGGCCTGTATGACAGATTACCAGCCTCTCCCAGCTCTGGATATGTGCAGTTCTTGATGTCAGGTAAGTGTTATTGTTGAGAGTGTATAAAAACTACTACCAAGCTGCAGTGTGTTCGTTTATAAATGAGTGTATGTAAGTATATGTATGCGCGTGTGTGGTGTGTGGGTGTGTGTGTGTGTGTGTGTGTGTGTGTGTGTGTGTGTGTGTGTGTGTGTGTGTGTGAGATTGTGTAAATAGCAATAGTGTAAGATGTGTTTAGAGTAAATATGTATGTGTATAATAGTAAATATGAGAGCGCACATAGTGTTGTATTATGATGGAATATATAAAAGATTTTCTGTTTCATCGTAGCTGAGGGACTTGAGCCAAGATGTGACAGCTTTATTACAATGGAAACGCGTGTAGGAGTATATGTCAATTTGTTTGTTGATCTTATTATAGAGATAGCTTCCCAGAAAACCGAAGAACCTCATGGAGAACGCTGTAGTCCATTGAGTGGTAATTGTGTCACAGACATGATGTTTCCGCCGCTTATGATTGTGAATAGAGGGCTCATAAGCAAGAGCAACGTGCTGTTTCAGTGTGATTCCCAGGATAAATAGTTGTCTTACTGTTAGGACGTCGGTAAGCCGGTACAGGTCTTTGGTAGGGAAGAGGAATGGTAAGGACCGACTTACCTTCAATACTGCCCGTTGAGCTCTTTCTAATTTTATGAGATTGCTCTTACATGCTCCGCCCCAAACCGTTATACTGTAATTTATTATAGACTGGCAAAGAGCCAAATAGACCATTCTAATGACCTGTACATCTGCTATGTGTCGTAGGTTTTTGAAAACGAACATTAATTTACGAACTCTTGAGGAGAGTAGGTCCAAGTGGTGACAGAAATTCAAGGAACTATCTAGTACAACTCCCAGGTACTTAATGCTGGAGGCTTTAGTTAGATGTGCGCAAGAGCAAGGGTGGCAGAGTGAGCATGTGTGATATATTATACCATGGCTGTCCCGCATAGAAGGCGGTATGCTCTTAATAGAAAATGGCATATAAATAGTTTTTTCAGGATTCAGTGTTAGCCCATTATCTTTAAGCCACAGGGAAACAACGTTAAGTCCAAGTTGTGCGAAGCCATATGCATCATCCCAAGAGTTACCATGAAAAACCAATGCAGTGTCGTCGGCATACGTCACTATCTTACCATTTGTGAGTGGGAGACTGCACAGGTCATTTATGAAGCACAGAAAGAGCGACGGTCCCAGGACGCTACCTTGGGGAACACCGTAGTTGATAGGTAGATCATCACTAACGATATCACCCACTCTAACTCTCTGCAGTCTACCAGTCAAATAGTTAGAGAACAATTTAAGTTGAGTGTTACGGATCCCCAACCTCTCAAGTTTATTCAATAGGAGTGGGACGCGGACCGTGTCAAATGCCTTAGCCAGATCAAGAAATACTGCCACTACTTTCTTCTTCTGGTCGAGTTTGCGAACTATATGGTCGGTCAGTTCGTGTACAGCATCGTTTGTGGAGATGCCAGGTCTGAATCCAAATTGTGAACTCGACAGAAGATTTTTTGACTTGAGATAGTTTGCAAGCCGTTTGTTCAGGAGCTTTTCAGCAATTTTGGAAATGGCAGTAAGAATGGAAATAGGTCTATAGTTATTGACACAGCCCACGTCACCACTCTTGTAGATAGGAATAACCTCAGCCAATTTAAATTCCATCGGGAAGACTGCAGTACTGAACATAGAATTAAATATGTATGTGAGAGGTGCGACTAGTATTTGGTGATACCGTTGCAAAAAATAACCAGAAATACCATCGCGGCCGATGGAATTGCTTTTTTTTAAGTTTAAAATAATGTTTTGAACCTCTGCCTCATCTGTGGGAGTCAAGACGAAAGAAAATGGCTGAGAATCGACATACGTTAGATAATTACGGGAGTTAGTGTTCATAGTTTTTTCGGAGAGGTTTTTACCGATGGACGCAAAGAATGCATTTACCTTGTTAACTGACATGGCAGGGTCAGTGGGAGAGAGCAGGTCAGAGGCTGTGGTATGCTTTTTATTAGTGCATGCTATTTGTTTAATGGTGTCCCATAACACTTTGGTACTGGTATTAGCCGCCTTACTAATTGATTTTGTTTCGTAGTCTCGTTTTAGTTTTTTTAGTAGAGAGTTACAGAAATTCCTGTACCTTGTGTAGGTGGTCTTGATTATGGTGTTATTAGGATTTCTCTTTGACTTTACGTGTAGTTTGTCGCGGTTTTTCATACAACGCAGTAGTCCAACCGTTATCCATGGTTTTTTGATTCGCTTGCGGTTAGGAATTGTAGATATTGTAGTGTTTCCTTGTATTTTAGAATGTAGCTCCGTGATTAAACGTGAGGTGGCTATATTAACATCGGATGTTTCGTAGATAGACTTTAAGCATATATTGTCCATGTCATTGTCTAGTCCGTCATAGTTAATTTTCTTAATTACTAATGGTTTTGCAGATTGGGTATGGTGTTGCAATAGAAATATGACACAATCGTGATCAGTTATTGCTGTTTCAGCGACAAAGCAGTAAGCTGGGCTTTTGGTTTTGAGCATAAGGTGGTCTAAGCAGGTTTTGCTGTGTGTAGGCAATTGATGGGCCGGTAAGATACCGTGAGAAGCTAGTAGGTTTAAATATATAGTTGCGTTGGGGTCTTTGGTATCGGGCATTATATCCACGTTAATGTCGCCAATTAAAATAACATTCATAAAATGAAAGCTACTGATTAGATAGTTTAGCGACTCAATAAATGGAGTAATGTTTTTGTAGCCCGGGGGTCTGTAAATTGCAACAATGATTGTGTTGGTGTTGACCTGTAATGTTAGGCAGTTAGCTTCCTGTAAAATAGGCTCTGACACCGATACGCGCATATTTCCCTTGTAATATACAAGTACACCTTCGTTTTGTGATAGGTTGTTTTCACTTTTTGTGTAGTTGTAGCCGTCCAAAGAAGGAATGTTGGATGTGTGCCGTAACCAGCACTCCGTGAGGATAACTATATCCCAGTCCGTAGCAGAGCGATCTAGCAGCGTTAAGAAATTATCAAAATTGCGATTAATGCTACGGATGTTTTGGTGAATGATTTTTAGACTAGAGTAAGGTTTATTTATTAATTTAGGACAATCCTCTATCTCACAGATAGATGACTGTGCTATGGTGAAGCTATCAAGTTCATTGTTTACTGAATTAATATTATCGAATTTTGAAACTAGAAACATTAGAGGGTGAAGTCGTGTGTGATAAGAGTATAGCGTTAATTAATGCTAGGAGCGATACAACTGAAGTTTTTAGTGCAGAGTGAGGAGTAAAATTTATAGGGTTATTCTTAGGTATATTTGATAAGATATTTATAAAATTGCGCACTTTTGAAGGGGCCAAAATTTTGCAAGTCGTGTACTGTTTTATGTAAGAATTGTTTAATTCATGTGTGTAAAGCGTGGTGTAGTTTGCGAGGCGATGTGAAAACAGTGTGTTGGAGTGATGGGTATAAGTATAATGTTTGTGAATATGTAACGCGCTAATATAAGGTAATGAGGCATGGATTAGTGGTGAATAGTGTGATCGAGTGATGAGTGTATAGTGTACAGTGTCGTTAAAATAAAAGTAAACAAAACAACCAAAAATACAGAAAAGTAGTAACAACATTAGTGTAACAGTAACTAGTCACTTAGAAATTAGTGTTTGCAAATCCTGCTCAGAGTCTATGCGCAATGCCGTAGAGTCTGGGGTCTTCCTTATGAAAATCTTGCCGTAGGAGGTCCAAGTGCTATGATAATTTTGTTCCTTGAGTAACTGCCTGGCCAGATATGAAAGTCTTCTTCCTAGGCTAGTGAGCGATTCATCAATATATACTGGCTTCGATGGCCCAGGTAACTGAAGTGACGTGGTGCTCAATTTGTTATCTTTCCTAGTCTTGTTGTAGCTTCTGCATTGTTTAATAAAACTATCCTTGAATGTAGTAGTAGTAAAGTTAACTACTATATGGCTTTTGTCTTCCGATTTGGTTTTTAAGCGGTAAACATCTTGAATGGTGGAATCGGTAATCGGTTGTTCTATCGTTTCACCCACTTTCTCCACTATTAAACGCAATGTACTTTTGTTTTCTGAGGGTTGTATAGGGATGTTCCTAATCTCGATCGCGGAAGCACGTGAATTGCGCTCAAACTGCTCAATTTTGCTTTCAAGTGCCATTATTTTGAGCTCATAGCTCCTATTTTGTTTTTCCAGAGTAGTTAACTTAACTATAACATCATCGTACTTTGATGACATGAAGTCTATACATCTCTGAAATTCTGTATTCTGGTCCTTAATAGTGTTTACAGACTCCAAGAGTTTCTCAAAACGCGAGTTTTGCTGTGCTTCAAAGGCAGTAAACATGTCCCTCATTTGAGTCAGTAATGACGAATTTTCGGGTGAATTAACAGCAGAATGTTTGCGTTTCAGTCTTCGAGTGACGTGCTCAGTAAGGGTAGTCTCCAGATCAAGTTGAGAATCTGACCCGTAGCTCAATACGGGACTGGTAGGGATAACCAAGCGAGTTGAAGACTTTGGCGGAGTGCGCTGAGTTGACATTATGAAGATAATACAAGTTAATATTATACCTGTTGCGTTGCGCCGATATAATAACTAATATAGTTAACTAGCGATCCGCCCCGGCTTCGCACGGGTGTAATGTAGATTTAGTATCTACATTACACCCAATGTGGTGAACAAATATCGTCATATGATTATACAAATTAACACAAAACAATATTAAACTATAAACTACGTATAAAAATTCCTCTTAAATCGCTCTATCCATTGGTGAAAACCGAATTAAAATCCGTTGCGTAGTTTAAAAGATCTAAGCGTACAAACGGCGGAAGTGACTTTGTTTTATACTATGTAGAGATTATAAGATATGATAAAATAATACTTTGCCACGAGCTTCTGGTTTATATCTTATATCATAGTAAAAGGCATAAGGTGACAGTACCATTATGGTGGATCTCCTCTATAAGAAGAATAATAAATCTGAATTCGAAAATATAAATAAAAGTGCATTTGTTATTAAATTATTACTATAATCAAGAAAATATGATCATTCAACACAGCGTGTTAATTTTAAATGGGACAATTTTCTTAACATTGGATTTCCAGGAGAAAACATATTACCTACATATACCTTATAATAAGTCGTCGCAGAAATACTAGGTTAATGATTTCCTTCGACTCTGTTCCTAAGGTCTAAGACGGACGACCTCATTTCAAAGCATTGTTTCTGCTCCTTATCGACTTATTATTGTAGCACATATTATACGACCATTAATTTACTCTTTTCATGTCCCACATCTGTGCAATAAATGCAATAATGTTACTGCTCTGATATGCAAACTTGTATTCCAACTTCGTCCCATTTTCTAACACACTTTTGCCTTTAGACCCTTGGGCCTTGTAGTCATAATGCTTCAGTTAAATATTATTAGGTCTAAATGAAAACCAATATCGGAAGCTTGAAATCAAGTTTTTTGCCTGAAGTCTTGTCTGAAATTGATAGGAGGTTGGTTCCCTTTACCTAATAAACAATGTGGAACCATATTTCGTTTATTAGACTATAAAACACAATCTAAGAGAATAACATAATAATTAGAAAACGAATGGATAGTTGAAACAATCTCGCGGTGATTCGTCGGCTAGAGAATGGATTTATTGTGGAAAGGCCGCCGTTCCGAAAGTCTCCAGACTAGGCCCGCCCCACTTTCAGGAGGTCGCCGCCCGTTCGTGAACTCTGCACTCTCAGTTCGATCGCTGCCGCCCTGGTATTTGAATTATTTTTCTTACAAAGATTCCTCTTGAAATATAAAAAAATAAATAATGCCTGGGATCTCTAAATATTTATCATGATGATGTTGTTGAAATCTAAGAAAACTCAAGTTCCGTTTAAAAAAATTAGTCATTATAATGAGGTTGCCATGAAGATTTTATAACGATATAACATGTGATTTACAATTGTACTTTTTCGCGACTGCATTTTTTTTGAGCTGAAAAGAAATATTTCGTCAGCCACCCTATACAGCCGACAGCGATACAGCCAACCGCACGAGTCAGCGATAGGGTCAATGTCCGCGAGTGGTATATAGGTCAACTGAAGGCGCCCCGTCGTCTGTGTTATGTCAGCCTGGTTAGCTAATAGTACGCCAATTCAACTTTTAGAAAATTCTTTCGGAACCTGTTTCTGAAACAGGACTCAATAATTTTACAAGTTATCCTTCGTGACTTCTACGACGAGCACGGCATTCATGCATCATTCACAACCGGTTGTTTTGTTATCAGTTTTTTATAGAGTTACCACAATATACGGAAAGGGTTAGAATTTAACTGGATTGGTGAATATTTGATGTAAAACATATTCTGATCAACTTGTTTTAGGAAGCTAGACCGTTAGCCTTTATTGTAGTTTAAAAACCGCGCATTTGATATTTCGCTTCGTAACAATGGCATCGCTAACAATGGCCGATGAACCTATAGGATGTGGAATTGGTTTGATTGACAGTTTTCCATGTGTCTGATCACAACCTTAGGATCGACAAGCTGGCTTAATTCGAATGCTTAGCAGCTGCAACGCATCACCAAGCACGGAACACTTAACCTCGTTTGTGGTTAACTGCATTATTAAACAGCCAATTTAGATTGGTCGCCATGGTAGCGCTAGTGGTAGGATGTTACATGTACTCGGTTTGGTGGGATTAGAGTGATGCATAGAGTGGTCGGCTGCTGCGCGCGGGCAAAAGGGAAAGTGTTCGGAGCTTCCTGCTCGCACGCGGAAGCGTTTAGTTTATACAACACGTAACTGCATTTCGCGTCACTGCACCAGCGTGTTGCAACATTTACTGACGAGTACTGTGATAGCCGTATTAGTCGGCATGTCGTTTTATGATAATTCGTTATTTGCTGTCAAAAAAGCTTTCACTAATCTTAATCTGTATCTGTACATCTAACACAGGGAGCATTTCCATTCGACATTTTGCTAATTCTATCCCTGCCCTATCGATGTTAATCTAAACAGAGTTTGTTTATTTTTGGGTTGTGCGATTAATCTGTGATTTAAGATAATGTCTACTATTAGTAAGCATTCTGTAAAATAGCTATTCAAAACATCTGGCCGTAACATAATAACTTATTTTTTCTGCTGACATAAGTCGACTGAAAGAGTATTCAAGTATAAAGTCCAGTTCAATTTAAATTCTTTGCTATTAATCCGGTAAATAATATTTGAACCGTTGTTATAGGTGTAACTAATACCTCATGTGAATTAGGGTAATTACTTGTGTAACCTCGTCTCGCTCATCATCATTTTACTTTCGTTGGCTCGCACGCGCTCTTACCGAAGCGGAAACAAACCATCATCGTGAGTTCTATATTAGAACGTATTGTTTGAGAGAATTGCTGTTACATACATAGCGTCATAAAAGCTACACCTTATTTCTTAACAAACGACTTATAATAAGTATTATTTCGATAATTTAGGAACTGTTGAACACGCTTTAATTAGCTTCATTTGTAACTATGTTAATAAATCTTGGAAGGCAAATTTAACCTAAAGTATGGGCCGGCTCGACCGGAGTGATACCACGGTCTCACAGAAAACCGGCAGTGAAGCAACGTTTGCATTGCTTTTCGCCGAGCGAGTGAGGTTACCGGAAGCTCTAACCCTTCCCTCTCCCCCTTTTCCCCTATTCCCATCTTGAAGGCCGGCAACGTACTTGTGACCCTTGCAGGTGCCCATGAGCGGCGGTAGTCATTTACCACCAGGTGACCCGTCTGCTCGTTTGCCCCCTATACCATAAAAAATAAAAACCTTCTTCTAATTGTGGTATCGAAATGAAACTTTGTATGTATGTTTTTAAACTTTTGCGGCTCTAATACATTTTAGATGCACCGAAGTCCATTCGTGACCACGACCGGAGCAATTCGATCGAAACGTCGGGTAACCAAAAATTATTAGGTATTGTACCTTTTAAATATTATCGCGATTAAGTCCCGAGTTACACATCGAATTTGTATGTATATGTAGTTTGGATGACAATACCATAATTTGGCATTTTAGAGCCGATCTGATGACGGAGCAAGGAGGTGGAGGATCCACTATCCACCTCTCTCGCTCTGTCATCAGATCGGCTCTACTCTTTTTTGCTATTTGATTCAGTTCGCCGTTAATGCGTGTTTTATTAGTTTTACTTAACTATAATTATTAATAAATAAACATTGTTACGTGAACCATTCTATTTTCTGTCTGGTTTATGTTTACAAATGTATACTAATAGCTCTTAAAAACAAAGTATTCATCATTATTACCATTGTCATTATTTTCAGAGAGCAACAGGTCTGTTCTTTAAAAAAAAGGAATTGTCACTAAAAATAATATGTTATGCAACATATCTGCAAATTGTCGTTTCTGTTTCTGTTGTATATTTTAAATACTACATACTAACTTACGGGTCAATCGATGAAAAACGGGCACCGCGGTTCAAGGATGCCCTGCCGGGGTTCTCGGGGACTTCTTTCCTAGGGCATACCCGAGTCCCTGGCAATAGACTCATTTATGACGGAACACCGTGTGGTTTTAGTCGGTTCGATTCCGAATCACTGGCAGCCCCGGTGAGGTAATGACCCGAGAGGGTTTCCACACGAAGAAGAAAAAAAAATGTTCAAGGATGCTAGTAACAGGTAAACACACATATTAAAAAACATTTTGGTGTCCTTTAACATTTAAACGCCATTCATTCAGTAAAAGCCAGTAAGTAAATCAGTGTAATGTGACTACTAATTTAATTTAATTAATGAACGCTTTACGCTGATGTAAACATGAATCGCAGATCGTGAGTGATATAAGTATGTATACTATAGTTGTAGCGCTAAACAAGGCATTGGTACAAGCGACGGCCGCCTGCACCATGCTTCCGCATTTGCCTGCACTTTCTCTCAACTACACTTTGAATGTTTAGTGCAGAATTATTTCGCTTTAGGAAACCCAACACTAATGTCTGCATTATGTTCTTGATTGCAATCTTTTATTATCTTTATGCTAAATAAGCAAGTCTGTTTTCACCTTAATGTTTGAAAGTTTATTATTCACATTACATTACAGTATTGTTCAAATTATTCAGTTGATGAAAAGAATAATTAATCAGGAGTGTACTAGCGCAATGCCTGTTTCTGTCTCTTTTAGTAAACTTATTTCTATAGAGAAAAATGTTAAGGGAAAGTTGAATAATTTTTTTATTAAAACCTCAATCGCCAATCAACCAGAATTGTTTGAGTATTAGATACTCATTTAGCACGGGTGGAATGCCGCCATTGAAGGGTACTTATCTAATATGCGTAGAAGTTAAAAAAAAGTAGCTTGGTGTACACATTTTCACATAATTGTTAAATTTACAATACATATTGTTTAACAGCGTTAGCAACATCTACACTCCCACTTTATATAAATTTTAAGAATTTCAAATTTCACGTACAAAATTTTGCTATATACTCGTAAGGGCACAAAGAATTCTTTCCACGTATACATCGATTAAGGTATATTTTCCTTTGAGCAAATCAGAAAAAAATTAATAAACATATTATAAAACTAGTTCAGCGCTTCCATTACTTATTTTTTTCATTATATATTGGTTTATAATACTTCGGAAGAAAATATTAACTAATACTTCAAAGTATTTGTCTGTTCCTCGTTGTCTCACATGGCGATACTATTATTAATTTATTACTTCCCTATATGTATTCTCTTACACAGCATGAACTATCAGTGACGACTTTCACTGCAGAATTTCTAATGTTCTTTATACAAGTCGCGTAGCCATTATAAAAGGAACTTAGCGATAGTCAGTGAAATCATCAAGTGATAAACCTATAGTTTTTTAAAGCTTTTCAGAAATATAGACCAATATATTTGTTTATAGTATATAAAATTTTTATGTTACACATGTACGTTTATTGAAATATTTTACACCAAAAACTGAATCAGTTTCACAGTATGTTTGGTATAGATATGAGTTCTGCGTTGAGTTTCTAGATTGGATATCCAGCTCAGGCATGGAATGGATGGCTCAGGCATGGAATGGATGGCTCAGGCATGGAATGGATGGCTCAGGCATGGAATGGATGGCTCGGCTTATTATGGTTATAGGGTTAGGAAGAAACGAACATTCGGCCTGCCTAATGCCAAATGATTGCCAGTGCTCATAAGCAGAGTCAAAACTGAGCAAGTTATAAGTTGTTGAAAAATTTGTTATCTACAATGATCTACTCCATCACTATCATGGTGATCAGTGGTGGATCACCTGAAATATCTTCACTTATTTGCGTGCGACCTATGAGATCTTGTGTACGATTCCCGGTTCGGGCAATAAGCTCGCCCCTTAGGTATAACCAAAAACGTAGCTGGCAAAATGTGTTTATATTGTATTAACCTTCTACGTTTCGTGGATATACAGGTGTGTCATATAAAAGAAATAAAAAAAACGATAATAGATGTAACTCTAAATGGTTGGTTGTCCCTATTTGTAACGAGTACCTCACAAGTTACACCACTTAGTGAGCTTGAGCTTTTCTAGATCCAGGTTTTGCTCTATATTCATCACGAACGCGAAGCGACCTTAACGCTTAAATGAAGCAGCTTACCACTAAACATTTCTTACTTAGAAATGCATTACACATCGCGACATACATCAAGACACAATAAAGTAATAAAGAAAAATGTACGTTCTTGCGATGAGTCCGATCAATGCATTTATTATTAACTGCAATGCTGAATGTGGATTCTCAAGTATAGAACTCATCACCATGAGCCGCTTGATGATTGGTGCTTAAAACTTCAACTTAAGCTTTTAACGCATATTTTTTTTATTTCGCTTAGGCCGAGTAAACTCTGATTAAATATCGGTTGAAATCGCTTTACTAATTCTGGAACTTTAGCTTAATTATGATGGTTGTGGATGTAGAAGACGAAATTGTAATACCTTAACGTGCATTGTCTTGGGTTTAAAACACTTCGTATAGGGCTTTTAGACATCTTCGTAGAGCCAAATTAGATACTTATGTAGGTGATTATAAATGTATATATATCTCAATAAGCTATCCAATTAAATAGGAATGTGAAAATGCTTGTTCAGTTTCCATGTAGGTATAAAAAATTGTACAACCAATGCTATAACAATTGAGTGATGGAAATGAAAAAATGTACAAAATAGCTATTCTATTGATAAGACGGATCTGCTTAATCTGAGACCCTCTTAGAGTATTCATAAGCAAGCTTATGTATACTCTAAGGAGACCCTCTGCCACGGAAATCTCGGGACACTGATGGCGCCACTTAAGCCTTAACGCGTATAATCCGTGCCGAGCGCCTACAAAGGAATACAAACTGATTGTCCGCCACATCAGGCCCCACATTAGTTAAGTGTTCTATGGTATGTTGTATTTTTAGAAGGCAATTGTTAGGTGACAAGTACAATTCCAATCAACGGATTTCTACCCGTCAGTAAAAGTAGAAAAATTACCCGTAAACAATAAACCAACAAACAAAACAGCTTTGTTTCTATAACATTATCGTTTGTCATCGACTTTTCTGCACGTCCAGTTACTAACTTGAATTTTTTATAAAGATGCATTGATTTGAGGATTTTTGTGACAATCCGTGATATAGCGCAAGATTTTATAACATCATATTAACAAAAACCTTACTGTTGTTTAGTAAATAAAACACTAAGTTCAATTAAATAAAAAAATAAAAAAAAAATTTAGCATTTCGCGTTTATATTCCGCAAAATAAATAATGAAACAGCGTGTAGTAGATACTATTTAAAGCAAAGCGTGTCCATTTTAAAAACATGAGCAAAATAACCTCTACCTCATTTGATATTTCGCACTGAAAACTTCAATAAAATAATCGTCATTGTTCACATTCATATCTACAACGGACCAGTATCCCACAGGCGGTACACCACTGTGAAAGCCCAATGCCTACCCTACTAACCAAGAAGAACAATCCCCTATGATCTCGGCCACATAATGTGTACGCAGTGCGATGACACGTGAGGGCTGAGGGTAGACGGTTCCGAGACGATGACGTCACGGGATCGCCGGCCGCGGGGTCATCGGCTCGCCAGGTGCGTTCACACTTACACTAGTTCCATTATTTCCCGTTCTTCAGGCTATTTATCACTTCGTTCTGAAAGAGTGGGTTGCTCCGAATCAGGTCGTTGGCAAACGCTAAAAAAATAGTTTGCAATAAATGTATATAATCTATAAAAGTAATTAAATGGTAAAAGGGGTAATACACATCCCTCGTTGAGGCAGTGTTTTTTATTTTATTTATATTAATGCCGTACATTACTAGTATTCATGGTTGTGAGTGGGTTCACGTCGGTAGTTGCGGTTACTGCGCGGGGTTCGAACCCGCAACCATTCAATCGCACTTTACTGCTTAAAGCACTTGTATGCCTCGAATAATATAAATGTTACTCCCATGTTACCTCACGGCTATTGCTTAAATATATCTTATAACTTAAACATCTAAAAATAGCTTACATAGTAACAATGACTTAAAAAGATTCGTTGATATCATAAATCTACTGTTCTATAATAACCTTTTCTCCTGTTATTAATGATTTCAACTAATAGTTTACTTTTAAAATAGCATGAATAAATATATATTATTGTTGTGTATTATATTTTCATTGTATTCCCACAATAACATTGTAATAATATAAAAGTAGAAAATAATTTTGATGCGATACAAAAATACACTAACTCTTCATTTAACTATTTATACCTAAGTGTTTATGATCGTTTCTTCTATCGGTTAATAAATAAATCATCAGCTGCAGTATAAAAAACCGTTCACAACCGATTCTGAAGTATTTAATGGATTTGAATATTATGGAAAGCCGTACGGCAGCGCGCAATTTCCGCGGGAAAGAGACAGATATATGTCTGTGTGCTCCGTGCAGCTGTGGTAAGGACGGTCGTTGCCCCGCGTACGGCCGCAAGTGAACTCCGAATATTATCGTGTGTGTGCGTTTATTTATTGTAAAGTTCTACACATCGAGATCGCGTTCATTAAATCAGTCTATTGCGTTTTAGTGATTGAAGTATTACAAGTACGAGATTTGTACAAGGTAACCATTTGTTATATTACGTTGCTAGTTTATTTGATTTTTCATCGTGTTTGCGTCATTGAGCTTCTGACTACTACTGGCTGACTGACGTAAACGTATTTTGACATGTCAAAGTCATGTTTTGAAGGTTACAGGATACTATATTATATTTTATACTCCAATATAGATAATTACACTATAGATTTATACTTATATCATTCTGTTTCGGATACGTCGAGGGGTCCGGGGGGTACGGTGAAAGGATCTTATACAGATTTGGCCTACACCGTAATCCTGACCGGCCGCAGACGGAAACCTTCGATGGTAACCTAGTGGTTGCCGGCAGATCCACTGTCTCCAGGTTCGTTTGCAGGCAGTGGTACCCGGATGATATAAATAAGAAAAGTGTTAGAAGAAAAAAGGTCGTATATTATTTTGAAATTGCCACACGTATGAGGAATACGCCGGATTTAATGGTAAATCTCGTCATGCGGCAAAAAGTCGTTGACATTGAAAATGACGTCACAGACTGTGGCATGTATTACATATCTAAATTGTTTTCCTAATAATACGGGGTCAATGCCTCTTACCACAACCGATACAGTCACTGTGTTATTCATTAAAACAAATAATATTTAAAACAATAGCAACAAAGACATTGATTAATTTCTAGTCAAAGAATTGAAAGGCTATGTCTTTGAAGGAATAGCTTAGATTGAATGCAACAATGGGGTACGCAAATACGTAGTAATTGTCACTAGAGATATCCTGGTAGGCGAAATTCGACCATAATTCATTAAAAATTTATATTTTCGAATGATTTATTATTATATTTGTAAATCAGCAACTAGCAACCCGCCCCAGCTTCGCCCGGGTAGCCGATCTTCAACAATCATCATCGTATTTCAAAGAATTTACACAAAAACTTAACAAATTATATGCCTAAACCTTCCTCATAAATCGCTCTATCAATATTGGTGAAAACCGCATCAAAATCCGTTCAGTAGTTTTTGAGTTTATCGCGAACAGACAGACAGACACGGCGGGGGACTTTGTTTTATAATACGTAGTGATTTACCTATTTGTAACATAAATCTAAATTTTTATTTCCAGTGTAGGAAGTTAAACTATCATTTTCACATAATTTTTAAATGCATAGCACATATTGTTTAAAATGTGAGCGTTCTCCATATAATCTTTAAATATTCCAAATTTCACATTCCCCGTGATCGAAATTTGCTTCAAAAGGGGTCTAAAGAAATCTCTTTACGTATTAATGTATAGAGTAAGGTAATATATAGATATAATATATGAGAGAGATAAGATATAAGATTAATATATATGAAATATGCTTGATGAGATTAGGTTTAGGAACGTAATTCGATACTTTTAGTCGTTGGTGATTAAGATGTACATAATACATGTTGCCGTATTTCAACTCCTACGTTTTCAAATGAATGGTATATTGGTTACAAGATCAACTCCACCACACTGACACCATAATTATGTCCAAACAAACAACCGCGGTAAAAACACATTGCTTTCAGAAGCTTTAAGTCAGGTAATTATTTTTTAGGTACATAATAATAATAATAATATTGTATTTATTTTTCTCCCATAAAGATCCATACAATACTAATATACTACTTGATCTAAACCGCCATTTAAAACACACATCACTTCACAAACTAGAGGAGCACCACTCAAAACGGTCCTCGGTGCAGGAAGCCAGTTGCTGTAACTGTGATATTTCGTCAAATACCGCAGCGGGACCAACGCGGGGTATTGGTATTGACTCTGTTTCCATTTTAGATTCGTAGGCGACCAAGACGGGGAGTTCTAAACGCTTAAAACATCTACGAGGACCTGAAGGTGACAGTTAGCATGGTTACATGCAATGTACTTTAAAAAAACACACATAAACTGACCTAACGGATGGCGCATTGGTTTAAATGGTCGTCTCGCCACTACGCCGCGCCGAGTGTCGTGTGTCAAATCCCATACGAGACAAACATTTGTGTGATCCACAAATAGTTGTCCTGAGTCTGGGTGTTTTTATTGTCCGTGAAGTGTTTGTAAAGCCTCCCGCGACACAGGAATATTCCTAAGGCCTTATCTCAAGAAAATTGTTTAAAAAAAAGAATTGACGTAGCTCTCGTATTCAATTACGTTTAGCACTTGAACTGGAAATAGGCTCCTGTCTATCTATATTATACGAACAGACGTTTACTCTTTTATTATTCCTAAAAAATCACTAACATATAAGGTACTAAGAATAAAACTAGTATTTAATTACAATTACATGTACTTCGAGGATTTGAACAAATATGCTGTAGTTTATCTTTTATATTTATCTTTGGAACTCTTAAATTTTGGTTCAAAATGTCGCGAACCTTTTCTATCAGGAAATCATAGCTCTCTCAATATGATTCCGTAATCTGTCATAACCTCGATAGACGATATATACAATGGCTCTTGTACCAGTAATTTTAATATACGATTTGGAGGGCAAACCTATAGGTTATTGACCAGAACAAATGCATCTTTCGAAATCATGTTCGTTAAGTGACCAGAAACATGATGCTTTATTTTTGAGAACTGCTGCTACTGTGTTGACTGATCGGTCTCGATATTAAAGTCCTATACAATAGATTTAGATTATACTGTAATGGACAAAGTATAATAATACATTGCAAAAAAAAAGTAAAAATCTTATTATTTTAACGACATGGTATTATAAATAAAGTGTTAGTACTAATTTCCAATTACTATTATTTAAAGACACTACTACTATGTCATCATCGTCATCATCAACATCATCTTGGCCTTAAGACGTCTACCTCTGAACATAGGCCGCTTCTAAAGACTTATTTATATAACATCGCCGTGCAGTGAAAACCGTGAAAAGGTTTTTTTCACTTTATTTATTTTTAGGGAGAAAATCTCGTAATGCATTAATAGAACAAACGTGTACAGCTCTGCAATACTACTAATGCTACTGATAGATGTATCAAACATAATGATAACCTTGGGAAACTTTTTTTTCACTAGTTTTTTTCTTCTCCTGAAAAATTACGTTTCATGCAAGTACTTTTCACTGCACGGCGACGATAAAAGACACTGTCCCTGGCACTTTGAGCCGGGACAGTGTGGAGACATCTCATACTTCAATTTCCAGTTCTTTAGCGACAGTCGAGAGGTTTCCGTCTTCAGCGGTTGTCTCTCCTCTGGTCTACATTGCCTTTGCTTCTTGACTTCATCGTGCTAATTTCAAGAGCTATGTCGGTCACTTGCGTTCGCCTATAGACTACTATTAATCTTTTACCAATTATCATAGAAACACTCTTTATATCATATGTAAACATATTTAATGATAATTTTAAAAAAGGGAGCCTACGACTGTCAGGCATCATTATCAACATACAAACGAAAGTCCCTAGTCTTAATTTTCCCTTCGTTTCAAGGAGTTGACGAAACCTTATTATAATGCTCTTGTTATCTGCTCTGGCACAAGAAATTCAGGGTCCTAAAGTACTTTAACCCCTCATTTTGAGCCGATCAAGTGAAAAATAATATTTATTACCTATATTTATAAATATAATATAAATTTATACTGAGTACTAGCACCTGCTGGTACTTACTATGAAATTAGATTCACGAGAATCAATTATCAAATTTCTGAGTAGATACTGATGTACTGATATATATATAGGTAACTAATGATGTCAAAAAATACTGAGGATTAAGGGTTAGGTACGGCATAAATTTGATATATTGAAAGTTGATGGATATTCTTTATTTGACGCACTGGTTTTTGGCACGTACTGAATGAATTATAATATTTTGTTTTATACTTATAAAACTAATAATTCATTCAGTACGTGCCAAGGCATAAAAATTATAATGATGTAGAAATAATGTTGAATATTTTTTTATTTTAGTGTTTTTATTTGTACTTATATATTTTTTTAGTGCTATATATGCTTATTTATTATAATGACAGTATAGACAAATTTTAGTAAAGTACATATTTTTCAACTCTAGGATGTGGTTTGTCAAACTTATACCGAGTTATCATTGAGGTACATAAAATATTTTAGACTGATGATGGTGCTGATGATGAATAACAAACAAAAAGTTAAGCTAATTTTGTAGATGTAGAGAAGTAAATAAAAAAAGTAAATTCTCCATAAAAGTGTATAACTATATTCATAGATTTTCGTAACTTAATTTAGCGGTAAATTTTGCAAAGTTCAATTATAATGACGGTCAATAACATTGTAAGTACTTAGGTACGCAGTGTTAATATTTTCACATGAACGTGTAAACATCGGTGTGATTGGACGGTTATCGGCACATGTGCTACGATACCGACGGTATCTGGAGACAGGCCCTGGAGTCATTGTCACGTAGACTGTGCATACAGCGCCCATTGTGGACTTCATGTTTACTAACCTTATCAATAACATATATAGGCTTGTACTATACAAGAAGCTACGTAAATCGCCGCGATGAAATTTAGCAAGCAAATTATTGACAATTAAATTATCGTATGTCAGTTTCCTGTATGATAACAAATACATTTTTGGTATTTCTATTGTTCATGTCTTCTATATTCTATATGTTGTGTTCATGGCTTCGTGATCACGGTTAAAAAGTCACAGTTGATGGTGTGTGGGATAAACCTTTACGAGAAGAGCACCATCTTTCTCCTGATGTGGACTAAAACATTCCCTATTATTATTCTACCAGCTTTTCCCCGTAGCTTTGCTCTCATTGATGTAGATTTTGTCAATCAATTCAGGTAGCTTCTATCTATACAGGGTATTAGTGAAACGCTCCCGAAAACGAAGACAGACGATAATACTAATGGTACCTTTGATGATGGGTCAGAAATAAAATCGATCTGATAAAAAAACTATCTAGTTTTTTATTAGCATTTTTCATGCTCCATCATGTTAGTACAGGTAAATGAAACGATAATTTCATTCAAATTAAATCAAAAACAGCTGACGCTCGGGTCAAAGGAGGGCGCGGGCGTCGTTTTTAAAATTAAAATGTTTTTCTGACCCATCATCAAAGGTACCATTAAGTACTATCGCCTGTCTTCGTTTTCGGGAGCGTTTTACTAACTCTCTGTATAGTACTTTTTTCTGTATGAAAATTACCCTACATCCTTTTCGGTACCACTTATATATAACGTTAATGCAAAATTTCAGTATGATCAGTTGAGTAGTTGGCAAATAAAGATTATTATTATTATTATTGTTCGGTCATAAAAGCGTAACAAACAAACAAATAAACTCACATGCTCAGTTATAATGCTCATTAGGATCGACACTTGGCAGCATAAAATTGTTTTCGCAGCTCGAGATTAATAGCTTTATATTACAGTATGTTATATATCTTGTAGTGTAGTAATTGTGATGTCGTCAACGGGTTCAAGTTCGGACGGGCGACACTGAACTTGGCCGGCCATGACTCACGCATGCCAACCATCGCACATCGCTATTACGAAACCATAAACACCGAGCATCTGTGCGAATGCAACTGAATGCAATTGAGACGGCCATTGTCCAATGCCCTTGGTTTTCAGATTGATTGAATTTTATTACGTAGCTATATTTACATACGGAGTCTGTGTACGAAGTAATTAATGTGATGTTTACACTGTATCCATGTCGACAGACTAGCTAATTAACTTTCAAATAGATATTAATTTAAAGAAGTTTTTTGTAGAAGCGTAATTCTTGGAAGTCGTCTTGGCCTCAATTAACAAATTGCAGGTTCAAAACCCACCCAGCAACGGGTGCAACCCACTCAACGTGAAGCATATCATAATTCAACCATTCAGCTTAACATAAGTAGTAGATGGTTTAACGGAAACGTTTGTACTAAAGTGTAATCAACGTCAGAACTAATTATTCCTTAAAAAAACGGTCCCGCTATAATTAATACTAGAAAATTCCTAAAGCATTAAGTGCGACTCCGTACATTCTTTGTGCATAAAATTTAAATACATAAATGAATAAACAATCTACTTGTCTTCTAGTCCTTTATAAAGTTTATGATAATATTTTTTATTATACTAAAAAAATTAGGGTACATATTGTTTAAATAATTTTGAAATATATGAAAACGGAGAAGCCCCAATAATGATTATGTTGGATCAGACCTTACATCTTTGCCTATTTTGCGGTATATAGGTAAGTAGTATACGAGTTTTCTTTCCGAACAAGGTGCTGATTGTAAAATAATGTAGCTTTTGACTTTATCGAAGCAACTTTGTAAACTAATTTTCAACATAATTTATACGAACAGGAAAACATGTTCATAATATTAAATAATAATAACTGGACACATTTCACACACGGCCGTCTGATCCGAAACAAGGCATAGCCTGTACTATGGTAACCAGACTGCTGATAAACATACTTATATATTTCTAAAAACATACATATTATAGATAAATTACATCCAGACACAACAAATAATCGTACTCAACACACAAATATAAGTCCTGGGTGGGATTGGAACCCACTATAAAATAGGAATAGAGCAGATTCTTAAATCTTCAGTATATCTAACTTAGAAATGCAAATAATTGGACTCTATTCAACTAAGCAACTGTCGTTTACTCTCCATAAACCATTTGATTGGAATCCTGATCGTCTGAGGATTAACTGATAGTAATAATTTACTGGCTGTACCAACTTGGATGTTTACATGACATTCAGCACTATTGCACAGCTGCGTTCGTGTAGGAATGTACTTTCAAGGAGTCGTGTAATGTGTATTATTCATTAAAACCTAAATCTTAATTATGTAATCATAATCATAAAAAAACTAAATTTAAATCATACTTCCATAATCATATTACATCTACATATTGAAATTTTAGATCAAGCCCTCTTGGTCCCTTTTGTTTCTTTCCTTTTTCTTTTCTTAATAATACCTAGCAGTCCTGTCGCACCTCTGTCGATTTTTACAAAGTTTATGATCGTATTTGTAAAGAATTATCCATTGCTTTAATAGTGAAAGAAAACGTTGTGAGGGTTCAGCATAAGGAAAAGACCTCCTAATTATTTTAGATGGTATGTGAAGTCAGCTGAATAGCACTGGACCAGCATAGTCCCATGTGGATACAGTATTATTGTTTCTATAAGCTATCAATATACCATTGTAAATTATTGATTTCTCTCAAATCTTAAAAGAACACATTACACTTAATTAAACGAATTCAATTAGAATTTAAAGTCAAAACAAATTATCAAATACATACAGTTCTTATCGCTGCAACAAGATCCTAGTAATGAGTTCAAAGATTCAAGGGCAACAATAAACATCAAATACGACTGCATTTATTTGTTTATCTTGTCATATGGAGTAACCTTGTCGGTACTTTGAATAAACTAGAGGTCGACTTGCCTTTTCTAACGATATTATAACACGATGTTTTATAAAATATGGTGCAGTTCAAATTGAAAAGAGTTTGCGTACAAATCATTACATAAGTAGTTTGTCCCGGATAGTCGCCAGCGTGGTTGTCGCCAATAGTTAAAATGTAGGTTTTTTATTTATTTGGAACTTGAGTGAGACTTGATGCTAACAAAAGACAATCGAAAAAGTAAGAAATTAACGAATTATATAACAACAACATTTGACTTTTGAGAAAATCTTTCTTATTAATAACATAATTTATTTAAGGGGAATGAAAAATCTACTGAAACGCATCACACATCCCAGATAATTCTAGAATCTGCAAATCAGTTGGTATTCTTCGATTCTTCATTCAGTTCGAAATTTGTAATCAAAAAAGAAATAGGTATGTGATATAACTTCTAATAACGTATAATAATAAATTTCTTCACTTTTGGTCTGAGACCTTGCTTCATGATTCTTAGTCAATGGAAAGTTGGGTTCTTACTCTAGGATGTCCAAATATACGACACAAATAACCGTATTTGTCAATGTCAACGTCAAAAAACAACACTAAGTCCACCACAGCATACCATCTATTTTAGAGGAATGATATGGAATTCTTAGATTTTCGAAGAACTCCTAAATTAATCGGGATTCGAACCTCTAAATAATCTAAATGACACACGTTGTTTTTTTTTACAGCTCTGTTTATATGAGATAAAGGTATGTAAACTACAAGTTCCAGTTTGGACTCTACCGCCTCTGTATCAGCTATATACATTAATTTTTGTAAGGCGGGGATTACATAACTTCCTTTCGCGGAAGAATCCTGAATCCATATAATTTTATAGGTTCCTTGTGGAGATTTTACTACAACGGCGGCGCCGACACTGCTATCTGCAATGTTGTACAGTAATGTGTTGTGTAACTATCTCTTTATGACAAGGGCTTTAATGTACATGGTAATATACCGTACAGTGACGTCTAAATATTCGTCTCATGGCTATAATATTAATAGAGCATATTGATAGTCAAGTTCTATTTACAATGACATTATAAACTAAACAACTACAATTAAATATATAAGACAAGAATACGACAAAAAAACTGCCTCCCTTGTTGTGATCAAAACAGGCAAAAAAGATCATCTCTGAAGAATTTTCAAATGGATGATAAGATAAGATAAGATATTTATTCGCCAAGAATATGGTACATTAGGTGATAACATTAGAAAGCAGCCCGACATATTCGCCTTTAATACGCATGCGAAATTTTACTTAACACTATTAGGTTTTACAGTTCAAAAAATCATTTAAGGTGTAAAAGCACTTTTGGTGATGGACTTGCTTCTGCTATGACTACTAGGCTACTAGGCTAGGACTTTGCTCATGTGCACCAAAAATCATTCAGCGCCTCCGCCTCACATGCGCAATCTGCAGGTCAGAAAAGTGCTAGCCCACTGTCGCCCTTTCAGACGCCTCCTTGGCTCTCTTTCCAAAACGAGGTGATAGATTAATACGTTCCCGTTGCGGATTATGGACCTCAGTATTGTTTCCAGCAAAAGACTGGTATTCGCCACCTCTCAGCGCTCAACTAAATTGTGCAGTAAGCTGGAGACATGGGCGAAACAGATTCTTCCCAAAACACAGAGGCCCCGAGATGACTGCAGTAGTCGATAGCTGAGTTCAAGTTTCTGTCAGTTCAGACATTTGTCAATGTAGAAACCTTACTACCACGATTGTGGCATGCTCTGTCTTTAATTCAGACCTTAGTTTAATAAATTAGTAAAAAAGTGTATGCAGCTACATAACATCATATATTTACTACAAATCTTAAGAGAGGCACAGGACAGGTATCAACATTGTGGACAAAATCTGAAGTACGTTATTACCTTCGCATAATATAACAATGCTGGTAGTATCCAGTGTCAGGCTATCGAACGTCTCCAAACTGTTGCATAAACACGGCTTAAGTCGCGATAGTATTTTTGTTTTACAATACGCTTATATACAGTTACTTTACTGTTATATTAAATAGGGCTGTCTCTTTGGAATACTAAAAAAATATCAGAATGAACGCCTTCATATAAATACGGCACACTGAAACTTCTGCGCTCCTGGCCGCTCATAAATGTTTGAATTTCGAATGTTATATTTTTTTAAACAAGAAACTCAATCATTGATTAAAAAAAAATTGGCGGGAAATCGCGTGTCAATTGTTTTTATCACATGAAATTAACGCGTGGCCGTGTTTCTCTCCATGATGAAATTCGTGAAGGTCGGCCCTCAACTGCGATCACTGAGGAAAATGTGGCTACTATCAGGCAACTAATTGAAGAACGCTGGCATATCACCTATGAGGAGATTCGAGACTGCCGGTTTTCGGTGAAGCCGTGGTATCACTCCATTCGAGCCGACCCATACGTGCTGAAGCATGGTCCTCCCACGAAGACTGGTTTTCTGTTCTTTAACCAGTAGACGTAGCAATTCCTGTAGTGTAAGACAGTAGAAAATCTCCAAAAGACAACTGATGCTTACTCATTTCTAATATCTTTCTGTTATGAGTTTACGCGTATTATTTTTAAATAGCTTGCAGGGTCCTAGGCGGCATGGCATGTAATGATAAACATGGAAAGACATCCAAGGCTATAATAATCTGACAATTTAGACTTAAATACGTCTATTATTTCAGAGCTAAATATTACGTGAAAGTATAATGGACCAACATCCTGAAAACTATTAAAAAGATACATTATGTCATAACATATTTTTCAAGCAGCCATTCTGGCATTGCTTACAACTACGAAGAAGTGCTGAATCGAGCGCGAAGAACGCCGAAGTTCGGCGGAGGTTCCCGAAGGAATGACAAGCGAGCGCTTTCCGTGGAACGCGGAAAACGTCGGCACATGTTGAAAATACGAGTGGGCATTGACCCCGACCGCTTGGGCTTGCCTGAATGTACAGCTGTTATAGAATCTAGCGCGGTGCATCTCGTGATGCGTTTATTTATGTGCACCGCCACGTACTACATCCATCTCATAGAACTTATATAAACGCCGCATTAGACGCACATATTAAATACACAAATAGACACTACACGCTCTTCATAATTTTTTATCGAAGTTAATGTTTGTTTTGATTGTATCTTTGATTTGTGGATGCAGGAAGTAAAATGGCAATCTCTATACTGACCTGGACAATCTTAAGAATAAACTTACTTAATTACATCCGAGCAAGCTAGTCCTTTTATGAAATTTTAGTATCTATACCCTCGAAGTGTATTTCAAATTCACATTCGTACTTATTAATTAATTGACTGCACGGATGGTGTAATGGTTTAAGTGGTCACCTCGCGAACTGCTACCACGTTAAGTGTTGTTGATCTCCACATTGGGTAATTTATTAGAGTGATTCATAGATTAGAGTTCGTGTCCCTTAATTGTAGAGTTGGAAAGTCTTCGGGCAGGGGTAAGACTTTGCACGAAAGTTATCAATTATCCTTTGGGGGAAAAAGCCCTGCCCCCTTTTGTTTGTTGAACTATCACTTGGCTTTAACAAAAATAAGCATTGAAGATTTCGCAAACGGATTCCTCAATCGAATAATCGTTTTTACGCAACTACGATATATTTAAAGACCTTTCAACGACACCTCACACGGTTTGGTATACGAGAAAAGATAATTATAACGATAAATTCAAACGATCTAAAACAAATTCATTGCAATTTGGACGGAAGAAGGTCTCCGACTAGGATTAGAAGCAGCTTGATATATTCTTTATTGAAAACGACAACAAAATATATAAATACGTAACGAAACATCGTAACAGAACATAACACAAGTATAATGTACGGGTACTAGCAAACAACCCCGTCTGTTACCACCCGGAGGATCTTAAGAAGAAAATGATTAATCGTTCAGCAAGACGCCGTCCCCACACACGTGTCGTGTAACAGCGCTGCAAGATTCATACTAGCGTCATTTTGTAGCAGTTACCCGCAAGCTTACTCAATTTAAAATGATTTCAAATAAAAATGAAATATCTGTATTAGTAAAATTTACATGTATCAGATATTTATTTGTTCGCCCCTTGTTTATTTTTTAGGAAGGCGGAAAATATACGACATTGATTTCTACCGATTTCGATTTTAGGCTTTGTAAGAACTATTTCTCACAAATCCTAAAAATGGATATCATATAATTTCTGCCTTTTCGTCAAACGGTCCATCTGTCACACTCAAATTACTCGGAAGCAATTTGCAATGTTAACATGAAGTTGAAAGGTAGTATGCCAATCAATTAGACCCTGTTTTTTTTCTTAATAGAATCTGTACAGTGACTTCATATCTTTTGCGTGTCCTAGTCCAATAATACCTTACTGCATTAAATATAGTGATGGCATTTTATCATGAACTAACGACTATGTTATTTCCACGGTTATGACTTGTGGACCCGTCATGGACATAATCATTAACACTGAACTCGAAATTCTAGTTTCCTTAATTGGCAAACGATTGAATATGAAATCATTTCACAAGTTTATTTTCTAATCTTTCCTTTATAACGTACAGAACAGAACACGTAGGTATCACCCGATCTTAATATGCCTGATATAAATTAACATAAATCTTGACGACATTTAAACGAATTAAAATAATTTCTAAGCGTGACATCATAATTCCAATATTAATTGCAAATGGCATCACTTAAGTTTATTCTCACATCCATTTAAATACGGCACATATTAAATTTGTCTTCTGCACTTAAGTTTACTGGCGAAATATGAAACTGCAATGTTTTACCGCTCTGGCGTTGCCAACTTTGTAAGAAGTTACAAACATATAGGATACATTAATTTGATTATCACTAGCTCCATTGATTTAAGCCACAAATTGATTTAATTGACAGTGCCTTTTGAAGTACAGGACCAGAATCCGGTCTACAATTTAACTAACTAAGTAACTAACTGGAGACACCTTACACACGGCTCTCTGATCCCAAACTAGGCAGAGTCTATGCTATGGTAACCAGACTGCTGATAAACATACTCATATATTTCTAAATACAGGCATATTATAGATAAATTACACCCAGACACAGAGCAAATGATCGTGCTCATCACACAATCGTTTGTCCTGGATGGGAATCGCACCCACGTCCTCTGGCTCAGCAGTCAAGACCACTAACCATCAAACCAACAAGCCAGTCAAAATTTCAGAATGACTACATATTTAAAAAAGTGACACATATTATAGCCGATTAGTATAACTATTGAGATCTCAAACTGTCAAGTTATCGATTAATCCTTCAGTAGTTAAAATTCAAACAGGCTACACCGTCAAAGAAAGTACTAAAAAATTCCGGGCCCGCAGCAGGACCGCAGAGGTAGATTTCGTGTTTTTTAATTTTTTTTGAACATTTGCCCCCCAGTCTCCCCCTTTGAGGGAATGTTGATGTGTTGATTTGTTGATTTGTCGTCCAAGTTTAAAACCAATCGGTGCATAATTGAGACCTCTATCGTGCCGGTAAAATTGAGGTACATACATATATACCTACGTATATATATATATATATATATATATATAAATAAACTTTTTAACTGGCGGTTGTTTTGGGGTTTGGGGATCATAACTAGACCTCCTGTGAAGAAATTTTTTAAAACTTAACTCTTAAAACTTACTTAAGCGATTTACTTGGTTAGAATTTGCTAAACGTTTGACTTCAGGCTTTCTTTACACTTAATGTATATACTGATAGTCAAACAGTAGCTAAAATCTTCTTGTCTTCGGCCATGTGCAATATAGAGTAGAAAGAAAAGTTTATAGAAATTGTTCTATACGGACCCCTAGCCACTGTGAGGCACTGTCTTTAATAATAATAATTCTTGACTAACATACAAAGTATATTTAGTTTAAATATACAATTCATCTGGCCGCAACCCGTAGCTTTCGCATGAAAGTGCGGTATCTATGCGGTTATTCTACTTCCAAGACGAACATCATAAGTATTTTGCAGAAAATACTGAGTATGTATATAACGGACTCTTACACTGCACACTTAACCGCCTCTTTCGTATGATCTATGTAGATCACGGAAGACTTTACGCAATAGCCTACACTTGATTTGAACTTTCATTCTATTAGTATCTGTGTATATTACAAAATGACCTGCATTTGTGTTAGTAGAACTGTTATACAAACGTCATCGTTTACAAGACTGCTGGAAATTCTTTTGAACTTTGCCATATAGATTATTTTATGTTAGATATTGTATTTTCTATATTATGTAACTTTCCCATTCAATAAAATGGTCGCCCACGTTATCCTGGAGTGCGAGGGTCGCGAATGTAAGGTCGCTCCTAGAATCCTGACCACCTCAGGAGGCTTTTGTGCTTCTGGTAGGAGCTAGGCTAGCATAACAAGCTAGCCATATCTGAAACGCATAATGCACCGTTTTTTAGTCTAAATGCGGAAACAGGGCCCTTAGCCCATTTTATTGGTAACTTATTACTAACCAGCCGTGTCCCGCTGTATTTGCGGTCACTTCTTCGTAAGGTCTTCAATAAATGGGCTAATAAATGCAAAAATATTTTTTCAAATCCGACAGGTAGTTTCAGAAATTAGCTTTAAGGAAAAAGAAAAATAAACTCGACGGCTCTATTATCTATACAAATATTAACATATTCTTCTCAAGCAAATTTCGCGCACGGAGGAATGTGAAATTTAAAGTGCTTAAGGTTTATATGTAGAAGAACAATATCTGTTATAAATTTAAAAATCATGCGAATTCAGCTTCGAAAAGCTCCAGGGGTCCATTATATATGTTGAACTGTCATGGTACGGAACCTCTATACAATGACAGTTCAAGTTATACTGGTAATTGACATAAAACCAAACATTTATTATCATCAGATCAGTCTTATTTTTGTGTAAAAAGCTTAAGTTTTTGGGCCATTTGTATTCCCTAAATGCAGTTAAATAATCTTTTTTAACTCCTTATAGCTTTATGGATAGTTTTCTTTCTTTTGTTTAAAATCTTAAAAGCTTAGTATTAGGTTTTTTTACATAATTATGTCGTAAGTTGTAATTGATTTCTCATATTGCAATCAACCGGGTACCGTAAAAGAAAAATATCCCCGAAATTACTATAAAAATAACAAAGCAAAGAATGGACTGTGTCGAGGTAGAGATTTATTGAATAAAATTTAAAGTCAATTAATGTTGACACGCGCTTAAACGATCCCGCGTCAAGCTTCTTGACAAAATTAAATATACTCGTATCTTGGAATGTGTCACACCGCTGCTAGTCTGCCTCTTAATCCATATAAAGTGAAATCTAATTTTTATTTTGTAAGTTATTTATAAGAAACAGAATTAGACGTTTGCAAAAGCTCATTGTCGACGGACATAACGAACACTGTTAGCGTTAAGTACTCGTACTCGTATATGTATATAAAACATGTTCCTGGCACGATAATATAATAATTACGGACTGCCCATTATACCACCTGTCACCATTAAAGCTAAAAAGTTATATAAAGCTATGAAATTTACAGAAAAAAATCATTAAAACTTGACGAAATAAAAGGGCCTTGGTTCTCTCATCATGACTCTTGATCACCCCTCATAAAAATAACACCGGGCTTCTAAAATAATTCTCATTGTGGTTTCAATTTACGCGTTTCACATTAACTTCACTTTGGATGCGCTCGACGAAAAACCAAATTCACGGATAAAAATCCTTCGTTATCTTTAAAAATAATTTCTCACTAAAAGGATGCGTAAGCGCGTCTCAAATGCTCACTTAGTCACTTCGTTAATTTTGGTAAGGTGTACTGGAATCTCTCGCTTTATTTTTTACACCCGACAGAAAGGAGATGGCGCATTTGCTTATCACATTTTTTTTTGTTTTGGTGTCAGATTCCGTCGTGCGTTTACGCCTAATTCGCTTTGAATATTAAATGATTTGTGTCGTGCCTTCACTGCGTTAGTGTCTGTTTGCTCTTGTGACCACACGCACGGTCGGTCATTCATTTCATTCATTGAGCATGTACTTGTATTTTATTTTTATTAGGATTAATTGGACACAAGTTATTCGGACCAGTAGGATCCGAATTTACAGTCGATAATATTTAGCTATGAATCTCAGTAGACTGAAATAAATTTATTGTTATTGATTACAGCACGAACAATTTAAAGGCGTAATCGTTATCATTGAATATTATTGGCGATAAATTCCATAGGCATTGACCGTATCGTGAGTCTATACAACGAACGAACGAACAGATTTCCTCTTTAATCAGCTGTTAATCTTATATATAACAAACGTAGGATATGAGAAAAAGGTGGAAAAAATAAGCCAATATTTTTTTAAACTAGAAATCTTTAACTGTATAACTATCAAAATTTATTGTTAAGTGTACTCATGAAATTTAAATTGAGCTATAAAAATAAAACTCCACTTTAAGACCATTATTTAGAATTTCGATAGAGCACGCCGGAAGACGGAAGCGTTTGCAGAGGTCGTTGAACCCCTCGACGAGTCAATGTCAGCGCCGGCAAGGCGCGAGTCCAAGATTCGGCAAGAACAAGGGTGCGTGCTTGCCGGTACAGGGTAGCAGGGTGCAACTGTCGCGGGGTAACGACCGGGCTGAGGTCGACGGCCGGTGCCACGCGGCCGCGCGACCGAGCCATCCGATTGATTGGAGTAGGACGGCACTACCTCCTCGTACCCTCACGATCTAACTACCCCTCACTTAATGGGGGAAATAACACTTTGTTCTGCAACAGATAAGGTGTTATTCGGTTCGAACGTTTATTCGTCGATACAGCTTTAAGAGTGGGCTCGCGGGGAGGCAACCAACGCACACAGATGCGTTAAGGGAAGTAGTTTTGCTCAAAATATTGATTTTTCCGCGGGGCTCGGTGGGCCGCGTGGCGTGCGCGTGTGTGCGTGCTGCGTGCAAGCGCGCGGGCGTGTGTGCGAACGCGTCTATTTTGGATTGAGCACGTGGTCGTAGTTGTTGCTTGTTGACATGCGTTTTTATTTTTATGGCGGCTTTACGGTTTGATCGGTTAATTGAATTGCATCATTGCTTGTAATTTAAACATTTGTGATTTATACAGCAAATGAGATTTATTATTAGCGCGGTCAGGCAATGACATTAAATAGCAAATTTTTCATATATCATATCATATTTCAATATAATTTATTTAGTACCTTTTTGCATTATTCCATAATTAGTTGGGTTCTAGGCGAACCTAGTGCCTCCCATAATAATTTTGTACTTAACTGAGGTATTAATTGATTCGTGTCTTAAGCAGATATAAGAACGCATAATAAACAATCACACATTAGAATCAAGTAATTTTGTGAAACAGCGTGAATTTTTTTTCATAACTTTTAAATTACATGATAAAATTCTCATATGAGATAAAATTTAAGTAATTTCTCAAATACAGTAGGGTGAATTTAAATAGGTATGCATATACATAAGTTTGTAATATAATATCGAAGAATAATATGTACATGTCATGGTATAATGTAACGCAGACTAATTTAAAAAATATACAGTATAGTAGCAGTATACACAAACATCAAATTTCTAAATCATAACACTTTAAGAAGATGAAGTAGTCGTGGTAAGCTCTTTACATGCAGACTAACTCCTTAGCATTTTCTTATTCTCAAGGTTCAGTGGACAGGAGACGACGTGCAAATATACATACACACATATCTACCAACTTCTTTCTATGTTTGTTGAATATATTATTAGGTATACATGTACGTGTATATCAGTATCGATGCACTAACACAAAGCCGGTTCACGACTCACGCACACAAGCGCACTGCCTTACCCTTGATTTTGCCAGCTCAAGGTCTCTACCCTCTCTGTACATCTACTCGCTCCCTGTACATTTCATATAAGTCCATCCCCCTCTAAAGTGCGGACAATGCCGAATTTCCCCGATCGGCAGCCGGGTCATCGACCTGCAACGACATACGTATTGGTAAATAAACATTGAACCTGAGTTACATAACAAATATAATATAGTGCATGGTAAATGGAGTCCAATTAGTTTTATGGCTTGCATACGCTTATGTTTGAATTAAAGCAAATTGTTTATGGACTTATAAATGTAGGTATCATTGATGTAAAATACTCTTAAACAACTTTAACACAGATAATGCACAGGCACAGCCTAGACTAATGGCTCTAGAAGCTATAATGTTTTTTATGCTGGCTAGGTCCATTACATTTTTATAGAAGAGGTTTTTAAAATGTATCCGACACGAGTCCAATAAAACTTGACAATAAATGCAATACCAAAATTAATCTTAATAAAAACTGCGTACAGGAGCAGGTTGTGTACCTCATGCCTTTTTAACCCCCGACGCAAAAAGAGGGGTGTTATAAGTTTCACGTTTGATGTCTGTGTATCTGTGTGTCTGTCTGTGGCATCATAGCTCCGAAACGGATGAACCGATTTGAGTGCGGTTTATTTTTGTTTGAAAGGTGACTTGATCGAGAGAGTGTTCTTAGATATAATTCAAGACGATCTGTTCAGCCGGTCGAAGATCATCAGCTCTTTTGTAATCGTTGAAGGGATTTTCGAGTCGGGTCTATTTTAAAATTTTCATTTCTCCGAAATGTTTGGCGAAGATGTATGGTACACATAATAAGTGGTGTGGTTGCAATATTTTGGGTTCGTTGATTTAATATTTTCAAATATTATAAATACAAATTTTACTAGACTCTTAATGTAATAGCTTCATTTCATCTCTGTAACAAGGCACTGAACTTAAAAAACAATCAAAATAATTATTTTCTTACCTACAATTATTCTCTTAAATTAGTGTAGCTCCTACACTTAAAAAAATAGGCAAGAGAATATAATACATAATGTTGAATATTTGAACTGTAATTAGGTATACAGTAATGACTCAGTCTATTGAATGTAAATAAATTCGTTGATAGTAGTCTAATTATAATCCTGATAATATCGCGTCATTACCTCACCGGGGTCAACGGCAAGGTGGTGTGTTGGACTCGAACCGACTTAAACCACAGGGTGTTCCGTCACGAGGTCCTAATGGTACTTACATGACAATTATGGTTAAAGAATCTTTATTCTCAATAAAAACATAGTCACTTACTTGAGAACAATAATAACTTAAAATATAGTTACAAGTTCGTCATTTCACTCAACAATTAAATACTATACATGAATCCTAAGGAAACCAAAACATTGATTTTAGTAGTCTAGTTATTACTTTATTGCAGAAATAGAAACAAATTGTTTCCTCTAAAAATTTTCCCTGTGATTCTTGATTTTTCTAATAAATAATGCACTAGCCGCCTGAATATTGTCCTGAAAATACAATATGTGATAGCGGACAGGTATTCCGTTGGGTCAATGTTCCCCCTTTCGTAAATTATAAGTTAATATGAAACATTAAATGGCATTCTGCCTCCCTTCGTGAAAACGTGCATTAATTTTGCGAGCATTCACATGGGCTTCGCGTGCAAACAATATTATACAGAAATATGTAATTGAGTAAAGTACAATCATAATACAAATCTCCAATGATAACAAAAACTCATTAAGCTGAAAAAATAAACTCGAGTCACAGCGTCCCATCCTGTGGTGAGCGTTTGATTACGTGATTGTAGTTATTGCCAGTGCCCACCCCCTGTATGCACTGCGCCCATACCCGACCTACCCCAACACCCAATACCGAAAGCCGAACTACCCCCAGGACCTACACCAACGCTGCAGCGATGCACCCACATCTAGATATCTAGCCACCTAGATAGATGTCTGGGCGGCCCCCGCCCGCACACAACCAAACTCTCCCGTATTGTTACTGCAACAACGCCAACGTTGACATTGCCTATACGTGCCTAACTGCCTGCACTAGTTGTTCATGTATTTACATCAAATGCATTCGTGTAATATAAAATACTTAATATGCCTTTTCTTTACTATGAAAGGCGGAAATGATAGGTTTAATGATCAGAAATCAACAAGCGTACATTAATACTGAAATATTGACGAAAAACAGACTGTGTGAGCCGGTCAAGGTCTTTTGTTGAATATTTAGGTGAAGGTAGTTTTATTACTTGACTATTCATAGAAAGAAAAACAATAGTGATCGGCTTTTTTTGTATGTGGAATCCACTTCAGGTCTTCTCACTGGAGATAACGATGAAGTTGTAGGAATCCTACTAGCCAAAACAATTTAGTGTTGCGTGTGCGTGTACATTGTGTCTGATACAAGACCAAAATTAATATATAACAATACACTGATAAAATGTAACAATTAACCTCTGTGCATTAGCTGTATAGTAACTTAAGTTATAGCTAATCACTTCACTAATATAATGATTAAAACTAGCCTATATACATCCCACCCCGCCAGGTTCCTTTTTTGCCAAATCTCAAATGCCGATGCATTCCATTGCATTGCATTGTATCTGAGTCGATACTCATAGGTGTAGTAAGAAACCGAGAAACACACATAATTCCATTATTGTTTATATTTTTAGTTTGTATACTTTATATTCGTTGTACAATTAAATCTTTGCCTAAGATGCACATCATATTTCTCGAATGTTTATCGTAACATGAGAAAGAATAATAAATTCTAGTAAGAACATCATTGCTCTTTCAGTTTACTGCAGTAATCTTTATCCTTCGAATGAATGCCATAATTCTTGTAGAACGACAATATCAACTGAAAAATTTAAGCGTTAACTCTAAAATGCATTATTACGATTATTGCATAGGTATACGAGTATTACTTGGAAGTGCAGTAATAAATTCTTCGAGTTTCAAATCTGCAAGCTTACGTAGGTATTGTCTGAACCTACCCCAACAAATCCGCACACAGAGGCAGGTCGCAAGTCTGGCTGTGTTAGTGCCTAGTGCATCTACATTATATAACGCTGAGTGCACTCACACACTAAAGCAGGCGATATTTACGTGAAGTTCATTTATGCTATTGGAGGGAGGTTGCACATACCTATCTGTTTTTATTTGAATTTGTAAAGTTTTCGCATTATGTTGTCATTGCGTCAAGGACACAAAATACTTTTTTATTATTTGAACTCGCTCCCTGGATTTTTATTATTGATCCTCGTAATTGAGACCCGTCTTCAGTTAATCAAACTAAGGCCCTGATTATCCGCAGTTACGGGTTTCACAAAATGCCACTACAAACTATATAATCGACTTGAAGCCATATCTTGTACTTTCAAGATGTATATTAACGTAAATATTGTAAGTCATTCTTAGCCATTGATAAAATGTTTCGAAACAAAGATTAAAGTATTTGTCTTTT
Organism: Callimorpha dominula; assembly: GCA_949752705.1. Taxonomy (NCBI): domain Eukaryota; kingdom Metazoa; phylum Arthropoda; class Insecta; order Lepidoptera; family Erebidae; genus Callimorpha; species Callimorpha dominula. The sequence goes on from OX456991.1 coordinate 21,047,984, forward strand.
GTCTGAGGAGACTCTGCGCAAAATGTACTCTATGCGCAGTTGGGTTAAAAAGCCAATCGATATGATAGACTGAAATCAATGGTGAAAGTTTTCAGTTTGAACACCAAACCACTTAGCTTAACTCAAATATGCGGAACAACCCACGATCTAAGCTTATCGAATCCAGTTCAAACAATTCAAATCAAAACAAAAAAATAAGCGACAAACATTTTTAAACATTTTTCGAAGTCTCTTAAAGCTCAGAAACAATTTTATAAAATTATTTGCAATTCAAAACAGCAAGTACTTTCACATTTCATGTTATTCTTGACCTTATTTATGTAAACAAAATATCGTATTCAATAACCTTGAGCAAGTTGAATAACGATTCATATACGAAGCGGAAATGTTCCACTGTTCACGGTTACACAATACAAGCCACTTGTAGAAACCGTAAATATTATAGTTTAATTACACAAGCAAGAGATGCGATACTGCTACATTTATTTATTTTAGTCACAAGCTAATTATGTAATTATTTCATTTAGTTCGCATTAACAATCTATATTTTATTGTTTACGATCAAATCATTTTTTTAACATGATTTTTGTTGCATGCATAAAATATATATTATTATATTATCTGTGGTAGATGCTACAGATGAAAATACTGAAGTAGTATTTCAAAGCGCCTACGGCGTAGCGTTTGCTACGAACTTCATAGAATAACGATTTCTAAGACTTCAGTTTGTACTTATGAGAAACTTCTATGTCGTACAAGAGAGCTCGTTTTTAATATACGTTTTGTGGTTAATTCTTAAAATTACTATATGTATATAATTACAGTAAGTATATAATATGTAAGTATATAAAAATATTTATAAACCAGTTTTTAATAATTAGTTCTTATATATTTATTCCTATATAATTATCGTTTCACTGTTTTAGTCTTAATTATTTATTATAATTCCTAATAATACAAGAATAACATAGATCACAGATATGTTATTTTAACTGTAATTTATGAACGCCATCTAGTGGCGAGAAGAATAACTGTTAAGTTCCATTCTTCGACGCTAGATGGCTGCACTGTATTATAGTGTTGTTACGTATTATGTTGTTAATAAAATAGTGGTAATGAATTACAGGCTTTAAGTGTAGTTTATTTACTATTCTAATGATGACTTTAAAATATACTTATTAGCTACACATACGTTTTAATTATATACAATTTCCCTTAAATACGTAACACAAAATACTCGTTGCTAGTTGGTACATTGCTTTTTTCTATATTTTTAATAAAAATATTAGATTATATCGTTGTGAAATCCAAACACCCATTCTGATTGTAACTAAAACTAATGTCCAATTTTAAACATAAGAGAAACTTATTATTTGAATAGTACAACATGTTCTAAGAATCGTCCGATTCTAGTCTTGCTACTAAGGAGTTGAGCGAATGATGACTAATTATTTTTGGGCGATTTGCCAAACAAGAGACCGAAATGTGAATATAGGGCATCAGTGTCTCCATTCAAACACTTCCCAAAGATTACAGTGCACTTATAAATGATAACTAATCAACGCTTTAGTTCCAAAGTACAAATCTGTATATAAAATATCTATATCCTACTAATATTATAAACGTGAAAGTTTGTGAGGATGTATGGATGCTTGTTGCTCTTTCATGCAAAAACTACAGAACTGATTGCGATGAAACTTGGTATGTAAATAGCGGGACACCTGGATTAGCACACAGGCTACTTTTTATCTTGATATTCGGCGGCATAGGGACTTACGCGGTTGAAACTGCGAGGCGCAGCTAGTTATGCATATATGTAATTTGTATATTATATTCTCAATACATTTTGATATTTACTCCACAAACTGTTGCAGACTAAAAAAATGTACATTATCGACTGGCCTGTTGGTCTTGTCTTGTGGTTAGTGACCCTGACTGCTAAGCCAGAGGGCGTGGGTTCGATTCCCACCCATGGCAAATAATTGTGTGATGAGCATGATCATATTTGTTCTGTATCTGTGTGTAATTTATCTGTTATATGTATGTATTTAGAAATATATAACTATGTTTATCAGTAGTCTGGTTACCAAAGTACAGGGTCTGCCTAGTTTGGGATCAGACGGCCGTGTATGAGATGTGTGAGGTTATTATTATTATATTTAACGAACTTGATCGTATACGAAAAAACAGTAAAAACTTGTACTTACAAAGTATTTTTTTGGAGATCGCATTAATTTGAATGAACTGGAATAACGTATATTCTATAATTTGTTGTGATCATAGCTGATAGACGTTTACAAAACCAACTGAATCATGCACGTGTTACTAACTCAGTAAAATCTGTTTTAAGATCTGCATATTCAGTTATCTCAGTAATCGTAAACTCACTAATCATTTGGGAAAACTTGTTATTAATATTTATTTTTGTGTTATCCCCCATCAGCCTTCAAGTGACTGATGTAGAAAAATACAGAAAAATACTTAGTATCTTTACAAAAATACTAGCTGTAATTCTTTTATAACTAACTAATCAAATCTTATTAACGTTTTAAGGGCCCATCCAATAGCGGTGTCAAATTAAGAACTAGGAAAAAGCCTATGCAATATATTTTTTAAATGTATTAGGATTATTAAAAAGACAAGAAATCGATGTGCATACAAGACTAAAAACTTCATCAACTTTGAAGTTGGTTAAATATAGGTTAGTGCAGTCAAAAAGTTCCGGAAACATTCCAATACAATTTGTTAAGATATAAAATGATGTCACAAAGTGGCTCTAGTCTTGCGCAAACCCAGTTTAGTTTCGAAATCTGAACACACACAATATATTAAGACCAAGATTTCAGCACTTTCTTTGCAGCGTTATCGTGTTTCGGAATCGCCAATCTATCAAGATAACCCTATTTTCATGGGAACTGTGTGTTCCTCTTATATAAATGATACAGTTTAGAGTAAATTATTGCATAAAGTTTCGTCAAGCCAAACAAATTGAGTTAGACGTTCAATTGAAACTTTTCGATCTCCAGCTAGCATGTCTTTTTTAAAGAACTTTCAATTTCACTTGAAACAACCAAGTTTGATCCCAAAACGATATAATAAAAGATTCAAGAAATACTCAGTCACAGTTCCGGAGAGTTTACGCCGACTATACTTCTGGGGAAAAAGGCGTAGTACTCATATGTCATTAGTAGTAGTATCGAAGATGTCAGAGTGTGGCAGATTGCTGCTGGACTAGAGTTGTTCAACTAGCTAGTTCCTTCGCCTTCACCTTCACTATAAACCCAATTAGACGATTTACTAGAAGACCGCCGTTTATAAGTACCACAAGGCTGTGTTTCTGTAGCTGAGTGGGGACCACAGAGTAGGCAAGTGACAACACTAGTTACACACAGTACAGGCGGGATGTATGAAAGAAATTAAGTCACCAAGTCCGCTCCAACGTCTACAATACAGCTTATATTATGAATGATCATGCCTGATAATAATGAAAACTTCATATTAATAAAATTAATTACATTTAGACTTTATTAAATTGTATTAAAACATTGACATAATAATAAATATTACTATGGACATGTTGGAGATCATTGAATTGTATGTGATAATTATTATAATAATAATTTGCATGTCAATAATATTAACTAAACTCGCATGCGTTTACATGTTTAAACATGTAAGGTCTTTTCTGTACCGACTTGTCTGTAAATAAATGAAATTGAATTTATTGAATTACAATTTTTTTGTTAAAAAAAATTATAATTCTCACAATTTCTTGGAAATCCAGTATTTCGAATTACTTTCTTACAAAATGAAATATGTTTTATACTTACGATTTTTATGAGCTCAACACTAGTGATTAATAAGAGATATAAAAAGTGGAGAACACATGTATTTCTGAGTAGATGGTCATGACTGTCACCGAAATACAAGCTTCATACGATTATACATTATACATTACGTGTTTATACATTATAAGCAATCGCTTAACTAAATCTCGCCCAAGTAAGTCCAAACTTGCTGTCATTTTACCAAAAACGTATAATTAATGTCAACATTAAAATAAAAATATCATCGTAGCTATCTTTGTTGCCACTATTTTTTTTTTGTATAAGAATATTCGATAAAATAACCTTTTCAAGCTCACAATCTGACTTCAGGTAAGTGCTTAGCGGTGCCTATGAAAACAACACGATGACAACCCTATGCCCTGCCTTCGATTGAGGTCCGGGCCACCCTCACCCTCATAAACAAAAACATTACAAATATTGTTGAAGTACTACTGATCGCACACGTCCATTTTGAGTGGAAATCTAAGGGACCGACCTCTTTAAGTCTTGTGAGTTTTATAGGCGCCGGATGCAATCAGGCGAGGCTTGTTGACTTTCAACAGCTTGGCGGTATAAAAGAAAAATTTATTCATACATGAGACACTGACGGGTAAAACATAACATTTGTTACAAGTATTATGTATACAATGATTACTCAAAAGTTTATTTTCACATTAAAATAAACTAACTTATTATTTTTATTACGGGTCTGGTCTGGTGGATAGTGATCCTGACTGCTATGCCAGTACAGGTACGATTCACCGAGGACAAATAATTCTGTGATGAGCACGATCATTACTTCTGTGCTTGGGTGTAATTTATCTACAATATGTATGTATTTAGTAATATATAAGTATGTTTATCAGCAGTCTGGTTCCCATAGTACAGGCTCTGCCTAGTGAGATAGACGGCCGTGTGTGAGGTGTCCCAAGTTATTATTATTATTTCATTTCTTGCACAATCTGCGGCCTTATCGTTTTAGAGCGATTTCTTCCAGATAATAATCTTTTGATAAACATTGAGGAGCAGGATAAATTCATCTATTCATTCTCAATAAACATTGCTTCATGTAATTAGTTAATGTGTACAACATTTATTTCCTCGTTTTAATTAAAGCGATTACTATTTTACCCATATAAATATGAATGTTCTTTTTATCATGTATAATAACAGTCGTCTAAAATATCACAGTACGATGTGTTACTCACACCACCTAGTATGTTCAAACAATTACGCGCAATAAGCGATACATACGATGGTATATTATAAAAATTTGGGCTGCGATATTGAGGGTACTCGAGTTCAGAGCGGGTTCTAGGCCAGACTGTCGCAACAGCAAGTTCGGACTTATCGTTATCAAGATACATAGTTATTTTGTATATCAAGTGCGCATTATGCTGTTCACCCAATTCCAGAAGATACATTGTAACCTCCTTATTCGACCTAGATGTTGAAACAATGTGTTCCTGCTACAATCAGTAGTCATGCTTTCTTTTTTTTACTCTCGGCTGAAGATCTTCTGTCCATTTATTTTAAAGATAAATAACTTATTGTGCGGAAACTAAATGCAAATAGGTTATGTACGCGTTTTTAGTATAAGTTCTTTGGTTTGATTTATCAATCGAATATTTTGTAAGAACTTGTTAGTTATTTTGAAATTACAATTAAGTTCCATGCGTTAATGCTTTCACTTATGAGTTAGCAAGGACTTACGTGTACTTTATTAAAAAGGACTTTGATAAAATAAGTTATATAGTTGTATGTTTGTCCTCTATGCGTTCCGAAACCATTGATCAAATTTTAATAAAACTTTAATAGAGTGTTCTGAGGACGCCCGCGAGGGTCCTAGCGCAAAAAAATCTATAAGTATAAAAAAAAAAAAAATGGTATTGCAACGCATACCGGGTTCAGCTAGTACAGAAGCATTTTGTCTTCTTAATCGAAATGTGAGAGTTATTAAATTATGAGTAGAATGTTTGTTAACTGTCGGTCACGGACTGTTTATATTGTTGTTGTGTTAAAATTCATATATAATAACGTTTACGATCTCTGTTTGTACATTTATTTTGTAAGTGTAAAGTTATCACTCTTACACTAAACAATATAATGAAAATACATTTGTGTTAAAGTTGCGTGTCGGCTAAAGTTAGATTTGATCACGGCCTAAACGCTGAATGGTTTTGGATCAAATTTGGCCCACAAATAAATTATGACAATATGGGATCTGAAAACAGACACATAGGGTTCGATCCGTATAGAAAACTAAAATAATTGTTACATTTAAATTGATGAAATTTTAAGGACCGGAAAGAGCTAAGTACTGTTGCATTAAAAGAAGGATTTTAAAATGTATTTGACAAAGAAATTTTTTTTTTATCGTGTGGAAGCCCCCTCCGGTCATCGGAATTGAACCGACTAAAACCATACGGTGTTCCGTCATAAATGAGTCTATTGCCATTGACTCGGGTATACCCTAGGAAGGAAGTCCCCGAGAACCCCGGCAGACCTTGGCCACCTTTTATTGACATTGATATCTAACAAAAGAAGGTATCACACACCATTAAGGCAAGAAGCAAGAGTTAAAGGATTAGAAGTTGAAACGGTAAGCAATAATAAAGCTTAACCGGCTATAAATGCAAACAGTTATGTTTTGCTAATTTTCAGATATTCACACCGACAATATAAATTGGCGTAGTCAGTTTAACTGTTTTTATTAACACCAGTAGTCAACCCTAGAGCGCGTAATAGAAATAGAAAATATGTGTATGTGTGTGTGAATTGCACTTGTAGTGTTGTTATGTGTGCAATAAATACTTTATGTATCCATCTCTTTCCTTCTCGACATTTCACTGATAGCTATGGCCTTGTCTAGTCGCATCTAATGCTGGCATTAGTCTGTTTACAATGCTTTAGTTACTGGCTCAAGCACTCGCATATAAAGTATATACCTAGAACAGTTTATACGAAATTTTATCGTTTGTGACAGAATAACGCACTCCAATTAATACTAATTTAGTAGGTTGTACTGCGTATTTGTGTCGAAAAATATTATTTAAACAGATGTTGAGCTAAAAAGAATACGGTCATTGGCATGGTTAAGTTTACACAGAAACAGTTACGCTTTTGTGGAGCATTTCATTCAAATGTTTATCATTTGTTACAGGTGAGTGAAAAAATTGGTGGATACAGGTTTGCATAATATAGCCCTCTAGCACAGAAGACTTGTTTAGAACAATATTGCAACATACCAGTAAGTAAATTAATATAGTAGAATGTAAATTAATATTAACATGTACTTTTTTACACACCAAAAATATAAATATACAAAAAAACTACAATGTAAATTGTATAAACGGCGTGACAGCGCTAGTAGAGGGTTCTAAATATATGTAATTGGCAAATAAAAAAAAGGTTTTACTTAATTTCCCAGTATGATAATAATTAATAGGAAAAGTCGTATCCATGTAAAAAGGTCAGTAACCATTAATTACTATTGGGTAACCACTTTTTATACTCGTAGATTATATAGGTCACGTCATCTTACCTATGTAAAGACGGACTGTTTGTTATTTTTTAAATGTTTTATAAACTAGCACTCAGCGGATACTTACCAAAACTACTTGTACCAGTGTGTTAACTCATCAAACGCTCCTAATGTCCCTGTAGCGAGTGTTGACTGAGCCGGAGTGTTGACCGGTATGTAGGTTACACCGCGCGAACCGGCAAGCGCTCCCCGCAGCGCATGCCGCACCCCGCACGCCACGCAACTACTTCTATGATCCGTGCACTTTTAAACAAGAAAATGTCAAATGCACTCTACGGAGGGAGGACAGATACAGTACTGCGCAGGTACTAGCCAGAAATAGGTTAACAGGAATACTCCTTCATACATGTACTATCGCCATCACAGTCAACAAGAAATGTTGTTCTAAATATTCTTAATCAAAGCTGTTGTCTACTGCACAATCAAAAGACCAAACAGAATATTAGCTTAGTTATCAGTACGTCTGCAAAAATTAGAGTCGCGTATGAAAATCCCATTTCTAAAATGTCAAAGTTCATTCAGAAATGCATTGCTTGTGACTAGCAACCGACGAATCGGTAACTATAGTTAGGAATTTGGACTGAGAATCACAGAGCGGCGGCAATGTGCCACCAACCGATTCTATTATTGGACGTGGGCCTATGTATTATATTTATATCAAGCGCTACCCGTGGTCACTGGGGCAAGTTCGCTCGCTTCTTTAAACTCGCAATAAAAATCCGACAAGTTCGAGCCCGAGATCGTGGCCTGTGTAAACAGTTCATATTTGCATTCCATTCTCTTTTTGTTTTTATTCTAGTGCTATTGGCAAATAAGCATACGAATCTGGTGATAAACGGGTACTTGAAACATCAGAAGAAAAACTCAAGCGTATTATGTGAGATTTGTCCTTACAGTGGCAGCTTCTAACTCGATTAGCTATATTAGGCTACTTTCCATTGCGGCAGCACAAAGCGCATATGATCCACGGTCCGCCACTGGCATTAACTACGGTATTGTTAAATTAGAGCTGCGAAGAATACTCAACGAAGACAATAAAATACTTTTTTTTTTCACCTCACCGGGGATGCGTAGAAAATTGTGTTACATATCAGAGTCTGTAATACCGACTTACTAATCCCTATATATCTCGAAAGGATAAGTAAAGGAGCACATACAGTTCGCCAACTATATTTTTCGACTCACGTCTATTGACCTCTTGCGAGCACGTTTTCGGACAACATACTGCTGCTAAGAGTTTCCTAACAAAAACAAATCAATAAAAATTCTTTCCATTCAAAATATTGCCAGCTATATTATCAGCATATAACGGCTAGCTAAAACAACGGTCTCACAATCGGTAGGTTCTGAGTTCTAACTCTACTAGCGACGTACCAGGTAATGAGTAACCAACGACTCAAGACATGTTTTGAATAAAATCATATTTTATCTACAATTCTAAGAATTACAAATACACCCTTGTATGAAATAGTCCTACTAATATTTTAAACATGAAAGTTTGTGAGGATGTATGAATGTATGTTTGTTCCTTTTTCACGCAAAAACTACTGAACCGATTGCGATGAAACGCAATTGGTATGTTGATAGCTGGACACTTGGATTAACACAAAGGCTACTTTTTATCCCGATATTCTCTCGGCATCGGGACTTCCGCGAATGAAACCGCGAGGTGCAGCTAGTAATTCTATATTCTTAAGTAATTTTAAATCGTTTAAAATAGAGACTACAACGATTATTAGCCTTAATAAAAGAGTTAGTTTATCTAAAAAAGGAGATAGAGAAAGGGGGGCCTCTTTCAAATTTTGATAATATCTACTATATAAAAATATCAAGCGATTAGCCATCCTTTTCATAGAGTTAACGGCCCGGACACACTTTTTGAGCCATCTGAGAATGTGCCAAGTACATATATTTGAATTTGATAAATATTATTTCTATGTATTAACAACCGTTTTATCATTTCAAGGTGACGAGTACGAACCAACGATAAGTAGGTGACCATCAAATTAGGAGATCGACAACCGACCATGACTCTATTTACGGCTTTATTCCAGTCTCAACGCTGAAGGATTTTTGCGATAAGATGACACAAAATTCACATCTTTCGTCTTCGTCAATTCAATTTCATTCACTATAAAACCATTCACCTATATTTTTAAATTAGACTTTATGACACACATCGGAAACACCAGTCAAGGCCAGATCGCAACATGATTGCGTTTAAAAGAGTACGAATCATCGTGATCGTGAGTGTGTGAGTTAATGTGGCTGTGTCCTATATTCTGTACGTCAATTTGGTCCCAGCGTCCAATGCATTTTAGTGAAAGTGTGCTTACCGCAACAACCAAGGTTTTAACACCTGCAATTTAACGCTTAAACTTATACATTCCCATTACAAGCACTTTGAAATACGCACAAGATGACAAGATGAAAATATACCCGTATTTTATTTAATGAAAACAATATAACCAACAAGCATTATGCACCTCAATGTACGTCAGACGTAGTTTTGTGACGTTAAGTCACGTTTATCGCACTTTTTTATATTAATGGCGGGTGATTAATTTCAAAACTTTACCATGAAGCATTAAATCAAACGGTAATTTGTGTTGTCTGGCGGGCTGCCAAATACGGCGAGACTTCAGTCAAACGATTTACAAAACTGCGTACAATGATCTCTCCTCATTACTATAAATTACCGCTACGAAGTGAAAACAAAGACTCACTTTCTAAAGTGCAAGCGAAATGTGGTTCGGTTGCGTATCTCGTTCCCGCTCCATAGATCATCTTAAGAGTACTACATTAATACGGATGTTTCACAATCGTTCGGTGATTGGTCGGCGGATTGCGAGATACTCGCCTTACATATGACTATCGATTCGAATGGCTATCGATGTAAGCTTGAACAAACCTAATGCTACTTTTTTAGAACATCCCGACTTTAACAATTTTTATTCTAAATAATGTCATGGCAATATAAGGTGAATGGTTTTATAGTGAACTAGCAGCGCCTCGCGGTTTCACCCGCGTAAGTCCCGATCCCGTCTGAATGTCGTTATAAAAAGTAGCCTATGCGTTAATCCAGGTATCCAGCTATCTACATACCAAGTTTCAGCGCAATCGGTCAAGTAGGTTTTGTGTGAAAACATTACAAACATACATACAAAAACACAAATGTTTCCTCTTTATAATAAGTAATTAATAATATAATTATAATAGGTAATTTTAAGGTTAGTAGGTATTATTTAGTCGATAGGTATGCTCTTGTCTTCTTCAGTCTAGAAAATGTCTCAGAGCAAAGACTAAAGCTTCGTTCACAACTTCTAAAACAACTCGCACGTAGAGAGACCATACGTTCCAACATAAGCCTTTCTTAAAGACTTCCACAAAGAGTTCACTTTGACAAGGCAATCCCTCCATCTAGAGAACCAACCGAGATTTCAAGAATCTTTCTCCCGCCAGCGACTGTCTGTTCTAGTGACTATATGGCGGGTCCAGTATTGGTTCTGTAAAAGGTCCTGGCCATTTTTTTTGCTACTTATTCTTTTATAAATAAGGATATGCTAAGACAGATAATAAAATAAAATTCAAAATACTTTACATCGTTCTACTCTAGTAACATTATATTAATTCCCGAAGGTTGTACGTAATTGTTTAAATGGCTCCATTCAGCAATAGTAGGCTAGGTATACAGTTAGATTAAATATATGTATTGCTCGCTTATTTACCCAATACTTTAGTAATTTTGTGAAATTTACAATGGCGACTAAACTGTTCAATCACAAAGTCACCGCTTACTTTTGTGGGGACTGATGTTATCTTCAACTTTATAAGATGCAAACCTAGACTTTATGATTTACCTCTTATAGAAACATAAAGGTCAAGTATCTAAGTATCTAAAGGACTGTTATGATTTTAATGTGAATATTTATAAAGTAACTAGCTGACCCGGCACACGTTATTTTGCCATATTAATTATTTGTAATGAATATTTTAGTAGTCAAATAAAAAATAACTAACTTATTGTGGGGATGGGGTCTATGACTGAAAGAAGAATGGAGCGCTGTGGTCTATTGACGGCCTATAAAAATAACAAAACACCAACCATTAATTTTCTTAACTCAAATTCAAAGTACTTCATTAACTTAACTGACATATTTAAAGTTTAACAGTGGGAGAGCCATGCTTCGGCACGTATCTCGAAAGGAGTGATATCATGTCCTCACAGAAAACCGGCAGTGAAGCAATGCTTCGTTGTACTTCGCCAAGCGAGTGAGGATACCGGTGTCCCTAACCCTTTCCCCTCCCTATCTTCCCCCCTATCTCTCCTACTCCCACCTTAAAGGCCGGCAAGGCACTTGTGACTCTCGAGTTGCAGGTGCCCATGGGTGGCGGTAGTCACTTACCATCAGGTGACCCGTCTGCTCGTTAACCCCCTATTCCATAAAAAAAAAAGTTTGACATCGACTTGACGGCAATCGATTATTATAATCGATTGTAACAATCGCACTTTCTATTTTCACTGGGTTAAATACTTTAAAAAAATTGTACCAATGAAATTAAAATACTAATATCGCTATTAAAAAACAGGGGTTGATCGTAGAGGGTTGAAAATTCAGGGTTGTATGTATTTTCTAATGCTGCATCTTAAAAAAATAATAATTTATCTATAAATTTAAAAAAAAGTTAGGGGTCAACTACCCTTAACATTAAGGGGGATGAAAAATAGATGTTGGCCGATTCTCAGAGCTACCCAATATGCACACAAAATTTCATGAGAATCGGTCAAGCCGTTTCGGAGGAGTTTAATTTCAAACACCGCGACACTAGAATTTTATATATTAGATAAATAGCTCAAAATCATGTTCAAACTGGCACGACACGAAATTAATTGAAAATTGATTTTCGAAAACATGTTGCAGAAATAAGGACGAAATGATTAAAAAAGAAATTGAATGCTTGACTTGAATCATAGAAGCTTCCCCATTGGTCGTTTAAAATTTATTTGCGCGATTATAATTGGCTGCGTCAGGTTGCATTCGCGCAGTTTTCATTACGTTCGTAAGGCCACGTTACGATGAGGTCAGGTCACAGACCTTAATACATGCACTTGCCGAGTACTTGAAATGTTTTATTTGATAAAAAATGTAAAGTCAATTACTACGGAATGTTTATTTTATGTAGTTGTAATACAAATTAGTTTCTTGTAAGGATCACGATTGCATAGCGCATTCAAGGTCGACTGTACACTGTTTCGATAGTGACGTAACATTGGAGCAGGACTTGACCTTGCATTAAATATATTATAATTCTTGATGTATATATGTTGATTTAAAACGTGACTCACTTCGTATGTTGACAGGGGTTGTGGTCAAGAGTATTTATAATTGTAACACCAACACAACATCCGATTCGTATGTCATCCACATAGAGCAAAACTGAAATTACATATCATATTAATACGTGAAGAGAATTCTTTGTACCCCTTTTTAAGAAAATTTCGTACTTACATGAATTTTGGAATATTTACAGTTTATATACAGAAAAAGTGCAGAAAGCTAAAATTTTTAAACAATACTAGTATGTCTTACAACTTAAAAAATTACATGAAAACAACGTAATGAAATTACACGCGTCCACACATGTCATATAGTATTGACCTGTCATTGTAAGTAATACTATACAATGACAGCCCAAGTTATACTGACCAATGAAAAAACCATGGTCGACCACCACGCGGATCTCTAGTTTTTTTAAACAAATAGGTGATTTTTTAAAGATTTTTTCTACACGTCTAGATAGATATAATGAAAAACAACATATTAACTTTAAATTGCAAAATGTGCAGAAAGCTAAATCTTACCCCGATAGCACAAAAGACGCAAAAATCAATGTCTTATTCGGTTAAATAAAAATATTTCATGTATTGTTTACCTATTTAACCAATTAACAAGATTCGAGCGATCGGAACTGCATTGTGATCTAATTATAAGAATTGATCCTTAATATATCATTATGTTTTTTGTTTTCATATTTTCATCAATAATAGCAAATGTATGTGTGTTTTAATTTATAGTGTGTAATAAGTAATAAGTGTAAGGAAGGTAAAAGGAATTGTATTTATTTGCTTATGTGCATGTAATTTTTGGCCTTAGCAGAATATCAGCGTCGCTTCGGATATTTACACGAAGCGGCACTATGCTGAGCTAATTACCATTTTTGTATCACGCGTAAGGTATGGGAACCTTATTAGTATTTATTTATTTATTTTAGTTTTTTATTACCTCTATGTGCTAGCAAAATAAATGTTTCTTTCTTTCTTACATTCTTGTATAGACATTTTAATACATATATTCATATAGTTATAGCTTAATAATTTCTATAATACTTTGTATGAGTGCTTCTGTAATTCGAGAAGTGGTACACAAATATCCAGATCCATGTCTCGTACAAAGCAAATTTTGCAAACCTGAATACATGACTGTGTATATACCTACATCTATTTTTACTTGTGATTCTATTTCTACAAATATTTTAATCTGGGGTTTCTTGCTTTGTTTCCAGTAACTATTTCAATAGCAAAAAATAATTTTCTCTAAAAAATTTTAGCTAGAAAAACTTATACCGCCCATGGGCACCTGTAACTCAAGAGTCACAAGTGCGTTGCCGCCCTTTAAGGTAGGAAGTAGGGGAAGAGGGGGAGGGGGCGGACAGTGGGAATAGGAGAGAGGGGGTTTACAGGGGAGGAAAGGATGGGAATAGGGGAGAGGGAAGGGTTAGGGCCTCCGGTAACCTCACGGCGAAAGGCAATGCAAGCATTGTTTCACTGCCGGTTTTCTGTGAGGCCGTCGTATCGAGCGTAGTCGAGCTGGCCCATACGTGCTGAAGCATGGCTCTCCCACGTTTAATATATAATAAGTAAGTAGTCACGAACATATAAACAAACGAGCAGGTTTTTGAGTGCATGTGTAAACTTTTCCAATTTTCAACTACAAAAATAAATTAGGAAGAGGATCTGATATATGAAACTTCTCAAACGACATAGATCTTGATTCTTGAACCTCTGTTCTAAGAAGTCATTTTTGTGCTGGCACTGTGCGCGTCCGGAGTTTAAAGCGACGCTTGGACTAATTTAAGAGTTATAAGCTGTTTCTAAGTAAATAACTATCTATTATATACTTTTTGGTGTAATTACTTTAAGAAATTTTAAATCACGAAAAAAATAAGTGATAAAACATTATTATTGGAAATGATGTTTGAATCTGATATCTCTCTCAAAATCTGATTGTGTTCCCTAAGACCAATGGTGTAATATTTCTAGCTTAGGAACGGTGGCTATATAGTCTTTATATAAATTATATTCTATTGTAAAATATGTAAACAAAAACATAAACATGCAGTACATGACTGTTATTTAGGTGATAAAGTCTGTTTGATTATAGTTTCGTATGTATTGTTAAAATATGAGTTAAATTTAAACAATGTTTTTAGCAGGATGGCACAGAAAATCGGAATCGAAACTTCCCGAGATTCCCGAATTGATCGGCAAAATCTACATTCACGCGGCCAAAAGCTAGTTAATTTATAAACTTCATGGACCTATGTGTGATTTTTACTCTGGTAATAAAATAGAACATTTTTTTAACTACCTAATATTTGTTCGTATAACGCAACCGTCAACACTAACTTAACCGCGCTGCGTTTCTGTTTGTACCAAGTGCCGCGGTCGGCGGCCGGCCTAGTTTCGCGATAGGAATAGGCGCCGCCCCCGCTTTGCGCCTTACCAGCCAAGTACTGCTAGTTAAAGGACACACACAAGCTTTTCACGCTACGTGCTCTTTCAAACGTCTTTTATACCACGCCAACGTTAAGAAACAAGCTCTTTAAGTTTATAGGTCATTGGAGAATATGCTACCGGTATAGTTTATTTTATCTGTTCTGTGAACATCGTCCAAAATAACTCGTATAGAGTTCTATGACCTGTATGCAGGTATTGTGTTTAACCTAATACAATAGGGCCAGCCCAGGCTTGTGAGGCTGTAACGCATTATTAAATATGGTAATCTCTAGTTTAAATATCAATTGCGCGATGCAGAATCAATTCAGTCTTATCCAACTATTTAATTAATTCAGGCTATCTGTCCAAGATGGCGTGCCATTGATTAAGAAAAAAATACTGTCGTTGCTATGTATGAGTCCTTGTGTTTTTAGTAGTAGAACCTCTGCTCTATTGCCTAATAGTATGTTATTTTATCTGAATGAACAGTTTTGTTTTACATAACCACTAAGTAGGGAGTGTTCGCAATAGTTTTTTTGATATACGGTTTCAGTTGATAACATGGATAGGTGAATAAGTGAATGACGTGTGAAGACAAACCGATAATGATCAGGAACAGTTAAACAATGTGCTGTCACAAAATAATGTTCTTCTAATATTGAACAGCCTTCACTGTAACCAATAGATTATTACGATTTAATCAAAAAGGAAAGAAAACGGGTTTTACGCACTTGTGTATTTCGAAGATGGCCCGGCACGGCAAGTCGCTCGGCTCCTTGATACCGAAATTATGAAGAAATAAACCTTTGAGTAAGAACTTATATTTTAATTAATATGAACAGCACTAATAAAAGTTTTTAATCTAATAAAAACATTGTGATTTACTTACACTCAAAGTAGTTTAGTTTAATTAGTTTAGTAGTTTAGTTCCTCTAAACTATATTTTAATTATCTTTAATTTTCGTTATTGAACTTTACTTTTTTATTAAGGTTTCTTACATTACATTAGTCCATTACTGTGAATAAGGATGCTGACTCTTTGTGTTTGTAAATAAGCCTTTTTGTTAAACTGGTTATATAGCAAAGTTTTGACTAACTTCAAGAAGGAGAGGGTCTTTAGTTCGACTGTATTTCTTTTTGTGTGTTTATAATTGGTAAGGAGTCGCGTAACATACCCGCGACTCTTTACCAATTATAAACAGACTTTAGTATATGTTTTTATTAGGTATCTTGGTTAGCAGAATAGCCATTGAACAATTTAACTGATACAGTTTAGAAGCATTGAAGTAGTTTGTACTTCCCGTAAAAAATATATATTATTATTATAATCAACTTTGAAGAAAAGTAGGGATTGTCAATTCTTTTTTTTTTATTTAGTTTTTATGTACCGTACAAACGTATATACTTAAAAATTCCTGATTCGATCGTTGTGATTCCCTTTTTGTTTGAATCTTTTTAAAAAAATGATCTTTATAACGAATCATAGTACTAAATGTAAATCAAGATATTGCCTACTGGTAGTTTAAAATATAATTAAACCGCATACCTGGTCAAGGCTTAATGATGAAGCTACTCTGTTAATTTACTTCCTTACACTACGTGTACATATTAGTGATGGAACGAATATTCGCATTCGCATTCGCGAATATTCGCATAATTTTTGACATTCGCATTCGCATTCGCAAAAAGATCCGAATATTTGTGCGAAAGTCTCTGACAAACGAAAAGAAATTATTTATTTGTGGTAATTCGTCTGCTAACGTTAATATTTTTTTAGTTATATTATGATAAATAATAATGGAACGGTCTTGAGAAGATTTACTAAATTGAAAACACTTTCTCTTTTGTTCTTGTTACTTTCAATAAAATATTAATGAAACTAAAAAAATAATTATAATACATAATAATATCTTTATAAAAAAGGACTTGAAAGGCTTAATGCAATAATAATATCTAATAAGTCTAATGTAAATACACTCAATGCACATTTAACCAGCCGCTTTTTACATGTTGATTCCTTCAAAACTCCTTTATTTATTTTTATTTATTTATTTGAAGGAAAACCAACAACTTCAATATCGAAATAGTAGCAGTGATATACTACATTTAGCCAGTTAAAGGTCTTCACAAATAAGCACTATTTTATATAAAAAAAAATTATGGTATAATTTAATTGTTTTTGCTACAATGCTAAAAGTGAACCCTTTACATCCATAATCGAACAGGAGTCAGATTTAGAGTTTTCTTCATAAAAACAACAATAACTAAAATATTGATCTTAAAGAAAATCTGCATTTTAATTGTCATATTAATAATCGATATTTGGTTTCCTGGCATCAATTACTACTTGTAATCGATTTGGAAGTCCGTCCAATATGTGTTAAATATCCGTTTGCTAGTGCCAGTATCCTTGTTTCTCCAGCTCTGCCTAGTGGCATTTTGTTGATATAAAGAAAACTATGAGACCCCGAGACCTTCATCAATGAAAAAAAAAACCGGACAAGTGCAAGTCTGACTCGTGCACCGAGGGTTCCGTAAGCACACAAACTTGTAAACGTCCATCTCGGGAATCAATTCTCAAAGACGTTTGCCCTTCTTTTTCGAAAGACAAACTTAACTTTGCGGTTGCGATGGAGGACAAAGTAAACAATCCAACAGCAAAATATAAATTTGTAATCCCAAAAATCTTTTTTTATGTGATATAACAACAAATTAACGACTTTCGGATTTTTTCCTTCACTTGTGCTGTGAGACCTTGCTTCTTACCAAATTTTATGATTCTAGGTAAATGGGAAATACCCAAAACCCATAGGCTACTTCCGGTTGACCTAGAATTGTTAATTTTGGTTAAAAGCAAGGCCTTACAGCACAAGTAAAGGAAATATTCCGAAAAATAAAAAAAGTTGAAAATCAAGGTAAATTTTGGTACAAGTTTTCGCGAAAATCTAAATTTGCCCATATCTTTTTATCATGTTGACTCAGGACCTTGATTTTTATACACTAATAGAGATTATACACCTCAGTATCTGGTATTTATTTCAACTTGCTAGGTATACCCGTTCCTGAGAAAATCGGTGGTGACACACGGACAGACAGACGGACAAGAGAGTGATCTTATAAGGGTTACTTTTTTACAGGTACGGCACCCTCATTAATCAAAACATTACAAAACAAATTTACTGTTAACAAAACGGATAGTGAGGATCTTAAACTTCAACTAAACAGACTAATGTGCGACAAAACGTCTAAAATTTAATAAAATACGGGTATATTACGAGTATATTTATTGCAGAACTACCCAGTTAAACAAATACACCTATTAACCTTAACATACGTTATCGTAAACCATGGGTTTGCAGTTTTAGAGGAGTGGATAGTTAAATATGCCTCTGAGTATATTATTATAATATATTAGTTGGTTTGTACTTACTGTATTGTAAAAACTTCATTTTAAATTAAGAAATAAAAATTAATGATGTCAATTAAGCAAAAAAAGATTCAACCTCCGAATGAGAGATAGAGATAATAAGCTTTAAACTCATGTAAACTGTTATTTTGACATTCTAAATGTTGTCTCAATAGTCTTATAAAACTCGTGTCCACGTCGTCAGATATTCAAGATCTTTGAGTTTATTAAAAAAAGATATAAAATTTTATCCAAATCGATAGAGCCGTTTTCGAGATACTCAAAATAAATTAAAATACAGGATTTGCTAAAATATATTATAGTGATTAAGTAACTTTATATGAGGTATTATTCACCGGGACTCCCGGTTGGCCTTGCATCATTGTTTTCTGCGCTCTATTGCAAAAATGGTTAGAGGCATGAATACATATTTAAAACAACCTTTGTAGAGAATTTTATGCTCTACAGTTTTATAATAGATTTCAACATCTTTTAAGCCATAGAAAACAAAATATTTGCAAAAACCCATTTTATGACCGTTGACCTTGAACATCTCAAGGCACTCACATGAAATTTTATAAGACTTGAGACAACATTTAGAAAGCCAAAATAATGTTTCTATGAGTTTTCAGCTTCTTATCTCACATTTCCAGGTGAATTTGATTATTAAACCATTCACTGTGGCCCTACACAAAGACGTGCTGCATGAATCATCGACGATCCTAAACTCACAAGCGATATTGAGCCCGCTACTTATACACATTTTTGCTACCAATTAAACATAATGGAATATAACCTCAAAAACCAACTGAAGTGTGTAAAGTAGTCTAGCGTTACTAAAAACTCTTTCAGTGGTACGCTTGTTAGTGGTTGGTGAAGTAACCAAATATTCTCAGGTCATTTTCTCACTAACCACCCATAACAGAAGTCTTCATCATTCAAAAAAAATTCTATATCATATATTTAAAAAAAATTAAACAATTGTTCCTCGGATCCATAAAAGGCATTGCAAAATATCAAGCCATTTATATATTTTGATTGCTCATTAGTTGAAAAGTCAATATTCGCATTCGCGTTCGCGAATATTATAAATAAATATTCGCATTCGCATTCGCAATCGCGAATGTGAAAAATCGACATTTGTTACATCACTAGTACATATATAAACCTAATCGCAGCAATAATCTATCATTAACAAACAAATGCAGCCAATTGCAAGGCGCGAGGGGCTTCTAATAAGCATTTATTTTATACCTTGTATAGATTTATCTCATCAAACTCATAAATCATTTATTCATGAGCTCATTCCTAAAATTCCAGCCAGTCTTCAAAATACATAAACATTATATATTTCCTTCTTAATCAGTAATAAATTTACTTAGGATGTTTAAGCTTGTTTTTTTTTAAGTTTTTTTTATATATATACCAGACTGGTGAAATGTTTATTATTATAATATTTAAGTGTTTTTACAACAACTGCCGCACAAAGTACACATAAAGTCATAACAAATATCTATAGATAATGCAAATTTTGTTGAAGTACATAAGTCAAAAACAAGACCTAATCATTGAATTAACTTTCGGTAGTAGATGGGACCAGTGAATTACTATTGTGCCATGTGCTAAAGTGCTTACAAATATCACATAAAGTACCCACTTCTGGCAGCAGAAGTCATCTAAGTTGTATTTCTTACAAGTATACGACATACTGTAGTATTTTAAGACAGTGTATGTACGATGGTTTAATTAGATGTTGGGTGAACTGAAACTAAATATCGATCTAAACCTCCTCCGCGCCTTTTCCCAACTAAGTTGGGGTCAGCTTTCAGTCTAACTACGATACGGAACTTCGATATTTTACGTGAAGCGACTGCCTTCAGACCTCCACAAGTTCTGTATTGTGACCAGGTAGTCGGACTTATTATGGCTCTAATTACCCGTAAGGAATGCCACAGATGTTTGTATGGCAACCGGGACCGACGGCTTAACGTTCTCTCTGAGCCACGGAGGGACTCAATGTGTTAAGAATGGTCACCTATCTTAAGACAGACCAGGCTAGTATTACTTAACCTTGTAATGTGCTAACCTACTCGGTTACCACTTAGCCACGAGCCCCTCTAAATATCGATCACGTTTAATATAAATTAGCATATTTTTTTATTTAGTTATAACATTAACTCAACTTCATTACAGAAGCGACGCTTTTGCGATTAGGCATCGTCTACCTACCACGCCTTCAACGATAACTCCTGTAGTAATAGTAGTTTTATTTTTAAAGAACCATGCGACCAGCAGTGTATGCATGCATGTCATGGTATACAGTATGGTACTAATTTATGTATGGTTTATGATTGTTGCTTTGCAATACAGAAACCTTTAAAAATATTATGAACCACTAAATAAACTGAAAATATGAAAATCTTTTAATTTGTTACGTGCTATTTATAAAATTATCCGCGATAACCACGACACATTATATTTTTGCGGAAGAGTAAAAAGAATAAAAAAAGTCTATACAAGTAAGGAATATGGTTCTCGTAGTTACCATATTTCATACAAATGGTAGGAAGCTAATAAGTAGCTCCCATTAGGCACTTGGTACTAAAGGTCTCACGTTGTAATTACTATAATTTCAATTCTACGGAAGGTTATGTCAACATAATTGTGTACGCCATTATATATTTAAGACGAAAATCGATTATACTATATCGTAGTTGTGTGCAAGAGTGCATTGCATCATGAGGCACTAAGTTAATGTACGAGTATGAGTTACGGCCGTAAGATCTAGCCACATTGCAGGGTTGCTCCACGCAGCACTAGCGTTTTTCTACAAGTGACGAACACTTTAACGGAATTTAGAACCCTGCGAATAGATTTAGGAATTCTTCCACCCTAGAGAAGACTGCATTTAAACAGAACTGGTAAAATGTTTACTGGACCTACAGCGCCGTTAAAATACATGTAAAAATTTAAAATGCTCCCGCCTCTAAAACCCTTCAACGATTAGAAAAGATTTGATGATCTTCAAACGGCTTAAAATATTTTCTTGAATTATAACTAAGAACCCTCTTGATTAAATCACCTTTCAAACAAAAAATACGAAATCCAAATCCTTCAGTGCATTTAGCAGATATGATACAACAAACAGACACACAGATGCACGTCATGTTAAACATATAAACCCCTCCTTTTTGTGTCGGGGGTTAATAAACAATATTCTGTGTTACTATCAACCCTACCGCACCCTGTAATGCATGCGACATAGTGTAGTCCTTCGATTACACTGGTCTTTGTGTGCCCACTGTCACTGGTCTTTGTATGTGGTTGCGTAGATCGCGTGTACGTACACGCACCTACCCACACTACCATCTAGGCGCAGTCGTTGTAATGAGCTAAAATTATTTGCAATTTCCTTTCGGTTACATGTACACACAAGTATGAACTCGACTAGGAATTTATTGTACATGTGTGCAACATGTATATTATTACGTCTAATGTTTTAATTTAGATGAAATGTAATCTGCAGGGGATAGGCGCATGTCTGTCGCGGGCGGCAAATCGTACTTACCCACAATGAAATATACACAGAATTAATAATGAATGAAATTCATACTAAACGTGGATTAAATAAGCGTTCTAATCTGAACTTTCTCAACGTCAGTTGTGTTATTTTGTTCTTATTTCTTTCTTCAGATGTTGTTTTTAATTAGCCATTTATTAGCAAACTAATTTGAAAGAAAGGAAATTTAAGAGTTACAGATTTTGCTAGTTGGTGGTGGTTAAACAATACTTTTTATGACATTTTTGTTTTTTTTAAAGGCAACTAAGGCTAAGGAATGTTACGTACAGGCAGAAAAATAAAATCCTACGAATTGAACTCACAATACAAGTCTGACAGGGTTCACAGGGATTTCCTTGTAAGGGTACACCTGAGGCCTGGTAATATAGTCTGTGACGGAACACCGTGTGGTTTTAGTCGGTGCGAGTCAGACATACTAGCCTACCGCTTAGCCCAGGTGGGGTGACGACACGTGGGGGTTTTCACACGTTAAAAAAAAAAAATTTAGGAGTTCATAGCGGACAAACATCGTGACGCGATATTTTTAATTTGTACCGATCTTAAACTTGGACTTATTTTGAAAATTTAATAGATTATTGAAAGACATCAATAATCTGCTTACACATTATAGACCTACGCATAGGGGCGCTGAATACCTAAACACAGTCTGCCCAGCAATTTGTTTACACACGCATAGTGTGAACGATCTCTTCTTGAAAAGTCTAAAACATTTTAAACAAAAACCTCAAGACATTTTTATTAGTTAACGAACATCACAGCTAATGGCAGTAACTAATAAATGAATTCCACTGTCAAATAAACAAACGCGAAGACAAAACATTTAAAAAATTGCATCTTGTTCTCTTTGTGTGTCCAAAAATAAGACATTTTCAAGGGTAACTCTGAATTTATATGGAGGTAGATGGTACAGCAATTTCTGCCCGAATTGGAGGCGACTGAGTATGAAAAACGTCATTCTATAGTAGATAAACAGCACTACGGTGACGAACTCCTGCTGGTGAGTAGCATTGCCAGAGCTCTATGCCTTTTATAATGCGTGAGTTATTCCTAACTGTTATCATAAATGCGAGTGTAAGTTTGTTTGTTACGCTTTCACGCCTTAAGTGCTCAACCGATCATCAAGAAATTTTGCCTATACGTTGTCAGGGGTACAGACTAAGGAAATGGGGTATCTATCGGAGAGAAAAAAATACCTACAATTCCAAATACTAGAATAAATTGACAAAATCTACTTTAACACGAGCGAAGCAGGGTGCAATAGCTAGTACACTGATATACGGGTATTTATAGGCACCGATAACCACCTTCCATGATGCAGGTCGTATACTTTTTTCTAACTGCGTGCGTAGAAGAAAAGAAACAATTAATTAAAATTAACCTAGATCCAATTTTAAAATTGTCCGGATCAATATATGGTTTGACCCGTAACAAGTGTACGAGGTACATGGATAGATCCCTTCCCCGTGTAACGCATGAACTTCGACCTGGGTTTTGGAGGTCATTAACATTTGGGCGGGTTGTTGGAACTAGGTCAGTGCGTCGTCGGGCTGCAGCGTTGTCATGGAAACGCGCCGCCGCGCCGCCGCCCCAGACGACCGCCCAATCTACTACCTCCAAACACACCCGCTCTGTTTAGACACCACTCGCCATCCCGCTTTCATAACGTAATTGACAAGCTATTTATAGATACGGAGAATGGAGATACAATTTTAACCTATTCATATTTTTATTTAAACAGGACGTTATGAATAATCGTTACGGAAATTATTAGATACAGATCATTGACAAATTATATTCGACAAATTAAATATCATTCTCATTTCGATTTTGTTTTCATTTTGTTTTTAGGTGGCAAACAAGCAGACGGTTTCTTATCATTCTTATTAATTCCACCGTCGCAATTCTCGAATTCGACACTGGTTAACCGGAACACACCACTGGTGGAATTTCTTCCCTAGCAGATTCCTTAGCTTCAGCAGATATTCGAGCAGAGATTAATTCTGTCAGTATGGCATATTGCCTTTATTCATTATTTTTAACTAGTATATAATATCTTTTATATTGACCCAATTCCATGCGTCATCATTATTCGTAAATGCTACTGATAGATATATAAAAATCTTTTTAACAAAAAATTAAACCGACGAAAAGAACTTAAAAGCAAAAAATAAATAAATCTCAAGTCTTAAGTATTGAGATTATTTACATAAACTATCAAATTTTATATAAATATATTTTGAGTCCGCGCCAAATAATAAAATGATTAATTACTTACGTAGGTACATATAAAATTTTCATAATTAATCAGTTTGTTGTTCGGCGCCGACTCAAAATAAGTTTATATAAAATTTGATAGTTTATGTGTGTATTATGTATATTTTCGTCGGTTTAATTTTTTGTTAAAAAATAATTA
This sequence comes from Callimorpha dominula, assembly GCA_949752705.1. Taxonomy (NCBI): domain Eukaryota; kingdom Metazoa; phylum Arthropoda; class Insecta; order Lepidoptera; family Erebidae; genus Callimorpha; species Callimorpha dominula. The sequence goes on from OX456991.1 coordinate 21,072,531, forward strand.
TTTTATAGTTTTTTTTCATCATCAGCTCAGCTACATGATGTGATGATTTCTAAACGTAAATACCGTGTAAAGTAATGAAAAGTAAACAGAAATGTTCGTTCCTACAATTTTCGAGGGTTTCTCTCAATTTTATCAGGATCCCATCATCAGATCCTGACTTCCTTGACATGGGACCACCCTTGAGGTATACCCTATCTAACAAAAAAAGAATAATCAAAATCGGTTCATAAATAACGGAGTGAGGGCTGAATTGACATAAAAAAAAATAAAAAAAAAACCGTCGAATTGAGAACCTTCTTTTTTTTCGTCGGTTTAAAATGCAGTTATAAATAATGAATTAAGGCAATATGCCACATCAGCGATATTCAGAATTTTGACATTCGTAATATTTTCGTAAACTCGATTATTAAACACTAGCAGCGTCTCTCGGTTTCACCCGCGTAAGCGCCGATCCCGTGGAAATATCCGGATAAAAAGTGTGTTAATCCAGGTCTCCAGCTATCTACATACAAAGTTTCATCGCAATCGGTTCAGTGGTTTTTGCCTAACAAACGTCCATCCATCCATCCATCCATCCAACTTTCACATTTATAATATTAGTGGGATGATATTATTATACTAATTTTAGATTTCTGATGTAGAAACAGGAAGGAGTCGCCACTTCAAACTCTTTGTAGTAAAGACCGGACGCATTCCATGTGAATACAGAAACTATGGACTTCGCCTAAATGTATTGAAAGCAAATAATTGTGACCTTTATATACATATATTATTATACATAACAAGTTGATATAATAAATCTGAAACAAGAAAAGAAGGTCAGAAATGACGATTTCACCACTTAAGACAGAACTAGTAGAACACTAGTTCTATCAGTATCAGTATTTTTATAACTGCAGTACTGCTGTCACATTTAATCTCTTTTTTTTTCTTTTAAAAAAAGACAACTCCCGCATTAGGAATTACTCCTGTGTCGTGGGGGACTTTACAAACATACAAACAACGGACACAAAGAACACCCAGACTCAGATGGGAATCGAACCCACGACCTCTAGCTCAGCAGTCAGGGTCACTAATCACTAGACCATACAGGCGAGTCAAAATCTCGAATGGTTGCTATTAGTTATAGTACAAAATATTAATTACTAGCTGACCTGACCGACGCTGTCCTGTCGTTTTTCAATAAATTTGTTTGTAATCGTTTTCATTCCATAGAAAAAATTTAAGAATAGCTGCAGGTATTCTTACCACTTTTGTTATCAAATGAAGCATCTTTTTCTCTGTATGTATAAATATTGCAATACAATGTCCAACTCCCAATAATCCGTGGCAGTAATTCTCGTGCGCGAGCTTGCGTCACTATCCCGTTGTATAAGGGACCAGAAAATAGGTCAAAAGGGGGCCGAACCACTGTCACTGCCATAGCACACAGCCGAAACAGCGACATTGCTACATGCAAACACACCCACAAATCTACCATCTCCCAAAATCAATGACGGCTCGTGTAAACCGGTACGACCTTCGAAATTTCAAGAGGTCAACTTGCCGGTACTGAGCTGAACCGACCTGGGGTGAGTTTGTATGGTTTCTACGGTTACTTGTGTTAGAAAAGAGATTTGATAAGAGTATTTATAGTCAAATGACTGTTATTTAACAATGGGTCATTGAGAAGTTTATATTGTGCTACTTAAGTGAACGAAACGAAACTTTTGCTATTAAACTAAACGTAATCATTTGATAAATATAAGCCAGTAAAACAGATACCCGAATGATTATACATTTATAAATACAAAAAGAACTACCATTTATGGAAATAACTGGACTTTAAGGAGTGGGAACTTAAAAATGTTGTGCTTGAAGAAATGAAATGCAATTGCCCGCGTACCGGCGTTTTAAAAAGCTTATGACTAATAGAGAAATCGTTCCACTTTTATCGCAGTTATATAAACCAGAAGGTATATTCGCATCACATGTGAATGCATATGCGTGTAATATTAAAATTATAAAGGGTTTTTCTTCCTGATTCTTAATTCATAAATTGGTAAATTTATTGAAGTAAGAACGCATGCAGAAATGAACTCTCAACATAACTCTGTGGAGTAGAGTGACAACAGCAAAACACCATATTGAAAAAATGGTGAGTATATTGTAAATACATTAATCAATACGGGTCTATTGGTCATGTAATCGCAATATGATGGTAGGAATGGATTCTCAAAATGTACTTGAGAAGTTGGACTAAATCTATGGAAGCTTTAAATCAATCGACGGTATGCTCGAAACCTTCTAATTATCCAAAGTACCTTGTAAAATTTTGTTTTGATAATAATGATTCACCGAAAAAAATCTTATCAGTTTGACAATAAAAAAGAAACATAAGTCATTTTTATACATACTAATATAATAGTGTAACAAAACAAAGATTATTTTAATATCACGGCGATTCAGTCCTTGAGGGTTTACTGACTCCCTGCCCCAGTTACGTTGGTGCGTAAACAGAAACCTTCCAAGGCTGTTCTGTAATAGGTAGCTTGGCTATTTCCCTAAACTTTCCCGACATTTTCAAAAAACTTTATAAGGTTTTAAAGCAAGTTTTACAATGTTTCTTTTATATGCCTTAGCAGTAGTACAAAACTGAATGTTTAACGTTGTTAACTACAATTATGAACGTACCTACGTACAAAATGTTACCGAATTGACATAAAAAAATATATTTAAAAGCCTATTTTAATTTTAAAAACTTATTTTTTTATTTATTTATATTTTTGTAGAGAAACATAGGCTCTATATATAATTCTTGTATATATAATTCGATGGAAAACGTGCCGATTTTTTTTTTTATTCTGGGTGCATTTTTAATAAATCCATTTAACATAGCTCAAAGTTATTCTTGCAAACTGTTAAGCATTTTTTCTGTAAGTACATAACTTATATTATTTTGTTAGCAAAAACAGTAAATTAATGAGAATACACTCTAATGTTCCCGTGATTTTGTAGGTGTTACAAAAATAATTTCATGAGCCATTTTTATGTGCACTGCTAACCCTAATTACCTCATTCTATTCTAAACACGGATCTGTTCACAAAATTATTAAAAAATAAAACGAAATAGTGGAATGCTACTTCCAGAAAACCAATATATGCCAGTACGTAAAATAAAGGCAGAGTAAAATTTCAATACAATTTATCGTATTTCTTTAGTGTCTCATTTATTAAATATATAGTATGTTAATCTATATCGCGTGTATTCAAGGGAAATGAAACATTCGTACAAAATGACCAACCACTTGTGGGTTGTCAGATAAGAAAACATTTCTCATTTTTCGGAGCAATTTATTCAAACTTCTAGTAAATAAAAATGTCACAGATTATAGATTTGAGTAAACTATATAAATATATATAAATCAGATGAAGAATATAAAGATTTTTTTTATATTCACTTTTCAAATTTTCTTAATTACACAAGTAAAACATTAATTAAGAATAAATTTTTTGAACTAAATATTATTCAACATACATTTGACATCTAGCCTTTTTCCTAGCAGCAGACAAATTACTATGTTACGATATGTTACTTGACATTTATAGAATTCTGTCATTGTATAGAGTGTCTTATGGAGCTAATAATTATGTAGTTCACTTTTCTACACCACTTTTCAAATATATACGATAAAACACTTATGCTTTACATATAACGTTTATAGTATAGGTACTTTATCGTACTTAAAACTGTAATTATTTTATTTATTTTAGAGTTTATATATTTGTTTTTTGGATCAAAGACACTGGAAGATACAGGTAAGATGTGAAGTAGAAGTAGGTGAGTTAAGAATTGAACACAGTGTGGTAAGGTTAAGGTTGGTTTCAATCTGATGATTGCCTATGGCCTGATGGCCTAGATCCTTGACAGAGGGATTAAAATGTGTATTTGTTCCCTTGAAAGTTACAGATGGCAATTTATCGTGGAAGGTAGTACCTGTTTCCATACCTAGTTATGATATGCATTGCCAAATCCCTAAAGTGTCCAAACCGCAAGACTGAGACGAGAAAGAGCATCTGATTAAATGGAACGGTGAATGGGCTCGAACATTAAAAGGCTGAGCGTATCAATGAAATGCAGTGGAGACAAAATTCTTAGGGCCCCTGACATTGGGCTTTGACCTCACTCCGCCTTTTGGCAGTCGCCTTGGCATTGCCACAGGGCCGCATTCAAAAATTTTAAACTAAACGTTGAAGAGCAACATTACTGTCCTTTATGTTCGCTCGTAATGCCTTCAGATGACTGCCTTCTTTTGGCTAAACTGTTTTTAAAATTACACGTTCAAATCTTAATTATAGAAGTTGGCGCGAAGTGGTCGCTTTGTTCAGTGCACGGACTTATTATTGTAAGGTCAGCGGAGTTAATATCGGCTACTATCTTGTTGGATCAAATCTTGGTTGAACGTATTGCGCCATTAGAAGAGAAGGAAAAAATACGGCTACGGAGCCTTGAAGTTAAAGTAAATATTTAATACGCAATGAAAACTAGGACTTGATCTAATATTTTCTAACTTTATATCCTATCGTAAACATTTTAATAAGACCGAATACACTACTGGAAATTATTATGAATTTGAGTATTATAATTTTAATTGCCAAAGACAAAATGAAGTCAATAACCCCCCTACAATAGTCGCTGGAGAGAGGGCACGGAGCCGGATGACGCAGGTGCTTTCCGGACACGGTTGTTTCGGAAAGTACCTGTGTCGGATCGGCCGGGAGCCGACGTCTCGGTGCCACCATTGTGGTGACTGCCCCGAGGACACGGCGCTTCACACGCTGGCCGAATGCCCAGCCTGGGGTAGTCAGCGCTGTGATCTCGTCGTGGCAGTTGGTGCTGCGGGTAGTCTCTCGCTCGCAACCATGTTTCTGGCCATGGTTCGGAGCGAGAGCCCATGGAACGCCGTCGCCTCTTTCTGCGAAGAGGTGATGTCCGCAAAGGGCGCCACCAGACAGGGGTCCACCGGGCGCCGGAGGGCATTTAATGATCTCCAGCCACCTTAGGAAGCGGCCTGCGGACGGCGAACTTTTGAGGAAGTCGTCATCCGAACAGATACATGCCCGAGAAGCAGCGCGCAGTGTTCCGCGCGCGCTCTCAGAGGAGTGCGGCTGACGAGTGATGGTTGCACCGGGTGACGGGATCCGTCTAGGGTGAGACGGGTCAATATGCCTATCGGGGGTTGCGGAAGAATGCAATGGCGATTCTCGCTCCCCCGATCATAGGCAAGTAGCGGAACACCGGGGTGGTTTTTAGTCGGTAAGAGTCCGACAGACCCCTTCGGCCCTCAAGGGCGGAGGACATCCATGGGGATCTTCCACCTCGTTACAAAAAAAAGGACGATTTTATGAAGAAATAACCAAATTAAAACCGCCGTTATTTGTAACAATAGATTTCAAAGCATTTTATAAGCCTGATAATAAAATAGCTTATATTTAAAGGCTTCACCTAGGTTCCAATAATTAAATATTTGACCCATTGAAAAAGTTAGGTCCCAGAAGCTCTAATAGCTTAAATATTATTACAAAATAACTACACGTGTCCCGATTCTGTTGATACTTAAATGCCATTTATCAAGGTCCTAACATTGAGTATTATTCTAATTGAGTATTAAGAACCTTAGGACATTAAATGTCGTCGAAAAAAATGTCTTCCTGGGTAGTCACCGGTGGCATGCGAAAAGGATGGCTCAAAGATGGCACAAACGATGTCTTATTTGTTCCGACTGATCTAGCTAAATTTACCTAGGACTCTATTAAACTAACATAAAATTTAAATTGTCAGTTATCGACATAGTAAAGTAGATTTTGAGATAAAATTAGCAATTCAAAATGGAGTGTGGCGAGGATGCACCGACGGTGTTGGCGTGGTAGCGCTTGCGCGGCGCCCCAGTTCTGAGCTCGAGGTCAGGAGTTCGTTCCCCGATATGTATTGATCGCCCTGTCGAGGCCGGAAGTAGAACTCCGGTGCAGTGGACCTCCACCAAGTCGTTAACACCACCTTAGAAAATTCTAGAAAGTTGAAAAATTACTATTTTTCCATTGTAAAGCTAAGAAAAAATGTTATTGTTAAACTTTTGTGAGTTTTTAATAACGGAGTACATATTAATGAAACTGGTTATAGTGCCGTTAGTAGCTATGATAAGATGTTACAAATAAATTTCTTTCTTTTCTCCATGCAAGATATATATATGTACTTACATCTGGTAGGTAAATACTTATATATATAGCAACATATAACCAACCTTTTCGGCAATGCTCGTTGTTCGAAAGCATCTTATTCTAACATTATTATTTTAACAATAAATAAGGCAAATAAGCATACAGCCCGGCTCATGGTAAGCAGTGACCGATGCTTAAAAATACTCGTACATCATGGAGTTGTAGTGACCGAATTTTTATACTACGTACTATGAACTCACAAACAGAAAATACTACCACAATAGTGCTGAGATTAGAGCTGAAACCTGCCGTGTTATACCTTCTTTATGAAGTGTAGTTGACATTGGCACAAAACGTTAGAAAAAAAAGGTTCCCTGCAGGTATTATTTATACATTATACAATTAAATGATCTATCCTGAATAATTAAGGTAATATCTTTTTTATTTGTCATCTGACAAACTGGCCTGTTGGTCTAGTGGTTAGTGACCCTGACTGCTAAGCCAGAGGTCGTGGGTTCGATTCCCACCCAAGACAAATAATTGTGTGATGAGCACGATAATTTGTTCTGTGTCTGGGTGTAATTTATCTATAATATGTATATATTTAGTAATATATAAGTATGTTTATCAGCAGTCTGGTTACCATATAGTACAGGCTCTGCCTAGTTTGGGATCAGACGGCCGTGTGTGAGATGTGTGGAGTTATTATTATTATCTGTAAAGATAACCTTGTGTTAAATTAAAGCGTTCTTGGAAATGCAACACGATAGCAATATTATATTTAAATATTTTTTTAAAATATAATAGAAATATTCTATTTTTTATTACTTAAATTGTTAGATACCCAGCAATATGTAATATCAAACTCCTCAGCTTCCAGTCTCAATAAATCACTCAGCCTTGCTTACAAATATAATTATTTACATTATCAGACACAGTGACGAGGACATACACATATATGTACAACTCACAATGCAAATCGTAATATTGTTATAGGTGACACAACGACACACAAACGAATCGCAGCTAGTAATCATATCAGCGGGGGTGTTATCGCCTCGATGGAAGTAGGGCCCGAGGTGGGTCAATGACGTTCGTTCACCCGCTTGCAACCCGCACGTGCTGGCCTCGCATCCCTCTCCGCCCCCAACCCTCCCTCCCACCCCTCCGAGACCTGTGACTACAACCCACCCCTGCTTTTGAAATTTATGATGATTGTTAGTAACCTTTCGAAACACCTACCAATGACTGCATCATTTACTTTCTAATATGCATGGACCGCAATTTGTACCTGTTGTGTTTACCTCGATGTAGTATTAACAGCAATTTTTCTTGTGACTATTATGACCAGTTATATTTATATGGAAAAACAACGATTAGTTGATCATATGTTAATAAATTGTGTTAGATGTGCATATTTTTACATTAGAGGATTGAACGATATTTGAGTAGGTTACCTAACCTACTCAAATATCGTTCAATCCTCTTTGTAGCTCATATAAAAATCAGTAGATTTTTCTATTTTAGATGATTCTACTTAAATACACATTTCAAAACATCTACGTAAATTTGTTTAAATAACTGTTCTTTGTACAAAATCATTCAATCAGGATGTAATATAGTAAATCAAGTTGAACAATTCATTAAGCCACAGGTCAAACGATTAGGCATTTGTCCTGAACATAATGATTGCAAGTTACCTCTCTACTATACACAACAGTTTCATTGCTATATTCCCGGAAATCGCTATATTTATCAGTCTGGTCTGAGGACGGGCGCGGGGTGGGGTAACGCGCAGGTACTAGGTGGGTCAATGACGTTCCTTCACCCGTTGCAGCCTGCGCACCCTGAAACTAGGGCGGTTACATACCACCCTCGGTAGAAGCTCGTTGCACTTCATTCCCCTTACGTAAGTGAGGATGCCATCCTTCACACTTGGAAAGATCCATCAACTATATCAGACGAGCCGAATCAAGATCTCTAGTTATAATCCCTAGGACTTGTTTTTCAATTAGTACATTTATTTTTGTTAATTTGTTTTAAAATTATTAATTAATTATTAATTATATTTATTATATTAATTTTGCAGATTATTTTCGTTTAAAGTTTGACTTAATTTCTTGTCTTTTCTATTAGTTAAACTATGTATGTGTTTAATTATGATAAAACCAATAATTTCAGATAAAATATTTACAACATTTTTAATACTAATTCCTACTAATTTTGTATGTTTGAAAGTTTCTTACTCATACACGCGAAAACGGCCGATCGGATTTCGATGAAATTTGGCACACAGAGAGTTTATAACCTAGATTAAAACATTAGATACTTTTATCCCATAAATAGGTGAGGTTCTTTTGGAGTTATCAAAAACGAACTGTTGGAAGTATCCACTTGAAATTTGGTATAAAAATGTCTTATGGAACATTTATTTTTGGATAAATGGTATCTTTTATCTTAATACAGGTGATGTTAATGCGGACGAAGTCGCAGGTAAAAGCTTGTATAATATAAATAAATATGTATGACATACATATAAAGGATAATATGCATGCATTTAATTCAGCCTGATGTTTCTAAATCAATTGGCTGGGTTTGTCATTACCGACATTTGTTATTACTTAGTTTTTAATTAAAATAACTAATCGCATTGATAAAACTAAAAAAAAGATTTACATTCCATTATCTACGGGTTTCAATTTCAAATGTATGTATTTATTAAATGTTAATAAGCAAGAAATAATCTACAGAGGAGTATATGGTGTATTATTTCTGTAACTCTGTGATAAATAAAAGCTACTTTTAGAGAAAATTGCGTCCATTGCGTAACCTCTCCGCTTTTAGCTATTAATAACAATTTACCATATTTATTCCTGAAAGATATTAAAGCCGTGTTTTATGAATAAAGGAAATTCCTTTTTTATTGTTCGTCGCTATGTTTCCCGTAATGTATAATTTTATGGGTGGATTTAGCTATGCTAGTGAAGGTTATCATATATGACTAGACGCTAAAGAACAAGGTTCTGCATTACATATCTGTATGACTGTAGGGAGCGTACAGTACACCTAGCTACCTACGTATTTTAAATATGAATAATATTTCTTTTTATAACATTTTTGCTACTGAAACTCCATACAAGAATATTTAGTTCTTGGTCTCCATGCTTGATAGCTTTGCTAGGTAACCGGTTTTGGTCTAACAATAGGTAATTACAGCAACAGACTACTAATTAATTATAAATATTAACTTGACCCTGACTGATCAACTTTTCAATGCAAGCCCCTGATTACGTTTGTTTAAGTGCATTGTATTGAAGTTTATCTGTATGCTTGTAAACATATACACGATATTAACTCGCAAGTTATTTTATCTATTTTCCTATTATGCATTACTTATGCATTTGTTTTAAGTAAATTAAATCTTAAATAATTAATGTTAAAAAAAAAACGTGTAAATTTTTCATTAAATACAACTTAATACCCTACTAAATAGTGTTTATTTAAAAATGTGTTGAAATTAGTTCATTCATTTAACAGCTACTATGACTAAAACGCATAATTATATAATATACTAGCAGCGCCCCGCGGTTTCACCCGCGTAAGTCTCGATCCCGTGGAAATATCGACATAAAAAGTAGCCTATATGTTAATCCAGGTCTCCAGCTATCTACATACATCACAATCGGTTCAGTAGTTTTGGCGTGAAAGAGTAACAAACATCCATCCATCCATCCATCCATCCATCCAAACCTTCACATTTATTATATTAGTGGGATTATATCATAACACCTGTGTTTTTTGTTGTCAGGGATTAAAAACAATCCAAGTGCTGGCGGTTCTTACAAATAAATAGGAGGCCAGTCATTTGCAAGTATTTATATGTTAATGCTTCTAGTTTATGCAACAGCATAAATCTACGATATTTTTGCGAAACACTTACTTGACACCTCTATACGCGTGTGCATAAGAACTCTACATGCGATAACTGTGACGTGACGTAACCTAACAAGTGGAACAACAGGTAAGCGTCAACGACACTAATTCAATTACTGTTTTTACGAATTTAACATTACATAAGGATGCATTGCATTGCTGATTGATGCTTGCAATAAACTTTTTGCATCTAAGTACTAAATGCTCTATAAGTACTAAACACTACTGGAACCTTCGCCAAGGTACTCGTAAAAGTAGATAGAATGTCTAAGTCAGCCAGGCCAGTAGGAGCCAAGGCTAGGTTAGGTGACTGTGCTAATGAAATTTAAACTTTGTTGGTTGCATGAGAGAATAGAAAATAGCATGATCTAAGTTGTCAATGACGTTCGTTGACTCGAGCGTTCGATGCCGGCGCAGTGCTGTTTTCCTTCTCCGTTTTCATGCATTGATATTAGAAACTATGTTGTTTCTTTTATAATATTACCCATACAATCCCTCAAACTCGGAATAAACAAGGACTGTTGGCAGGTTTTTTGGATTGCCACATTTTTTTAATATTGACCTTATGTACTTGACGAAACAAACACGTTTTTTGCATTTAAATATGATTAACCTTGACTGTACAATGCATATTTAGAACTGATACCAGGTGAAATGTATAGAACCACTCGCATTAAGAACAGATTTAATAAATAAATTACATACCATAATTATTACAAAAATATTGATATAAATAGAATGGAAAATATGTTTTTATTATGCTGGTCTCAAATAACACTGTTAACCTCAAATGCAATATTATTTTTTATCTATCTATTTAATATAATGTTCATAATTTATGATGATGATGACTAAAATACATGCTTTAAAGGAAATACAGCCATTAAGTGATACAATGTAAATATCGAGTACGTTTATTGAACTGACAAATCAATGTTACATTGAACATTCGGCGTGTGTATGTAAGTAGTAACGTGAAGTAGTGAGATGATAGAATTCAAGGTCCGCTGCGGGATGTGCGGTGATTCCGCGTCCGATCTATCATGTCGAAATACGTAGCTATTTTAAACGGCAGAAGGTTTATTTCATTTGTCGTCTTGCAAGTACAGCACCAGTCACACAAGACCCTCAGAGCCTGTCGCTCACGACGAGCATGTAGCGAGTTGGAAGAATTCGTGCGCACGTCAGAGGTCTCTGTTAAATGGACGGTGTGTACGTGAGGTGGCTCGGAGCTCGTGACCCAATTTCGCAGCTGCTGGTTTCAGCAGCGGCATGGGGCGCTGCGGGGCGGTGTGAGATGCGCGGGCGGCGGAGCGGCGGCCAGCGGCGGGAGGCAGGCGCATGTCAATGCCGTTCGTTGACTCGAAGCAGCGCAGCGGCATCGACGCGGCCTCCGCCTTACATAACCAACAACAATGAGCGTTCAGCGAATGCGTGTGATGTACCGTGAGCGACCCCACCGTACGGTGCTGAGACACCGACACTAGGGTTCTATAGACTATTCTCTGTCAGGTACAGCGATAATATAAATATGTTCACCTGGTGCTAGTCCTGTTAGATGAACTGTTATATGTTTGTATATAATTCATACGTATTAAAAAGTTGTACAGGTAAAAAGAAAGAGAAAAGTTGTGTCTGTCGTGTGGTGCTACTTACAAGGGTTGACCCTTGAAATGAACACCATATAATATTATAGTATAATATCTATATATGATCTAATTATGTATATGTATACCATATCTTAACCCTAAAGTTGTAAGATACGTCGTGTGATATACCAAAATAATTATATATTTATGAATTACTTATATAATTAAAAACGCGTATAATTAAAGCGTGGTTATCATAGCAATTATTGAAGTATATATGTAGTATAAATTGATGGAACTATCATAATTGTATTGCAAATGAAAACATATGAATTTCTCGTAAGGTTTCAGTAGGTAGCCCCAATTAATAAAACATACAATTAGATTGATTAAGAGTGTGATGATACTTTTAATATTAAAATACCGATGAACGAAACTGTAAAGAGTCTTGTAAGTTGTTGTATGTATGTATGTAGTATGAATGAGTAAAGTGGGAAAAGCTGTTAACTGTACTGTGTCATAGGGGCGCAACAATGAGCGTGTGAGGGCGGGCCGCCCGCCGGCCGCCGGCATGAAGCCCGAAAGTGAAAGATGCGCGGGACCGCGGGGACGAGGCGGGCGCGCGGGCCTGGTGGGCCGTGTTGACGCGCCAGCACCGCGGGCCGCACCGCGCGCCAGCACTAGCGAGCCGAGTGCACCGCGTCGCAGCCTCACGCAAACAAAACTTTAGTTACTAACCTACTTCCGTGCGGGCGCCAACCGCGAGCGCGTCTCCCGCTCCGTTGCACGCTCGTTCGCCCCGTGTGTACAACTAGTACCACTGGCGTTACCGTCGTCGCTGCGTACGATACTTTATGACAGGTTACAGTGATGAACTGTTTTATGAAAACGATTAAATAGTACTCTTTGAGCGGTCCGGCTTTGGCCGTTGATTCTGAATGGACACAAACACGATAAAGCTGACCGGACGACAAGGGCAATTGAACAAAATGTTTTATGGTGAGATGACGTTGTGTACGTCTTGTTACAGCTTTTATGTTATTTGTTTTTCACGTTGGCATGCACTTTGCCGTCTCGTCGCTTCATTTATTCTTTCTTAATAATAAATAGACGGCCGCGCACACACTGCACGTAGAACACGTGTTTTTTTTCTTTGGAACTGAAAGTCTATAAATTTTATTTTTGACTCCACAGACGATAAAAATTAATAATTTACGAAACGTTATACTTCTAGGCATATTTCTGATTTAACTATCATTTTTTGTATTTATTATTTGTTTTTTAATCTACAACTGCAGTACTTTATCTGATTCACCGGCGTACAAAATTACTACCTGCTATTTTGGTTTCTTATCATTTGTCTTAAATCTTCTACTATCGGCCTACTGTAATCTTATAAAATACAAAAATAATTATGTGTGTACGTTTGACTTTTACATACATATGTATATGTTTAGTTGCACCGTAGCCAAAATATAATAATGTTATTCTCTATGATTACGATTCCGTTCCATTTATTTTCGAATCAAAGTAAGATAGAAAATATGGCTCGATTAGCGGCCATATTGAATTTGTCTATGTGTTGCTAATAACGCCCTCTAGTGGCAAATGACTTATATCATTTTAGTGATAACGTTTCTATGTCGCTGTTAAATACACATTTGACTATAAAGACATTTATTTATATATGTATAAATCAATATAAATGTAGATTATCTTATTATTATAATTTATTTGGATATTTTTATCTTAGCATTTAGAAGAATATTGGTATTTTATGTTATTCCCTCGATAAGGGAGTGCCTATACAATTTAATAAATATACATTCATATGTACTTTCTACCAACTAACCGTATAACACATAGACATGACGGTTATTAAATAACTGAAACAGTTTATATAATGAAATTACTCCTATCGTTACCTCACATACTTGCATAAATATTTTTTGTGTGTAAATGAAAACTCTTCAAATGTCTTATAAGTACTTATAACTTACGCATTAACGATATCAACGTTACCAGTAAGTAACCATAACGAATTATTACTTACAACGTTTTTATTCAAATTTAGCTTTTAAATGAATTTAGGGTAGGGGATAACGTATATTTTACCTACGAATATTTGTACGGTGATCGTGTATGGTCAAATTATGTAAATATAAGGGTAGTCAAAAAAAATCCTATTTCGAAAAGGTTTTCAAAAATTAAAACGAGAAATATATATTTTTTTATTTGGATAATTACGTTTTAAGTTATTTAATATTTCATTTAACTACGGAATTATTGATTGACAAAAATTATAGTCATTATAGTTACAAATAATTAAATTATTATCAGAAAACTAACAGCGGCTCTTGTGAATCATTCGGACACACACATGTGTAAAAAAAACGATCAGCAACATGTCTGACTATCACCAAAAATGGCAAGTTATATTTAAATCTACAACCGTACATGTGGTTACATATATTTTTATTTATATACTTAGATACCTAACCCCTGCGATGATCTCACGGTTATATTTTAACCATTCTAACTTCTAAACTCACTATAGTTAGCAATCACGGATCTAACTACACGGGCAATAAATAGATACTGCAGTTACTGGTTACAAACTCACAGTGTTTTCACTTTACTTATTTTTTTTTTTTAATTTATTTAAAACTTCCTGCAGTTTACATTGCACGAGGCGGACTTAATGCCACATGGCATTATCTATCAGACTACGCTATACATTTTAGAAGACAATTCTCTTCACGATAATTTCTATACTTTCTAGTTCGTAAACACGTACACATAAAATATCTGTCAAATTACAAAAATAAAGACACATTGGTGGATCAGTTAACATTGTTACTAGTTTTACGGTAAAGTATCGTAATATAAAATAATTACTGTTTAATTTACCGCTGGTTACAGTGTTTGTGAAAGGGTAAAAATTCATCAAGTTGACATTAAAGTCCAACGATATTTCGACAACATGGCAATCGTCATGGCCAAGGCCTGCTGGAGACCATTGACCATGTAACTTTCGAAATTTGTACCACTTATTTTTGTCGATATAAAAATATAAAGTAAAACATTTAATTGTTATTTATGATGAGTCATTAGTGTCAATCTTAAATGTTTTTAATTTAACAATTTCGGCAACGTACTTTGTAAAAAGAGGTACCATACAAGTTTATAAAAATCAACAACCATAGATACCAGATGCGTGGGTAATAGCGCGCCTTAGCCTTATCTCCCTACCCTTTATTATTTGTCTGACAACCTTTTGTTTAATAAATAATGCAGAAAAGCATTTTATCTTGCGTACGCAACGTTACGATTTCTTAATACATTGCTCAGCACTATGTTATTTTTAATGTTATTTAACTAGTTCTTTTTTCGGATGGAGGCACTTCCAATAGTAGACGGAGGGTGGGGTACGGGTTAGGACATGAAATTGAACAGATATTTGCTATCAAGTCTCTCTTTACAATTTTTTTTGCTTTAGTTTCTCGTAAGAATATAATCCGAAAATCGTATCATTGCGAGGCTGCAAACATTGTACATAATGCGTAATATATCACTTAATTTATTCAATCGAATAATCTGTGATTGGGTTTGGTCAGTGATATTTAGAGCGACAATTATGTGAGTTCATTCGTGGTAGGTACCAATTCGTAGGGTGTATCCGATAAAGTGTGTGTCGCGTACGCGAATGTGTAAATGTGTGCGTCGATTGAAGTGACGTTTGTGTGGATTTTTGACTAAAACGCGCACACAGGCCCATCGTGTGCGCTCTCGAATGAAACTGGGTCGGTTCAGTGACCCATATGTTTATCTAACGATTGTGCGTCAAGCGCGAAAGGCCCGCGCCCGTAGCACCTCGCGGTGTTTTCTTTATCACTGCGTTCGCGTTTTCGTTTAGGTTATCTATCGAGCAACCTGTCTCCTGCATTATATTGATTAATAATCACGATGTGTGACAACATATGATTACGAATGCACTACTATATGCTTCATTTAAACTCTTATATTGACCAATGGACTCGTTTAGTTTGTCACATATGTCTCTGGGATAATCATATTTTTAACAATTTAATTTAACTAACTAGTCTTATCCCACTATCCCATCCCATCCCACTAATATTATAAATGTAAAAGTTTGGATGGATTGATGGATGTTTGTTACTCTTTCACGCTACAACTACTGACCGATTGCGATGAAGCTTGGTATGTAGATAGCTGGAGACCTGGATTAGTATATAGGCTACTTTTTATCCCGATATTCCGGGTGAAACCGCTGCTAGTTATTGTATAAAGGTTCATAGGTTATTTCACCTATAACTGTTATTCTAGTTAACTAGTATTGTATTTTTTTTTCTAGTCTCTAGCAAATCAAATATGAAAAGATGACACAGTAAATTAAAACAAATGCCTAGATTTATTTATCTTTGCATTATCTTAAAATACAATTAAAATGCTAATTATTAAAGTAATGCTTAGGAAGCTCACAGTAATGTTTACTACCAAATTCGAATAGATAAAGTCATTGAGAAAGGAACCTGTCAACAACAACTCAAGGCCATGTTTTTCAAATATTTAAAGCTTCTAATAATTCACTAAAGAAAATATACTGTATTATGGCCAAGCAGACACCATAAGTAACATCCGTTCACAAGCATGACGTCACGTGCGTCGACCAGTCATCACGTCCTTCACCACTGCAAACCGAAACTAGAGACTCGATCAGCGACCCACTAGGAACTTCACTAAAACAGACAAACAAATAAGTGTATAGGTAAATTATTTGTGAGATTCCCTTTTTATTATACACTAGCAACCCGCCCCGGCTTCGCACGGGTACATACGAGTATTATACACCTAAAGCTGCGACATGAATCATTCTATCTATTAGTCAAAACCGCGTGAAAATCCATTTAGTAGTTTTTCAGTTTATCGCGAACAGACAGACAGACAGACAAACGCGGCGGGGGACTTTGTTTTATTCCAGTGGTTTCCTGTAAAAATATATGTTGTGAAACACATATTTTCCTTGTTTAAAAATAACATGTCTCCTGTGATTCATTTTACAAATTAATTGGTTCGGAATGTACCAACAATATTACAGAAATTTTAAATTTTACATAGTTCCAGAAACAATCAAAGGGTAATGATCTCTCCAGCCCATATTAATATTCTGTAATTTAATTATCAAAAATTAAATGCAAGATTATGTCCTTGCATTTAGAAGCCGCACTTACAAGTACTTTTCATAAAACGCAATACATGTAATTGATAAGATGAAGATTTAAAACGTATGGCTTTGATTATATATGCACATTTCGAATAGCGTAAAGGATTAAGTGCCACTTCACCGATGATTTTGATGAATTTACCTGTTGAGTTTATTAGTTTGGCGGCTTTAGTTTTGTGCAAAAAAATATTTTCTTCCAGCGTAGCGTAGTTTATCTACTTAAATATTACAATTAATAATAACTAGAGAGATACCTCACACACGGCTGTCTAATTCCAAACTAGGCAGAACCTGTACTATGGTAACAAGACTGCTGATAAGCATACTTATATATTTCTAAATGCATACATACACATTGAACAATTCACCTTGGTTAACATGGATAAATAAGAGAAACCATAGATGGTAAATAATAGAACCTATAACAAAGCATTTGCACTATACTATATATTAACTATACTTTGTTATGTGACGTCATTACTGCACATCCTTTCTCTCGACTTTCACCGTCCTTGGCGAGCAAACGGTAATAGGTACCGTGCAAAGCGCAATATGCACTATGAAACCTAACTTGATCCTTGTTTTGAAAGATACAAGGTAAAAAATTGAATACTCTTTGTTTATATAACTGCGTTTAAAACTTCGTTTTTAAGGTACATGCCAGGTCGCAACGTTTCATTGGTATTGCACGCGTTGTGAGTAGGATCTTATCTGTAAGGCAATTTAACAGTTAAGAAGTTAAAAATAGGAAGTTTCTTATATTAGTATGATATTAGAGAAAGTAAGGTGTAGCCTAATATTTATTAAGATTTATATCAAAATTTCACTGGGTGGGGCGTGATTCATTAACCCAAATTTGGTTGGATGCGCATCTGCGTACCTGTGGATGCTTGGGTGATTGAAAATAGAGATATGTGAAATGTTTACCGTAATGAAGTTATAGTACATTTTTTATTATTCTTATTTAAAAAGCAACACGTAACGTGTTCTTTATCTTTAAAACAAGAAAAATCGCGTACTACGTGGTGCGATATAAACTATCTGCCGTGGCCACGGTTTTCCCGAGAGGCTACAGTACTTCAAAAGAGCCTAAAAGGGTTTTTACGGGGTTGGTAAGGCGTGAGTTTTGCGTTGCACAGTCCACGGCCTAAGTAGATTCATGTCCGGTTCCTATAATCAAGAAACGATTCGTTTTGCTTACGAACGACCGTGAGCTAAACGAATCGTTACAATGTTTTTTATTCTCTCTTCTTCGCCTTAAATCTAGAACCTTCAAGAACCTTTTTCTTATGTACATCATGTAATAAATGGTTTGGTGAGTGCATTCGCTGAATATTGTACTAACAGACATCAGAATAAATATGAAACTTTTACACAATCACTAATTTTAGGATCTATTTAGTTCAAAGACGTTTATGAAACGGATTCAACGTTAAAGCTAAAATAAAGTGGTCACAGATGGATTTTAATGGTCTCCATGTGGACTTTAATTGACTGAACTTCGTCTCGGAATCGTGATATTTACAGACATAAATTCTTAGCAAATTAGTACTTTACCTAAGCCGTTACCTTCAAACGCTGGAAACTACTATCGCCCTTCATTTTCGTTAGCGGCGTCCATACTTTACCTTTACGAAGGTGAACGCTGGTACTACCAACTAAAATCATCATTCACATAGTTTCGTCTCGTTCGCGATCTTAATAACAGTTATTAGAGCGAGCGGGATGCGATAAATTGGTTGTTGTTATTAGTAGTTACTCTAACACGCTTAGGCTTAAGGTCGCTTGGACAAAACGTAGATGCGTCAACGAACGCTGGCAAGGTGACGCATTGTCACTAGGAATGTATTAGGTATTGTAATACCGGTGATTTTACGCGCGTAATAGAGATGCACATTGAAAAATTCATAAAGTAACATATACATACATAAATGTAACGGGTTTCTGGCGGTATGCAATCATCGTTGTTGACGTGTTGAATTTGGAATTACGTGTGAAATAGCGATTTTGAATAAAACTGAGAAACTCTTACAACCGTAGAGTAAATATGAAAAATAGAATTATCTTTATGATTTTTGTGCCGATTTTGAGAAAAATGTAATAAACATTTCATTATTACTACGTAACGTCACCTCTAGGTACACTACGACATACTACAAGCCTTTTAATTTTTCATTCAATAAATATTTGATTGTAGTCAGAATTTATCATATATTATCAATAGTTACAAAAATTGTAAGCCTCAGGGGTATCTACGAAAATAAAAGTAATAAACCCCATTTTATAATTGAAGGCTAAGCGTAAACTGAGGGCATGACTATCTATTAGGCACTATTTGTTGATATTTGAACGAAACCAACATATATCTTAAAACAAAGAACAAAAAATAATAGAAATTTATACGATGCTTCTAATAGAAATACGGTGATAAATATCAAATTACTTTGAATACCTGTCAATTGAGCTATATAAAAGTTTTTATTTATATATCCAGTAAAAAAATAATGTTAATTCATCTAAAAATCTAAAACCTCCAAAGGTTCATCGCCGATTGCTTGACCCAATCTTAAATTGATCCAATGGCGAAGGTTCAGGAACTAGAATAAATAAGAGAAAATAGGCACTCCGAAAATTAAAGCATACAGTATTTTTCATTTAACATTTGTAGCATTATAACATTCATTTACATTTAAAAGAATGCTTTCACTTTAGGTAAAGCAGCGCAAAGTAATAGCAGGAGCGTAAACAGCAATCTATTAACAGAGTAATTAAAGAAAGAAAAGAGAAGAAAGACTTATTAAATTGACCCAAAAATAGAAGCTTTTTCAGTACGACAATATACTTTCACATACTATATTTAAGAATCACCTTGATCTCATTTTCAAATATACTTATGAAATAACTACAAAGACAAAGATCCTAACATCAGACACGTCAAGCGGGATGTCAGTCTAGCTGTCCTAGTTTTCAATTTATGCACCTAGTAGTCAGTAGTGAGGCTCAGAGTGTACCTTTAGACTTTACGAACATGCGCGGGTGTTTACAACTGCCACAAATTCATATTATTATAAATAGTTCATATATTTCTCACTGGATATTGAACCATAGCCACAAGATTTGAACAAGAATTTTGTGTATTTTTTTATATCTGTGTCAGTTGTGCGACAGACAATGTCGGAAATATAAACAACGTATGTGTACATCTCTGAATCACAGCGGTTATATTAGACTTCAATGAAAACAAACATCTTGTTATTTTTTTTAAATAGAAGCATATAAATTTTTTTTTTAAAGAGAACGGCTGTTAGAAATTGATTTCTACAGGCATCAGCTGTATTGCTGTATTTAAAAAACAAAGAGTTTATCAGTAATTTACCATCATACTTTTCAAATTTTGAGTCTTATGCCGCGTTCCTATAATCAAAAAACAATTCGTTTTGCTTACGACGGTAAAATGTTCGTTGAAAATTCAACGCAATTTTTCCGTCCGTAAGCAAAACGAATCGTTTCTTGATTATAGGAACGCAGCATTAATTGACATTACTCAGTCATGCTGACTATTTGTTGTCGAGAGCGAGACCTCAAAAAACATATTATGCATTTGTGAATGAAAAATATGTGTGTGACTAGTGACTACACTTGGTTTTCGCTCTCAAATTCAATCGAATTGAAATTACACATCTGGCTTTAACCATAAACCCTTTAAACTAATTTTTTTAAGACATGTTGGTAACATTGTTCACTTTTCGTACCTGAACTGATTAAAAATCTGGCTTTTAATCAACTACCATCCTATCCATTAGACTTTAAACTTCCACTAAACTCAAGCTTAAAAGTTCCTAAGGCAAGAAGCAACTTTTACCTATCTACAGTAAAATATATTTTTTGTATTAGTAAATTTTTTGGAAGTTGACAGAGTTCAAATATGTAATAGTTTTGTAATATTAAGCTCGTGGTAAGGGCACTAAACTATAAACGTTCTCCCGTTGTAGACTCTGATATAAATATACTAAAAATATATTCACCCTTCTTTGAAAAAATAACTAAGCACAATGACTAATCAACTTACTCATATGTAGATAACATGTGTGGAATAAAAAATATGATAGATGAATCAAATATACGAAACATATTCACATATGCTTAGCCTGTAGAGAGCGGGAGGTATGCGCTGTCTAAAATTAGGGTCAATGATGATAAGACCGTAAAACAGTCATCCACAACTACATCCACATAATTATGTACGTGTATTGCGGTGCTAGAGTTGTTATTCTTGCTCGGGCAATCTAAGTTTTTACACGGCATGTTATAAAATGTCATACGTTTTCAGTTTCGATGAGGGCAACAATAAAATGTATATAAAAAGCCAATTAGCCAATAGACATTTATTCATTTCTGATATTTTTTCTGTGAAGTGATGTGTGACAGTGTGACACGATCACACATCACTTTTAGATCACTTGTTGGTTTTAGCTTTTAAATGGGTTCAAGATTTTCACCCGTCATAAGTCATAATCGAAAGTATTGCCACATTATAATTTATTCTCTGACGTCAGAAAGTAACATGTATTAAGAAGGGTAGAAGTGACGTAAAAACATTGTTTTAAGTGTTCTATGATTAAAGAAACATTTACCTGGTACAAAAATCGTCTTACAAGAACAGTTAAGTTCTAAAGAATGCCCTTTTGGATCATATAGAATTGTTACAACTAGTAATATGCTCGCTCAATGATACTACTCAAGCTCTGCAAAACGCTAATCCATGACTCGGACTCGTCGATAACATTGTAGGTGTACAAAGGTTTAGCAACAAGGCCATAGTACAGGGCTGCTACTGCTTGGGAAAGTCTATTGCACTCGCTAAACACAGTAACCAATGTACAGTATCTTGAACTTATATGAAATAATTAACCTGTATATTACGTACAGTCAAGAATTTAATATTTTGATTGTTGAGATTAGGAAAATCTTAAAAATACAAACTATTCAATTATTTATTTTAGCTAAAAACATTTACTGAATTTGTACTAGTTTTGTTACTGATTATACGCAACTGTACATGTAAAAGTAGACATTGCAATGGGGAATTTAGTTTGAAGATAAAGACAACAACAACAATTAACAACATTTCTAGCGTGTTTCTGCTGATTGTCGCCAGGGGTAGCGTTAGCTTCCCTGTATTCCTAAACTCTTGTATTTTATATAATGCAGTAACTGTAGAGCAGTCTGACCACGATCTACTGTAGGATGAAGTTGAGTGTTTAATAACACTTGTAACGGCTTTATCGGACGCGTGGTTTTTTGTCAAATAAGTAAACACTTCAGTTGTAAAAAAAAAATGCTTAAAGGACATCGTACATATAAATAAGTTCGCTTCAATTATAATGCAGGTCTTCCTAAGTAGGTAGCAGTTTCTTAGAGACATCTTACGAGACAATCCTTGCCCTGTCGTCAAATAGTACAAGGCTAGGATTTTAACTAAATCAAATCGCTTCAATTTTAATATATTCAGTGTCCGAGCATTATTATTAGCTTTTGATATATTATTTTTGTACTTGTAGTCCTAAACTAAACATAATTGATATAAGTTATGATTATGGCTTGAAATGGTGGGCGGATAGGTTGTGAGCACCTACTTCATCCGCCGACTGCTATGACTGATGTAAATCTAATGTTCTTAGTTTCTTACAATATAACTATAAGTACACAGATTATAGTTATATTGTATCTGTAGTAATTAATATTAGGATTTTATTTCTACAGTAAAACTACCATTTCTTTAACTGCCTAGCTCATAACCCTTTTCTTTTTGATACATATAGTTGTAATACATACATATAGTGTAGTTTTACATATCTATATCAATTTTATGCAACTTTATATGTATATCCTCCTTTTCCCAACTAAGTTGGGGACGGCTTTCAGTCTACATACGACACGGCTGAACTTCGATATTTTACGTGAAGCGACTGCCATCAGACCTCCAAGTACTAGCCGATTGCGAAGTTCTGTAATTAGACCAGGTTGCTGAACTTTTTAGGGCTCCAACTACCCATAACAAATGCCATAGATATTCCTATCCGGGATCGACGGCTTAACGTGCTCTTAGATATATACTTATAATTAATTACACAATTTTATAAAAAGTTACAAATTTATAAGGCGCATCCTTAGTTAGTAGTGAGTTCTGCTGGTATAATATGTAAATATGTCTATTTCATAATTATTTTTATGAACAGTTGCAGACTGCTTTATATGACAAATCTTTGTTAGACTTTTATACATTAAACTAGCAACCCGCTCCAGCTCCGCACGGGTACAAATTATACACCTAAACCTTCCTCATGAATCACTCTGTCTATTAGTGCAAACCGCATGAAAATCCGTTCAGTAATTTTTCAGTTTATCGCGAATGGACAGACTGACGGGGACTTTGTTTTATAATATGTAGTGATATGTACCGATGTGACATCCATTACTAAGTAACAAGTGACGATCAACAGAGGTGAACGTTCTTGAAATCGAATATATCTCGTGGACATTCTTATGGAAAGTGAGCGTAGCTATACTATAAATAGATACTGACCTTTCGCTCGATGGATGCGTCAGCCAAAGTTACGTGATGTAACCAACAATACACACGCACACCACCATAAAACGTGTTTATAAGTGATTTTATGGTCGTAAGTACGATCAGCGGCCATCGAAAGAGAAAGTAGCTAAAGTCTCAATGCTGTACAGCGCTCGTATAGTGGTGTAACCTGAATTGTCATAATGTCGATAGCTTACTAATATATGTATAAGTTTATTACTCTATATATGCATACATATATCTAAATCGTAAAACCAATATATTTTAAAAAACGTACTTTGAATTTAAATTATACTCTTGTACCGCTCAAACATATCTTTAAAACCATCAAACAACCGAACAAGACTAAATAGCACATTTTTCTGAGGTTAAGTTTCTCTTCAAATTATCATAGAAAGCTAAAATTATGATTTTAATGACTTGCATATTAAATTATTATGTAAGATAAAATTAACATAATATTTATCTGTTCTTACAAAACACTCAAAGTTATTATGTCTTAAACCCACACCATGATTACATATATTTTTTGAAACAGAAAAAAAAATTAAAACATGACAGGCTATCGATATAATAATAACAACCTTTTGAACATGTCCCTTCACTAGCGAATGCTCGGGATCGTAAAGTACCGGTCTTACGGGAAGTGCCGTAACTTACACCCGTTACCGTTGTGTAGTGCTCGCTACGTGCGCCCGCGCCGCCTAGAACGTCAATTACTCTCGCTTTCGATCCAAAGCCTCTTACCGAAGACAATGAACTTTCTTCGCTTTTAGTTCCTCTCGGGCTTACGATTTATATTTTCAATTCGATATGAATGATTTCTAATGTTTTATTATTCTCAATTAATGTTCTGAATTTTTGTTGTATTAATGGTTGAGAATCCCGAAAAACGTTACGTCTGTTAATATTTATGTTATCTAATTCCTTTTATTGCTATTTCCTTTAGTGAGCCAAAATATAAGGAAAGTCGACACAGATCGGTTTTCAAGAGAAAGTTATCCACAATAATGCGTAATGTGAGAAATAAACATTCCAAAAATAACAAGGAAGATAGTCTCCAAGTTAAAAATGATAAGTAGGTGAAAATTAGTAAAGCAAGCGCTTGTTTACAAAACTTGACAAACTTTTGTAATTAATTTCGTGGAAACTCTAATAAAAGGAAACTAATAACATTTAGAGAAAAATTGTTCGATAATTAGTTGTTATCATCACTACATATTATAAAACAAAGTCCCCTACCGCGTCTGTCTGTTCGTGATAAACTGAAAAACTACTAAACAGATTTTCATGCGCTTTTCACCAATAGCCAGAGTGATTCATGAGGAAGGTTAGGAGTATAATTTGTTAACATTTTGTGTAAATTGGTTGAAATATGATGATGATTGTTAAACTACTATCCGTGCGAAGCCGAAGGTTGCTAGTATTATGGATAAAAAACAGAAAATCTTCACACATTGAATGTGAAAACGTGCTATATGTTCACTTTGCTACTGGTCACTACTGTCCACAACAACTAATATCATATTGGTCAATTTTTTGTATCGGTTATTTATGTTATTACTAAACAGCAAACGTTAATAAGACATTAAAGTAAGCCGCCGACAATGTCAATCAATGTCCGCAAGCGTGTACAAAACAGAAGATAAAATCGCGAGAAGCCCGCACTCAAAAACTTGAGCCTTGACCACGGGTGGCTGACATTAAAAAACTTACGCGCCTTTCACGACACACTCAGGTGGACGTTGTATAACAGACTTTCCATTTCTTTGGCAGAATTTAAGTCTTATCTACACCGCCTTACGAGTTCGGCCCGTTAATATTTGTCTTTTATTAAAATCGATTTCCATATTTGAAATTATAATCAAGAAAATAATCTGCAGTTAATTATATTTCAAAGGTTTTCTCTGATGTAACAACGTATTTACTTACTCTAAAATGATGTCACGAAGATTTGTACCTGTTTACTGCTAGTTATTATGTTGACTTGTCATAATGAGTCATGAAATCGATACAACTGTCATCGGCGACTCTTAAATGCTTAGCGTAATAATTTGTGCCACGTGTTTACATGTATCGGGGGCTTTATTCCGTCTTACGAAACTGGCGGACTCGCTGCGAGTTAAGGTCGCCAATATGTGGCAATTTTCCCATTTCGAAGAGAAGCCAAACCTTGACCTAGGAATTAAATTTAGTTTCGTCACTCGCAGTTTAGTTGCTACTTATTGCAATTTAACAGCTACCACGTTAACTGTTGTCAAAGTTTGTAAACGATGTAAAGTATGGAAAAAAAGCCAAATATAATAAAAATGATAATTTAGCCAAAGCCTTGGTGTGTACTAGGAATTAAAAAAAATGCATTTTTGTCTTAATTAGAGATAATATCTCATAACAATATAAATTTCATGGTTACTGTAAAATAACTTTAAATAAATAATAAACAATCCAAAAAAGTGCAACACGCAACGTTAGATGTCGCTGCGCGTACGCAGCGCGTCAGGTCGAGCGGAGGGGGCGGCAGCGCGTGGTTGCGCCACAGCACTTGCGCTTTACGCAACGCGGCCATTCACCCCGGAAGGCGTTTTCCTCGCAGTTTCTTTAGCACTGTGTTACTGTGGTGGGCTCGCGTGACTCGCTCGCGTGTTTAATCACCCCCACTAACCCTCCCGCCGGATCAGAACCACTCAAAACTGCAGACCTAATTTTCTTATCGCATGATACTAATACGTAGTAGTTACACTAACGTTTGCTTTCTGCTCTCGCTATTACTGACAATAGCAAGTATGCCCCGACTAGCAGTTTTATAAAGTACCCTGAAAATGTAACTATTAACGGTTTTAAACTCTACGTTCTATATGATAGCGTTTACTGAATAATATATGTCCAGACATTTTCGTAACCATATTTTTAGCGCATTTACACGTCGTTTTGTTATTTCGAAAGAAAGCTGTTAAGGCTGTCAACGCATTCATTTATCCTTTCTTTTGAGAGAACATTAAGCAGAAGAATTCTGTTTATATCAAGTTTTTCAGGGGAAGATTTATTTCAATTATCTTCATTTATAATGTTTCAGTAGCAAATTGTTTGCCGACAGAGAGGATACATTTCTCTCGGATAAATGAGTGATTATATAGTGCAGTATTGATGTCGACATACGTGTCGTATTTCAAAACAACAAAATAGATGTGGGCAGTTAATAGGGAAACTAAAATACCATGGAACAGAACGGATGAGGCCGCAGCAAATATTTCTCGTAGCTGGGTTAACGCCAGTTTATATGAGGAAATTCGTTTTAGTGTTTTCTCGTGGAAATTTCGTAACCGTGTGCAACTGGTTCGCGTTGAGTCAAGTGTAAATTTATAAACAAAACAATACGAACCTTATTCTTTTCGAAACTATTTTTTCACACACGTTTTCAACAGACAACTGGTTTTACGATAGTACAGAAACTATAATAACTTAATAGACTTAAGTTCGTTTATTTAAACTTGGTTTAAAGATATTTTATTAAATTATATTAGAGCAAGTGTCAGGGTCGTACTTTAGAATCAATTATAACAGTATTAAGTAGGCTTAACATATACTCACGCCTTTGTCTCTCTGGGCTAAGCAGAGAGCTCTGGGGAGGTGATGACGTGTGGGGGTTTCCACACGAAAAAAAAAGGGACTACAACTTCCTCTCCAATTTACTTACTACATCATTAAACTTTTCATAGTTTGACGTATCTTAAACTCGTAAACTTCAGCATTCGATTTAAAGAGAATTTCCAACTTACAGCTGGAAGTACAAGTATAATGAAGCGGAAATCCGTTTGGTTTGGTATAAATTGTTAGATGCATGTGTCCAGTAGTAATGGCAGGTCGATTGATTGAATTGGGAACTTGAGTATTTTGAGGATGCTAAATAACTACTACGTGACTAAGTGATAACCTGACCGGGTACCTCAATTTATCAATGCTTTTAATAGCTTCACTAGTAACTAACAATGTTAACCAATCTTGGAAGTCAATTTCAACCTCCTTCTTCCTAATTGGCGTATCGAAATGAACGGAAATGAAACTTTCTACGATGATGATGGAGCAAGGCGATGAACAGTGGAACTCTTTAGTGACTACTGGACTAAGCCTCTCGATTTTAGGCTCATTTGAATGCTGCAATGACTGCAATGGTTTAAGTGGTCGCCTCGCCATTACGCCGCGCCGAATATTGTGGGTTCAAATCCCACACGGGACAAAAAATTGTGTGATCCACAAATAGTTGTCCCGAGTCTGGGTGTTCTTTGTGTCCGTTGTTTCAACGTTTGTGAAGCCCTGACACAGGAATATTTATTACGCGAGAGTGACAATGGATGGGAGACAAAAAATAGTTTCGATAACTTTGACAACAGTCCAACAGGTTGTACTTAGTAACGATGGTCTGATGACTGAGCCAGGAGGTGGATAGAGGAAGCTCTAAAACGATTATTAATTTTCAAACATAACTACCGATCAAGTCTAGCATTTCTAATAGAACATGTGACCATGTAAGGCGGGTTTTATATAACGTGTGACATTGACGTCGTAGACGCTTACGCAAAGATGCACCGGCCATCGGCGACCACTTGCGAAAGTCGAAACTCGTATGCATTGTTAAAGGTAACACTAAGCTAGTTTGATGTATATTCAAGAACGTATAGATTAAAATCTCTTTAAACATATTCTGAAACTTAAGAGTCACATGAAATGGTATATATTGTCCTTATAAGGAAAATTAGTTAAAAGAAACAAGTAGGTACGGATCTTAACTGGTAGTACTATGGAATATAATTATAACTAGCAACCCGCCCCGGCTTTGCACGGGTACAAATTATACACTTAAACCTTCCTTATGAATCACTCTGTATATTAGTGAAAACCGCATGAAAATCCGTTCAGTAGTATTTCAGTTTATCGCAAACAGACAGAGAGACAGACGCGGCGGGGGACTTTGTTTTATAATATGTAGTGATAATATGTATGTAAAGTTTATTCTTGGAGAATATACAAATGATGCAAAGTACAGAAAGCAGACAGAGTAGCTACACTCTGCTACCAGCTTTCATCAAGTACAAATGCAACACCTTAGGAACAGTATAGACCTAAGTAAAATATACTGAGAGGGGGATGTATTACTACTATTCACGCTTTCATGATTCCTGTATGACCTCTTCTGAAATTACAGACAGTCCCCTTCCAACTGATAGAACTGATTCCAGCGTGGCCTAATCGCCTTTCATCGTTCGGTCTGCTTCTGCACATCTCTAGATGTCCTACTTTTAGTTACAAGAATCCTCTACATACAAAATAACTTTGCATTAGATCTACGGAGTTTAGTCTAGACACTTTTTGCAAAACTGTTTTGTATTCAGAAACACTTGAACGGTTAATAAATCTTTAAGCGTGGTTTCTCGGTTGTTCATTAATTAATTCCACTTGCATGATTTCACTATTAAGAACAATACACTGAATATAAACCTAAACAAAATATTCAGCTATTATTAATTATAAATTGCAAACTAAACATTAAAATGCATTTATTTGCAGTAAAGTCGGTACAAAAAAGATATTACATGTTTAAACACTGTAACACATGCGAGTTTAGTCAATATTATTGACATGAAAATTATTATTATAATTATTGATACAAATAATCCCATATACAATTGACATTTTAAAATGTTAAAGTTTTAATTAATATTATAGTGTCAAACGAAACATGTTTCTGAAATTATTTCATTCAAAACTTGCAACTCATCAACATATAACAAAATTGGGACATTCGCTATGTTTCGTGTCAACAGTAAAAAACATTAAATTGTACGCCCACACGTAAATAACCAGCTCAGTAGAGATTAACGATGTATTTCAACAGCTTTGCTTCGATCGACTGTTTTTGACATACATA
Organism: Callimorpha dominula; assembly: GCA_949752705.1. Taxonomy (NCBI): domain Eukaryota; kingdom Metazoa; phylum Arthropoda; class Insecta; order Lepidoptera; family Erebidae; genus Callimorpha; species Callimorpha dominula. The sequence continues at coordinate 21,102,011 of OX456991.1, forward strand.
TCTAATCAAACAGGAGAAACAACCGATTTATTACCCCAACGTTTGATACGTAAACAAGCACTTGTAGTAAAAAAATTTTGGCAGGGTTTAACTCAAACAGAACCAACTCCATCCTCTAAAAGACGTTGGTAAACCAGCATTATCAATCGTTGTTTGTGGTTAGTAAGGATTCGCTTTGATTATTTGTTCTCTTTTTGAAAAAAAAAGATTGCAACCCTACTAATGTCCCAAGTGACTACAGGCATCTGTCTTAGCTTACTTAAGAAAATAGGCAGTCATAGGACTGCCGACAGAAGTGAAAACTTAAACGAAACGACGAACTTAAAACGTCACATTAGCAGGTTGACATTAATTAATAAGAAACTGACAGAACTCAATGTTTAGATTAGCGCCCTCTAGTGGATCTATATATGTATTATTAGCGTGACTGTCACGAGTTCAGTGCTTTTCCCCATAGCAAAAGTGCACAAACGCACCTATTAGAACCTGCGTTGTGTGATTATGCTTAAATCAAAGCCTCTCTCTAATGCAGTTGTCCCAAACAAACAGGGGTAAAGACCTTTTACGTAATTGTCTGTTACGTGACGGTGAGAGGCAATGTCAGCGTTTACGATTGTTATGACAGGTAAGCAGTTTTAAATCCCCACTCAATGCTTTGTTACAATCATAACGATGAACACAATTTTTTCTACACTAATCTCGACTAATGAGGCTGCATTTTCTAGGTTTAAAAATGAAAGGTGGAGGTCAAATGATCTGCACATTAAATTTGTAACAAGTTTCTAAACATTAAGTAATCTAATAGTGATGTCTTTGTGATATGAATGCTTCTTATAACATTATTTCTTAATAACATACTTAAAATAAGTGATCATCGATAAAATGTAGGTAGTCAGTAAGGTCTACGACCAAATGGCTACGAGCTACGACGCGTACAGTGCTACAAAGTACTTGAAACACGTGGTTACAATACATATTGGCAATAAGAGTGTATAGTATATCTACATGTATTTTTGTTATATACCTACACTTAATCATCAATTATACTCTGTATGAATCTAAACTATTATTGACACATCATGAGATATATCGATAGATCATGATGTAAATGTATTCATGTTTCGCAACAAGACAGTGTATTGCAGATCAAGGTTCTTCTTTATATCTTATAAAATTTGTCTTTTGTTTCGCTAGTGTTATGGGCCTAAAAAGGTCAATGAACAGCCTCGGTATTTCTACTACAAAGCCTCTTGTAACGAAACGGCATTTGTCGTTTTTACATGTTCTTTATTATAAACATTAATACAAGGAAATAAGGCTTAAATTACAGTAAAGAAATTGAATTTAAGGATCTTACGTTTTGCTATTCAAACTTAAATCTGCTCGCTAAACTTAGCCTTAGGTTACACGGTCATTTTAATGCAATTTGAACTTAGATACAACGTATTAGATGTTGAAACAATTTGGCATGAGGTGGTCGTTTTGCCATATCGTATTTAATGGCAGTGACGGCCAAAATGTTAGTTTGTTTATCGTTAACGTTCGTTCTTGACAGCGAAAAAGTGAAAACGGCTGCGGTGGCTGAGCGCTGGTTGTGAAACTAGGCTCCGACGCGAGGCCTCGCGACGATGGAACGCGTACGTCGACCAGAGCGAGTAGCTCTTATGTAATAGGAAACATGGCGCATTGTTGATTCCTATGAACTAGTAACTATCATAATATCACGTATATTAAGACTTGGCGTCATTTAATCTTGAAATATTGTTACATAGAATATAGCACATTCGGTCACTTCGAAGAATCTCAATGAATGACGTCATAATCGTCGCTGTAAGATTTATTAAAGAATATTTTGGAGAAATAAACACTTGAGGCTCAGTATCTAAAGCATCTAATTAGTACACTATCGTTTGCTCCTTCATTTTAATTAGAAGTTAAGCTTGAATTTTCCCTGGCCTCCTTACATTTTTATCCTTAGCGGTTTCGCATTTATTTAATACGAGATGCTTCGTACGGGAGCAACACATACGACCGCCGGCTTGACACATCATACTTCAACATAACGAACAAAACATATCATGAACTACATATATTCTCAGTCATCAGCGCTTTTTGAAGGGCAAACCGCACAAAAGTTAAACACACACACTTACTTTAAAATTTTTAAATCTAAGCACTTATTTTTAGAGGTCACTTAAACAATTTAGCGTCAGCGGTTATACGCAAATATATGCCATTGACATTCAGTTCAACTCAGCAGTTTCTTTTAAATATTTAAATAGCCACATAATTTTGTGCAAAGCATTTGTTTCGAAATACATTTTCTTCATACATTTTAATTAAAAATATTAAAATAAATGAAAGTACCAACTATTTCGCGGGTTGCAATGAACAAAAACTTTCTTTCTAAACTGATAAGATCTTTAAGCATGCAAATACTTTTTGGTATGGTACAAACGAGTACAGTGGTCCCGCTTGCCAAAATTTATAACAATGGCAATGATGAGTGTCATTGACATAACTATTGTTCATTGTTATAATGGACGTAGTTTTACTTTAACTCCGTTATAAGAAACGAACACGTCTTTTAACAATTCTTTAACTCATTTTAAAAAGACTGATTACATTTTTATTTTTGTTTATGCTATTTATAGAATTTAATAAGAATACTATCGTTTGTATTTTAATTTACACCACGTCCATGTTTTTATTTATGGTATAGGGGGCAAACGAGCAGACGAGTCACCTGATGGTAAATGACTACCGCCGCCCGTGGGCACCTGTAACTCAAGAGTCCCAAGTGCTTTGCCGCCCTTTAACGTGGGAGTAGGAGAAGAGGGGGAGGGGGGGAAGAGTGGGAAGAGGGGAAAGGGGAAGGACGGGAATAGGGGAGAGGGAAGGGTTAAGGCCTCCGGTAACCTCACTAACGCGGCGAAATGCAGTGCAAGCATTGCTTCACTGCCGGTTTTCTGTGAGGCCGTGGTATCGAGCGGAGTCGAACCAGCCCATACGTACCGAAGCATGGCTCTCCTACGTTAAGCGGGAAGAAACGGTGCGATGTCCTATCAACACCAAATCCAAATCGGTTATAAGCACAGCATTTTATGTTATGCATTAGTTAGTTATGTTTATTTGGTGTGTTCAGTCCTTTGCCTACATCTATTTAAACATACTCGTACTAATCTCAGTATTAAGCAATACTTAGCTTTAAATCACTTAAGCTACTGTAACTTGCTAAGAATGTTTATTATCTAAACAAACATTAATTCACACATAAAATGTATTTTTTTTGTAATCATACAAAATGGCAATAGGAGTTAATTTGATATGCCTATGGCCATGAAATAGGCAATAGTGAAGGTGTCAAATTACACGAATAACAGTTGTCTGTATAAAACAGTATTAACCATACAAACCATACACTTACACGTATATAAACCGCTATTCGTGGATTAAAACCAACAATTGGGAGAGCCTTGCTTCGGCATGTATCTATGCATGGCTTGACCGGAGTGATGCCATGGTCTCACAGAAAACCGGCAGTGAAGTAATGCTTGCATTGCTTTTCGCCGAGTGAGGGAGGTCACCGGAGGACCTTAACCTTCCCCCCCCCTCTCCTCCCTCTTCCCCCTCTCTTCCCCCTTCCCCTACTTCCACCTTACAGGCTGGCAAAGCACTTGTGACTTTTGAGTTGCAGGTGCCCATGGACGACGCTAGTCATTTACCGTCAGGTGACCCGTCTGCTCGTTTCCCCTCAATGCCATAAAAAAAAGACAAGAGAAAATTCAAGGCCTATTATGCTTTTTATGGGGGCGTTTGACAGTCATACAATCAACAAACTAGAATCGAGAACGAGGAAACTTCTGCAGTCGTTTTGTTTGGGTTTTCTTTGTGTAGTGTTTACGAATGGGTGAGGTCATTCACACCTTTATCGTCTGAATCGGCAAAATTTGGACTGTCACCAGGCGACGCACGTCAACCGATACATAAAGAGATCAAAACAACACGTCACTATAATCGGTCAGGTATAACGTGCATCCAAACATTATCTCCACATTGTAATGTCTGGTAGATTTGCTATGATCCGGTTTCATTCTAACCGATTTTGTGTTCCATCCCGAAGTAGTAACAGCTTTATAGATAAGATATCAGCCTGGCAATTAAAAAGATAATATAAACTGTGACGTGGTGCCCTTCTGACATGAACCCAAAATGTTTGTTTATCGGTACATAGAGGTAAAATATTTAGCGGTATTATTCTTCTTATTATTTATTCTTTTTTATTATCATTTTTATAATAGAAATTCTATGGCAAATTCCGTTCACGGGTTATTGAAATGTAAACAAATTGTAAAATTCTTAAACTTTATTTATTAAGATTTAACTACAAGTACGACCAGTAGTTGTTTTCGTGAAATGTCAACATTACTATAAAGAAATATAGAATTATCAACTATCGACGGCCTTATCATACAATGACTTTCTAAATTTGTTTATGATGATATGTTTTGCCAAATTATGCCAGGTTACTATGGACCGCTTAAGGTAGGTCGTTCAACTTCAACTAGATCACCTAGTCTCGTCAAAGTGTGTGAAAAACATATACAGTATCGATAGAATGAATTGTCGATATGGCTCAATAGTCACCTGATAAACCATTCGAGCGATGAGAACGAAATTTTAGAAGTCGAAAGAATTCCGAAACGTTTTTGTTGGCTGTGATACTATAAAAAAGACTGTCAGTTTATCAAAGATAGCTTTGACAGATTTTTTCTTTAATAGCAAAGTAAATATTTGTTCATTGGAAGAATTTCAGCAATGCATTGGATACATTTACCACGTTAAATTTTGATATCAATAAAATTTGGTCACGATCTCATTTGATATGTTTATCATTGAATTTGATAACTGTCTCTAAGTTTATACGTAGTTATAACAGTATGAATCTATTCATCTTTCCTTTTCTTACGTGCACTAATAATTTTAATTGGCTATGGTCATTAATGCCAGTATCTCTCGGGGTTCTCTCCTTCGTTCGAATATGCTGAACTAAAAATAATTCAGAAATTAAATACCATCCACATTTACAAGACAAAACGTCGATGTAGTATCACATATTGCATGGACTTCCTGTTTTTGTACCAAGAATGGGGTTATACGGCCCGGCTCGCTTTCACCCATTCTTTCAGATAGGCCATCCATACATAGCACGTTGCGTCAATATTTCGAGTGGCCGTATTTTGTTCAGGAGAATAGTTAACCCAGTTTCGGTCGTGGCTGGCTAAATATACCGCAGCTACCTGACTGCGAGCGCATAAAGCCAGCATGTGAGACGACGCACCAAACGGTGACACGTTGTCAATCTTATTTAAAATCCCTCGTATTATATTCGTGTAAATTATGTCATGTGCTGTGGCAGTTTTGCTCGCACACGAAATGTAAGGATCTGTTACCGCGAGGCGATAGAGCTGCACGAGCAAAATGGGCCATGTGGAGCTTTGATATATTTCTGATAAATTAATAATTTCGTGAATTGCACTATACGATTAAAAGAATTATCATCAGCTAAGTCTAGTATTACTCTATTTACATATTTTGTTCATGCATGAACATGACTTATAGCAACTTACGAACATTTTTAATTGAACTAACTAGAACACGTTATCATTTTTGCAGTAAAGTACCTTTACAGCCAGATTATTTTCGTTCTCATTTCCAAATAATAAATAAAGATAAAAAAAATATCGCCAGTGTTTGCTTTAATACTCTTGCACATATCGTAATCAACTGAGGGTAACGGGTTACCCATCACTATGAAGTAACCGCATATTGCAATATCTAAATAACACGTTTTTGCAACACACGGTAGTTCGTTTGTATCACTCAAAAATCAGTAGGTACAGTCAGCGACAAATCTAGCTCAGAACACTCAGATTAACAAAACTTTCAAGAAAATATATCACTACAATTAGTGAGGATTTGACCCATTGGGGAAGGAAAAATTATTAAACCCATACTCTGTTTAGCATTTGATAGAAGGCTTTAATTTTACATAGGTCTATAAATTATGTACCAAGCACTTCCATTGTTGTCTGTACTTAGATTTTTTTCGGTTCAGGGGTCTTACACTTTATTTCATTAAAGAATTAGAATAACTAACAATGTAATTTATCAACTTCATATAATAGGGTGTACGTAATGTAGGGATATTCAAGATTAAGTAATTTTCGAATGCGCTATAACTTTCAATTCGGACAATTTTAATAAGTTTTATTAACACATCGTGAATGTTGTGTAAGTGCAAGTCATCACTGTGCCCCAACAATGAATCAAAAGCGTAATCTAGTTACTGGTGAATAGCAACCGATGCGAATGAACTCACTTTTAATGTAAACCAACAAGTGTGCCATCGGCCCGACTAACCTTTCAGACAAAAACTGCTAACTAGGCTATGTATTGTTGGAACGACAATTAAAATTGTATTAATATTTCTAAGGTCAATTTTTTTTAAAGATAATCTGACTGGGTTAAAATGCCTGGTTTACGGAGTTCTGAGCGTCCTTTTTTTGTGTTTGGACCTCGCATGTTCCTCGTATTAGCAATGCGTAGGTGCTTAAACTTTTGCGCGTTTCGTGCTTTGAAAATGTAATTTCTTCTATATTAATCAAATAATCAATTACTTAAAGTACGTAAACCAAAAGTTTTCTGGACGGTACATGATAGTTTAGATATGAGGCTTAAGGTGCATCACACATTATTTATTAAGAGATGTTATAAGACAACTGTTGCCAAACCTCTTAAAAAAGTAAAAGTACATTTATATCTTTATTGTTGTATTCTTATTATGACTTTTACTATTATGCGGTGAATAATACAGACACTTAGACGTATTCGTAATGCTTAAAGACAATACCGACAATGTCTAGAGCATCGTTGCGCGGTCATGAAGATCCGCGCGTGCGCGTGAGGTTGACCTACATTTGCGCTGGCGACCATTAGTACTCGCTACCAGACCACACACGCTATATACTTCCCCGCTGCGCCTCAGCACTGCGCCCCATCCAAGTCACTACTGAAACATCGCCGCTAACCATACCGAATCCCTTTTTGGTAGTTCATTGACCCCGCTATCGAAATCGCACACTCACATGCGCGTCCACGGACGAACAGCCAGATAAAAAAATGAAACGAAAAACATCATCGCGTAACGGTGAATGAGTACTAGACAGAGATAACTATATTTCGGCGGTGTACTCGTTGAATGTAAGGTCGGCTACGAAAAACACTGACGCAATTTTTACAGCGTACGTAATTGAGCACTGACGAAGTCAGCGGTGTGTGTGTGAACGCCGAGAGCGACGCCCGCGTCCGCCGAAACGGAGGCGGAATATTTAGGTGAAAGTGTTTCGAATTTCGACATGACGACATTCGCGCGCAGTCGTTATCGTGATTTTGCCGAATCGAGAGGTTCGGAGAGTGCGCAGGCAACTGCGATCCGCGCGTGCGCAACCTTCATGTCCTTGTTCCGCAGGAAGTGTTCCGGACTCTGCATGTTGATCGTGCTTAGTGCTTGCGTTGAAAAACTATGCTGAGAGTTGGTGTGTCAAAAAATTTTCGGAGACGTAAATTAAAAAGGTGATCGGTGTAATCGGAACAAGGTGGTTCTTCGTGTGATGTGCGTGTTCCAACGCTAAGCAAGCTGTCGGAGGACGACAAGCTGGTGCCTGACGAGGCGTTCGACGCCTCCACGCACGCGTACCAATTGCAGACGATGACCTCCACGATGGGTAAATATTAAGATTATTGAAATACTAATACAACCCATAAAACTCCGCGTAGAATAACAATAAAAATAATGTAAATCCAACATAAAGAAAAAACGCCATTAATATTTATCTGTGCTAATACCGTAACTTTAAATATTTCATAATATAACTAATGCTAATTACACTAACCTACTTTACGATGTCCGTACTACACATACAAGAACTGAGCAAATGTCGCGTAGCCGTTTGCTACGCGCTACGGACTACCACAACTAAGGGGGTTATTTCAATTGTTCTTAAAAATAATAATATAAAAACTAGGTTAACTGATATGTAAGAATAACAACATTACAAAAATTTGTTTATTGGTATTAGATAATGTAAGTGGATTACGGATCACAAAACGATTACAAAACCATTATTTAATATATATATATATATACGATATAGACGATTTTGTACTTATGCCTAAAGAATATTGTGTTCTGAAAGGAACACAGCGAAATTAAGTGTTTTCGTAGACTTTGCTACGCCCTGAGCTACGAAGCACTTAGAGTACTGAAGGTAATTTATCGACCTACGAAATATTCCCTGTGTTGTAATCAATATAACCACAATATACATTTTAAAATATTGTCTATTTATAAGCGCTTTACCAATGCAATAAAATTACCATAATCTATCTTGAGTGACCAGCTCATTTATTGTAAAAAAGTTAAAAACCCCTTAACAATAAGTTGACCGAAATAACAAAAAAAATATTGTTAGATATCAAACTGACTATTATAAACATATTCTGTAAAGACTGCATAACACCATGGTAGCACAGAAATCTAAAAAAGCCAAGTCTGTTTAAGCCCCAAATTCTTATACTATTTTAAAAAAATAAATCAGTATAGAATTGCAAAACAAAAGAAGCCCCGTTGCACGTTATTTCATTGAACGGTAACCGTGACATTCCCAAATCATCTCGTGGATCACAATCGTGACTCCAGTTGGCTATGACCGGCTACTTTTACTTTCGTTAAAATATGGCCGCCCTTTGTCTATGCTCTATGACTCTGTGAGGTTGTTGATCTCCCGCCATTTTGTCGTTGCCGAAATACTTTTTTACGCTCACTTTCCAATGTGGTGAAAGCGAAAAGGTACAGAATGACACTGCTTCCTTTCATAGCATTGTAGTGGGGGGACGTCGAGTTTCAATAATAATAGGTGCGTTATTTCGCTTGTCTAAAATACCATTGTTAACTAATTTGAATACAAAAATATCAGTGACTGTACTAATACAATATTGTAACTGTTCTCAAAGAAACATCTAATTGCAAAACTTAAACACGTGGCTATGAGATTTTTTGAGGCCTAATCAAAAACAATGTTTTTTTTTATTTTTTAAATAAAAGACAACTCCCGCACTAGGAGTGATTCATGAGTCGCGTGGTACTTTACAAACAACACCCAGACTCGGGACATCTGTTTATTACACAATTTTTTGTCACGTGAGGGAATCGAACCGAAAACACCTGGCGCGGCGTAATGGAGAGGTGACTTTACGAGTTACTTTAACCATTGCCCCACCCGTGGATTGATTTTAATTGTAATGTATTCGTATGATTTGTTAGCTGAATTAAAATCAACAGTTAATCGCTGTGAAAATGTTCTGGTTTGATATGTTTTTTTTTGTCACTTTCCGTATTTTATACAAAATGTCTTAAGTCTTTAAAATTTACTTCGTATTCTTGGCCCCGAATGCCACATGCCTTACATGCTGACAATTGTGCAAGTGACCTTTACAATTAGATCTTAAATTCTGACCTCAGGTTTATTATGTTTATCCGGAAGCACCTTTACTTCACAACATCTAGAATCCTGTAGTAATATTAACATGTTGAACCTAAATGAACGAAATTATAATGCTTATATTTCCTTTGGCATTAAAAAACATAATTTAAATAAATTGTAGAAATAGTATCGCAGTATTTTTAATAATAATGCGAGAACAGTGTTGTTGTTAAAATAGGAAGTTACTGGATGGGAAGTGTCAGTGTTAAAAAATGAAACGTTTTAGCTTTGTGCGCACGCGCAGCGCAATCTGAATGTCAAGGCATTTGTGTTGGAGGCCACAAGAGAGGCCCAGAGTGTTGGGACTGAAATATTGCACAAACAATGCTACAGACCAGGATTATCATTTCTATCTTTAACAAACAAATCTTCTACAGAGTGCAAATTCAAGACTTATTCTAGCAGAGTTTGAGACTAATCATAATATATTATCGATCCACACATGAATCCGGATTATAACTGTAAACATTACGTAGACAGATATAATTTAGGTTTATATTTTGTGAGTCATCTTGCAGGCACGTTTAGTGCTGCAGTTAACTCTCTCTGTACGTAAATTAAAATTTTCGTCAAAATAGAAGGATAGTGTTAAGTTGTACTTTGGAGATTTAAAAATAAATTTTATATGCGGCACAGGTTTCTTCGAATTTGTATTTGTAACTGATCTGTTTTCCTCCTTGCAGTATGTATACCCCCAAAGGACTGTCTCTATTTAATTCGTTGTACTGAATGATATTTTTTTAAGTTTTATGAGGTGCTCAAGCATATTAATCCTCTTAATACCCTAAGCTGTTACTTGTTATTTATAAGAGATAGTTCAGTGGCCTGTTATAGGTCATATAATATAAAGCCCTGAAGCATGACTTGTACTTACAAAGTAGACATATACTTGTTGATAAGTACCTACGTCGTACAGGCGGTCGTTGGCGCCAAATCAGGCGGCTGACCTCGCCGGTGACACTGACATTGCTACCGGAACCGCCCGAGTACTTCCTGTACATAACACAGATACCTCAAGATGAACACTGTTACAGCTTTTATTAATAGAAAAGAAAAACTTCTTTAATGGGTCGGTTAATTCTCCTCATTCGATCTACGTAAACAAAACCGTATTCGAAAATAAATGATGACATCATTCACTTTGCGAAAATTGACTTGAACTAAGTTCTTCCTAGTTCATTTGTCTCATTGATAGTTCGTTTTTTAATTGCCTCGTTCTTTATAAAATATTATATTCGATGATTTAAAAAGCGACCTGGACCTTCACCAGTATTCGTGAAGGCTGTCGAGGACGATTTTTAATTGAAAGTCATATTCATTTATTTTATATTTGTCAAAAATTGTTTTGTCTAGTACTACGTCTACTTAAGCCGAATTAAAACGTATTTCAAAATATAACGCAGTTGATAAATAAGCAAGGTATAAATACACTTACAACGCCGATGACTCTCTTCTCTTCTCGTTATTCACGGTCGTCTGTTTAGACAGAACAAGACAATAAAAAGCTTCTAATATCTAAGGCAATATTGGTGCGGTATGTGAACCAATAAGGCCAGGCACGAATGAGTTGATCGAACAATGTTTGACGAATTAATTGGTTAATATTCGCTCACTTTCAATCCTGGAATATCTAATAAGGGGCTGGCGGTACAAAAAAAGATTATATTGTCCACTAATAAATGTAGTTACAATTGATTAAAGGGAAGAGTTTGTATGGTCGTTGTATAGGTTTAAAACGGGGATCACATTGTGACTTTAGTCACTTAGTAGACATGATGCAAGACATGCTATTAGTGCAGAAATCAACCTTGAGCACAAAGCACTTATAACATTCACGTTTACTTAGAACTGGCTTGAATCTATCATTCTATCATATATACGAGTACATTCGATTTAGTTAGTCAATTTATTCTGCCAACAATCAAGCATCGGGGACTTCTTCGACCGACCTAGGATGCTACAAATATACTTACTATTAATGATTGCACAGAAGAACATCCAAGTTTGATAGTGCGGAACAATTTTCAAGTTATTTTACGCCTTTGTCTACCACAGGTTAAACCAGCTTGTTATTTTCATTATATCACATAATAAAATTGGACACGATTTAGGTGATGCCGTATTTGAATGATTATTAATAATATAAAAAGAACTTCAAAATTGCCTACTATTATCAGAATCTATAGATATATAAAAACCGAAAATTTTTATAAGCTCGCCTGGCAGATGTTTCAAAGACCAACTGCAATAATTCTGTACTTTCAAAATCTGATAAAACTAGAAGTCAAATCAAATAAACTGTATAGAATAATACTAATTAAATAATAATTTGACTGAACTTGTTTCAAAGTATGGTCCTGCAATCGACGCAACACGTGACGTGATTTATATTTTGCGACTGTAGTTTTTTAATAACACTTCTAAGTTTAATAACCAATACTTTCCTAAGATTTTTATAACCAGTACATCGTTTAAGCCTCGGAATTAAGAATAAAGTAATAGGTAAAGTCATTCTGACCAACTTTGTTCTTTTGCAATTATTATAAATGAACATCATGGTCAACATGATGTCTGTATTTCATTAAATTTGTATTAGATCTATAACTTCTACTGACTGCACTAATTGGAAAGAAGATATTCCATCTAAAAGTGAGCAATGCTTCCAGTTCCAGGTAATTTGATCGTACAGGTAAGCAAACGGTTTTCTTTTTAATTTATTAATACACAATAATTTGTTTCTTGTGTATAAAGGGTCAGAATAAAAAATGTTAACAATATACACACAACAAGAAGCAGGCATAAAGCAAGAATCTAATCAGAAATATTTAAATTGACATTGTGTCAACATTAAAATCAGTTAATCAGTTTAAACGTCGTATAGAACATTAGTTTTACTCACATACTGTGCATATTATGCATCCTGTCCTCATTAAGGTCAAGTTATGTTTAAATAAACAAATCATATACACTAAAGTCACTTCCGTCGTTTGAATGAATACAGCAACTATATTTCCTTTTCACAACAATCTCCTAACAGGCCTTTTTAAGATTGTTAACTGAACGATAATTAATTAATTTGAAGGCGTTTAGATGTACCATCCAATGAAAAAAGAACTCTAGAAGTAATGAAACCGTGAAATTGTAGGCGATAAGCGGGCGATCGCTGCGGAGGTCAACTGTCTTCCGGTCAGACCCTCTAGTAGATTGTTTTCGGACTTCGGGTAATGACACGTGCACTGCTAAGCCCTTCATAACAACCTTGGCTTGTAGGAAATACTGTCCTTAAATTAGTTCCTAGGTTGGATGCATATCATTGAGGATAAACTTAGCAATTAACCACAACAAAAGGAATACTAAATGCTTTGCTTTTAGTTTTCTTTGTAATATATGGGAAATTACTACACCTCAACATCTGGGCCAGGTTCAAGGTGCTGTAAGCTTTTACAGCCTAAAACAACGACGAAGTATCCCTAGGAGACACCTAACACTGGGGACCTGAGAGTACTTGACACTAATGTGGTATCACATCCTTAACTGTAACAGTTCGCTCATACGAACCCTATGTTTTATTACAAAGCCGCTTAAAGAGTAGCAAAGAGTAGTGGAAATACACACGACACTCAGCTGACAATTGACAGTAACTCAAAGCCTCGTACGTCGTAAAGTGTACTATTGAGAGCTTATTTTAACAAGATCCAGATCCCTTTTTAGTAATCCAGAGAAACGTCACACGGTCTCACAAGTTTTTGTGTTGTATCTAACTTTGATAAGATTTCTGCTCCGTTTAAGCGGTTTTGGAATCACTAAGAGATGTTAACACATAATTTCCCTTTTGCCCTTTCGTAAAAGTCGCTGTGGTACCGTATCCTATATTATATATTACCAGATGAGCGACACAACTTCGGCCGCGTTTGTAAATTTTCACTGCTCCTGTTGGTTGTAGCGTAATGTTATATAGCCTCGATAAATGGGCTATCCAACACTAATAGAATTTTTCAATTCAATTATATGTTTATAGTTTACTTGTATGTTTACTAGTAACACATTTTACGTTACTAAATAATGTGCTAAACGTTCCCCCATCACATGATTTCCATAGAGCGATAAGCCCGCCAATTGTATAAACCGTAATTTTATTTATTTTACTTTTTAATGTTTCTGGTGTACAATTAATAGTTATATTATTATTATTATAAGATGATCGATTGTAAATAAAGATTTAATACATTACCATCGGAATCTAATTTATCCGCACCTGATAGAAGGCCAGGTTTCGCCTCTGAATATTACTGCGTGCAAACGAGGGATTTCGGTAAACTACAATGTATTGAATTAGACGATTTGTATTCCTTCTTGTTCACATTAGCTTATTAAATTCCTCATTCAGAATACAAATACAATGCAATAGGTACAAAGTTATTTAATGTCCAGCCATAATTAATGCAATTAAACAAAGCCGAACAGAGGAGCGGTCAAGTGAGCGACCCTGGCTGAGGACGCATGCGCCGGCGCTCGCTTCCGTGTGATTTTGCTTTAGGCGGCACCGTTCAAGATCAACCAATTATAATATCCCTTTATCTATGTACGCATACATGAATTTTAATTAAAGAACACTTAAAGAAATCAGTATTCAAATGAATTGATTACCTAATAACTTTTATATTTGTTTATATGATTGCTTGGTGAATAGATATCGATTCGACTATTAGTCGCTGTCGTAGTTTAGCGATGATTCTTCTAAGAAAATATAAACTAATTTTAATGCGGCCAAGGAATACCACTTTAAACTTCAGGGGATGAATCACTTATGATTGAAATAAAATATCACTACATATTATAGAACAAAGTCCCCCGCCACGTCTGTCTGTCTGTATGTCTGTTTGTTTGCGATAAACTACTCAACGGATTTTTATGCGGTTTTGACTAATAGACAGAGTGATTCATGAGGAAGGTTTAACTATATAATTTGTTATGATTTTGTGTAAATTGATTGAAATATGTTGATGATTGTGGAAGATCTTTGCTACCGTGCGAAGCCGGGGCGGGTCGCTAGTTATGATTAAAATCGGATTACAAACTTTCAAAATACCGCGTAACAAACACAAAGAAGTCGACTGAATTTAAGAAAAACCCTTTTTGTAGTCCTATAAACACTTCGATTACCGTTTTAATTAGTTACACTAAGGACGCGTTTACAAATTTTCCTGTTAGGTAGAAAAAAAATTGACGCTGGACACGCCGCGTACCTAATGCTCCGTGTCCCCCTGAACGAGGCGTTATGCTTTTGCGGGAAACTTTTCATAAATCCAATAAGCATAGCTCAATGTTACTGTTCTATAAGAATATACTAAAAATTTTTTTTGTACCTTATAAATGCCAAATTTTTTTTACCTCTAAAACATTAAATCGATTACAACGTATTTTTATCAGTAAATCAGGCACCCTAATGTAAATGAACCGTTAAGCAGTTACCTAAATTTATATTGACGTAAACAATACTGCTGATATATCGAATGGAGATTGAGATAAATGAGTTTATATATTGCTGCAAATATACCTAAAGTATATTTCAAAGTTTCTTAATAAATTATATAAACTCTCGCAAGAACAACTGATAATCCAAATAATAATAATTTTAAATATGCAGTGTGTATTTATTATTTTTGTGCAAGTGTTCTTATATTACTTGTTAGTTATAAGGAATACATTCGCGTAGCATAAACATTCAAAGGAAAGATACAAGGTATATCTAGGTACTTCATAATTGCACTAATCTAAGTGTAGACAAGGTCTGTGTAACCGTGTAACAGTTAAAAACTCAATCAAAATTATCAAATAAACAAACAAAATAGTACCTATCCTAACATGTATGCTTACCAAAGGCAGTTGTAGATTCCTCATTGAAAAGGTTAATGACCACTTTAACTAAAATTAAAAGCAATGGCACTTTGTAATAACATCCACTTCCTCAACCGTGTAAACCAAAATATATGATCATATTGCATGTAGGTCATATCTGGTCATGAGATATTTATAAATATTTATTTCACTAATCGTGGAAGTTGTAACCGAATCTGATATTTTCAAAGAGACCACTCACTATTTAAATTCGCAATAATGTTACACATAAGACCTACCTATATGATTACTAATACTCCTTTAAACTAATCCTACATTTTATGAATTCTCTATCAGTGGCTCAGGAGATACTAGGCTAATCCAAAATATTATCATACCGCGTTCAAATCTGACATATTTATATACGATGTTAATGATTAGGATGGTTCTTATACTTCTATTCGTCCTACCATCTTTTAAATATTGAAACTGGCTATGAATAAACGCACTATAAACTTAATAAAAAACTCGCACGACACCGTATAAAAGTATAAATTAACTTAACTTAGTAGTCTTATTCTTGTCAAAACTGTCATAAAAATCATGGGCTGGCAGACTAGTTACAGTTGCATTTTTTGACATCACCTTCTACATTGATTTTTATTTCTTATGCACTATTATTGTCCAAATTGGAAACTGTAGTGTTCGAGGATCAGCATTAATTTGGCTTCGAAACTACCTCACTTGACAAAAATGGAGTGCACGTTGGCGGGGACTCCCCCGTGGATTTGGAGGCGGAAGTGCTTTTCGAAGTTTATTAGCAGACGGCTAAATTCCGGGCGGGAAGCGGAAGTCGGCCCCCGCGCGAAGAGATACGCGAATGGCGTGTGGCCGCTCGACGAGCCACAATGGCTCGTTGGTCATCCCAGCTGGAGGCTCCACGTGCTGGATTTGCCGCCGTGGAGGAACTCTAGCCGGTCATCGTCGAGTGGGCAGGGCGGCAGCACGGAACCTTTTCCTTCCGACTGACGCAGGTTCTTTCCGGGCATGGCTACTTCGGGAAGGCCGTGAAGGATAGGACGGGTTTTTACCCTCCATACGCTTTAGTGGCCAGCCGCGAGGAGGTGGCGTCCACGTCTGCCTAGACGTCGCCTAATTGAAGGGTGATACCCGAAGTTGGTGCCCGCGCTTTTACGGGCAGGCGCTAGGAAGAGTCCGGATGTCTTAATAAAAGCTGTTCCCGGATCCCTACCATTTTAGGCGCAATACGGCACACCGTGTGGTTTTAGTCGGTTCGATTCCGACACACCGCCCACCGAAGGGGGCTTTCACACGGAGAAAAAAAAAGGATCACTTTATTGCTGCTCAGGGCAGTGTATTGGAATCCTATTTTTTATAGCTATATAAGTCTTTTATATGTAGTTACATATAAAAGACGTTTGGCAAAATTGGACTCGATTTGCTAATGTTATCTACTTCAACAGTTATGAATAAATAATCCAATGAATACAATGATCTAATACATATTAATAATATCCTTTAATATATTTATCGAAAACAAATTTTACCCATTTTAATATTCACTACAGAACAATTAAAGAAATATGTAAAAATGTATATAAATAAATATAGATTAAGTGAAAACCCTCGAATTTAAGGAACCAAAGTTTTATAATTGACCTTGAACAAATATTTTTATTAGAAGGTTTACGTTATAAATTAAAAAAATCGCGTTTAGAAATAAGAGTGTTATGTGTGGTGTTATTTAATTTATAACATACCACTTTAATAAGCTTGTAACACTGGAACCAACCCATCAAAACTGAAATACAGCTACGGGAAAAATTAAAAGTCTAATTAAAGTAGTTTTTCTACGGGAATTATGTATTCCGAGCGAAGCTCACTCTCACACCAAGCAGATTGTGTGCAAAAAGAAAAAAGAACATACCTATATATTGCCCAAGAAAAAATATGATTTTTTTAATTACAGATAGTTCTTTTTAATAGGAATAAAAAACTTTACTATCTCTTTTTTTAATATTAGCCTTTATAATGAAGATAAATCTTTTACTAGCTTACTAGATCTCGGTTCCCACGTTTTTTCATGTTACTCCAGGATTAAATGTTACTTTGTGCTAAATAATATCAAAATAAATCCAGCCGTTTCAACGTGTAGCAGTAACAAACATACTAACTCTATTTCTATTATATCTTCACTAATATTATAAATGAGAAAGTAACTCTGTCTGTCTGTTAAGCTTTCACGCCTCAACTGCTGGTGCAAAAAAGAACATGTCCTTGCGAGAGCAATTCCACGTGAATAAGATAGTAAGTTATCTTTCTACACTAAGGCCATTTTTCAAATATATAATGTATACAATAAGGAGGTGCTAAAATTTATATACTTATATTATTTATTTTTACATATGACCTAGTCTTTCAGTTAAATTGAAGTAACAGTTGAACAAGTAGGTATATTCTAATTAGGTAATTTGATATTTATCTATTGCATCATACATTAAAAGTTATAATAAAGCTGTTCACAGATATATTTCCTACATTATATCCGCGGAAGTCACAGCCGACCTCGGCAAAAAACTTGCAAAGACGCCAAACCGACTCGCAAATAATTTTATTGAACCAATCGACACCGACACGTCACTATCAAGGTCTTTGACTCATTTCAGTTTATTTTAGAAACATACTAGTTTGAGTGTTGTTGACAAAATAGTTAAGAACGTTGCACTCAAAGTCTAAATTAATCCTCTAGCTTCGGTCAGCTACGGATAAACACTGTCTGAGAGTAATTTGTCTATTTTGTAGACGATTACAAATCTGTCGTAATTTCGTAAAAAGTGTTTGATTTTATTTCACGAATGAATCACAGTAGTCATGTAGGCAATAGCTTTCCAGTGTTTTTCACAAATCCAACAAACGGAGATGAAGCTAAGTCCACGAGTATTAAGGAACGCTGATCATCTTAAGATTCCTTTGGGCTACTAATAGACATCCTGACCAATTTTACAAATGAGAACGTGAGTTTGTTTGTTACGCTTGATATCACGGAACAGAAAAGGAAGAACGTCCGTGTCTCAGTAAACGTAATAAATACTTTTAAGGGCCTAAAAGTTGTGTCAATACACACACTGGACAAAAATTTGTATGATCCACAAATAGTTGTCCCGAGTCTGGGTGCTCTTTGTGACCATTGTTTAAATGTCTGTGAGGTCCCCCGCGACACAGGAATATTCCTAATGCGGAAGTTGTCTTTTTAAAGGAAAGGAAAAAAAAAAGGAAAAATATCCTTATTTGTAGACTAGGTCCAGTTGAATCGTGCTGAGATTAGTTGCGGAAGATAAATAGGTCACTCATTACTTGCAATTACTATGATAAAATCTGAAACCAGGTTGCATCGTGTTTCTAGTAGGTACTAGGAGAAGTTAGCAGTATTTTATCAATATAAGTTACAATGTTCTCAAAGTCAGAACTTAGATTTGTTATAGTGCTAGATTTGGAATTTAATAACCAGCGAGAAAAGAATCAGGCAATAAAAATCACGGCGACAAAAGAGTTCACAACGACATAAGTATGTGGGTGGCGATAGAGCGATTTCAACATCAGAGGTTGCGGGTTTGATTCCCGCCCGGTTTAAATATTTGTATGCATGAATATGTCTAATAATAATAATAATAATAATAAAGCCTTTTTTATTTCCTATAAACCTTAAAAGTATATAGTTATAATATGTTTTTATATTTTCTTAATTCTATGTTAGTGACTCTAAGTCTAAGTGATTCTAATATTACTTTTTAATTTATGTTATAGGAACCCCTGATATTGTAGAGGCCTCCTCCAATTTCTTCCATTTTTCTGTTCTGTTCTGGGCTATTTTTGTCCAGTTTTTCCCCGCCACCGATACTATATCGTCCGCCCATCGTTTCTGTGGTCTGCCCACGTTTCTTTTTCCTTCTGGGCCTGTCCATTTAGTGAATATGTCTATCCCATCAAAAACATAACATAGAAAATCCAAATCTCGCAAGTCGCAGCGCATTTCTTCTACCTGAAAAAGTTTTGAATCGAATTGTTCTCAATAAGTTAACTAACAAAATTTTATAGTGACCGTATCAATATTAGGCAACTTTATTTATTTAATAAATATAATGACTTAGCAATCGCATACAGCAATAGAATCTACATACCTACAATATGTAATAAAAAAATATCGATCTATAGTTATCCTGTTTCTATTAAAATACTAACTCATAAAAATACTACTACGGGTTAATAGTTGGTTTGGAAAATATTTATAGGCACCGGTAACCTCTTACTATCAGACAAGCCGTGCGCTTGACACGACAGACTTGATAGACGTCTGAATTCACACAATAAATTCCTCCGATAGCAGAAATGAATGTACATAGATTGCATCATTATATAAATGTGTAGGGTTTCGGTTGCTATGTCGTGAAGCATCATACTACGCGCTATCGTTAATCTGTAAAATGACGTAGAGATGACTCAATCCTTATCAACGGCTGTATGAACTATAAATATTTTCACATACGTATTTTTTCTTGTTTTCTACGTCAGTGTTATGGCATTAGGATCGAAACATGCTACGTAAAATGTCCTAATTTATTGCGGTCACGCAATGAAATGATTGCGAAAAACGTAGGTTCATAAGCAACTACTCGTTGACATAAATAGTCATCGGTGTTAAAATTACTACTTACGTCAGATACAGTTTCCAAGCGTACAGTTTCATAAATTATCAGTATGGGTTATGGTGTCATAATGTGTACTGAAGTATGATATGAAATTCGTTAGCTTGCCCAATTTATAAAATTGTTTTTGCATCTGATAGCTTTCTTATGGTGGAAGGCTACAGCCCAAATAACATCAGCCGAAAATTTACCATAAACGTAGAACTGTGAGCGTGTGTGGCTCATTAAAAACGGGGCCCGGACCAGAATGTATTGAATTAAATACTAAGTAACTCAAAATCGCTAATTTATAAGAAAGGAGTCAAACACGCATTTATATCAGAATGCGTGTAACGGGAAATATAAACATGTAGGTATAAATATGAATTTGTGATTTAAGGAAGACAATCATCAAATATTTTACTACTTATGTAATTACATTATCTAAATTGTTAATTGAATGGTAAATAAGTTTTGTGTATAAAACACGACATGATAAATAGGTTTAGTTTTAAATCAAAAAGTTACAAAGTTACCGAATTAGGAGTGAAATATGAGTGTTAAGTAAAAGCTTAGTACTTGTATGTGCCATATTTAATTTAAAACGAAATAAAGCTAATCACAATAGCACCATTACAAAAACCAGGTACTGTAAAATAAAAATAAAGATAACTACATATAACGAATACCTAGTCAAAGTTGATTCATCTGGGATAGGTTCAAAAATACTCATTAAATCGTTTTGACATTAAGTACTTAAATTACAATGTGAACCTTAAAATATTAATATCTCTGAACGTACCACAGACAGACAGAAAATAGATATATACTACTGCTGTATATTACTTACTTCAATATATAGGTATAATCAAATACCAGAAAGGTAAGACGTAAGCAGTATAACCATACGTGAGCATGTAAAAGTGACGTAGAAGCGAATGGATTTTTTTTTACAACTTTAATCGCCACACACTTGCACCATACACGTGGGTTGCCTCTCAATGCGCGCATGCATGCGATAAAATACTACAAATTCCATTACCTGCGTTATCAACGCTATTAAATTTCTTTACGTAGATGAATGGAAGCCAGACGACATCGAAATAAAACACAGGGTCACACGCTGCTCGCCCGTAGTCAGTATAAACCATGAACGGCGTTGACATTAAAAATAAAATATTTATACTTTTAAAAAAAGTAAAAGTAATATACTATGCACGAACGATACCCAATTATATCCGGACCACACTACATCAAAAGACTTGACATGTCACCGGTTTGTCGTAAGTATTCTAACTTTTGAAAAAAAATCCAAAAAAAAAGACTATTTTTTAAATGAAAAATAACAAGAATTTTATCGAAACACGACAACAGCTGTGACACTTGATATTGCACATTATACAGATTAATTGGCTTTACACTTAACACGTACATTGTATAACAATAAGTTTCCCACAGTAATTAAAGGTTAATAAATCTGTGCAAATGAAAACCATTTAAAATAAAAGTTGGCAACACACGAGTGTGCATAATAAATTAGAATCTCTTAATTTGAACATCGAACCCAATGTGTTTTAAAATAAGAAACGCCAGTTGTCAGTAGTCTTATTTATTTTTTATTTGTCAACAGGAATAATGACACTCAGCCGCGGCCCGTGTGACCTCGACAACATGAGTCTGTTCCAAGACCTCAAACTCAAGAGGCGGAAAGTTGACTCCCGATGTAGTAGTGATGGTAAGTAACCTCAAGCATGAAGATGTACTAGTTTTAATATTTTGTCTTTTTTACTGGCTATCAGTATTGTCAAGGGGAAAGATTTGAAAATGTAAAATCATAAATCGATTGTGTACCACAAACGAAATCACTATGATACTATTTGATTGTAATTTTCGTGATTTGCAAGTAATTTGATGAACATTTATAAATTATTTGAATTATTATTTTGGTTTGAAAATTCTATAAGTTTATTCTTAGTAGCGATAACACCGGTTATAGATTACGGTGATCATAGCTTTTGAATAACATTTGAATATAAATATGTAAATAGAATTGAACTTGTTCATAAGTATGTGAAGAGTAAACATAAGACAACGTTGATATATAAAATAAATAATAATCAACGATACAATCCCTTCACCTAACAAGATGGCCAATCTCTACTCCATAATACTTTTTATCTTTTTCAGCAATATAATTAGTATATTTTAATTTATTTTTGGGTATTTTCTATATCGTCTCAGAAAAAGAACACCATGACCTTTCAAGTACCGCGTACTTGTACCTTAAATGTAATGGAAACTAACTGTTGTTGTAAAATATATACTTACACAAGAGAAAGAGAGGTAAGGTCGCGATGCTCGCGACACTAAACTTGTTATTCGTGTCGAGAATTCATCCATACTTGTGACGCTGATCACGGATTGCTATCACTTATAACCGTCGCTACGAACTCCTTTTGTTACTTGTAATTTCATTTTCATTTAAACCTGTCCCTCACTTTGACTAGTACAAATATAAACTACTAATAAGCTTAATGTTTTTCAATTTAAAAGTGCATAGTTTAGGTATCTGCGGTGTAGCATATGTATATCTATAGTTTTATAGTTTCCTCTGAAAGGACATTCATTGTAACTTATCATTAATCTTAAAGATGATATAATAAAAATCGGGAACCAAACCTCGGAGAGCAAATATAATCTAAAATATTACTATAATACATTATTACACTCTACTTCAAAAACGTCGACTTACTTCTACTGTGTCTCTAATAAAACTAACTTGAACTTGATTTTGCGTTAACCGGTATACAACAACAACAATAACATTTTTTTTATATTATACGAAGCAAACGAGCGGACGGGTGTCTTATTCTAAAAATATTAATAACATATGTACTTGATATATATATTATGATAATATATATTATTTAGATTATTAGTGAATATTAGTGATTAGTGACCCATTCTACACTCCATAAAGTCAAAATTCTATTGTTGTTTTTATTTATGCAAACAAAGGAGATTTATTAATACCACAAAAAATCAACTATAATACAAACCGAATAAAATTATTACGATAAAGTTATACAACAAGATATCCGTAAACAAATTTGTATTTGATAATGATCATCACTGAAAGTTAAATAACAGTTGTACATAACAGGCCGTGAGAGAGTCTCAACTGGTTCCGAGAAATGCTACTTTCACTTACAAAAAATCTTCCAAAACAGATCCGGTTCAACGTGTTGCTGTCGCCGTGCGGATTATGAATAGTAGCAATAATTAATCTTCGTAATCTCTCGCTTTGCGTTAACGCAACGCCAGAACAATATTTTTTATCCCGTGTTTAAATGAAAGCAGTTGACATCGAGAAAGTTAGCAGATCACATTATTAGCAAACACAAAAATAAAGTTTTAATCTACTATCTAGTTAAGTTAAAAATTAGCATTATGATCATGAATATCATTTTTAATGTAACATAACACAAGCCACATACTACATTTTTAACAGATCTGAAACAATTAACACAATAATATGTCATTTTTTACCGTTTCAAATTTATTCATTAACAGTTACGTAACAGTGACGTGGCGAGTGAAGTCATAGTGATGAAGAAAGTTTACGTAAACTCACGAAAGGTGAAAGCAATAAAATAGCGGTGCTGTAATTATTGCTATTGTGGCCTCATGAATAACGTATGAGAGAAAGATGTATTCACTGTCATATAACGTAACGCCGAAGATGATTTAAATGCTGTTGTTGGTTTAAATTATTAGGCACTCTCCACTAGACTGTACTCGTCACTTCTTAATAACCATTTCAAATACCTGCCACAGTAACATAAATACCGAATAACATCATTACTGATATCGCATATTTAACAGTTATTGAAACGTTAGTTGCAAACCAATAGCGTATCGTTCATCAATATTATGATTATTGCCTACTCCAAAATTATTGCAACATGCGGATTTCAATGTGTGTTCACAAATAAAATTACTGTAAAGCCTGTGAGAAAAGCCAGACAATAAAAACTAACAACACTAAACTAGATAAAAGACTCTTCAAACACAGTAAATGTCAAAATACTAACAATAGTAACAAACAATCGTTCAATTATACTACAAAAATGTGAAGGTAAAACTTCTTTAAAGTATTGTTAATTTTTTGTTTATGTTATGGAATTATAAACATTTGTAACATGTGATCTTCTTACCTGTAACCTGTGAACTGTCCTTTGATAATATACGTATTTAGATAGAATATACACATTGAACGACAAACAATATGGGAGATGTCCAAAATGGAGGTACATATTTAGGGCGACAAGTATTGTATGTAGCACTCGATGACAAAGGGAAACAAATGCGAATTAAAGGTTATTATAAAATATCACAGCTTTCATCACGCAGCAAGTCAAATCCTTTTCACTTGATTGACTTCTATTTGCAAAGCTTGAATCACCAATATTTTTTAGTAATCGATCAAATTATAAAGTCACAATAAAATATTAATGATAATAGTAATAATAATGATAAATAATAATCTTCCTTTTCCGTATTCCAATTATTTGGCGTTATGTTTTTCCTTTCACATACTTTGAAAATTTATAAAATGTAATGAAAAATATATGGTTCGAAGAAGATTTAGGAAAGGCAGAACCTTGAATGTCTAAAGTGGGAGGTGGATACACTGTTAAAACAGAGGACTAAAACGCGGGGTAAGAGTGGAAATGGAAAGCCACGTGCCAATGAGATCCTTGTCGCACTACAACTGATCTGATATACAACCATATCACGACAGTTCAAACTTGGATAATGTATGTTTGCATGCATACCTAATTAATTTACCTATAAGTAACTTTTTGTGTGAGGTGTGGAGAACATGCTGTGACAGAGCGTCGGGAAATAGTTAATATGTCCATGATTCTTCAAATAACTTTTAATCAAATAAATCGCGAATTATTCATATGTTATCAAGGTGACGCGGTATTTAGAAAATATGTATAATAAAAGCTATACACATAATTCCGTCTTTACCAAAGACGTAATAATTAACGACGAATTAGTGACCGGATATACATTATTAAGTAAATATCCTTCTTCAATTATTTTTAAGAAACAGTATTAAAAACGAGATTTATCCTGGTTCCCTAGTGCCAGGCAATAGTTCAAAATACAATAAAAACGTGTATTGCCATGACACTTACCATTTGAACTAAAATCATTGATGAGAATAGAGATGAATGTGGGTGTTTAAATTCAACTTTAAATGCTCCAACTTTCTGTCATTGAGAGAGAATAAGAGGCTTTCAATGAGTAAACTGCTTAATACTACGTTTTTGAATACTATTAAAATCTATGTGGCAATTAGTAGATAAAGTTATATAAGTGCCACAATAATAATATAAGTTGATACATGTATGTGGTGATGCTGTATATAACTTAATCGGATTGTTTGCATTTCTGTTACAAAATATGCAAGTTACAGATTTTATGAACATGGAGTGGAGACACACAACCTCAAAAATCTAATATTATTTTGTTGAATAATTATGCACACTTGATTACATATCAAATCAAACTGAGTTTCTCACTTCTCAAAGAACTATTATTTTCTATACTACATTTATCGAAATATCTAAATGTTTTTACTGATTTCAAATATATAAAAAATAAAACAAATATCAATAAACTTGATTGGCACTATTTCGATTACACCTGTCACCGCTATCAAGCATGTTGTAGCGACAGCGAGTACAGGCCTCTACGTAAACATTAGGTACCTACCTACGTAAAACGCGTTTTAAAATTCAAGTGTATCTGTCCAGAAATAGACGACTATAACTATTCTCGTACTGCTATCGCTAAAATATTCGCATACAAATCTGTATAACGGTACGCAGGAAGCGTTCACGTGGGGTGTGACGAGTACTTGTGACGTGGGGAGTATTTGACACGTCACAGTGACGCGCCCCTACGCAACGTGACATAACACTTCGCGTTTACTAACCAGATAATAGCGACATGTTACATACGTTTAATTGGGTACTTATTCTGATGCTGAATGACTTATGAGTCGTGACAGATTTTTATGAATAATATTTGTAGTAAGCACATTGATACATAAAATGACACATACAATTTGTAAATTACATGAAAAAAAGACACATAAAATGTGTAATAACTGCGAGATGATCTATATACGATTTGCCGATCACTTTCCTTATAATTTCAACAATTTATTCAATATTTAAATCACAAAAGGATGGTCAGCAGCCTCACTCTGGTTTTATGGATTAGTGTGCAGAAGTGGTAATAATAAAAATGTTAAAAGAAACGTTGATGTGTTTGTTAGTGATTCTCTAACCTGACCAATGGAGTTTAGAATTACTCATAGAAAATATTACCTCGAGCTATAACTAAAAAAACAGAGCAGTGACCTATACTCGGATGAAACCATGACTCGTAACCAGTTATATAGTATTGCAGTAACGTAATAAAAATAACGTATTGTGTAAATAAAACTGTCTACACTTACAGCTCAACATTATATTGATTTGACGTCTAACTAAAACATAAATAAATACATGCTATACATATAAACTTTTACTTTTTATTCTGTAATAAATATTACACAATACAAAACAAGTCGAGTCGTTGTACCACTCATTCAACTATGTTCATACTTATTATAAATAGATGTATAGCATAGAAGGCCTTGCGATAAGGACCGCCGTGCGTAACAAATTACAATTTAAACCGACTGGAATATTCAAACACAATGTCGCGTCACGCTATTTTTCCTTGCATAGCAACATGACATCCAATAACAGCCAGTGACACCTAAATTATTCAGAAATTTGGTTATTAATAAAAATACTTAAAAAGGAAGTTGCTGTTGCTACTTGGAGAAAGTATAAAGTATAGAATATAATAGAATAAACTTTATTGTACACCAAAATATTTTTTACATGGAATAGGTACATCTTGTGAGTATACACAAAGGGTGGCCTTATCGCTAAAAGCAATCTCATAAAGAATAATTCAAATAACAATCATGGCAGTTTAATTCCATAATTTAACCTTACCACCTGTCACACTTGGCATTCAACAATAAATATAAGAACATTAGTTTAAATAAAGAATTAACTACATGACCAAAGAGTATACAAACACTACGTTAGAAGAGTCGGGATTCTCATTCTAAAAAACGATGTATGAAACGGGATCGACTTTAATTTACCAACACAAAACTAAAATTTAATGGATGCTAAGAATTATGGCCTTAAGGAAATTAAAATAGTTATGGAGTTTTGTACAATCTAATAGAATTACCGACAAATCAACAGATAAAAAATAACCATCAGCCGTTTCCTTAAAATAACTTTTGTATCAGTAATGGGTAAATTAAAGTACATTTTTTTTTTAAATTAAAGTGCAATATCTTTATTTTATGAAATTGTAAGTGTTTTATGTTTGTTATTAGGATTATAAGTAAATAAAATAAATTCGGGCTATAAAAATACGGAAACTGAAAATACCGAAAAGTTATACGAATTACAAAATAATTGAAAGAGAAAGATGAACTAGAAGCTTTGCGGTTGTACAGTTCCTCGGAGCAGGGTTTTAAAATATATTTACAAAGCCTATAATTATGATCAATTTGAACAAAGTCTTTTGGTTCTGCAACAAAATAGGTAGTATTTAGTTTGTTGTGTTTCTGATAAAGAACCCATTACAGTACTTGAGGCGTATGTTTTGAGACACAAGAAACAATGAGAATAACTATTTGATTGTCCACAAAACTACAAACATTAACGAAAATAAATTCAAAACAGTTCAAATGAAATTTTCATTATTATTGTGCCAAATATGTATTGACAATTTCATTTGAACTGTTTTGACTGTCAACGTCAATTAACAATTTAATTGTCAATTGACGTTGGCTGGATATTGGCAATTAAACAGATGAAAAGAGACGAGTCTATGAGTACAGGTATATGAGTAGGCAGGATAGAAATAGGCGCTACATTTTTTCGAGCCCAGTTTCATACATTTGTTTCTTTGTATGTTGAGTTGCGCAAGGCTGTACATGACGCCGAAAAAGGACTACTAGAAGTACAATAAATAGTATGTTTAATGTACTGCCCCTAAATCAATTTTAAAGCAGATCTTCAAACCAGGTGATAGCAATAGATCAATAAATCTAATTAAATGTAGTAAATTATATTTTTTATTTTATCCGAAGGGAAGTCAACTTTTGTATGGAGGTTGCATTTTATATTAAAAAAATAACTAGCAAAAAATCGCGTTGATGTAAAAGGAACAGAAATGTAAATCAATAAAAAAAAACATCTTAATTCTCTTAAACGGAGAAGCCTATTAAGAACAACAATTAGTACATAGTGTTAGTAAAATAATTTTTATAGGTTAGATTTTCTATTGTGCACTTGTCAACTATCAACTATCAGTCGTCATACTAGGTATATTTTGTTTGAAAATATTATTAATGGATCCATCGTTTGGGTGAGGATCTTTCTTGGTGTTATGTTTACATCGAATCGAAGTGATAACTGTAAACTTTGACAAACTTTACTTTTTTATTGTACCTTCGTTTTAAGGCGTCTGCTGCTTATTCGATATCATTTAAAATCTCATTAAGATAAAAAACTGTGTTTGAGAACACATGAGAATTATAGTTTAGAAGCTAATATTCTTAATCCGTCATAAGTCATAACATGACAAATGCTAAAGTATATATATTTTTTTGGTGTTATCTTCTGTCACGTAGTAACGGATAGATGTGATTTTCGTATAGGAATCGTTTATAAGCCGGAGTGTGACTTTGGCGACTTTTTATCCTGAAAAATACACGGTCCATGAGGGATCGCTATTAAGCCTGTTCAGAAGAAAAATTTAGAATTAGGTATACATTTCTCGAAGGTTCTTCTAATATGTTACTACGTTCAGACGTTGTCGAACACTTCACATCTTATATAAAACAAATATCTAACCCAATCTAATTATACCTAGTAAGGGGAGTGGGGGAGGATTGATACGATTTTCAAAATATGCCGTTTTTAGGTGTCTTACCATTAATTAGTCTGAATAAAAGGAATTGCTCGATAATATTGGTTCTTTATTAAAAACCTAACGAGCTAATTTGGGTGAAATTGTAAAATGTACTAGTGTAAAAAGTGACCAAAAAATAAAATGGCCTCTGTATCAATGCTCCTCCTACAAGGGGTGGATTGATACAGAGATTGGATAGGAAAGAAACATGGATAATTTAATCAGTATGTTTATTATTACGTTGGAAAACAGTTTATAATTATGTTATTAAGTGAAGCTCGTGCTGAAATACAGCAAAATGTAAAGTATTATATTTTATTTATTTATTTATCTCTTTATTGTACACCTTTCATGTGAGATATAATAAAAAAACAATGCCTGTCAAAATACGAAGATCGAATAACAAAAAACCTGGCAGCCGATACAATGGCGGCATTCATATGCTTTGACCAACTACCAGAGCCGTCTTTTGGTCATACTCATAACTACGTTGTGCTTTGTGTGTGCTTTTTGTTTCATCTGTATCAATCCTCCACCTGTATCAATCCTCCCCCGTTCCCCCTATATGACGACCATAAATGTTAAATTATATTTATCATTATATTATATTATTATTCGCGGAGAAAAACTGATGACAATTAAGCGGCCGCGGCAGGTGCCCTGACACGTGGCGGCGGGGTGCCTCTGGGTTGCCAAGGGAGGAGCCGTGGCAGGGGTTGACCTACTTTCCCGCGTGTCAGTGACCGCGAGCGACCTTCGAGCCTGCAGCGACCGAATAAACCGATCACGTTCATCCGCCCCGAAATAAAAGACTTGCAGCTTGCGTAACCTTTATATTGTTGTCTGACGGAAAAGGTTTTCCATGACGATCACACATCAAAACCAATTTAGTATATGTAACTGTGGGCTCAGCTTCTAATACAATAATAAACTCTAACTCTCAAAAGGAAAACACGCTATTTACAACAGCGCTACGACTATAAACAGCTAGTACCTACTATATCAAAACGGGACGTTTATCTAGGTATTTGTATGAGTCTACCTAGAGGCGGGCATTGCATCACGTGGCTAGAAAGATCGGTCCCCACCAATGATGTGGCAAAGGACGCGAAGTGAAATAGAGATCGTCCTCGAAGCGAGAGCGGTGCACGCGTTGCACTAGTCATTGTGCGGTTGCACTTCGCACGCACGGCCGTCTGAGTGACCTAATAGCGGCTGGAGGGAGGGACCGGGAAGCGCTGCGCGGGGAGCGGGGCGCGGCTGCCGCGAGTGCGGTAGGTCGGGCTCACTGCGCGCGCCCGCTTGGCGTCGCGCCGCCGACAGTGGAAAACTTTCTTCGCGACTTTTCCTCGTGTAAACAAAACCGCGCAAAAATTTGCGCCCGCGCGTTCAATTCCTCCGAATGTGCGCCTCTACTCAATGAAGTTAACTATTACTATATTACCGTATTTTACTCAAATTTCAATTAAGCACATTTTTGAAAATGTTATATATGTAGATCTTAGTGGACAATTATGTGATATAATTAATGCCCAAATTCAAATTAAACGAACGTTTGACCGTGTTTGCAATGTAAGGCAGGTCATGTGAAAGGGTAACGACTTCGCCTATGGATTTAGTAATAAAAAGTCGGTAAAGTTTAGTATTTATTAAGCAAATATCATTTTAAATTACATTTTGTAAATCTTGTCTGAATTGAACAGAAATTTTCGAAGCTTTATTATTACGCTTACATAAAGATAGAAGCATTAGCTAATTGCTTGTACATATAATGGCGGTGTGCGCCCTACTAAATACGAATAATTGAGTTATTAAAATACTACATTGTAAACCTTATTTATTCTAAAGCTGTAACCCTTAAAAACCTGCATCAACCACAGTATCATTGCTTGTGGCACAACAACTAACTTCGGATAAGTGCATCTTTTTAAATTAGTTTGAAAATGATTTAGAAAACCTTCAGTGTGTTATATGATAGTGATATAACATAATAGGCATTATTTTTCTATGACGTAGAGCCCTTTGTGATGTGTATGTGTATGTGGTGTGTTGGAGCGGTGCGGGTGCGCAGGCGCAACGCTTCCGGGCGCCGCATCTGCGCTAGCGGCGCTTTCACTTTCTCCTCGCACTCCGCGCTGCATCTCGTGCTCGCGCCGGTACCTCCACGCCTCTTCGACTGAATCGCGCGCCGCGACCCGCAGACACGTTTCCAACATTTTCCACATCTATTCCGGATAGTTACATAAAAACTGCATTTTCTAAATAAATTTCAGAAGATGTATTTGTCTGGTACAACAGGTGTTAATGTTTTCACGCGGTGAACATGCTTTTTCCTTTTTTATGAAATGTTCTAAAACTTAATCTATCAATATAATAGAATTTGTATGTGGCCGGGTGGCGCGGTAGCGGCGGCACTCACATCGTGACGCAACCGGCTTGCTAATCTAGTCGGCGGCGTCGGGAAGTGCAGTGTCGCGTCCCTGCGTCGCGCCCCGCGCGCTCTAACTACGATCACGCCGCGCGGTCGTTGACATTTCACCTAGTTTCTACATTTGTCGCTTCTAAAAGTCTATGGTGTTCTTTTTCTATCCCGTCGAGATGAGAGGTCACCCCTCGCTATTGTTGACCTTTCCACGTGTTCTCGCAGGCGAGTCGGCCGCCGATACCAGCACGTCGTCGCCGGACCCAGGCCCGCCGTCGCCGCGCATGGCCGATGCGGGGTGCAGCACGCCGCCGCACCCGCCGCCCGTGTTCGACGGCGGCGGCTCTCCGTCGCCATCGCCAGCTTGCCATCCAACCGTCATCCGCTCCGCGCCGCCCCATTCCGTTATCAAGTTTGAGGGCACAGCGTCATCCGTCAAGGCAGAAAGCTCGCCGGCCTGCGGCAAACCTGATGCGACACCACCCTCACACCTATCATCTGTGAAGCTAGAGGGTACACAAGAAACCCACCACTATAGACCACGTGCTCCCGCTCCGCCACCACCAGGTTCCCACGCCTCATTGGCGCCGGGTCCCTGGCCACCTACCGCCTGTATTAACGGTGTTAAACCAGAACTTATAGGCGGACACTTCCCACCGCAACAATTAGAACCGAAGCCGGGAGCACGAGGATCCGCACAATGGCGAGGTACACCGGCTGTCATAATGGGAGAATCGGGCGGAGTTCGAACGATGTTTTGGACACTACCTGCACCCACGTCTAGTGGTGAACCGGCAGCTAGCGCTTCACACACACCAACACCACCTACTCCTGACCCTGCGACGTGTAGTGAAGAATCAGCTGCGCGATTACTACTAAACTTAGGAGAATTGAGGCGACCTCGAGGGCCTCCTCTAAACATGGAGTTGCTTTGGGCGGGTGATGTATCCCAATTACCAGCACATCAGCAGCTAACGGCACTTAATTTAAGCGCAGCAGCAGGAAACGTTGCCGGAGCGTCGCAGATGGCGGGAGCAAGCGCGCTAGCATTACCCAGGCCAGAGCTTCGTGCATATGCACCTGAAGCTGAACGTGAAGAAGATGAACAACCTATGATCTGTATGATATGTGAAGATAAGGCCACGGGACTACACTATGGCATTATTACGTGCGAAGGTTGCAAAGGTTTCTTTAAGAGGACTGTACAGAATCGACGTGTTTACACATGCGTCGCTGATGGTGGCTGTGAAATAACAAAAGCGCAAAGGAATAGATGCCAATATTGCCGATTTAAAAAATGTATCGAACAAGGGATGGTATTACAAGGTGAGTGTCTAAACCTTAATTTTTTTTAATAATAAAGTGTCCAAAGATTTTTTGTCTCACTTAATACTCACTTAATACTAACGCCATGCAAAAAGCCTAAAATGGTATAAACCCAAGCAGTGCAGAATTTGAGAGCATATCAAAAACTTATTTTAGCAACGTTTTAACTCTTAAAGCCAGGCTATCTTCAAAATCTTTTTAACATTAATCTGTATTATTTTACAGTTCCCAATAATGCAGTGTTATTTTTTAATACAGCGGTACGAGAGGACCGTATGCCAGGAGGAAGAAATAGTGGAGCCGTCTATAACTTATATAAAGTTAAATATAGAAAACATAAGAAACCGAACAAGGCTGCGACAGCGACAAGTCGAGCGTCGCCGCCAGAGAAGCCCAAGGACCCTTTACCACCAATCCCTCAACATATTGTTAACGGCACCATTCTTAAGACTGCTCTCACTAATCCCAGCGAAGTGAGTATATTAAAAAATATGTACCTAGCCCATGGAAACTATATATTACATGTAGTTTCAAATTAATAATCTGCTGTAACCTTTCAGGTTGTCCATTTAAGAGCGCGGTTAGAAAGCGCCGTATCGTCATCGCGAGATCGTGCTGTACCTCTGGAAAGAGCGCTCCACATGATCCAAGCGTTGATAGACTGCGACGCGATGGAAGACATCGCAACAGTGCGACATCTGCCAGACCTTCTCCATGACACCTCAGAAATTGGGGACAAATTATGTAAAATTGGAGACTCCATCGTGCACAAAATGGTTGCTTGGACAAAAAAATTACCTTTCATTATGGAAATACCAATGGAAATACATTCCAAGCTATTAATGGAGAAATGGCACGAGATCTCAGTTTTGACGACGGCTGCTTACCAGGCGATGCACGGGAAGCACGCGCATGCGCGGCCTTCGTCGGACCATGAACAAGACTTCATGCAAGAGGTGAGTTTGAAACTGAAATTAAATATTACCACGTAAGTGAAAACGTTACTAAATTACACAACATTAATACAAAGGATTTTCCACACAACATCACTAACGAGCCCTAGATGTGACGAATACGCTCCAGGTCCCGAGCTACAAACGCTTCCGCCACATGGCGGCTAAGTGCAGTTACGTGATCTGCATCGCTTGCGCAACTCACGGTAGAAAGTCGCCGGTGCAAGCAACTAGTTGCACTTGGACGTTTGCACACACACACATAACCACATCTCTGTTAGACTGTTTCTTGAAAATTAATGGCATCGGTATTATCTCCTTGATGGTCGATTTGTAACTATTACGCTGCTATTTATGTGACAGCGAATACATATTACAAATGACATTCATAACATAGACAACAATGTAAAATCGATTGCTGTTGACGTTAGTTTATTATAAAGTAGTTTTTTTCTTTTATTTCAAAACGCCTAACACCAAAATTTAAATTCAAATGACCCGGCGTGTCAAGTGATGTCAATTTATGATGAACAGAGTTATGCATCCTTGCCTGAACTCACAAATCAACTTTTTAGGTAGAGATTTTCTTAAGAAACTGGTGGGTACGAGATTTTTTTATATTTCAATAGATAGTCAGTTTAATAAAATAAGTTTATTAAATGTTATGTTATGTAGGTATAATTTAGAAATTAATTTTGACAAAAAAATAAACACTTCGAAAAATTGAGACGATTCAAACAAGACTTTATAGTAGGAAGTCCATAGTGATGCTTTGTAAATACCTACGTCGCGTGACGTGAATCCTCAATATTAAGTTTCTACCTATTCCTCAAATTATGTTGATGATAGTATTTTCTCATATTCTTAAAAAATAAAGAGTTTCTTAGTTATTTAATGTTCTATTAAGTCGTGTCAAATAAGACGAAGACTGTACACACTTTTACTAAACAGAACTAACAAGAATATAAGTCTTTTGGATATACGAAGAAATAACGTTGATTTGCAAACCGTGCAACATGGAGGATCGCGACCTGCAAATTGCACATGTTACATAAACAACGGTGCGCTAATAACGGCAGTTATACAGAAAGTATTTTTCATTGTCTAGAGCACTTCCTTCTTATTTATTATACATTCGAAATTACGTAAATATAATACATTATGTTCGATGTTGTTTAGTTTTTGCTATAGCTACACTTTTCGCAACTAGTCGATTACGTATGCAGATGAGGCGGTATATAACTTTGAAGTTATTTCTTTGTATTGAATGAAGATCCTCATAATTATATAAATTATACCCATGAATGAGATTTCTTGGTATACCGCCGAAGTTGCTTTACCATCTCAAAGTATTATACGAGTATTATAACTCCCTTAATCTACTTGTAGAGAAGTTTCAATTTTCTTTAGAGCGCAATAGTTTGGGCTTCAAATAGTAGTGAGCACCTACGCAAGATAGATTTTCCAACTCTTCCAATTTACTCATTATTTAATTTTTTACGAGTTTCAAGACATGTGTCATATCTAGTAGTTTTGTTTCAGTTAGTGGGTAGTAGGAGTATTACTACAATTCATATAAAACACGTTGAAGAAGTATTGTTTATTAAATATAAGAAACAACACGATTCGCCACTAACAGAAGGAACTTTAAACTTTAATTATGTTGTTGAAAATTGACGACGTTTCAATCTAAAATGCAACCAATTTAAAGGTATGTAATACCTATCGTGATTGCGTTAATTCCCGTCAACATATCGCACTGCTATTACGAGACTGTATCAACTCAAAATAGGGTAAATTTGAGATAATTCATTTTTCATACGTAAATATCAATTCCCTACGCGTCAATAAATATAAAATAATAATAATAAATTGTAATAAGCCAAATTTTTCAACAAAACAACTAAAAATAATTCATGTATTTTTAAATTTGTTCAGACAATAGAGTATTAACTAAAAAATTGGAAATAACTTGATAACCTGCAATCTTTTAAATAATTCATTAATATAGAAATCCCTTAATTTTATCAATAATCTATATACAGTGTTCACTTTCTATAATCTTTAACAGGAAGCGAGTAATCAGTTTTCTGTCGTTTCTGAAAAAAGTTTTAATTGATACACTCTTGTAATAGCAGTGTGATATGTAAAACAGAAGGAAGTTTAAATTTCTTGATGAATCGTAATCATACATTCTATCAAACCTAATACGAGTAGAGCTTTAGTCTTCGTTATTACATAGTATACATACAATCCAAGCTAACAAGTCCTGGCCAAGCTAACATAAAGCAGCTCTAAAGTTGTAATAAAGAAAAGCGCTTTCAAATTTTAAATTAAAACTTATATTAAAACAAAGAAACCCATTTAAAATTTAAAACTAAAACTAATTTCCTAGTAAATCTACCTTAGACTTTTTGATCTGGCAGGTAAATGCAAACCTGAGGACACTGCAGAACTGTTTGACATCACTGATGGGCAGGCCCATCACGTTAGAGCAACTGCGACTGGACGTCGGCCTCGTTGTGGAGAAAATGACGCAGATCACTTGCGTCTTCCGACGTATTCAGCTGAGGATGGAGGAGTACGTCTGTCTCAAGGTCTACATACTGCTGAACCAAGGTAAGCCAAATGTCAAGTCGGCCGTCGGTTTTTTTATCAATATGCTCTTTAATAAGTAGTTATAATAAAAAAGGAAAAATTTGACATTAGTGTCTCCGCGAAGGACATGCTCCAACATGGTACTTTAACTTTTTTGCCAAGTCATACTTGTTTTTCGTCGGGGAATTAATATAAATGGGTAGCATATGTCGCACCTTCGGTTTGCCGATGACATCGTCTTACTAGCAGAGTCGCTGGAGCAGCTGGGTGAAATGCTGCACAGCCTAAATGAAGCATCTCGACAGGTTGGTCTTGGTATGAACTTAGACAAAACCAAAGTTATATTCTATGAACACGTCACACCCAGACCGATTGACGTCGAAGGGTCGACGCTCGAAGTTGTTCAAGAATATGTCTACCTTGGGCAGGTTATCCAGCTCGGTAGAAACAACTTCGAGAAAGAAGTCACCAGAAGAGTCTAGTTAGGTTGGGCAGCATTTGGCAAACCACGTCAAGTCTTCTCATCACCCTTAAAGCAATGCCTCAAAACAAAGGTCTTCGATCAGTGCGTCTTACCTGTAATGACTTACGGTGCCGAGACGTGGACACTAACGGTGGGGCTCCACAAACTAAAAGTCACGCAGCGGGCCATGGAGTGAGCTATGCTGGAGTCTCTTTGCAGGATAAAACTCGAAATAAGGTCATCCGACAAAGAACTAAAGTTACCTACATAGCTCGCAGAATAACGCTTAAGTGGCAATGGGCTGGCCACGTATGCCGAAGGACCGGTAAACGGAAGGTAGGACGCCCCCCAGCATGATGGACCGACGACCTGAGGAAGGTAGCTAGACGGGACTAGATGTGGAAGGCGGAGGACCGGGTGCTATGGCGCACATTAGGAGAGGCCTATGTCCAGCAGTGGACTCGAATAGGCTATTTGATTGATACTTGTTTTTCACATTGATATCCTATTACATAATTATACCACTACTGGTATTACCAGTACTGATTAGAGTAGCGCGGGCTTTGCGATTGTAATTATATATTATACAATTATTAGTGATTACAGTTATATAGGTATTACAACACTAATGGAGAATGTAACACTAAGCATTTATACCAAGGCCTCAACATGTGTCCGAGCCCTATAAATACAACGATTTCATGCCTATACCACAGATAACATAATACTATACTAGTACTTATACATAATCGTCTTATTCGATATTCAAAATTGTGTCTAAATCATTATAGAACGAGGAACAATTATATTTTTTAACAAGGCAGTAGAAGTTTATAATAATAAAAAAAACGCATATTGCATCGTTCTTTATTCCAAATGAATGTAAATATCGGTAATTTCCGGATTAAATTAATATGCAAATATTAGTTTGACGTCAAATTTCAAATCGGAGTGGGTATCTTTTATTTTTAATTGTGTTAATTGGTAAGTGGATAACCTTTCGCCGCATTGCAGACTATTAAGGTCATTCGTTATTTAGGCTATGTAAATA
This sequence comes from Callimorpha dominula, assembly GCA_949752705.1. Lineage (NCBI taxonomy): Eukaryota > Metazoa > Arthropoda > Insecta > Lepidoptera > Erebidae > Callimorpha > Callimorpha dominula. The sequence continues at coordinate 21,140,045 of OX456991.1, forward strand.
GTATAAATTAAAACGCTTCCTTGTTTTCGCTGTAGATGTCATATGCTTTTTAAAAATGGATTAAGGATAACCATCAAAACGATAAATTAATGGAAGATTTTTTTTGGCCTTTTCTATTCCAAGCAAAGGCAACGCCCTGTGCAGCCAGATGCATGAGTTCACATTGAAATGTCAACGCACTTTGTTGTAATCCAGTTACTGAGGGGTGCATCGGCCCACGATTCATGTAGGTCAGTTTTGTTACGTAAGCTAGGCATCCTACGTTTGACGTTGCATCGGTTTGACTCTTGTTACTGGATTTCAATTAAGACGTTTCCTTTTATCTCTCTGTTCTCAAGTTAAATTTTATTCAACTTTGTACTACTTAGATATTATTGTATGCTATTCTATTTTTAAATAAAAAATATTTGTCTTTAAAAATTTAATGCCTTGGTACTTTCGTTCAACTTTCAGTGCAGTAAACAATGTATCATAAATAAAAGTAAAATAACAGCATAAATGTACTTTCTAATAACAGCTTCGAAAGTTTTAAAAATGTAACGGGTGATATTATCAAATGACTAATAGACACAATACGAACAATAAAAATCACAAGTGAAATACTCCAGTACATTGTATAGTGTTCGTTAATATTATTATGATTTATGTTAGATATAACCTACTTGCGTCGAGTCGAGTCGAGAGCGCGCGACACCGATTAGGAGTAACTTCGGGACGTTGATAATAATTTCACTTTGAATTGCGCTGATGCATGAAAGTCTTAAAATATATTCACAAACAATCTCGAATATTCCTTCAACCTTCAAAACAATGTAACTGAAAACATAATTTCATTAGTTACAGCGAATGTTAATTTTAAATAACTAATATTATTGAGACGCAATAGCCTCTGTAGTAAACGAGACTTAAGTCAATCACATGTACCTTCGACGAGATATATATATATATATAAATGTACTTGGTTACATGGTTAATGATCGCCGTAAGGCACCGTGGTATTAGGCCCTCCTAGTACGTGGCTTGGGTAGGGAAACTGTGACATGCTGTGTTATCGCGTCTAACTAGGTCGCAATACGCTCTAGCGCCGTGTTTGAAAATCATTTTCACTTCGCATGCGCGTTAAACGTCAAATACGAACGCTGTTTATCAAACTATGAAAGTACTGAGACAATGTTTATCTGCGCTCCGAAACACCGCGTGTTATGTTGCACGTCCGTTGTATAAATTAACCTAATGAAATCACTAAACAATAAACACGGGTTTCCGTGAAACGGTTAAGTTAAATCAATATATATATAGTTTTATTGAATTCCGTTATAATTTAATATGCTACGCCAATCGATTAGAGATTAACATATTCAAAGCATTTGATGACCGATGAGCCTGTGATGTGCCTGATGCTCTTAAAGATGTAGATAATTTCTGTAAGGTTTTGGTTCACTGTAACACCGTCCGTACCTTTAGTAACCTTAAGTATGTAACTACACTATTGTATTAGATAGTAACCTGTGATGATAGTTGTATGTGATAAATAAATAAATAAAAATAAAATAAAAAACACCGAGATATTGGAAAGAGACCGGCTATTTTAGCGAGGCACAAGAACCAAGAGTACTATGAAAATGCTATAAATTCGATCGTAATTCTCACTGACTTTATCTCTCTTTTTAACTAAATGCCTTCTCCAAGCTCCGCAAGATCTGTATCGTTCGCGAACGTAATTACTTTGCCCCTTTAGAGTCGGATCCGACAGTGGTCCGACAGTTGATCAGGAATAACTTATCGACGTAAAATAAAAAGTAGATTATTTATCTCAATATCAAATACAGTACGCAGAACGCTTTTGCATAGTACCCAGAAGTTTTTGCAGCTTACACTCACACACTCACACACTCGTAATAGACATATACATACTATAAGAACTCATACTACGGTACAATATGTCATCACTATCGTGAAATACATACATAGTCGTACAATACTAAATCGCATTGTCACCAATACGGCTATATCAGCACACCTTACATCAAACGTATCAAAGGTTTGATAATAAACCGATAAAGGGAATATCATCTATAAATCACCCTTTCCGAATAATTTAGGTTATGTATTTTTTGTCAAATTTGTGTAGGTGCTTAAATTGTCACAGTGCGGCATTCTTTAAAAATAAAAGAAGTTTATATATGACTAAAATAGTATCTATAATGTTTATAAGTCTGGCTGGAAATTTGTGTCCGTTAATTGTGTTCTTAAAAAATAAATAAGACACCTGCACATAATACGTACATGCACAATGTAAAACTGGTTTATTTAGTAGTTGTCAATGAAGCGAGCTATCAAAACAGAATTGGATTTGAATTGATATTGTTGATAACCTACTTATGAATTGATTGAATTGCCTGTACTTCGGGTTATTGAGTCAATTTTCATTAGAAAAGTGCTCTATTAGAAAAAGAAGGCATGTATGTAGTTTCATTATTTACACGGTTTTTACAAAGATATTATATATTACTACATTTTATAATAAAATTTAATCTTGAAAGATTAAATTATTAAGATATAAGATTAAACTCTTTAAATACATAACATGAATTTATAACGTTATTTATGTCACTTTTGCTGAGTCCGTTTAGCATCAAAGAATTTTTAGTTTGATATGAAATGTTGTACCCCTTTATTTAGGTTAAAATTACAATGTTATAAATTTACTAAATAAAAAAAATACCAAATTGTAAAGAAAATGCGAAGATAACAATAGAAATATAACATGAAATAATATCTCTTCGTAATAATAATCTGCAACGTTCATACTGCTTATTCTTTTTATCAAAACGTTCCAATTGTTTATACATAATTCTGTGTACTAGCTACATACCATAGCGAGTACAAGTGCGGTCCACGGTGAAATGGAAAGCGTTTGCGCAACCGCATCGTTGGCGACCATTGCCTGTATGTTTGTGTGTGTAGCGGTTGTTAGATACTAGTTTTGTGTATTGCGCAAAAGCGATATTGAGTAATACATATATTAGAATTTTAGTAACGTACTAATATAAACCGCTGTACATCCTCAATATTAGAAATAATCAATAATCAAATTTATATAATTTTATTTTATTTTATTTCTAGTACAATACAAAACATAGTATACGACATTATACAGCAATATGCGTCAACTGCACTCATTCAGCTGTATATCTAATGGAATCAAATGATAGGTCATTAACCCGTATAGAATTAAAACTGTCACATTGCATTCAAAGCGTATTGCGTATAATAATGTAGAGTTGGTTACGTCATCTAAAACGGGACAGCATTTCACTCTCGAAGCGGAAAGCGCGACGCGGAAGGCGAACTTTCTCTTTTGCTGCGCACAACGTGCATTGAAAAAAGCGCAAGCGCAGATTATAGAGTAAACCAGTACCGCAGTGTCTCGAGCGCACAGATTTACGTAACATACGCCAACTACTACATACACGCAAGGTGAAAATGCATACTGATATCGTGCGATGAAAACCTACATTTATTTTAAGCTTCTTAAATGTAAATGTTGCGTATCTAGCATAATCAGCCTACATTAATAATGGTAACAATTAATTCTGTTCAATGTTACATATTCCTCACTTTTATTAGATACTGATTAGCGAAAATAAACAAACATCAATTTAATTGTAGCTACTTGCAATAACCGCGCACACGAAACAGCCGTGCGTACAATATCGTGGAAAAATGCCCGCGAGGGAGCGAGACAGCAACAGCGACTGAGGACGCGAGTGAGCTCAAGCGGAGGTCAACGGCTAGCCGCGGTCGTTGCCCTGCTATCGGAGTGACCTACTGAGCGAGTGACGTCAGCACCGCACCGCCGCTTCACGCGCGCCCTGTCATTGGTTCACCGCTATAAACGCTACGCCATCTATATGCGAATAGAATAACTACAAGTGTTCGTCATTGCGTGATTGTAGGAAATATGTTATAATATTTCGATACAATCCGGTGCTATTCATTCAGTTACTACGACTTATTGGTATTGTACGGAGCAATACGTAGGAATTCATAGCGATTCGCGGTTTCTTATGTTTCTTTTGGCTAATCTATTTTTTGTTTTGTTTCAGAAGTTGAACTGGAGGGTATTCAAGAACGTTACGTACAAGTGCTGCGCAGTTACTTGGAACACGCCGCTCCACATCATCCAGGCAGATTACAGGAACTGTTCGCGAGGATACCTGAGGTGATAAACTATTTAATAATCGATGTAAAATAACAATAAATCCGAATCAAAGCCTACCATGAAACAATTATTACGCGGACACAAGCTCGTTGCGGAGGGATAACATTAGAGATTTATCACCAATCCAGCTGCAATGTAAAACATACCTGTCACAGCAGAAAGCCCCGTTCCATTAGAAAGCGTTTGATTGCATGATACTGAGCACCGTTTCACTTTACAGATCCAAGCTGCAGCGAACCTGTTGCTGGAGAGCAAAATGTTCTACGTACCTTTCGTGCTGAATTCGGCAGAGATCAGATAGTATATGGCCGAGCAGGGCGTCTAGTTCTCGATGTACGAGCGGCTAACCCCCCGCCCGCGCCCCTGCCGCCCCCTCGTCTTATGATCGCCGCGTCACCACCATGTGTTCAAGAGTTCTCAAAAGAGACCGCGAGCGGCGCCGCCGTGACGCCCTAGCACAAGAGTTCGTACAAATGTTCCTACTTGACGAAGTCGACAGTGTTCGGACTTGCTCGGACGAAACGAACTTATCAGTCGTCTCTAGTGCGTTCAGTGTACGTCAGACAGGATAGTGCGGTACTTTTACCTTTGTTGAGTCGATGAGTGTATTGGTTTATTGTTTAGTAGAGGAATTAAAACGTCCCAATTGACAGACTGATTTATTATTAAATAGCTATTACGTAAGGTACCAGGGACTTGGATGCGTGTTTTATACGTGGTAGTGTATACTGCATAGTGTTAAATAGAATAAAATATATATTATGTTACTATTTAAATATGTCAGTCGGAGAATCGCATAATATATTATTTTGTAAATATAGGTTAACTTTACAATATATATAGTTAAGACATGTTGTTTTAGACAGAATTGTTTCTTATAAATGGAATATTGCTGTTTTAGGTTGCATTTTGTATCGTCTAGGATTAACCAGTAGACTAATAACTGGGTGTGTAATATTGACAATTTCAAATTAATTTTATATGACTTGTTCGTACATAGAGTAAGTAGCACTAAGTACCTACTCTCAGTGTTTACCAAGACTGCTTGTATACAACTGTACTGTTTATACACTAACATTACCGGCGCGGTGGCTCGCGCCATCTTATAGTCACAACATATGCATTTTTATTGCCAATATTTCGCATAACACTACTTATGCATGTTTCCCTCTGAATGTTTCACTTCTTTGATTCTGGTCTAACTAGATGTAAGGGGGGCGGTGCGCCCGCGCAGACGCTGGTGACGTCACACGCGGCGCTTGCACCGCCCGTGCCGGCCGCGGCAGCGCACTCTCGATGCATTTCAAAACTGACAACGTTATCTACATATATTATGCACGTAGGTGCTTCAGACATCTATTGATCTTATACTTTGCTTCCTTAAATGTGTTCAAATGTAATTGTGCTCAATGTACCGTGATTTTGTTCGATTAATTAAAATAGTCGTTTGCTACATTTCATGTAGACGGCTTTGTTATACACCTTTCTTTTAATAAATTAAAAACCTGTATTATATAGTGTATTGCGTTCATTCTCGATTGCATAACATATTTCGCCAAACAATATGTATTTTTAAGAAATCCACATCAACTCACAAACTAATCAGGATACATGCATGCATCATAAACTGTTAATGCGTGACCTTCAATCTAATCTTGAACATTAGCCCTCTAGCATTCCTGTAAACTGAAGCCATAAAAATTCCACCTCATCTGTAGCGCAACTAACTGCCATAAATCTCATAATCATTATAACAACAGTTATAATAACTATCACTGAACATATATAATAACTATCTGATTACAACACAAATGAGGCATCTATCAATTTATGTATCAATATTTAAAATAGTAATGAAAAGGATTTATCTACAAGACTATTGTGACGTTACACTGTCAGAAATCACTGCCTTTCATTTTCTTACAATTTATTCGCCGTTATCGTTGTATTTAACACTCGTATTAATCATTAATGTTAAAATTTGTAATAAACGTTCCATCAACGGTGAACAGTTACCATTAGCTATAGGGGGCAATGTATGCCTTTTAAATTAAGTAATCGCAACCAAAAAGTTCGTTCTAAGGACTTAGGTTCTAGTTGATTAGATTTGTTTACGCCTTCGCTTTCTCACGATCGAAGTCGGCGTAAACAGCAAACACTAGCCACATACTATCTTTTATTAAATATGCATAGACTATTTAACAGCATAGATCATTCACCAGCACCAAATATTGAAATTGTATTTCCAGAAATAATAGTGTGCGCAATGATTGACACAAAAAAGTTGTTGGATAGTATAGTTTAAGGGCGTGTGCACAGCTATTGTTGTACCTTTTCATGTATATTATTGTGTTCATATATATTGTGTTTTGTTGCTCGCTTGTGTAGAAGAAATGTATTTATCTGTAGCGTCTCAATTCAACAAAACTCTTAAATTCAAAAATTAATTTTTACTTCCTTTAACGTGTTAGAAACGAAAAGTGTTAAACCTGCATACCTGAGAGTTTTCTATGATATTCTCGAAGGTTTGTGATACCTGCTAACTATCTGACACTAGGCTGACTAGGATTGGTTTTATTATTTGAAAATCAATATTTATTTTAGTGCAGTCAGCAACAACTGCGCATATGTCCTTAAATCCCACAATATAAGCTAATGAGTCGACATTATAAACTACTTGTAATATTAGATATTCCTGTTACCTGAATGAGCGATACACGTCCGTTCCTCATCGTGTTACCATTAATTAAGTATTAGCGGTTATTAAATGTGTTTGTACATTATAATTAGTTTGAATACAACCAGTTACAATACTGCCATCAAATGCCTAAATAGTTTTCAATTTATTTTGTTATTTTACGTACGTTTAATTATGTTAATGTCGTTGGTGAAATTATTAGTTAATTGTGATAGTTAGCAGTGATAATATATCGGAAAGCGCAATATTAGACGCGCCCGAGCGTGTTCCTTGCACTCTACTAACGTTCGGTCTCACTACGTGAACCCTTCACGACGATTGGGTTACTATATTTATTTATTAATTTTTTATCTAACTTAATTATAATTAATTAGTTCGTAAAACACCATCAGAACGACGGTGGTAAATCTAAAGTCTGAGGTAAAGATGCCTTCATAGATTTTTAAACTTGTAATGACGGAAATCGTAACTATTACTAGAATCGTGCATCGTTCTATTAATAAGTATGTATGTAAATGATAATGTATGTAAGTAATATTGACACTTATTTTGTTAGTATCATAGCGTATTGTTAAGGCGAAACTAACGGCAGTGTATCAAAAAGGATATAGATTTGTAAGAATGTTATTGGCATTGTACAAAGGATAGTATTGTTAGTGTAAACAATGAAATTGGCGCATTACTGGCGAGTACCTAATTAGAATAGTACACGGCAGCCCCAAGAGGCTATACATTCAAGTAACATGTAAATACAAATTATGCTTCGACGTGTAAGGTGGCCGCTCGCTTTTGTTGCACTTCTAAATTATTTGCTGAACTGTAGAATACGGCTTTTTCGCGTTTTCGTCTAATTTCTTATAAAACTCGTAGTGTACATTTTTGAATATCGAAATTGACTGACCGATTCAATATAAAGAATTTTAAAATAATTTGCTTGTGCTTACTAATTTAATTTTAAATGATTTTGCATAAATCGCCGTCAGCCGTCAGTCTTGGCAAACCTTTCTCAGCCGAGGCTCTAGACGGCCACAACTGACTTAAGACTTGCTTGTGTGAGACAACCTACGACATCTAATGCGTATAGACATCCCATTATACAGTTTTAGGTGTTTCTGTTAATAAAAATGCATGCTGGCATTTAAAATAAGGGTGTCAATTATCAGAATTCAGATTATCGCACATTAAACGCACACAAGCTCGTCAGTCGGTTCGTAGATAAAACTGCGGAAATATTTTGACTGATATAGTTATGTAATAAACATAATAATGTTAATATATTTATAAGGGTGTAACAAAAACTTAATGCATTTCACAATTTCTTTACAGTCCATAAGATAATAATTAACTATATCTAAGATATTGTGGCGAAATATTTTCACATTCATAGAAGTAAGGTAATTTGTTGTGTAATACAATAGCGTTTCAAGTATTTCGGGTAAAAGAAGGGTTGAACATTTGTGTACATTAGACATTGTCTTATAGTTATGAAATCGAGTGTAACGCCGTATAAGAGAATATATATTTGGAAACGTTGATGAGTGTTTGTTGTATGTAATTACGTGTCACAGATGGATATTTGAACTCTAAGTAAATATAGATATATATTCTACGAGTTATTCTTCATGTTTTAATCAAATAATAACAGCTACATACATAAACAAACACGTTTCGCTTGTCTTAGTAATTTTCAAGTTTAGACAAATTATGTCCACTTTTACAAAATTTGAATATATGGTCGAAGTCACTGGATTTAATGTTCACACGCTGCATCGCTGCAAGTGTTCACTTACTGGACTTACACTGGACCTAACTAGTAGTAGGTACTGACAGTAGACACTTAGTGGTTGCAACGTTTTATTTATAAGAGTTCAATGTGGTTGAGTGTGCTGTATTTCACGTATTTAGTTGGGCTCGCTCAATACCAAGACTTATCGCTTTCAGACCTAGCATATACTTTAAGTATTATCGATACCTTAGGATTCTATGTTTATATGTAGCAAATCACATTTAGCTGATTGCTGTACTGTTCTCGATGGTAAGAAGGCTGTTGTTATAATTCGACCAAGTTAAGATATACCGCGACTGTTAGCAGTGTGTACTGAGGAGTTTGTCTACTACTATTGTCTCGTTGTGTGGTGCGCCGGCTTTAGTCATTGAATGTGTACTGGTTTGCCAAGAGAAGTTACCTACAGTTGTTTAGTTAGCGATGCATAACGTGTTTGTACTTTAATTTGTTTTTTAGTTGTACTCTTGGAAATCAATGGTTAATAATTTAAGAAAATAAATTGTATGTGAAATATAGTGACACTTGATTTTATTTAACCCCTAAAAGTTTATGATATCCTATCTTAACTACGGAAATCAAAATCATTTAAACCCTTTTAAGCACATATGTATATTAGAATCAGGTGACGACCAGGTTAACTAAATATGGCAAGTCTCAAGGAAGCCTTATTTTATCGTTACAAATTTAAACATTAATTATTGTATTGGCTATAAATATTGCCAAATAACCGTAAAAAGTTATGAAAATTAGGGCTTATTTGAAACAATATGTATAAATTAAAGCAAATAGAAGCTAGGAAGGTAGATACATACGTCGTTGTTCTGGAAGTGATTCAAATGATATAACTAATATAAACGCATATGAATAAATACAATAATGCATTCCCTTTATTCTAATACTAGCAATCATGTATTTTTATAAAAAGGCCAGGGAGGTAGCTGCTCTTCCCTGCTCGCCTCCCGCCGTGATAAGCCCATGTAAATAGTTAAGTAAAGTAATATCAGTAATAGCAGCTATATCAACTCTAAATCTAAGCAATATTATATTTCGGTGTAAATTAATTTTCAATTCGAAATCCTCGAACCACTTGGAACACTTGCACTTTAGTCGGAAATAAATTCTTGTATAAAAATGCTTTTCTTTCTATTCTAATATCGGCCTCAGCTTTGTTTAAAAAAAATATATTTATAATAAGACAGTCAATTGATTTTATTGTGCGGAAGCAGGGGTACACCGTGATGTTACGAGTCACGTGAGCGGAATCGTTTGGAGGGGCGACGGTTACATTTTGAGTCCAGACAGACATTAAAGCGCACTCTTTTGGAAGCCATCGAGTAGTTCGGACCCTCCAAACGGGTCCCCTGGTTCACTCGCTCAGATAAAGTGAAAAATAAAAGTGATTTTGAGAAGTGTAGTTGTGGTTTAAAATCTACGCCATGAACCCTCTACAAGAGAACCCTACTGATGACCGAGCCCGCCACCTTATCGCAGTTAAACTGCAACTTATTATATAGAACAACACGGAAGAAACTAGTAAATCTCTAAAAAACTAGAGATAAACCATCCATATAGCTTAGGGAGACACAAAATGGTACTTATCTGATAAACACACCTACACCGTACATAATTTTTAACGTCTTTCCTTATACTTGAGGAAGGCATGTTGATGCCTCCTGTCAATATTCTAGAAAGGTGGACGTGCTTTTGGCCACAAACTTAAGGCGGACAACTTTCCGAAAATTTTATTTCATATTATGAGGGGGTAAATGGTGTTGAATGCGAAGTATGAATTTTATTCGGTAAATAATACTTATGAAGACATTTATTTATAAAATGTATCGCTAGAGTTACATAGAACTGCCCCTATAAAATATTTACCTTCTTCAAATAGTTCAGATAGTTCTTCAGTGCAAGCGGAACTACATCTGGCATTACGGGATGGCCACCTTACACAAACTGTAAGAGAATTGAAATGCTTCAGGAATGCGATAATGCTCTCTATGACAAAGCCTAACATTCGATTAACGGGTCTCGGGATTGACAACTTTGGCTGCTGCTTTCCCCTTAACTAGAGCGTTATTATTAATTGTGGCTATAACCACAATTGTATTATTCTTAACAATCGTTCCAACTTGGACTTACCAAATTCAAAAGTATGCAATGACTGCCATCTTGTGGTGAATAGTGAAACTTTTACAACTATTGAAATTGAAAAATAAAACTGGTACAGCCATCTAGGTTAAGTTAGCTATATTCTTAAATGAACGCAAAAATAGTTTATACTATAAGTCACATTTTGAATGTTTAGAATTTAATTTACTTTTAAATAAAAAAAAATAACTTTAAAAAATAGTTCAAACTAAATATTTCTTTGAAAACGTCTACCTGGAAAAATCTAGTCATGAGCAGCTGCTCGTAAGAAATCTATTAGCTACTCTACACTTCTACAGTTATTTTTTCATTATAAGTGATCGGATCTCAATACATCACACTAAAGAACACACTTCCAACATTATAACCTTACCCTGTGATGTTGATCTCATAATTCCTCCCTATATCTATACAGAAAACATCAGCGTGAGCGTAGCCGATCACGAAACAGTAATAAGTAGTAACAACATACGAGTAAAATATTGAAACCCGCTAAGGTAAATCATAAAACAATACAGTTTAGCACTGTACTATTTGAATGTTTAAATCCTGTAGTTCACAAATAAATAGTCTTCTCATCTTATTAGTCTAATTCTTGTTCTTCTAATCTTTGTTTTGTTTTTGTATTCAAAGAATATAAAAACACACTTGTACTTAATATGTCATTGCTTATGTGCTCCCTAGACGATCATGCGACATGACATGCGTTACGTGCTGTCATGCCTACATGATCGTTTAATTGCATTTATTGATGCGCATGACATGCAAACTACGTGCATGACATGCAAACCACGTGCTGGCAGTTGATTGACAAGTCCTTCTATTTTTCATCCTGCAAGATATGATTGCCATGCAGCATGATCGTCTAATATATCGGCATGTCATGCAATAGCAGGGTTGCCAGATTGTATAATTATAACCAAAATTCGTATAATTAATCGTAATCTTAATCTAGAGCGCGTAAATATTGATATGATATTGATTACGATTTAATCTTAACTAAAAATTTTGTATCATATGTTTTAGTGCTTTAGTAATAGTTTTATTATTTGTTAGTACTCAATGTAAACATTACGTATAATGAATGTGCCTGTGGGCGTCTATAATGTAGAGCATATATATGTATATATTGCATATGTATATTGTTGATGCTCCTTAATAAATGAATAAATAAATAAAAATAAATAAATAGAAACAGGATACATAAGATTACGATTAATTATACGAATTTTGTTTATAATTATACAATCTGGCCACCCTGCTATTGCATGACATGCCGATATATTAGACGATCATGCTGCATGGCAATCATAGCTTGCAGGATGAAAAATAGAAGGACTTGTCAATCAACTGCCAGCACGTGGTTTGCATGTCATGCACGTAGTTATTATTTAACTCGGTGATTATATAAGATTATACCAAGCGATTGTCATGCTGCATGATGGAGTCTCAATAGGTCCTTCATGCAGCATGATGATTCAGCATGTCAAGTCGCATGATCATCTAGGGAGCCCATTATACGGGTTTTCCTCGTTTAGTGGAAGACTTATTCATTCTAACGACGCCTGATGACGTATTATGACTATCATGGTTCTCTTTTGTTGCCTTATGGTCAATTTTATTAATAGCTCACATTACTCACATACGGTGGCAGAAACTTTGTTATATATTTTACTCTATGGAATCCTTCCGAATATCACTCGCAACGCTCCTGAGCTAAGGTGTAAATTGCCATTCATAAACCATACCATTCAAATACCCGCGTAATAGATAATCAATTAGTGAGCGGAAAGAGACAGAGTAATCCGAACTGTGAAACTGGTTCAAAAAAGATATTATAATATTTGACTAGCCTGTTGGTCTAGAGGTTAGTCCTGATCCTGACTGCTCAGCCAGAGGACGTGGGTTCGATTCCCACCCAGGACAAATAATTGTGTGATGATATTTGTTCGGTGTCTGAGTGTAATTTATCTATAACTAACTGCGCCCCGCGGTTTCACCCGTTAAGTTTTAGAAGTCCTTCGTTAAGTTTTGTTAAATTTTCGAATTTTTCGCGCAACTTTCTTAATTTTTAATTCATATTCTTATGACCTTCTCTTAGCAATAACAAACACAAAAAAAAAGAATTATTGAAATCGGTCCAGTCGTTAACGCATGATGCCGTGAAAAGGGGAAATATAGATTACTTTTTATATATGTATTTAGAAATATATATGAATGTTTATCAGCAGTCTGGTTACCTAGTTTAGTAGGATCAGACAGCCGTGTGTGAGATGTGTCAAGTTATATAGTATCCAACAGTCTCCTGTCAAAAAAAAACCGTTTTAGTTTTGGTGTTGTCGTAGTAATCCTTCTATATTTTAACTAATAAATATAAAAAATAATAATGGTGTTGGTAATTGGTGTTATGTTCTATGTTAGATTGTGGTTTAACATACAGCAAAAATCCAAATAAAAAAATATTTGACGGTTAATATGTAGGTTAAAAAGTGTAATTCTACTATCAGTTCTTTTTTTTTTTCACAATTCACATATCTCACATACACAAAATTATTAAACTACATTTCTGAGATATGAGATTTAAAAAAAAATGTGTCTGATAAAAAAATATTGTTTACGCGAATATGAAGGTGACACTTACAGCGATTTTGGTATTTTTGTGCAATTGCTCTCGGAAAGTACGATTTAGTGACGTACTGATATAAAGACACACACATATGACAACCGGCACTACTCAATAATAAATATTTCACGGGTGCCGATTAGATTACTTTAAAGTGGTTGCTATGCAATTTATTCGCGTGACAATGCATAATTTATGGTGAAGTGGAATATCAACATTTCACCAATATGCAAAATTTTTATAGTAGATATCAATCTACTATAACAACTCTGTTACATTATTTTGGTTAAATGATGTCACTTATAGGTTTCACATCCTAACATACCTACTGCATAAGCTTATACATCAGACAGACTCATCACTCAGCACAAAGATACATATACTAGAAATTAACTGACATCCACACATAAAACGACAGTAATTGCACATTTTTTTTTTATTGAATAAAACACGTGCTACACTAAATTTCTTACACCTTTTCTGAGTAATCGGGACTGTTTTTTCCCTAACACAGGCTATTCTGTAACCAAATCAATTTTCTCATTTATAGAATTAAAATTATTATTATATTATTATGGTAAGCAATAAACGTATTGAGTACTGATGGTAAGGTACGAGGAGAAATCCTTAACAATTAATGTTCCTGCATCCTGTAAAGCGATACTTTTTTAAAGGCGATGAGCAGTTGACGTTATGGGATTACAACTTTGATAAATTACAAACCGATCGACTCAAAAGCGAGAAATATTTTTAATTTCTGATGATGAGCTGGCAAGAAAGGGATCTACGAAATCAGTGGCAGCAATTCTAAACCGGCACATATTCACCATCAATGTGACAGAGGATATCTCAACGCGGTGGAAACAGCCGTCTACTACTACGTCTGGAGCCACACAACGGGCAATTATCCCCCTGGAGGCGAGGTTGCTCCTACAAGCCTCTGAACGCCTCAGTAGGTTCCTGTGCTTCTGGAATCTATTTGAACGAACTATTATAATGGACCGCCTATGTGATTAATTGCGGAAACAGAGAGGGCTCTGTTTCTGCCTTTAATCACATAGGCGGTCCATTATAGAGAGACGCGAATATTTGTTACACCACTATGGTATAGTATAGGGATACTATACCATAGTGGTGTAACAAATATTTATAAATATTGGTATTCTCATTCGTCATTACATGGCATCATTGTTTATTATTGATTGCTGTTAAAATGTAAGCATGGTTTATTACTGCATTCGTGAGATTTTTATGCGTTGAAATGCCAAAAACTATTCATATTTCAACTATTCAACCATCAAACTTTACATAAATAAATTTTGAGTCGGCGCCAAATTAATAATAAAATGATTAATTACCTACGTAGAGCCTTCTCCATTACTACGTACTTACATATAAAATTTAGATAATTCAACAGTTTAGTATATAAAATTTGATAGTTTAGTAAGTTCAATACTCAAGACTTAAAAGGTTTATTTATTTTTGCTTTTTAGTTCCTTTTCGTCGGTTTAATTTTTTGTTAAAAAAAAATTAGTTAGTGCTTTTTGTTAGTGTTGTAATAAAAAAAGCGATTGCGGCCCCTAGTCCCTAGACGCGGTTTTTATTTTTCTGGTCAGTCTTTAGCTGTCACAAAACATAATCTTTCATCGGTGTATAGATGTACAAAGTGATCCAGCAGGTTAATATATGAAATTTATTTCCAGCCTGAATTATGCAAACCGTTCAATATTATCTTTATTCTGGCTTAAACGCCATAATAATGATAATATTTTCAGACCTGAAATTGACAGTCCTTTTTCCTTTAAGACAGGGGTCAGGCCATATTTCACTATGCTGGCCACCCGCTGGCAGACTTTACAACCATTGAGAATATAACTCTAAATTCCTCACGACAATTTCCATCATTGTTTGCAAGTCATAATTATTTCTAATAGTTAAGTACATTTTTACTTTAGAACTAGTCAATAAGCACGGAAGAATAAAAACAAGATAAAGTGCTAGCGATTGCTCGTGTATCACAATTATTGGAAGATCCAGCGATTGGCAAGTTTGTGAAATGACCAGTCCTATCATTCTTTTTATGAAAATGTGAGTTAGTTTGGCGATATCCCTTAGTTACTGTGTCAACTTAGAATCGTGGCCGAAAATCTACTGTTAATTAGCACTATACAACACGTATTTCTCCGTGTGAATTTGAGCTGTGATCGGTTCAGCGCACAGAACACTAATACCCTACGGTTCAGTGTAGCTCACTCCGCCGAAACGGAACACGTCATAGAGCACATCCCAGGCGGAGCGTTTGTAGCACAGATAACTATATATTGTACTAGTTTGTAGAGAACTCAGGAACGGTCTGTGGTCTTTCTGTCAAAATTGTCTGCCGCTTGCCACATGTCAGATAACAAGTGATTTCATTATTAAATTATTATCGTAAAAGAATACATAAAAAAAATGGTACGTAATTCTCCACAATTGTTTTAAATATCCGAGTTCCAAAAAGTGTACTCAATTGTGATGTGTATCGACAATATTAATAGTAAACATGTTACACGGTAACATGAAAATGAAATGAATATTTCGGTTTTTCAGAAACCTCTTATGCTCCAAGGGCACGAACGTGCTATCACACAGATTAAGTATAACCGTGAAGGTGATTTGCTGTTCTCGGCTGCAAAAGACGCAAAACCAAACGTTTGGTGGTCGTTGAACGGTGAACGTCTTGGCACTTTCAACGGACATGGCGGCGTCGTATGGTGTCTTGATGTTGACTGGCAGACGATAAACCTCATCACCGGTGGTGGTGACAGTTCATGCAGGTTTGTATGCCCGTTTCCTCATTACTATGATTCACCTTCTGATTCATAGAAGAAAACATATTCTATAACCTCTGTTCGAGATATAAATAATATGTAAACGGTACAGCCAGTGCCCGAATATAATGTTTTGAATTGTTTAAAATTAATAACTTTTTTAAACTAAGATTAGACAGTTAATTTTCTTTTATAAAAGTGTATTCAACTTCACTTTTATGTAGCTTTTTGGCCACTCTTAGAGTTTGTATTTTTTATTTAAAACTTTTACTTGAACTCTATGGAGACATAACCTATACAAGTAAACATAATCACTCAAATCTGTTTACCGTGAAGATCTCTTAACACACTTAGAAGATACAGTCAAATTGGATGTTGTTTAATGAAAAGGATCTCATCCATACCAACCTACTTTTAAGATAATTAAGTTCAAAGTTCAGGTAGTAATGTCTCCCTATTATAATTTTTTACAGATTTTTTTTTCTTTATAAAATGATTTTCTTAATAAACAATTTAGGTAATTTGAAGCCATATCAATGAAAAAAATAATGTCCTTCAAATCATGAGGGTTATTACAGTAAATTGCAATTATTGGTATGACAGTATAGACTACAAAGAAAAGTTCATAGTTTGTTTATTCAGAAAGAATCATATAACTGTGTTTGAATGCATAACAATTCTGAGGTTTCTGAGGTTCCCAGGATGTCGAATATCAAATGAGAAGGACACATGGGAAGACAATAATAATAACTCCACACATCTCACACACGGCTGTCTGATCCCAAACTAGGCAGATCCTGTACTATGGTAACCAGACAGAACATACTTATATATACATACCTATTATAGATAAATTACACCCAGACACAGAACAAATTATCATGCTCATCACACAATTATTGGTCTTGGGTGGGAATCGAATCTACAACCTCTGGCTTAGTAGTCAGGGTCACCAACCACTAGACCAACAGGCCAGTCATAATAAGAAAAATACAGCAGGTGATTTAGACTGGACCACCGCCCATAGATTCGTGAATCATCAAAAATTTAATTGGGCAATCAACAGCTTCCTTTCATACAAAGTGGCAGGATTGGATGCTATTTTCTCAGGTCTGTTGAGATGGTGTGATGGATCACTAATAGATCATCTCCGAATCATCTACAGAATCTGCTTGGCACACTGCTATATACCCTTGAAATGGAGAGAAGTCAAAGTAGTCTTCATTCACTGAACAGAAACTGCCCTACATCGAGTTGTCACATACATAGAGGGCAATCAAAAATCAACCCTTGGAACCTTTATAGATATAGAAGGTGCCTCCGACAAACCGGACATCACCAGCATTAGTCAAGCTCTGTCAAGACATGGGGTCAACTCCACAATTGTCGGGTGGATCAACAGCATGCTTAGATACAAATATAAAGATCATAATAATAAAAATAAATTAATTCGATTTTACAATAATAATATGTCATACAGAATACAAAAAATAAACAATAGACAATTAAGGTATGTCATAATTTAAAAAATTAAACACTAAGTTTACCAAAAATTTAATTGCATATATTTGAATTGATAAATTCCTTGATGGCATAATAGTTATTTTCCAATAGGAAGGCTTTAAGTTTTCGTTTAATTATGGAAGTTTAAAAATGAAATTAAATTACGCTTTTATCTCTTCCAGTAAACAATTATAAAGTTTAATGTTCAATCTAGGCCTTATTGTATGTTTTAGATGTTTCTTTCGCATACTCTCTAACCATTCTTTGTGGGTTTAAATTTCGTGTATGTATTTAGATAAGTAACACAATGTTGTTAATATATACAAATAAGGCACTGGTGACCCTCCAAGACTTCTAAAATGTTCTCGACATGATTCTATTTGGGCTATTTGGGGAATGCGGACTTATTGCTCTTTCTCTCTATATTATATCTGTAACTATTGCCCCACAGTTGTATACTATATCTAAACCTTGACTCTACCAGCGCATGGTAAACGGATTTCAGGATATTTTTTTCTACTTCTACTTGAAGGGTCCTAATTGTGTAGCACGCTGAAGACATTGAGGCGTCAACAGAATTTATTTCTTCTTTCCAATTTAGTAATGCAGCATTATAAGAACTTGACAGAATTCATGAGTTCTTATGTCTCTCCATTAATGGTAACATCTAATTTATCGGTACTACAGACTGTCGATTTAAATAAGATTGTTTGTCTTTTTTGTGTTAACTATAATTTTGTTAACTTTAAACTTTATCTGCACAATTTCCTGATATACTATTTTACATAATATATTTTGCTATTATAGATTGTGGGACTTGGAAACTGGTAAGAATATAGCTACGGTTAAGTCAAACTCATCAGTGAGAACATGCAACTTTAGCTTCAGTTCTTACCAAGCTGCCTACACTACTGACAAAGCTATGGGTCATCCCTGTGAGGTAAATTGTATTCTTTTCTTTGCCTATTACCATTTAGAGAAAGTCCTCCAATGAATTTAAATGTGATTTGATGTTGTGTTCAATATTGTTATTTCTCTTTATGCTTCAAATGTACTAAGCACAACAGATAAAAAGATACAATATATTCAGCCATTTTATCATCCAAAATTTTAATCTGTTTTATTGTAATTATTTCATTGCATGCCCCTCAGATCTTTATAAATAAAAATGAATTGCCAAATGGGTTGCTAAGCACAAAACTCGAGAACTACTCAACCGATTCGGCAATAATTTTTTTTCATAATTTCGTTAAGGCACAGGGAAGGTTCTTATGGAGAGAAAAACGTGAAAATTGCTAGGAAAATAGTAAAAACACTTCTTTTCCTATACAAACCTCAGAGTAAATAATAATTAAAACATGCCCCCACGCTGCAGCTGTCAAACATTTGACATCAATCGATTACTTTTGACAGAACGAAGTCTGTCGGGGCAGCTAGTAAGTAATAATAAAAAGGGTGGGAATGAGGGCACCATCACAACAAATCTGGGAATTGACTTGACCTATCTATTTTTGTTCTCATCCTGGAACTACCCTCAATATTCACTTGTTTTTACAGAATTCATCTTTAACATTACAATTACAAACATTAGCATTCTTTGCTTGCTCCAAACACAGACTTGACAAATTGAATATATCCTATAAGAAATTAATTTCAGGTATTCATAATTGACACAAGAACCGTTGATGAGTCCATGTCCACCCAGTCCCCAATTCTGAAGTGGGAGATCACAGACTCAAAAGTCACCTCCATGGTGTGGGGCATCAGTGATGAGACCATCATCACTGGACATGAAGCTGGTGACCTAATACAGTGGGATCTAAGGGTATGTAACATTTAATGTTAAATTCATTAGAATTAGGACCAGGATGGTATGGATACATAGTACACACGGTGTTGTGTTCATAGGTTAACAATTCATTGCTTATTCCTTATTGTACTGTACCTATTAGCTATTTGTCTGTAATAGAGTGGTAGGTGACATGCCTCTCCTATCGAATGACGCAGATGCATCGACTTTTGAAACGTCTGGATAACCTGGGCAAAGAAGCTCTTTGCGCTAGTAGAAGCAGGCCCGAGACAATAACTTGATGTGTTATGTTGTATGTCAATTGCACTATACCAGGCCAACCCACTCCGCACTTTAGTTATGAAGCTACAAGTACGTGGCAGCCTCGACTTCTGGGCTTATTCAGTTGGTTGCCGCGCGCTCATTTAATTTGATACTCACTCCCGCATCGCGTTGTCCGGTAGATACGAGTATTACTTAACTATAATGATGGCTAAAGCATATGGCATCGTATTTGGCTGCTTTAATTATAACAAGGATCTCAAACTCACGTTTTTCACACTTCCAAAGGATATCAAAATGTAAATAAATGCAACCCTAAAGTCGTCAGAAGATGAGAGTTACGCGACAGAAACAGAAGCAACTTCTAGGTAAATGTAGCTCTAGGTGATTAGCATTTTCGGTCTGAATAGCACTTTAATGCGTCGGAGCAGGGTAGCTATTTAATTACATGATTTTGTGAAGTAGGACTTCTGTACCATTATGTATTCTGTGTCAACGCAGCCATCTGTTGTAGACAGTCAAGATGGATTTTCCAAAAGATTTCCTTTCTTAGTTATACCTGAGCTCCAGTAACGATCTCGATTCCGACGTAACGAGCCCTTTAATGAGGTAAAAAGACCGATAGGAAGAGAACAAATTAGTATAAGTATAAAGTAAAAAAAGTTTACTCATATTTCTTAATCAACTTGATGCTTTTCCAGACGGGCAAGAAAATCCACTCAATTAAGGAACACACGCACCAGATCAATGACATGCAACTATCCCGCGATGGGACCATGTTCATCACGGCGTCTAAGGACCAGACCGCAAAGTTGTTCGACACAAACTCTTTGGAGCTCCTCAAGGAATACAAAACTGAGCGACCGGTCAACTCAGCTGCGCTCAGCCCAATACTCGACCACGTCGTTCTAGGAGGTGGACAAGACGCTATGGAAGTGACCACAACCTCTACCCGACAGGGCAAATTCGACGCTCGATTCTTCCATCTAGTATTTGAGGAGGAGTTTGGACGAATCAAGGGCCATTTCGGTCCTATCAACAGTTTAGCTTTCCATCCCGATGGCAAGAGTTACGCGTCCGGTGGTGAAGATGGTTACGTCCGTGTTCAGAGTTTTGACCAATCTTACTTTGATTATACCTTTGATTATAATAGGGAGTAAAGTTAATAGTAAAGAAGGTATTAGTAAACTTAAACGATTTTGTAAATGTCAATAAAACTGTTTTTTATTAAATGGTCTAATAGCAGTTTTATTTACTCGTAGCACTAGGAGAAATAGGGATTACCTTCATTTCTTTACCAAATATGTAGAAACAAATTGATTTAGGATACGTATTCTTCAACAATAATAATCTTTAAAAAAAAGTAACGCACGTATCACAAGTGCCTAAATCATGATAAATTGTAACAAGGGGGCCATACATAAATTACGTCACACGAATTTTGGACCCCCCCGTCCTTAGGTGGTCACATTTGTGGAACCCCCCTCACTGTGAGACGTCACATATTTTGCATTTTACACCCAGAACTGAAAAGTTTTTTAGTATAAATTATTTTTAAAACTGCGAAGGGACAAGTATTCGTAGCTCTGAGCAGAGTCGAAAATTTAGTAGGAATAGCTCTATCTGATTTAGAACCCTCTAAACTGTTAAGTAAACTCCAGAATGAACGAGCATTAGCAGAAATGCACCGGGAGCGAACCTCCTCCTTTTTTGAAGTCGGTTAAATATTCATTTCATTTTGAAACTTTTAGTGGAAAGTGTGATGTAGGTACTTACTTTGTTTAAATATAATATGGGTGAGCCAACTAAACGCACTGCTCCAATGAGACAGCGAGGTTTAGAGTAAACGAAAATATCATCGATGTATAAAATTTTTAGATATTTGTTGATTTTTCAAAAACCGCTCGAACGCTTTCAATCAAATTTAAATGGGACCACCTAAAAAATGGGACAGTAGTGTAATCGTCATTATTTTGGGAAATGTATGGTAAGTAAAAAGTAGGAAACAGCAATAATTAGTTGGTCTCTATGGTTTTTGTTTCAATTATGGTTTTTATTGGTTACAACGAAGGGCTGGTATGTCGTTGTTTCCTTTTCATCAATAAAATGCTACTGGATTCAGCCAGAGAAGCCAGGACAGCGCCACTTGCAAAAACTGGGTTTAGCCAGCATCTGATTGGACAGATGCTTGAATATATCAGTGTACCTCCATACAATCTGGTACGTGATATCTTCACACATTGAGAAACGATTTCAATTATTCTTTGTTTAATAGAATTGGTTATACCCAAGGTTGGGACTATTTAAGCAAATATTTCACCTCTAAGGGTGGATAATTTATCATAATTTAGGTGCATTGAAGTCGGTGACACATGGTTGTCAGTTTGAATTTAGTGATAGCTGATACAGCCAAAACTTAAGTGAATTTGGACTCTTTATTCGGATTTCTCTAAAGACTGTTTGTTTCTCTTGATCAACAAAGCTATGGGAAGTGATATCATATTGGATTATCGATGACAAAAGTGTAGAATTTCTACTTACAAAACTAAAAAGGCATGCCTCGTAATCACTGCTGCATAATAAGAAATAACACTAAGATTTTGAATTTATGGGGGCGCTATTTTGAGGTTTCGCACCTAGGGCTGCCACTGGGTGGCATTTTTCATGACGCATTGGCGTTAGTCATCTTTGGCAGAGGTTTAGCGTTAATCAAAGGTACCACGTTATTTCCATCCTGTCGATGTAACTGAAACATACTACCTGCGGAGCTAGCAGCAGTAGCCGAGTGTTTACCAGCGCCAGCTCGTTCGTATTTCTCCAATGTTCTCCGAGTGCGCGATACAATAATACAGCACTCAACTACTGATACTTTAAATAAAAATGCTAACGAAAGACTCAGCCAGGTATAATTCTCAAACAAAACATTGTATGCAACAATTTATTTTATAAAACATTATTTAATTACACTTGGGGAATATTTTCACTTATGCTTATATTGATAAAGTAAATCAGAGGAAGTAAGGCGTTGTGTGTTGTGGTGGCACTTCTCTTTCGCTGTCCGGGACTGCTTGGAATAATTTCGCAGTTCTGTCGTTTACTGTATTGAATTCTAGTATAGATGCCACATTACCGCAGCGATAACAGTAGTTTGGAGCAGACCATACTGTCACTAGACGTTTGTCAAACATATATTTGTAACCTGCAACAAAATTACAATTACTATGTTTAAGGCTGGCAAACGGAGAAAGTGAACCCTGATTACTTTTGGCCGATGACCACGATTAGGAAAGCGAAGTGTAGGAACGTCCACCAAAAAGGTGGACAGATGACCATATAAAGATCGCAGAACGACGCGGTGGATGCAGGCGCTTCTAACCGGTCTTCTGGACATTAGGTCTTAATCAATGACTTCCATAATTGAGCGAGGCATAATGTCCAGCAGTGGATATTGTATCGCTGAAATGATGATATCTATTTATGCCAATGAATACATTAGGTTATTTTTTGTTGGATTTATGCAACTAAATACTGGTCTAAAACTATCGTGGGATTTATACAAATCGATAGATAGTAAAACATAGTTCCTAAATCAGTTGACTTGTTGATCTTAGGAATATAGCTGTTCCCGTATTGTTCCATTAAAAAAATAATCTACAGGGTGTATCTGACAATGTAACACTTACTTAAATCGCTGAAAGGGCATGGCTCTAGCATGATGTTACAAAAAGAATTTTGGAAAAAACTATCCATTGACAAGTTATGACCGCTTGAATCTCCAGGTATTTATTACCTACGTTTCTCATAAAACCATTTCACCTTTAGCTTCACCCGTTAGCTCCGGTGAGGTGATGACCCGTGGGGAATTCCACACGATAAAAAAAAAGGTGGAATGTATGAAGATAAAGATTTTAAATAGTACATATTTTTTATTTAGGAATTTTTCACTCCATAAGTGTTCCATTGTCAGATACATCCTGTATACTTAGCTTATTATGGCTTTATTATTTTATACAAGATCATATACCTTCATTCACTAACTGATGCGCTCGACAAATTAAATTTAAATCATTGTAATTCATAAAAAGTTCTGTAACATAGCTACCGAACAACCAGCCTGCGCCTCGTGGACTCACAGACCTGCAAAAGAAGGATTCACACGGCTATATTTAAAAAGTAAACTTGGGAACCTACTGCAAAATAAAAGAAAGTAGCCTATGGTGTGTACAGTAATAAGTAGGGAGATAACTAATTCCGGAATTTCCGGATTGTTTGTGACCTTTGACCTTAATGATAAATATAATAAAAAATATTACAATTGGATTCAATAGATATGGAATAGAGTCGAGTGGAACTCTAAACGACCATAATGCACACCACACGATACATATATTATTTCTAATTATCTATTATAATAATATATATTATATTTCGCTCACACTTCCCCTAAAAAAAATATAATGGCAGTCAGTTTTAAAATAAGCTCATTTTACGCCACTTTTATTTTTTGTCGTCATACAAAAAATATGATAACAATATGTGTTAGATTTCATTCGTACAGTACTGGCAGCAAGCGTCCTGTATGAAGGAGTTGGGCCTTGAGGTCTTTAAGCAGGTACTTATGCTAACACAATAGGCAATGAATAATACAGGATTTCGAATACTTACCACATCTTAATTTCGGCTGGATCTGACCAGAGGAGATCACAGAAAGCACCTTTGTGGGGTATCTGTTGATTTCTGTCAATACAACGAATTTGATCTAACATAGATATTTCTGGAGATAGGCCACCATGCACACATAGTACAGTTTCATCTATAATCTGCAATAAAATATACATTATATTGGTACAACATGCCAATAAGAACCTTTCCAGCTTGACATAAAAATTAATACAGAAGAACAAAAAATTTGATAACTAAATTATTTAGTAAAATAATGGGTAATGATTTAATTTGATTATGATAAAACTTCACTGAGCTAAGATAATTGCATTGATTTTTGGATTGTATTTCATCATAGTTGGCAATTCGGCGAAACATGAACACGTGAATAAGTAATTTTTAAGATAATTTCGTAACATATTTAGGTACATGACATTTTTTATAAATAAATAACTTCAGTGATAAACAACTCCAGTAAAATAATATGATATTTGTGTTCAAGATAATTGATACCATACTTGATACATACCATACATAAAACCAGATAGATAAACATAAGTAACTTTTGTGAAAATGCAATAATATATACCATATTATATGGAGGTGGTCTCATGAAGGTAGCCATAAGAACACCTCATCTACTCGACATAACTGCGTCGTGTTTGGACTCGTTGGATTGGTCTTGATAAGTTTTATAGACCCAGAGGTCTGATGGACGGATACGGGCGATGGCTATAGGAACTTTTCATTTGTCCACTTAATGTAACTCCATTGTCTTTAGGTTCATGTTATTTGTCTTAACGAGTACTATAGACGTAGTTGGTATCCAGGGTCAAATGGATGGGTTACTGAGGTAACGACAAGCACACCTTATCGCCTCAACATAACATCGTGTTTGGTTTCATTGGATTTGTCTTAATGTGTACTATAGACTAGATGCTGTCCAGAGTTTGATGGATGGATTCGTAATATGGATGAACGATGCAGGATTTGTAATAAAGATGCGTTGGCAGAAATAAAAGAAATCATTTTTTAAAAGAAGATTTTATTTGAGCCATGTTTTAAAAATGAATAAAAGCATTCAAAAAGCTTGTCTCGCGGAATGTTATAAAAGTAGGTGAATGTTATTAGAGAGTGATTGGTGGATCATAAGTAATTACTTGCCACTGTATGTATGTATATATGTATGTACATACTTTATAACTAGTAGGTATGTATATACTTTATAACTAGTGTGTCAAGTTTTTTGGAAATAAATAATTAAACAAAGCCCAAACTTATTTTATTCATTTTAATACATGGTTTAAATAATAGCTTGTTTTTAAAAAGGTTCTTTTTAATTTATTTATTATTAAAATAATGAAATGACCACTTAATCAATAGGTATACTTACAGCAGCCACAGTTAGTAAATCAAATACTCTACAGCAATCGTTCCAAGCATTTGCATTCCCATATTTATTTAGACATTCATCATAAAAGCCGTATACTTTAGTTATTTGACAGGTCTCGTGGTTACCCCGAAGTAAAATAATTCTAGAAACAAATACCTATATTTCGATATTTAGAGTAACATACAGAACACTATTTTAAAAAACAGTATTTTAACAATAACTGATGAATGAAATGTAAATAAATTTTCTTTTTGTGTAACAATTTATACATATAACAAACATTTAATTTAGACATGGATTGAAAATTGAACATGCCAAAAGAGTACTCATATGGTATTTCACTTCCTATAATTGCGCTACTGAGACAGAGTAAGAAGGTACTGTGTAAGTACTCATTTTCGGATAAAAATGCGTAGAGTAAGTAAGACCAAAATTCATTAAGAAAAACTAGTATTTTCATATGGCAACATCTTCAAAAGCACGACATATCAGCCACTACCTCCTCGCCATTTTATAGGGAAAGAAGTAACGGTATGTTTATATTCGTTTTGAACAGGGATTGTATGATTAAACATATATTTTGGTATATGTTTTATCATATAATTCCACCCACAATTACACAATTATGTATACACATACAATTAATATTAATAACACAGCTTCTTATGTTAGGTCCCATATTCATCCAACAGATACAGTTTCTAATTCCAAGATTACAAGTATTATGGCTTCAAATGCATTTCCTTTTTAGGATGGCAGTTATATAGAATACAGACTGTGCCAGTGAGGCAAGTTATTTTACATTTAACTCTGTATTTTATGTAGAAAATTAGAATAGTATGAATAAATAAAGTTTTAAATATAACTAAATAGTGTTAGAGACATTAGAGAACTCAACTTCCTTGCAACAGCTAATTTGAGTTACAGGTATGCGACACTCCCCAATATCCTTTACCTTGTTGCCTTCCCTTCTAACCAACCTTTCCCTTTTAATATACTCTCAATTTTCCATTCCTTAAATCAAAAAGTTGGCAGCAATAGACTTGCCCTTATTATGCGAGTAGTTTAAGTAAGTATTAATAAGCCTTTGCATAGCCTTTCAGGGATACAGGGGTGTGTGTGTATACTAGTATAAATATATTTTGCCATCATAGTCAACCTAAAGAATGCATGAAAAGCTATATTAGACAATACTATCTATGAACTAAAATGCACAAATAAATATTTTATGGTCAAGCTACTTTTCATCCACAATAGACCTATCATTATAACTTGAAAGAGATTACGTAAAACCTTATCAAACTAAGTAGAGTTATTTACACATACCTGTCGGGATACCTTGCTTTTAGTGCCATAAGTAATGTTAACGTTTCGAGGCTGTAGTAGCCACGGTCAACATAATCTCCCATAAATATGTACTTAGTGTGTGGCACCTGTCCACCTATGCGGAATAATTCTTCCAGATCATAAAACTGAAACACAATATGCACTACAAAATTTTTACATCTAGATTTTCTGTAATTCAGACAATGACCCACGAGATATTAATCACATAACATGATAATATTTTGTATTATCTCAGACAAGGGTAACATTAAACGATGTCAAGGAAGGCAAATGTTTTAAATATAAAATCATGTTCTAGTGCCAAATACAAGGGTTTTACACTGCTGAAAAAACTTATGTCTGCTAAGAAAAATGTTAAAAAGGCCGAGATTATTTATTTACATATAAACCAATGACATTTAAAACTCTTTAATTACCTACCTGGCCATGAATATCACCACATACAGTCACTGGTGTCTGCACCGGTTGAACATTGGGTTCCTCCAACAACAAATCACACACAATATTGCAAAGCTCCCGTAAGTCATCTTCTGGCAAATATTTACATCTCTTTGCGATCTCTATCCATTTATCCACGTCAGTCATATTTGTGTAGTTTTCACAAAAAGGAAAAGTTTGCCTTGGTGACTATATACAGTAGTAGTGATTTTTGAAAGGAAAATGACAGGTTAAATACTAGGGTCGTACCTGTGGACTTTATTCTCTTATCATTCGACTTTACAATATGTCGCCCGTTAGATCAAAGGCAAAACTCCCTTAAAATGTCATCTTTGTATTAAATTCTCAAATTACGCTTTATTATGTTATTATTTTATTACAATCTTAGGACTTTCAATAGTATTATTATATGGCTAATACTTACGACGTGCTCGGTTATACAACATGTGCCACATCCTACTTTATTTTGTTGAATGTCAGTGTAAGTTGAGTGTAAGTTTGGTGTCCGTAAGCATTTTACGTTTCAGTTTGCGACTCTTTTGATTGTCTTCCATCAAGTCTTTCGCCAAATTATTTGGGTGATTTCTAATTCTTGTTTAGTAAGTTTGAATTATGCCTTAGAATTTTTTGCCTGATCGTGTTCATTTTATAGATCATGGTGTAGTTGCTCATTTGTAACAAACCAGTGTGTGTACTGGTTATTATGAACGATTTCAATATTTGAATGTGAGGCTGTCCCTCACAGTTCAATGTCATAAACCCAGATTGGTTTAATTATTACTTATATTATTTCTACCTGGCTCGAGTCATTATACAGTAAGCAGTATAGTCTGACCAGGAAAATGAAAAACCTTGTCTAGGGGAGCCTACATTGCGTTTTTTAGACACCCGTAAGTTAGAATATTCGTTATTTTGTCAAATTGCACTTTGAACTTGTAGAAACTTGCAATGCAATTAACTTTCAAAACGCAATATTAGCTAAGCAGTCTTACCAAACCCGAAAATAATGATGAGGTTTGCGAGACAAAGAAGTTTGTGGACCTGTGGTGTAGATATATCTCCTTCGTCGTCAGTCAGGGAAATGTTTCATTTAACGTATGTACGATACGCCCATGAATACTAAAGTTCTCAGTTTAAAGGATTTGAAAAATGTCTTGTCACACCGGATACAGGTGGGTTGGGTAAAGTATTCCAAATTGTAAAGGTGCGGCAAAGAAAGGCGATACTGAACGTATGGTTCGAGTTGGAATTGTTTTGCACTGGTTGCATGGGGGGTTACATCTCAGCTGCCACGCCGATAGAAAGGAGCCGCTCTAAAATACGTATTACCATTGTAATGGTTCAAGGGTGTTGTTAACCTCAGGACTCCCGCAGTACTGTGCAGTGTCCATCCCAGAAACGAGAACAATACCTATTCCACTTTCACACAAGACTTCGCTGCTCAGGCGTGAAAAATCGTCTTACCTGGTTCAGAACACAGAGTTTCCTCGAGGCCACTTTTATGATGCTCTCGATGTAGTTTTTAGTATATTGAGATTGCCCCGTAGTGATAATGGTGTGATACCGAACCTGTTTTGCCGGCGGCTTTAGAAACCAACATATTAAAAAGAAATAAATAAAAACTAACAAATAGTATACTGAAGACTTTATTTAACGTGAAAACAAACATGCAAGTACATTTTTAGAATGTTATTACATTTTTTATTCAGAAAGTGTGGTGCTTTTTTGATATGCTGCTGTGAATGGGTTAAAATAATAACTACTAAATGTACTACTTATAACTTAATGCTAAAAGCACGTTAAACAACACATTATTTGAATGAATTTGGGACGGATTTTGATAATGTAAAAATGCACTGCAAGCTCTTAATTTCCATTAGCTTCAAAAAATTTAACGTAAAAAAAGAAATAAGTCTATAATCGGGTAACAACGGATTAGATATTTTTGTTATTAACTATTACTGAAGAGTACCTAAGTGAGACTCTGTGAGACAACGCACAACGTTATCCAAATTCGAAGACCATTGGTTTACATATAGGTACTCGTGTTTCAAGAAGATTATATATGTTATTAACTCTCTATATGCAGTCATATAAAAATCTAATTATTATAGATCAAATTAACTATGCAGGTATGATGTTTAGATATTCAAGCTGTAAGGTCATATCCGTAAGTGTTCCCTTAGTAAAGTTAAGGGTCTATTCCGACACTTTTTACTTCTACTACTGTCGAAACTACCGTAATACTACAAAATATTGGACATGAAATAGTAAAAAGATGGAACATGACTAGAATTTTAAATCAAATCCCATCGATCTATATATATTCCACACAACAATGCTGATGATATCGCTGTGCATAGTTTTGACAAACGTATTTTGCATTTGTAATGTCTAGATATAGTTTCAACATTATTTCGCGCGCGACAGAGAGACTGTTTTGACTTTCAAAGTATTAATAATTTGAAAGTCAAAACAGAGACGCGAGATGCAACCACTTCAAGTATTATATATTATTACGCCCACCCTAGTTTTGGCCGTCCAAACTAATTCGGTGGTTACTGAACCTATGAAGTATATATAGGTATCAAAGATATTATACATTTTGTTAAATATGCAGATTTATTACTTAAATAAAAAGGATTTTCCACATTTGGTTTATGGTCGTCATGCTTATGACGTGCTATGCTTTACAGTCCCAAAGCGTGAAGGCAGACTGACATTCATAGAATTTTCTCGGACTACGTGTTCCAATGGTCTTAGATTTGAAATGAAGTACGCGATTAGTGCAAATAATATTTACGTTGAAGTATCATATCCTACTTATAAAAACTAAAATCGGCCGTTTCCTTAATTTTGTAAAATTAATTCTGGTTTTAAAGAAAACTAGTCCGATTAGCAATAATATCACCAAAGAATGGAGTTGCCAAGGCATCCAAAATCACAGAACGCTATTTTGGAGAAATGAGCTATAAAATCTACGATCGCGTCAAAATAAAAAAAAAAAAAAAAGTACCAGTGATGGTTAAGAACACTATAAACTTCATGAAGAATACACAATAACTGCGCCATTGGCGACAATAAAAAGCATAAAGTAAATAATTCCTGCGTAAACCGGCGTAATACTACAAACAACTATTTATCTAAAACATTACAGAACAAGACAATGTTACAATAATAAAGCATGTCTAGCAATGTCCAGCTCTTTTGTCTTACTTTTGAAATTTCTCAGCTTTTACAGATATAAAAATTACTTAATCCCGAGAGAGTACCAAGTGATCACAGATTTTGAAATACCGTTCAAATTATCAGTACAAAAGTAACTAACGTTCTGAAACGGATTTACCTATTATCTACTTTATATGAAAGCTGATGCATGCTCAGATACCAGTCCCGGTTCTAGAGACAGACAAAGACTGTTACCATTGAATGTACAGTCAATGACAAATGTTAAAACAGCTGATATTTCACTAGTTGTATACACGAAACAATTCGTGAGCATGTACCCGTTTTCATTACCTATTACGAAGATATGCTATCATAATTATTATCTATTTGCTAATTACGTTTGTGAGCCAGTACTTTTTAGAATAAAATTACAAATGCATAATTACTTTGGCAAATACAAAGTCGCTTATAACGCACAACCTCAATAGTGACCATGTCGTATGATCAAACAGTAAATAAATAAAATTTGAAACTCAACAACTAACACAAAGTACTGGCGTTCAAACATTGGAGGTGAAACTACTGACAGTCGGTGTTTGAAATACATTCTTTTATAGATTTTAAATAAAAGAAATATCCCCCTATTGTCACGATTTAGCCCCTCCTTTACTAGTTATTGTATCTTTGAACACATAACTGTGAGTAGTGAGCGCAAGGTGCCATTTCTTGATAAACCAAAACGACCCTGTTACATAACATACATATATATATATATAGGCTAAATGTATTAAGCTTAACAAGACCTAATTTCACACATTCATACTTAAATAACGAGAAGAATAAATATATTAATAACATAAAAAAGCTTAGCTAATAACTATACCGCTACCAAACCAGTTCATTTTAAATATTGATTTCGAAATCCTATTATGCAAATATGAACTGACGTCATAAGCTCGTAAGCATGAAGTAAAACCAAATTTTAAGTCGGATTTTAGCAAATATTAATAACATGTCCTTGCTACCAAGCGACACTCGAGTGTGAACTTAACATCTAAACAAATAAGCGATAAAAACAATTAGTTAACATATCCTGGTACTGGGAATCTACTGTGGAAGTTAGTTATACATTTTATAACCTATGTACCATCATGTAATTTACGCAACTTTAAACTTAAACATAAAACAACACGCTCCTACAAATTATCCATAAGCAGAGATCCAAAGTTAGGGTTAATGGGAACAGTTTTGATATATTAAACCGTCCTACAACTACCTCATAAGCTATTAAAAACAAAATTAACATTAAAAACATGCAAATGTAGAATTAAGTTATCTAGGTAATCAGAATTACATTCGGATTTCTGAGAAATATCAGTTCCGTTTACAACACTTTGTTTTAAGTTCGGAACACATTTTGGTAATAAAGAAAATTGATTTTAAATACTGAGGTAAAAGGTCGTCTTGTGTAAGATATGACCGAAAGAGCAATTCTCGTGATGATGGTAATCAAATGTTATTAATTTGTCTCAATAACTCTAATTTAGATAAGTGGTCAAAATATCGAAACTTTTTGCGATTTTTTATTACTTTGTGTTTTTTAGTTAAAACTCCGTAAGATCTATCACATTTTTGCTATTGTCACTATCAATCAGTAAAGGTTAGGGTCAATTAAATGTCAGCAGGAAATCAATTTTAATACAGTCAAATTAAGCTGATGCACACAAGACTTACTTAGATTATTTAGTAAGTGGCCTTGTGTGACACACGCGATTAATGTTAGACTGCAATGAGACTAGAATTATAGCTTAGCTATTGACGAGAATTGGCCCTCAGGTATAAATTGACAGATTTTTGCGAAGCGACGTCGAATGAACACGTGTCCTGTTCACTTGAACTGGCCCAGTACGAAGGCATCCATGACCTTAGGCACGTGCTCATCGATTCCGATTATATCGAGCACTCCCTCATGATCCCCATTAGTAGTTGCGACGCGGTGAGAAGCAAGATTCAGGACGATCAACCTATAAGGTAAATTAATATCATCAGTTATTTGGTTAATTACTTTTTTAATGTATAAAAGACTAATACTGAAAGGTCTTCGTACCGACACTTATATAGAACGTGTCATTATCGCTAACACAGTAGGACAAGTGCGCGATGTAAAAGTTGAAAGAAAGCAAGAAAAAAGATTTATTTTGGCACACAAATACTTAATTTTTCACATGAAAACAATAAAATAAAATAGAACATAATATTGTGGACTAAAAAGATACAAAAAAAAAAAAGAAATAGAAATAAATTGGGAATATATCATTTCTGCTCACTTTCAACACGACATCTTCCGCCTGACCAAGCGGAAATCGCCGCCATGAAGGCCTTCATTAAGTTGCGAAACCTTTTGTTTTGTTAGTTTCGAAAGAAACGATCCCAAACTTTTATGGCAGTCAGATCAATGGTAAGCAAGGAATGCTTGAATATTTTCAGAACGTACGTACTGGTCATATCGCACCTTCGGTAAGACAAGGGCATAAATGTCAAATATTCAAAAACAGATATTTAATTCAAGTAAAAAACCTGAAAAAAATAATTTAAAATGGCTCTCCTGTGAAATTACAAAAAAATCCCTTGTCTTACTGAGGGTGTGGTTGTGTGTGAACAGAAGTGCCGATTAGAGTAGAGATACTCACTTGGCATCCGCTATGCCTTGAGCGCGGCGGTAGGCGTCGAGCGCGCGCACGGGGCAGCGGTCGGGCGCGTCGACGGGCGCGGGCGCGGGCGGCGGGGGCCCGAAGCGCCCGCCCAGGCCCCGCCCGGCGCGAGCCCCCTTCTCCAGCTCCATGTAGCGAGTGGTGCGGTCCACCATGTTGATGAATACGTCCACCTTCTTCTTAGTTTTCATGGCCATCTGTATAGGAGCGTCGAGTTGTACGCGGCCCAAGTTCGCTTTCTAAAAATAAAACAGTGATTGTGTACATTAGATAGGTATACCATAAGTAAGAAGAGTTGTTGATGGTATTTTGTTGCCTTGCAGTTGCTCTATTATTTCTGCGGTCATCCGAGTATTAAGTTGTGCTGTGTTATTAACTTGTTACGATAAATATATAAAAAAAATAAGGACTACTGAATTACATTCTATTGTCAATGAACAAAGATTATCTGAGCATTTCAAAGACTTTTGAGAATTAAGATATCCTACTAATATTATAAACGTGAAAGTTTGTGAGGATGTATGGATGTGAGGATGTATGGTTGTATGGATGTGTGAATGTATGGATGTTTGTTACTCTTTCACGCAAAAACTACTGAATCGATTGCGATGAAACTTGGTATGCAGATAGCATGAGCTGGAGACCTGGATTAATAGGCTACTTTTTATCCCGATATTCCTACGGCACCGGGACTTACGCTGGTAAAACCGCGGGGCGCAGCTAGTTTTAAATATGTTAATTAGCAGTGGCGTAACTATACCATCTGAGGCCCGTGGCTAATTCATAGGATGGGGCACAAGTTCAAGGGCTTTTAGTCTAACTACGAAACGGCTTAACTACGTTATTTTACGTGAAGCGACTGCCATCAGACCTCCACAACCCAAGTACTAGGCGATATGCTGTCCGAGACACGTAGGGGTCTTAACGTTTAAAGAACGGTCGGTCACCTATCCTAAGACTGACCTGGATAGTATAACTTAAGCTTGCAATGTGCTAAACCTACTCGGTTACCATTTAGCCACTTGGTTCTTTCGTATATGACCAATAACCAAACTGATGTTAAGACTTTACAGTAAGCCCTTTAAGCAAGTCCTTATTCTTGCAGTCTCTTGCGAGAGTTCTGGCAGGGAATTTAATCAACAGTTTCAATATCCGCGAAATAAGAACTGAATTGGTAGGTAGGTAGATATAATTGGCTCACTATCAACTGCATGCCAATGGCCTTGCATTGTTAAAAAAAGAATGAATGCTCTATGGTATTAAATAGCACCAAAAGAGAATTTGCGCTGTGATTAGATAATGAAGGTATTACTCGCACACATCTTGCGACTGAAGGATACTAAATCGTCTGAAATATTATTGTTGTAAACGTTAAGCAAATTTAACACAGTAAATTAGGTAGTTATGGATAGTGCATACCCGTAGCACAAACTCAGCCTCTTCGACATTGCTAAAGTTGGGTTCGATGGAGACGAGCTGCACACCTTCTTCGGTAAACACCGCCAAACTAACTTGCTTTTCCCTTTTCAAAAGTTGCAGGGCCAAGATTATAGCTGAAAAGAAGTTTTGGCATAATTCTCGGAACTTTTTGTTATAAGATACTAGCAACCCGTCCCGTCTTCGCACGGGTTGCAGAGACATCTTCAACATATTTGAATAATCTTAACTAATTATACACCTAAACCTTCCTCATTAATCACTCTGTCTATTAGTGAAAACCGCATGAAAACCCGTTCAGTAGTTTTTCAGTTTATCGCTAACAGACAGACAGACGCGGCGGAGGACTTTCTTTTCTACTCGATTGTTCTCTGCTCTCGATAAACTGAAAAACTACTGAACAGATTTTCATGCGGTTTTCACTTATAGACGAGTGATTCATGAGGAAGGTATAGGTGTATAATTTGTTAAGATTTTGCGTAAATTGATTGAAATAAGTTGATGATTGTTGAAGATATCTTTTCACACGTGCGAAGCCGGGGCGGGTTGCTAGTACAATATATTTTAATACCTGCATGTCCAGGAGTAATGTTCTTGTTGTAAAAGCATTCTGCCAATAGGTGCTTCTTGCTCTTCTTCTCGGTATCGGCGTCACCGCCGCCGCTAGGAGTGGTCTTCGTAGCTGTTTTCTTACCCTTCTTTGGCACTACAAAATTCTTGCAGAAATGACGACCTATGAAAGAAAGAAGGATTTGTAGGTACTAATAAAAAAAAAAGCGAATAAACTTACAAATACAATAACCATAACATGATTTTAAATACAATTTAAATAGCTCATTAAATGTGTTGATCTCTCAAATTTGATCAAATATATGTATATATCATCATTACTTGAGATTACAAGTCAAAAATGTATTCTGTGAAATCCAACAACCAACAAAGTCTCGATCTAAAGAGGTATTTGATTGTATCAATTTAGGAATAAAAAGCGAATGGTATACATAACAACTAACAAGGTGACTGCATATTTTTTTAACTAACCTGTGTTTGCATCAGAACCTTGTCAAACTTTATAAACTTTGACCTTGTGTTGAAAAAGTCCCAAACGTCAAAAGCTTTTTGTACTTAATTCACATTTAACCACTAATTCACGTCGTTACGTTGTAAGCGACCCAACAAATTGTTTACAAGCATTATCAATAAAAAGTGTAGGTATACGGATTTATCACAAAATGTCTTTACGAAGACCAAATTTATGTATATTTAACTCAGGGTTAAACAAGTGAGAATGTTTAGTGTGTGGATTGAGGCCTCAACGACAATTTGCAATAAAAAAAAACCAAGTACCTTTGAACATATGGTGTC
The DNA here is from genome assembly GCA_949752705.1 of Callimorpha dominula. Taxonomy (NCBI): domain Eukaryota; kingdom Metazoa; phylum Arthropoda; class Insecta; order Lepidoptera; family Erebidae; genus Callimorpha; species Callimorpha dominula. Next base: position 21,176,433 of record OX456991.1, read on the forward strand.
TCATGTCCATAGTAATCAAGTAACGCGCATTAGTAGGTGGAGTCAAAAGCCAAGTTTGATCAATCAGATTGTTCAGCGCTGCCAGCACCGCTGGATTTGGCGGTAGATCAATTCCTGAAGGCAACAAATAAATAATCATCAGTTAATTTCGTGCTGCAATTAATGCCAGTTTAGTTTTACTCTTAAAGGTAGAACAAGATTTGAGGACATCTTGTACTTGAGTAGATCCCTGGAGTACCTATTTTTAAAGTAAGTACCGTAAGACTCAAATTGCATCACCCCCCCTTAACGTGTAACGTTACTTATAGATGGCTCCTAATGCCCAAAAAAAGAACTATTTTCCTATGCCACTAGAAACATTTATAACTACTTTTTATTGCAAAATGTACAAAAATACATTTCATTTCCGTGTATAGTAAATAATAATTTTAAAGTTAATGTAATCATTTCTATTAACCTTTTTAAATAGGTTCAGGTTTGTAGTATACTAGAAATAATCTTCCCGAAGAAACTTCCCATCCAAGTGACATATATTATACAATGTCACTTGGATGGGAAGTTTAACTTGAATTGGGAAGCAACATTCGAAGCGAGTATGAGAAACACTAACAGTGACGGAATAAAAACATGGGTTTTTATTCCGTCAGTGTTAGCGTAAAGACCGTGCCTCGGAGAGCACGTTAAGCCATCGATCCCGGTTGCCATACGAACATCTGTGGCATTAGTCATAGGTAGTTGAAACCCTAAAAAATCCGACAACCTGGTCTAACTACAGAACTTCTACATCGCCTAGTACTTAGGTTGTGGAGGTCTGATGGCAGTCGCTTCACTAAAATATCGAAGTTCGTCCGTTTTGTAGTTAGACTGAAAAGCGACCCCAACTTAGTTGAGAAAAAGCTCGAAAGATGACTGTTATTGTAAAGATACACCCATGTAGGTTTATCTTTGAGGTACGCATATTATTGCGTCTACTTACCCCAGTTTTTAATTTCCTTGGGGTGTCGCCTATTGGTAATCCACATCCATTGTTCATTTTTGCTGTCGAAAATCTGACGCGAGCGACGTCTTTGCTCCTTTTCAGCGGCCACTTTAGCTTTCTCGTATTTCATTGGCCTGGCAATAGTCGTAAAAAACAAAGTAATAAATAATAATAAACCAATGTAGAAAAAGAAAAATACACTTTCGTACGTCACATTTTATTGAATACCTACCAATTGTAATTTTAACTTTATTCAAACAAGAACTGAATAACATATATATACATATATGAAATAGTTCTAATAACTAACCCATTGAAACTATTCAAGCAGTTATGTCAAGACATGTATATTATATAATTCTGAACTAAGGGTTCCCATTGACCCCAATCTTTACAAATTTGTATTATAAAAAGAAGTAGTGAATAGTAACTTATACAAGTAGGTAACTTAGTGTATAATATGTTGGAGTCAAAACTCTTAACCAGTCAAACGTACCTACTTTTGATCGCAGGCGTTCGACAAAAAGTATTTTGATTGAAATTAAAATTAAAAGTAGCTTTGGCCAATGGGGGCTATTTAAAAGTGTTTTTGGTTAGGTCTGTTATTTTTATTTACATTCTAATGAGTTGAAAGTTATTTTGACTGATGCTATAGTAGTTAAATGTACTTTTGACTAAGAGTGTCAGTCTAAACCACTTTTAACCATAACCTTTCAGTCAAAAACACTACTAAACAATTATTTTTAGTCAAAACAGTGAAAAGTACTTTTAACAGATAAGAGTTTTGACTGTAACATATACAAAGAACCAGTGCAATAGCTGGCTAACCTTGTAACTGTATTTATCAAGATTAAGACAAGGTTATCCCAGCCCTTTTGGTACACGTATACAGACCACTCTACATTTATAAACGGCAACTTAGAGAAACGTACTGGTTTATAACGCGCCGAATCAAAGGTGATGTGACATTCATACATTTTTGCAGTACCTAGGTTAAGTTGTCGGTTCTCAAGGTAGGATTTCTAATTTCTAAAAGAGAGAAAGAGCTTTATTGGGTATACTACTATACAGCGTGTAAGTTTGAGCTACGCGAAAAGACAGTTCATCATAAAAATCGAAATTAAGGATTTATAGTCATTTGTTTTTGGCCGTTTGCGGTTTTTAAACCGCAAACGGCCAAAAACGGTAAAAAAAAAAAAACGGTAAAATGTTCTGTTTTCTCATTGTAAAATCTCACAATGTAAAAAAAGGAGAAAATTCCAATGATTTTCGACTAGGAATAATGGTCTGAACACATTATTTCAGGATTCGATACGGTGTCGCTTACACCCTGTATGTCTCATACTTTAAAAATCTTAGTCTTTAAAAAAAAAACATTTATTTAAATGTTTCAGTGTTTAATATGTACAGGTAATTTTTCACATGTCTTTGGCCTTTTCACACATACGAGTTGCACCCATGTCATAATAAAGTAGTAGGTAAATATGAATTTAACAGAACGGAACACAGTTAAAATAAGATATATTTTCAAGAACTCGCTAAGTGCCTTACTATTATTCAGTTCGGAACGGAACCGTAGGCATTAATCCACTTAATAAAATAACCATTGAATTTGACTCTAGACTTTGGGCATCAAGACTGGTGGATTCAGAATGTGTTGGGATTTCAGAAATTTACATTTTTTTTAAATTAATTTTCGTACCTTTCAAGGACCCGATCCGTTAGAACCGTATCAAAAAAAGGGAAAACCTACGATGTACTGAAATGGGGACCTCTCCTAAATTCCCTAATGTAATTGTTATTAATCTCTAGATAAGACTTTACCAAAAGTAAACTCCTAATTAATTTACATGAATAATAGTTTTATACGAGTATGTCTTCAGGCAATCGATATAAACAATATTTGAGTAGTAGGGTATACCAGTTTTGCTGGTTTTCACGAACAAAAGTTAAATCTTGGTTGGTCAGTTTAACAATACCCGACGATCAAACACGATTACACACAATGAAATACTCACTTGCTCTTTTTCTTATAGTTGCACAATGCAATGTAGACTGCAAGTGGGGTAACCTTTGACTTCTTGATGATGTCTTGGTTGCCGAGCAGGGACACTAATACTGCAGTAGTTGCCGAGTCGTTGGTCAAAAAACCCATGTTGTGGATGCGCTGAATGTGGTATAGCAGTTCTTCTAAAGTGAACTGTGGTAGAACTGCAGTCCACACCTATGATTGAAAAACACTGTGTAAGTAAAGGGTTATTACCACCCTCAGGGCCAGGCAAAATGAGATAAAATATGAACAGCCACATTTTTTATTTTTGTTAATTTTATTAGGATTTTAGGGTTGAAAACGATAACTTAACTTGACGAAAATAATTGATTCCTTTGATTTCCGGTCAAATTGAAGCCGCTGAATGTTCTAATAAATTCACCTACAGAAGACCGCGGTTAGAAAGCACTGGTAGCGTAGTGCCGATTTCGTTTGCTGGTGAGAAGGGTCACCAGGAAGGGATCAGGTAGTTCGAACGCCTACCGCCAGGCTAGCCAAGTGCTTGTTTAAAAAAATTAAACATATGGGCTAGGTCTCGTTTGGTAAAATAGTAGTAACGGAACTAGGTTGTTATAATGTGGACTTACATTCTGTGATGTTAACAAGTGCCCAGGCACATGATCAAGTGTAAATTGATTGGCAGTCGCAAGCGCAGCGGCAGCTGCGGGATCCTCACAATGTCGCATATCTTCCACCTTCGAAATGTACTCTAATATCTCCTTGGTCTCTGGTTTGTCACCTAGCAACTGTTTCGCACGTTTGAATCCAAAGATGGCATACTTCACGACTACGTCCCGAGCTATGATAAAAGAATAATAGCTATAGTGATCACAATAAGAAACGAATCAAAATGGAGTGTATACATTACGATCTCAAGGTAGTTTTAGTTTTTATTAAAAACCCTAGAAAATATCACTTTGAATATGGAAGGTGGTTTAGAGATAGAAACAAGATGTGGAAAATCTATATTAAGGTTAACTCTGGCAGTTTAGAAAAAAAATCTTTCCTTGTTACTGTTAGATAAACTTGTTACTTTTTACAAGTAATTTATTATTCTGATTCTGACGTGCAGTCCTACGAACGACATTTTTCTGGTGTACAATTAAGAGGTATATTATTGTTATTAAAGCTGAAGGGTTTTTTGTTTGTTTGTTTAAACGCGCTAATCTCTGGAACTACCAGTCTGATTCTAAAAAAAAAAAAATTGAAATTTCTGCCAAGATATTCATAATTTTTAAAAACATTTTTTGCTTAAAGGTGATATCTAGAGATCGGATAATCGGATGCATATTTACCTAAAGTTATTTTTTTGGATAACAAATTATGGAAGCGGCTTCTAAGTATATTTTTATTTACGAATGCAGTTGTATTGTCGCGTCGCTATTTGCGCACAAGCAAGTATAATTTGCCGTCTCACTAGCACTCTTACAAAATGCTTACATTTTATGGGGTTTAATAGGCCCGATTTGACACTTGTTACAACGTAATAAGGTTGTTTTTGCTTCGTCAAAAATCACTGACAGTGAAAAGTAGGGAAAAGCAACCATTATGCGTGGTAACAGAGCAAGTGTCATTTGTATCAAACTGGGGTTTATTACATCTCAGAGTATAGGTACACTTAAATTTGAATTTCCCGGAATCGCGGGATTCTTTCGATAAAAAAGTGCTTTCCATAATAGCCAACATCTCAACTTTAGGTAAATATGCATCCGAATATCCGATCTCTAGTGATATCACAATGAATAAACAGAACATTTTCCCGAAAAAAAAAATATCAGTAAATACCCCATTCGGCCAAAAACTGCAATGTAAAACATTTATGCAAACAGCTGCTTCGACGGCGCCGGCGCCGTGCGTTGAAGGTGTACCGCACAGTACGCGTGTTGCGTTACACTGCGTAGTTAAAAATCAAACTAATGACTGTAAATACTTAATCTCGGATTTTTATGATGAACTAAGTTTTGCATTGTGGTAAGTCAAAATCTTAATCAAAATCATTTATTTCAATTAAACCATTATGGGTGTTTTTGAATTGTCAGGAGTAGTAGTCAGCCAGACTAACTAAGTCGTGCAGCTAGTTGCCTGTTCCAATTCGTAGATCCAGTGGAGAAGAACAGGCAAGAAACTCCAAGGACACTCTTTTTCAACATGTTTTTTACATATCACTGGTTACATTGATTATCCAAAGAAAGACGTAAGTTATTCGCGACGTTGATACTTACTACTACTACACGCTGTATATGGCAAAAATATATTTTATTACGAGACATTTCGCTTAATTAAGATGTGTCGCGTAGCACCAAAGCAATTGATTAACTATCTGCAACACTTACCATAGTCGTTTTCGGGTATTTTTACATGTGATTTGCGTAGAAGAGTTTTATGTGAACGTCCATGGCGCGCCCGCACTCTCGTCATCTCCTTGGCGAGTTCCATTGGTTCCTTTGAAATGTACCACTCCTTGACATTCTTACACCAGCCTCGACCATTACCTACGAAAAGAAATATGTACTTAAGAATACCTTAAATTAAAACCAGTCATAATAACTACTGTCCTCTAATTATACTTCGCTCACTTAACCTCATATATTGCTTTTGAGGATATTAAATTCGCTCATGACGAACTGGTGACTGTTTTCTTTGTGGCTGGTACTGGCACACAAATTCCAGGTTCGTGATTATCTAGGAACATAATTTATGAAGTCAATTTTTCAAACAACAGACAGCCACTCTGCACAGAAGTCGGAAACACCAAATGCTTTTAGTTTCTGGTACATTGAGAGTTTTGAGCTAATAATATCACTGCTTGTTTAAACAAAAAATCTCACAAATCTTAAGTAGTTCATGTTGGAACGAACGTTATGAACGAAGTTCCATATCGCACGTTACAACCAACATCAAAGTACAGGTACAGTAGTATCGGGCAAAATCTACAGATGGCCTAAATAAAATTAATCAACTTGATAGAAAAGAAAAAGAGGGGTAGAGACAGAGAGATCGCGAAGCATACACTATACAATGGTTAGCATTTTTAACACAAGCATTTAGCTTAGTTGGAGGGGTTAACAAGAATACTAGTACTGTGTGACCCACGTTGCTAGTATTCTTTACAAAACAAAAAAAAAGGTAGGGGAAGAGGCGAAGAGGGGGAGAAGGGAAGAGGCGAAGAGGGGGAGATGGCGAGAGGGGGAGAGGGGAAAGAGAGAAGAGGTAGGGCCTCCGGTAACCTCACTCACTCGGCTACTAGGATTGGTACAACTGTGAGTGATAACCATAACATATAAAAAGAATAATGTTGTTACACTAAAGGTGAATTAAGAACTATTATTATAATTTAAAAAAATTATGTTTTTCAGTATGCTTTCACTCATTTGATTGATGTTTTCTAGTGTTTTTGTTAGCGGAGCTGGTTCACCATTAACCATTGACCGCAACATTGACATCCCTGAATGTTTTGAGTTCGTATTTGATATTATTCTTTGATTGTATACCGTTTAAACCCTCAAATGATTGCCATGTATAGTATTTTAATCATTTTTGGCATTTGTAATAATGCTCAGCGACAAGGATGCACAGAAATATAAGAATGTTAACTTTAAGCAGGCTAGGCCCACTTCGGTCAGTAGGTATGAAGCTACAGGTACCTAGCAGCGTCGATGAGTCGAGCGAAATTCAGTGGGCTGCCACGCGCCGGCCAGGTAGCGCGTTACTTCGATACTCACTCACGCGCTACGTCGCTTCGTCCGTTCGTCGCTTACGAATTACGTTTCCCGTGTTTACGTAGTTAGATTATATTATTAATTATAATCAGTATAGTTAGATACTTACAAGTTCTGTTTACAAGGTCAGGTTTAGCTTTGATAAGTATATTTATTTATTAGGACAACAACAACTGATACACATCTTCTATCTATACAACTATACTCTATAGAAATAAATAAAATTCGAGCGTCTGTTTGTAATATTAAAATAACCGCTTTTTACTAAGTGCATTTGGATGTATATACGGTACATATACCAAAACAACATGTTTTAAAAATTTTGTCTGTCTGTCTGTTTGTTTTGGCTAATCCACGGAACAGGTGGACTGATTTCCACGGGACTTTCACTGGCAGATGGCTGATGTTAAAAGGAGTAACTTATGCTACTTTGATTTTGGAAAAAGAATGAGGGTTCCGCGCTAAATATATAAATAAGTACATGCGAGCGAAGCCGCGCGGGAACTGCTAGTAAATACATAAATTTGAAGTGTCCGTTTGTAATGTCATAATGACAGTTTTTTACTAAATGCATCTGAATGTTTACACGGTACTTATACCAAAAAATATTTTTCACATTTTTGTCTGTCTGTCTGTCTGTCTGTTTGTTCCGGCTAATCTACGGAACGGGTGGACCGATTTACAAGGGGCTTTCACTGACAGATTGCTGGTGTTATAAGGAGTAACTTAGTCAAGTTTAGCTTTGATAAGTTTAAGACTACAACAATTTTGTCTGTATGTCTGTCTATTTGTTTGGCTAATCTCCGCGACGGGTGGACCGATTTCCATGGGACTTTCACTGGCAAATAGCTGGTGTTATAAGGAGTAGGGTTCCGCAATTTGATTTTTATATACCTACCTAGCTAAACACCTAAAAGAGATAATTTTATTCCAAGGTACACACTAACGTATGGCAAATGCTTATCGTCTTAGAGGTTAAAGTATCTATGCAGAGATTGTGAAATAAAATAGTTTTCTTTTACATAAGTTACATTCACATAGGTACTATTAAGTAAATATCTAGCCTAGGTTTATTTATTAACTTCATTTGTTCATAGAAGTAAAGTAATAGCACATAACTGTTTATTTAATATTTAGATTAATTCTTCTTACAGAAGACAACCTTAACGGCATCAGAACAGATAAGAGTTATGCGATAGAAAGAGAGGCAAGTTTTAGGTTAATATAACGCATTTGGTATTAGCGGTGTGCGATCTGAATTGCACCTTATTGTGTCGGAGCAAGAGTCGCTATTTATTTAAATGGTATTGCGAAGAGGTCCTTCTGTACTGGTACTATTATGTATTCTGTGCCTTAAGGTCAACTTTAGTACCCATTAGTCAATTTGCTGCAAGCATTGTTGTTTAACACACATTTTACTTACTTCCACCATATGCAAATATATAATTGCTATTGGAGATATAATTTTTACATTAAATGTGCTTCATTTTGGGTTAAACTTTGTAAAAAATAATGAAAAAACTGTTGTTGGGTTGTTGTAGCTTTTCAGTTACAAAATAGAGAGTTTAAGAGTTTTTAAATTGAAAAAATCACTGCCTGTTTATTCCAGTTGTGTATTTTCTAGTTTACTGAAGAAACTATTTTAAGTAGATTTAAAAATAAATAATAATAAAAAAAGAAGTAATTGTAAGTGTGCCTAAGTTTACAGCATAGTTCACGTAGCGGTGGGTAGAATGAAAATATTTTGATTACATTATTTTAGCTTTTATCTATTTCTTAATCTAAAGGTTGATAAAGCAAAAAAACAGAATATTAAAACAAACTTTAGGAACAAGGTAAAAGAAATATTATCTAGAACAAATATTACCTGTTTTCAGTAACCTTGTGAACTTGTTAAAAAGCATCATCTGTTCAGGAGTGATACAAATCTCAGCTGCTGCTTTGTATGTGGCCTCTTTGACATCAGAGTTGCCGACCATGAGACATTTAGCTAGTGCAAAAGCTATTGTCTCAAAGCGAGTATACCAACCATCTTTACCAGCCTGAAAAGTAAGAAATCTGTCAAATTAACACAATTATCACATAATAGAAAATGTTATGAATAAATAATGAAACAATCACATAAAGGTAACTGTACTCTATGAATTAAATTAATGACTTGTGTTTTTTTAATTTAAAAAATAATTTAAATTGAGTGTACTTATTTAATGTGTACCTTTAAAATAATGCTGACAACTTCAATGTTATTAGCACCACCATCAAGAATCTCATTAATTACAGGCAATTTATCCGCCTCAAAATACTTATGTGATGACCAACATCCAGGGTAATACTTAGGGAGTTCATTTCCAGTATGCAGGAAACGTTTCAGTCTATTGCATAGTTTGGGATTAAGTGCCTCCGGCGCTGTCATTTTGGCTATTGATTATTTCTCCTTGACGGTATAAGTGAAGTGACTCAAATAGCAAAATATTGCATATACAATGCAAGTTTTTGCTGTGTCGTATTAGCATCCAGCTTTCCACTAATAGTTTTCGTCGTAGCGTAAACCTGAGAACAACGTCATAAGCAACGGTAAATGCACTGAATGTCGAAACTATTAATTTTTTGTCGGTATTCGAGTGAAACATGTGCCACAATAAATTGAGGATGTGGCTAGAAAAAAATTGACAACCGAGGCTGAATCTATATTAAAATGGAATACACAAGAACTGATTGCAAAAAAATAAGATTGTATATGTTGGTAGGATGCTTCAAATATTGTTTTAGGTGTGTGTAACGACCATTCAAAAGAACTTATTGCATTAGATTAAAAATTATATGATTTTAACACATACCTCGTTCTTCGTTTTTCTGTCGAAGTTGACAAGTCATTGACATGTAGTTGTAGTAGATTATTTTTAAAAACAAATACTAAGAAGAAACCAAGTCCCTTGAGGTTCAGAGATATCCTAAAAATAAAGTAAGTACTTCGAAGTTTTGATACTTAAGCTTTAATAAAATTACCTAAATTACGTACCTAACACGAAAATAAATGTGGTCAACGATTTCAATAAGTTAGTTTACTTGGGTGATTTTAGGAGAAATTAATAATCGTATTCTGGCAGCACCATTACTTGCTGTCAAGGGGGCTGTCTTAAGATAGCGGGGAGAAGTCGTTTTTTTTACATTACTTTTTGCTATTTCAACTGTTTGTTACCTGTTCGTCATTGTTCCATCATTCATTTTTTTTGTTCGATCCTAGTTATCAAAAAAATAATTGCTGTCAAGTAGACGGTTTGACTAACTACTTCGTTTGTCATAAAATTCAGTTCTGGTACTCGCCGGCCGCTGCGCGGCACGCTCGCTTCGCTCGCTCGGCTCGTGCGTTATGGTCACAGTTCTCACCTAACCTGAACCTAGCCATTTCTTTTCAATTGACCTATCCCACTAATGTTAAATCGTCTCTAACTTAATATTAAAGATCCTTCTCTGATGTCGACCGCACTCGCGTGATGCGTATAATCCATTTTGGATATTAAAATTTTAGGCGTGCGACTAAATTACTAAGTGAGAGAGAGAAATGGCTAGGTTAAAAAATGTTGATCGAACAATGAGGAAAGTTGAAAGAGCAAAAAAAATAATTAAAAAAACGACTTCTCCCCACCAACTTAAGACAGCCCCTCGCACTCGGCATCACTCGCCGAGTGGCTCGCCCGAGCGCCTCGTCCAAACATGAAGTGCGACTATTCAAAAGCAACAAAATGTCATAAAAAAAAACAAAGAATGACAGTGGCCCCAATTCTGTTACTTCACTCGCTAAATTAAAATTCACTAAATTTTCTTCATATAAGAAGTAAACCTTGTACACTTAGAAATAAGGTCTTATTTCAAATTGAAACAAGTAGGTAACATATGTCGCTATCGAAATAAGCAAATTATTTGCCGACTAATGTCTGATACGCTTAAATAAACTTTAATACCACGTAGCGAGAGCCGCTATCCGTTGAATGCCATCTCTTTTGCTCTGTGTTTTAGTAAGCGTATTCGTAGGTGTAGATTAAAAACACGTCATCCTTGTTCGTTTTGAACAAGTGTTTATACGGCAATTATACAGCGTTTGAATAAATGAAGACTCTCGCTGCGTGGAAATGAAGTTGAGTATACGTTGACTGGTTATAGTGAAATTTAGCGGCGCTGAGAAATAGATGCTAGTAACAAATAGACCTTATTACGAAGAACACTAGGTTGATTTCATATGAAGAAATTAAGTCAGGTTTTAGTTTAGTCGAGTGTACAATAGAATCGGCACCAGTATTGACATTGACACTGCAATGTTCAGTGTGACCAGATTTAGTAGAATTCTGAGATTTTAGCAGAATTAGGTCCCAATTTAGAGCGTAGCAGATTGTGTCGCAGATTTGAAAAGATCGCAGTTTTTAGCAGAATCAAATAACATATCAGCAGAAAATTAACTTGATTAACAAGCACAACATTTACAATTTATATGATTTTCTGTTAAGTAGTTGTACTAACAATGTTTACAAAACTGTACATTTTTAAAATTTTGTACTAATTTGCTTTCTGTACTGGAAACATTTAAATAAATTTTAGGGGAATTCCCTGAATTTCGAGTTCTATGTAGACAACGTTGCCGTCGTCCGTTAGTTGTGTCGTTTGCGTTAATATAATTAAAATGAAAAGAAAATATGAGCAGAGCTCCGTTCAGAGCCCGTTTTGAGTGGGAGAAGGATCCACTGTTTTCCTCTGGGCTGTCAAGATCCACGAATGACAACAATACCGCATTCATCGCAAAAATGTACACCATCACAAAACATGTTAAAGTTAGCACAAAGATCGACAGTTCTGTATAAAAATATTGACACCACAGATAGAAGTTTGTTAAATTATATAATACACACATAATTAATGGTTATTTTACTTTTATTCGATATTTGTAACAATTACGCTTGCGTTTTTTTTTTAATATGAATTGTTTCGTATGAAATTAAGAATAGAAAAAAAGTGTGTGTGTACCAGAGTACACAGGTAAGAAGTGAAACTTCTTTACGACATATCATTTTTCTACTATTTGCAACTTCACAAAAATGGGGTAGATAAGGCTTAAGCCTTAAGAAATTATAAAACGAAATATATAATCACTCTCACTTTTCTTGTAAATTCACTTAAATTTGAATAAGTCTTTTTATTTTATCACTTTCAAATTAATATATTGTTATTCTTATTTCAAACCAAACTTCAAAACTAATATATTGTTGTTATTATTATAATATATTACATTATATTCTTTACGTCACTATACTAAACTATGATAAAAAAAGCAACATGGCGCGTAACCGAAAAACGTGACGATTGCTACAAAAATTTCTCCCATACGTCGATAAAGAAGTTTTACTTCAATAAACTTTATTGTACACCAAAATAATTATTTTACATGGAATAGTCAACTTCATCTAGTGAATATGTGCAAAGGGCGGCCTTTTCGCTAAAAGTAATTTCTTACAGGCATATAGTAGTACAAATATATTATATAATATTCATTAGCAGAATTTTGGTATTTAAAACAAAAAGTAGACTTTAGCAGATTTTAGCATATCATTCAATTTAAATCTGGTCACACTGGACAGTATTGACATTGACACTGCAATGTTTTTATACTCTTAGATACTGCGATTCATGATTAATTTCATTGCATAGTTCATTGTTTTGACTTTATTTCCTATTTACAAAACCTATTTGTTTGACTAGTTCTGAATCAGATTGCCAGTGTGTAGTAAATCGCTTCTGTGCTATTAAAGAAATTGAGAGATACTTTTTTTGCATAACAAAAGCAAATATCTAAAAAGGGATTGCAAAGGCATACATGAGCTTACAGTTAGAAGAAGTCAACGAAACACAGCAACTCATGCAGAATGAAGAAGAAGATGAACAAAAAATATCACAGGCGGCAACATCCCCTGTTACAAGTAACAAGTTATCTAGCGGAGCTGCCAGTCTTACTTCGAAGAACCAGGGTCAAACTATTTCAGGTGCTGGCAATAATAGCATAAATGAATCGACAAAAATATCCTATGTTAGTGAAAAACGACTGCATAGAGATTTAATGCGTTCCAATAATAAACCTAAAAACATACCTAAAGGAGCACCAGATGTAAAAAATATGGAAAAAGCTCTTTTAGAATTACTTGATGACTTCCATACCGGCAAACTGAGTGCTTTTGGTACAGGTTGTAGTATGGAGCAAATGATAAACATAAGAGATCAACAAGAGCATTTGGCAAGATTACATTTTCGTCTTTGTGCAGATGTTGAGAAACCTGATAAAACAGATGATAACTTTGAAAATTCTGCATCTAGGGACAAAATGGCACAGCTCGTTCAAAGTTTAGCACAACTATCAGCTTCTATAGAGCATTTACACTCAGATGTTAATAGTGCCAATGTAAATGGCCAGACACAAGCCACTGCCAGTGATACCCAATAATTGCATTGCAGTGCATGCACACATAGCTTTATAATGATGATGCTTTTAAATCTTGTTAGCACATTGTGTTGTCTATTGTTATTGTATAACATATAATATGATTAAGGATTACTTTGGAAAGGAAGATAAGATGTTAATATAATTTATCAAAAAAGATATTTTTTTGTTCTACAGTATAATGTAATTATAATTTTTTTTTGCATGGTTACAACAAAAAATTATTAATATTTATTACATCTTTTATAAGATACAATTACTTTTGCTCTTAAATTATAATCAGGTCAAGTGCATGGTTTACAACTATGAAAATCATCAATATCACAGCTCTCTTGCTGTTGCAACTTTATGACTTAGTGTTGTTGTGATAGCAATAGTTTACCTATTGATAATTGACCTTGATAAATAGTAACTTTTTCGATAGTACTAAATATCGAAATTTTCAATAGCATCAGTAGACAACATTAAGAAAATACTGTTGGTAGTACTGAAAAGTAATTAATACTATTAAGCTCTGGAAATAGTATTTTCTGAATGTTCTACATTGATACTATCAATAGTATTATCAAAGTCGATATTTTTGATAGGACTATTGATAGTACAACTGATTTTCAAGGCAATGATAGTATCACATTACTATCACTATCGCAACAATACTACTCTACTTTAACATGTTCCGTCACATTAGCCCCGCAAAAATTATTACACTTATTTGGTAGGTATGGCTAGTCTAGCTTATGATACAAATTTAAATCTACTGTGACCAGCCCGTTTGTAATGATTGACAATAAAAATAGGACAGGATTTAATTATAAAAATATCCTAAAAATAAACAAACTGCTGTAATATATTACCATAACATTTAGAAGATGACACAACATACCTTTGACAATCATACAAATATTAAATTAAATCTTAATAATCTTTCTTGTTAAATGATTGATTAAATTAACACACAAGTAAATAAATGAAAAAATTAAATCACAGTATGTTTCAACATCAAGTAGCTCTATCCTAATCCCCTATACTAAATTGGTACACATTTTTATTGGAATGGAAATGGAAAGTCCTACACATCCTTTTACCCTTAATGAGGTATATGAATACCTTCGAATTAATTGATAAGGTGAGTGTGAATTAATTTCAAACTCACCTTATGAAAGGTGAGTGTGAAATTAATATAACACATTTGTTCCTATACATATAAAGTAGTTAAAATATCTATTGTTACCATTGCTTACATACTATTTACATCAAAAAAATCTGTAAGTATCTATAGTTCAAGAACATGTACTGCATATAGAACCTGTCAAATGGTTAAGTATGGGCTTTTTCCCTTTACATGAGGTTCTCTCACCTATACTGTAGTAGATAGTACTTCACCTTTTAGGATATATTTAGTAAATTAGCTTTTGCCCACTGTCTATATATAATTGTGGGAGAGCCATGCTTCGGCACGTATGGGCCAGCTCGACCAGAGTAATACCACAGCCTCACAGACAACCAGAGTGAGTGAGGTTTCTAGAGGCCCTAACCCTTTACTCCTCCTCTACCACTTTTCCCCTACTCCTACCTTAAAGGCCGGAACACACTTGAGTTGCAGGTGACCCATGTGCTTGTTTGCCCCCTATACAACATAAAAAAGCTTCACTTTATTTTTTTCTCCCTCAGGAAAAGTAATTTTTTCCTGGATAAAAAGTGACCTGTCCTTTTCTGTACCATTCTCTGGCACAGTGTATGCAAAGTTAAGGTGTGAGAGACAGAGTGTGGTAAACAACAAATTTGCATTTGTATCCTAATATTACAAATGCAAATGTGAATATTGTAATAAACATTTTCACAAGGAACTTCTTTTACTATTATAGGAAAGTGACAATTTCTCATAGGCACACACTTCAAACTGCCACGTGTGCGGGGGAAGAAAACCAAATTATAGTAATCATACTTGACCATTATTAAAACTTTCATTTAAGTACTTCTATAGCATGTATTATTAAAGTGGTCAGATACCCATTGTCATCTCATTCGGCCCCAAAACCAAAATATAAAATGCATATTCTTAGTTGATATTGGGATGTCCATAAAATTACACCTGTTGTTGAAAACCGTTAATATCTTGCATTCAGTACAGGCACCATTAAGATACAAACACATTCATTTTATAAGGTTAGCCACCTTATGCAATGAATTTGCCATAAAACTGACAATTAATGCCGTGGGTATGGTTTCCCAGTTGACAAACATCCATCCATTATGTACTCAGGTAACAAAACTAATTTGGTGGTACAAATATATATTAATTATACATATAAAATTATGACTAGAAATAAAAAAATTAGGGATGGTCCTTAATTAGATTGATTTTATTTAAGAATGTAAACAATGGTGTAAGTACTTAAAATATTGTTTACCTTCCTAACAAAATCAATTGGTAATTTATAAATATTATGAAGTACAAATAAAGATGGCCAACTAAGTGACTGTACACTGTTAGTATAGTCAGATATTCACAAATCTTTGGTACCTATTAGGTAGAAGACTCGCATAAAAATAATAATTTATAAAAATATTTTGTGATATCCATTGTTTTTGAGGAGATTCCTGCAAGTTGGACATCTTTTATTAGCTTTAATAGCTTTTTCTAAACAGCTCATACAAAACACATGACCACAAATTGTTGAAGCAATCACATTACCTGACAGTTTCTCCATACAAATTGGACAATCACCCAATGGACAAGATGATTTCGAACAAGGCTCACTTGAGTCACCATCATCAATTGGTGATGCTGGGTACTCTTTATTAATTTTTGTTTTAGGTGTAATTACTTTTGGTTTTGGTGCACGTTTTTTTTTTTGGGATGTTGAGGTAGGACTATCTGTTCTACGTATTCCTCTTAATATATCATTAATTGCCAATGCAGTAGGTAATGGTGGCCTGTTTCCAAGTATGCCTGCTAAAGGATCGTTTAAAATGGATGGATATGGACGTGGTAAACGAAGAGGATTATAATATTGGGCAAAGAAATCATGAATATCATGTTGTGTGAACAAATACCTATTCTGATTTTGTGGTATGTTCATTGGGTTGGGATTGGGATATGAATTAACTGCTGGTCTTGGACCCAAACTCACATTAGTATTGCAAGAGACATCTACTATTTGGCAATCATTTCTGGAATTTTCAGTTCTAATTTCAGAAATGTGCTCTAAATCATGGTTATTATTAGGTTGACCCTGCACATTTGTAGAAACAGTAGCTTCTTCTAGTGTTTCATTAAGTCTTGGCTGGTTCTTGTTTGTAGTATGCCCACTTGGATTATTTGTATTTTCTGCAATGGTTGATATATCTACATCAACAACTAGATTTCTACTATCCAATGGTTTTGAGTCAGTATTTTTATATTTATTAAGTATTAATTGATTTTGAGCAATTATAGCATCAACATCAATAATTTCATCATCTACTTGTGCTGTAGTATTGCTATTAAATTCACTTTCAGTGTTTACAAAGTTGTAATCAAGATCAATAATGACAGGTTCTTTTGTGATCACCTTAGGTGTATTTGGACAAGTTTCAATAATGATGCAATCATCATCTTCACAATAATTTTGATTATCAGTTGTTTCTGTAGCTATAGTAGAAGTAATTTGATTTGTGGAGTCAATAATTTGAATATTATTATGAATCTCTGTTGTTATATCTATTGGAGGCTCTTCTGTAATTTCATCATCAATTACAATGGTTGGAGTTTGGATCTCAGCCATTTGTTGTTTTATTGGTTTTTCTTTTGTCAGATTATTATTAATTTCTATTAAACTCTCTAGAAATAATTCATCATTTTTACAGAAAGTCTTATCATCTTTTGAAGTACTTGGAAGGGGACAAAAAGCCTGTGATAGTGATTCACTGTGCAATTTAGGTGTAGCTAAATTGTATTCTATTGTTTTGTTACTGTCCAAGCTGTTGTCACTTACATTCCCATCAATAGGAATAATGGATGGTTTTGTATTATTTTGACAAGATATATTTTGTTCCTTGACACTTAACAGATCACTGTGTGTAATTTTTTTCTTTTCAGGAGTAATGTTCACTGGTGGTAGATCATCAGATTCATCAGATTGTACCTGGAATTTCAATCTTTTCTTTGGAGGGGATGTTATTTCAAGATCATTATGACAATTAGACGATGATTTGTTTAATATTTCTTTAACCTGTTTTTCTATCTTATTACGGGTATTCGGTGAAAGTAATAAATCAGTGACAATATCTTCTGGTATCATCAGTCTTTCTGTTGTATTGAATGATGTTTGTGCACTGCATTTGGGTGCTTGCTGATGCTTGTCATCAGTTGATTTATGGTCTTCTACGTCGTCGTCAGAATCTTCAAACATTTTCTCAAGGTCAACTAATGATGGCATAGGTTTTCCATTCGGAAGGATTCTATTAGTACTTTCAGTTTCTCGCTTACGTTGGCTTTTGCGAACGGATTTTTTCTTCATCAGTTGCTTAGACATCGAAATGCTGTCATTAGGATCAGGTTTAATTATTTTCGTCTTTTTCGGCCGGTTTTCCTTCTGATCAGATGAGTTTATGAACAAACTTTTCTTCTTTGGTGCTGCCTGTTTACTATTTTTACTAGTTTTCGCCATGGCTGTTTATCAAATACAAATCAAAGGAAGGCTTGCTTCTCAAGTGGATCACTTGGTTATCAAAAGGTATTTATTTATTATTTGTAAGTTTTAAAGAATGTGATTTTCAGGACAGTTAGACCTGGTACACACATCTTAAATAACCACATACCGACAGAAAATGTTTTGAAGCTAAGTTAAAAGATAATTTAAAGTATGCAGCTGTAGTACGATAAACTGTGTCATAAAATATTCTGTGTAATTAACACTGAAACAGTAATAAAAACACAATAGATAAATTATGTATTTTCGATTCACAAATACATTGACATGGACGCCGTCAGTGCTGCCAACTGTTATAATAAATAAATAAAGTGCTCTGTGCTGCCAACTCAAAAAATATTGTATGCCAAAAGGTGTACAGAAGTGTAAAAAGAAAATAGGCGGTCATGGGACTGTCGAGAGAAGGGACGACTTAAAAAGAAGTGTCACGTTAGCATCGTCCATTAATGTTAATGTGTAATGTTTTTCTTTTCATCTTTTTGGACCCAACCGGTGATACATGGTGAGGCTTTAGACTGATCCCACCCTCCTACCCAAAATCACGTGTGGGCTGGTATATTTTTTTTAGTAGAAAGTATCTTAAAAAATCAGAATATCTTTAACTAAAGACATAGTCTAATGCTGGAAAAATTAAGCACCGTGATAAAATTTCTGTCACTCTTAGTAATTCAGTTCAAAACAACTTCTCCCCGCCAACTTAAGACAGCCGATTTCCTCGAATGTCTTAAGTTGGCGGGGAGAAGTCTTTTTTTTACACTTTTTTTTTGCTCTTTCAACTGTTCGTTAACTGTTCTTAGCTGTTCGATCAAAATTTTTATTTGTTCGATTTTAGTTTTTTAATTAAAAGTAAAATAAAAAATTACCCTCAAGTTGGCGGGGAGAAGTCGTTTCTTTACATTTTTTTTGTGTTATTTCAATTGTACGTTAACTGTTCGTCATTGTTCGATCAAAATTTTTATTTGTTCGATCTTAGTTTTTTTTTTTAAATAAAATAAAAAATTTGCTTTCTTAAGTTGGCGGGGAGATGTCGTTTTTAACCTTTTTTTTGCTATTTCAACTTTTCGTTAACTGTTCGTCATTGTTCGATCAAAATTTTTATTTGTTCTATCTTTTCTTTTTTTTTTATAAAATAAAATACCACCCTCAAGTTGGCGGGGACAAGTCGGTTTTTTACATATTTTTTTTGGCTATTTCAACTGTTCGTCATTGTTTGATCAAATTTTTTTTTGTTCGATCTTAGTCCTCCACCGCGTCTGTCTGTCTATCTGTCTGTTCGCGATAAACTGAAAAACTACTAAACGGATTTTCATGCGGTTTTCACTAATAGACAGAGTGATTCATGAGAAACATTTCTTAGTGTTTCCATTCTAAAAACATTGATACTCCTACGAAAACCACATATAATCACACTAGTTTTTCGCATGAAACTGTCAAGAGTCACTCTTGAGGGCCCTCATGACTCCGTGTTCGATTTCTCTACTGTGATTCTAGACTACGTTATGTCTAAATATTAGTGTTCACTAGTCTTAAATAAAAGTAATTAGGCAATTTTCGTATTTTTTAATTTTTTTTGTGTCACTTGTCTACCGTTTCAAAGTTCTTTATGCTTAGTCACATGATATTTCATTGGCTTATGTCAATCCCATACATTTACTTTTCTATTCTACTGTCGTTATACAAAATTAAGAGCCACTTGTCTAGGCCTGCTGGTCGAATACGACCCACATCACCAATGATCGACAAATGTCGAAAATGATTTTGTTGGATATATTTAGAGTTTGTTTTTTAAAATCATTCGTTTCGAAGTGACTAGTATATATATATTTGTAATTTTGTTTTTATCCTACCATTTCCGGTAATGGACAAGTGGCCATAATTGGGTGTCCCTAACAGGAATTTCATTATTTGTCTTAGATGAAAATTACTTAGTAAATGGTACAAAATATTCAAATCATCAAGGAGACGATGATAGCGAAAAAACAGTGTAGAAACTGGCACTAATCTTGACTTGATTGAGAAACCCATAGCTATTTAACCAGTGGCGTAGGTAGGTAACCAAAGGCCCTGGGGCAAAAAATAAACTAGGGCCCCAACTAAACTATTTATTTATTTGGTTTGCTGACAATTGTTACATTTATTATTTTCTTTCACTTAAACTATTATACACATACATAAAATCGTTTGTTCCGTATTGTCTTGTATTTGTATCGTGTGTTCCAAATTCAAAGTACTCCAGATTTTTCGTAATCCAGGTTCGTCGTACTCCATATTCAAGTTAACAGTGGCGGCCCTAGCTCCATTTTTAGGTGGTGCGAGACCTCAAAGAGGCGCCCCTAAAAATTCAAACCCTTAGTGTTCCTATACTATGCAGCAGTGATTATAAATGGTCTTAAATATATCTAACAAATAAATATTTAAGGTGTATCTGAGCAGCAAGCAGTCTTTCGTTTTTGACATAGCAATTGTTCTGCCGCGTTAAAAAAATGTTGTCCATCCCGCTTGTATCACTCCGTCGCGTCCGGTAACGCCTGAGCACTGACTTAAAAATAGGACTATATTAACCTAAGATGCTATTTCCTTAGCTTATTTGTTATTAATGCAAATGAAGAGACTCGTCTCTGTTTCACAAATTCCAAGCAATTTTTTTGCTATTGTAAAGCGTTTGGCCAGGCAAACATTGTAAATATGAAATCAAATTACTCTATGTACCTACTGTATAATCGCTGATGCTGTAACTGAGTCATTTGTTTCTTTATGAAGATTCAGAAGGACATCACGAAGTGTGAGGTGTATTTAAAGCGAACAGCAGCAAGGCTAGAAACTCCCAAGTTTTATAAACCTTTTTTTATCGATAATTCAAAAATATATCACTTTCCATAGCTTTGTTGATCGAGAGAAACAAAGTCTTTAAAGAAATCCAAATAAAGAGACCAAGTTTTGGCTGCATCGGCTATCACTAAATTCAAACTGTGACAACCATGTGTCACCGACTTCAATGCACCTGAATTATGATAAATTGTCCACCCTTAGAGATGTAATATTTTCTTTAAATTTAAATGCGACCAACCTTGAGTCTAAACAATTCTATTAAATAGAATAATTGAAATCGTTTCACAATGGCCGAAGTTATCATTCCACGTATACACTTTTTTATCGTGTGGAAACCCCCACTGGTCATCGACTCACCGGAACCGTGCGGTGAGAGAGTGCTTGTCCTCTCCCGTTCCCATTCCACCGCCTCTTTAGCCGGCATCATCTCCACGCAAAACGAGATGGTAGAACCCCACGCATTTTAAATTAGGACGATGGACAGAACCATGGTTTCTAGCGAAAGGCTTCCCACACCAATAGCCATCGCGAGGTCGTATCGCTGCTGCGTGTGGAAACCCCCTCGGGCCGTCACTCCACCGGGGTTTTCTGTGGGGCGGTGTGTCGGAATCGAACCGACTAAAAACCACATGGTGTGCCGTACTGCGCCTAAAATAGGAAGGATCCGGGACAGCTTTTATTAAGACATCCGGACCCCTCCTAGCACCTGCCCGTAAAAGCGCGGGCACCACCTTTGGGTAAGCGCGCCTTCACCGCCCTGTTCTTCGGCGGCAAATTAGGTCCAAGTGGATATCGTTCATCCGCACCCGTTCCGCCTCCCCTTCTGCGAGATGACTTCCTCACAGAAAGTTGCAACAGCCTTAAAATTCTTGTTGCTACTGGCCATGGAGCGTATGACGGCCGGTAGCGAGAGATCCCCTCCGATGACTGCAGTGAAGGCCCGACGCTGCGGCGGAACAAACCTCCAGCGTCTGCTGAGCTGAGTCCTCACTGCAGTCGCAGTGGTGACAGGCGGGACTCAATTCCCTCCTAGCTACCGAGTGCACGTACCTCCCGAAGCAGCCGTGCCCGTAAGAACCTGCGTCAGTTGGATGGAAAGGGTCCCGTGCTGCCGACTTGCCCACTCGACGATGTCAGGCTGAAACGCTTCCACGGCGGCAAATCCAGCACGTGGAGCCTCCAGTCGGGATGACCAACGAGCCATCGTGTCATAAGTACCTGCGTCAACCGCTCAACTTTCCAACCTATTCTCCCGCCTCTTACCACCACAATTGTGGCGTGCCCTGCACTCGGTTGTTGTAGTTCTTTCCATTTGGCCATTAGGCTCTGGATAGACTCCCTGGTTCGTGGGATATCGTACAGTATCCTCTTATGACTCTAACGGACATCGCCGCTCCAGACGCCCAGCGCTGGCCTTAGGGGGGGGGGGGGGGCAAAACCAAGCGCTGTTTAGGGGCGCCCAGTTCGTAGATTTCTTAGCAAACTTAATGAAAATGTATTTAATTGTATGACGAATACTTCGTTATCCACGCCATGTAAGCCCAAAAAAACTGTCAAATTGTTAATCTCATTGGTAGAACTCGATTTTAAGTAGGTTTAAAAATTAAGTTTCATTTTTTTTGTGGTTAGTAGGTTTGTAGTTTGTCCAAGTTATAGCTTGGTGTGTAGTTAACTGCCAATCCCCTTTAACAAAATATTGTTTTTCTCGTACTTCAACTTCTTCATTAGTGTCACGTCAGTACAATCCAGTATGATAGAGGAGAAGTATTTAGAAGATCACGTAAGTACTCACCATTGATTATTAGCCTGCCCCTATCGTCAATGCCCAAACGATCGTCGGTTAATAAAGATTATAACCTGATAACTTCTGGTTCTAAAAAATCTGGTTTATTTATATTCTGAATGTGGGAGAAATTTTCACTAGTTCAATTTATAGTTTGTGTGAGTCCGAGGTGCCCCCTGAGCTCGGGGGCCCCAGGGCACTGCCCCGTCTAGCCCTACGGTAGCTACGCCACTGTATTTAACAATAATCGATGAGTGTGTACCTCACTTACCGATTGATTTTACTCTCATAACTACGCATGAAACTGTTGCTATATTACCATCCAGTTCTATTTGTTTCTGACAGCAACAGTCTCATCAAAACCTGAAGCAGCAGAAAAATAAAATAACGTGAGTTATTACTAGCAATGAAGAATGTGTATCTAATCAAGAAAAAAATACCATACACAGTAACTAGTAAAGCTGGGAAAGATTATAACACAAAAAAACAAATGGGAAAACTGAAACTACACGAAAAAAAAGACGAAAGAGCAAGACAAAGACTCAAAAAATATTAAAACTAAAAGAAAAAATAACGCATCTAAGAAGCGGGGTCCTAAATAAAACTAATAGATCAGGATTATACAATTCCAGATGTTTAGGATTTAGGAATTTAGCTGAGAGTGAAAACAGTATATACAATGAAGAAGACGATGAAACAACAGATAAATATGAAGAAAGGGCAAAAGTAAATCAGTATAACGACTGAAAACCCGTGGACTTAATATGTGTGTAGCGTGGGAGTGATACCACGGCCTCACAGAAAACGGGCAGTGAAGCAATGGTTGAATTGTTTTTTGCCGAGTGAGTGTGGTTACCGGAGGCCCTAACCCTTCCCTCCCTTCCCTTACTCCCACCTTGAAGGCCGGCAACGTACTTGTGGCTCTTGAGTTGCAGGTAACCATGGGCGGCGATAGTGACTTAATATCAGTTGACCCGTCTGCTCTTTTGCTCCCTATCCTATAAAAAGTGTTCCGTCACAAGTGGGTTTATTGCAAGGGACCCGGGTATAGGATCTCTAAAAAGGAAGCGGCCACACCGTGGAGTATGGGAGATCTTGCTCCCCTCCGGTTTACACAGGCGCGTACATAACACGTCACGCCACTGTCTCAGACCTCCTTCTGCTAGGGTAACGGACAGCCCCTCCCGTTATGCCCAGGCCAGCGCTCATGGAGGCCAAAGATAGTTCTGCCCTTTCCGGCGCCAAATCCCGCGCCAAATCCAGCGAAAAGCTTCCCGCACCGATAGTCATCGCAATGCTGAGCACTTCACTAAGGTATGGAGTGCAGTGGCAGTCCACAGTGGTGGCATGCAGACCACTCCCGGCCTATACGACACAGGTACTTGTCGAAGAAGGCGTGTCCATCTGAGTACCTGCGCGAGACGGTAGGACAGGCTGCCATGTCACCTCTCTAACCAATCCTCCATGACGAGTCTTACCGCCACAGTTGTGGAGTGCCCTGCGCTTGGTAGCTCAAGTCCTTCTATCGTCGTCCATCTAGGAATCTCCAGGAATCATGTTTTTGTAGAACAAACTTTGGTGCTAGTATAAATCTATAGAATCAAAACTAGGAATGACTCTTACATTATGTGAACATCAAGGCCATCAGATTTCTTAGTAAATTGTAACTTTTGGTGACAAATCACGCACAAGCTTATGAAGTGCCTCAAAAAATTATTATTATTAAGGATATATTAAGTAGGTTTCGTAACTGTCGCGTGGCTTTAATAATGTATGTAATAATTTACCCATAATTTTTTTAGTATTCCTCATGTTAATATAAAAATAATATAATAATACTAATTTTTTTTTTAAATATAATATTGGTGTTTACTTTCTAAACTCTTAACTTTTCGATGTAAAGCCCATTTTGATTAGAAAACTTTCAGTTTAGTTCTCCATGTCTGTTACCATAATATATGCTGACATGATTTTATAATGGTTTATTTTGGCCAGCTTGTTGGCAGCCAGAGGTTGTTGTGGTGGTTTTTGAGCTACACGATATATTATATAAGTCCGCCTATGTGCCTAAAGTGTAAATAAATAAATAAATATTTCTTCGCCAATTGTGAACCCATTTCTTTTTTTTGTATTGAATTGGTGACACTCAAGGTTGGTCCCATTTAAATGTAAAGAAAATGTGGAAAACGAAGGGATGATTAATACGGCTTCTTAGAATTTAACATAAAAATCATGGTAATATTCATGGGAATACATGATATTCCCATGAATATTACCATGATTTTTATGTTCAAGTCGGTTATACTTTTTTTAAAAGGTAATTTTATTATCTTTATAAAAAGCTTTATTAATATTGTGATAAATTCAACATGCATCATAAGCATTGGCCGATTTTGTGTTTAGTTTTTGTAAATATATTTGATCTTGAAAGACGAAAACAGCGACAATTAATATTAGGAGGGCGAATTTTATAAGAGAGAAAGACACGCTTTCTGGAAGAAACCAATATAAGATCTAAACGCGGATGAGTTCGGAAAGAGATATACTTATAGGACTAAGAGGAAGCATGGATTGTCTGAAAGGGCACGAAATGCGACGGAGTGAGAGTAGTGTTTCAGAAGGCAGGTGTTAAAATCACCCATAATGATAGTGTGAGAATAAGATTCGATTAGTTTTAGGGAGCAGGAAGGGAATATGAGGCGGAACTGAAGTATGGATATTAGGATCGCATTATCATCGTCGCACCAATTTTTATGATTGGTCTAAATATTCTAAATTGTTCTAAATGTTTTCAGGAAGATTTTAGTAGGAATATAATACATTAGATATGTATTAGTTAATTTAATGTGTAAAGATTTAATAAAAAAGGTTGTACTTTGAAAGAGGTGTCCAGTTTTTGTTATAGGGTAAGTATATTTGATTTTTTCATGAATAAATATAGGTAATTGAAATATATTACTGTTTTTAAATAGTCTCTATCAATGTGCCACGTGCTATTTGAACGTGCCCCTACATCCGTATGAAATTCAAATTCAAATTCAAAATCATTTATTCAATTAAGACACTAAGTGACATTTATGAACGTTAAATTGAAGCAAGAGTTAAAATCATAGATCGGCGCAAACAGACGCCACAGCATGTACTGGATTGTCGAGGTAAATTAGGTGAAAACACCAAAATCTACTGCCTGCTTGTGTCGATCTATAACTTCCAGTTTCCAAAATGCGTAGAGCCTTATGAGAAGAATACTGGCAAAGAAACTCATGGCTACTCTTTTTAAAAGTCAGATCTTCAGGTACAATAGTATTAGTGTTACACGAAAGGTAAACAGGATGCAAAGCTGATGCCACCTGAATTTCATTTTATTGAAATGCTCCAAAAGCTAACGTACTAAAAAATAAAAATCACTCAGTGATACCGTTAAAGGTTTGAACTTATTAAACATAGAAATCATTCAAGGTGCACATCTACCTTCAT
Source organism: Callimorpha dominula (assembly GCA_949752705.1). NCBI lineage: Eukaryota > Metazoa > Arthropoda > Insecta > Lepidoptera > Erebidae > Callimorpha > Callimorpha dominula. The sequence continues at coordinate 21,202,445 of OX456991.1, forward strand.
TCAGTTACAAAATCTACTGTTAAAAATAATTCGTGACTGGATTAAGAGGCTAGAGTTGCAGTTGATCGAACCAAAATAATAGTATAGGCTAAAGCATCGCTGACTAGGCCGACCAGTCACCCCAAGCAGCACCCGTTCACGAGTATGACGCATGGACCAGCCATCATCTCCTTCGCCATATCAGAGGGAAAGAAATGACCCGCCCCATGACGACGCCGCAAGCAATGACATTTTAGTGAGCATGACGAACCAGTCGAGATACTGATAAAAATCACTACTATTCAAATTACCATAATAATCGTCACGCATTACTTTCAACTGACAATGGTTTGTTAATAATTTAACTTAATTATAAGACAAAGAAGTTTGTGTGTATATACCTAATGACACCTTAAGCCCAAGACTGTTTGTCGTTTAGATAATCGTTGATCGTATAGTAGGATTTCCTAATAAGGTGATTTTTTACAGTTTGCTTGAATTTATCTACATTAAGGTCGCTTACATGTATAGTAATTTTATTATAAAAACGTATACCAAGACGTTCGAACGAGTTGTGTACTTTATGCAAGCGATGATAGGTACCAACGAGTTTAGACTTGTTTCTTGTATTAATATTGTGTACCTATATCACTTTTTTTCTTATAGTCATTAATGTTGTGCCTAACGAACATAATATTTGCAAAAATATACTGTGATGCAACAGTTAAAATACCTATATCCTTAAACAACTCTCGAAGAGAGACTCTAGTACCTAAATTGTATATGGAGCGGATGGCTCGTTTTTGGAGAACAAAAATCGTTTCAACATCAGCCGCCTTGCCCCAAAGTAGTATACCATAGGACATGACGCTGTGAAAGTAGCTAAAATAAACTAGCCTAGCTGTGTCCGTATCAGTGAGCTGGCGTACCTTCCATACTGCATAAGCTGCCGAACTAAGCCTACCTGCAAGGCTGTCTATTTGGGCTCCCCATTGTAGTTTACTATCTAATGTAATTCCTAAGAATACTGTTGAGTCTACAATACTTAACATTTCATTATTTAGAGTTAAATTAGTACCTAGCTGTTTTACATTTGGCATAGTAAATCTCACACACTTTGTTTTATTTGAATTTAGTAGGAGATTGTTAGTTGAAAACCAATACAATACATCATTTAGTGCCCTATTCACATCGTAATTGTTTTCTTACGATCGACTTTAAAAATAAGTGACGTATCATCAGCAAATAGAACTATGTCACAGAGATCTTTTAAATAATAAGGTAAACCGTTTATATATATGCGAAAAAGTAGAGGACCCAGTATAGAGCCCTGAGGAACGCCCATAGTAACAGGTAATCCAAAAGACCTCGCACCATTGACATCTACATGTTGAATTCTATCTTTCAAGTAGGAAACAATTAGTTCCAAAGCAATACCATTAACACCATAATGTTTAAGTTTAAGAAAAAGCGTGTTATGTTCTACACAGTCAAAAGCTTTCAAGAGATCGCAAAATACACCTATCGCATCTTGTGAATTCTCCCATGCATTAAATATATGTCTCAAAAGAGTTGCACCAGCATCAATTGTTGAACGACCCTTTGTAAAGCCATATTGTTCTTTGTGAAATAGATAATTTAGATTAAAATGGCTTTCTAGTTGTTGCAAAATAACTTTTTCAAAAATTTTACTAAAAGCTGGTAACATTGAGATTGGCCTAAAGTTACTTGGTTCAGTTGTACAACCCTTCTTGAGTAAAGGTATTACTTTGCTATACTTCATGAGGTTAGGAAAAACACCAGAATCAACACATCGATTGAATGTTATAGCTAGAAATGGTGCTATATCCATTATAATAGTTTCTATTAATTTAACAGAAATTCCCCATAAATCCCCTGAATTCTTAGAATTAAGAGACTTAAACGTTTTTATAATGTCTATGGGGTTTATGAATTCAAATTCAAATAAATTCTTACATTTGTTTACATTGGCCCTTAACAACAATTCAGACCTGGACGCACAAGAATTCAAGGTACTGGTTGTACTAACGGGTATATTTGTGAAAAAGGTATTAAAAGATTCAGCTATGTCTAAGAAGTGCGGTCTACAAGAGCACGTCAGTAACACCAGAAACAAAATAAATATATAAATAAATGACAGAAGCTCTGAGGAAGGATCACTGGTCTGGCTGCATAACCCGGATCGCAGAAAAGGTAAATCTCCGAAGCTGCAAGTGAAATGGGACGGACCGTACAAAGTAGTGACCAGACTCAATGACGTAACGTACCGCATTCAGAAACGTCCTGGACGACCAAGCTATTCCACTGCGCCCAATACCCCTTCGTTATTGTGCTCATAGCTGCAACGTCGCTCCACTTGGGCTTCGGAGCATTGGCTTTGACCCACTCGAGGATTAAATTGGCATCTGTGTCCTCTTCTTGAGCTTTCCATAAGGTTTCGTTCCACTCGTCACTCAGGTCCGTTCCTAACATGCGGACGGGCACAGCTTCCCTGGTCTCTTGCCTAACACAGTGTTTACAGTCCTCTGTGCAAGGCCGCCTTGACAATGCGTCAGCGTTGCTATGGGATTTGCCGCTACGATGCTGGATCTCGAAATCGTACTCCTGCAGCAGTTCTATCCACCGCGCTACTTGTCCTTCCGGGTTTTTGAATTGTAACAACCACTTCAATGCAGCATGGTCAGTACGCAGGTGGAACCTTCGACCTAGCAAATACTTATTGAAGTGCTGCAATGTTTTAACCACGGCGAGCAGGTCCCTTCTCGTGACATAGTAATTCCTTTCCGGTCTAGATATAGACTTGCTGAACGCTATCACAATTTCTTGATCGCCTTTCCGTTGCGACAACACACCGCCAATACCCCTGTTACTCGCGTCTGTGTCGACTATAAATTCATTTTTCATGTCAGGATAACCCAATATAGGCGCACAACACAGACGCGTCTTTAGCTCCCGGAATGCAATGTCACAGCTCTCATCCCAACAGAAGGTTCGTTTTTCTTCAGTGAGTCGGTGTAACGGTTTTGCAATGTCCGCAAAGCTTTTGACAAACCGCCGGTAGTATGAGCATTAACCCAGGAATGCTCTAACTTGCGTCTTGTCCCTTGGAACAGGCCAGTCCTTGACAGCAGCTACCTTCTGCGGGTCCGTTCGTACACCTTCTTCCGACACAACATGTCCTAAAAAGTGTGCTTGCCGTCTAAAGAACGAGCACTTCTTAGGATTCAGCTTGAGGTTAGCCCCCCCCGGATTTTTGAAAGCACACGCTCGAGGTTCTGCAGGTGTTCCTTAAGGGTACGTCCTACTATAATGATGTCATCTAAATATACCAGGCAGGCATCCCCGATTAGGCCGGCGGGCACTAACTCCATCAATCTCTCAAAAGTCGCTGGGGCATTGCACAGACCAAACGGCATAACTGTAAATTGCCACAGACCCTTTCCTGTAGAGAAAGCGGTTTTCTCCTTATCCCTTGAATCGATTTCTACTTGCCAGTAACCACTTTTCAGGTCTAGCGTCGTGAACCACTTCATTCCCGTTAGCGTGTCCAGTGTATCGTCGATACGTGGCAGAGGATAGCTGTCTTTCTTCGTGATGTCATTTAACCGACGGTAGTCAACACAAAACCGCATACTACCATCTAATCACACTTCTGACACCAATTTGTTTCGAGCTGAGGTTCGGGATTAGAGAATTATACCAGATTGTTAAGGAAATAGACACAATTTATTTTAATAGATCACAAAATACACAGGGAAACTAGCAACAACACAATTACAATAATTTATTATCACTATTACACTTAATTCACTTCTACTTTACACTTTACTTGCTTTTAATTCACTTGACACTCACTTGAAACTAACTCACTTGACACTCACTTGATAACTAAGCAATGCCACGCTTTATAAAGCAAAACGGTTTTTCTAGAAACATTGCGACACCTTTGGTTAATTCTACAAAACAATAGAACGGTCTAATACATACTAGGACAACTTCCATTAATGGATAACTACTTAGTTCCGTGTTGTCTCAATAGATGGCGTGTATCTTTATTTTGTAGCTCTCTACACCTTCGATGGCGGGTTATTCGTAACAATAATATAGTGTTCTAGTTCTTCACAAGAAAGTTCTACAGTGCGCTCAGCAGACAAATTTACAACATCTTTCCGGTTTTTACACTTAATACTATTACGAACAAAAATTAACGACCATTAATTGACTTCCTTCTTACATACACACTTCTAGCAGAATAAAGTTCATTATCAAGTATTAACTGGTGTGCCTGAAGCCAATGCTCTGTTACCTTGTACTGGGGGTAGATTCGTACAAGTTCCCAATTTTAAATGGTTAAAACTTCCTAATCGTTTAACATACACATGTCTTGTAAATATATAATGTTCCTAACATACATACATGAGTTTCAGTTTTGTTCTAAGTCTATTAGGTTAGTAAAAAATAAATTTGAAATGAAAACCGTATGATGGGTGCCAACCTTTCCGTAAATAATAATGTATTAACATATTATTTCTCTTAATATAAATATATCAGTATCTGAGACTAGATATACACTGAGAAACCAAAAAACTACTTCAATTATGTTACTGCTCTTGGCGGACCAGTGATTTGCATTTACATTTGAAAACACCAAGTACGTCCTTCAAAGGTCAAATCTACTAATGTTTGCGTTGTAGTTAAATCTCCAAACACTGCTCAACTATAAGAGGGCGTTGATCTTAATTCTGTTGCTACATTTCACCTTAAAGTGACAGTGACAACACAACAGGACAATTAACGCCTTCTCATAATTGAGTAGCTTTAGGGTATTTAGCCGTTAGAAAATACTTTAAACAGTGAAACCCTCTGAAAATAAAGATCGATTATTACAATGATAAGGCAGTTGCAACAGACACCAAATTATTCAATCAATAAGTCAATCCGTCTAGTGATGTTTCTATTCTAGAACCTGCATTCTTGGCTTGGTATGTTTGAAATGAAATATGTTTATTTGTATAGAATACAGGTATTACATAGGTGGTTTTGGATCAATGCCATATTCTGCCTTATTTTGGCATGCAAATGTATACAAAACTAAAAATTGTATTTACATTATTTAACATTATATTAATTTATATTGTAGAATTTTGTAACTTATTTAACATTATATTATTTTTAATTTAAATTATATTATATTACATTATTTTTATTAATATATAATGTTATTATACTTTATTTTACTACTATTGTTATTTTATATTGTATTGCATACATTCTTTTATCGTTTAAAAACACTTATCTACTAACTACTACTAACTACTACTACTACTAATTTGAATGGTTATGGCTTTTTGCAATCTATTAAATATTGATATACACATGTGATAGACATTTTTTTTATTTAAAATGGTTCTACGAAATGGGACCACTATTTTTGTAGGATCTCTAGGTTTATGTTTTGTGTAACTGTCGCCTTTGAATTTAAAATAGTCATTATGTTTTCTTACAAATACTGAAATTTCAAAAATATATATACAGGTCAAGGACAATAATTTCAGTTTTTTAAATAAAGGTCTACAAGAGTCAAGTGGGCCGACGCCGCATACTGCTCTAATGCACTTCGTCTTTTTAATGCAATCCGTAGAATTACCCCATACCATTAACCCATACCTAAGTACTGACTCTCTTTTGTAAAAACAGTTATTGAACAGTCAAGAATGCAGGTTCTGGAATATATTATAGTATCAGATACTATTATTCAATTCAATTCAAATTCAATTAAAAAAAAACCTTTATTTCATATTCATAAAATTGATCATCAATTATTCGAAATCGTTGATTTAATAAATAATTATTATAATAAAAAATTATAGATCAACACACACAGAGTCACCGCAACAATAGTTTGCTTCGTCAAATGTAAAATGATTAAAGAAAACAAAAATGGATAACATAATATCACATCTGCCTGTTTCGATCTATAACCGCCCGTTTCCAAATGGTTGAGCCTTGTGCGAAGAAATCGGAACTAGATAGATAGAAATCGGAAAACTAGACGGATTGACTGTCAAAATACAACTCGTTTAAACCACATGGCTAACGAAGGTAGAGGATTATTTATTTTAATGCTAAAAAGTTTCATCTTGGTTTCATTCTGCCTTTACACTTTTGTACATACTTTACTCACCTTGATTGCACCATTTCATAGGAGATAGGTATCTTTAAACTTTAATTTAATAACGTAATTCTTATTTCGAGATTCGATAAATTCCATCGTTACTGTATAGTACTTGGGTTACCTACTTAATTTTTGACTAGTTTGAAAGAAAGAAAGTTAGAAAGTGGCCCACACAATAGTTGACAATACCATTCGTCTAGACGTGGCAGTGGTTAACCATGGGAAAAGATTTCAGCTATCCAACAGCATACCGAGCGTTGCAACGGCTTGTGCTTAGCCACATCGCAGAGAACATCAACATTTTAAATAGGTATACAGTTTTTTGGCTAACAGTCAACTTTTGTAAACAGAACTTGATGTTGTATTCAACTTTATTTGAATACAAAAGTTATTCAGATTTATAAACGACATGTTCACGGGTAAATTGACTCGAATAAACATAAAAAAATAGGAAAAAAATTGTAAGTATTTAAAAAAATTACACATAACACATATCAGGTGTTCAACCATTTAGGTTTATCATAATTTTATCGCCAAACTCCAGAAGTTCCTGATAAAAGTTCGTCAGTAGTTATGACACATGAATTGTGTCAGAAGCTTACATAAACACTACTGTAGTTCTGTGTGCTTCTAGTCCACACACCGCGTCCATGGCTACGCCTCAGATCCGTGGTGTGTTCTCGTTCAGTCGCGCTCTGCGTCTCCCGTCGAACGCGCGTCCCGTGTGAAACGCAGGACAAACGAAAACCACGACATTTAAACAAAACGATAATAAAATATCAAACAAAACCAATTTCAAATTAGTGGTAACTATTAATCTCTTTTTAATTCACGAAATATCATAATTCAGTTATCATTTCAACTCCATTGGAAAAGTTTTGAATATTGCATGAAGCGCGAAAGGTGGTTGTGGAAAATGTTGAGTATCAGTTTTTTCTTATCACCAATAGTACAAATGACACGTTTGTGTTAGTTTTTGAATAACTTTTTTTTGTTATTTAATAAAGCATTATTATTCTTATTATCCTTTTTTTTCTTAAATATGTTAATTTATACGATACAGTAGGATCATGTTGTATTTAGTGTGTTTTAAAAGAATATTTTTCTTTACTATTCCTCCTTTATTTTTAGAGACTGTGTATTATTCAGGACGTCATAAACAATCACATATGCGGATGGTAGGATTCTCGTAAAACCTTCTTTGAAGAACATTTAATAATATATTTCTGTTATAACGCTTTTCTGTTCCTCCATATGTCCTCCACAAAATTACCGATTCTCCGACAGCCTTTGACCAGTATTCATTATTATGTAATGAAAGGGTTATGATCCAACGTCTAATTTGGTGCTATAGTATTTTGTTACATAACGTCACATTTTCGGTTACTAAAATGCCATTAGTGAATATGTATCAAAGCTTTAGGTACCTATAAAAGATGACAGGGTTCACATAAAAATGTAAATAAGAATGTGGTTGTTAGCTGTACCTTATAATAACATTAAAAACAAAATATATTAGGCGTTACGAAACTTAAAACACATATTATTCATATTTTATTAGATCATATGATTTGGTTTTGTGTAAAGGGTATCATTCTCTTTTACGACCGTGTCATTTAAACAGCTCAAAAGGCTGGATACCTAACTATCAATATGCAGTAATAGTAATATGCAATAATAATACGAATTGATAAATTAAAACGGGGTTTGATGACCAACCCTTGTCACCATGTCTTCTATTCATATTACGTGTCTTCATTGATATCTTTTATGTATCATTTCACACTATTTATTAACGCCCCACGGTACACTACTCGTTAGTAAAAAAATTCGTTTTCACTTTTTTAATTCATTGTTGTGCTTTTGCAGATCAAATTTTTATAGAACAAAGCTTTAGATATGCCGTATTGAGTGTATGTAGGTTACGGTCATACATTTGTTATAAAATGTGTATCTATGTGGTTATTCATTTATAAACTTATGTTCAATAGCGTGTTGTGTGTATCACTAGGATTGTATTACTTCTGATACTAGTGATAATGTCCTATAAAACAAATGGTTATAGCCAGACCGTCACGAGACGTTGCATTAAATATCAACGTGTTGCTAGCTCTTATATTATTTTAGTAATAAATAATAATGTCACTATGATAGTTATGGGTGAGTACGAGAACGAATTTAAATTCGTGTCATTTCTTTTTATTATGTTTTGATAATTACTGATGCTTCCAGTAAGGATATTCCTAAATTGAATAGTCCCTAATATCCGTTTTTATTTATTTCCATAGGTAAAACAGTATGTATATACAAATAAAATAGTTCCTAGCTTAGGCTATCTTAGCACGGCTCGTCACTTATCAACTAATAACGTAAAGTACTGCAACCTGCCACGGTAAATCACAAAAAAATACACCGACGACACGGATCTCTGGGGTGAGACGGCTCTCACGGACTGAGCACGTGGGTTCGTTTGGTAACTGAACTCAATAGCCAGGCAAAAAACCAGCACGCTGACTCAGACAAAAACGGATTCCTTCTATAATATGGGACAAAAGAGCAGAGAGGTGGCTAAATTCAACGAATCCAGGCACGACGCTGTTAACAGCGTCGTGTCTGGATTCGTTGAGTTTGTCTTAATAAGTACTATAGATTTCGAGCCTGAAGAGGGAGACAGAAAGATGACCACAGGAACTCTTTTCTAGTTCAATAGTTATATTCCGAGTTGCTTATTAAAGTTATTTAGTGGTTAACACGGAAACAAAAGGAAACAAAAAAATTATAATAAATAATGTGTCAGAGTACACTCCGATCACGTGCTTTGAAGGAATTACACGATTTTAAATTCAGGCTATGCGGCTAAAATTAATGAATGCTGAATCGGTGGCCATTGTGCTACGAACGGTCTCTTTGACATAATTCAGAAAGGACAAGAATGTGCCAATAACAGAATGAGTTCATAGAACAGAATACATGTAGGTTTTAGACCTAGATTAATGTAGTATGACTGGCCTGTTGGTCTAGTGGTTAGTAATCCTGACCGCTGAGCCAGAGGTCGTGGTTTGGATTCCCACCGAGGGCAAATAATTGTGTGATGAGCATGACTATTTGTTCTGTGTCTGGCTGTAATTTATCTATAATAAGTATGTTTAGAAAAATATAGGTATGTTTATCAGGAGTTAGGTCACCATAGTGCAGGTTCTGCCTAGTTTGGGATCCGACGGCCGTGTGTGAGATGTGTGGAGTTATTAATATTTAAGTTTATTTAAAAGTTGAAGACCACAGTACACTAGAAATATTAACTTTAAATAACATTCCTTCACTCTCAATGTGACAACCTATTTTTTCATTTTCATCTTTGCTTACGAAATCTGAATAAGAATAGAATAATCACAATCAACTCAAATCATTTATTTAATTACAATTCTAAACCAGCGCTGCTAATGCCAGAAACAAAAGGAAAGGAAACAATATTACAAAATTAATACAATTTTGTAAAAGTGTTGTTGATTCACTCCTTTATAGAAAATAAAGGAAATTAATATTTAAGGGTAATTATTCTACTCAAACGATTCATATATACAACTATACAACCCCTAATTCTTTTTCCAAAATAAAAGTAGCCTAAGTTACTCCTTATAACACCAGCTATCCTGTCGAAATCGGTCCACCCGTTCCGGAGATTAGATGGAACAAAAAGACAGACAGACAAAAATTTAAAAAAGCTGATTTTAAGGCATAGGTATCGTGCAAATAATTGTATGAGCTTAAAAAAAAACCTATTATTTTGACATTACAAACAGACATTTAAATTTTATTTACTTATATTGATGATTGATGATAACATAGTTCTTATATACGTTTGTCCCCATTTGAGTCCAAACCTCCGCGTACCACATATACGATTGAGCGATGAAGTCATTATGTCGGAGTTGAACAAACTGAAGCTATACTGCGTCTTTAAAATTAAACCTTCGGCCGAAAGAGGTGGTTCTGTCGTGTGGAAGTATCTCTGAATAAACGCGTTTTTCGCGTTCGTTTCACCAATCATACACTATCACACCTCACCACTCACACCACAACTGTCTTTCACCGTTTCGTAAGGATCCAGAGACATTGAAAACGTCTACACATTCGCTGTTTTTCCACTGTACCCTCTGTTGGTCAAAATGCAGCTCAAGTATAAACCACTTCCTTCTTAGCAGAATATTAGCTGATAGCAGCAAGATCCTGCTTATTGGCAATCCTGCTAGGTCTTTTAGTGAATGAATTTATTTGCTTTTTTTTAAATACTCAAATAAAGAAAAAACAAAACTACGTGCTACGAATTCCATAGCATGGTAGCATGCTACGTTGCTACGGAATATAGTTCGTAGCTTCATTGTGCTACAACTTTTAAAACATAAAAATAAATGAAGATTGCTTTTAGTAGGCTTTCCTTCTGTTTTATGGGTTTCTTTAGGCCTAAAATGGCACACACGTATCTCAAGTGCGTACGTGACTGCTACGACCAAAAGGCCTCCGATAAAGCTTCCAAAACACGTTACATCAATAGTAATAACGAACTTCATAGATCTCCACTTATTTTAAAATTACATAAAGAAAACTGCTGCGATTGTATAGTGTATGTGTAGGAATAGATAACATTGGCGGCAAAACACAAGTTAAAATACTTTTTGACGACTGTATCGTAGCCAGATGTATTGAAACTCCGACAACTTCCCTTTTCTCTGAAGTCAATTCAGTCAATTACCTCACGAGGGGCATTAAAAACGGTAGACAGTCTGAAGTTGTTAGATAGCCGTATAACTTAGTTAATACCTACTGGCTACAGCGCTGTTCCCTGAATTGAAGTGTTTAGTGAACATCTGGCCCCACCGTATTTTTATCCCACTAGAAAAAGAGGCGTAATGTTTCTTGTTTTATTGAATATTAGTTCTAATCAGTGTGTTGAGAGAGGTCTCATATAACTTTGAAGTAGAAGCATATCCCTAAGAAAGAGATTTTTTTTTATAATTATTGAGATACCTTTTTTAATTATTTTTTTTATATTATAGGGGCAAACGATCAGACGGGTCACCTGATGGTAAGTGACTACCGCCGCCCATTGGCGTTTGCAACTCAAGAGTCACAAGTGCGTTGTCGGCTTTTAAGGGGGGGAAAGGGGGAAGAGGAAGAGAGGAGGAGAGGGAAGGGTTAGGGCCTCCGGTACCGCACTCACTCGGCGAAAAACAATGTAATATATATAATAGTATATTGCTTCACTTCCCGCGAATAACCTACTTAAAAATCGTTATTTTAAAAGACTAGTTATATGAAGTTCATAGGAATTAATTTGCCACCTCCGTTCTTTATCCGTTTTAAGTTATTATCAGTAACTCTGGGACGGCATAATATATATTTGTAAAATATAGAAGAAAAAAGAATATAAATCACATTTTAATAACTTTATAATCGATTGTGACGACGAATCGATTTGGTTGACTTCGTAAAAAAATACGGACGTTGAAATTACTTGTAGCAAAAATAATAACCACAAAGTACTTTTCTTACTATATTTCATTATATTATTTACTATATTTTTGTACTATATAGGCAAGCCAAAGGGAAATCGGATGTTGATTTACATTTCCCCTTCCATCAGTTTCCGTTTTCCTATTGAGAAAAACAGCTCTTACTTGCGATATTACAGCGTAGGCACGGTAATAAAATTAAAAGACTTTCTGGCTCCTGCCAGTCTTTTGATGAAAACGAAAAATATTGGGTCTCATTGTGTGAAATTGCTACCATACACTTTGTTTAAGATTTGATAGACCAGATATTGACGTATCTTCAAATAGACGAAGGGTTTGACACTAAATCGATTTACTATGTTTCCTTAAGTTTGTTCTTGTCTCATTATCTGGTATAACTCTTCTTCAGATAGGGTACAAGACTAATACCTTCATTATTGTTGTGTATATTGGAATGTATTGTTGATTTTATTTTAATGAGTGGGTTTGAAGACATCAGTCGCCGTATAACCTAAGCATAGAGAATTCTACCCGTTTTTATAGTTGTAAATGTTATTTCATTTAAGTACGAGAATATTTTTTTAGTTATTATCGTTAGCATTGTTATAAGAAAGAAAATAATAACACACTCACATTCCGACATACCACTTCACTGGCAGCCCCGGTAAGGTGATGATCCGAGGGGGTTTCCACACGATAAAAAAAAGGTATTATTCAGAAGATTTGTATTTTATTTTAAATATAATGAGTATAAAGAAATATCAGTTCATGCTACCCTCACAAGGATCCTTGTAATTTAATTTGGTATACACTACATATTTTTAGTTAAACTCACAATGAATATATATTGTTATACATTGCGACGGATATCCAGAGCATTTCGTTGATTGAATGCTTTATTGTAAGACAAATAAGATAGTAGGTAACTATGTACGTACTAGGAAGCAGTTGAACGTAACATAGGACTATTATAAATTACTCAAAGGATCTTCCTTATTTCTTTTTTCTTTATATCCATCTCTGTTCAACAATAGTTCGTATAAATATACAACTAAAGTTTTAGCACTGTAGTGCAATGTTATCGTGTCGGGTAGAAATTGCTATTTGAAAAAGACCTGTGTAAAAATAATAAAAACTACTACTGCGAACGCTCCAAAATACATTGTTTGAAGTCCAAACATAAAAGACTTTTGAGTTCTCGCATGTCAGTCGGGTATATATCAAAACTTGTACACTGTGATGTGACACTAGACGTGTGACGTAGATGTGAACGTCATGTGTGTAAACATGAACAACATTGTATTGGTATTGGTATTGGTATAGGGCCCTGTTTCTGCATTTAGACTCATAAGCAGTTCATTATGCGTGAATGAACTACATTGTATTTTAGCGCCAGTAGTCGTTTAAATATATTTACTTTTAAAATGGGCTATAAGGGCAGCAGATGCTAAAATATATTCAAAATAAATACTTTAAATATAATGCATAATGTTTGATAAACTAATTATTGCCTGCAACGTTGACCTAATTTTCAATATCAGTACATTACTTTTGCCAATTGGACGGAAGTTACCCGTTAGGTTATTAGGTATTTTATTATTCTTCCAGGTACGTTAATAACATAAACAAGCTATCCACAATATTCAGAACTTCAGAACTGTCTAGTTCTACCGGTTTCCTTTACCACTAAAGCATTAACGGCAACTGTTTATAAATAGGCAAAGACAAAACAATTAAGAACTATTAATTTCCTCCTCTATTGGTCAATCAATTAAATTTTTTTTATTAAGTAGCTGTTGACTAGCTTTAGTGATATCTATCAACAAACAGTTACTCTTTTTTTTTCAAAATAAAAGTAATAATTATGGTTGAATTTTGACCACTGGCCTAACACTAGCATAAATAAATTTACGTTGGTGTACAAAGTTACCACTAATTTATAACAACGTTTGTAAAGTGTGCAGTTAAAGTGTACTGTATATAACGATATAATGTGAAAGTGATATTGATTGTGGAGATGGAGAGACGAGCGGAAGAAGGTCGACTTCGAGCAGCCGCATCTCAAGACCAAGGTATGTTTAACCGTTAGTCTATTGGCACTGTTCATAGACAACAAGAATACAAAAGAGGGTATCACATAATAATATACAATGCTTTTATTTTACCTTTACTCTAGCCTCATAACGATACGAATAATACAAACGGACCGGAAATTTAGTTTCTATAATTTCCGTTACTTGTCGAGGTGTTCTATTTTCTTGTACAATTTCCAACATTTAAATGACTTAACAGAACCACAGAATGGATTCATTAACACGACTTACGTAATTACGCAATCAAGTTAACCATCTCGAAAATAAAAAAATAACAATAATTTGGCCCTTGGGTTGTATGAGCTATTAAATTTCTTTTGTACTTACAGTGACGTGTACACTAGATATTAAGGATATCGTTTGACGACTGATTTGTGCGTGTGATAATAGAAGTAATATAACAGAATGTAGCGAGCGCGTTCTTATAGGGGAGCCATGACCAGAAGAATTTAATATTGTCACAATTATACAAAATCAAAATCTACACTTGAATGTGTAAAATACACTCATTATTTTTGATTAATTTATTTACGTTCAAATTCAAACTAAAAGCTGTATTATAGATATCAGAGTTCAGTACATCTTAAGTGAAATTGGATGCGGATGTACCATTTTTATATAAAGTATACAAAGTATTCCTATCATAGCCTGCATACTATATTTATTATTATTATTATATTTATTATTTATTTATTTTTTTATTAATAAATAAATAAATAAATACCTCTTATATTAACCGGTGCATGATATGTAGGACACATATGTAAGAAGGTATACGTCTAGGAGAAGCATGTAACGTATTAATATAAATATTTGATCACTCAATGTACGTAGTCGTGCAGGTACACCGTTACATCGTAGATGCTTTGTGTGTGTGAAAGCAGTCTTTCAGATTTTATCGAGTAAAGTTTTGGTATAAATCTCTATTATCATCTACGAAGCACAGATTTGATCGCACACAAACTTTTCACACCATGTCTCTTAGTACAGGGTTCCATTAGTACAGGCAACTAAGATGCACTGATAAGACATTATCAATTCGTCTCAGGAGCCTCAGATGCGCACGGTTCAAATATTTCAAAAAAGCAGCTCTAGCTTGAATTCAAAGTGACATAGTAAAGTGTCACTTTGAATTGAAGCTGGGCAAAATCCGTTAAATTCTACTTCCTACTAAAAGTTGTTAAACATATGAGCGACACAGTTGGTGTTGCACACAGAGTAAAACGAATCTTATTAGAGATTAGCAGAGACTGCATGAACAAACAAAAAGAGTTAAGCTCCGGGGTAATTGCTTTTGTTTGTTTTATAAAATAAACTTTGTTTGCTTTTAATATAGTCTTTCAACCGCATCATTCATGAACACGGAACTCTCTGCATTGTATAATATCAGTACTAAAAAAACACAAAACAGTTCCAGTTTTCATTTTCACTTTTTCTGCTCGCTGAGTAATTATTTTTCCCGCCAATGGCGTTGAAATAGAAAGCTTAGCCGATAAAATGTATCAATTTGAAATACAAGAAAATTAGTCTTGTTTAAAGTAGGTGGTCAAATATTGTTCCAATCACATATTCGTGATTTCTGAGGAATTATAGTTGGAATTGAAATGTAAATGCATTATTGAATTTTTGTAAGTTAGGGATAGTTACTAGGCAGTGAAATATAATGTTTTTTTTTATGGAAATGGGTGGCAAACGAGCAGACGGGTCACCTGATGGTAAATGATTACCGCCGCCTATGGGCACCTGCAACTTATGAGTCACAAGTGCATTGTCGGCCTTTAAGGGGACTAAGGGAACGGGGGGGAAGAGGAGTTGAGAAGGGGAGAGGGAAAGAGGGAAGGGTTAGGGCTTCCGGTAACCAATACAATCACTGCTTCACTGTCGGTTTTCTGTGAGGCCTGAGTATCACTCCGGTCGAGCCGCCCCAAACGTGCTGAAGCATGGCTCTCCCACGAACTATTTATGAATATCCTCATAAATTATAATTTTTATAAGATACAGTTTTAAAAAGCAATTGAATGATCCTTTCAAATATTGGAGATATTTTAACAGTTTACATGTATGTTTATATACATGATAACGTCGAAAGTCTCCTAAATTGTTTAACCCATATTTTTTCCAGCATCTCATATTCCTAATACCTTTTTTTCAGATTCAATACATCTATTTTGTTTTCAGTCTAATATCGTAAGAGAATTCAATAAAACTCTATTCGTCTCGTGTTCAAGGTGAATATTACAAATATTCGTATTCACAGTACGTCATTATTTTTGTAATTTTGATTAAAAGGTGTCTTGTGTGTTTTGTCATCAAGACATACAAATATTATTTACTAGCAGCGCCTCGCAGTTTCATCCTCGTAAGTTCCGATCCTTTGGGAATATCGAAATACAGGTAGCCTATATGTTAATCAAGGTCTCCAGCTATCTACATACCAAGTTTCATCGCAATCGGTTTAGTAGTTTTGGCGCGAAAGAGTAACAAACATCCATCCATCCAAACTTTCACATTTAAAATATTAGTGGGATTATTGTTACACATTACAATTAATGGGAAAGAATTACAATTTGACTTAAAAACATTGTACATTATATTAATTTGAAAATGTAATATTATTACTGTCAATATAATTAATATTAGATTATTACATTGAATTGTAGATTAGTACATATCATTGTTGAATTAAATTATATTAGAGTTAGGAAAATAAGCAAAAAATCAAAAATTACAATAGTCTGTCATTTAAAAAGTAATTTATATTATGATAGCATTTATTGACGAGTAGTTCATGTAGTGCTTTCTTTAATTGGGTCAAGTGTAAGTTTGTCAGGTCAGTGTGTCAGGTAATTTATCCAAGATTTTTAGGCCATACCATAAAAGCTTTTTTGCATAAGTGTTGTTCTAAATTTTTCTTGGCATAATTTATTGGTATATTGAGCGCGCGCAGGACCTCTTGTTCGATAGTTTTTCAAATAGATAGATAGATAAATAGAACATTCTTTAGTGTACACCACAGTTAGACAGAAATTAAAATAGTTTGTAACAGTTTAGTAGCAACATACTAGATTATTCGTTTTAACAAAAAATTGTCTCGAGTATTTATAGGAAGGAAATGTCAATATTTCAGCAATTTAAAATATGGTACACAAATGTCTGTTGATTTTAATCCACACATCCACACATTTTTTTGCTTTTTAAATACAAGCTCTCGCTCAGAAAGGAGGACATTCTCAATTCGACTGAAATTTCATTTCTATGTTAAGCGATATCTTGGCCACTTATGAACGTATGTTTACGCTTAACGTTGTTCATATTTCAATTAGAAGAAAATATTCCAGCTCTAAGGGTTGAAAATTAAGGGACTTTATCGTGGGAGAGTCATGCTTTGGCACATATGGGCCTGCTCAACCGGAGTGTTACCACGGCCTCACAGAAAACCGGCAGTGAAGTAATGCTTCATTGCTTTTCGCCGAGTGAGTGAGGTTAATGGAGACCCTAACCCTCCCCCCCTCTTCCCCTACTCCCACCTTAAAGGCCGGCAACGCACTTGCAGGTGTAAATGACCGGCGTTAGTCATTTACCATCAGGTGACCCGTCTGCTCGTTTGTCCATCATAAAAAAGGGGATAAAAAATACAGCTTTTTACAATTTATATCATGATTTAGGCACATTAAAGTGTAAGATTAGACTGTGTGAACCGCGTGGAAACGAAGTGCTAATTCTGCAGCATCCCATTGTGCTAGGACGCTAACCATGATAATTCTTTGGTTTAACCAATTAATGCCAAGTAGAACTACCCTACTACTATTTTAGTCATTTTCATTTTCATTAGCACAGCAGATTTCTGGTCGAACTGGGGTTATCCTACTAGCAAAGGATAAAAGACTGCGTTTAATTAGTACTAGTTAGCGTAATGCTCTTTGTAAGCAGGTGAGTAGGTACTCCAACAGTATCTTAAAACATAAGATGAGACCTTGAGCGCATGTTATAAGATATATCAGGATTTGTTTATTTAAAGTACAATTTTTTTTTAAGCCTTTTTGTTATGCTTAAATGTTTTGAAATAAACATTTTAGACCAATTCCAACGAAGGTGCGCTAGGACACAGTTGAAAGTTTGCCAGACATTTAAAATTCTCTCCTTGCTCTGTCTGTCACTCCTCGCCTCACTCAGGTGGACGCACTCCTTTAGAATCTTAATAGTAGTTACTACCTAAATGTAGATTGGTTTAAGTATATATTATATTTCATTCTTGATTAGTTTTTGGTCTTGTTTGTTAAAACGCATCCTCTAATGAGGGCAATACATTTATTTTAGCGGGGTTGATTTCATACATACAGTTAACTGGAAAAATAGTTGACCTAGACTGGGAACGACTACCATGTATCTCACCAACAATTGTCTCTGGTAAGACCAACACACCACGATGGCGGTTGGCAAGTGGACAACTTGAACTGCTGTGTGCAGTTATATAATGTTAGATGACTATCTACATAACTACCTAACTGGGTAGACAATAAAGCGTTGGCTTCAAAACGCTTAAAGATATTCTGATTCATAACATAATATTAATAACATAACAATTGTTAGCACATAGTTATATTACGTTCATACCTATTATGGCGGGTTTATAATGGACGATATTATCTTATAAGTGTTAGTTTTACTCGATAGGCTTCTTGATTTTAGTTCAGATAACCAGACAAACGCAGGGACCGTAAGAAAGGAATCGCTTTGTTGGCAACTCCACGCGATAAGGAGTAGAACTTTCTAAACTGTGTTTCTTCAGCCCCGGAGTGCATAGACTTAATATCTCCGGCGAATCTTCCATCCTTGTTTAAGATCTATTGATACTTCTATCAAAAGTTCTTAAACAAGGATAATTTGGCTCGCATTAATTATTTATATTGAGCCAAAATAAAAAATTGTCCCTTTCCAAAACCGTTGTCGTAATGTCTTAGTTTTTCGTTTTCGATTTAGTATACCCTATGCACTAATCCATCACATTTGTTCACCTTAAGGTTGGCTGGAAGAAATCGCAACTAGCGATAAGACCGCCGATTGTACCATTATTCAATGTTTTTCATTTATGTTGTAACATTTCTATGGTGTCCAATAAAGAATATTGTATTGTATTGTGTATACAAAAATAATGGTACCCTTCACATCATTTTCTTTTATAAATTGGTATTTCTATTTATTATTGAAGTTTTGAGCATTTAAAGTCTTGAAATTAAATTTAAACCTCTTGAACGTCTTGAAATTTCAATTGAGACTCGAATTATGCCAATCTTCAAGCATCGCAAGTTTGACCTAGTAATGTCTCTATAAATTCAATTTACCCTGTACGTCTTTCGGCGATATTATGACGTAATTCACCGGTACAATATGTGTTTCAGTAGAGAAACGTTTCAAAAACACATTTTCAAATCTGGAAATGTGCACCGTAATATGAACTTATTCTTATTCAGTGATTCACAAATCTATGTCTAACAAAAATGTAGCAGCATTTCTATGTACTATTAAAAAAAAGTCCAACCTCGTACGTACGTACTGGTATTCCACCACTAATTAATCGCAGTTGTTGTTTTTCGAACTGATAAGATGTAGCATGCGACTGTGTTTAAAGTCCAAGCAATTTATTTGTCGATTGCGCAACTGTTCCCGGAGGCACAGTTACGTCGGGAGCCTTGAATTAATTTATTTAATTACTGTAAGTATGGGTGAAGTCCCGGATTAAATAGTCCCACCCCTTAAAGAAGCAAGAAGTCAGTGGTTTGCAAACAAAATATAATTGCAACATCTGTTGTTGTTTATCAGATACTAGCTTTTGCTATTTTACCCAAGTGGGTCTCGAATCCCGATACTTTAATCCATTATAGATATTATGATGCTAGTTTGGTCAATTCTTATGTTTCTTTTTACTGTCAGAAATATAAACCTACACAGACATCATGACAAAACAATGTTTACTGCTGTTGATTGAATTAGTTGTTATTCTACTTCTATTGCTGCTCAAAACTCGACAAAAGATTCGTTAGAGATATCAGGGAGCCAATCAGTACCATAAAATACATCTTATCATGAACTGTGCTATGATCAAATGGCAAGAGCCTCGGGTTTTAAGTACTAAACTTTGAGTAAGCCTTAAAAGTTCCTAATATCTGAAACTAAAAAAAGGAACTTCCGTATTTAATATATGAGTATAGATTGTCTTATATCTGTTATATCTTATAACTTATAAGATACCTTTACTAATGTATCAGATTAATTTCAGTTATTGAGGCTCCTGAAGCGAATAACATGTCGAGGTGTACGTTACGTCAAACCCAATTCTGAGGGCAATCCAAGTTCAATCATCATTACAAATTGAAGTACCATGGTAGTGTTCCATATTGTTAATTACGCATTGTCAGTTTCTATCTGATATATATGTAATTAGGGTGGTAATGAACACTCCAAACCACTTAGTTTAGTTGCTTACGGTACGGTAATTGGTGTAACTGTTTATCCAAATAAAGAAATTCTCGCTTCTGTTGTCTGTTTAGAGTCAAAGGTGGCGATCCTCAAAAAATACTGTTGAGTGCTTTTACTTATCACAAATTCGACCATGCAGGTCGAATATTTATTTACTTGACTTACCAGTGAAATTAAAATTGTAATCCATAGATAATAAATTTCAATTTTCATTGCGTATTGTTCCCAAACAGTGAGCAGCTATAGTTCACGTAATACATTTTGAACGTTCAGGATACATTACCCTTTGTTGAATGTTTTCGGTAAACAGAATTTATATTCAGCATTCTGTAGGTATTATGTAGCCGTATGGTACTTTATAGTCAGAGTAACATGACGTAGGCATTCTGAATTGACCTACTTGTTTTTTTAAGTCGTTAACTATATTATATGTATAGACATACCGCACCTTCGGTAGAACAAGGGCACAATTGCAGTTTTTTTAATTTTACAGGAGAGCCATTTTAAGGTTTTTTTTTTCATTCAATATGGTCTGTTAATATTGCACTAAAGTACTTCTTCTTTGCATGACCTAACTAAACTATATACTATATTCTTTTTATGTAAGTAGTCAAGAAGAATTAAAAACTTTTAGTTTTTTTTTCAAGGAAGGGTTACATTGCACAGGGCCCTTGTTCCACCAACATGTAAATTACTTTGTAGTTATGACCATATTTGAGCTGTAATTTAGAATGATATGTAATTCTAAACTCGCAACTGACCAATGACACTTTGTCGCGCCAAATGAATTATTAAACCACAAAAAGGAGGGCGGAGGTTGGAAAACGAACACTTTTTTCGGGCCGACGAGCAGACGGGTCACCTGAGGGTAAGTGACTACCGTCGCCCATGAACACCTCAAGAATCACAAATGCGTTGCCGGCCTTTGAGGTGGGAGTACGCTCTTTTTTTGAAGGCTTGAAGGTCGTATCAGTCCAGAATTACCGCAGGCGACAATTTCTTCCACAGATTGGTTGTGGGAGGCAAAAAATTACTAAAGTAGACAGTAAAAGTCTTAAAAATTTATACAAATCTAACCAAATTCCACTTGAAACAACTTAGGCATAAACGCAGCGGCAAATTAAATAAAAGTTTTGATTATTTTCTTTTATCTTTATCAATAAGAAACACAGCTGTTCCCGAATTGTAAAGATATCCCACAGGGAAGAAAAGGTTATATCTTCGGGTGAACCTTTTTTCCGTTGAGACATTCAATTAATTATAGGGTTGTTACAGGCTCGCCTCGGGAGTGACATGCCTCTCATTACCGGTATAAATTAGTCACTCAGTACTCACTTACAACTGATTTGATAAGGGGCAATGTTGTGAGGAATTTCTTGTTTACTTTAGTGCGGCAGCGTAAGATATTTGTTTTGTTAGTTCTTGTTGCTAAGCTCCTAATTTAAGCTAATGTTACATAGTCTATAGCCTTCCTCAATTAATCTCTACCCAATACAAAAATAGTTTTTTCGAATAAGTAAGTAGTTCCAGAGATTAGCTAGTTCTAGATCTAGTTCCAGAGTTTAAACAAACAAATAACCAAACAGTCCACAGCTTTATTATATTAGAATAGATTGTATATTATCCATCTTTGTAATTTTAACGTTATCTGTCAACTCATTGTAAGGACTAGTGGTAATTTCTTTGCTACACACCCGAAGTGTGCATGATTTTAGTGTAAGGCGCAGCAGTGGGTTACTTGCATAGTGTTACTTTATTACTGTTAAATAGGTTACCCATATCTCATAAAATATAATTTTCGAATCGTAAGAGATGAACTCATTGAACCCAAATATATAAACTAGGAACCTACTATGTCAATATTTGTATGTTATGTTAATGTTTGAAATTTATTTCTAGCCTAACGTACTTTTTATAACTTACTATTCGTATTTTTTAAGGTTATTCTAAAGTCTACAATTTAAGTAATATACAGCGACCTTGGTATTTTTATTGAAGTTATAAGTTGAGATGTCGATTCGCGGTCCGTCAGGCATGATCACTTAACCTGGTCGGAGGATCCTCCTTTTGTATTGGAAGGACACAGCACTTGTTTCTCAGCACAGCCTACAGAACGATTGTGCTTTATACAGCCGTACCTTTAATCAAATAGATCGACTAAGCATCTAATACATGAAAACCATGTTTTTTCAATTTTCCATAAGTATGATCCTGATATTCAGTAACGTTTGATCGTTACTAGATAATTTTACACATGCATACTCCGAGGCTTTTGAATCAGCACTCGTTCTATATGTTAATACAATATTATCATAGAAGGCATAGTTAGTAAGGTCACACGGTATTACTCCAGGTCCACCAAACATTATGATCGGTTTCCCATTTGCATTTTTATGAAGGGAACATAGCAAGTATTTTAAGTATTGGAAATTCTTGAGACGAGTTTATAATATTTAGGTGATGAGATATTTCGGTAATGCGTCATCCGCGTTGGTATTTCGTTTCTGTTTATTGTGGTTCCATTGATTTCTGTGCGTTCATTTTTATATCAGTTTTTTCATGCATGTGTTAGGAAGCAATATAATATGAAATCTTTATCCATTGAGTAGGTATTTTATATAAGAGTGTATGACTAGCAATAACTTTTCAGTATAGAATTAAAGAATATTGTAGAAAATACAATGTTACACATACAATGTTACACATACACATTAATTCTCAATTATTCAAAATTAATGTTTTATAAATATTTATTTTGCTTCCAATAACACAGTAATGTATAATGTTAATAATGATACAACTCCGATTTCTGTGTAACTAGACAGAATAAAATAAAGTTAATTCGATTTAGATATATGATTTTTTTCCTTTTGCCTCTTGCAAAAGAGAGACCTTTATATGAATACGTGACGAAATTCTTTAATTGCGAATATTATTTTTGATGCATTTCAAAAACGAATTTCTATCTGTACTTATTAGCAATTGTTAGCTAGTTGTAAATAGTTATTGATGTATTAATGACATTCGGTGTTATCTAAATATTAGTATTTTGTCCAATAGCTTTCACTAGACTGACTAAAAGTTAATAAGATTGAAGTGTTCTAGGAGTTTGTACTACATTCCTGCTTTTATTAATTACGGATCATGCGAAAGGCTAGCGGTTGTTCGAAACTATGTTAATTCAAGGCTTTACTTAGTACACGACTAGCGACCTACCTAGAAGAATAGAGGATAGCAATAAACTTCGGAGCTCAAAATCATTTACGGTGAAAATTAGGGTCCAGACTAACATGAAAGTTTGAACTATGATACTAGACTTACATTGTCTCTGAAATTGAAACGTGAAATTATTATAATACTCAATATATTTAACAAACATGACGTTAGGCGTATGTCTTAAAAATTGTAGGTCAAGTTAGGATAGCTTCTAGCTGATGCTAAGGCGCGAATGGTCCGCGTTTTTAGTGGCCCGCCAGTCTGTCACCGGGTCACGGAAGTCGAAAAAGAAGATTAAAATCTAACGTTGTTCAGTTGTTAACAGTTAAATGTCCAATGATAGTATCCACACATCTTTATCTTAGAGAGGTTATATTGAGATTTTATTGCCAAATAAAATAACTTCACCAAAAAGTATGTAACAGCACGACACCAAGGCCGACCCGCCAGCCGTTAGTCGTAAGACGTATAATAAAATTCCAATTGAGTTACTTATATAATATGATAGAATTTTAGGACGGGACAAGAGAGCGTGTGTTCATATCGCTGGTGTAGATTGACCTTTTTTTTATAAATATTCTTATTAGGCCTCTAGCTGTCCTAAAATGCTTGTTTAGCACAGGTTCTCGTTGGGAGTGCATTAAATGGGAAAATAGGAGTTTTTTCAGACATTAGCTTAATT
Source organism: Callimorpha dominula (assembly GCA_949752705.1). Classification (NCBI taxonomy): domain Eukaryota; kingdom Metazoa; phylum Arthropoda; class Insecta; order Lepidoptera; family Erebidae; genus Callimorpha; species Callimorpha dominula. Next base: position 21,226,598 of record OX456991.1, read on the forward strand.
TCTGTCGGATGTAGTTATGGATAGTTGACGTCGAAACTTCTAGGTAACGGTTTTTGTATCCCTTTAACTCAATTTCAAAATATCACCGCTAACACTTTCAACTACGATTATTGTCACCGATGTAACAAAAATATTTTCATGATCGCTTTACTTTGAAGTGTTTATTAACACTGCGGTTGATGCGGTTACTAAATAACCACATCAAATTATTATTTTGTAGTAAAAATACTTTTCAGGTGAATTCCTCCCATAGTGGGAGAGTTGAATAACATTTAAGTATCCTAAACGATAATAATAATAAACATGGATATTAACGTTTCGGCACAAAGACTATCGGATCAAGTACGGGCCATTCATGTATAAGAGCTCCTTATACTTGACACGACCATTAACCAACAAGTTCGTCGTAACCGAAAGGATTTGGCGACATGTTGGATAGATTACAAAAAAGCCTATGACTCTGTACCGCATACGTGGCTCTTGAGAGTGATGGAGTTGTATAAAGTAGATACAACTCTATGCACATTCTTGAAGGCATGTATGCGGCAATGGAGAACCGTGCTTTACTATCCAGGATGTCGGCGGTCCCAATGTTACGGCGAGTTTATAAAGATCAGGCGGGGTATATTTCAGGGTGACAGTTTGAGTCCCTTGTGGTTTTGCTTAGCTTTGAATCCTCTCAGCACTTCCTTGCTTGCTGCTGGAGAGTTCAAAACTAGGCTATCGTTTGCGGAAAGAAGGTCAGGTTATATCCCACCTCCTTTTCATGGATGATTTGAAACTGTTTGCCTGCAACAATTTCCAAATTTCATAACGTCATGTCTGTTCACAGAGGGAGGAACTGACCTCACTGCGTATCGTGATCGTATGCTGTCTCTGTTTCAGGAACTTGAACCAGCTATTAACGTTTCACCACAAAGACTATCGGATCAAGTACGGGCCATTTAACGATGTCATTTGTTGGATAACTCCGTGCTTGATAGGCTACGCTTGGACTTGCAGAATAGCACTGTTTCTTCTCCTCCTTCACAAACAGTGTCACAATTAACTGCTGTGGTACCGATGTAAATTTATTAGCATCAGTATCCTGGCTACGGTTCGGTGACCTCTTCGGAGAAACTGAAAGTTTTGTCTGTGCAATTACAGATGAAGTTGTTATGACGAATAACTATCGGAGATATATCCTGAAGGACGGCAGAATTGACATTTGTCGGGCGTGTCATCGTCCCGGAGAAACCCTCAGGCATATAATTTCTGGTTGTTCTCGTCTTGCCAACGGCGAGTACTTGCATAGACATAACCAAGTGGCCAGGATAGTCCATCAGCAACTTGCTCTTAAATATAACCTTGTGGCTGTCGAGTTACCGTACTACAGGTATGTGCCAGACCCAGTTCTTGAAAATGGCCGTGCAACATTGTACTGGGATCGATCTATCATCACTGACAGGACTATTGTTGCCAATAAGCCTGATATAGTGGTGATAGACCGATTAGAGCGCCGAGCAATGATTATTGACATCACCATTCCCCACCATTCCCCTCGCGGGGAAGGGCGCGGAGGGCGCGGTGTGACCGGCATTGACAGCGCGCCCTCCGCGCCCTTCCCGCGAGGGCAGAATTCATGCGGTGTGCGCGTGAACAACGACAGTCTCTTAAAAGCCGAAAAGGACAAAGAAATAAAATATTTGGACTTAGCCCACGAGATTGTCGATATGTGGGATGTGGATTCAGCAACCATTGTGCCGATAGTCATTTCAGCCCATGGGTTAATTGCTAAGAGCCTCGACCAACACCTTCAGAGGCTCACGTTAGGCAGCTGGATTAAGAGCCTGATGCAGAAGGCAGTCCTACTTGATACGGCACGCATTGTGAGGAGGTTTCTGTCTCTGGAACCCTAACCACCGGTAGCTTGGTCCCTGTACCCGATACGGGTGGGGCACTATTTTTTATATTTTTAAATATATTTGTTTTTTTATTGTGAATGTTTTTAAAAATGTAATTTATATTTAAATGAATAAAGATAATAATAATAATAATGAAGTTTATTTTTCTCACCACAATACAGTAGAAGTACATTATATTTTTAGTTACATTTTTTTTTTTTTTAATTTAGAAGTACTGTGGGAGACTGGTGCCTAAACTAGACGGAGAGTCTGTATTTCAGGACACCAGGTCCCCACCCCTCGGACAAGTTTACATTTCAAAAATTAGCTTATGTACACATAAACTTATGGCTGCGTTAAAGAATTTTAGGTTTTACATATTATTCATTTATAGTTTATAGTAGTGCTAGTATGATTAGTATTGGTGAGTATGCTTTCGTGTGTGTGTTTTGTATGTGTGTCTTGTGTGAGTGCGTGTGCGTGTGTGCGCGCGCGCGCGTGTGTTTGTGTGTTTACGTATACATATTTTATATGATACTGTAGTTGTATGAGTTATACCTGTACTGATGGTGTATTTTCCGTATCCTCATAGCTTAAGTCCTGTAGCCAACATCTTACCTTCATTTTGCACTTGATTTTGGTGAGATGATATGCTGAAAGCTTCTTATTTTTTTTATTATAAAGATAGCGACCAAGGTGGCAAAAGAATCGTTTGGAGAACAGGGTGAGCTGGTTTTGTTGGCGATTGACTGGGTTAAATCGCCTTTTATTCCGAGATAGTACTAGGTTAAAGCTTAGAAGTTCATGCTGCTTTAGAACCGTTTGCATTATAAACAGTTGACGTACCGTTAGGATATTCAAAAAAAGTATATCACGATAGTGTATGTTTATTTTACTATGTTTTAATAAAGGTAACTTTGTATGGACTAGGAGCCTCATTCCTGTTTCAGCGATCACTGATATTTTAGTAGTACTAGGATATTCACGGTAAGGTGCTGTATTAACTTGGCTCTTTTGTCGTTGGTCGAATTTTATGATTTCATAAAGCGTTTTGGCTCTTGACAAGATTGTTCTAGCATTATAGGCTTTTATCCCCATCCATCATCCATCCACTTTATTTCATCAATTAAAATCTAAAGTAGAATGAATCACCTTTTTTTTTAAAGTAAATTCTATCCCTTTTTATAAATGTGTAGAGGGTACAAGACACATTGCGCTGACCCGAAATATCATTAATAACCCGTTGACACGTGAGTGCTGCTGTAGAATTGATATCCATGATATAAATTTTTTTTTTAAATGGGAAAAAGAAAGTAGACTTACATTAAATTCGATGTAAAATACCAACCTATGATTCCCTACTTAAAATCTGCACTGCGTAGTAAATCTCTTACGCTGAGTTTCAGGTTCAGATTATGATCACGAAAGTTGTTTATGATCAATAAATTATAATAGGTAATCTCGTTTTATATTGCCCACACGATGCTCGTAAATACAAACACACCGCCCATACTATCGTTCAGGAAGGCTGCGAAGCACAGGTTGACAATTCCAACGTACATTATAGTTAGTATTACGACGTTTATATATTTTAGTTTACTTGTTGGAATTTATGCCGTACGTCTTTTGTTTAGGCATTTGTATTTCAGGTTAGGTAATACCGTCACTATAATCCAGTTTAATGTGATTAACACATGATCCTTAACTATTAGACAAAGATAGACTACAAACAAGAATTTTGAAGATAAAATAAATATAATAAAAATATGAAGTATAAAATGAATGTTCATTTGATTTGAATAGTGCGTAATTGTATGATTCATTCCTAGTTATATTTGTAGTCAAATCAGCAAGTTTAGGTGGACGTAAACCCCGGTGGCCCTACTCAGGACTAGATGTAACACTGACGTAATGGTTTAAAGGCTTTAGTTGTTTCGATAGTTTAGTTTTTCCATTGTAGAATTCACGCAGAAATGTCCTGTGTCCTACTTTCCTCAAAACAATAACGACCTTGTCTCACGCTTTGAAACATCAAATATCTAAGGTGGGCCAGGCTTCACGGGAACTACAAAGGATTTGTTTCCTAAAATGTTACGCGGGCTTCCGTACCGGTCAAATTCCCTCGATGCATGGCTTTTATACGTCAAACAAAAGACATAGGAAATTTTAAAAGTTTATGTCCCATTTATGCATGTATATGTTTATGGATTTGGGTTCAACAAACTTCCAAACACTGGCTAATGCAATAAATTTGACGTACGAGTACCAATACGACTTTCAAGTTGATATATCAGATTTTTTTAAATGTTTTTCTAACTCAGTTATAACTTTTCAAACTTTTGAACGTGTCAATTATCATTGATGGAGGTCGTTTGTATATTAATGGGCTTTGGTTTGACTTTGAAATAGATAAGCCAATGGCCCTCTCTGTTATAAATTCGAGTTAAATTATTCGTTAGATAAAGTCAGTCTCACTTATACTTTCAAAACTAATTGAGCATGTATTTTTTTTCATTAGCTAGCTATTATTTTGACTGTACGTATGGCTCAAATGTTTCAGGGCAACTCCGTCACGTGTTGTTGGGTTCTATCCTCACATGGGAAATTTGTTTATATAATTTGTAGATAATTGTTAGGAGTTGAGATGTAATTGTATCTTTATAAAGTATCGTGACGCAAATATGTATCCCTGATGTGGAAATTGCCGTTTATAAAAAGAAACGTTTAAAATCCCTTATATGTGGGAAAGATTGCAATCAGTGGAAATCTCTTATAAATCTGCAGAAGCCTATCTGGCGAAGTATCTGTGCCCTGTAGAAGATCCTTGATAGAAAAGCTTGTAATGCTCTGTAGTCTTTGGTGTTTGGGGGACGTTCTTTGACCCTTGCGCTATCAGTGCATGCAAGCTTGTTTAAGAAGATCGGCTAGATAGATACCTAACTACGTGAATTATAAAGGAGCAATATCCCTAAATCATTTTATCTCCAAAAAAGAGTAGGCCTATATCGCCGCCATCGCAGCAACGTTATTTGCACAAACATTATCCTCATCATCCTCCGCGCCTTTTCCCAACTAAGTTGGGGTCGGCTTTCAGTCTAACTACGATACGGCCGAACTTTGATATTTTACGTGAAGTGACTGCCATCAGACCTCCACAACCCGAGTACTAGGCGATATCGAAGTTCTGTAGTTAGACCAGGTTGTCGGACTTTTTAGGGCTCCAACTACCCGTAACGAATGCCACAGATGTTTGTATGGCACCCGGGACCGACGGTTTAACGTGCTCTCCGAGGCACGGAGGGGTCTCAATGTGTTAAGCATGGTCACCCATCCTAGACTGACCTGGCTAGCATTACTTAACTTTGTAATATGCTAACCTACTCGGTTACCACTTAGCCACGAGCCCCTCATCAGTAGATATCGAAACGTTCGTAACAAATATGTTCATAAATCGTTATATCTCACATATCTATGTAATATGTAGGAAAATAATTTGTTATTGTATTAGAATTGCTGTTGAAGTTGGTAAGACATTCTCTTTGTTAATATCGATGAGGGACGGTTAATGTACAAATGTTATCGTGAAATTTGATTTATGTGCATAGTTCTCTCGAACTGAAGTACAGAAACTCGTAAAGGCTCACTACTTTGCAGGGGAATTAACTTAACAACTCTGTCTTGTAAACATCTTTCAAGTTTCTTAAAGAGTCTTAATTCTATCAGGAGAGTAATTTATTGCGTCTTTAACTCATCAAATTTGGTAAGAATTTACCACAGTTATTTATCTTTGTCTGACTAAATGTCGGTCTTAGAAAACTGCGATGACATCGTATGCCGGGAGTAAGTTAAGTTAATGCCGGTTGTTATCCTTACACTTGGGGTTCAATTAAATCCAAAACTATCCAAGTGTGAATAGAAATGGAATGGAACCAAGGAGAGTACTTACTATGATTTTTTTTGTGTGTTTAGAAGGCTTCCTATTATGTAATTCATAGGAAGAAAGAGAGAGAAAGTGAGATGACAGTGTCGAGCTCGAGGTTTAATACTATTTCCACTGTGTATAGAATGGTGGTGTTCATGCAATAACTCTCGAATATTTACTTCGTTGTAGCAAACAAATCTTTTTGAAACGAAGTAAGAAACAGTACAATATTGTTTCTACCTTTTTATTTTTCAAGAAGACATTTTGAAGACGTACAATTTTATTCGGTCATTTTCCTTTATTAGAACATAACGTGCTAACCTGACCTGTTTGCGAGGCTGCGTCAAGAAATTGAAATGAAGTATACAAACTTGTACATATTAAGTTGGATTAGAAGTTATCTATCAAATAGGTAATAAAAGAATTTAAATATTAAACACCTTATTTTACCTACAGGCCGCTCTTTGTACATTATCTGTTTCACACATGTATGTACTTCTGCTGTAACTATGGTGTACGAATAAAGTGTTATCTATCTATCTATCTATCTTATTTTATCCTTTGAGTTTGAAACTCCCTGACACAAGTCAACCAGAATCATTATTGAGGCTTTGTAAATAAATATTGCTTTAAACGTTACAATATTCTTGTTAACCTCAGCAGTTCGGAGGCTTTAGACCTTTTGATTGCAAAGCGGTTTTATTTGCCATTAATTGTAATGGTTGGCTGGTTACTACTACTTATTCAAATAAAGAACAGCAGTTAACATTTGAATAAGTAATAGTATCTCAAAGTTCTGTACTTATGAAAAAGACAGAGATTGTCAACATTTATCTCCATATTAATATTATTTTTCAGTTTCAATTTGATCCGTTTCCGTTTTTCTTTTAGAAGAACTGAGGCCCAAAAATCAATGTTTTGTTAATCTAAGGTTTATCCTTACCCTAAGACATATCCTTAGAGTACGGATTATACTTTCATTGGAACGTTGAATTTTATTACTGTGTAATATAATTCTAGGATTCAAAATTTCCACGAGGCTCTCATGGCATCCGCTATTTCGGTTGGAATTCTGTACTACAAAAAAAATATACAATGTCTGTTGTCTTGCAACTATATAAAATACTTTAACGAGAGTTTTATAGGGAGTACTCATATTCTATATACTTCAAAAAGTTTCTTACTTCCGTAAGAACCTCAAGTGGCTACCACTCCGCCTTCGCGAGAATACTCATATTCTTACGTTTCCATATAACATTTTGTTTTATTCTTTGATTCCCTGCTATCACCAAGAATGCTTTAAGTTTTTTCATGATACACATTCAAAATGCCTGAGGTCCTGAATCAGCAAACCTTATACTGGAAATGCCAGGGCATTGCATAAATGTTTTTGTTTTTTTTATGGTATAGGGGTAAACGAGCAGACGGGTCACCTGATGGTAAATGACTACCGCCGCCCGTGGGCACCTGTAACTCAAAGAGTCACAAGTGCGTTGCCGCCCTTTAAGGTGGGAGTAGGAGAAGATAGGAAGGGGGGAAGAGGGGAGAAGGGAAGGACGGGAATAGGGGAGAGGGAAGGGTTAGGGCCTCCGGTAACCTCACTTACGCGGCGAAATGCAATGCAAGTATTTCTTCCCTACCGGTTTGCTGTGAGGCCGTGGTATCGAGCGGAGTCGAGCCGGCCCATACGTGCCGAAGCATGGCTCTTCCACGTAAATGTTTACGATATTCCATTTAATGTGAAAGCTAATGCGTTTATGGAATGTCTTGCCAGTTGCTATCAGACGAGCGCAATCCGTGGTTACGTGCAAAACAATGTTACGAAGCATTATCGGTCACTATAGAAAGAGAAAGAAAAAAGTAAAAAATAAAAAGTAAAAAGGAAAAATAAAGTAAACTGGTATTTGTACGTATATAAAAAAATGATATAATTTATCATGTTTTTTGTTATACCAGTTGATTAAAGTTTTAGTCCATCCTAAGGTTGCCTTAAAGCGATTGCGATAATTCCGCTCTTTGTACATTTTCAATGCTACACTAATTATGTATCCTATTCTCTGTAAAATTCTGGTGTGCAAATAAAGTATTATATACCTACCTACTTCAGGCTTAGAGTGAGGCTGTTTTTTGACACGCTACACAATATGTCGTTGGTGTACAACAATTATAATTCTATTCTATTGTCAGTTCAGGCATTGTAATTGGTATACCTTCTAAAGAATGGAAAAGTACTTCTGAGGGATTAAGAACAAATTTTGTCCCTGTTACAAATTTTGTTCGTAATAATTAGAATTTAATTGATAATATTATTTAACTAAAATAAACTTCAATTTTGGGTCTTGTCGTCCTTTTTGCTAAGTGAAAAATACGAACCCGATCTCAAATTTATTCTACAATCACAATCAAAGCAAAAATATTTCAGATTTCGTCTAGACTTATAAATGTAGTATCAGTTACAGGTTCGTGGAAATAAATACAGTTTGTTTGTTTCTTTCTTTTAAGTAAACTTTGTCCAACTTCAACTGATATTTATCCTTGTTTGCTCTGAATTTATAACTGTTACATCACTTTCTGCAATTCATAAACGTTCTTTCTTTCAACACGGTTATAAACAAGATGAGTTTCTTTTGCAAATGTCCTTTGATGTCTTGGTTAAAGAAGTGAAAAGCCTTGAAATTATGGCGGCACAAGACCGCTCTTTGTGGAAGTCAAAGAGACAGCAATAACCTCAGCGTCCTCCAGGAAACCAAATGAAACACAGGCGCTGAGTATCGTCTGAAACCATCGCTCCAAAATGTCATTAGCCACAATATTGTGAGTCTGCAATCAGTAAGCCCTCTACCAAGTAAGAATAAATAGGTTACTACTATAAAAAAATATAGTAAAATATCTAAACAATATTAAAGTTATAATTTAACTGTGGAAAATAACTAAAAAAAACTAGTGAAAATCTAAAATTATATTGCTGTTCGTAATATATACTATAATAAAAGTTAGGTATTCCTTGCGTATTTATGAACTGGGTATTACAAACAGACAAAAAACATAACGTTCACTTCAAACTAAAAATGCTTATTTACATTTAGGTGATCTCCGCGCGATCTTTTTATATATGTTGCACTGAACCCTAATTCTTTTTTTTTTTTAAATAATAGCCATATTATTCCTTAAAAATCCAGCTATGTACCAATGAAAGTCCCGTGGAAATCCGTCCACCTGTTCTGGAGATGAGCCGGAACAAACAAAAAACAGATAGACAAAAATAAAAGAAATGATTTTTTGGTATATGGCACCGCGGAAACATTCGGATGCATTTAGTAAAATGCAATTTACAAATGGACACTTAAATTTTATATCGTGAGATATTGTGAGATTAACTGCTCTGTGAGTATTTAACAATTCAACACAAGAAAATAAATACCTTACCTTGTTTTCATTTTGTTCAAAATTTCATTATTAGTTGCTCTGTGTTTTCATTTCATTTATTGTAATAATCTAATTCACGAGCCGATTTTGTTTTAAAATATGATTGATTAAAAAAATATAAAAAAGAATAATTTAATAAGTTGACTTTTAAGATTGAAAAGTAACGAATAAATGGCCTGCGACTAAGGCGCTCTGGCCGGGGTGGGCGTAAAAGTAATATTTGCGAGGGTGCGAAAACGAGGGTTTTCGTTTTTAATTGTAATTCATGTCAAGTGAAATAGAAATTCTAAGAGAAATCTAAGGAAAAGTCTACTTGTTTTACCTAAACTGCTAAAGGTATCTGTTTATGTGTTTTGAATAAAATTACCTGAGCCATATAGTAAATAATTAATGCTTAATGGTATAATATATGAGAATTTTCATACTCGACCGGAGGCCGTGGTATCCATCACGGCCTCACAGAAAACCGGCGTGAAGCAATGCTTCGTTGTTTTGTCGAGTTAGTGAGGTTATTGGAGGCCCTAACCCCCCGGTCAGGGGTATGCAACTGCCATTCAATCGGGTCCTACGAAAATATGCATAGAAGGTACTTGTAGATTACTGTACCTAAAATTAGAAAGAAAGAAGAAGAAGAAAACACTGAAAATTTAGAAAGAATCTTGAAATTAAATTTGAAGAGAATATAAACACAATATAATTATTTCCATGTAATTTATAATTAAATAATATTAAATAAAGTCTGTGGGTATTTTTGACCGAAGACTGATTGACGTTGATTCGGTTACCCTCTTTACAAACGGTTTCAAAGTTTCAAAATTTGATAACTGCCTATTGTGTTTTGGTATTTTTACGACGAAATTCTGCACTGTGCTTGTTTCTGTGATATCTTCTTAAAAAGTTTAACCCTGCTTATCCCTTGGACTCGTGCTATCCGTCATGTACGATCGACTTTGCTATTCTTTACTGGATTTTGTTTACGTCTGAATTTGGATATTGAAAGTGCAAGAGGAACCACATACAATCAAATTAAAAAAATACTACAATTGATAAAGTAAACATATTTTGCAATTTTTCTTTCCTGTAATGTAGTAATCATAAAAACAAACTTTATGCTTATTTGACATAACGTTATCGAACTACTTAAGGGTAAATTAAGCTGTGATTCCTCAAATGATCCAACAATAATGCAAGGCATAAAATATTTTAAGACCCACGATCATAAAACAAAAAAGATTATATAAAATTACATTCACCGTTTTGAGTTTTATTTCATTTATATCGAACCTTTTTCTTTAGTGAAGTGGGCTAAGTTTTGCAGCATTTTTATTTTTTTACTTTTCTTGTTTAGTGGATAATGGCATTGCAAAACTTAGCTCATTTGAAAATAAACATTTAAATAATTTTGAAATACTATAAAGAGCCATCTGACGGCGCTCAGTTCAAATGAAATGAACTCCATCTATCCGTCATAGTACATAGTTTTTCAAAACTGATTCAGAGTGGCTTATCTATCTCTAGTTATTAGTGTATAATCTATGCCCCCTGTCCTTTCCCTTACTACCACCTTATATATATATATATATATTTTAGATTAATTTGGAACTTTGAAAATAAAGTATGCTTGTCCACGCTGAAAGTATTAGTTGCTGTTAAACTGGTCATAGTTGTACATATAAATAAGAGACGACATAATTACAAGCTAAATAATATGTGTCTTTGTTAAATTGATTGGGAGAACATTTTAAATATGTTGGTATATATTGTACTTTTCCAATTCAAACATGTTGTCGCCACATCAAAAACTCTTATTTATTTTATTAAAAATAGGGCCCAAACTATAATAGATGATAAGTATGATAACACAGTTCATTATTTAATAAAAATAAGATAATAGACATTATTTTGACTGGTTATAACGGTAACGCACGCTAATGGTACATTGATAAATATTAACGAATAGTGGGATTATAAAAGGGTACAAATAAGTGGAGATCTATTGACTTGAGTGCGAATAGAGGTACGAACAACTTGACAGTTACTGTTAGTTAGTGATTTTCATAGTTTATATCAGTGGTTGTGAGACTGTTTCTTACAAACAGAAACCTGGTGTGCCCTTCGTTTTTAGAAATTCGTCAATTATGCCCATTTATTTACTTACACTTACATGTTACATTATGGTTTCAGTGTAAGAGTATGCTAACGTAGATAAAGGTATAAAATTATTAAGGGTAGTAATATTTTATGATGAGGCCCGAGACCCTGTTAACTCGTCCAGGCCGGACGAATTACCTACGTTGCGGTTTTATTCACTCGTATTACTGTTTAATGTCGGTACCTATGTAAGCAGGTAAGGTTCGTGGGTGTAGAAATTTATTTTTTGTAAATTTCTACACCCACACAGTTTATCACCGAGAACAAATATGTAAGAGGTGCTAACAATGGTAAGCCGATTCTGTAGTCCTAGGATTATCAGAATGGGTTCAAAGAAATAACCGCTTGGGTTACATTTTATCATCAGTATCGTCAATTGAATGGCTTCGTACTTTTTGTGTTAAGTATTCTAGTTACATGGGTCACACATTACTAGTATTCTTGTTAACCCCTCCAGCTACGCTTAACGCTTGTGTTAGGAGTGGGTTCACGTCGGTAGTGCACTAGGTGGGGTTCGAAGCTGCAACCACTTGATCGCAAGTCCGACGTCTTGGCCATTACGCTATTGCCTTGATTTTTTTAACAATTACTTTATTCGAAATTATATCATACAGAAAACAATTAAGAATGTATGCCCGTCTTCCTCCACATTGAGTTCGGCATTTCACCGACCCGAGGAGCACAAATCAACAGGAGTTACGATTGGAGAGTCTTCATCATCCACTATACTTATGAGAACTCACTCCAACTTATATTTATCTGGGGAATTTAGATAACTTTTTGCAGGGATAAAATGATATCCGATGTGGAAGCTAAGGTATGGACCTACTTATTATTATTGGTTTGAGTGCCTAGTGTTACTTCGACAATTTATGGCCTTTTGTGGCGCTCTTTAGGGTTTGCGCGTTTTAGGGCCTAATACATACATTTTTATTTTGTCTGATTCCAATGTGAGCAGGACTAACGGTACCTCCACTGTGTCCATACCTGCCTTAAAGGCACGCTTCCATAGACTACGATGACTACTACTAACTTTCAGGCGGACTGTATGCTCATTTGCTATTTAAACTCTAGAGTCTAATAATCATAAATTTGAAATACCCCCGACTCGAAAATTCCTCCCACGATTAGAAAATAGTAGATTTTTTAAACCGCTGAACCGATGTTCATGAATTATATCTAAGAACACTCTCGATCAAGTCACATTTTAAACAAAAAAAACACGCACTTAAATCAGTCCAGTCGTTTGGGAGCTAGGATGCCACAGACAGACACACAGACACGTCAAACTTATAACGTCCCTAGAACACGAATTTCGAATATTGTACACACGAAAACTGCGTTGACTTAGAAACTGGATTTTTTATAGCTTCTAGGGACCGTAGAATGTAACTGAAAGTATTTGGTATTAATTATGAACTTGATACTCTACGGGTTCCTGAGAAAAGGGTTTTGACAGATAGACAGAAAGCCAGACGAACAACGAAGTGATCCTATAAGGATTCCTTTTTTCCTTTTAGGAACGGAACCCAAAAAACTTATAACTTACTATATGAAGGTATAATATTCTTACACCCTTGGCGAGCAAATTTGTAAGTAGTAAAGTAATTTTTACAAATTGTTGTAATTTGAACTCAAATTTTATTTTGTGTTTGTTGTAATCTCAAATTCGTAACAGAACTCAATTGAAACATGAGATCGGCGTATACGCGAAATTCAGTACACAACAGCTATTCCAAACTTGATCCTTTGCTTTAAACTGAAATCATTTGAACATATCAAATTAACCTTAGAAGTTGGAATACTATCAGTAAGTAGTAGGTATACATTTCTCGTCAGCATTTTCAATTAATAATTAAACCTAAGAAGATCCTTCCTTAACATAAACCTTCATGAAAGTGCCAAAACAACTGACAACAAAATACAGACTTACGAACACACAAACATGTTTTTGTATAAAGTCTAAGTCTTCCTGTGTTTTCGTACTTCTATTGAATCTGTGTGGTTGTTATTGGTCTTAGCCTAATACGACATAGGTTATAAGTTATAACACTTGTAACCTTATTCACATATATTTGTATGATCAAGGAAACAATATCTTCAGATGTATAACATAATATTCGACTACTCCTAGACCTAAAATTTCGTTTTTCATTATACTATTTATTTTGAAAACCAAGTTTTCGTTCTTAAAATTTTCGTTTTACAAACCCTTGCAAACAACAAAGAGACGTCTCTTTGTTTGCAACTACTGCCCATACATACGCAGATACATCTCTTGGTTCGTATGTGTGTCACACGATGTAGCTGAGTTATAGAATCGGATGTAGGTAGCTACGTAAGCTCAGCGCACTTATCTGAAAAACTGTCAGACACAATCAGTGCGACCTCTGGCCGTTGACAACAATGACAACGGATTTACTGTACAATGCTAACCACATGCATACAAGCACTTAACTATAAGTATACATGTGTTTGTAGATTTACAAATACTTTATTTTTGTAATGTATTTTTTATTTTTATTAATTTGATTTTCAAAAAAAAAAGAACTGAAGAAAAAAACAGTAAGTTACTATTACAACTATAATGATTTACATTTATGGTTTTTATATATTTGTTAGATTGGTTGGATTATATTAATTGAAATAAGTAGGTTTGTCAAGGACAACTGAAATCAAAACCGTTTTTGAATAGTTAATTTAATTAAGTTTAAGAAAATTCATATCATTATCATGTGTCTTATATCCTATCCTGTCATATATCCTTTTGTGGTTGGGTATGCGACCATACTTGTTATCTTTTTATTTTGAGTCGACTTCAAAAAGACGAGCCTCTCAATTAGGCTTTTTTGTACCAAAGGGAAAGTATTTTAGATTATGTTCACCGATTTCATGGCGGTGATCACTTCAAACTTATAACCATAACTTAATTAAATACAATTGAAATCGTACCTATTAGAATAATTGTATCCGTATCCTTTTAAAGACAACCCGACAAAACTTAACATACTACACTATTGTAATAGCAATTTCAATATCGGCTATTGAAGTTTGAAGACGATTTCTTTTGAACATTTGCAATATAAATGATACTATCCGATAGATGAGAACGAAACGAAACGAAATATATAGACATTTAGTTGAACAAATGCATTTTATACAAAAAATATGTTATCATATGTTAAACGACTGAAGTTGTTGTTTTAAAAATTTAGCTATTTTTTATTTGGGTCTGTGAAAAGAGAGCCTTCTAATGTTAGCCTGAATCTACCGAACATAATACAATTATATTTTTGTGGAGGCATAAGCCTTCTTTGCTTTAAATAGACAGTAAACAGGGCCATAAAATTTCATAAAACTTTCAGGCACACGTATAACAGACAACGGTCTATTTGAATATAATCCACAGGTAAAATGTTTAGAAAATCAATAAAAAAATTATGCACAGAAAGTCAATTCTGTCTATATTTATGATCTCATTTAAATGACTGGCCTGTTGGCCTAGTGGTTAGTGAGCCTGACTACTATGCCATAGGTCGTGGGTTCGATTCCCACCCGAGCCTGGGTGTACTTTGTGTCCGTTGTTTGTAAAGTCCTCCGCGATACAGGAGTAATTCCTGCTGCGGGAGTTGACTTTCTTTAAAAAAAAAAAAAAAGTATGTTCAGTACCAGTAGCACAGATTAATAATTAACAGTACAACAGATTGTTTAATTTAATAAGATATTTAAATAAATAGCAACTCTCACAACAAATCTGATACAGATATAGAGTTCAGTCTTGATCAAGCGGTAATTCGCCATTGCTTACTAGTTAGTTATATACGGTTACAAAAGGCTGGTCATATTGTATTCAACGCCTAACCAGAATATTCAAGGCAATGGTTTTGCATGACTCTATAACGATATTGTTTTTTATTTTTTTCGGGTCATCACTTTACCGGAGTTTAAGGTCAAGTGGTATGTCGGAATCGAACCGACTAAAACCACACGAAGTTCCGTCACCAGTGGGTCTATTGCAAGGGACTCGGGTATATCCTAAGAAGGAAGCGCGGAATACGTCGTGCCACCGTCTTAGGCCTGCTCCTAATAACGGACAGGCCCACCTATTACCCGGAGGTCAGCACTCTCCCATACCCTTTCCGCCGCCTCGTTGACCAACATCACCTCCTCGCAAAATGAGGCGGCGGAAGCCCACGCACTCTCGCTTCACACCATGGACAGAACCATGGTCTCCAGCGATAACTTTTCACGACATAAAATATTGCGAGCTTATCGAATGTCATTTAAACAGTTTTCAGGCGATTAAACATCCTACAGCGCATAAAAATCTCATTTTGTTTGTGTATCACGGTTCATAAACTTTGTTCTAAACCCGTTATTTTTTGTATATGTGAGAACACACACAAGTCCTTGTTAAACTGTTTGTGATAGTTACTTACCCTACCGCACCAAAATCCCTAAGGCTACAAGATCAAGATATTTTATTACCAAAAACTTTATAACATTATCAATCAATCAATCAATCAGCCTATCATAGTCCACTGCTGGACATAGGCCTCTCCCAATGTGCGCCACAGCACCCGGTCTTAACACGGGGTAAATTATTATCACGCCCCAATAATGGCGGTAAGACCCATACTGGAGGATTGGCTGGAGAGGCTATTGGTGTGGAAAGACTCTCGCTAAACATCATGGTCTAAAGTGAGAGATTGCGATTCTTGGGCCTCGTTTTTTTAAAAAGAGATATCTGCTTAAGAGGCAGCGGAAAGGCAACAGGAGAGGGAGGAAGGGAGTACTCTTCCGTCTTGGGTATAACGGTCGAGGTTTTTTGTTACCCCAGCAGAAGCAGGCCTGAAACGGTGGCGTGTAGTGTCCCGTGTGTGCCTGACGGGCCAAGGTCCCCCACACTCATTAGTGTATCTACTTACTGTTTAAAGGACGGCAAAGGCCTGCTGGGGTTCGCGGGGTCTTCGTTCCTAGGGTATACCAGAGTCCCTTGCAATACCTATGACGGAACACCGTGTGGTTTTAGTCGGATCGGTTGCGACTGATTATGTAATGTCCGTTAAGGTTTCTCTTTCTCCGGATCCCAAGTTCCTCTTCACATCTTCACCAAATTTCCAAGGTAAGAAAATCGGTTAATATTTGACTGAGGTAACATACACAAAAAAATCATACTTACATTTGTAAGCGTCGAATTGAGAAAATCCTCCTTTTTGAAGTTGGTTAAAAAATCGTACGTGATGCAGTTATCGCGAACAGTCGGAGAATAAAAAAGAATTGTTATTGGGGATTCACCGTAAGGTGTTTATGACAATATTTTTTTACATTTTTAACCATTGTAGGGGATGTAGGCAAAATACTATAAGACTGTGAAGTGAGCTAATAAGAGCACACTCAACTTAAAACTGTCCAAGCAAAATATAGTCCTTAATTTCTCTAAAGATTGAGAATTGTCCCTTGAGAATTGAGTTTTCCTTTATGAATCAAATCAAACGAAACTAACCCATACGCATTTTAAATGACGAATCAAAGCAAACTAACTACTTGACAACTTAATAAATAAAAAGCAAAGACAAGTACTGCTGGTTAGCGATCTGGGGTGTCATGATTTGATTTTCAGTAAGAGAAACTGCTGGGTTCCTTAAGTAAGCACTAAGAAACAATTTTTTGAAAATTCATTCTCTAGATGGGTAAAGTATGAGAGATTGTATGAACCTTCGTCAGTTTTGAAATAAAAATGTAAAAATTGGTAGATAACAGTTTAATTGAGAACTTCCTTTGTTAAGTGGGTAACTGATTTACATGTAAATTGAAACACTGGTCAATATTAACAGAGTCGATTTAATTCAGGTAGTTTTGGAACCTTCCCTAGAGAATCGGTACAGGTATTGGCCATTCGGATAATATCGGGCAACCAAAATTGGATTATTGTGGAATCAGTTTCATATACAAATACCACATGCAGAACGTGTACCACGTATTTGTCACAAATTGATAGAGGTCAAGTCGTTTACAAATATATTGATATAATAGTTTGACATACTAAACTTACTATACAAAGGGGAAAAATAATAGTATTAGTACTTTTCTTATTAGGGGTTTATTTATTATTTATCTATTGTGCCCTGCTATTTTTCTGAGACTGGGGAAATAACTTATTGCAATAGCTCCGATTCTAAAACATTTTCAACTAAAATTTGATATTTTACAAAAATTTACCTCATGCTTTGAGATGGCGGAAGTGAGACGACGAATAAAACCACACCGTGTTCCGTCATGATGTCTATGGCGGGATCTCAACTAGATAGAAAGACATCAAATGACAAATTTCATAATGAACTTAAAATAAAAAAAGGTGTGTCAGCTCCGATGCACGACTGGGGTATACAATTTACGCGAGGTATGTCTCTTTTTCCCTCCCCCTCTCTCTCTCTCTCTCTTTTTCTAGATATATTCATAATTTCTAGACGCTGTACATATATATGTATATATATACTTACATGCGTCTTTCTTAAGGAGTTAACCCAAAAAACGCACGACAAAGCGTTACGCTGCCCTTCGATTACTAAATTTTAATCGTCATATTTTTTTCATACCGGGTGCCTAATATATTATTAAGGAGTAAACTCCAAAAAAATCATTGGTTAAAGACTTTTGTGTAAAATACCCCCGTCAATTGATATTCCTCGTGGTAAGAGGCAGTTTGGATCTGTTTAAAAGGATTGTAGAACAACAAGTTAACTGTTTTACGGTGTGGCCAACTTCATAAATGACTACGCTTTATTTCTAGCAATCAGCATTATTTGGAATTGCATTTTACCTTGGGATATTTTATTTTAGTACTTATTGAAACGTTTGCAAATTGTATGACAACAATTTTGGCTCTGGGCTTTTAACATGGCCGTCAAAGCTAATGAAGTTATAGTTTTTGATTAACAATTGTTGTATAAAAGTGACTCGAGCTTTATTAAATCTAACTAGAGGGAATCTAAATTGTAGATTCGAGTGACGAATATCTGAAGACGCATTAATTGATAGTCCAAATAACCTTCTAAAAAATAGAAAGAGAGTAGTTACGACATAAAAGCGTAACAGACAGACAGATAGATATACAGAGATAGACAGATATATTTCGTGTCACGTTATTATATATAACTGATAAACTAATAAACCGATTTTAACACACATTACACAGTTTGGTCCAACTTAAATTTATAGTCACAATATTTTTTTATTGCAAATTACTTAATCACAGCAACGCGTGGGTAAGTTAGGATTAGGTTATATTTGAAATACTAAAATATTGTGAGTTTATTAAATTATAATGCACTTAACATAAAATTCAGTAATCAATCAATTAACATTTGACATTTAAAAATCTGACAACTACTTTAAAATGAGCTACCCACTCACATACTAATAAGAACCGCAATCCGACGGCAACACATCTACGAGGTTGGTATGCTCCAATACCTTAAACAAGCAGTCAGTCCATTTATAGTATAGTTTGAAGAGTGTAGGTGCACTCGGTATCGGTTAAGTTTGCTCGTAACACGGTAAGGACAGGCGCTGAGTAGGTAAATATTGTACCTCTTCTAAACAAGTGAACATAAACACGATCTGCTGGCTTCAGAGCTTGAGTACACTAGTGTGCTTTACCAATTGAATTCAAGGCCGTATTACCGTACGTAGAGCTCCCTGTCGTATGAGACTTTACTGAATGTTTGCCGGTTGCGAATTATATAAATACTACTCATTCTGCTAGCAGAATCAGATTGCATTTTGTTGTTGTAAATGAGATTTGTTTATCTTTTAGGTTGACATAAAATTACAAGGTAACGTTTCGTATGGAATCATTTCAAAGAACGATTTTGTAACACCGATTTATTTCGCCTGAGGCGTAGCCATTTAATGCATTTTTTGGGTGCATCTCACTCGCAACCAGGGATGATTATAATTATCTATAATGGTGATACTTGTCTATGCAGAAAATGGGAAAAGACAATGCAGTTCAGTATCTTTCTCTTTTTTATGGTATGGGGGGCAAACGAGCAGATGGGTCACCTGATGGTAAATGACTACCGCAAGAGGAACCGAGACGATATCACTTACTATCAGGTGACCCGTCTGCTGGTTTACCCCATAAAAAAAGAAAGGCGTAGGAGACTCTTAAGTTATAAAAAATTTAATGAAAGCTTATAGTATTTTTTCTAATCGTTTTTAATGACTGAAAGACTAAGAAAGTTGTGCTTAAAGTATTTATTCCGTGCCATGTCTGGAGTTGCTGCAAACCATAACAAAAATATATTTCAAAATTCAAAATATACTGAAGAATACGCCCGTTCTTTTTATCTTTAGTAGAATACGAGGGGCCAAATCGATAAGACTGGACAAGTTATCGATTTAGTGTCGCAGCTCGCAGTTACGAACGTCGTTGTAATATCGGTGGCGATAACTCCATTACTTTTTTTTCCTTTTCTTTTTATTTAGCCGATATCTCATCACGTGGAAGGACTTACTGATTGCATGTAGCTCGCTGGCTTGAGATATTCCAAGTGGATTTTCTACACATGTCTAACTTCGATACGTATTTTTACTTTAATAAAAAAAAAAGTATTTTAGTAAATAAACATGTTCTATTTGTGTTTTACGGGTTAAGATATTCCAACAGGTTAGTGTCGGAAGTTACGGCTCTTTCCGGATGCGGACAAACTCGTTGATATATTGATAAATAATACATTGTTCCTTTTTCTTGGAAAAGAATTTAAGGGAGGTCGACGATTCATACGATCCCACGAAATGCCATTTTAAATTAACTTCTTTTGCAACTAAAAAGTAGAAGGTTTTTAATTCTGTTGATGTTCTTTAATTTTTGTTAAAGATTTGATAAAACTGTTACTGCATATGATGGGGGAGGGACTGACGAAGCGCGTAATTTTTGTTTTTTCTTATTTCTTTCTTTGCCTCGTCAATACTAGGAACTATTATGACGGTTACTTTAATTTTAATATTTGTAGAGAAACACATTTTTGGTCTCGTTTCGGAAGTCTGTCATAATACTAGTCTGCCACTAGTACCGCGCATCTTCAATCTAAAAGGCAATCTATGGAGTTTATATTAAATCTAGGATACAATTTGTATCATTAGATGCAATATGTATTGTATATACGTCTCCTAAGCAATCTAAAAATGTTATTAAAACTAAAATGGCTCATCAAAAATACGTGAAGAACAGCTAGACGAGCAAATCAGCGATTGCAGAACATGCACTTGAAGCAGGCACCAATTACTGGATTGAATTTCACCGTACGCACGTCTTTTCCACCGAATGTCCCGTTTTTCAAGAGTTGTATGTGAAATTAGAGGTTGTAGGTATCGAGGTACTCACAGAGGTAATTGATTTTTAACTTTAAATTTGCTGGCTCGTTTTTTTGAGCTATCACGAGATATGTTGTCGCTGAACTGCGCTGCAGGGTAAGTATATTGCTCATTTATGTGTATCATGGTTTACCTTTATTTCGTTTTCTTATTTGCTCAATATAAAGTATAAAACCTGTAAATATTTTAGGACTCTGTTGTTGTTTTTACAGAGAGGCAATGGGGGCTGTGGAAAGCAGAAAGTGAGATTAGTTTGATTCATTCACTAAAATAAAAGCATCAGCATTTCTTTAAAAGTCTTTATTGCTTAGTTTAGCTTTGAGATATATATTAATTAATTTTATTGTCAGAAACAGGGCTAAGTCATAAAACGTGTTAAAAATTAGAAACTTAGGGAAACAGTACAGATATTTTGAAACATCAAATCTCTTCTACAGACTTGTTTGTTTCTTTTTCTTAAATTTAGTAAGCATTACTTAAGAAATAATTGTATAAAGTTTCACTTCTAGATTTATAAGAAAAAAAACCGGCCAAGCGCGAGTCGGACTCGCGCACCGAGGGTTCCGTAAAATATTTTTATTGTATGAAATAACTAAAAATTTGTGGTTTTCGCAATTTTTCCTTTATCTGTGCTAGATGTTGCTTCGTACCAAAATTTCAAGATTGTGAGTTCACGGGAAGTACCCTGTAGGTTTTGCTTCCCTTGCGACTATCGAAAATTTACGGAAATTTGCGGCATAAACGGCTGTATCTTTGATTGCGTTGGCTTAGAAGTTTGATTTTTTCACAGCTCTAAGGGACAGTAGACCCGAGTATTTGATATAAATTTCAGCTTGATACATCCACGCGTGAGAAAACGGGCCTTGACAGACAGACAGACCTTCGGACGGACAGACAACAAAGTGATCATATAAGGGTTCCGTTTATTCTTTTAGAGGTACGGAACCCTAAAAATATACATATTTGACTTTCTTCATACATTTTTGTTGATATAAATACATGTTTTGTTATATTTTGATGAAAAGTTATATTCCAAACTTTTATCATGGTCACACACAGTGCTTTTTATGCATTATGGAACATTTTCTACGAAGCGAATGGAAAACATCCACAATATAATAATATATATGGATATGGTTTTATTATAACTACAGTTTAATTATTTTTTGGCTTATTTCATTAGCCAGTATAATTTGAACTGTCATTGTATACCTTCCCGCACCATGACTAATTAACATATTTACTGGACGCATGTAGCTTGAAATAGTAGTTTTCACGTAATTTATATATTTTTACGTGTTAAAAATTTTATAATTTTGTGGAGGAACTGGTGTTTTGTCCCTCCAACACAAAGAGTGGACCCTCCGACCAGGCTCGGTGATCATGCCAGACGGACCGCGGCCCTACGGTTGATGTTGGGAAATTGTATATATACTAATCGGCGCGGGAACTTCCATAGAGCGATGCAGGATTAGTAATAACTCCGTAGTTCAGCTCGTATTCCCTAGATTATGTTGAATTATGTTTTTTGCTGTATGTGAAAGTCGCCACAATTTTCTGCCCTTCTAATTATAAAAGTTAAGTATTCGAGATTTTGTGTTCTTCCATTCTCGACATTTTCTTAAAAATGCGTACAGAGACATCTCTTCACTTATTAATATATAGATGAACATTTATCTTTCATGAAGGGTGGCAATATTTTATATCTTTCGTAACCCCGGTTTATGGGCATAGGATGGTGGGTCAACAATGGGCAAAGGATATTAATTTTTGAAAGGAGTGACGTGGTTTTAAATATACACTCGCTTTTGGTTGAAACATATTTTATTATCTTATCAATTATATTATCTGTAGTTTTGCGAATGTTCTTGGTATCTAATTAAAAGAAAATGTTTGTCTATAATTATACGCCAGTCTAAAAAAATACAAAAATAATTAGGGTTTATTTGATAATTTTAAGATCGTAACAACTAATATCATAGTTATTATTCTACTGTACAGCTAATATATTTTTTATTATACAATAAATCACTTCTGTAGCACTTTTATTCTTCATCTTATAACGTCTACTATTAGACATTTCTTCGGAAATCATATTCGCCGTCAATCAAAAAAGTGTCCGGACCTGTGTGCAAGGGAAACTACGTCATTGGCGCAGATGGCGATTATCCAGATATGATAACGCAGTGTTGCATCTTGTACTGATGAATACAGTCGTCTCTTACGAACTCCATGGAAACGGGGACAGGTTTGGCACATCAGTGTTGTATGAATACGTTGGAGGACCGGTTGCAGTCGTGGAGCTCCTTGTGTGGTTGAGTTCTTTGATTACTAACATACGTTTTTAGTCTACTGAGTGTCGTGACTGGTCAGGTCGAAATTGGGTCACTCTGGAAGGCGTCCAGAGTGAACCAATTTTGACCTGACCAGTGCATTCAATGTAGGCACATTGCAGTTGCATATTTCGATTGTATGTAGACTTGGATCCTGGAATTTGTTTACATTAAGCGAGAATCGAACCCGTTATTCCCGGCGTGGCGGTCAAATGTAAGATCGCCGTACCACAGAGGTCGTTCATTCTTTTTTTTATATAATAGGGGGCAAAATAGCAGACGGGTCACCTGATGGTAAGTGACTACCGCCACCCATGGGCACTTGCAAATCAAGAGTTACAAGTGCGTTGCCGGCTTTTAAGTTAGGAGTAAGGGAAGGGGGGAAGAGGGGGAGAAGGAAGAGTCAGAGCCTCCGGTAACCTTACTGCCTCGGCGAAATACAATCCAAACATTGCTTAACTTCCGGTTTTCTGTGAGGCCCGTGGTATCACTTCGGTCGAGCCCGTCCATACGTGCCGAAGCATGGCTCTCCCGCACATAAAGAACTCATTTTTCATTCATCATTGAGAAAAGTAAAGAATAATGACATTAGCTTTGTGCGAGACACGGTTAGGCCACTTTTAATGGTCGGTAGAATATGAGAATGATTGCAAATGGTGAAAAAAATATATTGAACGGCTTCAAGTACATTAGATTCGTGATAAATGACTTTCCGATCTATGGAACAGAGGTTAATGGTGGAGTGAATAATAAAATAATAGGTTTGAATGGTAGTAAAGGTTTGATTTTCTCTTTTAGTTTTATAACAATCCTATAATTATGTATTTTTTATTTTACGGGAATTAACACGATCACGAAATAGGTATTACATACCTCTGAATTGCCTGATGTTTCAATCAGGTGGGACTGGAAGTTGTCACAGGCTGACTGTCTTTGTGGATTTGTGGATCACACAAATTTTTGTCCCGTGTGGGATTTGAACCTAAAACTATCGGCGGGGCGTAGTGGCGAGGTGACCCCTTAAACCATTGCGCCATCCGTGCAGTCTATTATCCCCGTATAAATACATAATTGTATCATGGAACGCGAAAGTTTAAAAGTAATATATTGTTAGCTGACGGTAGTCGAAAAAACAAGTGATGTCACACATCATCCGATATCGAGTCTATAAATAGTAGTACTGAGCTGCATCTCGCTCTCTTTTTGCTGGGACAGCACGCAGAACGGACTTGTTACCTGACTATTGCCTTAAGGTTGTTTTACTTGTTACGGGTTTCATATTTTTGTAGTAATTATTAATTTTCTGTTGGGTTTGTGTAATTCCTACTTAGATTAATTATTGTTTTCATTGCTGTTTTTATAATTATTATGAATTAGTTTTGAGGCATAAAATATTGTTTATTATTTTAAGTTGTTTCACTACTGTTTTCCAATAATATAATAATTCTAAGAGTCCAAAGAGATGTGATGTTAACTATTAATGCTTTTATTATGTAACTGAAAATATTGGCCCAATATGGTAAGTTTAAGAATCCGGTCCTCATCGACTCAAATGCTAGACGAAAGGATTGTGGAACACCCCATTGAGCAACAAAATTATGGTATGCAAATCCTTTCAGATGAGGAGCAGTTGCCTACTTGTAGTTTATTTCTTTTACTTTCCATATAGTTACCACAGTTATAGTTCCAAAATTATAATAAAATGGATCCTTATTTTAATTGCTTTTGCAAGATAGGACTATTCCAATGCAATGGATTAGATTTAGAAACAGAAATAAAGTTAATGGAACAACAATAAAAATTTGCTTACATATACAAAGTACATATATGACGTAGAAACGTCGGTCTTTTCGCTAAAACCAATTCCTTGCCGGAAACCTTTGGATGACTAAAATACCGTAATAAATAAAAAAAAGCCGACCAATTGCGAGTCTGATTCTTGCAGGGTTCCGTAAGCAAACAAACTTGTATGTAGATAGAACGTCCATTTCGGAAGTTAATTCTCGAAGATTTTTGCGTCTTTTCCGAAAGACAAACTTAAATTTGCGGTTCTAAAAATACTCTCCCACACATCGATGTACGACAGAATCACTTTTAACTGCAAAATTATAAGTTTGTAATCACAAAAACAATTTAACGACTTTCGGATTTTTCCTTTACTTGTGCTGCCAACACGATTCTAGATCAATGAGAAGTACTGTGTAGGTTTTGATTTACCTGCGAAATGTAAAAATTTGATCAAATCTAACCCTATCTTTTGATTGCGTTGATTTAGAAGATTGATTTTTTTATAGCTTCAAAGGACCGCAGATATAAGTAATTGGTATTAATTTCAACTTGATGCGTTCACAGGTTCCTGAGAAAAAGGGTTTTGACAGACAGCCAGACAGACGGACAACAAAGTAATCTTATAAGAGTTCCTTTTGAGGAACGGAACCCTAAGAAAGAGTAAAAAAGCGCTGGGTACCGCTCAACCTCACCGACGTTCAGATGCAAGCTTACGTGGAATGGTACCTTGATACGATAGCTAAGTTTAGCTTTAGTCACAGATAGGCTTATCTCGGCGCGTTTACGACATTATGATAGGTATGAGAAGATCTTAGGTACATCAATACGATCAAGAAACTAAGTAGGCTTAGGTATATCAATAAGAACCATATTCATATTATTTTTAAGCATAATAGTGACATTGACATACAGCCAAAATAGATTTATCTACTACCAATAAAATTTGTATGCTAACGTGCGTGATTAATAAAGCTTTTGTTACTCCGCGTTAATTAAGTTTGATACACGTACTCGTAGAAACAATTTATCAATGTGATATGTAAGCTTCCTAGCAAAAGATTAATTCATTCTGTCGTGAAATTGAGTCATATAAGCACTTTGATGAAATGTATGAGTGTACTGTCTGGGGTTTAATCTTAACGAAAACCTTTCTCACACACTCCTGTACTCTTAAAAGCTATTTTAATTAAGGTAACAGTTGATCTCCTTTAGAAATAATGTCGTTCGCCTGGTGAAGCAGAGCAGTCCTGTTTTTCTTTCCACTAGGACCGCCCGAGACCAGCAGCCATCGTGCAAGTAACGTCGATGTCGGTAATAAAATCTTTGTTTATTACTGTCACAGTGTTCTTGCAAACTTCTATCCTTGGGATAGATTTTTTTTAACTTGAGGATTTCATAAAGTTTTTCAGGATTTCGTTGATTAGTTTTTACAATAAAGTATGTAATTCTGTAAAAAAAGTAAGAATAATAATTCAAGTGAGATTTGTTTTTCGAAAAATTTCGAAGCTACTTTTAGTCATTTTCTTAGTAACCAAATGAAAAATTCCAAAATAAAAAATATGTACGATGTAAAATCTTTAACTGTACATTCAACCTACTTTTATGAAAAACTGAGGCAAAAATTCCTAAAAAAATGGTAAGAAAAAAAGGTATTGTACCTTCTAATTATTACCGCGATTACGTCCCGATTTACACATCTAACATGTATAGTCGCGAAAGTTTAAAATCAGTTAATAAATAATGGTTGTAATTTGACCTCCAGGCTATTTCTAGTTGATATAATAAGCAAGCAACATGTAAGTGGCTGAGAGAAAAATGGATTGCTTGGATATCATTTTGTGACAGTTTATATATACCGCGTCGTAAATACATTATGTATTTCATATAACATCGTCAGTTCATAGTTATTATGGTTCCGTTTTATTGCTATGAACATTTTCGTTAGCTAGTCTCGGCATTAAAAAATAAAACCGTTTCCACTAAAAGCAATTTAAATAATCAAATATTACAAATTGGATTGTTGCACGTGTCAGCATTCGCTTCGATAGCTATACCAATACAAATATTAACTTTTTCGAATATGAATACCGGACAGCAACACGGATACCTATTCAACCTTTAATCTGTTTGTTTACATCTGCCTTTATACGAAATCCTGTAATAAAAGCAGCCTGCGCTACCTACCAACCATATTTATTTTTAAATATTGTACAAACATAGTTCTCTTTCATACTGCGCTTCTATAAGTTTGGCAAGACAAGGAAAATGTTTTTTGTACAATTTGATATTATGCATGTACGGTATACTAATAATAATAATATGTGAAGTCTTTTTCTCGCATATTATAACCATTAGTAGGTTTACATATTTTTTCAAGCTTAAAGTAGGTACCTACTATTAAAACAGTTTGCCGTCCCAGCCGCCGTTGTGCTGTTGTACTTTCGTATATGGATTTAGATTTATTAGCGTTTGCCTGCACTTAGGTGCGTTGTTGTAGGTTTTATTAATCAATTCAAGTATACCTCATGAGCAGTACCAACTCTTTTTCTCGATGAAAGTTACCCTACGTTTTCTGTTGTATCCCTGATAACGTTTATGCAAAATTTTATGATGATCCGTTGAGTACAGGTATAACAAACAAAGTCACATTCGAGTTTATGTTATTAGTTAGGATAACGTGGTAATTAAAATCTCGTTATTAAAAAATAAACTCGTTAACAAGGTTATTTATAAATAGCAGTTCCCGCGCGGCTTCGCTCGCATGTACATATTTATATATTTTAAAAGTAGCGTAAGTTACTCCTTATAACACCAGCTATCTGCCAGTGAAATCGGTCCATCCGTTCCGGAGATTAGCTTGACCAAACAGACAGACAGACAAAAATTGTAAAAACTGCTATTTAGGCATAGGTATCGTGCAAATAACTGTATGAGCTTCTCGTATTTGTTTTGTTGATCTTACCTTACCAAGAGCCTACTACCTACTAGTATCATTATTTTGTATTTGAAATAAAATGTAGAACAACCGCGAAAAATTTGGTAATAGTGAAGAACTCTAAGGTACATTGGTAATACATAACAATTGTGTGTTTTTCTGCACGTATGAATTCAAATTACAAAGGGCCCTGCTGGGCAGACAAAATCTTCTTGCCAAATTTCTCTTGTTCTGTGAAGATCCCTTGGAGTTAATACATGAATATTGAGAGGTACATTGGCACAAGTTACGATCAGTATTATTTTTATGTATTCAGAGCGTAATACAACCGGGGGCCCCGCTGGATGGATCAGGCGATTTATTGTAATTTCCATCAAAATAGTTGAGGTACATTGGATCGTGTAAAAAAATTCGTGAGGTACATTGAACAAACCAAGTATTGCCACTAGTTTTTTCGGTCTCTAAAAAATATGACCTCGTACATTTCGTTCGCTCCGAAAACTATTAATGGTATTAGTAAAAAAGTACCATAGTTTTAGAGAACATGTACTTTTAATTATAGTTATGTCACTATAAATATTTTTGAAATATTTAAAATGTTAATAGAAACGCCGGTAGATACTAGAACACGTTATTCGTACCTTGGTATTAATCCCTATAAATTATCCCCCATCCAAATAAATTACATCCCCTTTAAGGCAGTTTCAGTACCTGTAAATTACTTTTTGAATTGTTGCAATCCGACATTCCACTCAAAAGCTTTCAGCAGTTTTAAAAATGTTTGGCCATAACGTATATATGTGATTTTTTTAGCAGAGCTTAGAACTTAACTTTGTACTCTGTGTCAATATAATGCTTCTATTGTAAATTAGGTGACCGTTGCATTGTTTGACGTAAAAAAGGAAGGAAGAATAAAGCACTGCTCGGCAGAGATGGTCAGCTAAAAGTGTATGAATTGCACCGCGCTTATGGCCCGTTACAATAACCATTAATATTTGTATCAGGAGACGCCAGCGGGCTATTAAATTGCTATCAATCAGCAGATTTCTGAAAGAAATAAAACAGTATCATGTATACAGTTTTATGCATATCGTTTGATAATGTGTTGATGTGATGGCTTATATTTAAATTTTATATCATAATCTTATAGTTAAATTTTATATCCCGAAACCAACAAAAATTTAAAGCGCATGACTACATTAATTTATTTATTTATTTAAAACTTTATGCACAAAGAGTACAGAGGCGGACTTAATTCACGATTTGCATGACTTCATTATTTTTCTCACGTAGTTGCGCTTATGTGGACATAGAAGAAATCATAAGATAACTGTTTCTTCGACTAGGAACAAAAATACTAGAAAGAGTTCTAATATTATACAATGCGAGAGTTTGTATTTGCTAGCTTAAAAAGCCTCATCAATTCTCACGTAGAAAATCTCTTTAGCAGAGGTAATAAACTTTTTATTATAAAAGCAAGTTATTAATTGCCAATGTTTTGAGATTGAAGACATTTATGGAAAATTGTTGTGTGAGTGAATATAACTACGTATATTAGGTTATGTTTCTCTGAAAATCGAACACACTAAAAACAGTCCTTATAAAAAGAATGCAAACAAAAACCTACTCCTTTTTAAACTTTCTCAAATATATATATTTTTAACAAATAAAACGTAATGAAGACGTAATAAGACTGAAATTGGCCGACCCAGTACTTTAAAGATTTTGAAATGCCTCTTGACGAACTTTTTGATAAATCCTTAAAAAGATCATGTAAATATTTTATCAGAACGTTACGCGGGTTAGCGTTAAGTGAAGCCGAAATTTTCGTTAAAATAATAAAAGAGGAGCGCTAACTCAAGGGAAAATTAATTCCATACCTTTTGCAATACATGAATTTATTTTCTTTTCCCAGTTTCTTTTGTCAGACATCTTTAACTTAAATTAACATTTATAAAGCTCATAATAAATGAGAAAAGATATGACGTAGTAATGACCTTTTAAGGCACATAAATTTATTAGTAAATTGCTTTCCACTTTTTAAAGATAAAGAGACACGGTGATAAGGTTATGTTGATGATATTATTAGTATTGTACTGAAAATCAGCTCTAAAAGCAGCAGCTTTTATTAAGCGTGTTTTAGAATAATCAGAGTGATAAGAGGATCATTTTGCTAACCAAATATTCTGACCCAACAATTGTTGTTAAAAATAACAGTTGACTTAATTAAAACGAAAGTATTATGATGTTAATTCGTCTTTCTAAAAAGGAAAGCTAACTCCAACGCACCTAAATAGTGCCACAACTGATTTAATTATCTACTTTTAATTGGTTTTTAAATTGCTTTTAAAAACAATTATTTCATAAAAAAATATTAATAAAAAAAATAATCTTTATTTAATTGAAAGTAACAAATAAAAAGGAAAGAATACTACGTAATACACATAATATATTCCATACTTTATTAACATTACTGCATACACAGCAGAAGCAGTATCCGCCACCCATATTACGCGTAAACCTTTATTATGGATAGTTAGGACACGGTCCATGCCACGCATATGTAGCAGACGATATGAAGTGCAAGCAAAATAATAGTAAGACATCCCGGTAACCCAAGTTAGGTTATGTCTTGATTAATGTATGTAAGGGTGAGTGTGTGATGTATTAGTGGGATAGTTGCGTGTGTGGGTGAGTATGTAAGTGTGTTAAATGGTGAATATCATCCTAATGTATTTATTGCATTATATAGGATTATTAAATAAGATAAAGCAATGTGTGTAAAAATTGTTATTTGCGGTGTGGCTTTCGGTGTCTGGGTACGTTTGGCTCTAAAGCCAGTTTCTGAGTCTATTTTTAATGTTGGTTATGGCGTAGATGCTGTAAATTCTATTAACTTTGTTACATAGAAGACCGGAGATGACTTTATAATGTTGCTTCGGACGTGGACGTGGGACACACTTTATTGGAATGTCGTCTTCGAGTGTATAAGCTGGAATTTTGATTTAGAGTTTGCAGTACACATATCTGTCTCACGCTTAGCACTGGAACACCCGTATAGAGTTTTGTCGTTCGATAACGAAACAGTTTTTTTAGCATAACTTTGATTGCTCTGTGAGCTCTCTCTAGCAGCAGAATCGTAGTTTTTGCTACCCCGCCACAGGGGATGATGCAGTGTGATACAATTGACTGGAATAGGGCAAAGTAGGTCAGTTTAAGACTATCAAGTATCAATAGCGTTACGAATCAATTTAAACACATATATAAGTCCTACGTACCACCTCAAGAAAGACCTGAAACTTGCGTACCCATTATTAAATAAAAAAATCTGTTTGTTTTCAATATATCTTCTCCATCTTCAAATTTAAGAGCTATTTCTTGTCCCTGTCCTTACCTGTTCCTAGAATTTTCCCTGTGGCCCACTCAATAAAAATGTTTAAAATCAAAGGTGACAGTGAAACCCCTTTTTGACTCCCTGAACTGATCGATTAAAAATATATTTTGACAATTGCTATTTGCCTTTTTTTTTACTGATTTTCTTAGTGATGTGATTGCTCCGCGTACCCCTTGATGCTACCTCGCGTACCCCTGGGGGTACGTGTACCACTAATTGGGAAACACTGGTTTAGAGCCTTCTCAAGTATTTTGGACACAGTTGTTAGAACCGATATTGTTCTATAGTTGTTGACTTGCTCTCCATCACCACTCTTATAAGGTGTAAGATACCAGTAGTAAAGGAGAGAGTCTAATCATAAAATAAATAAAATAAATATTGAAATGGTTCATAAAAAGGCAGAAGAAGCGCCTAACATAACATAACACATTTGCCCTAAATTTTGTGAAATAGTATTTCATTTCAATTAAGGAATTTGATCAGAGTCGTTCGAGACATTAACTCACAAAATTACTTGTTTAAAAAAATACACACGTGTCGAATCACTTTGCGCTGCTTTTGCTCTAATCGCTGGAACATCATGTTGATAGCAATAACATTATCATTTGATATTAGTTCGTAGTTAAGTATACAAATTACACTTGCCATAAAAGTTGTCACGTATCCGTAGGCAAGTGATTTTTTTTTTGTTGTGGTAGTTTCACTTATAGTATAAATATGTATATGATTTTGTAAATCTACTAGACGTGAGGTTGGTGCGATGACTATAGACAGTGATAAAATATTGGTGTAGGATTGATTTTTTTTTGGCACACCTCGGTTACCACAAGGCCGTCGCCTAATATTTCTTCTATGAAGCTCTGTCGATCATCCTCACTGGCAAAAATTGTACATGTGTAGATTAACTACAGTCTTTTGTAGGGCAAAGATAGCTTCAATTTGAACATAAATATCTTTCGCTATACCCATTTTTTTTATATTCGGCAACAGATCGATTTTTAAATTCTTGTTAAAATACATCCCTCAACATTTGAATAGACTTATAATAATACATGTCCAAAAACACCTTTCTTTGTTCATTATCCTGAGCCCGACCCGTGCCTTTAAAAGCAAAATGTAGGTCGACCAAACTCCTACCTAAACAAGACTTTTTTCCTTTTGGAGTATACGGTGAATTTCATATAGTAGCGTGTCTTATAAATGTTCATTAATCATTATGATCGTACGTTTATACTTTCTTTCATGCCATTATCCGCGACGTCTAGACTCAAAACTAAGCATAGCTTGAACACGGATAAACAAACTTGCATACATTTTCTTTTGTAATCCCGTACCAAACACAACGAAACACCTACATTCATGCATAAAAATATTTGTGCTAATAATGAGCTGGAATCCAATCCGCTACTCCCTAGTTCCCTACCGGGCAATCGAATGCTCTACCGTTGCGTCACGTTTGCAGTTCACCGACATTAACGGCCAACTAATCAAACGCCACTCAATCATAAGATGAGAGATAATGAAGAGCTAAGTCGTAAGGCCTCGTTTTGTCACGTAATGTAACGGTCCAATTCAACCTCAACTTGAGGTTGAATTAGACCGTCACATTACGTGATGATGTATGTATATTAAACCTAATGACGAATAATATTTTATTGAAAGCGTCAAGTACATACTTACTGGTTTGATATATTTTTAGGGTTCCGTACCTCGAAAGGAAAAAACGGAACCCTTATAGGATCACTTTGTTGTCCGTCCGTCCGAAGGTCTTTCTGTCTGTCAATACCGTTTTTCTCAGGAACACGTGGAGGTATCAAGCCGAAATTTATATCAAATACTCAAGTCTACTGTCCCTTAGTGCTGTGAAAAAATCAAACTTCTAAGCCAACGCAATCAAAAGATACAGCCGTTTCTGCCGCAAATTTTCGAGACTCGCAAGGGAATCAAAACCTACAGGGTACTTCCCGTGAACTCAGAATCTTGAAATTTGGTACGAAGCAACGTCTTACAGTACAGATAAAGGAAAAAAACCGTAAATTTTTAGTTACATCATGTAATAAAAATATTTTACCGAACCGTTTTTTTTAATTTACTTTTACCCTCAAAGGTCGGATTTGCTTAAAGACGAATTCTTAAAAATCGTATTCACAAAGGCATGGATTTCTCATAGCAAAAGATTCTCAGAAGGACAGAGTACAACCAATTTGAAATTCTTGGTAATCTCTGAGACCACTACAACTACTACAATTTTAAATAATCTGTTACATTTGAAAGATTTAATATTCTAGATGTATACAATCTATATGTATTATGGATAATAGTCCGAATAAGATGGAGCGGGCGAGTGCTAATTTTAACGTACCCGTCAACGTTGTATCTTCTTACGTTAACTCTTTTGTAACTGACACTTTCTGACCGATCGATAGCCTAAACCACGTGAGTGTTTTATTTCTTGTAATAGGCGCACCAACAGTATAATTACATAGCTTCCTTATGTTTAAAATAACAATCTTTACACATAATAGGTATGCATCACATACATGCACTCCACACTTTAGTGGAGTGCTCAGCGTGGACGCAACAACGCCTTGACCTCGCGGCGGTTATTGGAGTGGGAAGCCTCTCACTGGAGACCATGGTTCTGTCCATGGTCCAAAGTGAGAGTGCGTGGGAATCCGCTGCCTCTTTTTGTGAGGAAGTGATGTCAGCTAAAGAGGCAGCGGAAAGGGAACGGGAGAGGGCTAGTACTCTCCCGTCCCGAAGGAGAGGCACCAGGCGCCAGAGAGCGCAGAACGATCTCCGCCCGTTACTCTAGCAGAAGCAGGCCTGAGACGGTGGCGCGCCGTGTTCCGCGCGTGCCTCTCTACACTGGAAGGGGGCAAGGCCCCCCGCTCGCAAGGGCGTGGCTGCCTTTTGTTTAAGAGGCGGCCAAGGTCTGCCAGAGTTCTCGGGGACTTCCTTCCTAGGGTATACCCGAGTCCCTGGCAATAGACTTATTTATGACGGAACACCGTGTGGTTTTAGTCGGTTCGATTCCGACATACCACCTCACTGGCAGCCCCAGTGGAGTGATGACCCGAGGGGGAGGTTAAAAAAAAAAAAAAAAAAAAGGTATGCATCACATTCTTTAAAGTCAACCAAGCACAAACATAAAGTCTTTGTCTTAAGCTTGTCGTTTTGTAATTTTAACCTGTAGTTATAATCAAGAATTGACTCCCGAATCTAATTTCTAATAGTTAAATGCTTCACAAAACGAGCCTGAATTGATTACATCAGGTTACTCGTAATATATCGGCAATCCGTTAAGGGGATGTAGAGGAGGTCATTTGCAACCAAATGACCCCTCCTATGATCCCTATGCAAAAGTCTACCGTTTTTGAGTCATTTCAAATTTTATGTTTTTCGAAGATATCGTGGTATAGATATTGTAAAAAAAATAAACCAATGTGTGGGATGACTTTTCATTTTTACTATCTGCTTGGTAACACTTTAGTCCATAATAATCACCCATAAAAGAAAATAAACTAGAAAATTCATAATATTATGTTGTTTAGAAATAATGTGATCCTACATTTTTTTCAAGCTAAATTAACTATTTATCGGCTACACATACCGCTCCTATTGCATATTTTCCAGAAGTTACATTCCCTAAATATGTATTAGTAACTGTCGGAAACTTAAAATCACTTCAGTGTTTAACACTTTAGTCAGATAGGTTTTGGAAAACTATTTTAAAAGGACAACTCCCGAGCCAGGATACCCTTCCTTCGTTATCTATGCCGCGGAAAACTTTACAAGAATAAACTATCAGACACAAGGCAGACGCAGATTTAGAACAACTATCAGTGAACAGTGAACTTCACAAGTAATTTTAAGATGAGGGGATGACAAAGCCAGCGCATAACCAGATACTCTTTACACGTACTTCGAATTTTACTTTATGTACTTCAAACGCAGACAAGATACTGTACTACATATTCCCTTGTGATAATCGTCTTGCTATAAAGCTTTCCTTATGAAATTGTTTGTAGTAAAGTAAGATACAAGGAAAATGTTTATGGCCCAACAATTTATTTCTCTGAATTGTATGTTCTCAAAATTGTAAAAGATAAGGCTGCGGAAGCTTCCCGTTATGAACTAATTTATTCCGTGTACGTACAACTTAACTATTACTTCTCAAATAAATCTCTTTTGAGGTAGCAAATGAAATTGTTATTTAACTTCTGTGTTATGTAATGTGTTCATGCCAAAGAGATTCCGTTGGGTATACCTCCGCATTCAAGTTAGGGTATTTTCTTATCTAACCAGTGGTATTCTATGAAAAGGGAGAAGGGACTGAGAAGGGATGCGTCACATACGGTAATATACATGTTTTTAACGTCCTGCATCTGAATAGATATCAGAGCAGTAATTCAAGGGACGGTGAAGTGACATCCAGATATCAAAAGCCCTTGTGTACGAAACGCCATAGGCGCTTTTAAAGGATAAAGAAAATGTGATATTTGAATACCGTCCCACCTAAAAGCACCACAAAGATAAAGGATGATTTTATATTTATGTACTTAATGATTTAAACCTCATGATCCTTTCATGAGGTTTGAATGTGACCGATATTTTGTCAAAATGGTGTTGATGGGGCATTACTCCATCACTGGTAGTGGTACAACTTACGAAGGAATACTACATGGCTATATAAGCTTTCGTTTGCAGCTTAGCTCGCGCTAATTCAGATTGTATAAATCAATTAGGGTGGGTACCCTGTAAAAAAAAGTACTAAAGTGTAAAAAAAAGTACCTTATGCACTTTTCTGTTTTTTCTGACAATGCCTGTGAAAAATTTAATAATCATGTGTTGAATAGTAAAATCGTGAAAGCAATAAACAAAATTACATTCACATTTATAATCTTAAGAAAGTATACTGTCGAAACCATAATCTCAATCGCAGCTTGTACACGGACATCGTGGTAGTTTCGCATTTCGATTTATGTATTTTATTGCTCGTTTTTGTAAAATAAGAATAATGACGTGACCCCAACGAAGCTTAAACTGAAGTAGTATGTAGAAATTATATCGACCAAAATGGTGCTTCATCAGAAGTCACAATTATGTATCAATTACTTTAGCAGGAACTCGCGATAGTGCAACGTGATACACTATGGCCGAATCGCTCTCCAAGAGCCTTGGCCAGCTGTTAGACTGTTTATAAATACTGGACTAATATCGCATCATATCGTCTTAAGCCAACGATTACAAAATTAAGGCTGTTAGGTCCTTTCCTAAAAGAGAAGAAATAAAACCTTCCTTTGGCGCAAACAAAAAACACACTTTTGTTTTCGTCTCCCAGCGATATATTTAATTAACCACTTTGTTTGTAACAGTGAAACAAAATGGTTATGGAAAACCAATATAACTATCGGTATCGACATTGTACCGCTATATTGCGGGTATAAAGGGCTCAGTCATTGGACTAATACGGTTCATTACATATTATGATATTCCCGGTTTAATAAAATATTTTCATAGTACGGAGGCGAATTAACTTGGGTAGTTACTATGTATTAATTTTCATTATTTTCTTGTACTCTATTTTTCTTGTACTGTTTCTTTGTTTCATGATTTTGAATGTTATGATTATATTGTAAAAATAATATAAAGAAAAAGTTATTCTAAGAGATTCCCATGGTAACTGGCATGAAGCATTATTCTCTACAAAAGAAAATATACAAAATAAATATTGGGAACCGATATATCTTATTTATCGACGTTAACTTGTCCCAAGTTAGTGTCAATGATAAAGAAAAACGATCCACTTATAACTCAAGTTAGACCAATAAAATTACATAAAAAACAAAATCCATCACTCTCAAATTGCGAGCAACCATCTTAAGCCATTTTTTGTAAAAAAATGTATATGTTAAGGTAGGTATATAAGTAGTTTACGGGTTTTAGTTAATACGGCTTAATAAGGTTAATGCTGAATTTGTACAATTACCACCCCGATGTCTAATTTTTTATCCGACTAATAAAAAGAAAAAAATAAAAGAAGAACAAAATATTCGCTGATATTTAGGGCAATAATAAAAATAAACCTAGAAACCATTTCGTTTGTGTCAAAAAATGTATCCATCGAAATCATCGAATAGGTTTAAAAAAAAAAAAGGCATCTGGTTCAGCATATTATGCCCGACATTCTAGTGTTCCACGGATAAAATTAGTAATAGCACCCTTGTAAGAAGATACTTCCACCATATCATACTCGTACTAGTCGGGATACTAATCTTTAACAATTATTATGAGACAGTGGAAGCATCTAATAGGGATTAGAAGAAAGAAGAAGAAGCTCATTTGTACCATTTTGGTCTTCTTCCTTTTCAATAGATTAGACTTTTTAGTCAAAAGAAAGCGAAACTTTAAAATTCCTTATGATTTTTTATGATCTTCTCCGATATACTCTATTTATTCTGTATTTATTGTGCATGCATGCATATAAATAGTAAATGTTTGTAAAGGAAACTTCTGTGTCCAATAAACTGTTATGTATAAGGGCACGTCAATGAAACACGACAGCTCAACGCAGACTGGTTTATTGTACAGTTAGGCACAGTTTATATACATAACACTTTTCCCTCTCAATTTAACAACAATACATTATCATAACACAACACAACCATAACACGACACAACACAAACCTTATTCGTAGACTTAAAACTAGATGATAAAATATAATATAAACGTAGTAGTTAGTTGTATAATTAGTTGTAACGGGCCTGTTGGTCCAGTGGTCGCGGGCTCGACACCCACCCAGGACAAACAATTGCGTGATGAGCACAGGAATATAAGGAAGATAGCGCATCATAACTTTCTTAGTATATCTAGTATTAACTTATATAAATATAAAAATTGTTACATATTTTTTAATAGTTCCTGACAGCGTATAGCCGCTTTCCTACGTATGCGAGTATTGTTATTACCCCATGGCGTGGGCTGCGAACCTAATGACTTCGACGGAGGTTGCGGCATTGTTTCCTCACCAACCGTATCACAAAAATCGTCCTTATCATCCGAGTCTACCCCCACTGTTTCTTTGTCTTGTCCCTGCTCTGTTGATAAATTAGATTGACTTAAAGAAAAACGCGATTTACGAGATTGTAGTTGATCAATGTGTCGTTTATGAATATGCCCATTATTTGTTATGACCGTGTAAGAAACTGGCCCCCTACGTTCTTTTACGACCCCCTCCGTCCATTTATTTCCGGATTTTGTGTAGTCGCGTAGCATGACCGGCTCGTCTCGCTGTAATACTCGCAGCTGGCGGGCACACTCATTGTGACTGTGCTCCCGCTGCAGCTGGTCGCTGCGGACGCGCTCGGCAGCATCGGGCCTGAGCAGGTCGAGTCATCCACGCAGCCGTCTGCCTAACAGAGCGACTGCCGGTTCACGTCCCGTCGCACTCTGTTCGGTGTTTCTATAAGTAAATAGAAACCGGCTTATAGCAGTGTTAAAATCTTCTTGTTCCAATAGTGCCTTTTTTAACACCTGTTTTACTGACCGTACCGCATTTTCTGCAGCTCCATTGCTGGAAGGGTGATACGGTGGTATTAACGTGTGTTTAATGCCGTTACGTTCCATTATTAATAATGACAAGAAAATGCATGTTATTAAATGGACCGAGGAAGTCTATATCAAGGCGCGACCACGGCCAGGAGTGTAGCGGAGCGGCGGGGGGTGCGGGTTGCAGCGCCCGGCGTGCAGCGCACTCGCTCGCCACGCGCTCGATGTCCGCGTCAATGTTTTCCCACCACACGTAATTCCGAGCAATTTGCTTCATTTTAACTATTCCTGGATGGCCGTCATGAATTTCGCTCAATACAAGGTCTCTTAACGATTTCGGTACGATAATTCGATAGCCCCAAATTATACAACCTTGATCAATGTGCATGTTTTCTTTCCTATTATAATTAATATTTTCGACTTTGTCTGTTAATTTGTTAGCTGGCCATCAGTACATTATGAAACCATATTTTTTGTTTAACAACGTGTCATTTTGAGTTTCAGATTTTATTTCTTTAAAACTGACCGGAAAGTGCTCTTGTACATAATTTAGATAGCTACCATTTTTGTCTTTACTTTGTAATTGACCATTAGACAAGTCTAAAGGACGACGGGAAAGAGCATCAGCGAAACAATTCTTTGTCGAAGTTACAAATTCAATACTAAAATCGTACGCCGCCAATTTAACAGCATAACGTTGTAATCGACTCGCGGCAGTCACGGATATCCTTTTATTTTTTCCGAAAATATAACTCAAAGGGCGGTGATCGCTACGTAAGGTGAAATGTCTCCCATAAAGGTACTGATGGTGCTTGGTCACCCCAAAGAAAATAGCTAAAGCCTCTTTATCTAATTGTGAATAATTAACTTCGGCCGAATTGAGTATTCTCGATGCACAACACACCAGCCGCTCGCAGCCGTCCGCGCACCGCTGTGTTAACACTGCGCCCACGCCATAGGCACTACTATCTACAGATAATATCAATGGAAGGTTGACGTCGTAATGTGCTAATACGGGAGCACTGCATAACACTTTTTTTATTTTTATAAAAGCCTGATTACATGGTTCGGTCCATTCCCATATTGAACTCTTTTTTAATAAGCCGTACAGTGGCTTCAGAATATCGCTCATATTAACACAGAATTTAGAGTAGAAGTTCACTAATCCCATAAAACTTTTTAGTTGCGTAATATTAGAAGGCGTAGGCGCTGCTACAATAGCCTCAATTTTTTTAGTATCGGTATGCAAACCAAACTTATCAATTTTATAACCCAGGTAGGAAACACTATCTTGAAAAAATTGTCATTTTTCAAAATTTAGTCTTAACCCGTCTTCGGTGAGCCGTTGCAACACCGCTTTTAAATTTGCTAAGTGTGAGACTCGGTCTTTACCAGTAACACAAATATCGTCGTCGAATACCGCCGTTGACGGCAATCCACTCAACGTTTCCTCCATAATTTTTTGAAAATGTTCGGGTATACATTTAATACCAAATGGAACTATTTTATATACAAAAGTGCCCACATGAGTTGTGATCGCGGTCATCGGCTGGGAATCCCTATGTAAGATACACTGTTAAAAGGCATGACTTAAGTCTAGCTTAGTGTACTGTTCACCACCTCCTAACACCGCGAACAGATCCTCGATCCGCAGCAACGGGTAATGGTAATCTTTTAACAGGGGATTGATAGTTGTTTTGTAATCTCCGCAAAAGCCGAATACTACCATTTGATATAACTACCGGTACTATAGGAGTACCATAATCTGATCCTTCTACTTTGTAAACCACCCCCTCCCGCTGTAGCCGATCGAGCTCCTGCTCCACAGGCT
Organism: Callimorpha dominula; assembly: GCA_949752705.1. Taxonomy (NCBI): domain Eukaryota; kingdom Metazoa; phylum Arthropoda; class Insecta; order Lepidoptera; family Erebidae; genus Callimorpha; species Callimorpha dominula. The sequence continues at coordinate 21,267,194 of OX456991.1, forward strand.
GTCTTAAAGCCAATGGTAACGAACGAGCTTTAACATATACGGATGTGTCATCTTTTAAATAAAGTTGAAACTTAGTTTCAAATGTCCCTAAACCTGTAGCAAATACTTCCGGAAACTCATTTCTTAGCATCGCCATCGAGTCATCGTCTGTTATGTTATAGCATTCCACTACCCCCAATTTCAAATGTTTGATCCAAGTGCACCCATTAACGGAGGTCCACCATTCTCAATGATAAACAAATTGAGCTTTGCGTAATGTTTACGGCACACTACATTAACAGCTATATACCCAATTGTCTCGATGACGTCACCGGTATGATGATTTCAAATAATTTTTTTTATTTGTATAGGAATATTTGTGAAATGACTATCATAATAATGTTTTGAAATTACATAAATTTTGCTACCTGTGTCTATTTCAAATTTACATTTAATATTTTCAACTACTAAGTTAGCAAAATACGGCCCATCGCCGTCACTATTAACCACTAAGTTATAGAAATTACAGTTTTCATCGTCCGAATCGCCGTCGTTAAGAAAGAACTGACCTTTGTATCCTTTTGCACTTCTATTTTTTTTGCACACTACCTTCAAATGGCCTTTTTCACCACACGAGTCACAGGTATAATGCTTAAAACGACACTTGCCTTCCGAATGTCCCGACTTACCACATCGCGAACATGGATGCTGCAGGTGCTCTCCGCTGTTGCCAGCCCCACTGCTGCCGCCGCCACTGCGTGAGCCACGTGCGCTCTTATGCATCACGCTGATTCGATGCAAGCCGTCGTCTTCACGCTGCGTCGAACTGATCCGCATGCTGCTCGAAGCCCCCGAAGCACACGCCGTAGCCGCGTGCCACTCCGCCCCTTCTAGTGCAAGCGCCAGCTCCACAGCACGCTTGTAATCTATGTTACGTTCTGCGAAGATTCTCGATCTCATGTCCTCATCACACAGCCCCGAAACAAATTGATCTCGAAGACACACCTCCAAACAGGCGCCGAAATCGCAAGTTTTTGCAAGATGTTTTAACGCCTGAAGGTATTCGCGAACATTTTCACCTTGTCGTTGAACTCTCTGCCGAAATATGTGTCTTTCAGCTATTTCTGACCTGTCAGGTTCTAGATGTTCCTTCACCACCGCGACTAGTTCGTCAAAGGATTTTGATTCAGGTGTGTCTGGAGCGCACAAATCGCACATCAGGTCATAGCACTCGGCGCCTACCACCGTCAATAAAGTGGCTACTTTTAACGATGCATCTATATTATTTAAGGTAATAAATTGATTAGCCCGTCGAACGTAAGCGTCCCAAATGCCATTTCCGATGCTATACGGTTCTATGTGTCCGATAGGCATTTTTTACAATATTATTTTCACACGTGTAGGTATCGTTAATTCTCGTCGCCAGTGTTATGTATAAGGGCACGTCAATGTAACACGACAGCTCAACGGGGACTGGTTTATTGTACAGTTAGGCACAGTTTATATACATAACATAAACGATTTTATTTATAACTAGCTGTGCCCGCGGCTTTGCCCGCGTGAAAATCAGTTTGTGACTTTAAGTTTGATTGCGGAAAAAGACTGCCTATGAGGCGGTAAGCCTCCCCTTCCGACCTTAAAAGTGGGCATGAAGTTACCTTCCTTAATTTCTTAACTTATTTTACACCTAAACGAATGTCCATGAAAAGATTTTGTATCTGTTGTGGTAGTTCCTATATATTGGGAAGAATCACTTTGCTGTATGCACACCGCACGCTTCATCTATCCATGGTTTGTATGGCACTTAGGGCAACTCTTACTCATTCCTGCAAATTTAGAGTAGTTTGGATCGTAACTAAAAGCCGACCTGTTACTGTGAGCTAAAATTCAACTGCCCGCTGTAGATGTCGTCACTTGTTGTCTTTCTCTTTGTACCCTGAGCCGTTATGGACGGGCGGCCGGTGCTTGATTCGCAACGTCCTAAAACGTTGTGACCGCTCAATACTCGATTCCCTCACGCGTTTTTGCAAGGTCCTAATATTTTGTGCAGGAAGACGCATTTTGACTGTTCTACACTGGGAGTTCTATTTAGAAAGTTCTAACCTTCTTCTAGGTATATTAGTAGGTATCTATTGAAACCATTAAATTAGGTAAAATCAAGTGGTAAAGCGTTTACAGGTACGGTATACAGGTTATAGAAATACTAAAAGATAAGAATTGAATAGGTTCTGATGTAACTTTAATTATAGTAATGACGTTATAAGAAAAGTAAAAGTACTAATTCTGAGAAGAACTTTTTAACATAAATGTTTAAAAAAAGATTTTTTCTAAGTATTTACAGCTCTCAAAAGAACTTTTTAATTTGAAGAAATGTGCAAGTTGTCGTTCTAAAAAGAACTCGTTAACATAAATGTAGCTCTAAAAAGAACTTTTTCAGATATAGCTCACAAAAGAACTTTTTCAATCGAATGTTCAATTTTTCTTACCAAAAATCACCATTTTGTTCGGGTGCGTTGCGTAAGGAGCAGACCGCGAGATGTGCGAATACCTTATACATAGACGTCAACTCCCCGGGTGGTACGGGAGTACCACGATCACGGCGCAGGGACTCGGCAGCAGAACACGCGATCAAGCGTCACTCTGATTTTATACGTATCAACGACTATACAGGGTGTCAGTGACACTGTACCGCATCCTGAAATAGTGTTTTCAGACCATCATTATGAGTGGAAAATCATTGGAAATTTCTGCCGGAAATTCATAATTCTTCTTTTTTTTTTCTTCCTTTTACTTAAAAGTGATATCACAATGAGTAAACAGAACATTTTACCGAAAAAAAATCAGTAATCAGTAGCTGCTTCGACAGCTCCGTGCGCTAAAGGTTATTCACTGTACTGCACAGTACGCATGTTGCGTTACACTGCGTAGCTCAAAATCAAACTATCGACTATAAAAATCCTTCGTCTCTCAATTTTATGATGAACTGACTTTTGCATTGCTATAAGTATCCAAAGAAAGACGTTTTTGTAAGTTTGTATTTATTTTTCATATCTCCTCAACTACGCGTCCAAATAAGTTGCTGTAAATGACAAAGTTTATTTAAATAAGATTATCTTTACATTCTAACTTTTTGAAGTGAAAATTTCTTTAGGCACGTTGTGCACTTTTGGGTTGGGGAAAAAGCACTGAACTCACATGACCGTCACGCTCAGATGCATATTTACAATAATAACTATAAATATATGTACAGACCACGTCGTTCTGCAATTGTGGGATGGGGGAAAAAGTATTGCACTCGCGTGACCACGTGACTGCTCAGATACACTTATAGTGATGTGGGTTTATAACACACGTCTGTCTGACTCGTGTTCTCTAGACGTAGAGTAGAGGTTCAGTGCAATAATAACGCACGTTTCTTTTAATACAAAGGTGCTATAATTTTCGAATATTATTTATTTTAAAAACTGTACCTAATTTGTTTAGCTATTTAGTTATCGTGCAATAAAGTCAATTTGATAATGTGCAAAGAGTAAAAAATTATATAAGTACTGTTTCTCTCTGAAAAAAATTACCTTAGGGAATTGAACACATTGAAATATAAAGTGTTGGAATAAATTATTGCATATTACATTGAACTCTGCCTGTCTAATCATAAGGAGCATAATCCCAATTTTTAATTAAAATACATCGATACGACAGAATTTAGTAAGAAAACGTCAAATATTAAAATTGAGTTTTGAAGCATAAATATATATTTTATTATAATATAATAGGTATACAAAAGTTATTTTGTTTGTCTATTAAATGTAAACGTTTCTGATTGACAACTCACTATTATTATTTTTACTATAAACCTTTTTCATTTATTTTTATTTAGGTACCCAATTTTTAAGGGGTAGTATTTAATCGTATAACTATAAATCCCTTTTCTTCTTACAAAATATTCGGAAATAGCACCAAAAATACTTAATTGCACACTAAATATGCACACAAATGAAATAAAATGTAGTATGCTGTTTAATAGATGAAGCAAACCTGATTTACTATCTGTTATAATAATCATTAGGGTTCCGTACCTCGAAAGGTAAAATGGAACCCTTATAGGATCACTTTTGTTGCCCGTCCGTCTGTCTGTCTGTCAAGACCATTTTTCTCATAAACGCGTGGAGGTATCAAGCTGAAGTGTACTATAATAATACTGAGCTTTATTGTCCCTTGAAGCTGTGAAAAAATAAAACTTCTAAGCCAACGCAATCAAAACATACAGCCGTTTCCGCAAATTTTCGACACAAATTTCGCAAGAGAATCAAAACTTACCGTACTTCCCGTAAACTCAGAATCTTGAAATTTGGTACGAAGCAACGTCTTACAGTACAGATAAAGGAAAACCGTAAATTTTTAGTTACATCATATCACAAAAATATTTTACGGAACCCTCGGTGCGCGAGTCCGACTCGTACTTGGCCGGTTTTATTTTTATTTTCGGACAACAAAAATCCATTGTGTTAGTATATTACATCGCACGTTTATATTATCTACGTACGTTTATTATTATCTAAAAGTAAATCTAATAATTATTTGAGTCAAAATAAAATATGATATCTATTTTATGGAAACTTATTATCTAATACATCGAATGTTCAAAATATCTAATGTTTGTTACAAAAATTTGTGATTTTACAATAGGATTCGATTCTGGCACGTGGCACGGTGGTCGCAGTTCTAACCTAACCTAAACCTAGCGGCTAGCCTATAGGTATGCTCTGTAGAATAAAATTTGGTCGTGCATACATAATTACATTATTGTAAAGCAAGTTAGAAATTCTATTGTAACTTTTGATAATTTAGTGTGCAATATTTATTGTTTGGCAAAAATACTGACTTGTATTTTTGCCAAACAATAAATATTGTTGTTTTAAAAGTAGTATCTGTTGTTGTCCTATGTTACTCGCTGATAATATACCTTTCTATAGGTGAAAGAGTTTTTAAAATTGGTCCAGTAGTTACGAAGCCACACGGGACAAAAATTTGTGTGATCTACAAATAGTTGTCCCGACCCTGGGTGTTTTTTGTGTCTGTTGTTTATACATTAGTGAAGCCCCTCGCGACACACAGGAATATTCCTAAGGCGGGTGTTGTCTTAAAAAAACATTATACATTTATTATAAACATTTTGCATTAAAAAGATAATGATCATTATTTTTGTGAAAATGTGAAAATTTTGTTACTAAATTAATAGGTACGTTGATAAAAATAATTTCTCTAATAAATACTTCCTAAAGATAACAATCCAAAAATAATGTTTATTTTATCAAATGGGACTTGAACTTGAAACGGAATGTGACACGTCGTTTTGAGTTTCTACTGTCGGCAATCCCTTGACTGCCTATCTTTTTGTAAAGGTCATCATGCTACGCCTTATAATGACGATTGAAATTCACGTTTTAATTTTTATATTATTTTCGACAGAAAATGCGTTATTGTGCCTTATTTATAGGATATACGTATATGGTACCGCGGATTTTTTTTTAGACCTACTAAAGACCAACACCAACTAAAGACCAGGGTAGGCAGATGCGAATTAACAACAAACATTTTAGCAATTATAATTTAGTTTCACTCACGTAATAGGGGGCAAGCCTATGGCCGCCTACTGGGCACTTTGGAAATAAAATGCAATGGAATTTGGAAAATTGCTATACGGTTTTTTTTTATGACAACTCCCGCATTAGGAATATTCCTGTGTCGCGGGGGGCATCACAAACATTCAAGGAACGGACACAAATAACACCCAAACTCTGCACAACACTATTTGTGGATTCCACAAATTTTTGTCCCGCGTAGGATTTGAGCCCACAACACTCGGCGCGGCGTAGTGGCGAGGTGACCCCTTAAACCATTGCGCCATCCGTGTAGTCAAAAATGAACTGATTGTTGCCGGGAAGTCCAAGCCCGTTCACTATTTTTTTTTATTCATAATTGAAGTGAAACTTCTTTAGAATCGTCGTGATTTGCAAATTCAATGAAACGAAAAAGTCACATTAAAAAGAGACAAACACAATACAATAGGATTTAGCCCGCGAGAGAATGAGATAGAATACAAGTATATAGCACTAAAAAGAGACAAACATATTCATAGACAGGATTTAACCTGCGAGAGAATGAGATAGAGTACAAGTCTACAGTGTTTCCTATAATCTTCGTATGCTAGCACGTGTCATTCACGTGTATAATTTTTGTGCATTTGTGTATTAAAGTTCGTTGGTTAATTAATTTAGAAGTTTCACTTCTGCCGTGTGTAAATTACACACACACACACACACACACACACTTTTTTATTCATTTATATTGTAAAAAGCATATCTTAATCTGAGCGTATTGCATTAATCTAATCAAATATACCCCATTCACTTAAAAGTAGTTATTTTTCATAGCCTATATAGCCATAATAGCCATAACATTCCATAGCCATAACCTGAAAGCAAAATAAATGTTACGGAATTTCCATGAAGCGGTATCATGTCCCTGAAGCAAATATTGTTAATTAAATTGAACATCGACTAGTTTTATATATAAATCTAAATCTATATACATTAAATATGGTATAGTGGTAACTAATTGATGTTCTAGTTGTGCATAATAGGTGCAGATATATAAAAATCGATTGTTTCTGAATGATTAAACTATTAGAAAGTTACACCAACTCATTACCAATAGATTTGTTTTTTAAAACAAACTTTTAGACAAATTTAGTTTTATTTTAGTGTAGATTTGATGTTTTAAAAGTACTCCTCAAGACGAATCAATCGAGCCCAAACTCGATTGGTTTAAGATAAATCATTCGAGTTTTAGTTCAGAAGTTCACCTTCCGACTCCATCATCATATCCTGGATATCATGTAGCACCAAAGTACTTACCAAGACAAAACAAATGAGACCACTCGATGGGTTTATCTTCTTAAGAAGTTCCTATGGCCGTCTTCCGGCTCCATTTTCAGAACATCTCCATGAAACCATATTATTGTATTATCACCGATGATACATATGTACACCAAATTTGAGCACAATCGGACATCGGGATGTGGTTCTAATTTAGCTTCCAAGATTCGTGTCGAACACATACAAGCATACAAACATTGCAAGTTAAATAAAAGCTTGTAGATATAATTTATTTCAATAATTCGCAATTAACACAACTTTTTTGAAAGAATACTAGCAACGTGGGTCACACATTACTAGTATTCTTGTTAACCCCTCCAGCTAAGCTAAATGCTTGTGTGAGGAGTGGGTTGACGGCTTCCTGCAGGGAGTGGTTGAGGGCCTTTTCCCGCAATGGGTGGAACACGTACCCCCGTCGATGGCCCCCTTGGCAGGAGACGACGGGGAGAATGTGGAGGATGGTGTTCCGCCCATCACGGAGGCGGAGGTAGGGGCGGCTGTTCTACGAATCCGTTCGAAGAACACCGCCCCCGGGCCAGACAGGATCCCTGCCCGAGTGTTGGCTCTGGCCCTCGACCACATGTCCGACCGCCTCAGGGAGGTGTTCGACGCTAGCTTGGCGTCCGGACGCTTCAGTGACTGCTGGAAGAGCGGGAAGCTGGTCCTTTTAAGGAAGCCGGGCCGGCCTACCAACTCGGTTGCGGCCTACAGGCCCATCGTGTTGCTGGACGAGGCGGGTAAATTGTTTGAGAGGGTCCTCTCTGCCCGCATCGTCCGGCACCTTGGCGAGGTCGGCCCCGATTTGTCGGACGCCCAATTCTGTTTTCGAGCGGGGCGTTCGACGGTCGGCGCTGTGTTGCGCCTGAGGGCCGTGATCGAAGAGGTAGTGAGCTGTGGCGGCGTGCTGTTGGCGGTGTCGTTGGACATCGCCAATGCGTTCAATAGTCTGCCATTCAGCTGCATCAGGGAAGCATTCCACTATCATGTAGTGCCTGGGTACCTGAGGCGGCTAGTGGCAGACTATCTAGAGGAGCGTACCGTCATGTACGAGGACCGAGATGGTGTTTTGAGTAGTCGGCCCATGTCGTGCGGTGTTCCGCAGGGGTCTGTCCTTGGACCACTCCTGTGGAACATGGGGTACGACTGGGCCCTTCGAGTTGACTTTCCCCCCGGGCTGGGCGTAATCTGTTACGCCGACGACACTTTGGTCACAGCTCGGGGGGTGAACTTTCAAGAGGCGGCGCATTTGGCCACCAGGGGAGTCTCTCTGGTGGTCGGGCGAATCGAGGCGCTGGGCTTGCGGGTGGCCCTGGATAAGACGGAGGCCCTTTAATTCCATGGGCCCCGTCGTGGTCCACCCCCTGGCGCCTCTATCGTAGTCAACTCGGTTCTCTTACCGGTTCGGGCCCACATAAGGTATCTGGACCTGATCCTCGACGGTAGGTGGCTCTTTGACGAGCACTTCCGACAGCTTGCTCCGAAGCTGGTCAGCGCTGCGTCCGCCCTTGGGCGACTCTTGCTCAATTTGGGTGGACCCAGCGTCGCTACAAGACGGCTGTATACGGGGGTTGTCAGGTCAAGGCACTGTACGGTGCACCGGTGTGCGGTGCGGGAGCTCTGACCGCCCAGAATAGGGCGCGCCTCTGGCGCCCTCAGAGGGTTATGGCGGTTAGAGCCATACGCGGATACCGCACTGTGTCGACGGAGGCGGCGTGCGCGTTGGCCGGGACTCCCCCGTGGGATTTGGAGGCGGAAGTGCTCGCCGAAGTATATCGGCGAACGGCTGAGTTTCGGGCGGGAAGCGGCAGTCGGCCCCCGCCCGAAGAGGTACGCGAATGGCGTGAGGCCGCTCGCCGAGCCACCATGGCTCGTTGGTCGTTCCGGCTGGAGGCTCCACGTGCTGGCTTTGCCGCCGTGGAGGCGCTCCGGCCGGTCATCTTCGAGTGGGCAGGGCTGCCGCCCTGCCCACTCGACGATGACCACGGGACGCTTTCCTTCCGACTGACGCAGTTTCTTTCCGGGCACGTCTGCTTCGGGAAGTACCTGCACTCGGTCGCTAGGAGGGAACTGAGTCCCGCCTGTCACCACTGCGACTGTAGTGAGGACTCGGCTCAGCACACGCTGGCGGTTTGCTCCGCCTGGGCGACGCAGCGTCGGACCCTCACTGCAGTCATCGGAGGGGATCTCTCGCTACCGGCCGTCATACGCTCCATGGCCGGTAGCGACAGGAATTTTACCGCGGTCGCGACCTTCTGTGAGGACGTCATCTCGCAGAAGGAGGCGGCGGAAAGGGTCCGGGAGGACGATCTCCACTCGGACCTAATTCGCCGCCGGCGAACCGGGCGGCGGAGGCGCGCTTACCAGCGCCTCATGCCGCCCTGAGTGTGGCCGCGGGTGGACGGGACGGGTTTTTCCCCTCCACCCGCTATAGTGGCCCCCCGCGAGGAGGCGGCGTCCGCGTGTGCCTGGGCGTCGCCTAATTGAGAGTTTTTTCACCCGAAGATGGTGCCCGCGCTTTTGTGGGCAGGCGCTAGGAGGGGTCCGGATGTCTTAATAAAAGCTGTTCCCGGATCCCTCCTACTTGAGGCGCAGTACGGCACACCGTGTGGTTTTAGTCGGTTCGATTCCGACACACCGCCCAACCGAAAACCCCGGTGGGGTGACGGCCCGAGGGGGTTTCCACACGCACAAAAAAAAAAAAAAAGGAGTGGGTTGACGACGGTAGAGTACTAGGTGGGGTACGAACCCGCAACCACTTAATCGCAAGTCCGACGCCTTAGCCATTACGCTACCGCCACTGCAGTTAATTCTCACTATTTAGATAATTACTTGTACTTAGCACTTATATTTAACACTATTCGTCTCATGTTGGTTTCCATTAACTCTTAGTCACACCACAAAATTAAATTCAAGATGATTTTTCAATTAGATTTAAATGATTCAAGAAGAGATAGAATGGCTCTACAGATCACTGGCCTATCTTTTTGATACAACCCTTGCATCGCTGTCTGGGCGCCATTTTTATTTCGGGATCGTTTTTTGTAACTGAGTGCTTCACATCGCCATAATTAGATGTTGTGGCATATTTAAATATTTATTAGTGACCATTCTACATTTTATTTATATTGGATTTTTATTGGGGCAAACGAGCAGACGGGTCACCTGATGGTAAGTAACTACCGCCTCCCATGGGCACCTGCAACTTAAGAGTCACAAGTGCGGCCTTTAAGGTGGGAGCAGAGAAAGGGAGGGAACAGGGGGAGAGGAGGGGGGAGGGGGAGGGGAGAAGGAAGAGTTAGGGCATCCGGTAACCTCACTCACTCGGCGAAATCAACGAAAGTATTGCTTTACTGCCGGTTTTCTGAAGTAGTGGTATCACTCAGGTTGAGCCTGCCCATACGTGCCGAAGCATGGCTCTCCCACTTTTTTTATAATAGCATACTAGCGGAAACGAACTTAATATTATAAATTATTATTTATTATATTACGAATGAATTATTCTAACCGTTAATAAATTTATAGATTACAGTCGAACGTAATAAATATACGAACGGATTAAATATGCCACCATTTGTCAAGTGCCATCATTCGAGTTGCTACATTAAATGTTCTATAAAATACCCCACTTAATAATCCTATGGAAAGTACATTACGCATTTCAGTCGAACATAATAAGTACTCAATTGGGTGCTATGTTCTATGATCCATCCATAATCATACTTTTATGTGTTAGCTTGTAGCGGACAACCCTTATTCATATTCAATATTATTACTCGAGTCATTCATTCAATCGATCATTGAATTGATCATCAACCGTTCTTTTACAATACATTTTAGCAGCCGGCACTTCTGCTGGAGATGTTGAGGTGATAAGTAGTGTTTTTACTGGATTATTGTTCTGAGCATGTAAGTACAAGATGTGACTATTATTAGAAGTATGTAACAGATGATGGATCACGAAAAGGAAATAATTAAATATATTAGTTTGATTTACGTGTGGAAAAGATTCTTATTTACTAAACCCTGTCCTGAGGTGCAGATAATAGTTCAGAAGTGGGGTAACAAGAAAATTCTCACAATTTTCTTGTTCACGTTCACAATCGCTAACAATTTATTTGAATAATGCATATGAAATTTAACATACATCAATTTGTCAACTACCCAATATTACTTTTCTGTTAATTGTCTAAAATACAGACTTAAATATTTCCTTCTCCATTCTTTGAGACAATAGTGATTAGTGTGATATTTCTTTTTTGTTTTCTACCCACTGATGAATCGGAAAAAAAGATGCAATTTTCACATTGTTTTTTTTTTTGTTTCTATTTTTGCTTCGTTAACGTATAAAACTGCAAATATTTCCATAAAAAGACTATACGTAAATGGCGAAGAGGTTACCTTAATCGTACAATTTAAACTATCGATCCCATCTGTATTTAATACATATTACATGACTGACGAAGTGTCTTCGAAACTTAAAACTTTAATTAAGAGAAACTGGAGAAGATAGAACATTATTTCTGATGTCTGATTTGAATTATTGTGATGAGTTCAGTGTACGTTAAAATTTTCATAACGGCATCTTTAGAAGTGCAATAAATACACTATAAACACCAACCACTTTCGTAGGTTAGTTTAGTTATTATTTTCTAGTGCTGATATAATTGTGGTCTCTAACCATCCCCAACCTCGGTTGGTTGTCATCAACGAACTCCAGAAGAATAATATACTCCGGGTCAATTCTGCCCTTTGCTAGGGCAAAATAAACGCGTATAATCCATGTTAACTGGTGATATAGGTGTGTCTATAATTAAATTAAATTAATAAAAAGTAGTTGTGATAGTAGATGTCTTTTTTATATAAGCGCCAGACTTCAATCTAGGAGTGCGTTACTTAATTGGAATTATTTTTATTTGAATCGAGTAAAGTTAATGTTCTTTTTCTTTTAAAACCTCCTTTTATGCTGCCAGTTCTATTCTTGTCAACTTGTTTCATTTCTACCTGTATCTTAATTTTATAATATACGACACATACTAAGCTTAACAATTACTGCAAGTTGCAGATTCATTGGATTAGAATATTGAATACAACCGAGGGGAAGGGTTGATATTCAATATGGAGGAAAAGGGAGTACCCAGGTTAGAGGGTATAAGTGAACCCATGTTAGAGGGTCAGGGAATGCCCAGGTTTGAGGGCGGGAGTGGGTCCAGGTTTGAGGGCATTACTGCAACCAGGCCGGGAGGCCACGGACTGCCTAGGTCAGACGGCAGTGGAAATTCAGGATCTATTGACACTGCTATTGCAAGCGAATGGTACTGGATTGAGGAATAGGATCGAGGGCCGGATGACACGACCATCAAGATAGCACATCGCTTGGTGGTACTGCACGCAAACGGAGAAAATGCCAACGGAGTTCACGAGGCACTAAAGGAAGTTTTAGGCGGACTTATTATAACAGCGACACCTCGAGTGAACGTGAGTCAACCCAAATTCCTAATAAAAGTAGATCGTCTAGGAGATCGGAAACAAAGGGCATTTTAGATAAATTTTTATCAATTTTGAATACTGTCAAGAGCTCAGAGAAACCCAAGTTACCGTTTATAAACAATGTTATACCAGATTTCGACCCCATGAGCAAGGAACAAACCGTGTTAGTCTGGATCACAAAAGTAGAGGAATGCGCTGAAATATACGGTTGGTCTGAAAAAGAAATCATCCATTATGCTCTTCCAAAGCTCACAGGGGTTGCGAAAACTTGATACATGGGTTTACCATCACTTTTGCATACGTGGGGTGAATGGAAGAAGCTTTTTGAGTCTTTTCCATCTCGCGAGGACTATGCTGAGCTCTTGACAGAAATGTTAGCCAAACGTGTTAGGTACGGTGAACCATTGGAGCACTATTATTACACGAAACTGAATTTATTGAATGATGCAAAATTTATGGAAAACATGCAGTTCATTGCGTATTGCATGGAGAAGACGATCGTGCCATTAGAGTAGGTGCTCAAGCCGCTCAATTTAGTGAACCTGAGCAAATCTTCAAATATTTTAGAACTGTCAAAATAGAGCAAAGTAGGGAAGGGGTCGATTCCAACTCAAAAAATAGGAACGATCGTAGCCAATGTAAACCAATGGACGCCACGTTCTAGGGTAGGTGTGTCAAATCCTAACATACGATGTTACAATTGCAACGAAACGGGTCACCCTAGTTTTAGATGCCAAAAACCTTTACTTAAATGCACGACATGTGATAGATTTAGACATCAAGCACTTAGTTGCTATAGGAACAGGACTAGCGCAAAGTCCTTTAAGAATGAAACCCAAACAATAGATAAAACTAAAAAACAGGTCTCAGAACTACGCGCATCCGATGTTGTTGATAAATACGTTTTTGATATCAAAATAGACGGCTACACTGTACCCTGTCATGTAGATTTAGGAAGCTAGTGTTCACTGATTAAGGTGAGCAAAGCTCAGGAACTCGGTTTGAATATCCAGTGTGGGAGTAATCTGCCAGTACTAAGGGGTATAGGTGCGAATTTGACTTGTCCGGTGGGAACTATAACTGCGAATGTCGAGGTTCAAGGAATTAAAAAGACTATAGAGATATATGACTTGGTGATTATAAAGACGCCAAGTAAATTGATATTTAACAAAATTGTTTTATCTAAAGTACATTTAATATGTAACCATAATGTCTGCATCCCAAAGCGTTTATTGAGTGTCATATGCGTGAAGTCTATGCCATCGTTTAGTGGAAGTGTTTACGTAAACGGGTCTTTAAGGGGAGAGAAGGGAACGGAATACTATCTCTTCTCGGGTGATTATGATGTCAGAAATGGTACTGGCTCGTTACTTGTTTACAATGCATCCGAAAATGATATAAGTATCCGCGAGAACTCGTTAGTCACTAGGTCTTTTAAAAATGTTTCCTTTGATAGGTCAAAGGTTTTAGATTTTTGCCAGATTACGTTTAATTCATTTAGTTCTGATGATTTGATTAGTTGTCGTGAGGCTTTGTCCAATGATGATCGCTTACTTTTGCAAAAATTATTAGACAAAAATAAATAAGGTTTTTCAAAAAGTTTAAAGGATCTCGGCTTTACTAACATTTTAGAGATGGTTATAGAGCTCGAAGATAAAGAACCTATCGTGTATAGACCGTACCGGTTGTTACATTCTGAAAGAACGCTCGTTAGCAACATGGTTCAGGAACATAGTTAGGGAATCCTCTTCACCTTATGCCAGCTCTATCGTTTTAGCGCAAAAAAAAACGGGAGAAAAACGCTTATGTGTCGACTAACGAGCAAAAGCAAAAGGACCATTACCCCTTACCTCGTGGAGGATCAGCTAGATAGATTAGCAGGTAACAAACTTTTCACCTCATTAGACTTGGGCTCGGGCTATTACCAAATCGAAATAAGTGAAGAGTCCCGTCACAAAACTGCTTTTGTCACCCCAGATGGATAATACGAGTTTAACCGCATGCCATTTGGTCTAGTCAACGCTCCCTCAGTCTTCCAAAGGACAATTAACAAAATTCTCCATGACGCTAAGATTAAATACGCAATCGTGTACATGGATGACATCCTTATTCCAAGTAAAGATGTATCCGAGGGCTTATGTAGGTTAGAGGAAGTTTAACACTTCTGAAGCGGGGCGGGTTAACATTGAAGCTTAGTAAATGTCATTTTTTCTTAGATACTATCGAATTTTTAGGGTTCGAAATTAATTATCTGGGTATCCGTCCTGGAAATAGGAAAACTGAGGCAATTTCCAAATTCCGTACACCTCGCAATGTGCATGAATTGAGACAATTTTTAGGGTTATCAGCGTTCTTTAGACGTTTTATTAAAAATTATGCCGTCATAACATCCCCGTTGACAGACCTTTTAAAAAAGGACGTAGCTTGGACTTGGGGTAACGTCCAAGAAGAGTCCGTTAATGTTATTAAGTCTATGCTTATTCAACGGCCGTTATTGGCCTTATACGACCCTAAAGGTGTTACCCAATTACATACAGATGCCTGCAAAGATGGACTTGCCGGTATACTTCTTCAAAGTGATACTAAAGGAGCATTCCATCCAATATCGTATTTTAGCCAAAAAACTTCTACTGATGAGCGCAAGTTGCATTCTTGTGAATTGGAAACTTTAGCAGTGATAACGTCTTTGAGTAGATTCAGAGTTTATTTGCTAGGGATACCGTTTATAATTTATACAGATTATGGGGCTTTAAGGTGCACGTTTGTGAAACGTGATCTGATCCCGCGGGTCGCGCGTTGGTGGGTCCAAATGCAGGAATTTGACTGTACTATCGAGTATTGACCTGGTTCGCGAATGACGCATGTCGATGCGCTAAGTCGTGGACCAGTAACGCCCGCTGCATCTGAATCACATGTGCTGGATATTTTAAGTATTGAAATTTCCGATCAGAGCTGAATTGCCACCGTGCAGGATGCAGACGAGGAGGTACAGCGAATTAAAAGTATTTTAGAGGATAAAACTACGGACATTGTCTTAGACATTCACAAGAATTACAAATTAAAAAACGGTCCTGTTTATCGTACAGTAGAAAACAAGAGTAGATGGCTGGTGTCTAAAGTTGTTCGCTGGCAGATTTTAAAAAAAAAATCACGATGATATAGGCCATTACGGGTTTGATAAAACTTTACACCGGATTCAACAACATTACTGGTTTCCCAAGATGCGTAGGTTCGTAAAAAAATATTTTCAATCTTGCTTAGAATGTGCCCATCACAAAATGCCTGGTGGGAAAAGGGAAGGTGCACTGCACCCAATAGAAAAGGTCTGTATTCCCTTTCATACTGTGCACGCGGATCACTTAGGTCCATTCATAAAGAGTAAACAGGGAAATTCTTACATCTTAGTTTTGATCGATGATTTTACAAAATATATTAATATTACAGCCGTTAAAATATAAAAGTCTCTTACTAGTATTCGCGTGATAAAAGAGCACATTAGTTATTTCGGTGTGCCCACTCGTCTAATAACTGATAAAGGCACCAGTTTTACTAGCAATACGTTTAAAGAGTTTACTTCATTATACGGTATAAAACATGTTATTAACGCCGTTGCTACACCCAGAGCCAATGGACAAGTTGAACGCTTTAATAGGACCATTCTGGATGCTTTTTCAACTTGTACCCACAACAAAGATGATAAATCTTGGGATGACTATATTTATGACATACAAGTAGGTATAAACACTACAGTACATAAAACGACCCATAAAAGTCCTTCAGAACTACTATTCGGTTTTAATATAACAAGTAGATCTGAAGGTATTTTGAGCCCTATAATAGAAGATACAACCAATGTTATTCGTTCAAAAGATCTAATCCATCTTAGAGAGTCAGCTAGCGAAAATATGAAAACCCAACAACTTAAAGACATTCGGTTTAATAGTCGCAGGAAATTAGTAAAAACCTACAAGGTAGGTGACTTAGTTCGTGTTGAAAGGCAGGTTCCCCATGACGGTAGATCACAAAAACTGGTGTTTAAATTTCAAGGCCCGTATAGTGTAATGAAAGTGCTCCCCAATGACAGATACGTGATAGAGGATACCCCTATGACGCGTGAAAATGGCCGTCGATACAAAGCCGTGATTGCTGTTGATAAGATGCAGCCTTGGCTCACATTTTCTAGAGATTTAGAGAGTAGCGATGAAGAGGTGGGTTGTGATAGTGAATAGCAGATGAGAAATCAAACGAAGACTCATAAATCTTTAGTGTTACATTATTATGATGTTATTTTTTTATGGTTATAAATGTCTTTATTAAGGTCTAGATTCTTATATGTTTTTAGAAGTCTTCAATTTATGTTGTAATCAGATCTATATTTATTTTTGTTTTATGTTATGCTGATCTGAATAATGAATTAGAAGTAAGTGCTAAACTGTGTTTATAATTAATACATCTTTGCTGTTGTTTTTATGTCCTGCTCTTTTATGTTTACATTGCTATTAGGAATACTTGTTATGTAGTTGTCAAGAAATATAGATCCTACTAATATTATAAACGTGAAAGTTTGTGAGGATGTATGGATGTGTGAATATATCAGAATAACACATAGGCTATAATTTATGAAGATATTATGTATATTGGCCAAAATATAACGATAAGTGTTAAGTAAGTCAGAAAAAAAATTGTCATCTGCGAGCTATTCTGGCGTGCGGTGGGAAAACTGTAACTGAGTTACACGAATATAAAGTACGGTGGGATTGTTTCTACTAAATAGTTCTACAAAAAAGTCCGCGACAATATATATCTATCTTTTATGTGTAAGCCATTATTACCAAAATAGTGAACCATTAATTTGATTTTTTATTTCCAATTCACATTTAACAGTAACAAATTGATTTTTAGAAAATAAATACTTTTATCGCTTCTGATATTCAAAGTATATAAACTTTGTCTTTTAAAGTACTTAATTTGATCAAATATTTTAAAAGTTACGACTGCGAGCGAGGGGGGGGGAAACATAGCTCTCCGCCGCGTGGCGTGAGCCACCCGAACGCGGGCAGAGACGTGTGAGGGCAGACGTTGTTGACGGTTGTGTCCGTAATGGGAATTTTCAAGACACTTGCATTTCTATAATTTACTAGCAACCCGCCCCTGCTTCGCACGGGTACAAATTATACACCTAAACCTTCCTCCTTGAAAATCCGTTCCGTAGTTTTTCAGTTTATCGCGAACAGACAGACGCGGCGAAGGACTTTATTTTATAATATGTAGTGAAGATGTTTAATGTGAAAAAAATTTGAAAGTTTGTGAGGATGTATCGATGTTTGTTACTCTTTTGCGCAAAAACTACTGAACCGATTGCGATGATACTTCGTATGTAAATAGCTGGAGACCTGGATTAACACATAGGCTACTTTTATCCCGATATTCAAATAGCATCTGAGTTACGCGGGTGAAACCTCGGGGCACAGCTAGTATATAATATATCTTGCACCAATCAAAATCTTGTTTAAAAGGCTGCTATATTGTCATTGAAAGCATTTTTTGTAAAGGGGCACATATTATGTACTCTAGTCAAGAACTTGACTAACTTTTGATACCTCTAAGCGTGAGGACACGCTTTAAGCAGGAAGGCCGAGCTGTTAGCTTGTAGCGGGCAACCCTTATTCATATTCAATATTATTACTCGAGTCATTAATTCAATCGATCATTGAATCGACCATCAACCGTTCTTTAACAACACATTTTAGCAGCCGGCACTTCTGCTGGAGATGTTGAGGTGATAAGTAGTGTTTTCACTGGATTATTGTTCTGAGCATGTAAGTACAAGATGTGACTATTATTAGAAGTATGTAACAGATGATGGATCACGAAAAGGAAATAATTAAATATATTTGTTTGATTTACGTGTGGAGAAGATTCTTATTTACTAAACCCTGTCCTGAGGTGCAGATAATATGTGGTACCATCAGAAAGAGATTTATCGCTAAAACAGACCACAAGGTGATAATAAGAAAGTTCAAATTTCAGAAAGATGACATAATCAATGACTTTCCATCAACATCGCATTGCTACTACATTAGGAAATATTTCTGTTATCCCGCGGGTGTTCGTATAAATCAAAAGCGGAGTTTTCTCGGCAGCATTCGCATTAATAATAACAAACGGAAAATGGAAGCTTATACTAAGCACTGGGGAAATTAAAAAGTTCATTAAATAAATAGGCAGAGAAAGGTGTAACATAGACGATCTTACAATGATATTTTTAGGGGTTGTTAAACTAGATGATCTAATAACACCTAGAAAAATAACGTGGACGCTCGACAGAAGGGATAACTTAAACGCCAGACAGACTGGCACCGTAACGCGTTACGTAACCAAGCGGTTTAACCTCCCATAAGAAGTTATTACTTCAAAATGATAATATCGTCCCCTACAGAAACTACAAAAAATTGTTATCAATAATAATTATATAACAATGTAAATAAACTAAATAATTATAATAATATATCGGTATTAAGGCGCCTTTTGTAATTTTCCGCATCGCAGTCATCGTATGGTAACTTTTCTTTTGAAACTACCGGCAATGCCAAGCTAATGGCAATGTTTATCCTTTGTAATAGGAAAATACCAGCCCTCTGGTCACGAGAACGGTCGATTAGTTGTTTCGCAATCTGTAGAGATTAAGACGGCGCTTTCCGCGTGACTTCTCGACCCTAAGCGATTCATATAGCGACCACCAATAAGATTAGAATATTTGCTCTCAGCACAGACCATAAGGTTTCGTTAAACACTAAAGGCCCAGTGACCTTAATTAAAAGGTTTTAAAATATACTTTAAAACCGTCCGGTCTCGGTTAATGTTGAGATTAGCGTGTCGTGGCAATTGGTGGTTAATGATCCTGATGCAGAACAGCTTATTATGGTTTTCACTAGTAATGACATCGGTTTCTCCACAAGGACAGCGATGTGGAGACAAAGTGCAGCTAGCGCATTCTTATAACGACTTGGTAGTTCATCCAATATAACTTCTACAGCATTATTCCACCTAGTTTCTATCGGTTTATTGCTGTCAATTTAAAATTACAGTCAACATAGCATTACTCGACCTTTTGTGTATCGAACAGCGTCGATATATCTTTCTAACAAAATATTTGTACACTAAAGTTTAGTGTAGGAAAAAAATGTTTTTATGTTGTATGTATTTAAGCAAAATAACATCATTTTAGTTATTCTGCATAGAACTCATATATTTTATTAGAATGGTGGCAATTTGTACTTGAAGCGTTCTCCGATTTATTTCGTTCCGGATGAATAGATTTGAGTATAATTATCTCATCGACACGGTTGAGTAACTGAATGGTGGAGAAAAGAATTCTTATTCGTATTCTATTGAGAATTTGACCGATCTTCGGTTGGGTTTAACAAAATATTTTCATTATTGCGGCCCACAGAACAATAAATTACACACAACGTAGTCCGCACTATTCTTTGAACCCCTGAATGTACATTTTTGGTTTTCCTTGATCTCCATAACCACCTACAGAGATATTCAAATACAGTTCACAAAGCATTACTCATGGTCAGAATTACACAGCAATGAATTATTTATAATGACAAGCAGCTTCCATTTTTGTGGCCATAACAAATTTTTCTGCAAGTGTTTAGATACGTATACGAAATTTTATATTACTTTAATGAGATCTTGTTAAATGATTGGTTTGGAGGGGCTCGTGGCTAAGTGGTAACCGAGTAGGATAACACATTACACAGTTAAGTAATACTAGCCAGGTCAGTCTAGGATGGGTGACCATCCTTAACACATTGAGACCCCTCCGTACCTCGAAGAGTACGTTAAACCGTCGGTCCCGGGTGCCATACAAACATCTGTCCCATTCGATACGGGTAGTTGAAGCCCAAAAAAAGTCCGACAACTTGGTCTAACTACAGAACTTCGATATCGCCTAGTACTTGGGTTGTGGAGGTCTGATGGCAGTCGCTTGTAGTAAAATATTAAAGGTCAGCCGTATGGTAGTTAGACTGAAAGCTGACCCCAACGTAGTTGGGAAATGGCGCGGAGGATGATGATCTTGTTAAATGATTGTGTGCTCGGACTTCCCGGCAACACCAGTTCGATTTACATGTATGCGACTCTGAGCTGTTAAACGGATGGATTAGGGATTGTAAGCAATAGGCCCCGATCCATCTGTTGCTATTGCCTTCCTTTCTTAACTATATTTCCCTTTCAATATACTCCCAATTTTTCCATCTTTAATTCTCAAAGTGCCTGTTAGATGTCTATAGGCTTGCCCCTACTATGTGAGTGTCACCAAAATATAGTTGCTTCGTGGGCATTGGCGTGAGTATATTATGAGATCGCGCGGCTTTGAGAAATTTCAGTCAAATTGCTTAATGTTACCTATATATATTACTTGATAACAAATCGTTTAGAAATTTTGTACGTCCTGCTGGATACATAAATGTGACATAAGTAACAGACTCTAATTCTTTCTCTGCGATAAACACGTGATTATTTACTACTGAAGAAGTTTAAAGCTTGAAAGAAAATCCAGTGACTCATTTAAGATTAGTGCCGGCTTCTAAAAGATTGCGTTTCGAGACAAGTGAAGCTTCTGCTACGGGACACAAAGGCCGTAAATCCCAGTTAATATTGCCAACAGATTATTTTTAAGTCAATGGCAAACGCATTTGCGAATGAAAAAAGTAGGAATTAACACACATTGTCTGTGTTCTGGTGGTCATCTGATCTGAGAGGTTAAATAATAAAAAGTATTAAGGTGTATTTGATATTTATATTAAAAAATCTAATTCCACGAGTAGTTTTAGTAAATTGTAAAAAAGTCTGTAAACAACTATATCATAATACGGTGCAGATCTGTTCTGGGGTGTTTTGAAGAAGAAATACTCAGTTTTAGTTTGGAGTCGTGCCCCGATAGGACCCTAACGTAGCCTTCTTACTAGGTTGGGGGAAAAGGATGCTGACGTGATTTTATAATTCTCCACTTCTGACTATTCCCTAAACAAAAGGGTATTTTCGTGTATTAACTACTAGAAGCGCCCCGCGGTTTCACCCGCGTAAGTCTTGATCCCGTGGGAATATCGTAGCCTATATGTTAATCCAGGTCTCCAGCTATCTACATACCAAGGTTCATCGCAATCGGTTCAGTAGTTTTGGCGTGAAAGAGTAACAAACATCCATATATCCACACATCCATACATCCACACATCCATACATCCGAACATCCATATATCCTCACAAACTTTCACGTTTATAATATTAGTAGGATGTGAGTGTTAATACACATGACTTCAGACATGGTTAAATATATGTTTACACTACGATTAGTGCAAGTGTACAAAAAAAAAAATTATTTCTATTCTTGAAGTGTGAATTAATTTACAACATGATTTTGGCCTAATTTGCAATCTATAAAATTGTCTGTATAAACCGCATCCCCGACGAAGACCGACCAATCAGGGACGCGGTTTCGTTCACAATTTGAGGATTTGACATTGATAGATTATGAACTATTTAGAAAGAATACTTTAAATTGTAAATGTTGGGTGCAGTTTATAATATCGCGAGATTATTTATGAACTAACGATGTGGTAGTTCCTACATAGGCCAAACAAAGCGGACCATTGCTGAAAGGGTCAAAGAACACATCGCTGCTGTGAAGAACCGACAGATTAGCAAATCAGCGATTGCAGAACATGCACTCGAAGCGGGCACCAATCACTGGATTGAATTTCACCGTACGCAAGTCCTCTCCACGGAACGTCACTTTTACTCAAGAGTTGTACGTGAAGCGATTGAAATTAAAAAACACAAAACTTTCAATCGGGAAGATGGTTTCAAATTATCTACAGCGTGGAATCCAGTGATAAAAAACATGCCACCTCGCTTTTATGCGCAGTCGGGTGAACACCAGAATAGGGCCACATCGGTTTGCTTACTTCTATAGGGACACTGTTAGTATAGTATGTGACGGTACATGGCGAAACGAAAATATCAAAAATATCAAAAAAGTGGAGGTGGATGAAGAACCTTCTACCTCACGATGTCGGCGACGGAGGGCGTGCACCGCTGAGCCAGTCAGCCTGTGACCACGGCCAGTGCAACCTGGTCGAAACGTCAGGCAATTCAGAGGTATGTAATACCTTTTCGTGATCGCGTTAATTCCCGTTCATACGTAGATAATATTATGAACTAACGATGTTCACAATCTTACGGTGACATATATTTTGATGGCAAACATGGTAATCAAATGTAAGTGGTAATAAAGCAAGAATTTCAATATAATGACGACACCGATCAACAGTCTTACACTTTTCTACTTTGACCATCAGGTTAGCATTGTGTTGTAATTACTACATTAGGAAGGCGTCAACGACTGCGGGGGAAATAAAATAATTCTTGATAATAACGCGATATAAACAATCGCAAAGCAAATCACATATCAAATTACGGGACAGTGCAAAATGGTACTGTATGGTACTGTCGTGTTAAACAGTCCCTACGCTAAAAGGGACTTGTGTTGAAATTAAAGTCCGTCTGTCTGAAAGGGCCGTATTTACCTCAAACGGCCGGAAGCCTTCATCCGGCCTCTGAAGTGTACCTACACTCCATGCACTCCGAGATACTGGCTGTAAGTATACTCCCCTTCGTACCGGATGATTTTAACCAGAAACGTGTCACATGACAGGAATACTGACGACATAATTTGAATATAGAAACGGGATTCAGGGAGATAAGTGGTCATAAAAAGTGCGGTGTTACATTACGTTTAATGCGGTGGCCATTATAGATGTAGGAGATATGTTATATTTGTACTCGGTCAAATGAAATTGTGTAAAATAATGTTATCTTTTATAACGAAAAGGGTTCTTAATAAGTATAATTTGTGATATATAGGTATATTGTAAGATTTGTAAGATTATTTTCTTTCGGGTTACCTTTAGGATCTTTTTCTTTCTTTTATGTAATAAATATTTAGGTTGTATTAAGAAAAGTTACACATAACTTAATGTGTCGTTGACTAAGGAGAAAATACACCCATATGTTTAGCTGTTTTTTTTTTATACTTGTATGTGTAGACAATAAAAAAATTTGAATTGTTGTTTAAAAGTTTAATTAAAGCAGGCGTAGAATAGAAAATCCCTTATCTAAGGTTGGCAAATATAATTATCTTTATCGTTGAAACGGTTCATGTGTCATGTGTAATTATTTTTAAAATACTTGATTAATTTAGTAAACGTTCATGATTATCATTTTAATCACTAGCTTACATACTAAGATAACTTAATAAACATCGGCTACTAGAATAACAAAAAAGATTTATTAGTATTTCATTATACATACCCTCACGACCAACGTCTCGTAATTTGTTAATCTGCTACACTTGATGCGCGAATACGCGAGTGTAGACAGGAACTTCGCTTCGCTTCGTGCAACCTTGCCTCGTCTCGGGCCACTTCCGATCGTTGTCGGTTTAATGCGACTGAGTTAAAGGACTTGAAGTGAGCTTCCTACGAGGTTGCACGAGTGTGTAGTGACGTACTCCGTGACTTCGGTCAATTTCGACAAGTACTTCGTAGAAGCAACTTCGCGAGTAGCGTAGAGGGGCTATAAGCAACAGCTCGAGCAGGTGAGAGTCGCATACCGGTAGCTTGTACTGGGAAGTCCGAGCCTCTTAGAAATATATTGACATGCCCTTGCCTCATACGAATTTTAGATTTATTTTTATTTTTAAATAAAAAATATGTGAAGATTATAAAGTAAGGTAGCACACTACTGGATCATATGGAAACAAACCTTAAGTACTGACACAAGTCGGGAATGTGATCCTCTATTGTACGGTAGCTAAGAGAAAAGAGCCACTGACACCGCAGTCTGTTCGGGGACTTAAATTCATCCGGTCTATTGTAAGCAACGTCAATGATGGAGGCGCAGGAAGTTGCGAATGGAATGACGTCATACTTTGTAAGTAGGTTATAGTCTTTTTATAGTCTGAAACAGATATTTTATTATTTGCTACTTTGTTGTTTTTCCGAAAAATAAACTATTTGAAGTGGATTAATGGATTGGTGTTGGTGAAGTTCCACCAACCCAATTTTTCTTATAAATTCAAGTAGCTACAGTTTTCAAACGAATTAAAAAGCATTAAAACGGTTTATGGGTACATCGGTGACTTGATTCCCTAGACAACACTTCACATGGTCTTTTTTGGCCCGCTCTACTCACTGTTTCAGGTGAATCATTGTTCGAAAAGTCCACGGGTTATTATCGTTAAATATTCATGTTTATTAAAACTGCAACACATGTGCATACGTACGGCCGAAATTAACTCTCGCAGGCACTCGTTTAATAATGATTCAAGTGCATATCTACTACAGCTGTTGGGTATGTGCCTAAAGACATGACAGAATTCTAATGGGAATTCACATTAAATGTATTTAATTATATGTTATTAAGTGTTATTCCAGCCATCTTCTGTCCGTTAAGAAACTCAAAAGGCATTGCGGGAATTCCATTTACAGGTTTTATGGTGCGTCAGCTGGATACCAAGTTTGCCACTACCTATGTATGTGTGTATTCAGTCAAATCACCTATAATTCTTAAATTACTTTAATTACATTGAGGCTAAGAAAGTGAACTGAGAAGGGAACGTGGAAATAATGTTTTATTGTTTTTCTAAACATTTGTTTGACTTTAAACTTTGTATAGCGCATATTTTATACATATTTTACCACTTAGGTATATGCCATATAAAGGTAGTTCCATATCTAAAGCACCATTTACTGTCTAGTAAGTTGAAACAAACTGCCTCACCGGTCAGAACCACCACCAGAAATAATTTATATTTACACTTTGTAGTGAAACGTCTAAGGAAAATTTCAATAAAAATTCTTACAAAGAACGTATCGACTCGGCACTACGGAACCTTTAATAAAAGCCGAATGAGGTCATTTCCAGCTTAACTTACTCGTAGCTCTGTTTGATATAGAGAAGCGATTTAATTTTCTTCGTAATATTTACCACATTTCGATATGGTAAAAGTATAGCGTAACACACATAAACAGCTTAAAAGAGAACATGGAATATTTTGAATTTAGTAAATTAGTAGTAAATGGACGCTGTTGATCTCAGCAGCTACAACCATAAGATATAGTAGTTTGCCATAGGGTTGCTCTACTGTGGACACAAAGGATCCTCCGACAACACTAGGTGTTCATAGGCCTCACGGTTGATGTTAGAAAGTTGTATCACTACATATTATAAAACAAAGTCTCCCGCCGCGTTTGTCTGTCTGTCTGTTCGCGATAAACTGAAAAACTACTGAACGGATTTTCATGCGGTTTTCACTAATGTGTAATGTGTATTTATTTATATTTCGGGTGTCTCGGTACCGGTTCTAACGATATTGATGAAATTTTGTATACAGATACAGTTTTGAATTTTAAGTTCAACTGCACAGTTGTATTTCCTCTGAAAACGCAATTTTACAAAAGAAACTTATTTAAAAAAAAATACTATTTTACAAAAAGCTAACGAGCGAGGCGAAGGTACTAACAAAAAAACCTGCCAAGTACGAGTATATAGTACTTTTTTCATGATATGAACTTTATCGAGATTGCTTCATGAGGAATACAGAATTAAGATAGCCGCTATCTCGAAGTGACAACCATTTTTACCACTCTACTAACTTTTAAACTTTCGCGTTCCATGATATAATATTATCTACGTATTAACGGGAATTAACGCGATCACGAAAAGGTATTACACACCTCTGAATTGCCTGCCGTTACAAACTCCAGGTGTCTACAAAATAAACTGCAGCTGTGGTAGTTAATACATAGTCCAAACAAAGCGGACTATTGCTGAAAGGGTCAAAGAACACATCGCTGCTGTTAAGAACCGACAGATTAGCAAATCAGCGATTGCAGAACATGCACTCGAAGCGGGCACCAATCACTGGATTGAATTTCACCGTACGCAAGTCCTCTCCACGGAACGTCACTTTTACTCAAGAGTTGTACGTGAAGCGATTGAAATTAAAAAACACAAAACTTTCAATCGGGAAGATGGTTTCAAATTATCTACAGCGTGGAATCCAGGGATAAAAAACATGCCACCTCGCTTTTATGCGCAGTCGGGTGAACACCAGAATAGGGCCACATCGGTTTGCTTACAGAATAGGGACACTGTTAGTATAGTATGTGACGGTACATGGCGAAACGAAAATATCAAAAAAGAGGAGGTGGATGAAGAACCTTCTTCCTCACGATGTCGACGACGGAGTGCGTGCACCGCTGAGCTGGTCAGCCTGTGACCACGGCCAGTGCAACCTGGTCGAAACGTCAGGCAAATCAGAGGTATGTAATACCTTTTCGTGATCGCGTTAATTCCCGTTAATACGTAGATAATATTACATTTTTACCACTTTTTCGCGAATTAATTTACCATAATGAATTATATTGGAAAGAAAGAAAATAAATAGTGTAGAAGCTACTAATATATTTGTAAATAAAACCAGTTTAAATGTCGGTTACAGTTTTCTGGCTAAATCGCTTTATATTTTGGTCTTGTTCAAAACCTATCCTAGCCACGAAATAAAGTCTACATATTTTATTAAAATCAATTTCAATAGTTTGCCGAGAGTGCAAACTTTTAGCAAAATGTTAAATATTTGTCAGGATTAACGCGCAAGCGATACCGCGGGCATGTGAATTTTCTAGACTAGTGAACCATTTATTTTGTAAAGTAAAATGTGTTGCGTTCAGAAATTGTAGATATTTCTAATCGCAAGACATTTATGCCCACTCGGGGCGAAGTTTCATCAAATTCGCTGTTTAAGTAGCTGTTCTATGTTCTATATGCATTTGTAAATCTTCTTGACCTGGAGGGCCGTTTTGGAAACTTTACATCTGTACTATAAAAAAATTAAGTTAAAGTGTGATATGATGATCGTGAGGAATTAATATCTTGATCAGTAATTTTTCGACTTATAACTTATGATAACTATTTCACCAGACTTGGTTGACTTTTGTTTTTCTTTTGAGCATAAGCATGTACCTACTAGACATGAGCTTGTGTGTGTTTGCATATTTGTAATGTGGTCTCTTTAATTGCCTTCAATTAATTTCTTAAATAAATAATGTTTGAGTCAGTAATGTAAATTTCAGGGTGTGCGAACCCAATTACATTTTGACATAAAAAATAATTTAAACATAATCTAATTGGTGGTATGCAAGTGTAAGTTGTCCATAAAAGTTAAATAAATTAAATTTAAAAAAAACTTGTAATAAGACATTTCGTTGCTTTATACACAAAGAAAACACCTGTATCTACTGATATTACAAAGTATCTGATATCGTACATTAGAAATTATTAAATTATACTCATTAATAACCACTGATATTACCAGACCGCTTCTCTAAGAAGTGAAATGACTGTCTCACAGATCACAAAGTAACATTCTCTCAGCCCGCAGCAGACGCACCGGGCGCCTGAGGGTATTCAGTGATCTCCGGCCACATTAGGAAGCAGCCTGCGAGCGACGAATTTTTGGGGAAGTCATTCGAAGAGATACAGGCCCGACAGGCTACGCGCAGTGTTCCACGCGCGCTTCCCAGAAGATAAGAGTGCAGCCCAAAAAAATTGTTAAGTTTGGGTTGTTAGATGGCGATTGGCGTTCCCACATCTGCATAAATATACTACCGTACTTCCTCAACGAAGAAATTTTTTAACGTATGTTTGTGATTATGTTTAATCTTATATATTTATTTCACACAAATTTTGCAACTGTAAACATGCAGAATTTGGTATACGACAATAATTTCCTATAATTATTGGTACCTTATAATTGTGTTTTAAATATCTATCGCACCCATTTCTTTCTTCTTCACGTTGACGTATATTAGTTTTCCTTTGAAAGGAGCCAGTACATTTATATTACAATTTATTCAACGGTCGGCTCGTTAAACCCATACATACCTGTAGACCTACACACAAAAGGAAATAAAGAAACAGAAGGTTAGACACAGGGGCAAGGACATGACGAAATTATGCAACCCCGAAATTAAGGTCCCTCTTTTTACGACGAACGAGGCTCCAGTTTATGTTTATTTACCGTGACACTGTTTTGTAACAAAGTAGTGCTGATTACATAACTACTTGTAAGGTCCCGGTGAAATGCAAAACAAGATCAATCCATTGTATCGTCTAGTGTAGGGAAGGTTGTTGCGAAAATATTACAGGAATCTTAATGAAGGAACGAAGGAAGGAAGGAAGAAATAAATAATTTTATATTATCTTTTTACTTGTTACCTTATGCTTTATATATGCAATGGTTGACTTTAGGTTATGGATCCAGGAAGAAGATCTTCACTCGGATCTAATTTGCCGGGGGTAAAGCGGGTGTGGACACCCTGATTGTGGCCACGCATGGACGGGACGGGTTTTCCCCTCCACCCGCTTTAGTAGTTAGCCGCGACGAGGCCACGTCCGTGTATGTCTGGACGTTGCCTAATTTAGAGGATTACCAGAAGGTGGTGCCCGAACTTTTTCGGGCAGGTGCTAACAGGGGACCGGATGTCTCAATAAAAGCTGTTTTAGGTTCGATTCCAATACCCCGAACCATCGATAACTTCGGCGGGGTGACGGCCCGTGGGTCCACACGCTTTAAGGGGCTTTAATTTTAATTAAATTTTTGTTATTTCACATTGTTATAACTATGTGGTACCCATATTTTATTACATTTAACATGAACCGGAACATATTTCGGTCCTTGTGTAACTCGATATCATCTATTAATGTTGTCTCTCTATCCTCTAAATCCCACAATGTTTCAGACTGAGAAGAACAGATATACTAATTCACCCATACACACACTCCCGCAAATTGTAGCAGTTACAATGTAAGTGGGAATTGAGATAGGGATACTATAAATTGTGTAAGAATTACAATTGTGTGTTTGTCCCGTGATAATAACTTGGTTTATGAGTACGTTAGTCAACTCGTTGTGTCGTCGTGTTTTTTATATCAATCTAATGTAGAAGTAGGTCACATTTTAGGTACTATCCTGCAATAGGTATTACATAAATTAACACTATCGCAAGGTACACACAGACAGGTGCTGACCGGACACGGCTGCTTCGGAAAGTACCTGTGTCGTATAGGCCGAGAGCCAACGTCTGTGTGCCATCACTGCGGAGGCGGTCACGAGGACACTGCACTCCACACTCTAGTAGAGTGCTCAGCGTGGGTGCAGCAGCGGTGCGACCTCGTGACTGCTATTGGTGTGGGAAGCCTCTCGCTAGAGGCCATGGTTCTGTCCATGGTCCAAAGTGAGATTGCTTGGGATTCTGCCGCCTCGTTTCGTGAGGAAGTGATGTCCGCTAAAGAGGCGGCGGAAAGGGAACGGGAGAGAGTTAGTACTCTCCCGTCCCGCAGAAGAGGCACCAGGCGACGAAGACCCCAAAATGATCTCCGACCTCCATGAGCGCTGGCCTGGGGGTAACGGGTGAGGCTGCCCGTTACCCTAGCAGAAGCAGGCCTGAGATGGTGGCGCGATGTGTTCCGCGCGCGCCTCTGATGGAAGGGGGGCGAGGCCCCCCGTATGTTTTGGTGTGGCTGCCTATTATACAGGCGGCCAAGGTCTGCCGGGGTTCTCGGGGACTTCCTTCCTAGGGTATACCCGAGTCCCTTGCAATAGATCCACTTATGTCGGAACACCGTGTGGTTTTATTCGGTTCGATTCCGACATACCACTTCACCGCCGGCCCCGGTGAGGTGATGACCCGTGGGGGTTTCCACACGATAAAAAAAAAAGAAAAGGTACACACAGATGACAAACGTGTTGTGCATCAAAACAACAGCTTTTACTTCTCACTGTCAGGCCATATGCCGAAAAAATGAGTCGCATATTTCATCGATCTTGTCCGTTAGTTTTAGTGGGCATACAACGTGGGGTTGGAATCACAAAAAAGAATAACATCGGTTAGAGTTGTTTAGGTTTTCAGATTAGTAAATATAATAGGCCGAATAGCAATTTTCAATTTTGGATGTTTTGTTACGTATACACCAACTGCAATATCCAAACGAGTAAATTTTTTTTTCTATAATTGGTATTAGTTAGTTATTAGCTTTGCTGAAAAAAAATTCTATTGCTTGTAATTGTTTAGTTGATATAGTGGTTGCTGTCAATTAGTGTAGAGTAATTTTGTGTGTATTTTGTAGCTTGGTAAAGATTACGCCTCCGTGGCGAAGAGAATGGCCTTAAAACGACTAACGCCTGGGCGAAAGTCATTATAATAATTAGGTACGTGACGTTACAATGTTTCAACATTATAAACTTCTAAATTACTTTCCCTGTGATTTCAATCTTAATGTTACCTTTTATAAAAAAGGCAAAACGAGTAAGAAATTTATAAATAATGTTTATGTAATGAAATATCTACAACTTATGTTTGGTCATAATATATTAGTACTTATATTTTTACTTTAAGAGGTTTTTAATAACCGTAAATTATTTGAGGAAAGTCGTTCGTGGTCACGAGACACCTTCATTCAACCCTGGTCGTCGTAGTTTCATATTATAATATATATACAGCTTATAAAAATGTTACAAATAATTTGTATTTTACATTTAAAATAAAAATATTTAATAACTATTTACTTGAATACCAGAACAGAGCAACATCATCATCTTCTTGCCCTTTTTCCAAATTTGTTGTGCAAAGTGTTTTCTTCTTCCATTCTTTTCTTTCATTTCTTAGTTCACTGCTCACTGCCTTTTCTAGCAGGCACATTTTCTTCTTTCACGCTATCAATCCATCTTTTCTTTAGTAGTACTCTACTATTGTGTCCGTGAACTTCCAAACACCACTCTCTTCACTAAATTTTGCTCGTCCACATGTCCATATCACAACAATCTGTTGCTCCTCAACTTTTTATCCACTAGTGATATTTTCAGGCTCCCTGTAAAATATTAATTCCTCACGTTGTCCATCTTAGCCACACCACACATCAATCTTCACATTTGTATTTCAGTAACTAACGTCTTTCATCCGTTCTCTTCGTTGGTCAATATTCAGATCTATACAGAACGGCAGGTCCGATGATCGTCTCATAAATATATGATTTCAGTTTGA
The DNA here is from genome assembly GCA_949752705.1 of Callimorpha dominula. Classification (NCBI taxonomy): domain Eukaryota; kingdom Metazoa; phylum Arthropoda; class Insecta; order Lepidoptera; family Erebidae; genus Callimorpha; species Callimorpha dominula. Next base: position 21,298,773 of record OX456991.1, read on the forward strand.
TAGGAAACCTGGGGTCGCATTTTGTTCCTATTATCTGCCACCACTTCATCTACCCTGTATTGATTTGATGCTGTACAGACCGGTCTATTTCGCTATGGCTTTGTTCCTACAAAGTACAGTACAGAGTAAGCCGAGGTACTTGAAATCGGTGCAGACTGGTAGCGCTGTTCCATTCAGCGAAATGGTTGCAGGACTGGAGAGACCAACAAAATAACAGAACATGTATTCGGTGGTTCTGCTGATTTTCAAGTTAACATTTGCTAGTCATTATCGTAATTTTTTCTGTCTGCGCTGGAACACGCAGCCGTCTTCACCAACCAACACAATGTCGTCTACAAACAGCATTCACGAAGGTACCTCTTTCCTTAAGTCCGAGCATCCACTATTAACAGGAGGAGATGTGGACTAAGAGCCGATCCCTAGTGCAAGCCTACAGAGACATTTAATTGTTCGGTGTTTCCAGTAACCGACCTTACACGAGTACCTCGTCATCGTCATAAGTTTTGCAAAGTAGGTCTACCATCGGTCTTTTATGTCCTCATCTTTTATTATCATCCCCGATTTATCTTTCAAACATCTTACATTCTTGATTTTTTTTGTCCTTTTCTTTTTTTTCCTTAACCCAATTTACCTTCTTCCTTTCCCTGTTTCAAAACGATTATATTTCCAAGGATAGTTGGCGTCAAGCAGACGGCCGGCCATAAAAGAAACCAGCCAAAAGCATTTGCAATGATTGAGCAACATGTACCTACGTATATTATTCATATTTCGATAGTGTAGATGGATAACATAATATTTTATGTTCGTATCATGTGTAGTTTAGACGCTTAAAATTAATTCACGGGGTAAATATAAGAGCTATAATCTATTGTATTGTAAAATCGTGCCTTGGAGAATTTGTATAGTGACAATTAAAGTGCGCTTCCTATGATAAATCTCCTGTTTGATTTTCATTATTTCTGTACTGATGTTTAGTAAATATATAAGTTTGAATTGGAATCACCAGATAGGTAGTATTTCCATCTCTTGAACTCTTTATAATGCTCGAATCCCTTTAAAATATTATCTCTGAACATCAAGAATAGCGTTTGTTTTAGTTAACTTAATAAAACAAGACTAGAGACAAAACGAATGAACATTGTTTTATTAGGGTACTTACCAACTTGTTTTACCTATCTTCTATATTATTCCCTGTAGCTTTTTATAGGTATTTTCACATAATTTTAAAGCGGAGTACTTCGTGGCCAAACACAAATAAACATAAATCGCGTTCTTACATATAACCGAGTTTCGATATACTCGGGGGCCGACTCGCCATACAAATCCGGCTAGTCCCTTTAACAAGTGTCATTTTAACCTGTCATGGTAAATAAAGTCTATACAATACTGTTTAACTCATACTGGAAAGCTTGATTTGTGTTACAAGTCGGTAAAATTTTATAAAATATTTACAAATTTCGACCAAGATTGATCACATTGACCACGAGTGATCTAAAGGAAAAACGATTCTTAAGATTTAAATATATTTATGTAGTAACAATTTGGAATATGTACAAAAATCCCTCAGATATTCAGTTTTATAATAAATGATATTACACTTCCATATGTCCAATGTTACGTAAGGCTTACCTGCAAAAACAACTGGCGTATATTCCGAGTGTTACATTATTCTACCAGCCAGGTTTGGCGCCAACTATGAGCGCGACATAGATAAATTGAGTGCCGCCCATTCGCGATAACCGACACTCCACTATAATTTGTTTACCTCTTTTTGAAAGTAATGTTGATGTAAACAAATTGTGGGGGAATTTTCAGACATTGTTTTCAGAACAAAACAAACAAAGCAATTAATAGGAATGGTTTTAGCTATAGAAGATGTTGGTTATGCAATCTGACACCTTGTAAAATATTTTTATAACTTTCAGAATACAAATCTACATATTATATGTCTACATAGATGTCTTTTGAACATTTTTAATTATATCTTGTAATAAGTACAGTGCTGGAGGGTCTCGATCGTTACCCCTGGGATAGCCCATATCGCTATTCGCAACAAAAGCTTCGTGTGTCGGCCCCTCCTCTTACGGAGAATCTCCGGCCAAGCTTCCGGCAGGAGCGAGGCGTTTGACTATCGATTCTGTATTGCACCTGAGGGCCGTGACCGAAGGGGTAGTAAGCTGTGGTGGCCTGCTGTTAGCGGTGTCGTTGGACATCGACAACGCATTCAATTGTCTGCCATTCAGCTATATCAGGGAAGCGCTTTCATCACGAAGTGCCAGGGTATCTGAGGTGGCTAGTGGCAGACTATTTAGAGGAGGAATCCCTCCTGTAGCGTGTGTAGGGTAGAACTAAATAATAGTTTTATTCATTGTCTCGTACTCACGGAGAAGTCAGTACTACGTGAGCTACGAGTGAGAGTAGACGTGTTAGCCAGCATATCTATAGTGAGTTACTGAGGCAGGGAAGTGTTCATTTGAACGAGTGCTATAGTGATACACTATAGCTCCTATTGTTGGCACAGTATACCACACCGTGTGGTTTTACTTGATTCTATTCCCACCACAAACCCCGGTAGGGTGACGGCTCGAAGGGGTTTCCACACGCAAAGTAGTAGTAGTAAAATAAAAATAATGTAATCTTAGGTTTACAACATTAATATATTCTTCTCATTATATGCTTGAACTAAGGACAGTCTTTCCTGAGGATAAATCTTTAAGTTACTTTTAATTTTAGTTTTGTTGTTTTCATATCTGTCTGTCGGTAAACTATTAAGATTATAAGGTAATCGTTTTCTCAGGGTTCTATCACTACTTACGTTGGATTAGTGTTATATTGGTTATATAATATCTTAACTAATAATGAATAATGCTCTCGTTTGCTTTGGTTGTTTATTGCAAGAAGCAGGAATTTACATCATATTGCTTGTAGTGTTTTATACGGGCATTTAAGACAAATCCAGATGTTCTTTCAATATTCTTAGATTTTTTATATATATTTAGCCTTCTTTCTGACGAAATATTATCTTTACCTATAAATTGTCAAGTTCACATGATCAGTTTCAAAATAAGTATTCTTCATTAAAAAAACACTACCTATTTTTAATGCTTTAAGTTATTCTCGGGTTTTATTGTAAAAGGTTAACGTTTTCTCATAACCATTTCTTATAATATCACCTGCTTATATATGTTTTTTATCTGAATTTCTATGTGTACAAAAATAATATAAAATGTTCAGAAGTTTCAACTGAAATAAACTCAATTCTCAGACAGGCGGAGTAAATATTGACTGTTCTAGTTACGAAATATGAAATATAAGGTGAAAATCCTACTTACTATAATTTTAGGAAAAATATACAGCCTTTACACAAGCTTTTGACAACTACTGCAGACATAACGTGTTAAATAAATATAACCCTTACTATTTAATATTGAATATTACCAAGGATTTGCTTTATTCTGAACAATCTGCTATCTTAGACCTTTTTTGTTCTTTTCCTCAGAGATTTACATGAATGACTTCCTTCGCGGTGATCATCTCCTATTCTACGTACTGCTCAGCAGTGCCGTGCTAGGATGTGTATATAATATATTTAGTACATAATAAAATATTTATGATAATAATTTGTTAAGCGTTTGTCTATTTTTGGTTACCACTCCAAAAAGGGAGGGTTATTAAGCAATTTTAATCTAAATTGTATTTAAACAGTACGTAGTAGTATTATTGATATTAAACATCTTTTTACAATATACTTATTTATTAGTCGCATAATCTTTCATAGTATAAACCATGAACTTATACGAAAATAACACTTACTGTGAAATTTTAAATGTTTTCACAAAAAAGAGATTTTTGAGACCGGGAGTCCCAAACGATCTCATTTGCAGTAAGACCTTATTCACTTCGGCTTTAATAACTCCATAAAACTTGAGATACAACAATTTGGATTGTAATTTTATATTTAAACACATTTATAAATTGCCTATTCACATTACAAAATTAGGAAGTTTTACGCCCTTCTGGTGCTATGTTAGCGATGCACAATATATTTAAATAGATCGATATAATATATTTCGTCGCTTTGGAGCGCCTTAACGTATTTTTCGAATCATCTTTAGCTATTACATTTTCAAAGACTTTAAAATACATGCATTTTAATAAAATATTTTCAAAAATAAATTTAAGTAAAATTAGATATTTTTCAAAAGCCGTGTTGAGACATTTTAAAACTGGTGATAAATAAAATGGTGACGATGATGATGATGTTGATAGAATCAGGTAGAAGTGACTAATACTTCAGATCGAAATAGTACCTTGCATAAGTCGGTTCGATAACTTTTTGGATCAGTCGTGTAAAAATAAAAATGATAAATTTACATTACATTAATTTTGATTACATTAGTATGTACTAATGTACGATCCACGACCGAACATCGTCTCCTAAAATACAAGCCATGGGTTAGTTTGGGAATAAGTATCAAATTAATGTGTTATGTAAGGATAAAATAACATTTAGTTAATTTCTCCATAATCACATATAATGTGATTTCTGCTGATGTATTGTCATTGACGAAACTAATTGAGCTTGAATTTTAAAAGCCGGTATATTTTTTATCCTAAGAGCATCTTCTGCACCGTCTGCGAATTCATTTAAATAATGGCTTCAATCTAAAATACATTGTCCGGTGATGGACGCAGAGAGGTACATCTTTAGAGCAAGAAATTGAACTCTACTCGTGAATGTTAACTTGCCTAGGAAAATGAAATATGAGTAGCATAAAACATTCAAAGAGTTGTATTGTTTTCATCATCATCATCATCGCGTTGAATCCCGGTTGCAACCGAAGCTTCCGCTTCGGTGCCCGGGGTCCGCTTTCCTACTTTTTCTTCTCCACTTCGCACGATCTTCGGCATCCCTGGTAGTAAGTCCTTTGGCACGCATTTTACTCGTTACGACGTCAAGCCAGCATTTTTTTGGTCTACCCCTCCTGCCGGGGCCCGGCGGAGGCGGCATGGTCAGACATTTGTTCCCCACGTAATTATCCGGTTGCCGCAAAACGTGGCCATACCAGCGAAGGCGATGTCCGCAATGTCACGGACATGAAGGCTGCCGCGAATGCGGCAGTTCCTAACGCGGTCCTTCCCCGTTACTCCACACATCCACCGTAGCATATTCATCTCCGTGACACGCAGTTTCTGCTTGTGTCGCTCCAGCACCGGCCACGTTTCACAGCCGTATAAAAGGACAGGTCTAATGATGGTTTTATAGACCTGTCCCTTCAACTTAACCGGTATCTTGGGGTCACAAATGACGCCAGTCACCTCACGCCATTTGGCGAGTTGTATTGTTTTCGCAGATAAAAAAAAAATCTAGGTGCGATTTAAACTGGATGTATACGACACCACCATTTTGAATAATGTTTTAAGTCGGTTCAAGCATTGTTAAAAACTCTGAAATAATAAAAGGTGCTGTTAAAAAAAACTGTTATTTTTTATTTTCGATATACATAGACACACAGTTAACACATAGGTAGCTCGGTTGGTTCGAATGATACACTTGTTGGGCACTGTTAAAGATGAGTCAACTTTATTAAATACTTCAAATATAAATAATATTTTTTGTTAATACTCAAAAATGATAAACTGCTATGTTAAATAGCAATATGTAGTGTAATAGTAGTTTAACAAACTGGTTACAATTATATCTAACTTGCTATATTACGTTATATTTTTGGCGCGTTAGTTCTACATTTTTAATTAGCTTTTATAAATATTGAGACAACAGTTTTTTTACCTTTTGTTTTAATATGCCAACCTGTAAGTACTCAAGTCGCGTAAGTACACAGTTTGAAAGATAGTATAGCTGTTTCTTTAACGTTGTTGTGTGTATCGAGTTATGTATGCCTGTTTATTCAAGAATGTTAATGTTATCAAGATCAGTATGGAGCATGAGTGATGTTAGATTGAATTTGGATGGATTTTCATATGAATCATAGTTAACGTTAACGCACTCATGTGACGATGCTGAGGAGGCTATCCTGCGTACTTAACATAAATAAATATGTAAAAAATGTTGGGAATCTTTTAGTATAGTATCTAATAGTATATTTCTAATCTTAATGAGATAATTAAAACTAATACTCTTAGGTATGTACTTCTATGCTATGTACTTCTACAGCAGCTCTCGACTATCCACTTTTCGTCTTTCACAACTGTCCGCTTGTTATGTTAAGAAGACTATATTAGAAATCTCGTCAAATGCTACTGCATTCCTACTGGAAGCGACTGTATCAGTCAAAATATGATTCTCCCTATCCTTGACGAAATCCTTCCCATCCTTTGAAATATTCCTCTACCTAAAAAAGTAAAAACCTCTTAATTTTTTGATTACCGTCCACTTTCTGCTACTTTTACGCCGATAATTTACAGATATACACAAGCTCCGCTAAACATGTTATCGGAAGCAAATTACATAGTTCATGCTGACCTGTCGCATATTGGCGAATGGAGTCATAACTATGGACTCAAAGTTAATCCATTAAAAACTCAGGTATGTGTTATTGGCAGCCCTGGGTTAGTTTCAAGAATTAACTGGTAACAACTGCTCCAAATTCTATTCAATGGCACTACATTAAAGATCAGCACTAGTGTCAAAAACTTGGGAATTTACCTTATCTTGGGGACCACAGCTATAAGAAGTCAGATGTAAAGTCTTCGCTTTAGCAGAGTCCCTGCGAAGAATACGTAACTTTTCTTCCGACTGCCACTAAGGTTACACTTGCACAAGCACTTCTTCGAATTCACGACAGAACTTGATAAGCTTGACCGACTTCAATAATTTTGTATAAGATTCATATTTGGGCTACGAAAATATAATCACGTTTCTGAATTTCATCAGAAGCTCAAGTGACTTCCAATTCGCTCTTGCCGGAATACTCACAGTACATACTCAGTTATCTTTACAATATCTTATTCCACCCTAAGGCCCCTTTTTTATCTCAAAGAACGGTTCGAGATCCATGATCCATGATACACTTGAAAAATTTCTGATGTCATCTGAAGATTTGAGACTGGAGATGTTACTACATTCCACAATTTTTTATGACAAATCCTTTACTGTTGAAGCTATATTCTTCTGGAATGCGTTGCTAGTCACCATTAGGCGAGCGGTAATCAATAAAAAAATTTAAGAAAATGGTTTATGAATATTATTTATCACTTTAATCCTTTACGTCTAATGTCTCATGGAACTTTACTAAAAATTAAAACCAAACCAAGAAAAAAAGCAATTTGCTTGTAATGCTGCCGCAGGTTTAATACTCTGGCACCATTGGAGTAGAAATCCCTTTTCTACCGTCCTGAAAAATAAATAATTCAGATAGAGAAACAGTCGGAATTTCACCATTAGCAAACGAAATTCTTTTTCCATGGGTATATAATATTCCTGTAATACTGTTGTATACTTTGTCTTTGTAACAAGACTCCCGAGAGACTCGTAACTTGATAAATCTTTATATACCTAAATCAAATCATTTCACTTAGAAGAAAAATAAAAAGGTAACTGGCAAACGTTGAACGTGACAACCCTAGAAACGTGTTACGTCAAGGTTACAACATCTTTTTCGTTTCTATTCGTTCAAATCATACGAACAAGTGCGCACGGATTTAATAAATATTGACGGTTAATATCGCCTTAGTTTGCGACAATTTTTATACATAATATATATCTAGCTCAGTATTATGGAGAACCGTAAGGAGACATTTGTCGTTTACGACTTTTTTGTCACTTGTATCCGGTCTATCAAGATGTAGGTCAATGCAAACACATTACTACATGATAGTGACATCACAATAGTCATCCGTACGCACGTTAACAGGTTTTGTTACATTGTTATTGGAGGAGGGCATAATTCACCACTCATCCTCGTTTTGTCATCAGTCAAAGATAAAATTCAACAAATTGAGATAGACAATTAACGCAAATTGAACCCCATCAGCAATGAGTTGGCGTACCAGGTGTCTGACTTAAAATTTAAACTTACAGTCACTCGTTTAAATACTACCCATACTTAATTAGCCTAATATTTTAGTTTTTTATAAACAGCTGTTTCTAAACAACACACTATATCCCTTCAAGCTTGAAGGGATATAGTGTGATGACTTTGATGATTGTGTTTGTAAGTTTTAATAGTTTATTCATTGATTAATATCCTGTAATGTTGCTTAATATTAGGGATTGGCAAAGATGTGTTCGGTTAAACTTAACTAAAAAAAATGATACCTATACTTTTAAGTTCATGATTGAAGACGTTTTAGACTACTGAAAAACTCTTTATGAGTAAAGTTGAACAATGAGTCTTCAACTTATATAATTTATTAAACCACGGACCATTTTCATCAATCACGAAGTTCATGTCTATTCAAATTATTATTATAAATGCATGAAATGGCGGTTTTGACTACGGAAATTGTAAAAGTGTTTATAACCACAACTATGCAGTTGTTTTACTGGTTGATTCCATTGCCAATCAAATTCAAGCTGGTAAATAAATTATCAAGTCATATTATACAACTTTTTAGGGTTTCGTTCCTCAAAAAGAAAAAAGGAACCTTTATAGGATCACTTTGTTGTCTGTCTGTCTGTCAAGACCCTTTTCCTGAACAAACAGAGAGACACACACACACACACACAGTCACGTCAAACTTATAACATCCTGTCGTTTTTGCGTCGGGATTAAAAAATTGAAGCGTGCATAGAGCGAAGCGAATCAAAAGCATACATGAATATAACAATTAGGTAAGCTTTTGATTCCCAACCTGCAAAAGGCTGCTGCAGTCTAACTGGGCTGATTGCGTTGAAAACTTCTAGCGATGTATGCTTAGTTTCTTGCACATAGTATTTGTGAATAATATAAAAACAAGAGGAAATTTCTCAAAGTGATCATTAGCATCGCGAGCGCGTAAATGAATAATCACATCATTATTTTATGTGTATCGAAATACAAAAACTTATTTGGAAATGAGCAAATTTTGGCTACACCATTTTCTGAATAAAATAACCATATTGGAATTTCCTCTCGTTTTCATTATTCCGTAGTATATGTTTTAATTGTAATATGCAAGACAGGGCTACATTTTAATAAGATCACTCTTTCTATTTAAGTATAGGAAATGTACTAAAAATATATTATTATAATGATATATATGCATAATCGGGAAGTACCTGCACCCTACAGAAGAGTGCAGATAAGAAGCATTATCAGTGCGCTTCAGAGTTTATGCTTCTGAGTATCAACCGACAGAAGTAAAGCTTTATCTGGAGTTATATATTTGATAAAAAGGTATCGGAAACCCCTTGTAATCAAGACGACCATATGCTTTTTTGATAAGTTAGTAGTATACTAAAACTATAGTAGTAGATAAAATCTGCATCTAAAGCAGTGAAGTGTTACAAGAACTTAAAGCTCTTGGCCATTCCAAAGTTGCAAACAAACCTTATCACACGAAATCTTAATTTCCTCTAGCGCGAGTAAAATCCTCATACACGTAAATGCCTACATAATTAAGATACGGCTGGTATCAACGGGACAGTTCCGTATTTGGCAGAAAGCCAGCTCTTTCGTATCTGTGAACCATTGTGTGGGTTTTAAGTTATTTTTCACGAGTATTTCGAACAAGTCCTTTGTTGGCCAAGGCACGTGACATGCTTTTTGTTTTTCTTTTCAAATCAATACTCGTTTATATTAGGTGTTTCAAACAGTGTTTTTGTGTTTTATTAAATATACTAGATTTTTGGTTAAAGTAGTAATTTCAATACCAAACTGACAGTTTTTTTTTTACAGAAATATAATTATGTTTTTAAAGTATTTGTCATAATAATTTAAAATAAAAACCAATACTTCTGCATTATGCGTTCTACTGTACTCGTCTTCTGCATAGCAGGAATGCTGATTATTGCGTTCCATATATATCCAACATCTGTTTGTGTTGTGTGTCGTGGAATCCAGACGCTCCGGACTTCACAAAATTTTGGGAACAGAAGTAGCAGAAAAATCAGTTTTAATATTTAATAAAATGGAACAAATAGGAAAGATGCACTTTATTATAAGATCAGCTTCGTTCATAGTATTATCCGGCTTGTTACATTACACAAAATACCGCAAACAGTAAATGGACATACGCATTCTCAATGCCGAAATGAGTTTCATAACATAACAGCTTTATTAAATAACTAGGATGCCGAGCATTCCATATTTAGGTCCAGTTTTTGCTTTGTGGGGTTTTACATGACTGTTGAGTTCTGTATTACGTTTTTGTACTTGGATGGTAATGTTTTTTGACCTGGCCGCTTCATTACTTATTCGTATAATTAGAGAGCCTTTATGTCGGTATTTAATTTTATGATTGAGATAATACGGTTTAATTTTGAGAGAGCGAGAAAAAATTTGTTATTACTAGACCCAATGCCTGATGTTTATTGAGCTCAATGTATCTAGTTGTTAATAAAAAAATAATGTTTGTATGTATGGTAAGAAAGTGTTTAAGTTATTGTAAAAATCGTGGTAGAAGAACTTTTACGGAATTAGGCACAAGAACGTTAAAATTAAATATAAATAATCTATATCAGGACTCTTAAAAGCTACAAAAAACTTTACTGTCGCTTTTGAGAAAATGTTTGTAAATAATAATAAAAAACAGTCAAGCATAAATACTACTGCATATTTTGTGTAAATTGATTGAAATATGTTAATGATTGTTGAAGATGCCTCTGCTACCCATGCGAAGCTGGGGCGGGTTGCTAGTGCTATATAAGTATGTTACGATTCTTTAAAAAAATATCTCTTATATCAGCTCTTCACACCAAAACTACCCATGATTTCATCTATTCTAAAATCATTATGTAGTGTTGCTATCTGTCTAGCTATTGTGTCTTGTTGTGTGCTCATATTTGTTGCGCAATCCAGATCAAAACATTGTATTTGCTGTATGTGATATAGTTACGGTTGTAATGTGTTTTGTGCATTTAAATAAATAAAAAAATAAAATTTATTGTCGATTTGTCCGTCCAAAGGTTGCCTGGAAGAAACTGCTTTCAGCGATAAGGTAAGGATGTATTCCAAGTAAAAACATTTTTGTTGGTGAACAATCAAGTTTATTTCTATTCTATTTTAATATAAGTTTATGGCGCGGCTGATAAACAGTAGATTCCGGTGCCTATAAACACTGGCTTGTATCAATTCACATTGGCACATTCTTTATGATTTTAAAAGTCATGTCTTCGAACTCCATACTATACTAAAAGTGGCCATCATCATCAAGTACACCAATGCAGAAATAAGGACGAAAATAGTAACGGTTCCTTTAATAATAATAATAACTCCACACATCTCACACACGGTCGTCTGATCCCAAACTAGGCAAAGCCTGTACTATGGTAACCAGATGCTGATAAACATACTTATATATTTCTAAATACACACATATTATAGATAAATGTAATTTACCCAGACACAGAACAAATTATTGTGCTCATCACACAATTATTTATTCTGGGTGGGAATCGAATCTACGACCTTCTGGGTTAGCAGTCAGGGTCACTAACCACTAGACCAACAGGCCAGTCATTTTATCTTTTTTTGGCTTAGAAACCCTAAAAAGCGCCTTTGACCAACTAAGCTGGGGTCGGCTTTCAGTCTAACTATGATATGGCTGAACTTCGATATTTTACGTGAAACGACTGCCATCAGACCTCCACAACCCAAGTACTAGGCGATATCGAAATTCTGTAGTTAGAACAGGTTGTCGGCTTTTTTAGGGCTCTAACTACGTGTTACGTACGTACTGTGCTAACCACGTGCTAACCTACACGTTTACCACTTAGCCACGATCCCCTCTCGAAAAATAAGTGTTATCCCCTATAAAACCAGTACCAAAGTGTTATCACAATAAAGTTAAATTGTCAGAAACAAAGCGTGTAACAGGGACCCATATACTTGCAACTCCCAGCGGGCGAGGCTCCGATAATATACGATACGCCATCCAGAGTTTGTGTGAAATCAAACGAAATAAATACGCTGTGGGTTTGTATTTATCATTTGAGGTAATTCAGGTTAGTTTGGTTTAAATTATTTGTAATTCGAATTTCATTCGGCCTCATACATGTGACGTTAAAACGTAATTTACATAGGTATATTACTACGAAATAGACAAAATAATAGATAAGGATTATTAACTATTCATAGTGTCGCATGAACTGTTCCAGTGGATATTTCAAATTAAAAAAGTAAGTTTCTACTTGCTAATAAAACAAGTAAGAAAATTTTTAATCAAGGAAATTGGTGACAAAAATTAGTTTTCAGAGATTAGGTAATGTCACTGAATAAGCATGAATTCTATATTAATGACAAGTACTATAACGTGAGTTTAAAGGATTATTTTTTACAAATCAAGATATAGCTTGATGTCAATTGGTTTTACTAAAAGCAGTATCCAAACACCGAAATTGTTTCGCATTTTATTTTATTTCAAATTCTATTCGCTTTGAAAATATGTACATATACAAGTGTTCTCACTTACAAGTATTTTCATTGATATAAGTCAAAAAAATAAAACAAATAGTTTTATGCAGGGTGTAACTGACAATACAACACTTACTTAAATCATTGAAGTGCAATCAGTTCCAAACAAAAGTTTTGAGAAACCTATGCGTTTTAAGGTTACGACCGTTTGAAGTTCCAGGTATTATTAATTTTTCATTCCGTGACTAAGAAAATCTATAAAAACTTAAATCGAAAACTTTTTAAGTTACTTTTTATAAATTTTCTCAATAACTGACTGAATAGTTCCAAAAAGAAAAAAAGACGACGGCTTATAGTTTATTATGGTATATCAAGACCATATAACATGGTCATATATTATTATGACAAAATTTGTACATTCGAAGGCGTTAAAAACTAAAACTGTTGCAGAGGTCGCATATAATTTCATTGATATTTTCTTACTTTGTATAGCTTATGACTTTACTAGCAACCCGCCCCGTCTTTATGCAAAGAGGGGGCGTGTTGTTAGTAAAGGATTAGTCTTCTAAAAATTATACACTTAAACCTTCCTCATGAATCACTCTGTCTATTAGTAAAAACCGCATGAAAATCCGTTCAGTAGTTTTTCAGTTTATCGATAATAGACAGACAGGGAGACTTTGTTTTATAATATGTAGTGATTTATGGTGACAATTGATAACTTCACTTTATACCGGCCCATAACTTTTTCATATTTATTTTTGCAGTTCTCATATTTTCATAATTATTACCGTTACTCATAATGAAGATACACCAAGTCATCTTGGTGTATGATAACATGTACTGGTGCATGATCGAAATCGTCATGAAAAGACTAAATAATGGAAATTCACGAGCTAGCTTGGTTGATGTTAACATAGCAACATAAGTGTATCTTAATACACTGCGCTTCGGACATTATAGGTAACATGTACATATTATGCGTTTGTACACAATAAATACACATATACGCAGTCATAACACTCATAACATGCCCTATTAATAATAATATTATATGCCGTTTCGTATGTATATTTAATGTACTCTCCAAATTATCTGTTACAGTACATAAGTTTACGATATTTCAGCCTTGAATGACTATTAATAATTTAGTGCTACAATATTTTTTAACCCCCGATGCAAAAGAGGGGTGTTTGACGTGTCTGTGTGTCTATCTGTGGTATCATAGCTACGGATAAACCGATTTCAGTGCGTTTTTTTTTGGTTTGAAAGTTGACTTGATCGAGAGTGTTCTCAGATATAATACAAGAAAATCTGTTCAGCCGGTCGAAGATCATCAGCTCTTTTGGAGTCGTTGAAGGGATTTTCGAGTCGATTTATTTTAAATTTATGATTATCTAATATTCATTTCATAAAATTACAAAGGCTGAACGCCTAAAATAAAATATAGTGTAGCTATGTTCTCTTTTTTGCATAATAAGGTAATTTCGCTTGAATGCAGTTACTTCGAACTTTCTCAGCTAGTGAAACTCAGGAGAAGTGTAAAGTGCTAAACAAAGTTGCCGCTTTTCACCTAAGTATTAAGTTCTGTTGTAAGCGATACCTTTGCCAAGTTTGAGTGCCTATATCGTGGAATACCGTTCTTAAGATTACTGTTCAAATACCGTACGCTACATTTTTGAATCAGGATTTATTAGTAACGATTAGCTGCATATAATCTCACTCTCGTGAATAAGTGACAAAGTCAACACTTATATTGGTTTTTAATCCTACTCATCCTACTAATATTATAAACGTGAAAGTTTGTCAGGATGTATGGATGTTTGTTACTCTTTCACGCATAAAGCGATTGGGATGAAATTTGGTATGTAGATAGCTGGAGATCTGGATTAACACATAGGCTATTTTGTATTTCAATATTTATACGGCATCGGGACTTACGCGGGTGAAACCGCGGGGCGCTGCTAAAGTTAAACTGTAAAGCAATGATTTAATAGCTCAAGTAGGTAGGTAGGTTAGGGTAGATGAGTTTTGAAGTAGAGACCGCGTCTAGGGAAACGCGGTCTCGTCGAGTGACGATCTGAGCAATACGAAGGATAAAAGCTGTATGAGGAGAGCTGACGATCGAGCTTTGATGTAACTGTGTTTTAGTAAACTGACTTGAAAAAAGTAGGTCTTCAAATTTTCGCGATTTTTAATTATGTATTAATCATTAATAATTTTATTTTATTTCACAAATATAAATAAATATAGTTACATACTTATTTAGTGCGCCCCGTTTTCAAGTTTTAATGACATGCTTGCCGATGAATTATTGGTTTATTATTTTGTACACCGATTTTTTGGACAATTTAGAATCGATGTTTGTATTTTTTTAAATCAAGGTTGTATAAACTTCATTACATTGCAACGAATCGCGTTTTAGTTATTTACAGTACAGTTGAAATCAAAGATTACAGCGATCAAAGTCTGTTTGCGCCCATTTTTTCTGTTTCTATTCGCTTAAGTTTTCATGCTCACAACTGAAATTCAATTGGTTTTATAAAATCGCTTTTTTACAAGAAACGGACCTCGAAAAAAAAATTAAAACAAGAAACAATGTTTATACAGGCTTTTTGAAAGCAGGCGGGACCAATTATATTTGTGAATTAATTATAAATAAATAAATAAATAAATGATACTAGATGAAAACCTGGCTTCACTCGCTTGAAATGTGACTCATAAATACTCATAATACACAATATTTTACAAAATGTAGGTAGATATTTTTGTTTCTTCACTGATACGTGTAAATCGGCCTTAACAAACTCAAGATGGCATACGAGTGGCCAATACGGCGACTGCACCATTAGAATTTAACAAAATACTCGACAATCCGAATTTTGCGGATATATGTTGTCGACTCGAAATCATTATTTTTTTTATGTTTCATTATTCAGGTAAGGTTTCAATAGAGTCAACCGTACCCCTTTACCGAATTATTAATATGGATGTGTATTAACATCTAGTAAGTAGGTTCATAAAAAATTGGTTGTCTGTAAAGTCGGTTTACGGACGACAATTTTACGTGATAACGTCATAAGAGAACAGTGGAAGAGAGATAGATGCGTCACAAGCCGAACCCTTAGGCTGATCGTGCCTCTTTATCGCTTGATCTGCGCTCTCGCTTGCACGCTCGGCTCAGGCGGAACGTGACAATGAGTCATACTTTTTCGTGTGTGTAGCCGGCGTTCATCGATTTATAAGACGTTATTACGTCAAAAAGATTACAGAACAAGTATATATATACTTATTACGTAATCGAGTTTTTAAATTTATAATATTATAAATTAAAAAAACCCGATTACGATTAGAATATATTTATTTATATTTTTATAATCACAATTTTGGACTGCGCTGCAGTCGGATGAAAAGATATCAATTCTCAAATATTGGCGTTACGCTCGTTTATTATGTCGAATTTTTATAGATTTAGCGATAGTGGTAGTAAATAAAAACTATAATATTATTAATTCCATTTTCGCAGTTAAATCTAAAGCCAATCCTTAATATCAGTTGTTTAAATAAATTTTTATTGTTTAAATAAATGAGATACAATGTATTATTGTAACATTTTCCGAGAGGAAAGGTACTTAAATGGTATTTACGTTTACTTAAAGGCGACGCGAGCACAGAAAAGCGAATACCGGAATAAACGGAAATACGCAATAACGTGTAAATGAGGGAGCTTTTACGTGTGTGCAGATTAAACCGCAATAAATAGAAAATGTAATCATTCGAATCCAATGCATTTTTAAGAGCTTCAATATTGTATAATAAGATATAAAAAATACAGAATATACTGTTTATATCCCCTTTGTATATTCATCTGTTTAACGTAATTATGTAAATGTATCATCCACTGTATTGCTAATGTACAAATAAAGTGTTATCTATCTATCTATATCAGCATTGATGTATTTACATTTTTTTATACAAGTAACTTGGCAAATCACGACCCCCGACCCCACGAGCTAATGCTAAACGGTTACCGGTGTTTATAAAACTCCCAGCAATAGTGATATCACAATCGGGGATTCAGTTCCAGCAGAAATCTAATGTACGCTACCTACAACTAAACTATGTATGAGTATTAAAGTAACTCAATTACTTTACTAACGCGTTGTACTGTTTCTACAGTATTGCAAGGGTGAGAGGTGTACATGAATGTTTGTTACCTTTCCTTAAGAATCTAAGCATTATACTTAGTTGGATAGTACAAGCATTACCTATATAAATGTTCTTTTAAATCTTTTACGAAACTATTTCAGTATAAGTAGAAAATATAGTACTTCTGTAGAGTACGATAAAATTAATATACGCAATGCCTTATAATTTATAATACACAATAGATATTGTATATAAATAGAAATACAAAAAGTTAAACCTAGTATTATCGGTAAACACGTATTGAAAATATACATGTACGATACCTTTCAATTGCCACGATCGTTAGTATACCCTTGGACAGTACCTTAGAAATAGAATTTGCCTTGCGCATTCCCTGAGGACGCTGCGTTAGACGTACACGCGTTCTAGTTCATAAATGTTCAAAATGAAAGAAGCATTTTAAGTGTAACAGTTGTATGTACATGCTTATTTGAATGTAACATGTTGTGGCCATAAAAATATGAAAGGGAAGAATATATTTTGACATGCAATAATTTATCACAATATATACGTACATTCACTACAAGTCGATCGGGTTGACTTTGGATTTTTTGGAGGGTTAATGTTTTGGCATACGACTGTGAAAGTTTCCGCTAATCTTCCTTGCTATGTCAGTCAGGCGACCATCACCTACATAGATAGTTAGATAGTTGTACTCTTTATTGTACACAACAAATAGTTTACAATATTTCACATATATTTACTTACTAACTAATGTTATTAATAATATAATATAATTTGCGATCTCTTCCAGGCAACCATTGGATGGATTGAGAAAACATAGGTGAAAAGACGGGCTGCAGTGAACAATATTTTTAAGAAGCATATGGAAAAGAAAATAAATATATATAAGTGCTATTTAGAGATACTTAGCATACATTTTGCAAATTAATGTTAGGATAGTTGGTATATAAACATAGATACACAAATACACATACATAAACTCATATTACACATATAAATATAATATATCATTATATATACATACATACACATACATATACAATACACAGTAATTACCTATGGAGATACATAATAGTACCTAGTATGTCAACATTCACGAATATATATAGTGTTCTTTCACTAGTTTTTTTAAATTTGTCAACCTTTGTGCACTGCTGATGGCCAGTGGCAATTCACTCCACAGACGGACAGCCTTAACTGTGAAAGATTTGTCCATAAATTTTGTGGTATGTGTCGGCATTTTTAGCCTAAGATTCTCAGACGACCTCAGAAACTTTGAACGCTTGTTGTGCAAAAATTCAAAACGTCCCTATCTCAAACACCGTTTTGAATTTTTGTGCTAGGATTGCACAGAGTATTGTACAGAAGTGAAAGGATATGAGTATTCCGGCGAAGGCCTGTAGGTAACCACTTTAGTTTAATCCGATATTCAGAGACATGGTCATATTTGCGTAGTCCAAAAATGAACCTAAGTCAAGTTCAAGTTTATCAAGTTGGTCCTCGGTGAGATCTGGATAGTTGGCATCTACATAATCAAGGATAGGAAGAAGGAGTGATTCAGCCAGCGCCATTTTAGTGGCAACCGGAAGAAAGTTACGCAGTCTTCTAAGGGACCCTGCAGATGCAGAAAGTCTCCTATTGACTTCTTGCAATTGTGGACACCAGGATAGGTGTTTGTCAATGAATATTCCAAGGTTCGTTACTGTATCTTGGATGGGAATGAGAGCAATATCGCAGCAAATCTGGGGTTGACTTGACCAATATATTTTCGATCTCATCCAGGAACTACCAACAACAATAACTTGCGTTTTTGCAGAATTCATCTTTAAGCCATGCTGCTTGCTCCAAACACAGATTTGTTCTAAGTTTATGTTTATAGTACTTATAGCACAGAGCAACGTATTGCGATTTGATGCACTAGCTTTATCGTTTTCCAATTAGAATGCGCGTGTTAAAACTAATGTTATAAGGCTGGGTAAGAAAAAAAACTATAATAATCCCACCCGTATAAATGTACAAATGAGATCGGAAAACACTACTTTGCGTCCAGTATTCAGGGTGCAGATCACTAGAAAACGATGTCTTTTACATAGTTGAACTCGAAAAAATGCCCTTATCAGCAGGGCAGGTGGAAACAGATTACACTGCATGTATAATGTATTTGCTACTGTCGTATGTGCCAATGTACTATATAGGCAAACTCCATCAATCATTTCATAATCTTTGTGCTCAAGTATACGCACACTTGTGCGCACTTTGTTAAGTGCAAATGACAGGTGATATTGACAGTGATTATTTTTTACTGACTTTATAACTATATATGGTGAGTTGTCAGTATAGGAGAAGCAATGTAGGTATTACTATTCATTTATACCTAATAAAGTATAAATTAGTAATTAAAATCAAGAAAGTTTGTGTTGGCTAGTCAGAGGAAGAAATTACCCTCACTAATATGCCATTAACAATCCTGGTGGTCTACAAAAAGTATAATTTATTTTAAATACTTTTAGGTAAAATTAACTTAACATTTCACGACTGCTCCGGTCATTATACAGCAGTAGGTTTGCCAACTTAATAGTCTTTAAATCTGAATTGTGAAACCTCAGATTAAGCTGAAATAGAATTGCACAAAGCTATCTTACCTTTATTAAACTCTCGAAGTTTTGAACACTATTATTACTTAAACCAAAATTGATACCTTGTTTTACTGACGAACGCTCGGGACCTCAATTCAATGAATATCTTCTCAACTTTCTTGTCTGAATACCGTTAAGTAGTGATAGCCGAGTTATTTCATCAATGACACCAAGTGTGTGTGTCACGATGAGACAGACTTTCCAATGTTAATGATCACACTAGTTTAATGAGGATAGATTATATCGATTATCCAGCTTCGATTAGTTTTATATTATTATTTTACGATTTATAAAATGTTTTTATAGCTATCTAGGCTACACTTATAACAGTAATACATAGCGAGATTTTCCTGCCGATCTATTTAGTCTATTTACTAGAAAAATACTCCATCGTACAAGAAGCTGCCGTAAAATTTCTGCAGAATACTAAGGCTGGTATTAAAGCTTGTCTTAATCATCTATTTAGGATGCAAAGATTTTTATATAGCTAGTATTTCTTCCAAATATCCACACGGTACATTACATTCGTTTTGTTAAATAAATGCTTTGATTTTGGGTATAACTTCTAGTCTCCAAAAGATCCTGATATGTATTCCTAGTGCGTGTATTGTCATATAAAAAAACAACACTTAAAAATTGTTGATGATCTCAAATTTAAAAGCGTTATCAAGTCCTTTAAGATGAGTGTAAAGAGAAATTTCACCTTTCTATGCATGTTCTATCTATTGGGAAGAGTACTAACTTTTAAACTTTCGCGTTCCATGATATACTATTATCTACGTATTCTATTCATATTCTACGAAACCTCAGGCAATTCAGAGGTATGTAATAACTTTTCGTGATCGCGTTAATTCCCGTAAATACGTAGATAATTGTATATTGGGAAGAAGCCTCTGATCAACAATGGACGTCCTATTTAGATCGGACATCACAGTTAACTTTTAACATTTAGGTACCACTAAACCTTACTAACTGGTAGAATGCACGTATCCTATATGCTGTATTTCTGTTAATGGGAAGAATGGCCAAAGTTATTTGTAGTAAAGAGTGTATGTGTGTAAATTTCGTGAGTCAACAAGAACTAAAAAAATGTGTTTATAGCACGTTCTTATTGGACTTTTTGAACTACTCGATCCTTCGTTTCCACTTTAAATACTTATGTATAGACTAGCAATGCTATGCAAAGTAGGTATCACAAATAAATACTATATGTATGGTAGAAAATCATCCAAGTAATGTTAATGAGGAAGTTACACTCTGTAGGTTCTCTTAGTAATGTATTAAACACTTGTAAGTTCGAAAGTTAAAATCCAAATAAGAGTCATTGGCCTCGGCTTCGGGTGGAGTACAATGGGTTAGGGTCAAATTTTAATGAATGTAAAAACATAATGAAACTCTTGGACCCCATCTTGAGTTTAATGCTTCGGGGCACTAGCAAAAGAAATTAAGAGCGGGAAGTCGTTAACGACTTTTCATGCCTTACTTCAATTGTGATTGTAATAGCTGGTTTTTTTTTTATTTTTTTTTATTTTTTTTATTATTAAGATACATTGTAAGATTATTTATACATAGTATACCTCGCCAAACTTTGACGTTTAATGGTCCTATCTTCATCCGTTGCACTAGAGTATAGTTAGGGTTATAGAAATATTTCAGATTAACTTCTCATAGAATAAATCGCTCAACTGCTTGAAGAGAACACTCATTGTCTACTTTTTAGTATTTCAGCGATCGTGTTTATTTTTTACGAATTTGAAAATATTTTGGTAATTTTTTTTATGTTAGACTCAGCCTGACTTACTTAGTTAACAATAAACTATAAAAGAGTTAAGTAATGATTTTTGTTTGTTTATATATCAAAATCAAAATTGCCTGACCATTGCCAGACCTTCGTGGAAGAGGGTTGGCAGCGCGCCAGTGACACTACTAATATCTGCTTGACAAACATTTTAGGTGATAAGAAATTACATATCTTAGTCCACTATTGAATAAATTTGTTTTCAACGCTCACAATCACGGAATATATTATCCATATTAGCTGTTATTTTTCACGTGCACGTGCATATTGCCGGAGAGTTTTTGTTGCTCTGACCACGAAGAAACGTGCTCATACTGTATCTAGAGCTGACTAATAAATACTTGGTAGACGGATATGGATCTTCAAGAGAATAGACAAGGCGAAACATAGTTGATAATCTAGGATAACTCAGTTTAAGAACTGTGTAGTTGTCGAGAGAAGGATTGCTTATTGGCTATGATTTAAATTTAAATTCAGAAACAGTTAACAGTAGTGTGTAGATCGTGTAATGGATGGGTTTTGATTCTGCAAGTTTTGGATTGCAAGTTGCGTATGACCTTACAGTCACTTCGAGAATACCAAGATCTCTTTATGTCAGATAATCTGTGACAGCAACGAAGCAAAGTTGTTAAGTTCGCTTGCTTGATGCAGACCAAATAGTAGTTTCAATAATGTTAGACTACGTGTTTCTTAAAATAAAATCTCTAGATGTTTTTCATTGTGTTACAAGTTACAAGAATCCAACTACTGTTTCTATTTGATGAAATTATTTGATTCAAATTCCTACTCATAAAAGTTTTATGATTTGGAATCTAATTAATTTACCAACTACATCTTAGTTGTTGTTCTATGATGTTTAAAACAATAGAAACGGGAAAAGTTCGAATTTGACACCCACACAGTACATGTTCTAGCGCCGAGAACATTCTCCTAAAACAAGCGTTTAGTTAAATTAAAGTTTTACCGAGAATATCAGAGTAGGTATTCTCATTAGGGACGTTTTAACAAAGTTTGGAAAAATAATAATTTGGATATAAAATCGTAGGCGTAGTATAGGTACAGGTACTTTACATATTTACTCAGATGACGCTCCACGAGCCATCTCAGCACTCCATGGGCACCTGCAACTCGAGTCACAAGTGCGTTGCCCGCCTTTAAGGTAAACCTACTCTAGGCTACTCCCGTAGGGGAAGGGTGGAAGAGAGGGAGAGGGAGGGGAGGGAAGGGAAGGGTTGGGGCCTCCTGTAACCACACTCACTCGGCGAAAAGCAATGAAAGTATTGCTTGACTATAAAAATATGCATTATTATAAATCTATTTAACGAATGCTTTTCTTCAGAATTTCAATTTTCATTTATTTGTTATTCAGTACATTACATAAATGAGGTTTCAAACCCTGTTGTGTAATCAGTGGAGTTTTAAAGAGATTATTTTTCGATCTAAGATAAAATAAAGGGTCTTGTTTCTAAGTACCTACCTATTTGGGAACGTTATTGAACGTTCATTGAATCTAAAACGTTTGCAGTTTAAAATAATTGGTTTCTTTACAAAATAAGAGTTCGTTCTTAAACGGCATTTGAGAATGGACTTAGTTTTAAAAAGAATACAGTTTTTATAGGTCTAAGTTGGCTTAGAAGAAAACGATTCAGGGTTATGATAAGCGGTTATCGTTTGTCTAACCACGATTTTCCGAAGGGTTTAGTCAGACGGCTCCAATTCGGGCAGATATTTGGTATACCACAGTTCTTTTAAGTTATATATTAGTTGCTTTAATAATACACACATTTATTTAACCTACAACTCTTAACATTGATGTATCTTAACGATATTCCAATAACCCAGGAAGAGCTCATCACCTGTTTAAATATACTGCCGATCAAGAACTTAACCTTTAATCAGCATACAGATTAGTTCCATAAAGTATTCTTTTCATTCATTTCAAATAATCAAAATTTCTTAAAATTGTATGTTGTCCATTGTAGGTTATTGTGTGTAGTGCCGTAAGTGGGTACTTACGGTGAGAGGCGAAATAAAAGTCCACAGGAAGAGTAGAAGAAGGTATAGGTGTAATAGGTACAGAAGTACAGCAAACCGTTATACACTAAACACACAAGAAGAAAAACATACACGTAACACAGAAGGTGAGAGAATGCGTTCACAGGTTGTAGTCCGAGTTACAAGCGGTTATTCGCGTCGGGTGCAAGGCACGACTGGCGAGCGACGGCGGCTATGGAATGTTTATACAGAACTATCGGCTCGCCGCCGCGCTGCCGCCGCTGTGACGTTGCACTCGATGCAATCACTAATAACAATGTTAGTAGCTCTCGTCGGTTTGTGCGACACATATTAAATTTATATACAATATATTAAAACATAATAAAGGAAGATTCACATAGCACAATAATAACAAAACAACAATATAATAGTATGACATATACCTATAGAATAAAACGTTGTACATAACTTAAGCGACGGATACAATATATATAATACATATACATAAGTTAACAAACAGATACATTAGGGTATAGGTCCGCTACATCACCCTCCCCTAGAGACCGTCCTACGGGCGATAATAATTAGGAAAGTGCACTTTGCGTCCTGATCGCGTCCTTCTAACATTAGGTTCCTCGGGATCAGGTTCACTGGAAGTCTGTGGTGAGTTTTGTAGTAGCGGTTGGTATGCTGTATGTTTGTTTGTGTCCATGTTTGTATGTGTGATTTTGGTGTGCGAGTCATGCAATATGTAGGCTGGTTTCACGCGGTCTACTGATACTGTGACTTTTTTACCATTTATAAGGACCGTCAGCACCTTGTCATTTCTTTCCAGCACCTCGTGGGGACCTGTATACGCGGGTTTTAGTGAGCCGCGATTTATTTCCTCTCTGAGAAAGACATGCGACGCTGTTTCGAGATCTTTAGAGACAAAGACTGATCGGTTACCGTGTCGTGATGCTGGTGACGGCTGTAGTCTCCTAGCAAACATACGAATTCGTGACAGGTAGTCAGTCACGTCGTTGAATTCGCATTCTTGGGGCTGTAAAAATTCACCAGGCAGTCTGAGAGTGTCGCCGTAAACCAATTCGGCTGGAGAAGCTTTAATGTCTTCCTTGTAAGCGCTCCGTATACCAAGAAGTACCAAAGGGAGAGATTCTACCCAGTTATCAGAGCCGTGACATGTGATTGCGGCCTTTAACTGCCTGTGGAATCTTTCCACCATACCGTTGCAGGCTGGGTGGTAGGCCGTTGTCCGCTTGTGTTTAAAGCCAATTAAGTCAGACAGGCGTTTAAATAAAGCGGATTCAAATTGTGTACCACGATCGGTGACGATATCCAAAGGACATCCAAAGCGGGCTATCCATCCATATAGTAAAGCGTTGGCCACGGTCTCGGCTGTGATGTCGCGTATTGGTATGGCCTCTGACCAACGCGTAAATCTATCGACAGCTGTGAGACAATACCTATGTCCATGAGACAGCGGCAGTGGGCCAACCAGGTCTATATGAATGTGTGCGAACCTCGATCGTGGCAATTTGAATGTGCCGACCGGTGACAAAGTATGTCGAGAGACTTTAGACTTTTGACAAGCCAGGCATGCCTGTGTCCATGTTCTGCAGTCCTTTCTAACACCGGGCCAAACATACCTTTCAGCAACAAGTTTGGCGGTTGTCTTAGCGCCTGGGTGGCTCAGGGAATGCAGGCTCTCGAAGACTCGACGGCGCAGCTCCTGTGGGACATAAGGTCGAGAGATGTTTGTACTTACGTCGCAGAACAGTTCAGTATCTGCTCCCGGGATTCTAATTTTATTAAGACACAGCGAAGTGTTACTGTTCAGTAGTTTGCTTAACTCCTGGTCGGAGTCTTGAAGCCTTGCCAACTGTTCAAAGTCTACTGGTGTAGCAATTTCCTCTATCCTGGATAAGGTATCAGCAACAACATTGTCCTTACCAGATATGTGCCTGATATTGGTAGTAAATTGGGATATAAAATCTAGATGTCTAAACTGTCTGGGCGAGCAGTTCTCCTTACGGGAATGGAAAGCGTAGCACAGGGGTTTGTGGTCAGTGAAAACTACAAAATCCCTGGCCTCGACCATATGCCGAAAGTGCTTGATGGCCTCGTAAATTGCCAGCAGTTCTCGGTCATAAGGTGAGTACTTGCGTTGGGTAGGACTGAGTTTACGAGAGAAGAAAGCCAGGGGTTGCCAAACGCCATCCTCTCGTTGCTGTTGTAGCACTGCGCCTAACGCCGTGTCTGAGGCGTCAGTAACTATAGCCATCTTATACTTACTGTTTGGGTGCGCTAACAAGGTGGCATTACAGAGACCTGCCTTGCAAGCCCTAAAAGCCTCGTGCTCGGTCTCGGTGAATGTAACAGGGTGAGAACCCTTTACAGAACCTTCCAGAAGTACATTTAGAGGCGCTTGGTGCTGGGCAGCGTCAGGAATAAATCTCCTATAGAAATTAAGCATTCCTAAGAATCGCCTTAGCTGTTTCACGGTCTTTGGTGCTGGGAACTCCTGGATGGCCTGTACCTTGGCTGGGAGCGGCATAGTCCCTTTGGCTGAAATGTGATAGCCTAAAAATGTTACCTCTGAGGCGCCAAAAATGCACTTAGAAGTGTTGATCACCATGCCGTACTCCTTTAGCCTGGTGAATACCTCTCGTAGGTGACGTTTATGGGAGGCCGCGTCCTGTGAAAATATTAAAAAATCGTCCAAATATGGGTAACAAAAGTCTAGTCCACGGAGCATTTCGTCCACAAAACGCTGGAAAGTCTGTCCAGCATTACGAAGGCCAAAGGTCATATATGGGAATTCGTAGAGACCGAACGGTGTTGCGATAGCGGTCTTTGGGATATCTTCAGGGTTGAGTCTAATCTGATTGTATGCTTTAACCAGGTCTATTGTGGAGAAGACCTTACATCCTGAAAGACCATGTGCGAAGTCCTGAATGTGGCGTATAGGGTACTTGTCTGGTATAGTCCTAGCATTAAGCATCCTATAGTCACCACAGGGGCGCCATCCGCATTCCTTTTTAGGGGCCAGGTGAAGTGGGGAAGACCAAGGTGAGTCAGAAGGTCTGGCTATGCCCAACTGCAACATAGTAGCAAACTCTTCTTTTGCGATTTTTAATTTATCAGGGGCCAGCCTGCGTGGTGTACATGATACGGGCGGCCCGGGTGTAGTGCGTATGTAGTGAACGGTATTGTGTTTAGGCGCGTGATGTGTACCAGATGGGCGTGTGATGTCAGGAAATTCCTTTAGTATGTTATGATATACAGACTCACCAGTTACAACCTTAACCGAAGAAATAATGTCACAAGGATAGACAGGTGAAGCCACGGTCGCGAGGCTAGTGCTGTTATCGATTAACTTCTGGTTCCTGCAATCAACAACTAGGTTAAAGTGGCATAAAAAATCTACGCCTATTATCGCCTTTGTGACGTCTGCTATAATAAAACGCCATGGAAAGTCACGGCGCAACCCAAGGTTTAACAATAGATTTACATAACCATATGTATTTATCTTACTGCCGTTAGCGGCACACAATTCAAAATTTGTTTTAGATAAATTTTGTTTTAACATTTTAATCGGAAAAACACATAAATCACTACCAGTGTCAATTAAAAATTGTACCTTCGTTTTCACATCCGTAATGAATAGGCGACCGGAACTCGGACGATCGTTTGTCGCCATTATCGACCGCCCGCGTCGTTTCCCGAGTAGTCGCACGGTTTAATGCAAAACTTCGCCTTGCCTCCAAATTTGGTATGATACCAACACAGAGGGTGGTTGCAGTAGCTCGATTCCGACCTCGTGGAGCTGGACCGATGACGATGACGGCTACCGGAACGGTACCTATCTCGTCCCTGTCGTGTCGCTCTTGACCTTCTGACCTCAGTAGAAAGCGACCTAACCTGGTCAGTGAGCGCTGCTATTTGTCGTTCCATAGTTGCCACTAAGGTGTCAGGTAGGGTCTGGGATGTGGAAGCCACGTGGTGATGAGTTGGCACAACATCATGCACGCGGTCTGCGAGCTCTGCCAATTCTTCTAAAGACGCCTTCAGCTGCGATGCAATGATTGTTTGCGTCCCTTGTGGTAGGCGACTCGACCATATGGTTTTTAAAAAATCTTCCGGTACGCCGGGGCCAGCCAAATTTTGTAGATGGCGAAGGAACTGGGACGGCTTTCTATCACCAAGCTCCTCGTGGGTGAGCAACTGCTTGACTTTTTTCTCCCGGCTTGCTGAGAGTCGCTTGATCAACTCCGCCTTGAGTTTCGTATATTTTCCGCTTGTAGGCGGTGAGGTAATAATATCTTCTACCTCTACCGCATATTGTGGTTCAAGTTGGGCGATGGTGTGGTAGAACATAGTTGTATCACTAGAAATGTTCGCAAGGACGAATTGCCCTTCTAGCTGAGCGAACCACAATGCCGGTTTCTCTGGGTAAAAGGGCGGTACCCGTACTCCAACGCGGCATGACTCGGCGTAATTCTGATCTTCTAACGACATTTTCGTTCTCGAAGTATTCTCGTATGTGCACAGTTCGGGGTCACCAGTTGTAGGTTATTGTGTGTAGTGCCGTAAGTGGGTACTTACGGTGAGAGGCGAAATAAAAGTCCACAGGAAGAGTAGAAGAAGGTATAGGTGTAATAGGTACAGAAGTACAGCAAACCGTTATACACTAAACACACAAGAAGAAAAAC
The DNA here is from genome assembly GCA_949752705.1 of Callimorpha dominula. NCBI lineage: Eukaryota > Metazoa > Arthropoda > Insecta > Lepidoptera > Erebidae > Callimorpha > Callimorpha dominula. The sequence continues at coordinate 21,326,605 of OX456991.1, forward strand.
ATACACGTAACACAGAAGGTGAGAGAATGCGTTCACAGGTTGTAGTCCGAGTTACAAGCGGTTATTCGCGTCGGGTGCAAGGCACGACTGGCGAGCGACGGCGGCTATGGAATGTTTATACAGAACTATCGGCTCGCCGCCGCGCTGCCGACGCTTGATTGCACTCGATGCAATCACTAATAACAATGTTAGTAGCTCTCGTCGGTTTGTGCGACACATATTAAATTTATATACAATATATTAAAACATAATAAAGGAAGATTCACATAGCACAATAATAACAAAACAACAATATAATAGTATGACATATACCTATAGAATAAAACGTTGTACATAACTTAAGCGACGGATACAATATATATAATACATATACATAAGTTAACAAACAGATACATTAGGGTATAGGTCCGCTACATCCATACATTTGTATACCTTTATATAAGCACTTTAATTAAAAGTTTCCACCGGCGAACATTTTTAGATTGAAGATAACATAACGCTGGACAGTTTCGAGGCACTCTTCTGCACCCGGAGACTCGATGTAAAGTGAGTGCTTGACAAGCAGCCATCATTTGTCTAGTCGAAACGCCTGCGCCATGCCAGACTGTCGAAAGACCGAGTTTATGGTTCCAACATACATAATATAAGTATATATATGTGTGACGTATACATAAATATATCTAAATCACGATGCATCACGGGTGGAAAAATGTAAATAAGGCACAGCAACATTGGTGTATACAGTTTTAAAATTCATTTTAGTGTTGCGTGTAAAACTATAAGACTCTCTAGAAGTAATAACAAGCTGTTAGCGTTAATTAACAGAATTTTACTGTTTTCATTTTATCAGGGTGTTAGTTTGATGGTTTAGTTACGATCTATTTTATTTTTGTATAAGATAAAAATATTTTAATGTTCGATTTACTCACCTTGACTTGATACTTTTGAATCGGTATTAACGTGGGTTAGATTAGTTCAATCCTTGGGGTTCCATCTCAATTTTTCGTCAACTCAGATCATTCATTCATCATTATCAAGATGGATTGTCTACGCGATTCATTTGGATCACATATTTTCACTGTTATCGTTTTTTAGTATGGTTTGTTCATTCCTTTTTTTTGTGGTTCTCACATTCAGTAGAATATTTGTAATATTAGCATAAAATATGTAATTACTGGCCTGTTGGTCTGGCTAGTGATCATGATTGCTGAGCCAGAGTTGGAATCCCACCCAGGACAAATAATTGTGTGATGAAAACGATTATTTGTTCTGTGTCTGGATGTTATTTATCTACAATATGTATTTATTTAGTAATATACATCCTACTAATATTATAAGCGTGAAAGTTTGTGAGGATACATGGATGTTTGTTACTCTTTCACGCAAAAACTACTGAACCGATTGCGATGAAACGTGGTTTAGATAGCTGGAGAACTTTCATAACATATAATTTTTATCTCAATATGTCCACGGCACCGCGACTTACACAGGTGAAACCGCGGGGCGCAGCCTGTGTAAATATTATTATGTATTTATACGGGAATTAACGCGATCACGAAATAGGCATTACATACTGAATTGCTTGACATTTCGGCCGTGGTCACAGGCAATTCAGAGGTATTTTATACATATGTCGTGATCGCGTTACTTCCCGTATAAATACGTAACTATATCGTGGAACTTGAAAGATTAAAAGTTAGTATTGTTAGTATAGTATGTTTGGCAGTCTGAAAAATTTACAAAAACTAAATAAGTTCCTAAGTGGATTCATCCACAAGGCCAAAAATCCAATTACATCCCCCAGGACATTTACAGAGGATGTCGTAGTGAATGAATGACGTTATTCTAGGGTTCGTTTTGACTTGCCAACTCTATCAATACTCATAAGTATGTATACAAAGCCGGTTGATAGAACTGTCGACGGATTAGTCAAATGTGATTCTGATCAGTTTATTTTCCTAGATTAGAATAACAAACGCACAGTGCAAGGTGGCGTTCAGCAAAATATTCTGTTTCTTTATATATGTCAACTTTCCAGATCAATTATTTTTGACAGATGTTTGAACTTGGCGAAAGTTTCGGCTTTGAACGTGACTCACAGGATTTATTAGAAGATAACAGAATGACGAAACTTTGTAGGTACCTAACTTATCTGGACCATAAAGTACATGTGTATTTTTTTCTTGTTATGATTTTGAGAGAAATCGATAGCTTAGGTATAGCCTCTTTTATCTTGTTACATGAAAGTTTTTAGTTCCTATATATATAGAGGTCTAGTTATGATAGACCCCAAAACAACCGCCAGTTAAAAAGTTTATAGATATATATGTATGTACCTAAATTTTACCGGCACGATAGAGGTCGCAATTATGCACCGATTGCTTTCAAACTTGGACGAAAAATCAACAGGGCAAAACTGAAGGTTAAGTTCGTGAATGGGGGATATTCTCCCAAAGGGGGTCCCCCTTTGGGAGAATATGCGGGGCAGATTTTTAAAAAATTAAAAAAACATGAAGTCTGCCTCTGCGAACCTGCTGCGGGCCCGGATTTTTTTGTGGTTAAGTTGGCACAATGTTTTCTATATTGGCGCGAAGTTTGAGCAATATCTGTCATTTAGTTTGTTTTCAATACTCGATTTTGTAAGCTCATATCAAGAGTGTTTTGTGACTTTTATAATGGATAAAAATATTGAACAAAGTTTTTCTTAAATTTTGCATTGCAAATGGAATTTCATAGTCAGAGTCGCTGAAAATCTTACAGAAAGCATACGGTGAATCGACTATATCAAAAACTCGTGCATATGAGTGATACAGTGCATTCAAAAGTGGTCGAGATTTGGTATAAGATTTGCCTCGCTCTGGTCGACTATCAACGTCTTCAACTGAAGTTCACATCGCTGAAGTGAAGGAAATTGTTAAGTCCCGAAAGATCTGAATTTTCTTCAAAACCTTAATCGCGTAAAAGACGCTGAAAACAAGCTGGAACAAGTCGATTCCGACCCTACATTCGTAAAACGCAATTTTACTGATTATGAGACATGGGTTTATGAGTTTGACATGAAAACTAGTCGACAAACACTCGAAATGGCGACTTCCAACTGAACCGAAACCGAAAAAACCAAAATTCGATCAAAAGTCAAGGTCATATTGACTGGTTTTTTTGACTATGGAAGTGTTGTGCACTCGGAATTCTTGCCAGAAGGTCAGAATGTAAATAAAGAATATTATTTGAGCATTATGCGGGGTTTGAGACAGCAAATTCGTCAAAAAAGGCCAAATTCTTGGATATTATACCACGACAGCGCGCCATCGCACAAACCATTATTGTAAACGAACTTTTGACCAAATTCTCAACAAATGCTAACGAACAACCACCGTATTTACCGGATACGGCTCCGGCCGACTTTTTCCTCCGTCCAAAACTCATATTACCACTTCGAGGTACCAAAGAGAACTGAAGTCGATTGCGGAAAATGCATTTGAAAAATGTTTTGTAAACTGGATTATCCGTTGTGCGTAAGTGTATTATTTCTAAAGGGGCCTACTTTGAAGGCGATACAATAAATTTGGAGGAATAGTTAACATTTTGTGTTTTATTGACCTTTTCCCGGTACTTTCTTGACAGAGTAGTCCACATACATATTCATATTTTACAGCCATACTCTTGAAGAGTCGTTAGCAATATGTTACACTGTGCTCTGTTTTTATAAAGCTGCACTACTAATGGTCAACGTTAAAAACGAGACGGCGCGGCGGCGGCGCGTAGTACGCGTGGCAGCACAATTAATAAATAGAAGAGATTTACAGTCTCAGAGCAAAGTCTGGACGCTCTCCTATAAATGTAATGTAGAATACTAACCTAATAGATCTTATAATTTAAAATTTCATTTTCAGAAAACTGCTAACCCGATTGAGATATATCTTGTTGGTTGGGTCACATATTTATAAAGTTTATAGCTAGATAAAGAAGCGTTGCTTCATGTAAAACACATATAACTAGCAAAGCATTAATGCAGATTAAACGTGAATGAAACCAGAGTAATAGTTAGTATTCTTTTTTTTAATTAAGCCAAAAATTTTTTTGCTCCAACAATTTCTTGAAAAAACAATACAATATGCAACCGCCCAGTGATTTCGTTGCGGACAATAAGCTTTTCCAATTTTCGTAGGTCAACAAAAAGACGAGTGTTTTATTTATAACTAAGTTTATTTGGCTCGAACGCGCTGATATTTATTGCGCTTATTTATTATTGCGCTCACTTCTCACTTTTATGTGATCACTCACATAAAGTACTGTTGTAGAGAAATAAATACCGTGTACAAAAGTTGTATTATTGAATGATATTTTTCCCTTCCTTTTATTTTACTGTAATTTATTGTTCTTGATATAAATAGTAAGAGCTTAGTAGTAATAACTGGACCATAACTAAGTAATTTAGATCAATTGAAACCTTTAGGAATAGCCATAAATAATTCGTCGTAAAATTTGAAGCTAAATAATGACAGTTTTTTTGGAATTATAATAAAATGATATTGGACTAGGTATGTAATAACAAATTATATAGGACCACCTTAACCTAACTTAATTGAATACAGTTCTAATTTAACTCGGTTATTCCGATGACTAGAAATTGGTCAATATACCTACGTAGAGTAACATACGAGACGAACATTTAAACATACTATTTACAAAATAACATAGTATTACTAAAATGAGAAATACAAATTGAATTTGAAACGTCACATAAATACTATTAAATAATTTAAAAATACTATTATATAATATTTTTTATATTGACTATTATGATAATGATATAAAACAACAAAACAAAATATTATGATATAAAACTTGATATTTTATAAAATACACATTACTGCAGAGTTTTAATTGTAAACACGAAAACACTTTGAGCACTGCCATTGTTTCTTTGAGAGATAAATAAACATTTTTATTTAACTTTTCAGATACGGCGTAATTAGTAAAACTTTATGATCCTAGCTACCCATTTGTAAGCAACAATGTCTGTTAGCCGATCTAGTTAAGATTAGAGTCACGTACAGCTGTGGATTAGCTAAAAGGTGGCAGTTTGATCTAGTCCTGAATTTGGACAAGAATTTACTTAATCGAGGCTTAAATAAACGCTGTTTATTCATTTCAGTCATGGTATTAACTTGGTTAAAATAACAATTGAAAAAATTTACTGAGCTGTCTATAAAACCTCCTCCGGTATTCGGCACGATGATCAACCGAACAATGGAAACTGCAACATCTCTTTCCTGGTTCTTCAAGTAGATGTCTTCGATGAGATTATTATTACGTTTTTGCTGAAAAAAAAATTATGATCACTACTTTTCATTTAATAATTATTCGATTCTACGAATTTGCATTAAATAGTGCAAAAAATAGTGTTTAGGAAGCTAAACTGTTTTGTACTACTCTGTATGGCTTTTTTCAAATCATTCTTACTTGATATCTAAATTGTGAGTTTGCATAATTTAAGTATAAAATAAGTAATTAATGATTTGAGGGTGTAACCATCAATCGATTTAAAAACCGTTGCTATTTAACTTCGCAATTAAAAAAGTAAATAGTTCGTATAACTTTTATTAAATGTGCAGTTCTCATTTATACTGAAGTGTCTAACTTCAGTATAAATGAGAACCGATGAGAAGATGAGAATCGCGAAGTTAAATAGGAACATTTTTCAAATCGATTGATGGTTACACCCTCAAATCATTAATTACTTATTTTATACTTAAATTATGCAAACTCACAATTTAAATATCAAATAAGAATGGTTTGAAGGTGTAAGAGCTTTTGAACTGTTGATTAAATTCATTTAGAGTTTTATTTCTTAACACCAAAAATATGTTTAAAAGTAGTATGATTTGGAAATTTATTTACACTTATTATTGCATAATGGGAGACGTTACTTCCGGCTAATGTTCTGCTGAGGTCTTCTACGTCTCTGATTAGCATCGAGAAGGCAGTGATTAGGTGGGCTCACCGTATTTGGAATCGGTTGGAGGTAGTGGACTTTTAGCTTCACCTTGTAAAAATAGAGTTAGTAGATTATAACCATTTACACACCAAAGTTTATAAGTTTTCGTGTTATAATGCTCCTTAGTTTTAAGTATATTTTAGTAAGTCAACTAATAGAACTTAGTCGCTTTGGTGTATAAAACAACCATATTGGACAAAAAATTAAAATTAAAAGGAAATCTTTGCAAGCACGCCACTAGGTAATTCCAATTCGGTCAAGCTATTATTTATTCAAGAATACTACAATACTAAATGTGAAACAACAAGGCATTATAAGTGTTTCTGTCGCTCTTTATTCTGTACAAAATTAATAAGGGAGCACGTTCACAAAGTTGCAGCTCATCCACCATTTTAAAATTCAACAGCAACCACCGCTGTATTATGAATAAAATGAGCGGATTCTGTCTTCGCATTTACAGAGTAAACGAAAAAATAATATGATGAGAGAATGTATATAAATATATTACAATTTTTATATTCTAAATTAATTAATATTATAAACGCGAAAGTGAGTCTGGTTGTTTGGCTATAACCCTCGCACAAGACATGCGAGTGTAATAACCAAAGAACCACTACTCAACCGAACGTTGGAAATTGCACATATTATGTGCAAGAAAGAGTTGAGTGTTAGAGAAAAAGATAAAGGATACCTTCCATCCAGAAAGAAGCATTGTTCCTGATTGATTGACATCTGAATCTACATCGGCAAAAGTTAGTTTAGAGTGATGCTTGTCCATCAAATATTATTCGTATAAATGAAAAAAATTCGGCGTGTGTCCGTATATTGTGTACGTCTGTTGGATGGAATTTATCACACCCATAGATTGTGACATTGAATATCACATATACATACGGGCACCGACATGTATTCATATGGCTTAATTTATATAAACACGTTGTCGACAATACTGTGTGTTTGCATTTCGGAACTTCAATTATGGAAGCAACCTCGAAATAAACATCATATCAGTCTATAGTATGCTTGTATATGTATATTGTTAGTCGTGTACTCTATCCAGTACATGGAGAAGTTATTTTAGGAATTTGAGTAGGTATTGTTGCACTTATACTAGTGCGCATATGGCACAGTAGTGCCATAGTTAGGTGATTACCAATGCAACATTTAACACCTCTAGTGTTTATGTGTGTTTATTACACACAAACACGGCCATCTAAACCAAAACTAGGCAGAGCCTATTCTATGGTAACCAAACTGCTAATATATATATATATATTTTTATGGAATAGGTGGCAAACGAGCAGACGGGTCACCTGATGGTAAGTGACTACCGCCGCCCATGGACACCTGCAACTCAAGAGTCACAAGCGCGTTGCCGACTTTTAAGGTGGGAGTAGGGAAAGAGGGGGAGAAGGAAGGGAGAGAAGGAAGGGTTAGGGCCTCCGGTAACGTCAGTGAATCGGCGAAACACAACTAGTCGTTGCTATGAGGCCGGTTTTTTGTGAGGCATGGCTCTCCCACTTACACTACAATAAACACACTTATATATTTCTAAATAAGTAAATTAACATGCTCATCACACAATTATTTGTCCTGAGTGGGAATCGAATAAAAATAATTATTGTTATTTATTGTGTGATTTTTCTTTTTATTTAAAGTTAAGAGTATAGGTTATGTTCTATTACATCCAAGCCACCTTCTATTGTGCCATACCATAGAGCGGTAAAGCAATATGTACATACATACCCATTTCAATCCATATGTTTCTTAATGTTATCGTAGTCAGTATTTTTATAAATTAAATTTATATTAGATTTATAACTCGGGACTAAATCGCGATAATATTTAAAAGGTACAGTAACTCTACCAAACTACCCATGTTCTCATCTATTTACTGTCGTAGTGTCCATCCAAAGGTTGCCTGTAAAAGATTGCTTTTAGCGATAAGGCCGCCCTTTGTACATACTCACAAGATTTCATGTATGTGTCATCACCAGAATAGATTTCATGGAAAAAATATTTTGGTGGTCAATAAAGTTATTCTGTTCTATTCTATTCTATCTCTTGGTTATTTGTTAAATTTAAATATCACCTAAAGCAATTATTTCTTTTTTCACGATATCAATGTGTTTTTAAACACTAAATGCGTTATTGAGTTAAAAGTATAACTTAGGTTAAGTTCAAAATCATTAGCTACACCGATATCATCGATCTGACCTTCTAATTCACTTGTACTAATTTAATGTACGCATTTCCGTCTTTCATGTGTTTCTGCATTCGAAAATCAGCGTTACCGTTATCTGATCATTTGGTGCACGGAGGCACACACACATTAAACATTGACGGTAGTATTGTACTGGTCCAGTTTTCTTATTTACTGTTTGTACTCTAAGCATTTTGCTTTTATTTTTTTGCTGTGCTTATTTGCCCATTTCGTCTGATAACAAGCGGCTATTGGTTTGTATAAAATTCGCAACACCAGGTGACTGGTGTCCAGATCCTGTGGTAAGGTAACCAGTATGGTTTGTTTGCCATCTTCACATTATTTATTTTTGGACAAAAAGTATTTGTGTTTTAAAATTTTCGCGACTTTGATACATATTAAATGTGTTATTCGGAACTTAATCGTCTTAATATTTATAAGATACAATACCTTTTGGTTACCCGCGACGTTTAGATCGAATTGCAGCGATCGTGGTTACGAGTGGGTTACCAGTGTCGGGTAACCAAAAAGGTATTGTACCTTATAAATTATTATCGCGATTAATTCCCTAGCTACACATGTAATAAGTATATAAGTTTACAGAAAGGTAAATCTTTGGTATTGCTTAAATACTCAGACAAATTATGTATTTCCACGGGAATTAACGCGATCACGAAAACGTATTACATACCTCTGAATTGCCTGACGTTTCGACCAGGTTGCATTGGCCGTGGTCACAGGCTGACAATTGAGTCTCGTTTATTCCCGTGGAAATACATAATTATATCATGGAACGCGAAAGTTTAAAAGTTATTACGCAGACTAAGTTTTACTTAAAAAACTATGCGTTCATACTACGCTAATCAAGTATAATAAACTATCCTTAGGCAGAATGTAGGATGTGTAGTCCAAGAGTATGCTAATATGAGGACTTCAACACGTAAGTATTACAAAATAACAACCAAATTTTACAACGAACATGGCGACATAACTAACAAAACAACGCCAGGTCAACACAAATAGAGAACAGTAGGGGTTAATAACTTAAATTAGTCCTAAACAAGCAAGTCAATAACAGTATATTACAAATGCTCCCAGAGAGAACGCGAAGTTAATCCCTACTTAGTCAGCTGGGCTGTGGCATCAAGCATTATTGTGTTGGTCGGGAACAATAAGTTAGGTATTTAAACAAGCTCTTTACGCATAGTGGGGTTCCTATATTGTTGGTATGGTTATTATGTTAGACCAGCTGTTGCCCGCGAATTCCTTCGCATCTAAACTTTGGTGAAATCTATCCCAAGGGAAACGTAAAAATTAGCCGCTAATGTGCTATTGCAGACTATAATCAAGCTGTGCTGTACTAAATTTCATCAAGATCCGTTCAGCCGTTTTTGCGCGAAAGACTAACAAACATCCATCTATCCTTACAAGCTTTCGCTTTTATAGCCAATGCGATATGGTGGTGTAACTTTGTGATAAATATAACCAAATTTTTGTATTTCCGATTAATTTTACAGTAAAATGCCGGACGACAACGCAGCCTTACGCTTCAGTAAACTTGGGATACCATTTCCTTTCATGGTGTCGAATCAAAAACATTGGCATTCAAATTGGAAAAGAAAGACTATTAGCAAAGAAGGATGCGTCAAAATGGTCAAATAACTTACCAACAAATATGGGATTCGTATATTCTTAATGTTTAGCAATGACATATTAATGAATGCTTCATTTATTACAATAGAGACAAATGTGAGTTATGCGTATATTTTAATACATATTCTTTAAGTAATAATACTAAAAATACATAATAATAATAATAAACAAATACTAAAATAATTTTAAATCATTGAATTATTAATGACTACAAAGGTTTATAAATAATAGTCATTATACTTATTTTACGTATGTCCTGGTCGAGTGGACAGGGATTGTATTCCACATTACTATTGTTCATGTTTAACTGGCAGACGCACTTTGGGAAGCGGTGCCCACGTTATATGGATTGTGTGGTACATGGGATGTGGAATGTATAATTATTTTAATCCACCAGCACTTCATCTTGATGAAATTATATTGTTGATGGGTTATAAGTACAGTCGACTGTAGATTAAGCTTCATCCATACCACACAGTCGAAATAATCTGACTATTATGCTATATATTTAGGAATAGTGAGTATACGAGTAAAAATAATAAAAAGTAATAATAATAATTATTTATTTCATATAAAAAAAACAATTCCTATTATTATAAAAAAAGTGTATAACCTTATTTCTACGAGACAATGATTTACATTTAAACTAATTTGAACTTTGTTGGTAAGTTGGTAGTTGATAGATAAGATACTATTTAATTTTATTGATTTAGTTCTAATTTAATGGTTTATGATAAAAAAATATGTTTATTATTATAATGTTATAATACTCTGTATTTCCTAGTTTTATATAGCGAATGCTGTGAAACTTTGTAATTGGCTTAAGAATTTAATTTAATGTAAATTATTCATGTAATAATGTAAGAGAGCTGTTGAGTATCCTCTCAAAAAATTAAAAACAAAAAGCGTAAAAAAATTGTTTAAAAAATTGTAACCCAACGACGAAAAAATAAAAGTGATCTAAAAAGTATGAAACAAGAAAATATTTCATATGCTAAGGTCAAGCCGTGGTTATGGTCGCATGCCATAATAATTTTATTGGTGTTTCTAGCACCCACATGGTATACCTACAGGCATGCGATCACGGCTATACATAGATCATTTTTGTACCTATATCTTGATTTCTGTATGAAATATTTTCTTGTTTCGTACTTTTTAGATCACTTTAAATTTATTCGTGTTCGATTTACAGTTTTTCAAACTTATTTTTTTTTTATGAATTTTGAAACGTCATAGTTACATACTTGATTTGGACTTGTGGACTAAGCATTGAAAGTCGCTTGGAAGATATTGATTGACTTTGCAATAGAACAATTGGGTGACAAAAAAAAATGTGTTAAAGGTTTTTTTCATTGTCAGCGAATTCATTAATTCTGTTCTGTATTTGTGGAGGGATAATGGGTTTCTGATTTACAGTGGTCAGGAAATTAAGGGTTTTAAGTGGCTTTCCGTGGCAGTTATACAAAATTACGGTTCATTACAATATCACGTGATTATACGTCACGTCATTATACCTATTCACGGTCACGATACCTATTTTCATGCATCCCTGAATGGTTTTAGTTTGGTGAATTTAATCTGATCAGTTTGTGTTTTCGTAGTTGAAGAGAAATAGACTATTGTCCCTCTAGACCGTAATAACAAATTCGTCTTTCCACATGACGAAATTTTTTACAATATTTGTTTTATTTATTGATTGATTGAGAAGTATTTTTTCTAATTGGCTAATCCATATATATCTTAAAGTAAGAAAGTTAGGTTATTCAGTAAGCTACTACTTAATTTTCCTTAGTAAGCGGAGTTTATGGCCGAAATTTCACAAATTTCATAATAAATAAAAACATGGCCACGGTCATCTTTAGAATATCAATGCCTGACCGTCTTCCGAAAAGCAATTAGAAGGCGCGCAGTGAATCGTACGGATTATTAAAAAAATGCCTTAATTTTAGATTCGGAAAGCGTATTTCAATTTTCAATAGAGCTAATAGACTGAGCATTTCATTTCATTTCAGATCATTTATTTCTAAACAATTTTTACATTGCGTTGAAATGGTTCACAAATAAAAATAGATAATAATTAATAAAGATAAAATATAAATGTAAAGCTAAATTAAACTTATTAAATTATTTTAGTGTCTGCAATAATATTCTTAAATAAACAAGTCCTAATAAAATTCGTATAGTATATATAGGATAGTACAAATTTAATTTAATTCAATTCCATTAAAATAATACATATCCACCCCGGATCGAGAATAATCTATACTATATAACATTGGTCCCAATTCTGTTACTTCACTCGCTAAATTAAAATTCACAAAATTTTCTTCATATAAGATGTAAACCTTGTACACCTCAAAACAAGGTTTTATTTCAAATTGAAACAAGTAGGTAACATATGTCGCTATCGAAATAAGCAATTTATTTGTCGACTAAAGTCTGATACGCTTAAATAAACTTTAATACCACGTAGCGAGAGCCGCTACCCGTTGAATGCCATCTCTTTTGCTCTGTGTTTTTATTAAGCGTCTTCGTAGGTGTCGATTAAAATAACGCCATCTTAGTTCGTTTTGAACAAGTTTTTATACGGCATTTAAATATTTGGGGATTATCGCTGCGTGGCAATTATCCGGCATTTGAATAAATGGAGACTCTCGCTGCTTAGAAATAAAGTTGAGTATATGCTGACAGGTTTTAGTGAAATTTAGTGGCGCTGAGAAATAGACGCCAGTAACAAATAGACCTTATTACTAAAAACACAAGGTTGATTTCATATGAAGAAATTAAGTCAGGTTTTAGTTTAGTCGAGTGTACAATAGAATCGGCACCATTATAAAGCTAAAGAGTTTGTTTGTTTGGTTGAACGCTCTAATCTCAGGAACTACTGTTTCGATTTGAAAAATTATTTTAGTGTTGGATAGCCCATTTATCGAGGAAGGCTATAGGCTATGTAACATCACGCTAACATCAATAGGAGCGGAGCATTAAAGAAAAATGTTACAAAAACTAGCTAGTTTTTACTAGCAAATAAATTTTGGGATTCGAAATTAAAACAGTAGGAAACGGTCTTCATCCTCGAGTGCACCTTTAATGATCTTTTTTATGGCAGGACTCTAGGATGGTCTCCTCATTAAGATTATAAAATGTAAAACATTTGAACAAAATATCTTAAATAATAATTTAGTTAATCCCAACCATATTCACGCAAATAAAATGCTGTAAGCATTTTATTTATTTATCTCTGTATACCTGTTAACTGAAATACAATACAAACATAAATAAACATTTAGGTATATCAATCGGCGGATTTCTTAAAGACAACCTTTGTACGGATATTATCAAATACAATTTAGGGTAGTCTGTGGTATACTGATAGGTTAATTTGAAATTATAATATATCCTTAAAATACTATACTTATATTACTTTAAACATTTTGTATTTATTAAAAAGCACAAAACGACCCAGACAGATCCAAATTACTTTAATGTTACGATTGAAAGATTATAAAAACACAGCTTTGTCTTGAAGTGTGCATTTTTGGTGTACAACAAAGTATACTATATCTATATATCGTCAAGAGAGTAGTTATTTCAGCTAAATAAGATTCTGAATCGAGTATTCTTCGCTGTTTTTTGACAAGATCAACAAACTATAACTATTTACAAACTGTGTTCAAGTTTGATTGTATAGTTAGTTTCTCCATAATCATTCTTGAAATATTATAATAACTTAATAATAACTTGAGATCGTCTGATTCTAAACTAGGCAGTCTTTATTATGGTAACCAGACTGCCTATAAACATACTTGTATATTACAAAACACATACATCGTGTACACAACAACAAATGATCGTGCTTATCCCACAATTATTTGTATATTAACATGATTTTACCCCCCCACAAACATCAAAATGATTTATGAGCTCTAAAAGTATTTATTAAATATTTAAAAATGTATCCATGTCTATGATATATTATATAGTAGCATAGAATCCCTTGGCATATTTTCTAGTGTATGGAAATAATGTTTTTGAAGGTATGGAAGGATCCCTCATCGTTTGTCGAACTAGATGAAATCAACACGGCTTTTTCTCGAAACATTATTGGTGGCATTGTTATAACTACTTGATGTATAATCAGGATGGTCTATTTTAAATAGTCTACAGTGTTTTACGTACCATAGAACAAATTTCTTAAGTCGGAACTAACTACGCAAATCGCAGTTATCGGCATTGCAAGACTGTTTTCGCGCGCATATTTTAACAGTCAGTTTACAACCGCATTTTAGGTGTGTTTCGAAGAAAAATCTACCTATTGGTTTTGTACCAGTTGTCGAGTTTTCTAAAAAGTTTCTTCACAGGAATTATGATCCCTAGACCCCAAAATAACCGCCAGTTAAAAAGTTTGTATATATATATAAATATATTTACAAACTTTACCGGTACTTCAAGTACTTCAATTTTACCGGCACGATAGAGGTCGCAATTATGCACCGATTGCTTTCAAACTTGAACGACAAATCAACAGGACAAAAATGAAGGTTAAGTTCGTTAAAGGGGGATATTCTTCCAAAGGGGGGGACTAGGGTAGATTTAAAAAAAAAAAAAAACACGAAATATACCTCTGTACTGCGGGCCCGATTTTTTTTGCAATGTATTAGTATTTTAATTTTTTTATATAAGTGTTGTCTATTTTACACGAAAGTCTTTAAAATGAGAGTAAAATACCTAATGAAAGTTCAGTGAAAAGTTAAATGAAAGTGGCGGTGTGTCGGAATCGAACTGACTAAAACCACACGGTATGCCGTATTGCGCCTAAAATATAGGAGGGATCCGAGAACTGCTTCTATTAAGACATCCGGACCCCTCCCAGCACCTGCCCGCCAAGTACGGGCACTACCTTCGGGTAACACCTTTTAATTAGGCGACGTCCGAGCACACGCGGACGCCGCCTCCTCGCGGCTGGCCTCTATAGCGGGTGGAAAAACTCGTACCATCTACCCGCGGCCACACTCAGGGCGGCATGATGGGCTGGAGAGCGCGCCTTCGCCGCCCGGTTCGCCGGCGGGGGATTAGATCCGAGTGGAGATCGTCCTCTCGCAGAAGGATGCGACCGCGGTAAAACTTCTGTCGCTACCGGCCATGGAGCGTATAACGGCCGGTAGCAAGAGATTACTGCAGTGAGGACCCGACGCTGCGTTGCCCAGGCGGAGCAAACTGCCAGCGTGTGCTGAGCCGAGTCCTCACTGCAGTCGCAGTGGTAACAGGCAGGACTTAATTCCCTCCTAGCGACCGAATGCAGGTATTTTCCGAAGCAGCCGTGCCCGGAAAGAACCTGCGTCAGTGGGAAGGAAAGGGTCCCGTGCTGACGTAAACCCACTCCTACACAAGCATTTACCTTACTTAGAGGTCAACAAAAATACCAGTAATGTATGAAGCACGTCGCTAGTGTTCCTTAAAACCCTTTATTTTTTTACTAAGCCACGCAAAAACGTAGCCGGATTAGCGAGTCACGGTATTGTAGAAATCAGTATTTAGACTTACTAAATATTAAGTATCAAATATCGTACGATATTTTAGCGCCATGTATTGTCCTATAACAATGGTGCCGCCCAGTTTCATATAAATTAGTTCAAATAAAAGTGCTCTAAATGTTTCACGCGGCCTGGTTGTATTGGCTTTACTGATTGCCCAAATAAATTAAAGAACAGTACAGTGATGTTCAACTATCCATCCACGTTGTCAGTGATTCCTTTAAATAATGTAGTAACATTATTTGTCTGCCAAAGACTTGTTAATTACCTACACGAAGCCAATTACGAAGAACGAGAATTATTAACCTCTAACTAAAATTTCAAAACGCCGACTTTAGTATGTATTCTTTCTAGAGCCTTTGTCATTGACTCTTAGTATATTTTTTCATTTCCAGTTTCTGATGTAGCCGTTTCTGTGACTCGAGTCCCTCGTTGCCTACATAGAAGAACAATGACTACTGCAAGTGTATTCATAGTCAGGATTTTATATTGTTCCTTTAAGACAATACTCTGAAGGTACGATTGATCGATTTTCTTACAAACTGAAGTAACTTTAGAGCAAGTAGAAAGTAATAAAAGAAATTTGCAATTTATAATTGAGGTACAAATGTAACTGATTATGTTAGTAGAATTTTCTTACTATAGTATAGCAAATTATCCCTTTTACTAGTCGTTTTTACAAGACATAGTTCAGAGTAGACCATGAATAAGACTAACAATCGGATCTGTCCCATTTCTTGTTTTTTCAACTGCAAGAATGGTGAACATTCAAACTTCCTACATACTACTTTATAAAAAAAAATTAAATACCGAAATGAACTCCTAGTTAGGTTAGTAAAACCATTGGGTTTTAAAATAAAATCATCTCATATTCACGGTATGAAGGAAACCCTTGTGCAACTTAATAATCTTTGATCAACCTCTCATAGGGGATTTATCTCGGGTGAAGCAGTAAATACCGGGTATTGTTGACGCCCTCAAACATAAAATATACTTTTACGAGAATAATAAACCATAAAATATATTGAAATGTGTGGAATTTGCACCTTGTATTACCTGTGAATAATATATTAAATGCCTTTGTGTTATCGCGGCAAGTTATGTTATGTAAATTGAACGAGTGTTTAATAATACATAAACGCGCACAAATTATAACCCAAACAACTCTTGTGTATGTACTCTCAATCATAACAACGTACATGCCTGGTTTTGGAATACCAAAAGCAAACACGTACCGACGTATTCAGACGTCTACGTTGATTACCAATTATTTGTTGAGGAAGGATATTCTCGTAATCATGTTTTTATTTGAAGTGTAAACTTCTTTAGCTTTCTTTAGATTTTTGGTAGGGCAAAACTTACTAATGTGACGGATTGCGCCAGATTGACGACGACGCCTAGTTATAAGTTTTCATTTCTGTCGACAGGTCCCATGACTACCTATGTATTTTTTCAAGTTTTTTACTTTACTAACCTAATAGACCTTTATCTTCTGCATGGAACTCTGGCGACCACTTATGAAACTAAAGAAGACGCAAGTAGTATAAATGCCTGCCTAGGGGGGCATTACATTCGAAATTTAACGCGCTCTACTTCTATACTTCTGCCTCTCTTCACCGTAAAGGATGAGAGTATTATGTTTTTTTTTACAAAAAAAATATACTGGTGCTTAGTCATGATAAAGTATTAGCAAGAGTACTACATTAGCAAGAGTACTACTATTATAAAAAAACAGCAGCAAAGACTATTTTTCCGTCTATAGTTTGCAAGTAAAGTTGTTATAGTCTTGCTAATATTCGTTACAGTATTAAAGTTTCAGTATTAATGTTTCTAGTGCTATAAGTTCTAATGGATGGGTACTACCTTATAATTAAGTGTCTCTGACTGTTCCAAATAAAATATTCTTTCTTTCTTTCTTTCGCTTTTTCGTGATACCTTTTTCATCGTATTTGTTGTATACATTTTCTCGAATGACCTGACTGAGAACTCAAATTGGTAAACAAGAATATTGGTTCGATTAATTATACTACCCTATGTTTCCATAAAATAAACTAAGTTCAAGTAATTATGTTGTGTAAACAAAGGGAATCTATAAACCTACCATGAATAGACGTAGACAAGAATAATCGATTTTCTAAATAACTTATGAGTATGATCGATATTAACAACTTGTAAGAGTCGTTTAACTAATAATGTGAAGAAATTATGTATGTGTATGTTGTTAATAAGTTTCATTACAAGGAACTTCACGAAACTGTTTAGACATTACGTTACAGATTAGAGCCCAACACATTCACGTATTTTAGACTTATTTTTATCTGCTACTTCAATTTTCTTTGTGTTTTTTTTTTATCTCTGGCGAGCTGTAGGCTTCAAGTGATAAAAAATTGCTTATAAATTGGCCTTTCCGTTCCTCATAATCATAGAGGGTCACCACATTTGACGCCTCTACATATTTTTATTTCTGAACCTGATTTCTCCATTTTTACATGATTTGAACTTTTGCTTTATATATCTTTTATTAGTTGAATGATCTCCAATGGAACGTCACATTCGTGCAGAGCTTTCTACATGCTGTAGTGGGAGATGGAGTCGAAAGCTTTAGCGTAATCAATAAATGCCATGTAGAGTGGCTTGCTATACTCTTCATATTTCTCTATGATTAGGTTTAACGTGTGGATATGATCGGAAAGCGCAGCATAGGACATCAAGATGGACAGATGACCTTATGAAAGTCGACGATGGATGCAGGCTGCTGCCAACCGGTCTTCATGGAATCCTTTGAGGGAGGCCTATGTTTAGCAGTGCATGTCCTATGTCTGAAATGATGATGATGATGATATTATTTTTTATGTTTGCAAAAAGTCAGGCATACCGACTGCTAAAGTCGCGCGCAAATGCTGGTATTTAGGCGACCCAGATATGTTAAAAAAATACCAAGAATATTCAAGAAAGAGGCCAAATACGTCTTGTATTGTACTAATAAACCATTAATAGATTTCTACGGGATTCCTTGACGTCAAGCCCTGTTACCCGACAGCCTTTTTGTGTCGGCTCAGTATTACGGTCCCTCACGTGAAATCACAATAAAAGTACGCTGATCTGTGCTTTCATCGGACGTGATGACTCATCCAGATACCATAAAATTATTTTGTGGCTCTAGGTCACCCTTTTACATGTCATAACATCCGTGCAATTAAATTTTATACTGCGATTCGCATTCAGTGGCCTTCATAATATGAATTCGTGCTACTAATATTTGTTCGAGTATTACATTCCGTTTCATCTCTCTCTGTGCGTGCATTATATAAAAAAAAGACCATTAATATCCGAGCAAACAAACCACATTTGTTTTGGTTTGAATTGCATCCGTTTAAATATTGAGATTTGTTGTATTTGGCTGTGAAATTATATCAATATAGTAAATAGTATACAAAGTTTGCTTTCTACTATTGGAGAATTTAATACAATGGTAATATTCAGCTTTCATTCAAATCTCTGATGACACGGCTGACGTATTCATTCTTTAGACGTTCATCCGATTAAGTTGTGTACTTTGAATAATTTTAAGTTATAACAACCAAAATTTTTTTTTAAAAGACCACTCCCGCATTAGGAATTACTCCTGTGTCACGGGGGACTTTACAAACATACAAGAAACGAACACAAAGACCCAGACTTAGGTGAGAATCGAACCCACGACCTCTGGCTCAGCAGTCAGGGTCACTAACCACTAGACCAACAGGCCAGTCAACTTTGTTACATAAAGAAACATATGGATTCACAAAAAGACTAGAATAAAGAGCAAATTAGCAAAAGACTGAAACCTTTTATAAGATTTACTGATACATACGACATTTTCGTGTGTATTATATTTCTTATGCGGATGATGTTCTATGCATAGCATTTATTTTTTTCATATTGGCAGATTCCGTTTCCTTTCGTTTCGGTTCGTGATGTCACGTCACTTTGAAGGCGCTGTTAGAACATCAATAATGCTACGTGCAAGCGTCATGCTGACAGAGAAACCTTTTCAGTCTCGGAAATATTTTTTTTATTTCTATACTTTATTTTAATATTATGAAATGTGTCTATTTTTGCTGTGAGTACGGATCAAACATATATTTATTTCATTTCCTCAGAAAAATCACGGCAAGGCAGTCATTCCGTCATAATCGTAATCAAACCTCGTAGTTTGCGACTGGTACTGTGCCTTTTAAGTTGTCAAGACCGATAATTTTTTTTAATATTAATTTTGACATTGTAACAAAATATTGTTCAGAACATAATCCATTACCTAATCAGAAAAACACACAACACACGAGACTAAAACACACATGAGACACATCACGCTAAGGCAATCCTTAAGGCTCATGATTGTACAACGTCAACGGACTCTTGCTGCTGTGAAAAAAATATATATCTTTATTTATTTAGACTACCATGCAAGATCACAATATCATAAATTTTTCTGTTTCTACATTTTGTTTATTTAATAGGTTTGCAACATTATTGGCGGCGAAACTAAGAAAACGGATAGGTACTCGTGTACGCTCTTTACAATTGCCATTAATTACAGTTTTCAAGATAACAAAATGTAGGTATTAGAAAGTAGTGTGCTGTTACCATTTTGTAGTATAACTAGAGTTAGTAGCATATTTTTTTAAATTATTTAATAGTATATATATATATATATATATATATATATATATATATATATATATATTACAGTTTTAAACTAATAAGAAATTCATGAAAAACTGGATTTATCCTTGGCTTCGTATGAATTGATATCGGTTTCTGTATGGTATTTATTAATTCAAGAACTATTTACAGCCAGCTCTATTCACAAATCATTAACCACAATAGATTCTCCCATTAGAAAAGGACTTTTATCTCAAATTTTCAAAAATTGCTGGGGTAGCTTCTCCCATTTTTCTAGTCTTTCAACATTAGTCGAATTAATATAAATATTCTAAAAAAGTAATTAGACTAAACGATGACTAACGATGCGTTCTCGTCATAAAATGTTTATTTGCTTGACAACATTCTTGTGGATTCAGATATGTGGGACCGAACTTGTAACTAATAAAAAAGCAGCATTTGCTTCTCTACGCACAAAATCTTTTAACGAAACTAAACCTTATATTCGGTTACTTCGGAACTAGACATTTGAGGTCTCTACGATTACAAAGACCCCAATATTTTTATTTTTATTAGAGCGAATTCAGACAATATAGTAAATAGATGAAATTTTAAGAATTTAAGCATCAAACGGCTTCATGATTGCTGTTAAACTTTCGTTTCGCCATCTTGTTGTTGCTCATTATCATATTTTATGAGTAAATGCTTTACTTTCTTCTTCAATACAGTTAAAGGGCCCCGCTGGCCTTTATATATGATATTTTTATCTCACTAAATAGAAATTATGCAAATTCATTTCCCCTATTCTGTAAAAATAACATTTTATGGCCAGATTTTCTTCTTTATTTTCCTTTAATAGATATTTAAATAACGCCTTGGGACTTGTAAATTTGAATAAGTTAATTAACTCTTGTTAAAGCTAGAGGCACATAAAGTTCATCTGTGCCTTTTGTGAAAGTGATGATATGTTTAGTTTATGAAAAAAGTTAAGTATCCAAAACATATCCACAATGGTCCAAAAATGTTTGAAAAGCTTGAATGCATTTGTTAAACTTTCAATTTTCATCTTAACTGTCGAATTAAACTAAATATACTACTAGTATTTTATGTGTCTGAATCATCATCATCCTCTCTCTCATGGGATCCTTTGTTCAGCTTAAACTAACTTCAATAATGGGCGAAATTGCGATACTTTCGTCCAACAGCAAATTAACGATATTATTTACAGAGTACTTTTTCAGTGCGTATCTGTAGAATGACTGATTGTAAAAGAGTAGAAAATATTGTTTTATTTATGACGAGATAATTTTTGTGGCTGGATACAAACTATCTTTTAAATTAAAGGTTTCAAGTTATAATGAAATGAATACAAGTAAAATCTAATAATAGAGTTTAGTTTCAACTCCGTGTTTAAATGGATGCAGCTCGAACGAAAACAATCGTGAATAGTTTGAGCACACTGTAGTGGTATGTTTTCAAAGAGAATGCACATATTGCGCATACAAAGACAGATGAAACGGAAACTAATGCTTGAAAAAATATTAGTAGCATGGATTCGAAGTATGAAAAAACATTTAAATGCGAAACGTGATATAAATTTTATTAACTGGAGGTAATGCAAAAGGGGATGTAAATTAATGGGAAAACGATGATTCGCGTAAATGATTTTATCGTACCTAAATGAGCATTTCATTGACGCACAAATGCATACATGTACGCACAAACTTACCTTTAAGGTGATAGATAGACAGATAGATAGAATATTCTCTATTGTACACCATTAAGAACGTACAGTTGAAACAGATCCCATATAAAATATTGGAGTACAATGGGCGGTCTCATCGCTAATAGCACAGTATAATGTATATACATTATACTGTGCTAATAGCGATCTCTACCAGACAACCTTTAGATGGAAATAATTACAGAAATATTAAATAAAAACATACTAATTGATGGCGTACTATTCAATTTATAGACAATAATTTACACATAGATATATACACATATATAGCTAGTTAGTAAAGATTAGAATAATATAAATAATTGTTTAATCTAATGTGAGGATCGAACTCAAAACACTTGAAGTAGTTACAGTCCGTTAAATGAAATATTAAACCGTTTCTTAACATTATTTTACGATTAAACGGAATTTATCGCAAAAGTTTGTAATAAATATCTTCGAGTGCTTCGACCAGGTTATACTGGCCTGATCACGTACTTACTAGTTAAACGATGTCCGCCCTCCCTTGCTGTGTCCGTGAGGTTAAGTTTTATCATCTTTGTTTTTTCATCCATCTGCACATTCTTTCCAAATAAGATAATTTGCTTTTATCAACCCAGACAACGTTCGTAAGTTTGGAGACTTCTCTTGTTTACATAAAATCCCAAATAACATTTCTGGAGCATATTTTTCTGTCCGTTTTCTTAAGGAAACTTTGTTTAGAGACGTAGGACGGCCTAATTGTAAGAAACAATATTTGTTTGAATATTATTGGAAATTGGGTCAAAGCGTGGCTGCAGAGTATCAAAAGCAACTTCTTGTTGTGCTTGGAGTATTAATTATAATAGCAGTTGTACTTTATGGTCTTGTCCTTGTTCTTATTTCAAAATATTACTTCCTTTTCAGTTTTAGATATTGTCACGAATCTAGGTTTGTTGTCATGGAATTTTGGAATAAATTTCGTTTCATTTCATTGTTTTGTGTTAAAATGTCTTGTTTTAATACCTACCTAAATAGGTATTTACGAGTAAAACAAGAATTGACTGATATACTATTTAAATAAAAATATATCAGTTTTATTCTAGTTTATGGCAACGCCAAAAAGAAACGTTATAATTGTAGCAATCTATTTATGTTGGTATTTACGTACGTTTGCACCACCATAGCGCTTTAACTTATGAGCCGCTTTAACTAATTACGAAGCAGAGGCCATTCGATTTGATATTATTTTTCGGTTGTCAGACTAAGTAAGTCAAATGTTAAATCCAAACGGTAGAGGTTTTTAAAATAAATTTAGGCAGCTTGAGAACGTAACTTTTTACGTTTACATCAGATATGCAAAACCGTTTCGTTTATTGTCACTCCGCACCGTGTGACAACTAATGAAACGGTTTTTGATATGTCCTGTCATGTGTGTGTAAAAATAATACTAGCCACATGACGAACAGTGGCGCTTTTTAAATACGGGTTTTGTTTTTTTTTTTAGGTTTTGTCTGTTTATAGAGACGGACTATGTCATTTTTTGAAGTTATACTTCTTTTGGCGCGATGGAGAAAAATGAAGAGAGTGAATTTTTACGATGCGCGCGCACACCGACACCTGAATTTAATATCGTGATATTAGTTATAAGTGGCATGAAAATCGATAACTACATATATGTTCAAGTTGTATATTCTAGTATTTTTATATTTAGAACACGTGTTTCGTAACAGTACAATTAAACAGTGTCAATAAATAAATAATAAAACCTTTCCTATTTAACTAAAATCTTTTTGATTAATTTTAATATTTATCGTTAATCACTACTGCATTTTAGTAATTTTTTTTTCATACGCCAAAGAAGTATAACTTCTAACGCGTGTACATAAGTACACACATTTTAATTTTTATCTATTAAATTGTTATTGTATTACTTAGTTGATGTAGGTTGTTGTGATAAACAAAATAGCTTGTAACGATATAGTAAAGTATTATAAACATTAATATTTACTTTTATTTCAGTAATTTAGTAAGGAAAGACGAAATGCATCGATATCAGTAGCCAGTTTAAAAAATATTGGCCGCAGATTTGTCGTATATTGATATATAACTATGGTACCAGTACCACTCAGCGCCGGCCCTGGCGTAGAGCGAGAGTAAGAGGAGCAGTCGCTCTAGGCGCCAGGTGGCAAAATGCGTCAAAAGATCCATTTGCCAAAAATTAAATACACCGCAAAATAATTTTTAAATTAGTTACTACAATGGGTATTGTAGTAACTAATTTAAAAATTATTTATTTAATTTTAATTATTTACTAACAGATTTTATAATTAAGTGACTAATTAAAATGAACACTAATTTAATTAAATTTGTAGCGGTAGAAACTTTCTCAACATTAAAGAAGCAGGAGTATAATAATTAGAGCTACTTCATTTAATTTAAATCCAATAAATGTTAATCTTTGCAAAATAAAAGTTGTATTTCGAAAATTTGGTTATTGATATATTTTAATATAACAACCAAAGGGCGCTGAGACACTATCTGGCTCCACCCTAAAAGGGGATATGGCCTAGTTCCATCCTAATTAAGGGTTAGGGTCGACGCTGGTACCATTTAATGATTGTACTGTTCGGAACAAGAACAGAAAACTGAGGACAGAATGGTAAATTTAGTAGTAATCGTAAGCAACAAGTATACCTTAGAAATAATAGTAAATTAGAAATAGGAGTAGGTATATATTAGGAATATTCACTAACACATTGTAAACATTTTCAATTTCTAAAATACTATTTTCCTGTTTGGTTTCCTTAGATAAGTTTTATTGTTTACATACCAAAGAGTGCCACAGATGCAGATATATATTTTTTGGCGCATTGCGAAGTAGGGAAGCTACTCCAGGAATCCGTTTAAACATTACATATTCACGGCACAATAAGATATAGCTGTGGTCGTAGTTTGCTAGAACAAAATGAAGAGACTTACCAGTCTTACTCTACTAATGATATTTGTTGACTCACATTTTTATCGCTATTAACTTATTTAAAATTAGTTTACTAGTAAACTGTTTTATATAATAATTTAACCTATACTTTGAAATCCAAGAAATACAATTACATATATTTATAGAAAATAACGCCATGGTTTGGGTATGTACATATTTTACATTCCTTTTAATTGCATTTATGGTAGTTCCTACATTATGTAAACCAAGTAGACTATTGATGAATATCGCTCCTGTAAAGAACAGACGTTGAACCAAAAACGTTGTTTTTAGATTACTCATTCACCGCAAGTCCAAAGAGAACTGAGCTTAACTTTTTCTCAACAGTTCTACGTAATTCGATTCAAATAAAACAATATTATATGAACTTAAACCGTCTGCTGTAGACACGACGGTTTGTTTGTAGAGATAGAGCTTGCGATCGCCAGACCTGCGTCATTTTATAAAAGCTGAAAGTTTTTGTGGTTATGTACCCAACCGAGGTAGGAACATCGGCAAGTATGAAGTGTGGACACCATGATCCAAACTTCATTTGTCAGCTTTGGCTTTGGTAGCTATGAAGCACCAAAGGTGCAAGAAATTAAACTTACTTTTTTTATATAATATCTTCAGGATGATAGTAGAAGTCACATTATTTCTTGCCAGACGCTTTCTATGGTGGCAAGCTCCGCCAGGCAGGCTGAAATATTGATTACTTGTAAATCTACTTTCGTCAGAGTATGAAAGCTGAATTGTATAAATGTTACTTAGGTAACTATTAAAAGAGGTTTCCTAAGGAGCCAGACATTTTCGTTAATTCCAACATATTGCCATCGAGTTGAAAGTCAGCAATAGGCGCGACGAGTGCGACGACTGAGATAAGAGTGATACCACGGTCTCGGAGAAAGCCGGCAGTGAAGCAATGATTCCCTTCCGTACCTTTGATCTCCCCTCCTCTACCTCTCTCCACCCCTTCCCCTACTCTCACCTAAAAGGCTGGAAACGCACTTGTGACTCTTGAGTTGCAGGTGTCCATGGGCGTCTGTAGTCATTTACCATCAGGTGACCCGTCTGCTCGTTTGCCCCCTATACCCTAAAAAAAAAACGACCATTGTTAGTGTAACCTGGTTGAAACGTCAGGCGGATCAAAGGTATACAACAAAGCTATCGTATTAATTTCTGTAAATTCATGTAATTGTGCCATAATAAATATTCGGTTATTAGGTTATCTATTAGTTTTCCTTTTTTTTACTTAATGGAATGGATTAAAGCATATGAATAGTTTATGTTTTATTTTTTTATTTGACATTGATTTCGTGAAAAAAATTGCACGGTACCTATAGCCTAAGTTAGCCTAAATTTATTTCTCCTTATGTAGCCTATTATATGCCTATATTAACGGTGACATAGTTTCTTGTAATGTTAGTGGATGACTATCTTGGCTAGCAACTCCTTTTCTCATTTTAGATATTCACAGAATCGATGACGTAATGACAGTTCCGGTGATCTATGTCCGCCAATGTAATCGTTTCCTAGGCCTTACGCAAAAAAAGCTATTTCTCCGAGGCTTTAGCAAAATAAATGACCGTAATAGCGTTCTTTATATAAATACTTTTGAGATATTTGAGTTCTATTTGGTTTAATGTGACGTAATGTAAGTAATATTAATAATGTTCTTGTTATTTTCTAGCCATTTTGGGCTAAAGGAAATAGCGGTGTTTCCCGCTTTATATTATTTTAGTTTGAATGATACATAATGTCGCCAATTGTACAAAACATTTGCAGGAAAGTTAATATAAATAAATATTGTATCCTATAGTTTTGTGTACAATAAAAATGACATATATACAGGGTGTACAAGCACAATGGAACACTTACTTAAATCATTGAAAGGGCATGACAGTTATAAAAATAATTAAAATCCATCCATTTACAAGTTATGACCATTTGGATTTCCAAATATTTTTACCTCCTTGTCTCATAAAAGCAGGTGAAATGTGTAAAGTTAAACGATTTTAAATGGTACAATTTTTTTTAATTTTGGCTCTCAAGTGTTAAGGGCCACACAATTCGGTTCATGCCTCGAATGTCCCAATGTTTTGTCCCACATTCCAAATAATTCTTCCAACGGCCCACAACTATACTTTCCCTAAAATAAAGAATAAATTGCGTGGTCAGAGTTTTCATCACCTGAAGAAGCTGTGGACGCCTACAAAACGGCCATTTTGGAGACCCCAACTTCCGAATGGAATGGTTGTTTCAATGATTGGTTCCATCGTATGGAAAAATGTGTCAAATTTCGCGGAGAATACTTCGAAAACCAATAAATACATTTTTAAATAGTAATGTTGTGTCACTTCCTTGATTCCCGAAACTTTCACTCGTACAAGTTCCGCACCGATGCATCGATGCCGAGCACCGATGTGGTACAATGGCATGCAATATCAACGACGTGAAAAGGTGAGTTTTTTGTGTCACCGCTTCCAATTTGAAAACTTTTATCTCAAAAATGACTGGAGACGAAAGATGGATTCCAAGTTCAGTGGAAGCAGATTAATCTCAAACCACATTATAATTCGCAGCAGCTTAGGTAAATAAAGTCATTGTAGAGTTATGCTGTGAAAAATTCCAAATGATGAGCTTACTGTTAAAGAAAATTGAATCCCTCTTGCCAAATTCTAAGGTACAAAAGGCACGGCGCTAGGAATAAGAATTGCTACATAACTGTGATAATTAAGGTACATACGGCTAGGATCAGCAACATGCACGAAAGGACTATGGTCAAACAAACACGCGCTGCTGCAGAGCGCAGTAATTTACTATTCAGTTTAGAATTAAAAGTTAAAAAAGTCGAATGGCTTATATTGTTTACATTTTGAACTGTAATCGAATACGAAAGTTCGGTATAGTGTGTTTTGTAAAATGTAATTAATAAAAAAAATGTATTTATATATTTTTTTTATATGGTGTAGGGGCAAACGAGCAGACGAGTCACCTGATGGTAAATAACTAAAGCCGCCCATGGGCACCTGCAACTCAAGAGTCACAAGTCCGTTGCCCCCCTTTAAGGTGGGAGTATGGAAAGAGAGGGAAGAGAGGGGAAGGGCGGAAATAAGGAAGAGTCAGGCCTCCGGTAACCTCACTCACGCGCCTAAAAGCAATGTAATCATTGCTTCACTGCCGGTTTTCTGTGAGGCCGTGGTATAACTCCGGTCGAGACGGCCCATACGTGCGGAAACATGGCTCTCGCACGGAATGTATATGAATAAACATAATGAAAATGTGTTAGAATGGCGCCAGGAAAAAGAGGTCTAGAACACAGTCGATGTGATTGTAAAGGTGGTGTATGTCTAACAAATGTAGTTGTTGCATAAAAAATCTTTTCAACACAAATGCCATGAAAGTGATAACTCACCGGGGCTACCGGTAAAGTGGTATGTCGGCATCGAACCAACTAAACGACAACTGTATGCAATGCATTCAAGTAACCAAAAAAGGTATTGTACCTTGTATTTTTCGCGATCAAGTCCCGACTTACACATCTAAAACAGAAATCTTTTCATGATTTTTTACGTAAATAGTATTCGTTTTCACATATATTGATTTCATAATGATAAGGTATTTTGTTAGTAGTTATCATTAAAATAATTGCATAAAACGATTTTTTTCACTCTGTTCAATAGGTTGGGGACATAATTCATACAGCCCGGTCAATTTACTTTCAATCGTTTTTATTATATTGCCCACTCATATTGGGAAATTTTCAAACCGATTGGATATTATGAATAATGCCATATTAAGTACTTGGTCCATAACACATATACATTACAATATTGTATTTTTTAGGGTTCTCGGACTTCCCAGCAACAGCCAGTTTGAGTTATAGGTAGGAGTTTCCTATATTTAATTCCTAAAGTGAAGGTTTAACGGCAATAGGCTCTCCTAGTACGTGAGCGAGAACATGTTATACTTGGGTGGGTAATGTGGGTGTTTAATACGCCTCTGCCTACCCCTTCGGGGATACAGGCGTGGGTATGTATGTATGTGCATAATGTCAATTATAAACTTGGGGATTATTCACAAAATCAATTCGAATTCGAAAAGTCATATTTTAGGTACTTAAGGTAATATTGGCTTGCAACATAGTTTATGATGAAAGTCATATTATTTAGTGATTTTAAACTTCAACCAATTTTGTGTACTGTTGTCAAGTACGCGAAGGGAGTTAATTGTATACAAAAATTAGACTGGTGCAATTGTAGGGATCGTGTATTGACTAGTCTATGGTAGTAATTTCTTATCTATCAAAATTATTACCAAAAAGAGTGAACAAATTAAAAAAGAAATAAATGGCTGCTAGCTACTAATCTACTTACACCCACACAAAAAGACGAAGACGGTAGTTAAAGTCGTGACCTTAAATAAAAAAAAAATATATTACTTATAAACCTAAGCTTCTTTCTTCCGAGATTATTATTGAGTACATGTTTTCCTTTTGAAGTTTTGTGAAAACTGAAGTACAATATTACTTTTTTTTTTTTGTAATATTCTGGGTCGTTAGACAATTGTTCCCCGTTTTTTATTTACAAATATTGGATGAAAGTGCGATAAAGGCCTAAGGAATTCCGTTCAAAAAGTTTGCAAACAAGGAAATGAACAAAAATTTTGGGTCAACAAAAATATAAGGGTGATTTATTACTGTAATGACATTTTGTGCTCCAAATTTGTTCATTTTTATTGTGGTTTCAATTTCATTTGGCACTGTATACGTAAACATATAAAATAAAGTTAAAACTTAAAAACAAATCCCAGGATCATAAAAAATCCATCTTCTATAAATAACCCAATCGTTGAGACTATTCCAGTAAGCTCAGACACGATAACCTCTGCTATAAGTTGGTGAAGAGTTGGATATCCTGCAGATTCCAGATGATATTGAAGTATTAGGTCAATTGCTATATTGTACACCATTAATAAAATACAGTTAAAAAAATAATTATCTTAACTCTCTCTGTTATTGTAATATCTTTAAGTCCAAGGATACTAAATTTCAAAACAATCAGACCTAGAAGTTACTCACATCCCTTCAGGGATTAGAAAAGATCTGAACAGATTTTTTCTAATTATAGCTAAAAACGTTTATACCATGTGGCCATGATGCCACAGAAAGACGCACAGATACACACATTAAACTTATAATAGGACTTAGTTTATAGGTTTTATAGGTTGACAAAAGAGGACTATTTTAATTATTAATTAATAAAGGATACTGGTGACTGTCTGTGAACAAGTATTTGATATGATAGTTAAAGCTATTTCTGTTGTCGCCACATCAAAAACTCTTATTTATTTTATTAAAAATAGGGACAAACTATAATAGACTACACAGTTCTCTACTTAATAAAAATAAGTTAATAGACATTATTTTGACTGGTTATACCGGTAACGCAATACTATTGGTCGATTGATAAATATTAATGAATAGTGGGATTATAAAAGGGAAGGAATAAGTAGCGACCTATTCACTTGAGTGCGAACAGAGGTACTAACAACTTGGCAGTTACTGTTAGTGATTTTCATAGTTTATATCAGTGGTTGTGAAACTGTTTCTTACATTTCTAATCAAATATACATTAAGGTCATTACGTAAAAAATATTCCAAAAAGCAATATCTCGATGGTTGAAAACTCTAAGCTACTCTCCTGTAAAGTAACCATTTTGCAAACCCGACATTGTTCTATCCCAGTGTCGATATAAAAAAAAATGGGGTAGGTATTTAAAACTGCACAAAAAAATAATTTGTACGCAGTACTGGTACTATTATGTATTCTGTGCCAGTACCAGGAGCCAGCCCGGGTAGGATAATGCATAAAATCTTTTTGCATTTCCCCTTTTTTTCACTTAACGTGACAGCGACGACAGCATGCCGCCTTGATACCTTGATTAATTATTTTGAATGTTTTTGATAAATTACTCATTGATTCGTGTCATATTTTAATGCCTACTTAATATTACATTGAAATATCATATATTTTTTATATAATATATTTCAGATGCTGCAAAACTGCGTTATATAATATAGTATATAATCCATAGTTTTTTTTCTGTTTACAGAGATTTAGTTCAAATATAACACAGATAAATATATGTGATTGAATTAGTTGTCGTTTGTTTTTAATTAATTGGAATTTCCAAAGAATTGATTGTGTGTGAGTGTTTATAGAAGACAAAGCAACATTCTTTATTCTCTCAAAGAAACAATTCAATATCCAGGCGCCAGCATCCGCCCGATAGACGAGAAAAAGAGGAATGCCTATTAAATGTTTAAAATAACAATTTAAAGAAAGAGGCAATTTCATGGTTTCATTACAATCAATATTCGCGAACATCATGTTTATTAAGAGGAATCTTTATAGCAAACATAAATGTTTATATAAAAAATATGGATACCAACTGTTATCAACCAATTGCGCGCATAGAGGTTTGTGCGATTTGGATTAGTTACAGTTCAAATGGAGCAGTGCAGAATGCAAAATGTATATAGGCTTTTATACATACTTAAAATAACATTTATTATTTTCGTTCATACTACACCACTGTAAAAATTAAGTTAGTTTTTCTACGTAAGTAAAAAGTATACAAAAAATCTAACTGGATAAGGTGTAGTCGAACAGATTTTCGCTGAAAAAATATATTAGATATCAGTCGGACGGAGATGAGAGTGACCTGTGAACGAATGAGCGTTACCTTTATTGTTCCTGTATGCCTATATGTATCTGCACAG
This sequence comes from Callimorpha dominula, assembly GCA_949752705.1. Classification (NCBI taxonomy): domain Eukaryota; kingdom Metazoa; phylum Arthropoda; class Insecta; order Lepidoptera; family Erebidae; genus Callimorpha; species Callimorpha dominula. The sequence continues at coordinate 21,358,106 of OX456991.1, forward strand.
TATACTACAATAAATTGTTTTTGATCATAGACTTTAAGTTTGTTTTTTTCATTCAATGTTTTGTAAACAGCCTCACAGGTGAATATTAATTAAGCAGTTCACAAATAGAGAAATATCATTACATTGTTCCAGTGAAAAGCAAAGTTACCCTGAAACTTTGCTCACAATGTAACCTGCGGTCGGCCAGAAAGCGCATGTGTTTGTGCTGTGAATGTTTGTTATTCTGTTTCTATTTTAAACTTTAAAATTTAGAAATAGGGTTTATTTTACATCCAGTTTTGTTTAGGTCCTATAAAAGAATTATTGTTAGGTAAAACGTGCCCAAGGAGGGCTATAAAACTGATCAATGTAGTATCATGAAAATGGTAGAAAAAATACAGGAGGATACAGAACGGTGGGACTTGATGCAGGTCGTAGCATAAAATTACACTATACATTTTATTTTATAGCCGACTCCTTAGAGAATTTTCCTTAGAAATATCGTAGTAACACACATATACCATGGTACAAAAGTTTCAAGACTAATTTGTGAATCATTTTTTATTTCTTACCAGCTTCCTTCGCATCAGCGTTTGTCGTATACCTTTGGGGTTATGCCAAATTTAATTAAAATCCGACAAGTGGTAAGGGCGTCAATCAGTAATATGAGAAAATTTACAGGCAGACCTATATTCTATTTATAATAAAAATCTTTTTTTTTAAAAGCTTCTAGAGAGGCAAATGATTCTGTTACCACAGAGAGTAATAAGTCTATGGTAATATCGCCTTGTTTGCGTTATGTCGAGTGTAAGCATAGGTTCTCAGACCTGTTCCCTTCAAAGTTGATGTGCGTATTAAAAAGGAAAACTCGGAAGTTTATAATAATGTTGTTAAAGGTTTATAAAGTCTGATAGTCTCTGATATTGAAGAGAGGCCCATGGTTTCACAGTTTATATAAACATATAGATAAACATTTGTTGTGAAACTTGAAAGGTATAGATACTTTCTCATGGACAGCCTTCATTATCACAAATATGTACTCTATGAGATGTGATCTTAGTCTCGAATATCGAGTTAATACGATTTTTAAAAAACTTGAATCAGAATTAGGTTTTAAAAAAGGTTTTGTACTTGCTTTCGATTCAAGTTGAAAGAGTCTTATGCCTCAGATTGCTCGGTAAATATTGCTTAAGCCACAATGAAATAAAACGAAACGAACGAGGATTATCGAGCATTTATCTGTTTTTATATCTTTCATAAATTTTACCAACTTACTCGTAAACATATATATATACATTAGGGTAGGCCAAAAATAATTTTTAATTTTTTTTTTCTTAGCTACCATGAAAATATCGTCTAAGATGACGAAAAAAAAATTGTGTTAAAGTTTCAGCTCTTAATATTAATATTAAGAGGTGGCTCATTAGAGTTTTTCTTTTTTTCTTTAGTCCCATACAAAAAAATTCATATCTCACCATTCGTTGTTCGCACAGCAAAATTTTATAGAGTTTTTTGTAGCAAATTGAACGTTTTACAAAAAAGATTTCTTACATTTTCTTCGCACGCCTCGCCATTTTAAAGATATTCAAGATTGAAATTTAAGGATTTTAAGGTACATTTCTTTTTTGCTTCTGAATTTTGTTAGTCGTTGACAAATGAACGTTACGCAATGCGCAATACATATTTCTGCAGGAAATTAAATGCTCTACAAAAAAGGTTTCCTATGCTTAGTCGATTAGAATGAGCGTTTGAAAGATATTTATGATTAAAGTTCAATACTTATCGCTCATACTAATTTTTCAACATTTTCTTCGGAAAATTTTAATATAATTCATTAGTTTCGAAAAAATTAATGCAAATTTAAGTTTTTATCAGCACAAAAATACTTTCATCTATTATTTAAATTATTTTTTATATACATGTACGTTAGGGTGGGCCAAAAATAATTTTTAATTTTGTAGATCGCAATAACAAAGTATGTTAGATGTCTTTGACACATGCTGGCGTATTTTATTATTAGATACTCACTTACCTATTGTTATTTTACTTGGTACTTACCTATACTCACTTCAATTGGTTTAAATTATCAATAATTAATACATGTAAGTATTTCAATGTTTAGTTCAATCCCTTCGCGGCACAAAACTAGCAAGTGTTAGCATGATCATGAATATGGGTTTGAATCTGCAGTCTTAGTTGTATGTTCATGAACAACCAGTATGCAACTATCAGCTTCCAATTGAAACGGTGTATGATACAGTAGCCTAGATATATAGATATGAGTAATAATTCCAATTTCAATAATAAAAAAATAAAATAAAAGAGATAACCACATGTTGCCACGTCAAGAAAGACACGTCACATCTACATGACATAGATGACACATTGTAGACATGCAGTCATATACTAAAAAAAATATGTTTATTAAGTAGGTTATTTATTTAATTAGGTTACAATATGTATTTAAAAATAATAGGCTAAGGTAACATAAAAAAAAAAGATAAATGTACGCTGAGGTTATTGCAATAAACTATATTTTCTTTCTTTCTTCTATCATATCAGCACTTTCATCATTGCTCCATCCATTATTGCAGGCAATTATCGCCATAGCTGTATACGGTACAGAGCATTGCATCGTAAATAGAAAAACACTTAGACTCCGGAACCAACGAAGCAATACCTATTCTATTACTGCAGTAAATGGAAATTTATTACTTACAAGATAATGAAATGCACTTCACGATTACATCAATGATTTAAAACCCATAGTAGTGTTATATACAAAAATATTCAGAATGCATTTATTTAATATGCACGTCTGTGTTTGGGTTGCAGAAATTGATCTGTGTGCCAAATTTTAACTTAATCGGTCCGGTAGATTCGGACCAAATTGACTGTGACAGACGGACGAGTAAACCTATAAGAGTTCCGCTTTTTTTATTTGGCCGTACGGAACCCTAAAAAGAAATAAATTTGGGAATCCTCGCTTTCTCCTGTCAAGCGCAAAACAACAATCCACTCCACAACGAGGCTAAATACTAAATGAATCTGTCGAGAATTGGAATACAAAATAAAATTATAAAAGTATCCACCTATGTATCTGTATAACTTGTGTTAACGCGTCTGTTGATGGACTTAAATTCTTTTTCGTATTTTTTTTTCTTTTTGTACGTATTTTAATCATATTATAATAAAGGTTATCGTTTTCAGCCACGTAAATAAAATAATAAAAGATAGCCGTTTCATTTGTTTTAAAAAAGCAAACATGAATGTTGGCAGCATTAGACGATTTTTTTTTCAAGAAGTTTAAAGATTCCATACTCTTTCAAAAGAAAAATGTGTAAAGAGTGCGAAAACTCTCTAATTATTTCAATATGGTCGGAAATATATCTTGATATTATGTTAACCTGTGTTTTGCTTTGCAACCTGTTTGTTACAAAAAAATAAAAGTTATATAAAACGCAATTTTAGTTTAAATTAAACAGATATTTTAGGAAGGAAACTAGTGTCAAGTTTAAATTTGATCCACACCAATGGCTGGCTTTAGAAGCCGAAAACTTAATTAGTGATGAAATTGGTTGCGCGGTTTGGGCTACAGTTGCTACGGGCGCTACGAGTGCTACGGATGCTACGAGCTAGGTCAAGGACCGTGTTGCGTTTTCAAATTAGTTTAGTGGATTATTTTAAGGCCACACTAATAAGCTTTCCGATACTTATGTAATTTGTTAGTATGAGTAAATATTCATTTAATTTGTATATTCTTTAGTTTCTACTTCGTCTTTTTATTTAAAAGTCGTAGTCGAAGATGAACTAGTTTAAGAATTTTATTTTATTATTCCACAGGAGAAATTTCTGAAACACTTTTAGCAATGTTCAAAACTGGTATGCAGTGTAGCAGCTTTCATGCAGCTCTTTGTATACATCTTTTACGTTTTTTTTTTAAACACCTCCCGCATTAGGAATTACTCCTGTATCGCGGGGGACTTTACAAACATACAAACAACAGACACAAAAAACAACCAGACTCGGGTGGGATACGAACCCACGACCTATGTCATAGCAGTCAGGGTCACTAACCACTAGGTCAACAGGCCTTTATAATAAAACTACTGTTTCCTGCATATTATTATTTAATAGTGTTAATTATTTATAGTATCAGAATATGATAAAACTATTTAAATTATTCAACACATTCTAAAGTAAGTTTACTTCGAAAATAGCGTCAAAGACAAACCCAAAACCTTGACATACATGTTGAACAAAATTCATTTACGCACATCAATTTTGAAGACAGCTGGGAAGTTCTTAGACGCTATAAATTGATATTATAATATTTAATCTCTAAGAAAATAGTGTGCAATTGGAACAATGATCTTTGAGTGTCGCTTATAATTTGAAAGCAGATTTTTCTTCATAATCGTGTTTTTCATTTCTGAAGGTCGTGTCCTTGAAAACGTTTCGTACCATTGACAGTTATATCCTGCCATCATATTCTGTTCTCGGCTTCTCTCAAGGCATTTGTTTCAAAGATACCAGTTAGAGCGGTTACTCGATCACACCAGCGGCTTGGTGCGCAGCCTTGTGATCTCCACTCTGCCCACCACTACCATACTATATCACTACATATTACAAAACAAAGTCCCCCGCCGCGTCTGTCTGTCTGTCTGTTCGCGATAAACTGAAAAACTATTGAATATGATTTTCATGCGGTTTTCACTAATAGACAGAGTGATTCATGAGGAAGGTTTAGGTGTATAATTTGCACCCGTGCGAAGCCGGGGCGGGTTGCTAGTATTACATATAATGGATAAAAAGTGAAATTAACGGTATCCTACCCTCCTTCCCTGGCATTACTGAATTACTTCTAAATCTCAACTTTAATTTATGCTAAACACCCTTCTCTATTAGCAATGTGCTTAACTTCTCGGCTATCAAAACTTAGCGTGACTGACTCGGCTGAAATTAATTTTGATATTTTAGTTTTGCCCGCACTAAAAAATTTTACGATGATTTTGAAATTACGCGTTCCTATTATTGACACGTGCCGATTAATATCGAATGGAAGCCGATTAAGCCACGGTCGTTATAATTCAAATGTCATGATATTTTGTACAATGACATATAGGATGGTAATGATATTTGACAACGTCATTAGAGAAGTACCTACACTAATAAATCATTTTGTTATGAAATTCATATAAAATGCATATGTAAGGTCTTTTCCGTGTTTAAGTTAATCTAATGCTCACATTAATACTTGCCTTTTTATACAACCATTTGTAACCTCAAATGAATCCTCCTAATTGTAAGGAGAAATTACTTCCCTAGTCGGTTGCTGTTTAAGCAGAAATCTATTGTGTAAAAAAAAACTACGGTTAAAAAAAACAAGTTCAAAAACTAAAAAGTATAAAATAACTTAATAAAGATTTAATTTAATACTCCTCTTATGCAAACTTAATAAAATACTGTTATTTGTATATGCTACCTATTGAGGTTTGAAGTCGGTGCCAAGCCAATTGTAATAGTAGGTACCTACACTCGCCGCGTCTGATTTTGAGCGGCATAACTTTTGAAGTCGGTTTTGAATACGTAGTTAAAAAACTACGTATAAAAAAACCGACTTCAAAAACTAACCGACTTTATGATATAAAAAATTATATCATAAAGTTTTCATCTGTTTCACATTAATTCACATTGTTCTTTAGGTTTATTTAAGTAAGTTAATCTTTAGTGTAGGAATTTCAGTACAGTAAGTAAGCTGTTTATAATATATAGTTTTATTTTGTTTAGGGCTTGGCACCGACTTCAAAAAAAAAAAAAACGATTTTCTTTTTTAACATGTTTTTATTGGCTTCAATTGTAACTAACTATGTAAACAAATCATAGAAGTAAATATTTACTTCTAATTGATATCTCTATTTATATTAATATGAAGTTCGGATGACAATACTATAATTTGGCATCATGGAGCTGATCTGATAATGAAGCCAGTAATGCCGCGTTCCAATAAACAAAAAACGATTCGTTTTGCTTACGGACGGTAAAGTTTTCGTTGAACATGCAACGAAATTTTACCGTCCGTAAGCAAAACGAATCGTTTCTTGTTTATTGGAACGCGGCATAAGTGAATAGTGGGACTCTATAGTAGCTACTAGTAAACCCCTCTCGATTAAGCTCATATTATTCGTTTTGATACGTCCATCAGGTTGTGCTTGGTAACGATGGTCTGATGATGGAGCAAAGAAGTGGAAAGTGGAATTTTTTTTTTTCGCCTGTTTAAGCATCTATTGTTAGTTTTTCTAAACTATAATTTTTTCATCACCATGCGTCTAACCGCTTCTCATATAAGCCAGGGGATTTAAGTATGCGCGGTGGTTAGACTATACTTCAAAATTTAAGCCAAGAAGATATAAGACAACCAAGTTAAGCGAGCTTAGTCTAATACGGACACGAATGAGACTTATAGGAACTTCTCTAGAATGTAAAGCCACCCACTGTAATTCTTGACAATTTGAATTTCGATACAATGTTGCCATCTATCTTTCAAAGTTGGCGTCTAACTTTGTCGCTTTAGCCTAAAGTTTTTATTCAAATAATAGAAGCAAGTGAATTCGAATCAAATTTGGATGCTATCTACGTATCGGAGAATTTATTACTTGAAGGTATGATACTAATTTTGTGTACATCGCTTGTTAAAAAAATCTCTTTAGGCATAAATATATTGTTCTGATATTTAAACAAATATTTTGTCAGAAGGTAACGATGATAAATGAACGATGAAAATCCTACTAATATTATAAACGTGAAAGTTTGTGAGTATGGATGTATGGATGTTTGTTACTCTTTCACGCTAAAAATACAGAACCGATTGCGATGAAACTTGGTATGTAGATAGCTGGAGACCTGGATTAACATATAAGCTTTTTATCCCGATATTCATACGGGATCGGGACTTACGCGGGTGAAACCGCGGGGCGCTGCTAGTAATAAATAAATGACTTTGACTTTGAAACTTTGTTAAATGAACTACAAAAAAAAGATCCGATCATCAAAATTCTACAATTCTTCTAGCAGAGACAAGCTTCAAATTTGCAACAGAATTTAGCGTTTAGCAAATGAAGCAAGGAAAAACGTTAAAATACCGCAACTTCAGTCCTGTTTTCTGGATAAACAAATTGCTTAGATAACTTTGTAATCCTGTATAAAAATATAGGATTACAAAGCTACTTTTGCAGTTCATTCAATTTTTCGCTACTTAAACCACCTAAATAGATAATAGGGTAGTGGATATAGGTAGGTACAGTGTCACAGTCTAATAATGTTACGTAATATATATCTACCTACAAAAAATCCTATCAAAAACATTACGTGTAAAAAACGCAAGTCTCGCAATGCAGTTCGCACACCGCAACAAGTTATGAGACCTAATTGTTACCTAACAATACTTTATAGGAACCGTAACAATATTAGACATCTTTATTTCTTTAATAAATATAATTACTCGACCATTTGGTTTTTCATGGGATTATTTTGTCAGTACTTCCTACCACTACTTCTTAAGAAGACATTTCGTCCAGTGTGGCACTGGACGTGACTACTGAAAAATGTACACAGAAAGGAGGATTCCATTCAAACATTAGTTTTGTTATTATTTGTCCCTGCGGTGAAAAGTTGTTTCAATTAGTTCGTGCGAACCTTTTCCCACACATTGACTGTACCGTCATAAATGAAACAAGTTGTGGACCAACTTGTAATGAAACCATCTAAAGTAGATACTTTTTGTAGGAACTTTACATTACCGTGTGTGCTGTTAGAACTTATGTAAGGTTTTTAAATGTTACAATGTGTCTCACTATATGTAGGTTAATATAACATTGCATGTTTTGTATTGACTTTGTAGTCAATTACTTTGCGTTTACCAGCACAGACTTTTGTTTTTGTATTAGTTGATTAATCTAAACATGGAATATATATATATATATATATATATATTCCATGTTTGTGATGAATTATATATTCCGCTGGTATATATATATATATATATACCAGCGGATCCGACAGACGTTGTACTGCCGGAACGTAAAAAATATTATTCCTGTAACCCTATCGCAGAGCCATCTACCGGGTCCAATTGTAAATCTAAACCATTCTCGAATCCACTTGAAGCCACACAAAAAATTTCATTAAAATCGGTTCAGCCGTTTAGGAGGAGTTCAGTGACATATACACGTATAGAATAAATATTTATATGGAAAAAGGACTATAGGTACGACACGACGTATGGATACAATATTTGTCTTAAATTTTTCTTATTGTCGTAAATGCTTTTCATAACGTCCTACTTTTTTTTTGTCTTAGGAACCTCTTCACCTTCGTGGGAACAGTTCGTAAGAGAGTCATTAGTGCAGGCGGCGTGGCCTGTAGCCTTGGTTGCCCCACCCCGCAGAGCACTCACCGTAGACCACCAGTAAGTAAATCTTGTACTACACAACTTTGAGATTACTGTGCAAATTAACCTTAACCTCACCATGATCACAAAGTTTGCTTAAATTATTGAAGAGTGTATTTAAAAACGTTATTACTGTAAATTAAACAGCAACCTATCCAATAACAAATGCTAATCCGTAACCATATTTACATTAAGGCTACGGCCAACTCCTAAGCTGAAATCCTCCGAAGGTTCTCAAAGAATGCAGCTTTTTCAATAACTGTGAACAGCATTGACGCTGGTCAGGTGGAAACTGAAATTAATGTACTTATTTATTGTAAATAGTTAGCGTGACGGGGACACTCCTAACTTTGTTTATCTAAAATGTTAACTCTTAGATGCGTGTTGCCTTCAAAACATGACCTTGTAAACAAGCAGTCAACTGAGTGGGGCCCAACTGAGAATTCGTCAGGAGTTTCCGTAATCACAAGGATGTTCAATTCGATGTTTGTGGTCAATTTTGCAAAGTAACTTAATATTACACAGTGCTTTCAGCTAATCTCACACGAGTGATAACATTTTCTCGCGGGACCTAAATACCAATATGCGTAATGATTTAAATCTTCTATATTATAAAAAAAGACGTGAATATCTAAAATAAATGCTTTTTAAAAAAGCATTTGTTGTACGTACCATAATAACCATGGAACATTATGTACCTAATTTAAAAATCAATATCGTTAGACATTTTCTGTGTGCCAGCTAAATGCTGATTCGACACTGAAGTATTTGCGCTATCTGTAAGCGTCAAAAGAATATTTTGCCGCGAACGAAGTATTGATTTGTTCGTACACTCAAAGTTACGAAATATTTAACATTTTGCTTTTACAAGTAAAATATATCTGGCTGTCTCTTCAAAATAGTTTATGAATGAAAACGAATAAATGAACTTTGAAGAAAAGATATTGTACAGTTTTGCTATATGTATGAAACCAAATATTCAATACTTTATGATGTGTCCTTCATCAGGTACTTTTTCATAAAATATTCGTAGTTTTTTTAAGGTTTTCCTGAATATCGTTTTTACTATCGTTAAAATAATATTTGAGTGTCGTTAATTAGCTGGTTTCGGCTAGTTTTGTCTAAAAGATTTGCTCAGTATTGTATGTAATGCTCATGTCATTGCTTCAGAGCCGTTTTTGAGTTCCATTTCATACGCAACACTAAGTTTGTATTAGACCGAGTGAGGTAAACTGTCGCTAATTTGGTTTTCATGTGTAAATTTTTTCGAAACTCGGTATTCGGGTTTATTAATTTTTTAGATTTGTTTTAGTAGGGCGCGGGTATTGTTTGGATTGTCGCTCTCAAAAAGAGGGAGGTTTTCGAGTTATTGCCTTACCCACTTTTTTAACAGTCTCTGAGAATAAAAAACTGCACCCATATGATATCCTAAAGTTTAGGATATTTAGAAATCCATGGTTTAGGACCTAAATCGTTGAATTATTGATAATTAGGTATACTAAATCTAAAGGAAGAAATAAACACAGGGGGAGAATAAAATGGAACACATACACCACTCGCGAAAAGTACTATTTGCAGAACTACTAGTAAATTCAGTTATTTTATTTATACAACTGAACTTGGTCATTGTTTTTGATAATAAATCTAATCATTAAGCAACGAGGATATGTGCGATCACCCGAACAAACTTGACATTACACGAATAAACCCATCCAATGCAGTGAACCCAGTGAGCTACGTATGTTACAGTGGAATATATTATATTATAATGTAGCCAAACACGGAAATGGTGGTTTGTAGATTGGAAAAAGGTGCGGAAATTATCCCGGTAATTCTTTGGAATGTTTCATGTTGGTTCAGGGCACGTTTTCAATGAAAACGCAGACATAGAAATAAAAGGAAAACCAATCTAAATCAGCTGTAACATGATTGTGCAAAATATTCAGATTGTAAAAATAATACTTTATCTTTCCACATAAGTCGTAGATTAAATGAAAAAGAAAAAAATAGTTAAGACACTCGATATGTCGCTTATTATATTGTCATGAAATACCTCGTCTCTAGTGCAAGAACTATAATAGATGACAAACTATAATAGATGATTACACAGTTCACTATTTAATAAAAATAAGTTAATAGATATTATTTTGACTGGTTATACCGGTAACGCAATACTATTGGTCGATTGATATATATTAACAAATTGTGGGATTATAAAATGGTAGGAATATGTTTAGAACGATTGACTTGAGTGAAAACAGAGGTACGAACAACTTGGCAGTTGCTGTAAGTGAGTGATTTTCATAGTTTGTATCAGTGGTTTTGAGACTGTTTCTAACATACCATAATTTTGTTATTACCGTTAAATACACATACTTACACAACATCTTGTAGAATTTGTCTTCAAGAAAATGTTCCTTTACTCTTCTTCTGGCTATGGCGCATGTTATCTAATTTACTCTTAGTCTGTAAATTAAATACTTTAATTAGAATTTACGAAACATCTACAAAACAGACATCAGCATAGACATTGAATAGTGCTGATCTGCGTTCCATTATATTAAAAGTCTATGCAGAAATAATAACACTAACAAAAAAGAGACGTGAAATAATTTAGATATTTGAATTTATATATAACCGTCTAAAAGAAATAAAGTATATCCTGCAGAAAATTTAATGGAATATAGATAAGTATTACAAAATATATGTTAAATATGTAACATAACACAGCCATCCAGAAAATACTTACAATAAGCCTTCCAATATCTACAAAAAACACTTCCGGAAAATCGAGTGCGCGAGACGTTTAGATTGATATCTGAAATATCGGTTAAACGTTCCGGTTTTACCACCGCCTGGCAAAATCTAACAGAATATATTACAACAATATGTAAAGAAAAATGTGAGGTAATTGTTTCAATATTTGCTTTTTTAAGCCGTCAAATTCGTACGTAGGAATACCTTTAGAGGGCCTGATGTTCCATTAATACATGCTTACAACAACTCGGTCGTTGCCGTCATGGGTTTTTTTAAGAAATAATTATGATGGGACTAGCAGCGCCCCGCGGTTTCACCCGCGTAAGTCCCGATCCGATAAAAAGTAGCCTATATGTTGATCCAGGTCTCCAGCTATCTACATACCAAGTTTTATTGCAATCGGTTCAGTAGTTTTGGCGTTAAAGAGTAAGAAAAATCCATACATCCATACTCACAAACTTTCACGTTTATAATATTAGTAGAGTTGAATTTATAGGTGGAAAATTCTTCTTTAGTTTAGAAGGAATATTACATCTCATTCCTCTACACAGCTTTCTATTTGTTTCAAAATAAGACTGGCACGTAATCTCTGACATATCTCTACAATACAGTAATTATGAGCAAGTAATTTCATTTCATATTTCGGTCTACAACCTTCTAATATCTCATGACGTGATCTTAATATTATATATCAGCTTATTTACATGTGCCTGGAATAATAAATTTGTAAATAATTTCATTATTAACATTCATTAGAGATAATAATTAACAACCATAAATTAAATTATGATTTCATAATATTTACCTGTTTTACAGAAACTTCTTAAAACATTAATAGACTTTTGAAATTGAAAACAATAAATGAAAAAAATGGGATTATGTATTATTGTGTTTACTTTGTGAATATTATTGTGCTTATTGAAGTAGGTTTACAAATATTGTTGTCTTCGTTCCGTTTTATTCCTCAATTACACCGTCGTGATTTATAAGAATCTTTTTGATAAGGGTAGACAAATAATTTATGGTTCCACTTAAGAGTTTCTGCAAATCATGTACAGCACATAGAAACTGTTTTCGTAATTTCTAAACTCCTCCTCATTTCATCTAATTTTTGGCGTAATTTTTTTTTGCAGCTATAGATCGATTCTAGATATACTTTTTTATGGAATAGGTGGCAAACGAGCAGGGAGTAGGGGAAGGGGGACGAAGGGGGGAGAGGGGGACAGGGAAGGGTTAGGGCTTCCGGTAACTTTGCTCACTCGGCTAAATACAAAGCAAGCATTGCTTAACTTTTTCTATGAGGTTTTCTGTGAGGCCGTGGCGAGCCGGCTCATACGTGGCGAAGCATGGCTCTCCCACAGTTACTAGTTGGTTCTAAAATTCTATTAAGGTTTTTAAATAAATTATTGTTAGTCTTAAGAAAAATGTTGCGATGAAGATCCAACATCGTGTTCGGTCAATTGTAAGGTTTGTGAAGTACATCGATCCGCACTTGTCCCAGTTTCTCAGTCCAGGCCGACAACCTGTGCACACAAGAAAACAATAGAGTTTCCGCTGAAAGGGTAGATATGAAAATAAAAGTTTAAATAAAGATGTAACTATGATGGTATAGTGATAGGCAATGTATTGTTAAAAGTATATATCGTAGGCGACAATTATACTACTATACTAATTATTTAAAATTCAAGAAGAAGCTTGTTTGCAACTTTTTTTATAATGACTAGGGTGCCTTAAACAGTCTTCCAGAGAACCGCTATTATTTAGGTATGAAAAGTATATCTATATATAAGAATAGCTATCGTTTCTCTCAGTTGAATGTTGCTACTTTGTTTGTAAAATATTAAACTGTGTCTACATACTACAAGTTTATACTATAACTTAGTACCTACTATAAACATAATGCTTCTTTTTTATTGATAAGATGTCCATACATTGTTGAAATAGTAGTAATTGTAGTTGTTGAAGAGAGACTTTGTATTCCTTTTAGAGGATACCTATTAGGCCAAGGATGACTGTCATAGTTAAAGATTATATAGAAACGGGATGCAGAAAGCTAAAAGTTTGTTTATTAGAAGTATGACAAGTATAAAACAAAATGAAAATATTATTTTATAATTTGTTTTTATACACAGTCATAGTTGACGTATTAATATTAAAACAAATTGGAAAAAAACTGTAATACAAAGTTGAAAAAATGCAATGATATAGACACTTAAATATCTCTTGGGTGAAATTCATTTGGATATCAAACCTCTGAGCGATCAGTATAACAGATTAATACATGACGACTCAAAATTATTGTGCCTCTGATATTTGATTCAAAGTAACAAAGTCAAGGCGTTTCAAAAAGTCCGTCTTGGTATGTATAATGTCTTATAAAAATATTGTACAAGACCTATTCAAAGTTACGGCATTTATACCGTAACTATATAACAAAATAAAGCACAAGGTTTGCGTAAAATTTGATAAGGTATTCGTTAAGACGCCATTTAACTCTGAATAATTTTAAATGAGCTCGACGTCTAACTTCAAATATTCCGAGAAATGTAAATAAATAACAGCTGCAAATCACGAAGAAGGATTATCGGAATCTCGAAGGAATGGAAGCTTTGCTACATATTTGAGTACACCTATAAGATTTATTTGTAAGTGAACTAAAACCAAATGGTACAATCACCAAGAAATTCGTATTGAATTGACTTTTATAATACGACTACAGCAGAGATTAGATTATTTTTCGATTAGGTGTAGGTATATTTATTATTTTATTTGCTCACGATTTCACACATTTAAATTAAGGACTACTGACATGAATATATAGTTATAGAATGGCTTGAAATAAATATTGACAAAACAAAAATAATGCATTATAAACAAAGGACACAAACTTTTGACATAAACATAAATTACGCTGGGCTTAATGTAGCAGAGGTTACTAATCAATTTTTTTTAGGATTATGGATCGATAAAGATTTGTCATGGAAAACACAAGCAGAAGAAATATGTAAAAAATTAAATTCTTTCTCGTATGTATTATATATGCTCTCTAAAGTAGCAAGTCTACAGATCGTACTAATTGCTTACAATGCTTACGTAACAGCTACACTACGGTACGGAATTAAGAGAGACGATGCATTTCGAGCACAAAAACAATGTGTTAGAGCCGTATGTAGTTTAAGATTACCGGACAGTTGCAGACCTCACTTCAAGGAACTAAAAATTTTAACTCTACCGTCATTGTACATTTTTGAGCTAGCAGTTTTTATTAAATTGCATCCAGACTATTTTCAAACCCTAAAAAGTAAAAGACAGCATGACAGAATCGATGCAACGCCCCACACAAGCGCACTTGTTGATAAAAATGTCCTCGGCATGGCTCCTAGAGTGTTTAACAAGCTCCCAAAAAATATTCGACAGATATGTGACATAAAAAAATTTAAACGTAAACTCAAAGCGTTTCTGATTGAAAAAACGTATTACAACATAAATGACTTCCTTTTGGATAATTTTTTAATAACGTTGACAATTATTTATTTCATTGACTGTACCTAGTATTTTGATTTGACATGATTTAAAAATTTTGCAATGATGTTCAAGTATCTACAATTAATGTAAATTAATTAGAATTAATATAATTAATGTAATTTAGAATTAAGATTTTATTATCAATCGATAACAATTAAATATCTATTGTGTTTTAGTGTGATTAGCTAGTATGAAACATTTGCACACCTAAAAGGATAGTATACAGCGGCCATAAATAGTTTCCAAAATCTTTGTATAACCTGTATTACGCAAAGAAATAATTTGAATTTGAATTTATAGTATAAAATAGGTTTATATTTTAAGTGAACTTTGATTTTCTAGTCCTTATTTTATTGGTAGTAGTAGTAAGATTGTTTTATGTTACGCCTAATTTATAATTTTGTTTCAACTGTTATTTTAACCTTTATGAGTGGATAAGCAACATCACTAAGCCATCACTTAATCACAGCTTAATACATTGTTAGAGATATACATTAAAAAACAGATAAGTCATTCTTTTTTAATTTACGATCTGTACCTATCTGGGTTGGAATAAATCACGGTGCTTCTATAAATAAATGGCTGAAAAGCGCAGCCTGCAGTGATTAATGAGGCCGTGCAGAAAGGTATTCTTTTGATAATTAATTTATTCGACTTGCCGTTCGCTGTTTGTGAAAAACTGTATAAAAAGTTATATCAAACACTTTCATACATTATATGTATTATTCAAAGGTTTATTTAAATCTGAGATACCATATTTTTCGCTCTGTTTTAATCTTATATATGTATTTATAGTTTGGTTTTACTGCATGTATCGCATATACGTGGGTCACACTGAAAGTTTTTAGAATAGGCCAGTAAGAAAAGCAGACGATGAAAAATTTATTTAAATTTCGAATTAGGAACTCTTTGGTCATCTTTAGATGCTTAATGAGTTCATATGTCATTTGTTTTTACAAATTGGCGGCAATTTGGCGGTCAGAAGTAACCTCAATTTTGCTTTTTTATACGGTTACCTGACCAAATTGAGTACGTAAAACCCTCTTCCGAATACACGACAGAGTACCTACGTTTCACGTCGGATTTCAGTCGTCAATCATAGGCACAAGAGACCATGTTCTGTTGAGTTTAAGGGCGCGTGTCGTAGTAGTTACTTCGGCCATTTTAGGTTGGCAGATAGATATAGTCTAGTAAAGCATTTATATATTTTTTAAATTACACACATAATAAATCTAAATACAAAATTACTTTTATGTATTTTGAATCTATATGGTTGTAGAAGATCAGTAAGGCCATATTCTTATTTATTTATTCTTGTTCACTTATTGAAGAACTATGTACAAGATGTTTTAGATGGCAATCCTTGGCATGTATCTGATTTGAGGGCTTAATATGACTAAGAGTAAATACGACTGCTAAAAGCAGAGTTATTTTGTATGATGTTTTGAATGTAAAGATCTTGACATTGTGATTTTACCTGTGCCAGCAAGTAAGTAGAAATTTACTCTTTCTTGGACACAAAAACATAAATACAGAAATAGATATTTTATTCAAAAAATCAAAATCTTAAATGCGCAATAATTTAAAGGCTATAATAGTTCAAAAGATAAAAATTAAATACCTCCTAAGAATTCACGCAAACTGTGGAAAATAAAATAAATATTAATAGCGGAAAAAGGCACGCCTGAGCTTGAAAATTTACTACACAATTTACGTATGATTTTAGTCGGTAAAGCGTACACGTAAAAAGCGTACCGCAAAACGTACACCGACCGATAGGGTATCGATAATTGAAAAATGTTCACACCTTATAACCCATAATTGGAACAGGGAATAACGTGTTTTTATTCTAGTAAGAGTACTATCGACCAAGTTAACCGAAATATGTATATTGCTCAAGGTCTTCCATAAATTATGCCTCTGATTAGACGAGTTCCAAATATCTCACGCTGCATGTATGCCTAAGAAGACCGTACCATACCCTATAAGAGTATTATCATGGACAGGAATTTAATAAATCGTGGTATCACTCCGGTCGAGCCAGCCCATACGTAAAGAAACACGGCTCTCCCACGATGGAAAATGATTACAGATTTTACTAAAAAACAACCGGCTATGTACAAATCGGACTCGCACACAAAGAGTTCCGGATCGTCGTACAAGATTTAACAAAGACAGAGGAGGCTTAGTATTAGGGTTCCGTTGCCACCTTCTGGAGCTCGAAAAAGTAGTTTTTTTATTAAATTTGTAAACAAGTCAAACTTACTGATATGATTGACCTATTTGGTTTAGACTGCAAGACGTGTCTAAGAAATTTCCATATCTATTGATCAAACTATGACTTGGGAACGTACATATTTATATTAAAAAAACTAGCAATGAATAGTTACTACATTTTACCAGCATCTCAGCCCGCTAGGATGTCGGAGAAACCAAATCTCAGCCTGTACCTGTTGTTTTACGAAACCGATTTTAATTAAGCTGGCAGTAGTATTTAAGTCGGAAGGGGTGAGCTTTTAAAAGTACAATAGATTTATCTACTTTCACAGGTATTTGTGTTAAATCCGAACAAACAGATGAATAAAATGCCAGATTCAAAAGATTTGTTAATTTAACTTACCTTTTCTAAATATTATATTTTGTACTCGTATAATCTACAAAACGTAGATAGACGCGCAATCTTATTAGAGTTCGTATATCCGAATAAAAATGTAATATTACGTCGCATAAATAAATGAGTTTTTAAAATGGGGTCACTTTTAGGGGCCAAATTAGAAAATCTAGAAAAAAATGTAAATTGACAAAACACATGAAGGACTTGCTGGGAGATTTTCAAATAAATATTTTTTATTAAAGTTTTAAAGTTATTTTATTTTATTTAAAATCTATGATCTTAAAAATAACATGGTAAATCTCTCAATGTTGTGCGCACAAAGTTACATTTGTAGTTGGAATCAACGGTTGGAATCAATCAATATACAACTACAATGTGAAGTTTGTCGGGGGATAAATTAATTATTGGTACTTGAAATGAAGATAGTAAATTGATATTCCTCGTACGGAACCTTCAACTCGCACTCGAACAACTTCTTTTACATACCCTTTATTTTCATTGTAAATTGATACTTTTTTATTCCTTGGAAATCGAATGTAACATTTCTACGAATTATTTATACATTTCACAAATAATATTGAAACTAACGATGAACGAGAAACTCATGTTCAGTTACCATTTCAAACAAACTGGTATTTAAGAAAATACGAATGAAAGGAACATTGTAAACATTTGCAGCGCTTATATTAAATTGAGCTTTCATCGCTTACCTACCTCTATTAAAACATTTTTCTTGGATACATTGTATTGTACAAATATTCGCTTTATTAAGTAGATAATGTTAAATAAATGATACATGCATTTATATTGCAAATAGATCTTTTCAGGCACTTTCACGTCGATTTGTAAAGATAGATAGATGGTGTCGGCATTTCCTATGACCAACCTTGAGAAGAAACGAGTCCAAGTCTAAAGAACTCAAACTGTGCAAGAATGACGTAGTGTTTGTATACACTGTGTGTGAATGTGCCATTTAGGCGTCCAGAGTGGTCTTTATATGAAATAACCATTTCAATTTTAAGGTCACCAGTCGCGACACCCAGTAGACTATATAAGTCGATAATCTTAATTATATCTTACCTCCACCACTCGAATCAGTCCGCCACCGCATTGAGTCATTAGGGTAGGCCAATAAAAATACCCAAAACTGACAGACTTTTGTGAACATACTATCCCAAGAGGCACCCTCATTTACACTCACTATAAAAATAAATGGAAAAATAACTACAAAACACAAAATAATAAAAATAGTATGAACGACCATCTTGGATTTGAATTTTATCATAGTGTATAGTATTCTACTAGTCAAGCCCTTTCATTTGATACCCATATAAAAAAAAAAGTAATCTGCCATTTTGTGGCGGCGGCCATTTTGGACCGATTTTCATCAAATATAACTAAAAACCCGACTAATTCACCTCTCAAACAAAAAAAAATGTAATTAAAATCGGTCCATCCGTTCGGGAGCTACGATGTAGCATACGTAATGTCGAAAATAAATCTATGTAAAGACATTAGAACAAATTAATCCTAAGTATTTTCATCAAGCATAATAATATAGTCTACAACAGTGTAGTATGCCTTACAACAAAGTTTCTGTTTGCCTATTGTTTTAAATGAGTTCGAGCTTAGATATTGTATATGGGGTTGGGTTTTGTTTTTTGTTGTTTTGGTATCTAGTACTACTAAATGAACTACTAATTTTTGGGAGCCTTGTCATTGGCATCACAAACATAGCCTTATTTCTAGTATTAATGTTATGTGCGTTACTAATTTTTATATAATTTGATTTTTTTGTGAAACTTTTTCTATGACTTTTCTAAGCAGTCATACACAGCTGAAGGCGGGCGTGTACACACTCACTATTTCAATTTCACACAGGCCAATTCAGTTGTTTACTCAACAGAGAGACTCACTGTATCATTTCGCTTTGAATTTGATGTTATTGTGCAGTACAATCAATGATCCACATCAAATAGCATGTTCTGCTGACTGAACTACCAACTCACAGGAAATAGGTATCGTAACCTATATAAATAAATCCCATTCATCCGTAAAGCCAAATCGGACCAAATGTTACGATATTGGTTAGAAAAAGAAAAATTAGAACTCAAACACGTCCTTGCTGCTTATATACTTATATCCCAGATTAACTCATTGGCTCAGAGAAATCGAGATCTACCAGCTGAGTTTTGGGTTTTGATATTTATTCTCATTAAGAATTATAATACAATTCACTTAACATGAGAACATAATTATTACTAATACACAATAATATTACTTGAGAGCATAGATAGATATTGGCGGTGGCAAAATAATAATGCTTTAACTGCTACCCACACTGTCACAACTTCGAGCGTAGACGGACATCGCACTACAAAGATGTAATGATGTAGTGCGCTTAACTGGAAGCGACATTTTAATTTTTGTATATTAATTTTCGTAGTTGATGCTGCTAATAGTTTAGTAATTAAGAACAATGTTTGTGAATGTGTTTGACTTTATCCAATATATACTTATTACTTATAATTTGTGTGAACCTCTTTACGCACGTTGGGCACTTTTGGTATGGGGAAAAAGCAATGAATGTCATGTGACCGTTACACTCAGATACATATATACAGATGTGTGTGTGTGTGTGTTTGTGTGTTTGTGTGTGTGTGTGTGTGTGTGTGTGTGTGTGTGTGTTTTCACCTCTGACGTACAGTCCTACGACTAACAGTTGATTCAACCAACATTAGTTACAGTTTTTAATTACATGATGTTTAAGCAATTTTTTAAAAGTAGAGATGGACCGCGATTCTTTAATATCTTTAGGAAGCCTGTTATATAACTGCGCGCCTTCGTACATAAGATTTTTTTTTTTACCGTAGTTAGTGCGGGGTGGTTTTAAAACTATGTTATTAGCATTCCTTAGTTGAATCTTTTGAACGTCTCTTTTCTTGGTGAAACATATTTGTGTATGTATATTTTTTGTTAGTATTTTCCGTACTAATAAACAGGTATAGTATACATAAGTCTGATTTACATTAAGTATTTTTGTGTTTCTATATATATTATCAGTAGGCGTTAGATAAGCAAAGTGAAAAAGGACTTTTATTAGCTTATTTTGTGCTCTTTGTAGTAAATTTAAGTTAGTTTTACTGGCTGTGCCCCAAATTTCTATTAGGTAATCAATATGGGTCTTTACAAGAGAGTTATATATATAGTAACGCACTTTACGCGGCAGACATCGTGAGATGCCTCTCATAGTTCCTGTAAGAGATGATAGTTTCGATTTAAGTTTTTCTATATGACTTTGCCATGTAAGATTACTGTCAATGGTTAGCCCAAGATATTTTTCACTATCTGTTCGATTGATATTTTGGTCGTTTATTTTAGGGATAATATGTATGTGTATATGTCTAAAATTTGAATGCTGCCTAAACCAGACTAAAAGCATAAAAAAATTAAAACAGTGATGGGAACTATTCATAAATGCTTTTCAGTTCATATTAGGTAAGTCGGTATGATCCGTCCATCATCGTATTGGTTTTAAGTGGCCAAATAATGCCTTATTTAATAGCATACCAATCTATATTAAAATAATACATCAAAGGAGTTTTTTTATTTGTTACATTTGTTGCATTACTAGATTCAAATAACCTTTTTGTATTGGTTAAAGCTTTGAGGAAGGTTATAAGCTATGTATCATAGCGCTATGGCCCTAAGGAGAGGAGCAGTGACACCCATAAACGCGAATGAAAGTGCGGAGAACGACTAGTGAAGAATATTTCATAAAATATCGATATTAAGTTCAAAGTAACTGAATGTTGTAAAACCTTTGCCTATTGTGTTTTTTTTTATCGCTACGCGGCATCAATGTATTGAGATCTCCGGTTATCCAGAAAATTACATCTGTCAATAATTTACTTTAATATTAGAAGTGGTATCTTCTGAATCAAATCAAATCATAGGATGTCCATAATAATCCATTAGGTTAGTTTTTATGACTAACGTAATGTTCATTTAATCATAAACCATTACCCGGGGTGTAAATATTATTTATAGTGTCAGAAGAGATGACCCTCGTAAAACGATTTATTGTGTGTGTTATATATTTAAAATTATAAGAAGCATTCCTTTAATGTTGCCTCAGTGAGGCCTAGAATGAATGGCGTTTAGGCTATTTATTGGTCGGATTATCAAAGTAATTATATACAAAGGGCGGTCTGCTTGTTTTTTTTTGTGTATTCGAATTAAGAATTTTAGGTTAAAAATACAGTCAGTAACTAAAATTGCTATATGCATTCCATTTTATATAGCACTTCATCCTGAAAAAATAGTATGGAATAAATACAATCTATGATATATATATTTTTTTTATTGTGAATAGCATAGACGTTTGTCTTCCAACTCACCAGATAGAAAGTGTCGATGAAGACAAAGATGGTACACGCCTATCCAAATAAAACCAATGCACTCTATACTTGGACGTTCCAGGATTATAATAAAAACTGTTACTGGAAAAACCACGTAAAGATCGTGGATTTAAAATATTTTTGATATTGAATTGAAATGGGGAAAAAAACAAGTATGTATTTAATACGCCTAATGAGGCCTACATTCCTTCCTTTCTTCTTGAAGAAACTATTCAGTAATAGTTTCTTGAAAATGGAAGGAAAGGGTGGGAAGACAAATGTGGTAGTACAACGAAACGTTTGTAAGCACATTATTATAAGTTTTCACAACTCAACTATGTATGTCACCTCTATAACAACGGCCCCAATAACACGTAATTTCCATTACTTACATATATTTTTTACCTAATCATCGAAATCTCTGTTTCCATGTGAGTATCGATGTTATCTCATACTCGATTAAAATTTTACTATAAATACTAACACAATTCACTAATAAGGAGAAGTAATAAAGTAGTATCTGAACTGTAGTTTCAATACGTTCATCTTTTATGGGGATCGATATTCATCAAGCGAGATGTAAGCTTATTTAACTCTTAAGTATTCAAGTTGAAGTGAACGTAAACAGATGTAGGATAATAAATTGTTTAAGGCTTGTAAAACTCACTTATTAACAATCCACGCAGGTATTTAATATAAACGAGTAATAAACGGTTTCAATTTAAAATTAATCTCGGCTCTAGCTACCTCCAACAGCTTTCAACTTTTTAATTTTTTGTACAAACCTTGGCTTTGCGTAATCCCGGATACAGCGGGATCAGAACTTCTGGGCTTAATAAGTATGTGACGGAGCCTGGTAGCATTCTGTAATCTCAGATTAAACTCTGTATTAACATGTGTTAGAATTATTGTGAGATATAAAAATGTTCTTACATCTATACTAATATATATATATATAATATAAGTGTGTTTGTTTGAAAATAATGGTTCAAATTGAAAAGTTCTTTTTGGTTTGGATAGCCCATTTATCGAGGAAGGCTATAGGCTACACAACATCACGCTGCAACTAATAGAAACGGAGCAGTGTCCATAAACGCATGTGAAACTGCGGGGACAGCTAGCCAAATACATATAATACTAATACACCGGACGGCGAATATAATAACAATTATATTCTGAGACATGTTATACAGCACTATCTATAGTCAAACTATGCATATTTATGAGTATGGTATAAGCACAGGGTACGTAGATACATATTATAAATGGACAATTGCAAATAAGCATACTGATTTTCACAATTTTTTACACTAATCTGAAATCGAAACGAAACTTGAAAATCGAATACTCGACCGCCATATCGTCATATACATATATACACAAATAGCGATGACTTGTAATTACTGACCGGTAATTAAAACACGTGATTGTATTGTAATTCAATAGCAGACGAACACTCACTACATAGTTGTATTACTATCTGTGATTATTAACTTTTTTGTCGGAACAATTATTAAAAAGCTTTTTTATGGAAAACTTGTCTGTTATCGAATTACAATACAACGTGTCACGTGTTTTTCACGTGTCAAGTTGATGTTGTTCTACCCTTTTTAAGGTTTTGTTAAAAAAAATGTATAATCATGACAAAGTATAAACACATCAATTTCTCATTACTTGTTTTACCTTCAATTCTTATATCTGTTAAAGGAAGAAAGAATGTAATCTGACGTAGAAAGATTTCGAATCTGACGTTTCAAAGACATTGCTTTCTTATGTTTGTCAACGTTACTCATGCTCCAATTTGGGGTCGGCGTAATAAGATTTCTTCTTCCATGCTACTCTATCAAATGTTTTGATGACGTTTGGAAGTCCTAAAAACCTATAGCCAATGTGGTATCTAAAATTTAGAGATTGTGGACTTAAAATATTATTAATATTGACTATAAATGGACGAGAAAGAAAGTATGTAGCCTAAGTGAGTACGGCTAATGGACGTTTTACGCTATTGAATGACAGTGACGTAAATCGTGCAACAAAAATCTGTGTGTCTAATCCACAAATATTTTTCCCCAGCCTGTGTTCGTCGTTTGAATGTTTGTAAGGTCTCCCGCGACAGAACAATCCTTTCTAGTGCGGGCGTTGTCTTTACGAAAAAAATTAAGAGAGGCATGTCTTGAGGACTGCATACTACACAAAACACTTTCATGCGACAAGGTTAGAATAAACACAGGATCCGTCGGATAGTAAGTGGCTACCGATATCTATAAATATTAGCAATACCAGTACCAGTGTCACTAAAGATTTGCCAACTATATCTGGCAATGGAACTCTGGGCTACCGTGAAGTGAAGTGGTATGTCGGAGTTAAACCGACTAAAACCACACTGTGTGCCATACTTCGACTAAAATGAGCAGACCGTCGGTACTGCGGCAGGGGTCCTCAACTCACCAGTGGTAACATAAAACTACGCTAGTGACACTTACCCACAATCTTAAATTCGAGCAGAAATTTCTTGTGTCTTAACAAAATTAATTTTAACTTTCTATTTACTGGAAACTTATGAAGATAACGCCTAAATTAAAGTTGTTATAATTAAACCACAACTTTGATCAGGTTCCGTTCGAAAGCCCTTAAAAGTAATTCAAAGATACCAAAGAGTATTTGCACAATATGATAGATTTAATAGCATCTGCTGAATAATCCATCTTTACTCAGAATCCATTAACAATCTACTAATCTACACCCACCACGTTCACAGATTTTCACGCTTGTATAAGCTTGGGTGAAAAGGGTGGGCAGAAGTGTATTACTCACCTACGTTTTGTTCATTACAATTTTCTTTTTGTGTTTTAAATGGCGAGAACTCTACCAGGTACGAATAAAGATTCGATTTTTATGTTTTATATTCTTGGAAGCAAAAGTCTTCACGATAGCATGCAGACAACATGAGCGCTGTTTTGTGCCACGGGTCCATCGAGACTGGACATCTGGACACTTCTAAGTATACAGTTCGTATCTACTCAGAATTGGTTTATATAAAATTTGATAGTTTATGTAAATAAGCTCAATAGTCCAGACTTAAAAAGTTTATAATTTTTTTGCTTTTTAGTTTTTTTTGACAAAGCATGACTGGGTTATCCCAAATTTAATTGAAACACGTTAAACCGCAAGAGGCATCGTCATATTTGTATAACAGTACATTTGTGTCACTTTCCAATAGTAAAGCTGTTTCTTATGACTCATCACACCTCTTGCAACTTTCACCCTTTTGACGTGTCGTTGATCTCGTTTTTGTATGCAAAATTTCATCAAAATCGTTAGAGCCGTTTCCGAGATACCCGAAATATAGATACATACATACAAGAACTGCTAGTTTAAAGTAATAAGGTAAGCTTTGCAATAATAAACTGAAAAGTTGAGTAAATCTTACATTTACACTCGATTTTGTCATTTGTCCGATGTTTGGTGATTAAGCTACCGCCTTTTGAAAAACAACAACTAGTAAAGTATAAATAATTATAGTTCAGTAAAATATAAAAACACTTTTATGGCAAACCGAATTGAAAAGTTAAAAATAGTTCCACTATCCACCTCCTGACCTTGTCCTCAGGCCATCGCATATCAAGCCCAATCTGTTGGACTCGTCAAAACGAATCATATGAGCTCAAACTTGTGTGGGTTGCTAGTAGCCGCTGGAGAGATCCATCTCCTGGCTCTATCATCAGGTCAGCTTCAAGATGCCAAATTATATTTTGTCATCCAAACTACATATATATACAAAGTTTCATTTCGATACCACAATTAGAAGTAGGTTAAGGGGCTCGTGGCTAAGTGGTAACTGAGTAGGTTTGCACGTTACGAGGTTAAGTAATACTAGCCAGGTCAGCCTTAGGATGGGTGACCTATCTCAACACATTGAGACCCGGACTCTCCGAGGCATGGAGGATGCCTCGGAGAGTCCGGGTTACCATACGAACATCTGTGGCATTCGTTACAGCTAGTTGAAGCCCTAAAAAACTCCGACAACCTGGTCTAACTACAGAATTTCGATATCGCCTAGTACTTGGGTTGTGGAGGTCTGATGGCAGTCGCTTCACGTAGAAGTTCGGCCGTATCGTAATTAGTTGGGAAAAGGAGCAGAGGATTATGAGGAAGATGAAGTGGGTTTAAATTTACTCCAAGATTTGTTTACTTAGAAGTGAAGCCAATAAAACCGTGGTAAAAATAACAAAAAAATTAATAAATAGAAATAGTATACTTACAATCGTTAAAACAAAAACTGTAAAGTTGAGTAATTATAAAACACTCGTAGCCAAAATCTACGTGTAATCCTGTGTGTGGCACTGTAATTAGTACCTTTGCGTCGCGTGAGCTCCCTTCCAGGGCTACGTGACTAATCTAGGCTTAGATTGTACTTAGGTGACGTCGCTTAGGTATGTAGGTCAAATAGAGGAGTGTTTACTAGCTTAAAATTCGGCTTCTTATCTCACTTTGTGGCTGAAATATTTAAACTATGTATATTGACTAAAGACTATCAAATGATAGTCTTTAGTCAAAGTCAATTAGTAGTTTCCACTTTTGGTTATTTCATTAGATTACATATTTAATACTATATATTGAGCAGTTACATGTAAATATTAACATTCTCAATCCCAATGGCAGTTACTTCGGTGTTACCAGAACATCATGACTTTTGGCCGACCTGCTTATCTGCACAAAAACATCAATATATTTGGGAGGTATACTTTGTCTACAAAGTGATCAATTTTGGGGCAGTCTAACTTTTGACTGGCGTTTTGTAACGATATACTCAACGTGGGTCACTACTAGAGAAAATGTGAAATGAACTAAAGCCCGATTTATTTTATTATTTATTTTGCCGAGTGCTAAATGACTTTGTGCGAATTTCGTGTTATGGAAAGGGCGATTGTATAGCCTCTCTCGTGCTTGATCATATTATTTAGAGTCCAGCAAATTGAGTAATGTTTAATGATTTCTTTTTTGTTTATCCCACTTTCCCACTTATATTATAAATGTGAAAGTTTGGATGGATGGATGTTTGTTACTCTTTCACGCAAAAACCACTGAACCGAATGCGATGAAACTTGGTATGTAGATAGCCGGAGACCTGGATTATCGCTTAGGCTACTTTTATCCTAATATTCCAGCGGGATAGGGACTTACGCGGGTGAAACCGCGAGGCACTGCTAGTTGTGTATATGTGCAAAAACACTAGACAATTAAGTGATAGAATTTCAATATTAATAATAGTTAAGTATAATTTTTATTCTCTCTATTAAGATATGCCAAATAAATAAGTATTACGAAAATTTCGGAAAGAGGGTTAAATGAAATGAAATTTATGTTCAAGATAATTCCATCTTCTTTACGTCTTGTCTTCCTAATACGGGTTTACGATCTTGTACGAGGACTTAGTATTAACTACACCACATACATACAATACACAATACACGATATGTATGAATAAGCAAAGATAAAACAGAACAGTTCAGAAATTTTCTCCTCTGTTTCTTAACCGATTTTTTTTTGTTTGGGTTCTCTTGACGAGCTTTAGCGTTTACAATGAAAAAATGTTTATTTTCTATACTTAGCCTTAATGGTATAGGTATGGGGCTCTGTTTCCGCATTTAAACTAACCGATGCCCTATTATGCGTGTAGATAATGCTGGCTAGTTGGGTAAGCCTATCTTCTTTCAGAAGCACAGAAGCCTCCTGGGGCGTTCACAGGCTTCTAGGAGTGACTTCGCACCCGCGAGGATACTTGCCTGTTGTGTGACCACTCCCTCGCACTCCAGCATAACGTGGGCGGCTGTTTAATCTTACAGTAATCTGTGTGTGTGTGACTTGTGAATGATTTCCCACTCAGTGTTAATATTTGAAATAATTAATGTCTGTTTGTATTCTATCTGGGTGCTTCTATGTATGGTGTAAAGTGTTTGTATTTACAAAAATAATATATCTATGGTACCTATGTTTATTCGTGTCCTGTAAAACCCATGGTACAAACTGTGCTTAATTTGAGTATGAACAGCGATTAGTAACATCTTCCAAAATATTATTATTATTTATGTTACAATTATACATACTTATTTAAACTGTAACAACGAAAATTACTTATGAATCCCTTAACCCATCTAAAACCTGCATTCTCTTGCAGTATAATCTATTAGTTTAGTTACCTTACCTTGTCCGTTCAAGTGGTTCCGTACATATGATGTAGGTTAGCCACATTGTCCGTGCTCAAAGGCCCCGAGCCATGACATCACCGCTGTCCATGAGACACCTAATTTCCGCAATGAACGTGTCTACTCGTATGCGAATACTGAATTGTTTAGAACAAGTTTCTAGTTACGTGGACAAATTGGACTACTATCATGAACTAGTTTTTTTTAAGGAACGTAGCAATTCTTGTGGTGGATTGTGAAGTATTGTGCGAATGACCATAGTTTATGAATGATGAATGATGGGTTGAATCAAAACTAGTTGTACTAATAAATGCGAGAAGTTTTTCTTGTCAGTTTTTTTTATTAAAAGTATCGGGCGAACGAAGTTCCCTCCGTGTTTTTATTTATTTAGATAAACTTAAAAGTTTATAACGCACACGTACATCTTAGTTATTTTAAGGAATTGTGGACATGTGTTTTACCACCACCAAGCTTATGAAACTCTGATCTTCTGGTCTCTTCGTAGGATGGTGGTGCTACTGTAATCGGATGGATCTTATTCGAGCAAAGAGGAGCTCAGTTTAGTCTTTAAAATAATGCCTATTAATACTCTCAACGATATATGTATACTGTCAAGTTAAGTTTATACAGGGTGTATAAACTTAGTCGACAAGTTATGCTGGTCAAAGATGTAAAACGAAATAGTTAAAACTTAATGAATTTTGGTCAAAATTCGACTAAACACCAGGCGATCTCTAGTATTCACCAATAAATGAAAGCAGAGACACTTCTCATTTAATTGCCTAAAGAAGGTCTTTCGATATTTTAAATTAAAGTATTATTCGTCGGATAAGTGTGTTATTTCTTTTGTAATGAGGATTAAAGGATTTAAGTAATAAACTCAAAATATTTCGCGTTTTTAGTATACAAGTTACATAGGTATATAAGAATTTAAAAACATTTTTTCCAATGAGATTCAGGCAATAGAACTAGTTCTTGGTTAACTGCAGTTACACTTTCAAAGCGTGAATTTGAATTTGGGGCGCAACAGATGTCTACTAAGAGCCGCTATTGGAAAGTGACACATTTGTCTTAACAACACATGAGTATAACGAACAGACAAATACACATCATGCTTATTTTGAGCTTACAAAAGGTAAAAAAACTATCTCCTATACACATCTTTGTAAAGAAAAGAAACCAACGAACAGCATATAGAGCATCCTTAACACGAACAAAGTGCAACATTCCTTGTCGCAGCACATATAAACATGACGTTTGGAAAGAGATTAAGGTTTTTATTTTAAAATTTTAAAGGCATAAAATGTTATAAGCTTAATTTACCGAACTTTACTATAAATATTCGGCATTTTCATTGTTTCAAAACTTTTATTTGTAAATTAATAGTGGCTTATATTTAATATAGATCAAATTCGTTTAGGTAATGAATTTAGTCAAGAAAAAGGTTTTAGGTCAACAATAAGGTTATTGGGTATTCAAAATATTTTATACATAATATGTAAATACTGTTATTAGTCATAGGAGAGCAATATTTAGCTTATGAGTATAATTAAGCCAGTTTGTATTTTAATAGTTGTGTCGTGGTAAATGGTATTAAAATTTTAATAATGTCACGACACTAAATAACTTACTCTTCTTGAAAATATTGAAAATAACGTTTTATGGAACGTAAGCAATCCCCCGTTTCTACGAAAGTGAGTTACATGTCCTTTGTACGTCTGATACATTTTATACAACACGCGCTACAGGCGTCGGCAAAAGACAAAACCAATGTGTCACTGAAACATGTATGCTTGGAATTTCAATTGAGTAGAAGGTAGTCTTATAATGTTTAAAGACACGGAATACGGATGCGGATACTCTGTTACGTTGCTATGGAATGTGTGTTCTGCTCAAAGACAGATTCCAAAATGACCTAATGTACTTTTTTTCTCTCCCACATAGTACTATTGTCTACTACAAGAAATTTTCTTGTTTGGCTATGAAGCTCCGTGGCTAACATGCCTCTACAGATTAAACGAGATTAAATTTTCATTCGAATTCAATTTAAAAAAAATGTGTCTTTTTTCGTCAAATGGTATAGAGGTTGGCAATATAATATAATATAATAATAATAACTTGACACATCTCACACACGGACGTCTGATCCCAAACTAGGCAGAGCCTGTACCATGGTAATCAGACTGTTGATAAACATACTTTTATATTTCTAAATACATACATATTAAAGATAGAAGTTAAATAAGTTAAACTCAGACTGCTAGTAGTAATATAAGCCTTCAGCGTAAGTATTAAAATTCTTATTTCAAATTTGACAGAACTTGTTGTGACAAAATTTGACAAAGTGTAACCACGTGACTGCGCGTTGCTTTTTGGTATTAAAGCGTCGAAATAAACATTATTACCTAATTCATTTACTAAGTCATAATTTGTAGAGAAACAATAGATAATTCATAATACAATGTAAAAAAATTATGTTTTTCTTTGGTAGTGAACATTTTTGTAACGTAATGACGGGACGTAAAACTGAACGGATTTAGATAAAAAATTTACACAGATTTTTGTGTCCGGGATTAAAGAGCACAATGTTGGAGGCACTGGCAAAAGTTAATGGAATAAATTTCTAGCTTGTTAAAACTTCATACTATAAAGTTTTCAAATAAATAACGAACCTTTCAGCCGAATAAATAGTTAATTTACTTTTCTTTTACACTTAGGTAGCCTCTAAAAACGTCTTCCACATTGCTGTGGCCTTGAAATTAAATAAGAAATACCGTGAAAGTTGAGATGTTATGTAATAAATATCATGCACGATTATTGATGCATATTTTCAATCTAAACGGGTAAAGCTGAAAATTATTTTCATATAAGCACATACATTATTCATTTGCACTAAAACCTTATTAAACAAGTTAGTGTATGTAAGAAAAGGGTCGCTCGGCGATCCTTTCCTGACAATGCCCGTTATTTATGAGTCGTTAGTTCATTGAACTTCGCAGACAACCATTAGGTGTATTTATCTAACAGCCTTCTACAGCCTTTTCGGTATAATTGAGGTCGATTTTTGGTCATTAACAGGGTATTGTAGCCACTCTTGTATTGTTATTGCTATAATGTATTTTATGGAGAAAATACTTACTTATTTGAGACAGTATTTTAGATGTGTAAAATGTATTATGAGCCTTATAACTTATAACATACTAAATATATTAGAGAATAGAATTATAGAATAACAAAAAAAAAAATACATACAGCCGAACAAGGAGCCTCCTTTTTTTTGAAGTCGGTTCAAATTCAATATGTATACAAAATCTATTATATCATGGTAAATCTTTCAATGTGCTCATATTTATGAGACGCTCTAATTCAAAACGGATCATTATTTTATTAAACTTATTTTTTTTCTATTATACCTACTACCTACCTTACCTGCTTTATATTTCTTCCTTCAACGGTAACAAAGTGAAATCAGTAATGCGACATAAAATAAAATAAAAAATTTACACTCTAAACAATATATACCTTTTGAAGAGATGTCGTCGTCTGTAATTTAGATATTGTTTTAGGCGTCCTAATGGATTGTCGTCCAGATACCTTAGAGATGAAATATAGCGCGCAGAACTTCTCGCGTCTTTCAGGGATTATATTTAGACAAAGAAGATCACTGTGCATAGTAGTAGGTGAATCCATTGTGGACTCTTTACTTATATATAGCGCTATGACTTATACATACGGTGGCTTACTTATTATAGCGTATGAATTATACCAATTATAGCGATGTACGAATAGCCGCCACAGCCAATGTGACAATCTAAAGTCTTACAAATCTTAGACAAATTTCCCGATGAGATGATACAAAGGTTATACGGCAAAATTAAAAGTTAGATTACTTCAAAAGGTCGCCATGTTGCTAGGAGAAATACCACAGATGTTTTTTATTTACTAAAATAGATTAACAACCATTAATCAGTTTAATAAATGAAGACACTGTATTGAAGAGAACACAAATTTTCTTTCCGCAGGCAGTTGTATATGCAACAGTAGGAGTTTTTACAGTTCACATTCACGAGTAATGCCATCTGGCTTATCAATACACTATCTTAGCTAACCAGCAGCACCAGTACTAACAGTACACCAAACGACAACGGTTGATTCGGTGTGCTGTGAGTAAATGCATGAAAAAGTCGACGACACTCGTTGTGATCAAAAACTCTAAAAATTATCCTATTATATTGGTATCTTATTGCAGACTAACATATGGCAATATGCTCCATTTTAAATGACGCGTGGTAACACAGGTAAGTCAAATTCATATTTTTTTAGGATGAAAAACACGTAGTGGTAATTTCTAACAATGTTAAAAAAGTTTGTCAAGTTTTCCCTTTCTGCATCATATAAACTTATTCTTTACTTTATTTTAGTAATGATTGATGAGGGTTGGAATGACACTAAAATAAGGCAGCTGTTATCAGTTTTGTTTAATACAAGCAGCTGTCGGAGTCTGACCAGACTATAATTTCAGAGTAGACACTACGCGTAATTATTTTAGAAAGAAAAGAAAGAAAATAATTTTATTTTGTAAGACAAGGCATACAACTTTAAACATTTAAAATAAATACTTATACTTGGCTAAAAGACACCCAACTTGATCAAAGCTGATGGTGACATTAGTGACAACTGACAAGTGACAATTTGTAGAGTGTCATATGACGTGGCGCGATGACGTAGCATCCGACCGAATAAATATCTAGGTTAAAAAAATAATTTTACTTAATAATTTTAAACGGGCTAGTAATGGTATACGCCTCTGTTTCCGCATTTAGACTCACAGACGGTGAGTTATGCGTTCAGATAAGACTGGCGAGCTGGGCCTGCCTAGCTCCTTCCAGAAAAGGCGTTCACAGGTTTCTAGGAGCGACCTCGCACCAACCGATAACGATATGACGAACGATGTTCGGTAGTTTCAAAATAAGATTATTGGTTTAAAAAACGACGAACTTTCCTAAAATTGTTAACGTCATTTTAAACCATGACCACGCCTGTTTGTAACACCTTGTATTGTATAAAAGTGAATATATACATAACTTACAGCTGGGAACGATAAAAAATAACAGATAAATTTACATGAAACGATAAAAAAGTTTATCGGACGATATCAATTGAAAAACGAGGCAGATAATATTATATAACCTTCAACAACTTTTATCGAAACAGTAAAAGAAAAATTGATGAAATTGTTTTACGAGAAAATTAAATAATATCAAAAAGCCCCAGGGATGACGAATTATAATCATGTTTTGTTATATTTTTTATTTTACTCAACAAGAAATTATCATAACTGTACATTTAATTTAGTTTTTCGCGTACTGCTAAGCAATCTTTTTTATCTACAAAATTGTTGAGAAAAACAACACCCTTTATTTACTTTTAATATTATATACATGTTTAACAACAATAATTATTCAAGTTATTACTAAGTAGTGAACAAGCTTTTTTCGAATTAGTTAGTAAATGTAAATAATTAAATCTTAAACTCATGCCGCATCTGATTCTATCGCAGACAAAACAACAATAACCGCTACAAAAGTACCAAATGTGTTCAAGAGAAAAGAGAGAATTAGCTTTTAGCAGTAGACCAAAATGGTGATGATGATAATGATGACAGAATTACGTGTTTAATTTGGCCGCTGACCATTAAGCTAATACCGCTTGATTACATTTACATTCCGGGCATAATCGTAAATATATTTACCGTAATGTACTTGATTCATAATATTTTATTCAACAAATCACGTACTTAGCAATAGCCTTGTGTGGTGGGAAGATGACAAATGTAGAGTTAATGGACAAAAAGTAAGACATATAATCGTAATCAGAATCGGATCAAGAATATTGTATGTGTGTTGGATACCCACACACACGTGACGAGCGATTACTCAAATGACGTCATTATGTTAGGTCTGTGTCTCAATCCTACCGTGCGAGGGTTTACTTAAACCTGTATTTAAATGATCATCTTATTTAACATATACTTTAAGTTTTCACCGAATACGAGTTATTACTTAGATTATTTATAAATATTTATTGTTAGAGGGTAATTCCTGGGGTTGTAGAATTGATAATAGCTTATTTTTGAATGCTAAACCACACATTGTGCAAGTTTGATAACTTTTAAATCTAAAACCTTATTAGATGGGGGATTTCATCCTACAATACATTTTTGGTGTTTCAGAGATTAGAGATTAGCGCGTAAACAAATGAACAATAAAGCTTCAACTTTCGCTATATTAGTATACCTAGATGATATACGGGCATATTAGTATACCTAGATGATATACGGGCATATTAGTATACCTAGATGATATACGGGCATATTAGAAACTAGCTGAGCATTTCCCGAAATACGCACATGAGTTAGTACACTAACATGAAACCTTTTTTAGAACACACGTGAGTGACACTACGGACGTTTCCGTTAATTACCGCTCACATTAGATTCTTATATTCAATTGCATACTTGTTACACAATTTTTTTGGCTTACCATGAAGGCTAAACACTTCATTAGCTTTTATTTTCTATTTCTTGGTCCTCAGGGTCAAAAAATGCATCTGCAAGTAAAATACTGTACTGAGAATTATTAGGAGATTTTTAAAGAAAGAGGTTATCAATGCCTCCGATTGTGTGATTTTTTTCTTCTAAAAGCCCCTCCAAGGTAGAGCCAAGTTGAAATTGGTATAAATCCTTTAAATCTAAAATAAAAGCCTTTAAATCTAAAATACAGGTATATAAGCCCAAAATCCTACGATATTTTTTTTTTTTATGGTATAAGGGGCAAACGAGCAGACGGGTCACCTGATGGTAAATGACTACCGCCGCCCATGGGCACCTGTAACTCAAGAGTCATTGCCACCCTTTAAGGTGCGAGTAGGAGAAGAGGGGGAGGGAGGGAAGAGGGGGGAGAGGGGAAGGACGGGAATAGGGGAGAGGGTAGGGTTAGGGCCTCCAGTAACCTCACCGACGCGGCGAAAAGCAATGGAAGCACTGTTTCACTGCCGATTTTCTGTGAGGCCGTGGTATCGAGCGGAGTCGAGCCGGCCCATACGTGCCGAAGCATGGCTCTCCCACGTTATTAGATCGCATCGGTTTTATTTGGTCAAGGAATGTTATTAGTTTTGTTTACACTTGTTTGTTTTTATGTAGGATAGTCACAAGTTACGTAATTACGTTTTGAATTAAAAAAATTAAATAAATAAATGTAAATAGCAACTGATATGAAAAAGGTTTTAATTGAAGATATAGGCTCTCGTGGCTCACTGCCTTTATATAGGTAGGCTATCTATTTTAACTTAAAACATATGGAAAAATACTATTTATAAGCTCCATACTAAATATTTGTCTTAATAATCTTTAAGTAAAGATCTTAAATAAAGAGGTTGGCAACCGAGCGAATTTAGCGTCATCTAGCAAATATATTAGTAACTAGCCTCGCAACGGAAGATGCACTTGCTGCAGTGCAGTCTTAGTTGCATAATAGTCATCTAGAGTACTGTTATTTACTACTTTATTACTAGACGACATTTTGAAAGGTCTGCATTAAATAATATTCACTCAGATTATCTCTATAAATGCTTGAATTTATTTCTTAAACTTACAACGTACTCAACGTCTACATATTTTTTTTTTCAATTACTATGAATGCTACATTGCTACTATTAAAAAGATATGAATATTTACATAGGTAGGTATACATTTCTGACTGTTAATTATCAGGTACACTTTTATGAAATACTAGCTGCCCCGACAGACTTTGTTCTGTCAAAAGTTATTGATTGACGACAAATGTTTGACACAGCTGGGGACATGTGTTTTAGTTATTATTTACTCTGTGGTTTGTATAGGAAAAGAAAAGTGTTGTTTTTGCTATTTTCTTTGCAATTTTTACGTTTTTTCTCTCCATAAGAACCTACCTTGTGCCTTAACGAAAATATGAAAAAAAAAATCGCCGAATTGGTCGAGCCGTTCTCGAATTTTGCGCTTAGCAACACATTTGGCGATTCATTTTTATTTATATAGATTAAAAAAAATATAAATAAAATATATATGGGCTCGTCCGGGATTTGAACCCGGGACCTCTCGCACCCAAAGCGAGAATCATACCCCTAGACCAACGAGCCTGATAGCTAAGTAGTGTAAAATAATTAACTACAAGCTGTGTAAATATTTTTTATGTTTAGTTTAATCATTCTGAAATATTTTTCCAAATACCATTAGTCCAATATCAGTAATTATAACACATGCCTATCATTCAAATGTCAAGACTGTTTATTTACATAAGAAAAACATAATTTATAAGTACTTTATGGTACTAGGTAGCGATGGGAATATAATTATTACTTAATTGTAGTTATTGATCGATATCAATGACCACGCAATAACAGGTACTGGTTAATTATCATGAACAGTTAACGTTTAGAATTACAGTTATGTTAATATTGGAAGTCTGTAGGTACCTACTTACCATCTTACTAGTTTCTGAGCTGACAGCGCTCCTTTACTAAAACATAGATCCAAGGAGGTGCCAGACTGATATTAAAACTTATTGAAATTGAAATTGAAAACGAATGCCGACGATGACGTAGGAAGGCCTGCATTACCTGGCGGTGTAATTTAAAAAAATATTTCTACGCCGGACGCAGTGGCTCAATTAGTACCTAGTGTGATCTTGCAACGTTCGTACACCGTGAGCGGGTTAATAACATTCATAAAGTCGTACCAGCACTGCTAGTTGATATACTTGGTTGGTTGTAGTCAATGCAGAAGTTTAGCGGTGGGTTAAGTAACAGTACTGGGTGTGGTGAGTGTTTATAGGTACCTATCAAAAACCGAACTATCAGGCCGTGTGGTTATTTGGCAAATTTGCTAACAAAAATCAATTTCTAAATCTGTATTTTTGTGAATAATGTTCCACTTTCAGGCATTAACGCTCGTGAGAGAGCCATGCTTCGTCACGTATGGGCTGGCTCGACCGGAGTGATACCACGGCCTCACACAAAACCGGCAGTGAAGCAATGCTTGCATTGCTTTTCGCTGAGTGAGTGAGGTTACCGAAGCCCTAACCCTTAAATCCCCCCCCCCCCCTCTTTCACCCTTCCCTATTCCCACCTAAAAAGTCGGCAACGCACTTGTGACTTGAGTTGCAGGTGCCCATGGACGGCTGTAGTCATTTACCATCAGGTGACCCGTCTGCTCGTTTGCCCCCTATGCCATAACAAAAAATTAATTACTCAACCGAAATTTTGCTAATGCAAAAGGACATACCTACGGTTCTGCATAAAAATCCAGAAAAAAAAGTAATGTGCCCGAGGGATAGAAAAATAACTTACGACGAACTCGGAGGAAAAACTAGTAGGAAATATAAATAAGATACATAATTTGATATATATAGGTACGTAGGCAGTCAGAAATGCGATCGAGTTATTGAATGACCCAGGTGACATTTACACGCAACGAATCAATTAGAGTTTGCATAGGACTTATCGATGCATTCAACATCCGTGGTAATTTAAAATTGATTCTGCATATTATTCATTCACTTAGCTATGATGATAGCTACTTTGAAATACTTCAGCTCTTTTCTAATCGTTGAAGGTAGTTTCGAGTCGGGGGTATTTTAAAATTATGATTATTTAAACACGTATGTGAGTACCACATAGCGTTATGTGTGTGCAGGCAACCTAAGGTCGTCGATCACGCTGCAGGATATTGTAGTTCTACTGCGTCAGCCCATAAAAACGAGAACGCAGTTAGCAGTGACGTAACTGGCCATAACTTTTAGCACAGAGCTCTGGAATTAAAAATAAAATGTTATGGGAAATAGCAGTTACCTAGCAGTTATGTTTCATATTTGAGGTTCAAAGTAAAGACTTTTGTTTGTTAAAACAAACACAAACAAATTTGCATAAAATATCTACATGTTAGTTCGGTTTAACCATAGTTTGTCAGAATTATTTAAAATATTACACGAGGTGCATGTGGTATGAGAACAGAGCTAAATCTCTAGGTAGTTATTTCAAAAAAAAAAAAAAACATGTTTCCAAATACGACAAATATTAAAAGAGGTATACATTAATATAGAATAGAAATAAATATGTACCTACTACACAATAGCAACAAAAAAGGTTGTCGTGCTTTTATGAGCTCCATTACAGAGGCAGCTTTGAACAATGCAACGTAAAATTAAAAAGTGTTTGAATAACAAACCCTGGTGTATATTTTATCGGTATGTCTACTGGTTTAATAAATTCTCTAAGTTAAAAATGACTCCGTCTATTATTTTATACGTAGCAGAGACATCTTCAACAATCATCATCATATTTCAATCAATTTACACACAATTTTAACAAATTATACACCTAAGCCTTCCTCATGAATCACTCTGTCTAACAGTGAAAACCGCATGAAAACCCGTTCAGTAGTTTTTCAGTTTATTGCGAACAGACAGACAGAAGCGACGTGGCACTTTGTTTTATAATATGTAGTGATTTCGGTGTATTTTGTACTCATATCTTTCACTTTTCTGTCACACTAAGGAACAGTTTTATTACCCTTTGTAGAAAAAGGCCATAGCCTAAGGACGATAGTAATTAAAAGAGCACACGGCACAACTTACATCTTCCTAACACGTGAGATTTTAACTCAAACTCAAAAGATCTGATTGTATTTAAAACAACTAAACAAATGTTCATCAAGAAAAGTTACAGAACTAAAATAAATTTAAAAAAAAGTGTGTGTGTGCAATTCACACACGGCAGAAGTGAAAAATGAGGAATAAAAAGTAAAATCAACACAAATAATCTACTAATTTTCATAAATTTTATTTTAAATAATTTATATAAAAGTTATTGGTCAAATTGTGTCAACATATGTGTTTAATAATTAACGTAAAGTAATTAACCAACGAATTTTAATACGCAAATGCACACGTTGACATTGACGCATTTTCTGAAGGCTTCGTAGTACGCAGGCACAAAGACAAAGGTTATAGGAAACACTGTATACTTGTATTCTATCTCATTCTCTCGCAGGCTAAATCTTATTTATGAATATGTTCGTCTCTTTTCAAAGATTATAGGAAACACTGTATACTTGTATTCTATCTCATTCTCACTCATTATTTATGAATGTTTGTCTCTTTTTAGTGTGCGTTTTTCGATTCATCGAACTTCAAATCACAACGATTCTAAAGCAGTTTCACTTAAAAAAGTGCCACTGAAGACAACTAAATAACGATGCGCTCAGAATGACCGATAATATGTTATGTTCTGTTAATATATTGAATACTTTACTTAAATTTGTTCCCTTAAGATTTGGGTAGGTAGGTCAAATGATAATTAATCTTGGAAGGGATTCCGAGGTTTCGGTATATATTTCAGGGTAGTCCTTCATGAGTTACGATTACCTTGGGCTTGGATAATTAATCATAATTTTGAGTAACACACTTATTCAAAACATTC
Organism: Callimorpha dominula; assembly: GCA_949752705.1. NCBI lineage: Eukaryota > Metazoa > Arthropoda > Insecta > Lepidoptera > Erebidae > Callimorpha > Callimorpha dominula. The sequence continues at coordinate 21,397,550 of OX456991.1, forward strand.
ATTATAATTAAAATGGGGCAACATACCTGTGTCTTCATTACATCGTTACTCACATTATTATTATATACTAGAGATAGCCTGGTGGTCGTATTTCGACATTAATTTATTACGTTTTAAATGTTTTGTATTATATCATCAGTTTATGTAAGTTTGTGTATTTGTGTACCTATGTCTATATACCTACTATCCTAATATTTTTTGCAAAATTTATACTAAGTATCTCTAAATATCACTTTTATAATATATAACTAGCTGCACCCTGCGGTTTCACCCGCGTAAGTCTCAGTACCGTGAGAATATCGGGATAAAAATTAGCCTATGTGTTAATCTAGGTCTCCAGCTATCAACATACCAAGTTTCATCGCTATCGGTTCAGTAGTTTTTGCGTGAAAAAGTAATAAACATCCATACATAGTCACAAACTTTCACGTTTATAATATTAGTAGGATTAGTAGGATTATATTATTTTTCCATAGGCTTCTTGAATATATTGTACACTGCAGCCCCTCTTTACACGTATGTTTTCTCTATCCATCCAATGGTTGCCTGGAAGAGATCGCAAATTGCGATAAGATCGCCAATTGTACATTATAACTTATAACATTAGCTAGTAAGTAAATATATGTAAAATATTGTTACCTATTTGTTTGTGTACAATAAAAAAAACATCTATCTATCTATCTATCATTGACCAGTATAGCTTGAAATGTCATTGTATAGACTTGCTGTGCCGTGACAAGTCAACATACATACTGGACCATATCAATATTATAACATACTAGAGTTTGACCGCGAATTCGCTTCCGTCAAATTATTTTTCTATCCCTCGGAAATAGTAATTTTTTCTGGATAAAAGATATCATTTGTAATTTTCTGTAACCTCAGGCAACGTGTATGCAAAATTTCATGATGTTCGGTTTAGTAGTTTAGGTGTGCCAACAAATAAACAAACCAACTTACATTCGTATTTATAATATTAGTCAGGATATTATTAGGATTATTAGTAAAAAAATTCAGCTTTTTGCGTCTTCTACATGCAAACTTTAATTATTCTATATTTTACATAAGTAAGTTCCGAAATTTTCCTAAAAAAGGTAATTCAAAATAATTTAAGATTAGTCGATTTTCATAGAATATATAATACTGCTTCTCACTCCTTGGGCTTTGTCGAAGCACTGATAGCGATTGTGTATTTATTTTAAGTAATATGTCGTTGGTGAACAATAAAGATTATTTTATTCCATTCTACTGAGCAAATGTCACCACACAAAGAAAATAACGGTGACCTGAGTTAGTGGGTCAAATAACCTGAGTTAGTGGGTCAAATAACCTGGTTAAGTACTGTAGCAGTGAAGGAATACGGTCGCTTATTATGTGTCTGTCTGATGGTCTAACCTAACCCCTCTCATACTCAGAGTGGCTACATGTATATATTATCATCATCACCATCATCATCATTTCAGACATAAGACGTCCACTGTTGGACATAGGTTTCCCTTAACGACTTCCAAGAAGAGCGGTTGGAAGCTGCCTGCTCCACCGACGGCCTGCAACCCTTACTAGGTCGTCTGTCCACCGCGACAATGGACGTCCTACGCTGCGCTTTCGGGTCCGCGGTCTCCATTCCAGAACTTTTCGAATCCATCGACCATCCGTTCTACGTGCTATGTGCCCTGCCCATTGCCACTTCAATTTGCTGACCCTTTTGCCTACCTATGTCGGTAACCTTCGTTCGTCTGCGTATGTATATTGGTAATTCTTGAACTTAATAGCAGATATGCCTTAATTATGTGGTATGTAGGTTGGACTTCAACAATAACGATCCTTTGTGATTGACATCATCGAGCATAATTTCCATGAAATGTACCTACTTGAGTTTGATTTCTCTTTTGCATTGCACACCAGAAAAGAGAATACCCAAAGAGCAGGAACAGAAACAATTTGAAAGAGCGTTCGCCGGTAATTATGTAAATTACTTAAAGAATTTCTAACAAAATGTTTGAAACAAAGTTGAGAGTCTTGTTACTGAATGCTGTGAATTTTCAATCATGTTGTGCAATAAACGAATTATAATTTTATGACATATTAAATCACAGTTTAAAAATACTTACACAACCTACTTATTGTGCTTATTTTAAGGATGATTATTGTTTTTAAGTGTTATTTTGTATTTTTTGTTTCCTTAAGCTGTATATTATTGATATATTTCTTAAAGTACAGATATTACAGTACAGTACAGAAATAATATGATCTGTGCTGACATGCTCCATTCATCACCTACGTAATCTAACAATAAACAAAATTTAATATAACATAAACATTATAAAAACAAAAGTTTTTGAACTCACCGCCGAAATGATGTCCTTACTTTGGACACACTGTAGTCCTAACTTCTTTTTCGATACACAATTACTGTGCAACTCGGCATAATCAATTATCCAATTATCACACCATATCCAAGCATATTCTTTATTATATGCTACATAAATCCATAATTTCTTAAATTTTATTTATTCTTATTGACGGACGATTAAAATTATAAGTAATTCTGAAAATTTCAATGAGTATAATATCTATGTATCTGGCTGTCACAGGAATTTGTAAAATTGTGGTTGAAGGTGCTAGCACTTGTGATACCATGGCTAAATGCATTGCTACGTGTGGTAACGTTTCATATTATACTGTAAATCAGTTATTCTCTGACCTATATTTTGGAAATGTAATAATATTGTAAACCTTTGCTAAATAGGGAATATTGTTGTACAATTACTAATTTTCACCTAGCTATGTTCCCTGGCAAAATTATATACCTGAGAAAATGTTTGCACGTGTTTTCTGAAGCTATGAACGATTGCTCCTAGCTTCGGCGTGCGTAGCCGTGTGCTCAGTTTTGTGGTTTATACAGCAGTAAGCGTTTCATTAAAGACGTGGACTGTCAAAAGCACTAAGTTTAAGTCCAACTTTTGTAAAATCCTACACAGAGTTGATATAAATACGTCAAGAATTCGTTAAATCCTAGCTAGTAATTTTGCATTCGTAGCAATTGCTAGGATTATTTTAGAGCCGATTATTTTGTCAAAGTTTATGCTAAGTTCCTACTGATAACAATCGGCTTATAGATTTAGTTACGGAAACAAATAATAGATTCTAATTATTCAAGAATCCAAGATATTTGTAGACAAAGACGAGCTTTAATTTGTCTGTGTTAAATTATTTAAAGCTTTGTGACTGATTTATATCAAATGAATGATTAAAAAGAAGTACGTCTTGTTCAAATTTTCATGCTCCAAGTCAAACACAGATTTGGAGAAGTCCGCTGATAAAAAAACGTATTCTAGTGTAAGTCACTTAAGAAAGTACTTTACATGACTCTTTTCTTTTTATATTTTGTATAAGCTTGCCTAATATTGAGATACATCACGATTTTTATGGACAAACTCTAGGAAAAAATTACCAATTTCTCGGGGATTGTTTAGGTATAGGGTTGACTCTATAAAGGAGTTTCGTGGAGTTTAGTACACTAGTAGTTTTTTTTATTGATAATTGGAATAGGCGCTTCTCTTATACCTCACCTGATGGAAAGTGTCGATGAAGTCGAAAATGGTACACGCCTATCCAAAGAGAACCTATTCCCTCTAAACTTGAATGTTCCAGGACTGTATTCAACTGCAAAAATAGACTCTGGCAGTTCATTCCAGAATTTGGCGACTCGAATAAAAAAGGAGCTAAACAAGTAGATAGTATTAGTTAACCACGGTTTTTGGTAAATTAGTGCTTTTATGTGTGTGTTATCTGCCTTCTACTATTCTTCATCCCACTAATCCCACTAATATTATAAATGTGAAAGTTTAGATGGACGGATGGATGTTTGTTACTCTTTCACGCCAAAACTACTGAACCGATTGCGATGAAACTTGGTATGTAGATAGTTGGAGACCTGGATTAACATATATATTCTTCTTTTTATCCAGATATTCTCACGGCATCCCATTTGTGGGCAATTGCATTAGAAGTTTGACATGTTTAGATTGATGACTTCAAAAAATCATAAATAATAAATAGATGGGTTAGGTCAGTTATTGTGTAGCGTAATTAATGAAGTCTTAGAATAAGATAGAAATTATACTATTTCAATCAAGAATACACGTTAGCAAAGAGTTTAAAAAAAAGTTCGTAGCTTAATTTGTGAAAATTTTATAAAAGTAGATGTTTTTTTCTTAACACTTTACGCGATTATTCTATATCTATATTGTACTCACGATATCGTAGAAACTTTCGATCATCGAAGGTAGAAACTCTTTGATAGAATTAAACGTTTGCTTCATTAACCATTAACTAAATCATAATATACAGGTTGCTACAGAAAGGTGTGGTCAAATTTTAAAAGCGTTATGTATTTGTAGACGACAAAATGGTTAATTTAGTTTAAAAAAAAAAAAATATTTTTAATTTTTTTTCTTCGTCGGAAAATGCATTTCCTGGTGTGGTGGTGTGGTTTCCAGGTGCACATTTCTTAGCATATTGTGAAATTTCATGTCAATTTCAATGTATGTAATTTTATAAAACATCTGAACATTTCAACATCCTTGGTATCAAATACCTTCAGTCATGTCTGCCCTCTCCTTTACGAAATATTAGCTTGATAAGTCATCTTTCAAGTCCAATTTGCCAGTTACAAAATAACATTTCTTTTCTTCACGAATTTTCTCAAAATTGTTAGGCTTTACGATAATATGTATATAACTTTATTAGCAAGGAATTCCTGACTAGGTTTTTATACGACTAGGTAAACAATAATTTATTTCTCTGGTTTCATGTTCGTTTGCGTATATTACAAACTAGCAGCGCCCCGTGGTTTCACCCGCGTAAGTCCCGATCCCGTCGGAATATCGGGATAGAAACTAGCCTATGCCTTAATCCAGGTCTCCACCTATCTATATACCAAGTTTCATCGCAATCAGTTCAGTGGTTTTTGTGTGAAAGAGTAACAAACATCCATCCATCCATCCATTCAAACTTTCATATTTATATTCTTAGTGGGATATAAAACACTTTAAAAGAAAGAGAAATTCTTGTTATAGGTAGGTAAAAGTATGGCGAATGTTTTCTCACAAAGGAAAAACGCCAACCGACATGTTTACTGATACTTATATTGTATTTTTAAAAAGTAATTTTTGTAACCAATATTTTTAGGCAAAAATTCAAAAAATGTAGGTAATTTTACTTGATTTACACGTGCGTAATTTATATGCCAGTTCATTAACACGTTAATAAGTTTCATTTGCAGTTTTGTAAACATAATTATACATCATATGAATTCATATAATTATGTATTCACTCGGGAATTAACGCGATCACGAAAAGGTATTACATACCTCTGAATTGCCTAACCGTACGACCGGGCGTGCACCACTGAGCCAGTCAGTCTGTGACCACGCCCAGTGCAACCTGGTCGAAAAGTTAGGCAATTCAGAGGTATGTAATACCTTTTAGTGATAGCGTTAAATCCCCTGTGTAAACACATAATTATATCATGGAACGCGAAAGTTTAAAAGTTAGCATATGAATTCATGTCAAGGATACTTTTGACGGTGGTTAAATATACATTAGTGACGGGTTTAATGTGAATGTATAAAGTTTAAATACAAAAAGTAATAAGTTTTTAGGTATGTTAGCTGTACAGCCAGCTTGAAACAGAATTATTTGTACCTCCTACAAACCTGCAAGAAACCTGTTTTTCCGTCATACATGACTAGCCTGTTGGTCTAGTGGTTAGTGATCCTGACTGCTTAGCCTGAGGTCGTGGGTTCAGTTCCCACCCAGGACAAATAATTGTGTGATGAGCATGATTATTTGTTCTGTGTTTGGGTGTAATTATCCTACTAATACTCGTATTATAAACGTGAAAGAATGTATGGGCTTATGGATGTTTGTTGCTCTTTCACGCAAAAACTACTGAACCGATTGCGATAAAACCTGTTATGTAGATAGCTGGACACCTAGATTAACATACACTTTTTATTCAGATATTCCCACGGCATCGGGACTTACGCGGGTGAAAACGCGGGCGCAGGTAGTCTATAATCTTTAAGAAATATTTAAGAATGTTTATCAGCAGTCTGGCTACCATAGTACAGACTCTGCCTAGATTGAGATCAGAGCTCGCCAACTGTAACTGCGTCGAATGTTGTGGGTTTGATCCGATGGTAGAATAGTAATAACAGCAATAACTATTATAGTATAAAAGTAATTGTTAAATATCTCGTGTATTTGTAAATTCTAATGGTAAGCGGTAAGAACGCCTCTTGTATTGCCAATTTACTGATATCAAATAGTTACGGCATGCAATAGTTTAAACAAATAAATAAAGTACCCGTGGAAAGCAAAATAAATTCGTCTTTTATATAGCCAACCTACGATTCACGTTGAATAATTTATGAATCTGATCAATGTTATGTTACGTTTTCGTAACTACGGCAAAGAAAGTAACTATGCCTCTATACACTCTTTATTGACCAGTACTGACCTAATTATTGTTAATTTACAACAAGCTGGCCGTATTTGTCCAGTGCCTTAAACTTAATGTTATTAAAATAAAATAATAAAGCATTTCTGATTAACCTCTTTCAGACTTGGCCTGTTTTGAAGTCAGATAAATACGATTATTTGCAGGAGAATGGAAAATTAACAATTTATCAGTCAGCTAGTTAAAACAATGTTACCACGTGCAAGTCCTTAAAGGGATGCCAGAATATAAAATTTAACATGGCTTCAATTTTTAAACATCAAATCTTACTTGTTCAGAGCATAAAGAGACTTATGAAAAGATAGTGATTTATCATTTATCAGCCAGTGTTTAAAAATATTGACGTGTTTAAATAGTCATTTTCGAATCCTTACAACTGTACCTATACGTTTTGAGAACAGAAACTACGAATTTATACACATACGGATAAAGAAACCATACAGATATTCCTTCTGCGTCGTTTCTTAATACTTATTATCTCCAAGATTGATGACTCATTACGAAACGCTACATCCCATCCTGCCCGGAAAATACATAACATCGTAAGTCCCAACTTAAGTACTCTAACATGAGTTCTGATAAAAGTATCTCTAAAGACGAGATGACCACTTGAATTTGTTTTAAATGGTCACCCCGAGAAGTTCTGATAGTTCAAAGATTGTAGGTTTTAATTATTTGTTTGATTCACAAATCATCGGCTCCTAACGGCAGTCTAGGTACTCCTCGTGCATTAATTGCTTGTAAAGACCCTTAAAAAGACAAAACAAACATTTTAGAGGTCAGATATGAGTGACGTACGTCACTCATATCTGACCTCTAAAATGATCTCCAGATATGAGTGACGTACGTCACTCATATCTGACCTCTACTGAATGTACATTCGGGAAGAACTGGTTTAATAAAATAGTAAGACTATCAGATAAGTAGTAAGAATATCCATGGCGTCGTATCGATATCTATCATTGTAAAAAAAAACATAAATAACTTATTTATTTACTGAAGAAAGCTTTCAGCGTCAGATATGAGTGACGTACGTCACTCATATCTGACCTCTACTGAATGTACATTCGGGAAGAACTGGTTTAATAAAATAGTAAGACTATCAGATAAGTAGTAAGAATATCCATGGCGTCGTATCGATATCTATCATTGTAAAAAAAAACATAAATAACTTATTTATTTACTGAAGAAAGCTTTCAGCGTCAGATATGAGTGACGTACGTCACTCATATCTGACCTCTACTGAATGTACATTCGGGAAGAACTGGTTTAATAAAATAGTAAGACTATCAGATAAGTAGTAAGAATATCCATGGCGTCGTATCGATATCTATCATTGTAAAAAAAAACATAAATAACTTATTTATTTACTGAAGAAAGCTTTCTTGTGCGTAGTAATTAGAAACGCATTAGATTGTGCGTGTGACAGCAAAATAAGCGCATGATCGTACGTTGTACCTTGTTCATTTGTCAGTAGAGTTAACAACTTTTTTTTCTGAAAATTGGGTAAAGTTAAGCAAAAAATTGTTTATACCTGCACTAATACTCCACACAACACACAAACCCCCACATGCATTTTCTTTTTTGTACTAGAGGAAACAGTCACCGACGAAGTTACAACACTCATTTAAGCCTAACACTGCTACTGCTTCGGATGGCATCTCACAAGTCTTTTTAAGGAGGCACGCTCGTACTGTGGCACCTGTACTCGGCCGCATCTTCCATCGTTGCTTTCAGATGGCTACGTTCGCCTCTTCATTCAAAACGGCAATCATCGTATATTACCTAAATAACTACCGCCCCATACCTGTTCTTAGTTCCCTAGAGTCTAGAGTGCTTGAACGTCTCATTAATATTAGACTAGTAAACTACCTAGAACACTTTAATATATTGTCACCTCAACAATTTAACTTTCGTAAATACAAACCACCAATGAGGCTATCTTAGACCTTACTAACTTCTGAGTAAAAAAAAAACTTTAAAAAGAAAGTTTTAACCATTTTCTAAGACCATGCATTTGAAGCATTCCCGTCCTCATTCTCTAACTTAGAGAACATAGGTGTAAGGGGATTTTTATTTATTTTACCCACTTAAAATGGTTATAAGATAGAAATAGTAGGCCAGACAAAACAATGTCTCAAGATCAATGCTCCGTTAAAGTCGAGGTCACATAACTTCTCGTTTGCGGCGACTTCAAAACCGATTATGTTTCGCTAAATCACCGCGAAGCATAGAAGCGAGTTGGAGCGGAAAATCGTTCAAAAAAAACTTCAGCTTCTCCGATACTTGACAAGGACAAACGAGCTTTTAAACTGGTTTATTGAAGGAAATATGAAAAATACTACACTACACTAACTACATGGGATAAAAAATAACCGTTTCTTAATTGAATTTTTATCCTTTACAAGCAGAGCTTTTAACTGTAAAACTAATTTGTTTGCTACCTTATGACACTACGCTTGTACTACTTTTTTACAGATGAATGACGGTTTGAAATTTACTTAAATCGTATGTACTTCTTAAAATAAAGTCTTAAAAAATTTAATCAATAAGCGTAAATGACGTCGGCCAAAACTTTTTTCATGGAGCATATTATTTCAAAAACGTAGGATTACAAATAAAATACTACACAGTTTCAGTTCACAAACTTATCGCTGCTCCACTCTAAACTCTCCGTTATAAAGAATTTCATAGATTAAATGGTGATAAATAAGATACTTACGTTGTCCTGCATGAACATTCTGGAGGCCGCCTATTTTGTGAAAATACATCCAAAGTTATATTAAACGGTAATGGATAAATATCTTAGAAACACTCGGAATCCAGGTAGAACTGTTTTACCAAAGATACTTAAAATATACTTGTACCTTAAAAAATGTTAATTGCATAGCAAATTCTTTGAAAGAGCTTCCTACTGTTAAATTTTAAAAAGAACTAAAGCGTTGGTTACTGCATAAATGCTTCTACTCAGTATTAGAACTGCTTAATTAATGTAAACAATGTAATATTAAGTTTTAATATATAGTCGAGGTGCCTATATCGGACTGGCTCGTAATTTGTACCACTTCGAAATCTACCAAACCACTATGGCACCACTAAAAAGCAATGCTACCAACATGACGCAATCGCTGCCATTTTGGATTCGATGACACAACAGAATGAAGTGTAGTAAACAAAAATAATAATTACTGTGTTCTGATCTTATTTTATGGATATTTAGCTAAGGATTTCTTGTGGAAACGGTAGGGTGATCCTAAAATGTACTCCTAAAATGTAGGTAATCCTAATGGAAATCATTAGGATTACCTACATTTTAGTACTTAGGTACGTTATTAATATTCAAAACCTTATGGATAATAATTTTAAATTTTATAAAGATGTTTAATCTTGAAATTTTATAAAGATGTATAACGGTAAGGCTGATTTCAGTTTATAGGTAAAAGGCACTTGAGTCTCATTTAGATTGTGAAGTACAATTTAGGATACCTATGCCACAATTAAGGAAACCGGTTTCCTAAATTGTACTTTTCAGACTTGTTTTAAACTTTAAATATCTTTATGTTTGTGTATTTCCTCACTTTTTAGTAATAAAAAATGAACACCAATAGAGCAACAGTTTTATTTCTAGTGAGCAATTCCTCTTAAGTAATCTAGTTTTTGCGCCAGCTTGTAAAGTTCGTTAACTGGTACAATATAGGCAACCATACCTTATTACTGGATAATTTAAAACGTATCATATTTTTATTGCAACCATACTCTTATTAACTTCTTTATTCATAATTCAAATATATCTCGATCCTGTCTTAAAACGACTACATTCCCAAGGAGAGTTGGCGTCAGGCAGGCGGCCGGCCATAAGAGGAACCAACTAAAACCCTTTGCAATGTTTACACATTGCCCTGACCCCAATGAAAATTCCTAAAAGGGCAGGAAGGTGATGATTTTTTTTTTATGGTATAGGGGGCAAACGAGCAGACGGGTCACCTGATGGTAAATGACTACCGCCGCCCACAGGCACTTGTAACTGAAGAGTCCCTTCAAGGTGGGAATAGGGGAAGAGGGGGAGAGGGGGGAAGAGCGGGAGGACGGGAGACGGGGATTAGAGGAAAGGAGAGGGGGATAGGGGAAAGTCGGGAAGAGGGGAGAGGGAAGGGTTAGGGCCTCGGGTAACCTCACTCACGCGGCGAAAAGCAATGCAATCATTGTTTCACTACCGGTTTTCTGTGAGGCCGTGGTATCGAGCGGAGTCGAGCCGGCCCATACGTGCCGAAGCATGGGTCTCCCACGTTAGATTGATAATTAAAATATATGTATCCTTATAATACTACAATAAGTTGGTGATTAATATGGAGTTATTAAATTAGAATGTATGAGTCATATTATGTTGTTAAAGATTAGTATTAAGAAACTTTCTGTATATTGCCTGTGCCCGAACTCTAACGAAAGTGTCATCAATTTGTTATATTGTTATATTATGATTATTTAAAGGTAAGTATATCATGTTGTCCTACTGTTATTAGTTCCGCTGTGCTGGAGAGACGGTCAGAATATTCATTGATTTGAAATATTCATTGAAGTCGGGTAAGTGCTTTCCTGTAGATTAATGTAACGAGAGTAGGTGTATACTATGTTTATCGTTTCGTATAGAAATCTAAACCTTTGTTTATGTTATTGTCACTGCAGAAGGTGGCTGGGGTGATTTCTTGTTGCCGACTGATTAATTATCAAGGACGGCTGTGTTGTTATGGACAAGGGAAATGGAACAGAACAATGATTAAAACTAGAGATCGCCTGTCGAATCTTGACTATATAGGTTTTAAGTTTTGCTTTATATAAATAACCAGTATAATTTTAACTGTCATTGTATAGACGTTCCGTAGCATGACAGGTCAGCGTTTATACTGGGCCCATATAGCTTTTTATAGCTGTTTTCAGAAAATGTTTTAATTTTTAACACATATTGATTAAAAATCATAATATTCTAGACTTCTTCTACATATGTATAATATTGTGACGCCTGAACCTCTTTTGGGTGTAGAGCAAGCCTGGCCGGTAACATGATGTTTTAATCTTTTCGGTTTTGAATTTTGTATTGTATGGATTCAAAAGAAAAGGAACAGAAGACAAGAAGGAACAGAAGAGTGGGCGGCTGTCAAGTTGCAGAGCCACTTCTATGAAGCCATTACAAAGTGATATTATTGTTGTAGCTAGATCAGTTTTAATATATTATCTTTCGGTTGTGTTGTCGACTATCAATCACTCTCCCTTCACATTGACACCACGACCCAAAATTCTATTCAAAATAAATATGACAATCGTCCGTCATACATTTTTGCACAAGAATGGGTACACAAAGAATTCTATTTAGATAATATAATTTATGTCGTGGGAGAGCCATGCTTCGGCACGTATAGGCCGACTTTACCGGAGTGATACCAGTGATACCACGGCCTCACAGAAAACTGGTAGTGAAGCAATGTTTGTATTGCTTTTCGCCGAGTGAATGAGGTTACTGGAGGCCCTAACCCTTTCCTCTCCCCCTCTTCCACCCTTCCCCTACTCCCACCTTAAAGGCCGGCAACACACTTGTGAGTCTTGAGATGAAGGTGCCCATGGGCGGCGGTAGTCACTTACCATCAGGTGACCCGTCTGCTCCTTTACCCCCTATACCATAAATAAAATATATATATATATAATGATGACTGCAGTTAATTTTTTTATCTATATACTGTCTGAAAAAAAACTAAATGGTTTTGATAAATGTCATTTGTCATTCAGCTTACACCTATTCATAAATAATTGATTAAGTATGTATCGATCAAAATGAGTGGAGACACGCCATAATTGATACTGTTCCGGTGCCAACTTTTTAGAACAAAAATGGTTTTCATATGTTGTAGCAACATCAAAAACTCGTATTTATTTAAATTAAATAGGGGCAAACTATAATAAATGATTAAACAGTTCACGATTTAATAAAAAGAGTAAATACACATTATGATTTGACATTTGTAAGGCTAGGCATGCATTATAAGTTGATAACGATCACTTGAGTGCTGATTGAGATAAGAAAAACATAACAGTTACTGTTATTTAGTGAATTTGATAGTTTATAGCAATAGACTCAGCAACGCACAACACAGTTCACGATGTACATTTGTTTGGTACCTAATATAAATTTCTTTTTATAACAGGATATGAAGGATAACAGTTAAAGCCCCGTGGCAACGGAAATCGAACAGTAAACAAAGTTTTGCTCGTAAAACTGTGTTGTACCTAGCTATAAATATTTTATCGCTATCCCGCGCTGCGATGCGAGATTACTTTCCATTGCCATATAATGTTCACCGCGAGAATGTCATTACTCGTAAATGTTACACTCATCGCACAGATAAATTATCCTGCGCGAAAATTGAGTTATTTTTGTAAGTGCCATTGCTCAAAGGTTTATAACGAGACATTATAAAAGAGTAGCGTTTTAGACGTCTACAGTTTTAGTACATATAAGGAAAACCCAACATATAATAACTAATACGTGAATACGACGTCATCTTTTAATTCTTTGTAGGCATTTTTAAGCTAGTTAATTTCGGGCTGTGTAGGGGTGGAAAAAGCAAATTCTCTTATCAATAATAATAACTCCACACATCTCACCCACGGCCGTCTGAACCCAAACTAGGCAGAACCTGTACTATGGTAACCAGATTGCTTATAAACATACTTATATATTTCTAAATACATATTTTTTGATAAATTATACCCAGACACAGACAAAGATCGCGCTCATCATACAATTATTTGTCCTGAGTGGGAACCGAATCCATGACCTCTGGCTCAGCAGTCAGAATTACTAACTACTACACCAACAGGCCAGTCCCAATATATCACTACATATTATATACAAAGTCCCCGGCGGCGTCTGTCTGTCTGTCTGTTCGCGATAAACTGAAAAACTACTGAACGGATTTTCATGCGGTTGTCAGTAATAGACAGAGTGATTCATGAGAAAGGTTTAGGTGTATAATTTGTACCCGTGCGAAGCCAGGGCGGGTTGCTAGTATTTTATAAGTTTAAAAAATATGCGAAAACGGCTTCAAGAAACAAGAAGAAATTACAATGACAAATCAAGTCACCGTGGTCAATGATGTAAAAAACAGTTTTAACAGAATTTTGGTCGAAATTCGACCCCTTTGTTTTTGTTATTATGTATGTAGGTATTAACTGTATTTTCTTTGATAATATTTCATCTTTCAAATGAAGTTAAACCTAAAATATATTTGTTGTTGTTTTCTTTAGGGTTCCGTTCCTCAAAAAGAAAAACGGGACAAAAAGGAACCCTTATAGGATCTGTCAAGATCCTTTCTCTCAGGAATTCGTGGGCGTATCAAGTTGAAATTAATACCAAATACATAAATCTGCGGTCCCTTGAAGCTGTAAAAAAATCAAGCTAGAAGCAACAAAGTCAACACAATAAAAAAATATGGCCACGTAAGCCTTAAATCCGAAAGGAGTTAATTTGTTGTTATATCACATAAAAAAAAAATGTTTTTGTTGGATTGTTGACTGTGTTGTTCATCGCAATCGCAAATTTAAGTTTGTCTTTCAAAAAGACGCCAAGTCTTCGAGAATTGATTCCCGAGAAGGACGTACAATGTAAATACAATTTTGTTTGCGTACGTAATCCTCGGTGCGCGAGTCACGACTCTCACTTATCTGGTTTTTTTTTTTGTGTTTTAACAATATGATTAAAGCAATTTCTTGAAAGTAAATTTTACGATACGAATGTTTCATTCATGCAACAATTTGTAAGACTTCATAAGACTGGAATATAACAGTTTTACATATACGTGTTCTAGCTTTATAAATAAAGCCTTTCCTTAAAAAAACAATTCAAACTACTTTGTCCAATTGGATTGCATCAACAAATAGTAAATATTAGTTTCCAATAAACGCAGTCTAAGTGAATTTACCGGTTTTGAAATTAATGAAAAGTGGCGAATGAAACCACACGGAGGCTTTGACCTAATAATAAGTAGTTTTGAACTAATTAAAAACCCAGCCCTTTTTTGTACTACTGAGCTATTAAAAGATCACACATCAAATAGATATATTTCAATTGTTTTGTTTGTTGTTGATGAAATGTTTTTAGATAAAAAAAAATTTCTCATCGATTTGGACTCCGTAAACAGCACCAGTACCACAATGTAGTAGGTGCCTATTCCAGCTGTATAGGGTCGCTAGAGATCCGTGTCCACTTTGGTATTATCAAGAGATGACGTCATCCACTCTTACTTAACTCAGGAGCTTGATCATTCCGTAAATATTCTACGCATTTTCCTCCAGGATGGATATGACTGACGTTCATGCGAAAGATCTATGCACCAACAGATTGAAAACAATCGTACAAGGACCTATTGAATCGGAATGCTATTGTTATGATGTTCAAGATCCACGGTGTAAATAACATACAAATGAACCAAGGGGAGGCTCTGATATGTTTAAAAATCGTACTTTTATAGTTAAGAATTTGCATTGTCTACCTTTAGAGATGGATCTGAAAGGTTTTTGTACTGATAAAATGTTTTAAGGCCCTACATTCCAACCCCTAAAAACAATCGTTTTGTTATTTATACCTCCAATAATTATCATAATTTTCTATGGTTCATAGTTTCAGGTCAGTAGCGTGGTTATTAAAATACATTATTTTGATAGTAGTTCCGTTTATAAGCGATGATTAATGAATGAAAAATATTTCTTTTTCATTCAAATCATTCTCTTCATGTAAAAATAGCCCACTAAATTTCATTTTACAATTATTATCATGTAAGAATAAACTGTGAGACATGAATATATATACTCGTGTATGATATTTATGTAACTTTGAAAACTATGGTATATTCTTAGAAATAACACTTTTTAAGTTATCTGTACCTTATAAAGAAAAAAGGGTATAAGACAGCTTATCGTAAACACAAGTATATATAAAAAAATTAAATACTCCATACTCAATAATCCCTTTAACGATTAGAAAAGAGCTGAACATCTTGGAACGACTGTACAGATTTTCTTCAATTATAGCTAAGAACACTCTCAATCAAGTCACCTTTCAAAGAAAACTAAATCCAAATCGGTCCAACCGTATGGGAGTTATGATGTCACAGACACACGGATACACACGTTAAACTTACCACACCCCTATTTTCTACGTCGGTGGTGAAAAACCCTTTCTTGGTTCCGAATACCCTATAAAATGGTCCAGTTTGCAGCCGCATCATGCTTGCTTAAATTTTTGTCGAATTAATTATTATTTATTGATGTTCTCATAAACGCACTTATAAATAGGCTTACCTTTGTTATCAATTAAACGCCTTTACAGTTAAGCATCTAATAATGTTTTCTTATTTATTGTTCTAAAGAAACCACTCGTAAAACTCCTTCTCTTCTGGATCTTCTGGTTTCGAGAAGTCATATCTTTTTAGAATTTTTAGTCTCAGGGAATTTTTAAAACGGCCTCCAAAAACGGGAGAAGGGGGAAGTAGTTATTTACTCACTGATTTAAAACATATTATTATAGTTATAACCATAACTGTTTAAATCTAACCAAGCTCCTTTGAAACAATTTAAAGGCCGAAAGTGCATTAGAGCAAAAGGGTCACGAGTGTGAGATCTGTCAGAGCTTATTCCACGTAACAATAGAAGTTCAATAACCGTATTACAAAAACGTAACCAAGATTAAAAAACGCTAAAAATTAGTTTCAGACAGAGTTTGACTTATAGAACCCCACTTAAGTGAGTAATAAAGGTTACTTAAGTGTTGACTCACTGCTCCGTAAATCACTTGAGGATTGTAATGTTATATATCTATTCAAGAATCGTTCGTTCATCGAAGTCGAAGGGTAGTTCTGTAATAAATTCAAGGTTTACGTGGACATTCTTTGTTTGAACAGTAGATAATACGTTCAAAATGGTTTATTCGAGACTTCAGAGAGAAGCTGTAAAACCGCCCCTATTGCTAAATAATAAGCAAATATTCAACATTGGTTTAACTGATTTTAAAAAGATTTTTTGAAGGTTTATTACATATGTGCCTTGTAACAATAATCTTGTTGGCGATAGGTACTAATATTAAATTTCCTTACATGTACCTAATATGTGATTTCTTTATAATAAAATATGAGAATAGAAGGATGACGTTACCAGATGTAACGTCATTGGAATCTATTCCTTCATTCCGGCCTTATCTGGAAAGGATCGTCGAACTCAGCATAGAGTTATTCTTCCAAATGATAAGGTTTTTGAACATCAATCAAAGTAAAATAAATAAAAATAAAAAATATCCTTTTCAAACTAATAAGAACTGTTAAGGTGAATACAATTTTTGGTGTTTTTTCTCAAGCTCACTATAAATTGTTAAGTTAACGCGAAGTACAGACCCGACGTTAATATCTGTCAACTACTATATGGGTAAAATGTCATTTTATATACTTGGATACTCTTCAAGTAAATTAGCAGTTCGGTAAGAAAACGTAATTTTGCTTTAAATAGACAATTTGTTAAGATAACAATAATCATATATATATATCGTAGTATCAATATCGAATAAAAGCTGTGTGAAACCGTAAGTCATAGCTAGTATCAGAATAAATACTGATAATCCTTATTAAGCAAGATAAAATATTCAAGTCCACTTAACGTCGGCCCATTAAGCTCCTACGTACATAAATAAACATACTATAATTATAAATAATTCTTCAGGATTTCCAAGATCTCTGAACACAACGTAAACATAGATTAATCTGGAAGCAGCCTTAAGACAAGCTTAGGAGATTAATTTGACGTAAGGCGCATTTACGTACGTATTTCATGTCTTTTTCCAGACCGTAACTCTTTTCTACATCTTGCTTGGACCCATGATGAGCCCTTTAAGTAGTCCGTTTACTTATTTCTTCTTCTTACTTTCGTCAGCTGTTTTCCTAAAGTGGAAAAAATCCCAACTAAGATTATAAATGCGAATGTGAGATTGGTTTGTTTGTTCATTAAGTTTTCATGCCTTAATTACTCAACTGGACATCTTGAAATGTAGCATACACTTTATCAGGGGTACATAAAAGGGTATAGGGGACATTCTTTCATTCAGAAAAAAGTACAGTTCCTAAGTGATATTTAAATTGATTGACAAAATCTACTTATTGCGACCGTAGCCGCAAGCAAAGCTAGTTTATTAAATTTCTAAAACTTCAACATTATTAATTTTAACATCATTATCATCTTCCTGTCCATCCCAACTTTATTTGGGGTCGGCGCAATGTGTAGGGTTTTAGCTGGTTTCTTTTATGGCCAGCCGCCTGACTGACGTCAACCCTCTTTGGATAATCGTTTTCAGACGGGACTAAGAAAGAAGGTAAATAGGAGTAAGGAAGCTTATGTTCCCTCACGTAAGCTTCCTTACCCCTATTTGCTTGGGTAAGGAATACAGCAAGTCTCGGATGGGGTACGGGACTGAGACTGCAGTAGCTCGAAGAGGCCAGGATCGCGTAGCCAAATGTCAGTTCTGTTATTGGAGAGGCTACTAGCAGAGGAACATCTACTGGACAATATTTCCAAAACCATTTAACTTTCTATTAGAAAGCTCTGCTAGATTTAAAACTTGAACCCCAACGTTCAATTTTTATTTCCATACCGTAGCAAAATTAATTTCCTTCAACAATTGACTTTGGAAGTTCCCACTTCAAGGCTTATAACTTAAAATATCTAGAGCGTATTGCTGCTCTAAAGGTAAGCACTCGTTTTATTCAAAATACGAATCTATTTTAATAACAGTTACCTGAACATTCAAAACAATGACAAAAATACGAATTGTAAACCTTTAATCAATACATTTCTATTTCGTTACTAATGAGGCTTTTTTTTCTCTTACTTTTACATAGGTTTAACTCCTAACAGAATTAGGAGTTTCGACACATGAGCTTGCCCTTTGAACCAGTTGATCGCGATTTTTCAGAGGTTTTCTTTCTCATAGCACTGACAAGGTACCACTTTTATCCGTTGCTACTCAAGTTTACCAGACCGGACGCAGGTCTGGTAAACCACGTCCACTTCCTCCGAACACATCCAAAAACAGTGAACCCGTCTCAAATGGTTAGGTTTTTAGAGGTTTTCTTTATTACAGTTCCAAATAGTCACCATTCTCGTACGTCTCACCTGAAGAGGGTTGCGATTTGGGTCGAACCGAGGCCTAAGTCAGAACATTTCTACCGGGTTCAATGAATCCAGGGACGACGAAAGAGTCCATCTCTTCGTGTTTCCAACGCTGTACTCTCCGTTTATCAGACAGACACAGGAGAATGTGAATGTGGAGAATCAGAACAGACACAATATAAACCACTGCCGCTTGTGCAGAATATTATCAAAAAGTTTAGTCTCAAGGGATTGTGCATTAATCACGTGAGGCTCGAAAAGGGGGGGAGGGGCTTCGGAAATGGACGACCCCGAAGATGATTTGAATATTTACCTCAAACTAGAAAAAAAGAAATTGCTTTTATTCCGATTATTATTTCTTTGAATACCTAACATAAGACGAAGAGATTACAAGAAAAGATAACATATTTCTTTGAAGACATTGTTGGTCATAATTAATGGGTCACAGCTATAATTGAGTTTCCTACGGCTATATACACCTTATTATGTTCTTTGTTCTCTTTACTAATTTATTTCATATCCTTAACACTGAACAAAGGCCCCCGTTTTAAATAAAAAAGGAATTCTTAAGCGCCTCAATACTCTCTCCTAATTACGTTGATGTCAACAACTTAGTTTTTGTTTAGTGTAAGAGCTCTTGTCGAACTTAAAGGCAATAAATAATATTATTTTATTATTTTACTTGGGAATAATGATCAATACATATTATTAAACAAAGTCCCCTGCCGCGTCTGTCTGTCTGTTGCGATAAACTGGAAAACTACTGAACGGATTTTCATGCGGTTTTCACTAATAGACAGAGTGATCATGAGGAAGCTTTAGGTGTATAATTTGTTAAGATTTTGTGTAAATTGATTGAAATATGTAGATGATTGTTGAAGATGTCTTTACTACCCGTGCGAAGCCGGGGCTGGTTGCTAGCTTTAAACATATTTTATAACGAAAGAAAGCCTAACGAATGAAAATCTAATCATACTTATGTAAGTGATCTAGCCCTCATTAGCAATTAATAGAATGCAACGCGAGGAATACGGCAGTTGACTTTTAGTTTTCAATTTTTCTTTATTAAACAGTACGTTCTGTAGAAACTAATATGAAATTACAACTTGTGATTTCAAGTTTTGACATCGTCCAAACAATAAAAAAAACTTAAACCCAAACATTTTTTTTAGTAGATTTTACATAAATTTCTGAAAACATCTTTTTTCATGAGGACTCTTAAATAATTTATTTTAGCCATAGGGAATTACTCTATTATTCACTAACAATATCCGCTTAAGTAGAAACTCGGCTATATATCTTTTTGACAAGGGGTACTACATTTATGGTTGCATATCGCATAAAATATTTACTCACTTGTTATTTGTGAGATCTCATAAACTCGGTAAATATTTCGTTCGACGGCACCGAGACACTTTATAGTAACATTTATGTATACGAACATAAGTTTATTTTATAATAATTAAAACACTCATACCATACTCTCGTTAAATTCGTACTCATATTCATATTCGTAAATATTCATCCCACTATCCCACTAATCCCACTAATATTATAAATGTGAAAGTTTGGATGGATGGATGGATGGATGGATGGATGGATGGATGTTTGTTACTCTTTCACGCAAAAATCACTGAACTGATTGCGATGAAACTTGGTATTTAGACAGCTGGAGACCTGGATTAACGCATAGGCTACTTTTTATCCCGATATCAGGACTTAAGCGGGTGAAACCGCAGGGCGCTGTTAAACTAATATTTGTTAAATTTATAGCATTTCGTGGGCATGCACTAAAAACTTCGAGAAACAAAAATTCATAGTTTTTTTATTTCCTTTATTTTTTGGGAAGAAAACCTCGTAGTGCATCATTAAAACAAAGGCATAAAGCTCTGAGATCCTCCTAATGCCATCTATCAAACAAAATGAAAACTTCGGGAAATGCCAACGATGGAAAATAATTGAAAGACCACGGTAAAACAGCTCCCTGTGCGATTACTCCTTACTAAATCAGAAAATGAAAAATCTTCTATTATTATAATATAATAGAAAGAAAAGATTTATTTTGGCACACAATAGGGGACACTTAAATTTTTACAGGAAAAGAATGAAAATAGCAAAAAATCCATATAATTATAATATAGACTAGAAAATCATTAAAAAAATTAGAAGTTATAATTTCTGCTCAACGGCAACACCACATCGAAATCAGAATCGGAAACCGACTGCAACCATCCTCCATTTAAAGTTAAGACCAGTATTGTCAGTGAGCAGCGATACGGCCTTAAAACTTTTTAATTTCTTTGTAAATTAAATTTTAACAGTAATGTGAAAGTGTGTATCCCATCAGTGCCAAGATTTGGCACTGATGGGAATGTCCCGATTTGCTTCTTAGTAGGTACTCGGTTCGTTTATGGTAAAAACATAACCTAAGTTTATGGTGTAAACGTCAAAACAGGATGTACGTTCAATTAAATTCATCATTAGATCTATATCCCATTGGGAGAGTGTATCTCTTTACGAAGGTAAAGCGGCTATGACCTTGTGTAATAAAGATCCTAACATTTCTATATAAAGTGGTAACGTGGGACATAAAATTTCAAAACCTATTTTAAATAGTATCCATGAAATTCATCAAGTCAGATACTGAAGTATAATAATAAATATAATCACTGTATTTAATTACGGTTTCGATAATTCAAATCAAAGCTGGATGAAGTCCGAACATAAATGGAATAAATTAATATAATATGAAATTAAATCATCTACCGAATAATTATTCTCATTCAGGATTCGTCGGTTTATTATGTACGAATAAATTGCAAAATGCAAAAGTGCAAAGTAATTAATGTTAACGTATAACTGACTCAGCAAACAATTTATTTATTAATATTTTTTACTTTCAACCATTTTGTGGACTTATATAATTGATGTAGATAGACGCTCTCGCTAAAGTAGGTTCCATTATGAACGAAAAGTTGAGCCTTAAATATTTTATCAATATTATTTTATCAACTGTAATTATTGTTGAGTCTTAATATCTTTCTATCTTTTATTTTGTCTTTATATTTTAAAAGACTCTGAGCGAGTTTTTATTGCCAGGTTCTCTTCTGAGTGATTCTACCTATCCTCGCAAATCTTTTTTTTTTTTTTGTAGTGTGGATACCCCCATAGGTCATATCACATGGAAAGGTTGACAGAATTGTCATCACGCGATTGCCATCGTAAGTCGTACAAATACTTATGTGCCAAGTGAGTTGTGTAAAAAAAAAAAAGTGTGTGTGTGCTTATGTACGCACGTAAGAAATTAAACTTATCATAACCGTCAACTAACCTCAAATTCTACAAACGTACTCAAGGTAATATGTAAAAACCATTTTTATCACTTAGAATCATAGTAAATTATTTTTAAATCAATAATTTGTTAATAAAATATATTATACAACGACATTATTATACCATATTCGGATTCTATGAAAAATCTTGGGATTTTCATGGACTGTAACATGTCATGGACCACTCATGTCACTGAGGTAAGTAGGAAGGTTTTCGGTTTCCCTTTCAAACTAAAATCTGTCTTTCACAATCCTTTCTCCTTCCCCTTCTTGAATATGCTGATGTCTCCTTTCTCGACGCTACTGAAGAACTTTGGGACAAACTAGAACGGTTGCAGAACCTATTTATCTGCTTCATATTTGGTTTAAGGAAATATGATCATGTCTCCGATTTCCGTAAATAACTTAAGTGGTTATCTATTCGGCGTCGTCGAGATGTCAATATTCTTTCATTACTGTATTCTGTTCTTTACAATCCTACCTCTCCTATATATCTACATGAGCGCTTCGACTTCTTTGTCCCAAGGAGCAAAGCTTGTCGCACTTCATCTTCTCTTCTCCTTCGAACTCCTTCTCATAGTTTAGCTCTCTATGACAACTCTTTTACTGTTTCTGCATTACGATTATGGAATTCCCTTCCCCATTCAATACGTGACAGCCCTTCTTTAAACATTTTTAAGAGAAGAATCAAGAATTATTTTCTTGCTCAGCAATAATCAGACTGATATTAGGTTATATGTAAGTATGTATGTATATGTTCTATTTATATTGTATATGTGTAAGTATATGTATTAATATTATAGTTATAGTATAAATGTAGGTTTACCTTTGTATTTAGTCACTTATATAATATGTTATATATTTGTTTTCCAATTATCTTTTACGTACACACGATTTTGCCTCTTATTTTTCTTAATATCCTTTTTTCACTCCGAAGGTTTGCTGGTAGAGAACTCAAGTATGGGTTAAGCTCGCCTTTGTACATGCCATTTTCCTTATGTATATTGTGTGATTGTTTTTTGTGTACAATAAATAATAACAAAATCGTGCAGTTGGTAGGTAACTTTTTTGAAAAACTAAAATGTTGACTAGCTAACTTCAGGGTGTCGGTTTTTGTGACGGTGTGCGCGAACGTCGTAAATGACTAGTTAACTTTAGGTTTTTGTGAGGGTGTGCCCACGCATCGTAAAAATTTACTCTCATAATTTTTCCCTAACGCGCCAAAAGAAATATAACTTCAATAACACCTAGGTGTTTCGTGACTTAATCGTGATAATATTTAAAAGGTGGGTTACCCGGCGTTGGATTGCACCAATCGTGATCATGTGTGGACTAATAATTTTATATACAATAAACATTCAACAATTTCAGAATATTTGAGTTATAGCAGTCTAAAGAAGTTATCGTTTAGCTAAATCCTTCCCAGTAATTATACTTGCCACCCAAACGGACTAGAAAAGTAAACCAGGTGCGGTTCTAACACTTTTTATTTCCAACCCGTAATGAGTCTAGGGCGAACAGTTAGGGGTGGCACGCGCCAGCTAATCTTATTAATCGCTGCGACACCTGACACCCCTGACCGACTAACGAGTTAACAGTATATTAGTGAAGGAAAAGGATTAGAACATTATATATATAATTATATAACGCTTCTCGGAAGTAGCAATTTTGTCCAAGTGTCACTTCTTAAGGGTTATGATTGAGAGTCACTCAGTCGTTTAACTTAGTATTATTACATACATACATACACCCACTTCTGTATTCCCGAATGGGGCAGATGTGTATAAAACACCCGCATTTTGCCAACTATATATTATTATTATTATAATATATGTACCTACAAGCATAAATTACTTAGCAACCATATTAAATACTTACCAAAAGTAATCGAATACCCGTGATATACTTATTACTGAGTAGTTCCAGTGACCATCTGTGGTCTTAAGCATCAGTTGTACTTCACCAAATGGTGCTTTCCAAGAGTTAATAAACGAGTTACTAAGTATAAAAAATACCCAAATCGCTGATGATGAATGATTTTGAAATCAGATCCTGACCTGATGACAATAGGATCAACTAGAAAAAATACCATTTCAAACAAAAGCTAATTTTCTAAATCGATACAGCCGTATTAGAGTAATACAGGTAACATACATAAAAAAAAGAATTCCAAGTGCATTTTTATATAATAAAATAATTAACTTAAAAAGGGCTCGTGGTTAAGATGTAACCGAGTAGGTTAACACATTAAAAAGTTAAGTAATACTAGCCAGGTCAGTCTAACAAATTGAGACCCCTCCGTGCCTCGGAGAGCACGTTAAACCGTCAGTCCCGGGTGCCATACAAACTTCTGTGGCATTCGTTACAGGTAGTTGGAGCCCTAAAAAAGTTCGACAACCTGGTCTTACTACAGAACTTGGATATCGCCTAGTACTTGGGTTGTGGAGGTCTGATGGCAGTCGCATCACGTGAAATATCAATGTTCGTCCGTATCGTAGTTAGATTGAAAGCCGACCCCAAATTAGTTGGGAAAAGGCGCGGAGGATATGAAAATAATTAAATAAAAAAAATACAACATTACCTACCGATATGTTTTAATACAAAACTTGTAAATTTTATTGTTAATTAAAATATTAATCAAACAGGTACCTGTTACTTATTCAACTCACTAAGAATGTCGTGTTTTTGTTTTCTCATTCAGTTAAATGTATCAGTAATATCAATATCTTTGAAGAACACCCATTTTATGGATACAATTACGTTAAAAGAGCTTTATATGAAAATGTGGTATAAAATTTTATATTTTATCATATAAGAAATAAGGGTCAAAATTCAATGATTATTTACAATCGATCTCGTACCTTATATTACTCCAATCCATCAGGTACCGTCGAAATGAACGAGAACTAAGACCAATCGAACCCTTTTCCGTAATGATTAGATCGTATCTGAATAAATAAACCATTGTGAAAAAGAAACATTCTTACTATGTGTAAATAGGGACATTCAAAGAGGTTTTCGGGTACCTACCTACATACTTTCCTTAAAACATGTGTCAAAAGTTTTGAGTTGGTAGTTTCCATTTTCCATATAAAATAGGTCAATATAATAAAATTAAAGTTTTCGATGTTACATACTCGTACTATTACGAGTTAAAGATAATCTTCTATCGTTATATATATACAAATTTCGTGTTACATTTTTTGTCCGGGATGAACACCTAAACAACTGAACTGATTTTAATAAAATTTTGCACACTGTGTACAGTTTGGTCCAACTTGAGAGATGGTTTTTTTTTATGGTATAGGGGATAACGAGCAGACGGGTCACCTGATGGTAAATGACTACCGCCGCCCATAGGCACCTGTAACTCACAAGTACGTTCCCGCCCTTTAAGGTGGGAAGAGGGGGAAGATGGGAGAGGGGGATTAGAGGGGGGAGAGGGGAAGGACGGGAATAGAGGAGAGGGAAGGGTTAGGGCCTCGGGTAACCTCTTTTTGTTTTTTTTGTGCGTGTGGAAACCCCCTCGGGCCGTCACCCCACCGGGGTTTACGATGGGGCGGTGTGTCGGAATTGAACCGACTAAAACCACACGGTGTGCCGTACTGCGCCTTAAATAGGAGGGATCCGGGAACAGCTTTTATTAAGGCATCCGGAACCCTCCTAGCGCCTGCCCGCAAAAGCGCGGGCACTACCTTCGGGTAAAAACCTCTCAATTAGGCGACGTCCAAGCACACGTGGATGCCGCCTCCTCGCGGGGGGCCACTATAGCGGGTGAAGGGGAAAACCCGTCCCGTCCACCCGCAGCCACACTCAGGGCGGCATGAGGCGCTGGTAAGCGCGCCTCCGCCGCCCGGTTCGCCGGCGGCGAATCAGGTCCGAGTGGAGGTCGTCCTCCCGGACCCTTTCCGCCGCCTCCTTCTGCGAGATGACTTCCTTACAGAAGGTCGCGACCGCGGTAAAATTCCTGTCGCTACCGGCCATGGAGCGTATGACAGCCGGTAGCGACAGATCCACTCCGATGACTGCAGTGAGGGCCCGACGCTGCATCGCCAAACTGGGGCAAACCGCCAGCGTGTGCTGAGCCGAGTCCTCACTGCAGTTGCAGTGGTGACAGGCGGGACTCAATTCTCTCCTAGCGACCTAGTGCAGGTACTTCCCGAAGCAGCCGTGCCCGGAAAGAACCTGCGTCAGTCGGAAGGAAAGGGTCCCGTGCTGCCGCCCTGCCCACTGCCCTATTCTGGGCGGTCAGAGCCCCCGCCCACACCGGTGCACCGTACAGTGCCTTTGACCGGACAACCCCCGTGTACAGCCGTCTCGTAGCGATGCTGGGTCCACCCAAATTGGGCAAGAGTCGCCCAAGGGCGGACGCAGCGCCCACCAGCCTTGAAGCAAGCTGCAGGAAGTGCTCGTCGAAGCGCCAAAGGGTTAGGGCCTCCGGTAACCTCACTCACGCGGCGAAAAGCAATGCAAGCATTGTTTCACTACCGGTTTTCTGTGAGGCCGTGGTATCGAGCAGAGTCTAGCCGGTTCATACGTGCCGAAGCATGGCTCTCCCATGTAAAGATGGTATAGTTTTTATCTCAATTTATAGTCACAATATTTTTTATTGCAAATTACTTACCCACAGCAACGCGTGCCCGGGTAGCTAGTTTATTAAATCACCAATCTAAAAAATTACTAGACCTATGAAAATGAAATTTGGCAGGAAGGTAGATTATGAGTAGGGGACGTCAGTTTCGAACGGATTTTATGACAGGGCCGAATTAAGGAGGTGTAAGGGCTCTCGCAATGTTATATAAAAGTTCTTGGCTTTGTGTACTAGAGGTCTGAAATTGGACAGGGAGGTTATAGGTAGGCTAGGATACGTTAGCTAAAAATAGATTTTACTACAGAGCCGGATGGAGGGGTCTAAGGGCTCTCTTAGGTTCGTATATTATGAATGTCTGGACCGGTTAAGTAGTGAAATATTTCTTCACAGGAACGGCTTGAGGTGGTCCACAGATATGTTTTTTTCAGGTATTCTTTTCTTTTTTTTATCATTTTTTTTATACAATATGGTGGTGGTGCCAAACGAGCAGACGGGTCATGGACACCTGCAACTCAAGAGTCACAAGGGCATTGCCGGCCTTTAAGGTGGGGTAGGGGAAGGCGGAGAAGGCGTTGCTTAACACCGGTTTTCTGTAAGGCCGTGGCTTTACTTCGGTCATGCGTGGGACATACGTACAAAAGCATGCCTCTCCCACGATTAAAAATACTAATGTTTTGCAACCACGTAGTTTATAGGTAGGATAAGTCAGCTAAGAAAGGATGCAGGAGCTAAACACAGCTAAAATTATATTCATAAAATGGAGTGTTTTATAATAATAAGTATTTTAACAGCTAGTAATTATTAAAACTTGCATGCAAATTTATATGCTTGTTCCCTTTTATGTCTAATGGCTGAGTTCCTTGATTGGGTATTCAGTGATCTTTTCCGGTATCTAATACTAAAGATTTCCTAATAGAATCACGTATACCTACGCAAAGTATTTAAGAGTCTCTTCTTCGTTTGGAATACCAGGATAGCACTCATGCTACTATGCTAGAGCGTACTCCCATCTCAAAGGCCGGCAACGCACTTGTGACTCTTGAGTAATAGTCTAAAAACCTCATCGTCGACGATGACGTTTTTAGACTATTATAATCTTTCTTTCAAACTATATGAGTATACGAGTACATATATAGTTTGTGAGAAAGAGTGTGTTATCACGTACAAAAATTATTTACATTATTTTCTTCGTAGTTTACGTAACTATTAAATTCAAATTCAAAATCATTTATTCAATTAAGACACTAAGTGACATTTATGAACGTTAAATTGAAGCTAGAGTTAAAATCATAGATCAGCACAATTAGAACTAACTACTCGATCAAGGCTCGTGAGCTGTCATTAAAGGATCACATAATCAAAAGATATGTTTTCTCCTTTATTATCTGACATGAATTAAGACCTCGGGGATCAAGGGCCAAGCTTTAGCAAGTTTGTGCCTTTTACGTACTTGTTACTTACATGATATGTATAGGTACGTAATTTAAAAAGAAGTCTGGGTGAGTGTTTCTGTTTTGTTTGTCTAATCTTGAGAATCAATAATGTTTATTATCTACATCAGATCTATCGTGGAAAACAAAATGTGCTTATAAAATAAATTAATACTCTGGTGGATTCGAGCCGCGCCAGTAGCAAATAGATTTGTCTCACTAAGTAAAAAAAAACCTTTAAGTAAATAAATTGTATGCACAGTTTACACCTACATTATAAACGAGACAATATAATAGAATAATATCCTACTATTAATGGTATGACGATGACGGTTCTGAAAGTTAGCCCACAAAGAGAACGGATGAGAGACGCCTGCACGTAGCCGAAATGCGAATGTTGAGATGGATGTGTGGTGTGACTAGGATGGACAAGGTGAGAAATGAATATATTAGAGGGAGCTTGAAAGTAGCAGTAGTGGATGAAAAGCTGAGGAGCAATAGGTTATCGTGGTATGGACATGTGATGCGGAGGGATGAGCAAAATGTGGTGAAAAG